>CM057455.1:1534040833-1535426666 GCA_016271365.2 Neoceratodus forsteri
CAGATGGGAATCAAAGGTAAAATCTGCCTGTTTGCAGAAGACACAAAGCTCTTTGGGAAGGTGAACACAAAGGAGGGAGGACAGGAACTCTGGGAAGACTTGGCTAGTCTAGAGAAGTGGTCTTGCATTTGGTAACTGGTTATTCAGCGCTAAAAAGCGTAACGTTATGCGCTTGTGGGCGACAAACCCAGGGCTCAAATTACTGGATGGGTGGTGGGCAGGTAACCAGGTCAAAGGAAGAAAAGGACCTGGAAGTGATCATCACAAGTGACCTGAAGCACTCGGCACACTGGAGAAAGCAGCAGCCAAAGCTAATCAGATGCTGGGCTTCATAGCCAGGGGGATTACTAGTAGGAAGGCAAAGGTCATACTGCTGCTATACAGGTCACTGGTGAGACCACTCCTGGAGTACAGTGTGCAGTATCAGTACCATTATCTTAAAAAGGGTGTCAACTTGCTGTAACAGTATAGAGGAGGGCAACCAAGATGATCAAGGGCCAGCAGGGCAGCACCTAAGAGAAGAGGCTCAACAAAGAAACACAGAATTGCCGACAGATAAATACAGGTTACTCACCTGTAACAGGAGTTCTAGGAATGGTATATGTTGTTCATCCACACTTATTGGCAGGTTCCTTGCCGCTTTAAATCTTGCCGGAAGGTCTTCAAGCTGGCTCCTCCCACCCACCCGGGTGGTAAAACTCTTGGCTCCGCCCCATGACGCCTGATCTAGCCCGCTGGAAGCCAGGTTGTGCGTCGAAGCCGGGGAGGTCGGGTGGGTTGTGTGGATGAACAACATATACCATTCCTAGAACTCCTGTTACAGGTGAGTAACCTGTATTTCTAGGGACATGGATATGTTGTTCATCCACACTTATTGGCAGACTCCTAGCAGTTCTCCGGGAGGAGGGAGGCAAGGCGCACACCCCCTACTTAGGGAATAAAGACTGGAGAACTGAGGCCCCAAAACCAGCATCCCGGCGTGACTCAAGGTCGATGTGGTAGTGGGTAATGAAGGCATGTGCCGACTTCCAGGTAGCAGCCCTGCAGATATCCTGGATAGGGACATCCCTGGAAGCAGCCACCGATGCAGCGGTATGGCAGGTAGAATGAGCTCTTATCCCTCTGGGAGGCTCCATGCCCACCAACCTATAGCAGAGATCTATGCAGGAGGTGACCCACCTGCTTATCGTCCGCTTGGCTGCAGGTCTGCCAGGTGCAGCTTCAGCGTAGGTGACAAACAGCTGGCAAACCTCTCCCCCGAACGTCAGCCATCCACTCCTTATAATATGCGAGCGCTCTTCTAGGGTCCAAAGTATGGAGCCTACATTCGGCCTCCGAGGTGTGATTGGGGTAGAACACCAGCAGAGTCAACACCTGGTTAAGGTGAAACTCCGACACCACCTTCGGAAGGAACTTCGGGTGGGGGCGCAGGACAACTTTGTCCCTGTGGAAGACCAGATAAGGAGACTCAATGGAAAGCGCCTGGAGTTCTCCCATCCTTCTGGCTGGCGTGATAGCCACCAAGAAGGCGGTCTTCCACGATCAGGTGGGGGCATGTCGCCCTGTGCTGGTTGAATGGCTTGCCCATGAAGCTTGGCCAATACCAGCAGTAGATCCCACGGAGGTGGAGGTTCTTGCACCGGAGGGGAAATGTGATCAAGGCCTTTGAAAAAGCCCGACCACCTTCTCCTGTGCCACCGACTGCTTCCCGGCCCGCGCCCGGTAAGCAGAGATGGCTGCCAGGTGCACCTTAAGGGTTGTCGACCAAAGCCCTTGCTGAGAAAGGGACCACAGGTAGTCCAGAATGCTTGCCAAGGAACAGGAGGAAGGGTCCAGGCCCTTTTCCTGACACCAAATGGAGAATCTCTTCCATTTGAAGGCATAGCATTTTCTGGTCGACTCCTTGCGGGACGCCTCAACGACGTTGAGGACCTCGTCGGAAGACCCAAGGCCTGGAACTCTGGCCGCTCAGGAACCAGGCCGTCAGGTGCAGGATTGAAGGTCGGATGGAATACCTTCCCCTGATTGACTGAGATCAGGTCCGGGTGGGCTGGAAGCCGCCTCGGGAGCCTGGAGCTGAGACTGAGGAGCTCTGGATACCAGAACTGGCGGGGCCAGTCTGGGGCTACCAGAATCACCTGCGCCTTGTCCCTCCTCGCCTTGAGAAGCACCTTGTGGATCAAGGGAAATGGGGGAAAGGCGTAGAAGAGGCCTGGGGTCCACGGCCTCGAGAAGGCATCCCCCTGCAGCGAGCCCTGCTGAGGGGGACGGGCATGGAATAGTCTCAGCTTCGCATTTTCCCTGGAGGCAAACAGGTCCACCTGAGGCGTGCCCCAATGGGAGAAGAGATCTTGTACTACCTCCGGCAGGACAGACCACTCGTGAGATGCAGCCCCTATCCGGCTTAGGGCATTGGACAGGGTGTTGGAGGCTCCTACCACGTGAATGGCTAGGAGATCCGCCTCCAGGCTGCGCACGAGAGACCATATGCGGACAGCTTCCTTGCGTAACAGCATGGAGCGTGTCCTGCCCTGGCGGTTTAGGTAGTACATGGTCGTGGTACTGTCCGTCTGGACCTGAACCACTTGACCCCGCAGAAACGGAGCGAAGGCGGTGAGGGCTAGGTGGACCGCTCGGAGCTCCAGCAGGTTGATATGGCATCGGGACTCCCGAAGAGACCAGAGGCCGTGCGCTCTGTGCTCCCCCAGATGGGCACCCCAACCCATCAGAGATGCGTCGGTCGATAGAGAGACCGTCGGCTCAGGGCAGACAAACGGGATGCCCTCCTGCAGATGTGCCAGAATGGTTCACCACTGGAGAGCGTTCCACATTTCCTGGGTCACTGTTACCAACCGATCCAACGGATCGTAGCGTTGTGACCACTGGCTGGCCAGTCCCCACTGAAGGGGACGCATGTACCAACGAGCCCAATGGACCACGCTGGTGCAGGCCGCCATGAGGCCCAGGAGGCGCAGGAAGTCCCGGGCAGGGCACGATTGCCCAACCAGAAATGACTGGGCAAAGGAGGAAAGAACCTCGGCCCTGTCCGCCGGGAGTCGAGCTCTGCCCCGATGAAGTGTATCACCTGCTTCGGCACGAGTTCCGACTTGGCCTCATTGATGAGGAGGCCAATCTGAGAGCAAACCTGAAGGGCCAGATCTCTGGACCGCTCCACCTCCGCTCTGGAGGGGGCTGCAATCAGCCAGTCGTCCAGGTAGGGGTACACACGGACCCTTCAGCGCCGAAGGAATGCTGTCACCACTGCCATGCATTTGGTGAGGACCCTGGGAGCTAGAGAGAGGCCGAAGGGCATGGCCCGGAACTCATAAAAGAGATCCCTCCACTCTGGAGCGGAGGAATCTCTGATGAGACGGATGGATCGGGACGTGAAAGAACGCGTCCTTGCGGTCCAGGGAACAGAACCACATGCCTCGTTCCAAGGATGGGATTGTCTGAGCCAGAGTGACCATCCTGAAGGTCAAGACCTTAGGAACCTGTTCAGGTCGTGCGGAGTAGAATGGGCGCCAGCCCCTGTCCGACCCCAGGACAGGAAATACCTGGACACAAACCCGGGTCCGGAGGATCCGCCACCTTCCTGATCACCTCTTTCTCGACAAGCAGGGCAATATCGGCTCGTGGGCCGACATAGCCAGGCCGGGCCTGGGGGCGGCGGCACCGAAAAAGGAGGGTCTGTTCGAATTCAGAGGCAGGCCCTTCCCTACCACCTCAACACCCAGCGGTCCATGTGGACCAGGCAGAAAGGAAGTGGCGGACCCGTCCCCACAGGAGACAGGGAAGGGTGACGAGGTTGGGGGTGACACCCCTCAACCCGTCACTGGGCAGGCTTGGAGGAGGGACCAGCTGAGGGACCTCCTGGGCCTTTACCTCCTTGCTTCCTGTTGGAGGAAGCCGCTGGCTTGGGTTTGGGATGCCAAGCGCGAGCCTGCTGGCCCTGTTGCTGGTACTGTTGGGCCGGTCATGCTGCAGGGGCCGCAGGACGAAAGGGCTTATGCTGTTGCTGACAGCGCCCTTTGTCCCTCTGGGTGGAGGTGACAGAGTCCAGAGTGGCGTTAGACTTTTCGATCCGCTGGAGGTGTCCCTCCTCTCCAGGGCCGAAGACGTCAGTAACCAAGAAGGGGACGTCTGCCAACTTGTGCTGGGTATCCGCCGTGAAGGTGGATATCCTCAGCCACTCCCTGCGGCACATAGCCACTGTGGCTGCTACTGACCTGGCACAGGAATCACCTATGTCCAGAGCAGTCTGAAGCTGCTGCTTCGCCACTGCCCTACCCTGGTCCCGCAACTGACGGACCGTGGTCTGCAGGTCGGCCGGGAGATGAGGGAGAACCTCGTCCAGGGAGCCCATGCGGGCGTGGGAGAAGTGTGCCATCAGCACGGCCCAGCTGGCCTGTCGGAGGCCGAGGGAGGACGCAGCGTACACCTTGCGCCCGGCATAGTCCAGCTTCTTGGACTCTTTGTTGGGGGGCTTATCCACATCCCGAGTGTTTCCAGAACGCCAGAAGACACTATCGGTGACTAACCCCTCGGCAGAGGTGCTCTGAGAAACCGGGCAAAGAGCCTGTAGGGACGCCTTCCTGGCCATCCTGGCTGAGGGCGCAGGACAGGAAGCAGGCCGCTGCCAAAGCTCCAAGGCTGGGCCGACAATGGCCTCAGCCACAGGGAAGGCCTCCGTGGGTGAATCCCCTCGGTCCAGTTTCTCCGTCAGGGGATACTTGGCCCGTTTGGACACGGGCTCAAGCTGCATCCCGACAGACGCCGAGATGAGCCGAAGCAGACCCATGACGGATGATGGGCTATCGTCCAATGACTGGCCCCCGGAGGACTCCAGGTCGACCTGCCTGGAGAACAGGGAGGAGTCATCATCGGACTCCGAAGAGTCTGCGAAGAGCTGCCTCGGGCCTGAGCCACCCTCCACCTGCCGAGGACGGTCGGGAGTGAGGGTGACCGACAACCTGTGAGGCAGGCCGTGACCCGACCGAGAATCTTTGGTCGGTGCCCCAGACTTCGGTTGTGGAGGCGGAGGTTCCACCACAATCGTTGGGGCAGCTGGCTTCGGCCGAACAACCGGCCCAGAAATGGGCATCTCGACTGCAGCGAGCGGTTGCTTCGGCCATTCGGGCGACAGCCACTTGATGGCCAGGGGATGAATTGGAGTCAATTTACTCCCAGACAACAGTAACTGCTGCCACATAAGCTCCTCGTAACGCCGATGCAATTTGCGTCGAAACCTCTCCTCATCCGAGGAGGAGGACGAGGAGGAACGGTGTCGCCACTTACTTCGGTGCCGAGACGAGACCGCCCGATGTCAGCGAGGCAGCTTGACCGAGATGAAGTCCGAGACGAGATCCTCGGTGTAACCGAGGGCGGGCCTGGGAAGGGCCGGGGGACACCCGCTCTTCCCTCGGCTCGGACACTTTAACCGGGGACTGCCGCCCCAAAGGCGTGGGCAGATCCTCGGTCTCCACCGGGGGAACCGGCGAAGAGGGGCTGTCAGCTTCACCAGTCGACAACCCGTCCAACGGGTCGAGGAATATCTCGACTGCATCGACGGGTGTCTCAGCAGGCTGGCCTGACGGGGACACCGTGAAGCCAGCGGCCTGAGCCGCAATCTTGACCGAAGTCGACGGTCGGCTGTCCGGGGAAGGAGACCTCTCCTGCTCCCATGAACGTCAACGGTGGAACTTACCCTTCGACTCCCTCTTCTTGGGCCGAAAGGAATGTCCTGATGGCCCCTCTCCCTTCGTGGAAAGGGACTGGCAAAGCTCCCTGAACGAAGCCGAGTAAGAGGAACTCAGAGAGAGCGGGATAAATGCCGCGGCCAAGGAGGAGGAAGATGCGGCCTGGGCCACCTCCTCCTCGAGGGCGATCATATGCTCGAGCTGCTCAGCCGAGCCAGCCGCGGACTACCCATGTGAGCCTCTTTTGATTTTACGGTGGGTAATGCTACTCGGGGCACCAGGCTTCAATCGAGCAGCTTGATCCTCCAGGATGGTGGCCAAAAAAGAGTGGCACAACTCGCAGGCCTGCGGGTCGTGGTCTAGGCCGAGGCAGTAGACGCACGTGGAGTGCGGATCCATCCTGGACATCTTCTGCCCACAAGGGCACCTACGAAAGCCGGGGATCGATTTGTCCATCACAGCCGTGAGGGATAATGAAGACCGAAGTTTAGAAAACTTCAAAACTAGTTTCAGACGAACCGAAGAGTTAGCATCCAGTCTAAAACGCAGAGCGCTAAGGAGGGAACCTGAGCTTCCAAGCGGTAAGGAAGATCTGGCGTCATGGGGCAGAGCCGAGAGTTTTACCACCCGGGTGGGTGGGAGGAGCCAGCTTGAAGACCTTTCCGGCAAGATTTAAAGCAGCAAGGAACCTGCCAATAAGTGTGGATGAACAATATATCCATGTCCCTAGAACAACCGTTTGGCCTACCTAGTTTGACCATTTTTTCCTGCCTATAGCATCATCGCAGATCTCACTTGATCTCCCGCCCATTCATCCCCCCTTCCCTGAGATTCCCTTATGCCTATCCCATGCATTCTTAACCCCACCACTGTTTTCACCCCCAAACACCTCTGCTGGAAGACTGTTCCAGGAATCCACCACTCTTTCTGTCAAGTACTTCCTCACATTTCTTCTGAATCTACTCCCCTCCAGCTTATCGTGCCCCCTTGCCCTCGAGCACCTTTTTTTCTGAAAAACACATCCCTCCTGTACCTTATTTACCCCGTGAGGTATTTAAAAGTCTCTATCATTATCCCCCCTTCTCTTTCCAGGGTGTACATATTTAAGTCCTTAAGTCTCTCCTCATAGGGCTTCTGATGCAGACCCCACACCATTTTAGCTGCCTTGCTCTAGACCACCTCCACTCTGTCATTCTGGAGATGTGGTGTCCAGAAGTAGACACAGTATTCAAGGTGGGGTCATACTAGTGATCTATACAGAGGCAATACCACCTCCCTCTTTCTGCTGGTGATACCCCTGCCTATGCACCCCAGTATCCCAACTGCCTTGTCACACTGCCTGGCTACCTTCAAGTCATTCGATATGATCATCCCGAGGTCTCTTTCTGCTTGGTGGTTGTTAGTACCACTCCTGCCATTGTACTCTGTCCCCCAAGAACATTACTTTGTACTTTTTCGCACTGAAACCCAGATGGCATACCCCCACCACTCCTTAAGTTTTCTCAGGTCTGCTCACCCCTCCCCCTTCTAAGTGAGTGTCCACCCTACTGTAGATTTTGGTGTCATTAGCAAAGAGGTAAACCCTCCCTTACAGCTCCTCTGCAATATCACTTATAAAAAAGACATTAATGTGGACCGATGACAGCAATTCCACAACTGTCCTTATACTGACCCATACCGTGTGGTGACTGCTGTTCCCCAGGTGCCCTCCCACCATGACATCTGCAACACTGTGCCTGTTAGTGAGTACCAGGTCCAGTATTACATACAAACATACAAAGAAGCCAGCAGAAGAAGGCCATTTTGGTCTATCTAGTCTGCTCATATTGCAGGGTCCACAGCTAAGCTACTGTCCCAGCCCCCTCCCCACTCCTCCCATCCCATCCTCCCTACCCATGATCCTGATCTTCCCCCTAAGCCTATCCCAGACTCTCCTGAAGCTGCCCACTGTCTTCAACAAAACCACCTCTTCTGGCACTGCATTCCATGTGCATTCTCTGAAGCAGGGCTTCCTGAACTCCCTCCTAAACCTCCCCCCCAGCTTAAGATTGTGCCCCCTCGTGTAATGGTTGCCACTCAGCTTAAAAAGAGACCCTCCTTATCCACCTTATTTATCCCTTTCAAGTACTTGAAGGTCCCAGTCATGTCTCTCTCTCTCTTTCCAGGGTGTAAATGTTGAGTGCCCTCAACCTCTCCTCGTATGCCTTACCCTGCTGACCAGCTATCATCTTTGTAGCCCTCCTCTGGACCTTCTCCAGCAGGTTAATGTCCTTTTTGAAGTGTGTGTACCAGTACTGAACTCCATACTCTAGATGTGGCCTCAATAGTGACCTGTACAAGGATAGTTAGAACATCCTCTATCCTACTACTTATCCCCCTAGTTATGCATCCCAGCATCTTGTTTGCCCTTGCTGTTTCATTCTTGCACTGAGTAGAGTGCTTCAGGTAGCTAGTGATCATCACTCCCAGATCCTTCTCTTCCTCTGATGCAGATACCTGGACTCCATCCAGGTAGTACTCCATCCTGGGATTCTTGATGCCAATGTGTATAACTCTGCATTTCGTGGCATTGGAGCCAAGCTTTTCTGGAACATCCTGTAGGTCCTGTATCCTTCGGTTGTGTCCACTCTCCTACAGAGCTTGGTGTCATCCGCAAACAGGCACATTTTTCCCTTAATGCCATCCCCAATGTCACTGATGAAGACACTGAACAACATTGGCCCTAGCACCAAGCCCTGTGGGACCCCACTGGTAACCTTTCTGGTGCCAGATAACTCTCCTCCTTCTGGGTTCTGTTCCTCAGCCAGTTTTCCACCCATCTGGACAACTTATCCCCAACCCCGAGATCCGCCAACTTTCTGATCAACCTTTTGTGGGACACAGAGTCAAAGGCCTTGCTGAAATCCAGATAGAGGATGTCTACCGCTTTGTCCCTGTCTACTGACTTAGTGACCCAGTCAAAGAGGTCACTCAGATTCATTTGACACAATCTAGCCCCCCCCCCCCATGAACCCATGCTGCCTTGCATCCTGGCGACCATGCTTCTCTAGATATTCTACCAACCTTTCCTTAAGTATGGTCTCCATGGGCTTGCACACGACTGAGGTCAAGACTGACTGATCTGTAATCCCCTGGGTCATCCTTGGGACCACGTTTGTGGAGGCTCACCACATGTGCTGTTCTCCAGTCCTGCAGTACCACACCTGACTCTAGTTAACTATTAAATAGGCCTGCCAGTGGCCCTGCCAGTTCCCTTAGTATCCTTTGATGTACTCTGTCTGGGCCTGGTGATTTGTCCACCTTCAATGCTAGCAGCCCCTCCCTTACTTTAAACTCCTCTATCACTACCTCTGTGTTCCCCCTCCCCCATGCTCCTCATCTCCCTCCTGTATTGCCCCATCACAAGTGGGTTCACTAACTAGCTGCCCAAAGGAACCCCCCACCACATGCAGTCTAGGATATCCCTGCTTCTAGCTGAACCTGCAGCTAGGGGGTTCCAATCTACATCCAGCGAACTGAAATACCACACCGGCAGCACTCCCTCCTTTTCTGCCATCTTGTAAATAACTTTCACCTGTACTTTAACTCCTCCCCTTGTACTGGAGGTCTGTAGATCACACCAGTGCGAACAGAGGCTCCATTCCCCCCGTCTCTACGGTGACCCACAGTACTTCTGCTTTTCCACCCATATTCCCTGTATCTCTGTTCCTTTTATGCCTTCCCTTACATAAAGCACCACACCCCCTCCTTTCCTTCCCACCCTGTCCCTCACAAAGGGCATATAGCCTGGTATGGCCATGTGCCAGTCATGGATTTCAGTGCACCATGACTTGGTAATGGCCACAATATCCAGGTCAGCCTCTGCCATTATGGCCTCTAGGTCTGGAATCTCATTTCCCACACTTCTAGCATTTACACACATGGCCTTCCAGATTTTACCACTCCGCTTGTTACCCCCTTTCTTTCTTTTTTGCCCTTTTTCCTCCCCCCCTCTCTTTTTACTGCTTCCGTTCCCATCCCCCTTTCATTTCTACTACCGGCTTCCATTATTAATTTCCACCCTACAGGATTCTAATCCTATTCTCTGTACTTTCTACTCTAGCCTGTGGGTGAGGCAGTTACTGCCTCCCCAATTTCTTCTGCCACCCCCTCCACCCCAGACTAGTTGAAATGTTAATCAAAGTAACCATCTACACCGTCCAATGAGGACTGCAGTTCCCCTCCCAGATGGATGAAGGCCATCACCCAGTCATAGCTATTCACCCTCCAAGTGGAACCCCGGTCATCAATGTAGCTGAACTCTTCTTCTCTTTTGAGGACAGAAGAGAGAGTGGGGACATGAAAGCTACCTTCAAGACAGTACCTTAAAAGTATAAACAGAGTGAGCATGGAGGGCCTCTTCAGCCTTAATGGGAACAATTCCACTAGAGGAAATAGCCTAAAGCTGGTGGGAGGGAGTTCAGGAGGGAGATGAGGAGGCACTTCTTCACTGAGAGAGTGGTGGCCAACTGGAAAAAGTTGTCAGAGGACGTGATCCCTCTGAAAAAAGTGGACAGCTTCAAGACAGAATAGGACAGACTGAAGGGAAAAGTTGCAGGCAAAGGAGGGGGAATGGGAGGAGAAGTTATTCGAGGTGGGTCACGGGGGAAATGAAGAATGGGTGGGGGCAGGTCCTCTGTAAACACACTAGGACCTGCACATTCAAGCAAACCAGCTAGACCTTAAGGCCTTTATCTGATGACATGGTTGTATGTTCATGTGATCATGGGAAGCAGCAGGTCCCTACAGAGCTCCTCACTCAAGCTCACACAGGAACTCATTCCATACTAACTCCCTGCATGTAGGAGGAGACACACAAATCAGTGGACCATGAAAAGATTAGAATTACAGAAACCCTGCAGAAAAGAAGAAAAATAAACATTTCATGTTACATCACCTGTGCTTCTCCTGCCATTATAGCTCAACATGTTTCTCGGGTCACAGAGAATGTTTTATTTTATAAGAAAAAAGTTTAAGCTGGCCCGGTGGCGCTGAGGGCTGAGGCGCTGGTCACCTTACCTTGCATCACGCCAGCGACCCATGTTTGGGAACGGACATGGGGCGCCAGGGGTTGGCAGGGTGGAGGAGGACTGGCGTCCCAGGACTGCTCTCCTTCTCCGGGGGTTGCAGGGCTCGGCGTTAGCTGCCACCTTGCAGAGGCTGGGAGGTAGCGCGTCGGCTCTGGAGACTGTGGGCAAGAGTTGTGGCAGGTGCTTGGTGGGGATGCACATGGGAGCGTGCGCACCACTGCACGTCGCAGCCTCAAGGGATAAAGGAACAGGGACAATGGAGACTCCTCTGTGAATGATGATGGTCCCCTTCCGCTACGATCTGGGAAGGCACCTCCCCGAACACTAAATCTGGTCCGGTGGGTCAAGTCGCTCCCAACCCCCTGCCTCGAAGGGTAAGTCGTGGGGTATAGGGGAGGGGGCCTCATACCCAGTGCTCTAGCGGGAGAGGGACGTCAGATGCGGAGCAGAGGACCCCAGGAGGCAAAAATAAGTAACCGCAAAAGAAAAAAAGTTTTAAATCTCATTTGTCAGATTGAAATTTATTCTTTTTTTTAGTTTTATGTTTCACATTATTTTCATCTAATTATTCAGTATGCATTATAAGTGGAATAAGACATTCCAGGTTGTCTGTTTCTATTTGTAAATTGCACTCCCACGTAGTTGAAGGCCCTCAACATACGATGTTCCTCACAACTCATGCGGGCATGCAATTTGCAAACAGAAACCAACATCGGCCATGTCTTATTGATTAAGTAGTCTATAATGATGGGCCAAGTCATCAAAATGTTTTTCTGGCTGCGTATAAGGTTACTTTTATCAGCCATAAAACAGCAGGCAAGGGGGAAATCAATGCAATTTTCTGTGATACTGAGGAGAGAAGGTAGGTAAATTTTATTTATATGGTGCCCAATCCTGGGGGCTCTGGGCACCTTACATAGTCAGAATAGCAGGGCAAAACATATACAGAGGTTGCACAATGATTATATAAAACAAATCTAAAATTCAACAATAAACATTTTAAATAAATAATAAACTATTACAACCAGCTGCATTTAAACTGGGAATGCCTCCTTAAAGAGATAGGTTTTAAGACCCCTTCTGAATACCTCCACTGAGGGTGCCTTCCTTAACAACCTGGGGAGTGAGTTCCAGAAGGCCAGGCAGGCCACCTCGAATGAGTGATCACCCAAGGTTTTCAGCCTAGCCCTCGGAACTGCTAATAAGCCCCCAGTGAAGAAGTGGGGGGATCGGACCGGGAAGGCAGGTGTAAGGAGGTCAGTCAGGTAGCTAGGGCCCGAGCTGTATAGGGCCTTATAGATGAGCAAGCCCACCTTCAAGATGATCAACCACCGGACAGGCAGCCAGTGCAGGTTACGCAGGACCAGGGTCACATGACAGGACCTAGGAAGGCCCGTCAGCAACCTGGGGTGCATCTGATATGTCTTCCTGTGAAGGACTGCATTTCTGTACAAACCTTCATCCAACATCTGTTCACACCTGTGCTCACCCTGAAGAAAAGGCTTCAGGTACCCTATGACCTACTTCATTTGTGACACATCCCAGAGACAGAGGGACTGTACATTGAGACCACGGTTGGTGGACGATGAAACCTTACAGGGATCTGCAACTCATTACACTTCTTGCTGGAGGGCGGCATACCAGATTGCAGAGTAAAGTCTTGTAACAGTTCCCTTAGATCACTGTCTGAAAACCCGAACGGGCCTGATCCACAGGATAACTCTTGCTGCTCTTAAGACAAGCTGGAAGGATGCATTTATCTTTAATTTTTGCTCAGGAGGGCACACTGAGCTTAATAACAGCTAATTTCCAGGTGAGTCCTAGAGAGGGTAGGGTACAATATGGAGGGAGTGGCTGCAAGGTTAGAATACTTAGTAAACCAATCGCAGGAGATATTTGCAAACGACGACTCAACTCACCAAATGTATAATGAATAAGAATCTTAACAGAGGAGAAAAGCAGCACTGCCTGACACACCGTTTCATGGGTGGTACCGCTTCCTCGGGGTGTGCAGTTACACAGTAGTGGTTTTACAAATAAATGAGCTCTCCACATGATTATATTTCTTCCTTGTCTTGTTTCAGTACTGAATTATTATGGTTCATATGCCTCTAAAACCACAGACTTTCTGTAGCACCTGCAGGGATTCCTGGTTGTGAAACCTGTACTGTTAGTATTGAGAGGACAGCAAAACTGGCAACTGGCTGATCAGAGCTTTGAATAGCTCCAGTACTGCATCTATCCTAGTTAAATCTCCTGCAATTGACCCAGCTGTGGACATCAGCTGCAAGGCATTCTAGGATGCCACCGATGGCTGGCTGTAATATTGGAGTAAGGGCACAGCAGATGAACCAGATAAATGTACACAACTTATGTACAAATAAGTAAAATTATGAACTGAGGAGCGTAAATAGAGGAATCTGATTGGCAGAGAGCTCTTTGAAGCCATGATGATATCGGGCTACATCATCACGGTTTCAAAAACTTTCAGGCGCCACCAGCCTCCTTGCTCTGTTCTGAGAACTATTTTTTCAAAATGTACTCCTACATCACCCAAAAACTTGTTCATAAGACGTTTTAAAACCTGTTTGTTTTATTTTTTTTATTTATGAAAATTCAAACAGTTCATAATAGCAATAAGTCACTCCAGGGTGTGGTATATCATGGGATATCGTCACTTCTTGGGTCATTGGACGCACTCTGCCTGCGGCCTTGTGCTCAACCACCCGAGGCGTGACGATATCCCATGATATACCACACCCTGTCGTGCCTTATTGCTTAATTATACAATGGCAAGAAAAAACCCTGGACTGTGATTGGTCAGTCTTGGGCTGGACCTATGATGTTATCCCAGAACATCATCACAGGTCTAGTCTCAGCCTCACTGGGAACCAATGTAGATGATCTTGAGCTACTTGAGCATTTGCTTGATTGTTTCATCTGCTCTTAAAAAACTAAAATATTTTTCCACACAAAAACATCTTTAAAATGATTTTTTTTACTCTGTATAACAACGAGCCATTGTATAATAGCAATAATGCCCTCCAGGGAGTGTGTCGTTTGGGATAACGTCACGCCTCAGTTATTGGGCGCACTTGGCCTGCGACCTCATGCCCAACCACCTGAGGCATGGCGGTGCAGTCGACACCTGACCATGCTAAATGTTATGCACACCAAGTGCAAATTGTGGGCAGCCTCACAGTCAGGTGTGAGGCTTAACAACATGAACATTCTCCTTTACTGGCCTATATGAAATGTGCAATACGATTCTTTTTGGTGGGTGAAAAAGGTCATCAGCATAAAGCAACAGCTGAAGCTCTCCCATCTTTGCTCAGACTGTGTCTGAATAAAACTTTCCATTTCAACTTAGCATGGAGTACACTCTTCCTTTGGTGCTATGCTTTTCCCTATCAGTGGATCCTTCTAATACCGGGGATGCATGCAGATCACAGCAGTTAGGGCTCTGTAACTAAAGCAAAGAGTAGTGGGGAGCGAGGGCAGCCCGGTCTGATTTTCTATTCAACATTGAATTGTGTCCCCTAAAGCAGTGACAGGTGCTAGTTTTACGTCTGTTTGCCCAGCTTATCACACTGACCATGCTGCACAAGTTACTGCCCAACTGACTACCCAAAGATAAACCCAGCCTAATCTGTATAAATTATGTCAGGCAGGTCACATTTCAATCGCCAAAGAAGGACTTTGGTCAGAGATTTGCATTCATATTCAAAATGAAGAGAGGGAGACAGGAGGCAGTCTGTGCGAGGCTTTCCCTTTTCCAATAAAACTGAGATAGGGCATGATTATGGGATAAGTACAACCTTCCATCGAACAGGGAGTACTAGAACAAGAGCGTGAGTGGTTAAATGACAAAGTGTTTTAAATACAGAAATAGATCAGTTGCCATTTTGGTCTTGGTAAGAACAGATCCAGAAGCAAATGGTTTGATACCTGTAAGGTCCAATAAAATGTATTAAACCATTTGTTTCCGAAAATGTTTTAAACAACTTTTAAAATGCCAATCTGATGCTGTCTAGGTCCAGTGCTTTCTCCTTAAGTGATGTTACCACAGCCTGACTTTGGTATTAAACAGAACTCTCCCAACACATAGTGCCACACTACTTGCTACCATATAGGAACACTCAGCACATGACTAGTTTAACCGTTTGTATCTCCAAACAATGAAATGAGCTGTTGTCCTACTGCACAACAGATATTAACTACAATAAGGTAGGGCATCAACAACTACATAACTCAAACTGGCAAAACCTCTGTAGAATAGTGATTACGATTGATAAGCAAAAAGAAAAATGCTTTATTTTGAATGTGTAACCCTAGCAATCCACTGCTATGCAATTCGGAACATGGTTAGCAGCAACCTCTGATATGCAAAACGTTTTGCTGTGCTATACCAGCTATTTAATACCCTGAAGATTTACTATTATAACACAGGACTTTAGAAACTACGTCTTAAAAAAACAACAGTGCTCCCTCCAGTCTATTTTTCCCCCAATCCCAAATGCAGATACTGAAAGACCTGAAAAAGGGGAACACAAACTTGACACAGAAAGGGAAGTCAACTCTTGGGCACAACTGCAGTATATGGATCCTCCTGCCCGAGATAATTAGGATCCTCCCCCTCCACCCTATGCCTGTCAAGAACGACAAAATCGAGTCCCATGAATTAGTCATAGTACTTACTGGAGAAAAAAAGTTCTGGTCAGAGCCACAACAGTCGCTAATGCATTAATGTAATTAGGGATTTATGTATGTACCCTATGGCCGAGATATCCAAAGGAGTTGCGCCAGTGCAACCCCAGAAATGCGCCCCAGGGCAATATTCAAAAGTGGGAATTGCGCAGTGCAATTCCCGATGCGCCAGGCTGCAAAGATAATGTATACAGCACATCTCCAAGGGCGTGCCCATGCATATGCAGCACATCCCGATATTCAGCCCAGGATGTGCAGCGCCATCTGCCGGCACAACCCAGAGATGTGCCGCATACCTGGGCTCAAAGTTGAGCCCATAAAAAAATGGCTCAACTGCTAGCTACCCACAAGGCAGGCTGCTGTAGTGCAGTCTGCCAACAAAGCAACCACCGACCATGGGTGGCAAACCCCCAAAACACCGTGTACAAACACCCACAATAGTCTCTGGTAGTCTAGTCGTACCCCCCCTCCCTTTCCCATAATCTAGATCGCCCATAATAACATACATTTACTATCCCTGGTGGTCCAATGGTAACCTCCCGCCCATTGCCTGTCCTTACGTGATATTAATTATTTAATTTCTGGTGGTCCAGTGCTTCTCCCCTCCCATCCCGATACTCCCGATAGCATTGATATTATTTATTTTAACTTCCTGGTGGTCCAGTGGCTCCCCCTCCCGTCTGTACCCCAATCGCCCAAATAGCATTTTAAATACCCTGGTAGTCTAGTGGTACCCTCATCCACACAGGACCCCAGCCCACCCAGCCCCGGTCATCGGCGGGCAGCATATCCACCGCATATCTCCACAGCTGCCCGAATGACTGCCCACAGTATGTGCTGCAAGCTCACTTGGACCAATGAGCTTGCAGTACATACTGTAATAGTCATTCACAACTTTTTTGAATGAAGTCATTCATTCACAAAGTTGGCAATGACTATACAATCTTTTCGTGAGCGGCCGTGGTATGTGGAGGTGGATGTCCTGCCCGCCGATGACTGGGGAGAGCTGGGTGGACTGGAGATCCTGTGGGTAGGGGGGTACCACTATACATACAGGTATTAAAATGCTATTTCGGCAACTGGGGGTACGGGAGGGGGAACCACTGGACCACCAGGGAAATTAAAATAAATATCACAGCGATCGGGGTAAGGGTGGGGAGCGGAAACCACTGGACCATCAGAGTTTTACAACTGCATTACATCGGCGATCTGTGGTACAGGATGGGGTAGGTACTACTCATGCACTGTACTGGGACCGACAGTAGAGCACCAGGCGCATTTCGCTGGCCAGCCCACCACAACTCATGCAAATGGGGCCATAATGATATACAAATGGCCCCATTTGTGCCTTGCACGCATTATGGATCCATTTGCATATTGGTGTCTGGATATCAGGAAGTTTCGCACCACATCTCTCTGATGCGCTGGCGCATTTCCCATTCCTGGTATTCAGACCTGTCTAGGGGATGTGTCGGTGCATTGTATTTGCGCCGCAGGCATTTAGTGGCATATTCAGACAAGATGCGCCATGACACATCTCTTTTGAATATATCCCTTTGTTGCTCCGGCGCAACTCAGTTGCTCTGCACAACCACTTGAGCCATTGCCAGGCACAATTTTGAATATCGGGCCGCATGTAATTTATTTCAAAGGTTTTACCAGGAAAGACATACCGAGCTGGTAACAGCTCGTTTTCAGGTGCGTCCTGGGGGAAGGGGAAAAGATATACAGAATATGAAATACACGGAAATGGAGTAAGTATAACAAAAATAAACAGGATGATTATGCCCAAGAAGAAACTGACAAAAGTAAGTTACCAAGCAGTAAGTTGTGAAACTGACCAAATTAAATAGTTATCAATGGCATAAAATAAAAACTAGTGGAACGACTTACTAGGGAGGAGATGTAAGCAATAAGATACGATGGGTTGTGCGTTAGAACTGTCTAACACACACCCTGGAATGTCTTACTGCACATGTAAAATGGGCATCTGTAATCTACATACATGTAAAAATGAAAAAATATATGTTTAAATGGAAAAAAATTACAAACTATAATGTATTCTGTTGTAAAATAGTTCCTGTACCTACAGTAGAGTGCTGCATTTCTGTTTTTCCTTGGGACTTTTGTCCTACTATGGCCACCATAGCTGTAGTGTGTTTCTATAATAGCAAAGTGATTGCCATGGCTTTCCCTACAGTAGTTTTTATTTTCATAGATTAACTTAATAGTTGTCATGGCTCCTGCAACCACCCCCCCCCGACGCATGCACACACACACACACACACACACACACCCAACCTGCATGGCAAGACTGGCTGTCTTTTGGTGCAACTGTGGTCTCCACCCTCCCACCCCTGTTCAGTCATTAAAAGAAGCGAAATTGCAAGCTGGACCAGGTCAGTGAAATTTAATGGGAAAGCAGGTGGACGCCATCGCATTATTCAATGGCTGTACCCCCCCCCACACACACACACACACACACACACTAGAGAGTGGAAGGATGGGCAACAACAAAGTCTGCTAGCGACACAGAGCCTGTTTGGGACTTCTGTTAAGTATTTTAAACGTTTACACAGAGTGTAAAAATTAGTAAGGGAACTATCGGCAGCGGGCAGGGCCATGTGACCGACGGAGCGATCGACCAGCAGGCAGGAGGATGCAAGCGAGGAAGTGATCGGCCTGCGGGCAGGGGACAGTTCACTTTGAAAAGGATAGAAAAATACAAAGAACAATGCACAATCATGTGATGTGCCGCATACTGATGGCTTGGTGGATGCGGTTAAATGAATGAAAAAAAAAATGCTGAATTCATGAGTATGAATATTACGGTGTTTCAGTAAGTTCTTGGTTAGCAATGGTAAGAAAATGATAGTGATATAAAAATGAACATTCCATCTGGCCTCATGATACCTAATTTTTTAAAATGTGGCTGTGGTTACCTGGACTTGTTGCTACTGCCGTGCATTAGACACTTCTAACGTGTGGCTAGCAACTAATCAAAATATAGGATTTTTAGTGTAAATGTGGGACTCTTACCTAACAATAATTCAACTAAGTCACACACTAATTCTGTTTAGAAAATGAGCCGCTATATTTCATTTTCAGTGGAGTCCTGCTTTTACACATTTTTATTGTATTTAGTAGAGTTAGGACAGCTAAAATACAAAATCTTATTTTTACTGGGGTCCTGCTTTTATACATTTTTACAACACAGTTACCAAGGACAGGTCAGTTAACATGCAGTATCTCATTTTCAGTGAGGTCCTAACTATACCTATTGTTACAATGTATTTTCCGAACAGTGGCCAGCTGAGCAGCAGCATCTTATTTTCAGACAGATCTTGCTTATGGCGAGTAGAGGTAGTTATTTACACAATGTGTCTTTTCAGTAGAAGATGGGGATTTATGATGTCAGCATGGGACTATGGAGCTGGTGAGGTGCTGACATCATAGGGAGCATCCTAATGTTATTTACAATTTACTTCCCCAGGACAGCTCAAATGAGTTACAACATCTCACTTTCAGTGGAATCCTGCTTCTATCTGCAGTTTGAAGTACAACAGCCCCTGACAAAGAACTCCGGAGCAGTCAGCAACAGTACTGGTTTAGCACTGGCACACTCACCACACATACTGTACAATCACACTGCAGAAATAAATCAATCACTGCAAAAGTCAAGCTTCTGTTTATGATTTTTGTAAGGAGTAAGCCATGAGCAAGGATGGGTCTACTGTGGAATTAATCCATGGTTGGGGGTTGGAGCACGAGGCTTAATCCTCTTGTAACATGGCAATGATTGTATAACTTACAGTCTCTGAATAAATGAGAATAGAGAGACTGATTTAGTTTTGGAATGCTTTATGCTGAGCTATTAAACATGGTGTACATACAGTACAAACCAACTGGAACTGGAACACACCTACTGGAAATTTCGTGGCTGCTATTTAAGTTTTGCAAAAATAGCTTTAATTACAAGCTTTAAGCTTTCTAACATCAAAACATATTTTAAAACTTTTCAAAAGCCCGCCGTTAACTTTCTACGCTAGGTTCTTCGATTTTCATATGTGTGTATTACAAGATATGGGTTGCACTGCATGGTGGGAGTGTGCTAGTGTAGTTCTTCATGTTCCGTTACTGAAGTTCCTTGGTAGACCAATAGATGGCTGTGAAACAATGCTAGCAGCACTGCACGGTTTTTCCAAGTGTACTGAATTGAGCCAATCTGAAAACAGTTTAAGGAAGTACTATTTTTTCTGAGTATTAACTTCACTTTTTTTCCTCCCTAAATTATATAGCTCAGCAGGAGATAGAACAACATAACGTTTACTGCTCTCGCCTTTCAAATACTTGTTTTGCCTACTATTGTCTCTTTCTTTGATTTCCTTTTGTTTCTCTCACTTTATTTTTTTCACCTTAGAAGTAGCCTCTTTGATCTTGCTTTGTTTATCTCAGTCTTTGTTATTTTTGCTTTCTGTTATAGAAGGTGCATGCTTATCTTTACAATAGTGTTTATTTACCAAGGAAGTGCTAGGACACAATGTTATTCAGTGGTCCCAGAACGCACTGCACCCAAAGTTGGTTAGAATGCTGTAGATCACAAGTGATTGTAACTGTATGTAAATGTTCACTTCTGAAGAAATATTATTACAGCATAATTTAGTGTATGGGGAGTTTAAATGTAGAATCTTTAGTAAATCAAAGTTATGTGGCAGTTACAACAAACAATATTGAAAAGGTCAAAAACCCTGTGCCAGAAATAAGCTAGAGCAAGCAGAAACAGCAAAATATGTGCATGTAATATATGGATTTTACAAATAATACCCCCAAAAAGCATATAGAAAAAAACCCTGTAATACCTTAGTCATTGCCGTAATACTATACTTCTGGTCCAATAATACTTCCGGTCCTCGTAATACTATCATTGGGATCACCAACTTGCCTAGTGTCCAAAGCATAGGTTTTTTTGTTTCTTTTCTTTTTATTCCTGAGAGAGTGAAGCAGGACTGCACACGGGAAGGGGGATGTGAGTGAGGAGCGAGAACAAGTAGCACGGAACCGTCCCACAAGGAATCCAGAGGTAAGACCTCGTCAGCATCTCACATCCATATATTACAAAAAATAACAGGTTCCAGTGAATCACTCAGCTGTAATTCCGTCTCGAGGTTCTGGGGACATAGGAACCTCTCAAGCTTGGCTCTCGAGGTTACCTATGTCCCTAGAACCTCTCGATGGAATTACAGCCTTGTAATTCACTGGAACCTATCTATTATTCTATTTATTGTTTTTACTTGTATACTGCTTCTGCCTATGGTGGATCATCAAGGTACTGTATCACAAACCATGGTCTACTTGAGAATTTATGGTTCATACTGATATTACACAAACAACCAGGGTCCTATATTACATTAACACACTACTTTAACACTGCAAGATATAAAGGCTTTAGTTTAAAAATGTCTAAAGGAGTTTATGAAGAGTAGGTATTTACTTCTAATAAATAAACAACTGATTATTCTGGTTATTGTATTTTGACATGGTAGCTGTGATGTCAGAAACTGCCAGCTACTTAGGTGACCACTGTATGGCAGAGAGAAATTTAACAGACGTTTCTGTCTTTTTCAAAAGAAAGAGTTACTTCTTTCAGCAACAAACTTTGACTTTTATACGTTTGCAATATTGTGGTCCAGCTGTAAGATTTTACAATTTTTAAAACAATAATTGGCTTCTCTTTCCTTCTTCACTAGTAAAATCTGGTTATGAAAACAATTTCACCTACTATGTTATAACAGAAGACCACAGGTTACCATAAATCACATATTTTTATTAAATATATATTTTGGTGGTAGAAAGTATTTCTCTATAAAAATATGAAAACAGGTTTGCAGTTTCCTATGTAAGCAATAATACCAGACAGGGTGGGTGATACTGGCAATACCATACCACCCAGGGGCATAATGAGGCCAGACACCGCAGGCGGAGGGCCTTATATGCCCCAGAAAGTCTGGTACTGCCAAATACCATCCAATCTGCAGGGTATTACTGCACTTAGAAAATGGACTACAGGTCTCATCTTTTTACAGCATTTAAAAAACAAGATAATGCGGCCTAGTGGCGCTGGAGGTTGAAGTGCCAGACACTACACCTCGCACCACGCTGGCGACCCAGATTCGGGGAATGAGCCCAAGTGAAGGGGCTCGGCAGGGGAGAGAGAGGATCGGTGTCCGTGGACACTCTCCTCTCAGAGAGAGGAAGGGACCGCTGTCCTGCTCACTGATCGCCCTCTAGCGACGGCTGAAGAGAGAGAATGGTCGGGAAGCTCGAGACGACATAATGATGTTGGCAGGGAGGAAACCAGGAAAATAGCACTGGCAGGCTCTGAGATGGCCCTGCCAGCCCATCCAGACGCCTAGAATCTGGATGTGGTCTCCGGGTTGGGGGGGGGGAGCTGGCACTCCTCAGCCCGGCCCTGTCACGGAGGGAGCAACCCGTGGGGGTCACCAGGATAGCTGGGTGGGGGAAGGTGGCGCCAGTGACAGAATCTCTCCAAGGGAGGGACCGGAGCCACCTGCCTGGCTCCTCAGAGGATTAAAAAAGAATAACAAAAATAAATAAGATCATGCTAAAAAAATGAATAAGAGACAATTTAATGTCATTTTTAGTTAAAGCAGTTCATCTACTGGTATATCTGCCAGTAGAGGGCACTGCACTGTTTCATAGGTATTTTTGCGCAGGCTGCAGCCCCACCTGCTGAAGAGAAAGCAAACAATTCGTCCCTGCATAGGAAATGCAGTTGCTGATTCAGGATGTGATACTTTTGTGCTGAGCTCCTCTAGTTACTGAACTCAGTTTTCAACGTTGTACGGGTGCATGAGAGATGAGCCCAGCAGTAATTTGTCAGTTTCTACACCGCAGATGGAGGAGCACTGCCAGGTTGCGACACGAGGCAAGAGTCAGTGGTACTTTGTACTGGGACCAGGGAAAGTGTCTGTGTGCAGTGGCAACTTATGGATCACAGATCCAGAAGGAGGAGGTCCTTTTTTTTTTTTTTGGTTGTTTTTTAAGGCTGCAGTTTTTTTTCTTTCTCAGTAAGGACAATGGTGTGGTCAAGTGGGGGCAATATCGTGAGCCATGCAAACCTAGCGATGCAAGGAACCGCTGCTTCTATCTTGGTGTTTTTTTGTTTTTTTTTAATGGAGTTAAATATAAAACACTGTTACTATTTGGCAATTTACTGCTGAAATTGCAGGGGCATTCTATATTTACAGGGACTAACCAATCGTTTTACGGAGGGGGACTATCTCTCGTTAAGTAAGAGAAAAAAGTGGCAATTTCAAACTGAAAATTCTATTGGCACAAGGATTCTGGAACATAATCAAGCAGCAGACAGGGACTCTATTTCCTGGTCTCTGCTGCCTGATATCAGACCAGCTGGTTGGTGGCCTTATCCAATCAGAATTAAGGTGGATTTAAACTAGGTGTGGGGGGAGGCGAGTGTGCAGCAGGAATGCAGAGCCGCCAGAAAGGGGAGCTGAACAAGCTTACCCCCAAGCTAACAAGGATGGTACCAGGGAGGGATCGCGGGGGGTGGGGGTTAAGAATGGAGAGAAACGGGTTAAGGATGGGAAGGGAACAACTTGGAGGGTCGTCTCTCTGAATGCAAGAAGCCCGGGGAACAAAGCAGTTGTTTTACAGGCTCTCTTGGCTGTGGGGGTGGTGGACATTGCAGCCACCAAAAGAGACTTGGGCCAGCCAATACCAGGATTGGGATCTGATGGTCCCAGGGTATAGGATGTACAGAAAGGATAGGAGCAAGGGGGAAAGGGGGTGGGGTGGCAATTTACACAAGGGAGGTGATAAGGTGTGTAACGGAAGAGGGGGAAGAGGGTAGGACTGAGGCATTATGGATTCAAAAAGTAGGACACCTAGGATGGGAGTGGTGTACAGGCCACCGGCTCAGGCTGAGGACTTGGGCAGGGAATTAGCTGAGCAGATCAGGAGGGTCTGTGGGAAGGGGAACATAGTGATCGTGGGGGACTTCAATTTACCAGGAGTGGACTGGAGCACCCCAGCCACCTCAAGTGTAACAGAACAGGTCCTACTGGATGCATTCCAGGACAGCTTCCTGGCACAGATGGTTAACAAGGCGACTCTGTATTTTAAATTGTTTGTAAGTGTTTTTATTACTCCGCTAGAAAACATAGTCCTTTGTTGCTAGGGAGACAGCATGTCACTTCTACTCATAGCTGTGAACTGTCCTTAATTACAACAGACTTCTCTCACTGAAGTCTCAAAACTGCTCTGTCCCTGCTGCCTCCATAGAAATGCCTAATGTTGGACTGCTACCTGCACAGAAAATAAATGCTTCAATCAGCTGTGGATATGGAAACATACTTACCGTGCTGGACGGCAAAGTCCAATCGAAACATCACCGTGACAGATTCCCGGTCAGAGAGCTGAAGCCACGGGAGGCTCGTTCTCGCCCCCATGCTTGCCATTCAGCTAGTGACATATTTTAAGTCTCTGCTGAATGCTGAACTTGGGAAACTTTTTCTTATTAAAAATGAGGGCTACAACTTATAGAAATCAGGGCTGAAAAGCAGAGCCGTGATACTGGGCATGCGCCTATGCATGAATGCGTGCCCAGTATTACCACTCCACTTTTCGGCCATGACTTGTGTAAGTTGTAGCCCTCCTCCCTCTGCATTTCCCTATACCTTCTGAATGCCACCCATCACCTTGGCCACTACTCTACAGAACCGTAAAAGTCTCTTTTTCCTTCTGCTTTTACTCACTTCTTTCACAAAGAGGCCGATTTCTTGTGCTTTGCCTCTGTTCCTGCCCTAATGTTAAACCACACTGTACGGTGATCACTGGTACCTAGGGGACTGCCCACTGTGACATCAGCAATGCTGTCCCTGTTTGTAAGCACCAGGTTCAGCACTGCCCTGTTCCTATAATGTTCACTGACTAGCTGCCTGAGAAAAGCCCCTGTCAGTGCTAGAGGTCTGTATACCACCCCTGTATGGACAGCGGTCCCAGCATCTGTCTCCAGAATTACCCAGAGCACTTCCAGCTCTTTCTTTTCCTCCGGGTGCCCCTGTACTTTTGTGGCCTTGATTCCCTCCCTTGTATACAGTCAACTGCTCCACCCTTCCTCTTTTTTTGTTGTTGTTGACTCTGTTTAATTGCATTTTGTACGGCGGGGGCTTGCTTGGCCCCAATCCACCCTGTACACAGGAGCGCAACTATCAAGTCAAACTTTATTTTTATAGCTCCTTTCCAAACCAAGGCGCTGTACATAAAACCAGATACAATCAATATAAATAGAATTAAAAGAAAACAATAAATCAAATTATCCATATTCTAGGAAGGCTAGATTAAATAAATAAGTTTTTAACTCAATTTTAAACCTATCAATGGTCAGGCATTCTCTCAACCGACGAGGTAGAAAATTCCACAGGGTTGGAGACGAAAAATAAACAGGTTGAGTACCGGATGTCTTCAGTCGTACCCTGGGAATCTCCAGCAATACCTCATCGGTGGAACGGAGAGGACAGAGGGGACAGTAGAGTACCAGGAGATCTTGCAGGTAGCCGGGTCCCTGATCATGTAGGGCTTTAAAGGTTAGCAAGCCAACCTAAGGTGATCAGCCACTGAACAGGCAGCCAGTGCAGTTCGCGGAGCACAGGCGTAATATGACTGGTCCTAGAAGTCCCAGTCAAAAGCCCGTCTGCTGCGTTCTGCACCAGCTGCAAGCAGCGGATATCAGCCCCTGGTAGCCCTAGGTAGAGGGAATTGCAGTAATCAAGACATGTAGTGACAAGTGCATGGACCAATGTTGGAAGATCATCTGGAGGAACCAGGTGTTTCACCCGGGCGATATTCCTAAGATGATAAAAAGATGATTTAACGACTGCTGAAACCTGAGGCTTTAGAGTCAAACCATCATCGAAAATAACACCCAGGTTTCACACCTGGTCTGAGGTAGTGAGCTGTATACCACCAAGCAACAAGCCTGATGGTTGTCCAGCCCCCAAACCTGCCCCCGGATGACCTGGGTCAACTACCAGCACTTCAGTCTTGTCTGGATTCAGTCTCAACCAGCTGGAGCTCATCCAAGTTCTGATCCCAGTAAGGCAATTATTTAGCACGGAAAGTGCATCATTCTGTCTGGGCAGAAAGGACATATACAGCTGAGTGTCATCTGCACAGCAGTGAAAACTCAGACTGTATCGCCTGATGATATCTCCCAATGGCAGCATGTACACTGCAAACAACATGGGGGCCAAAATGAAGCCCTGCAGCACCCCACAGAGCAGGGAGTGAGCAACAGAGGAATAAATTCCAGTGGCGACTCTCTGAGACCTGCCCGTGATGAACGAGTGGAACCATTTAAGGACTGTACCAGACAGCCCACAAAAAAGCTGCAGGCGCTCCAGTAGCACACCATGGTTTACAGTGCCAAATGCCTACAGACCAGCCTCCACCATGGAAGCACAGCAGGAAGAACCATGGCTTACCCCCCATGGAGGGGCTGCCGGGGCGGGGAGGGAGACCGCATCACCCTTTGAGTCCCGCCCTGACTTACTCCAGGCTTCACTTGGCCTGTGAGGGAGGTCCCCCATCATGGGTATCACTGCGCTTGTTCAGGAGGGTTTTTTGCCTTGATTACCCCTCAGGATGCGGTGTGCAATGTCTTCTGTGCAGCTCCACGCTCCTGCTGCTGAAGACTGCCGTCGTCCCTCCCACTTCTGCGTCCTGTGCGCTTTGCGTTGCCAATGGTTTCCACCAGAGGCCACTGCAGTGCCAGGAGCTCCCTGGATCCCACCCCCAGGAGAGGAGAGCAGTCCACCAGATGCTCTATCCCTTCCTGCCCCTGCCGACCCCCGATGGCCCAGGCTCACTCCCAAACCCAGGTCACCAGCATGGCTGAGGTGTGGTGTCCAGTGCCTCAACCCTCAGTGCCACCAGGCCGGCTCCCTGTCTGTTCTTAACAGAGAATAGCCGAATACGGCCATGCCCCAGCCGTGGCAGTCACTGCACCATGACTCCCTGTGATTCTCCACACACACACACACACACACACACACACACACACACACACACACACCAGTTATGGCCACCAAATTTAGGCTGGCTCCTTCATGATGGCCTCCAGGTCCAGAATTTTATTTCTCAGACTCCTTGCATTGGTGCATATGGCTCTCTACAGTACAACTCATTCCCTCTCTCCCCACCTGCCTTTCTCCCCATCACCCCTCCGGTGCTGTTCCAACGCTCCCCCTGACCCACTTATTACCGTCTCCATTACCCGTTTCCTTTATGCCATTCCTTCTGGCTTCACTGACTTATACCTCCCTTGTTCTCTTCCTTGCCCACACCCTGTCTTGATGTGTCAATGCCCTAGGGAAGTTTACTTCCTTCGGGTCCTCCCTCCCTGTTGCTTCATCATCCAGGAAGGGGAGCTACTGTTGCCTCCCTTAGTTCTACAGCAACTCCCCTCCCAGCAAGTTTAAATGCTCATTCAAGTAGCATTTGCACTTCACACTAAGGACTGTGCTTCCTTTCCTGGAAGGATGCAGGCCATCTCCCCTATACAGCCCATATCTTCACAGATTGACCCCCAGTGCCCAATGCAGATGAAATTAAAAAAAAAGGAAAAAAGAAATGGTTCAAGGCTCATACCCAGCAGATTCATGGGTATTCTTGGGCATGTTTTTTTAACGTTCCAGTAGAGTGTGATTGAGGACTGCTGTACAAATGTCAGATGGGGTTCGGATCTGGTGGAATTGCCTGTCCCGCTCCAAGCAATTCTGCCGCTTTTAAATTCTGCAGCATGGAGTGAAGTCAGAAACCTGCCTTGCAAAGTACTACATCTAGGGGCAAAGAATCTTGGTCATACATCAGGTGGTGTAACAACATGCAGCATAACAGAGGAACGGGATCTGGATAATCGTGGACAGAAAGCTGAAGCCAGTCAGAAAATGTTTCACCACAGTCAAAACAGCAGACACAATTCTGGATGCATTAGGAGGGGGAAGGTGCAAATCAAAGCCGGTGATCCTACACAGTACAATGCCTTGGTTTGACCGCACCTGGACTACATGCATCCAGTTCTGGTCACTGCAGTACAGAAAGGATATTAGAAACATAGAATTTGACGGCAGATGAGGACCGCTTGGCCCACCCAGTCTGCCCATTTCCCTACCTACTGGATAAGCTGCAGATCCTAGTTAACCAGCAGCCTACTTCTTCCTACCCCCACCCCCCAGAATTGCCTTATGACTATCCCATGCATGCTTGAATTCCACCACTGATTTTGACTCCACAACCTCTCCGAAGGCCATTCCATGCATCCACAACCCTCTCTGTGAAAAATACTTCCTTAAATTACCTCTTGAGCCGCTTCCCCATCTTCAAATTACAGCCTTCTTGTTCTTGCACACCTCTTTTGAAAGATGCTACCCTCTTGGACTTTGTTGATTCCTTGAGGTACTTGAAAGTTTCTATCATGTCCCCCTCTCCCTCCTTTCCTCGACTTATACATATTAAGCTCCTAAGTCTCTCTTCATATGTCCTCCGTGCAGACCCTGCCATTTTAGTTGCCCTCCTCTGGACAGCTTCCATCCTGTCTATGTCTTTGCGGAGATTGGGTCTCCAGAACTGTACACAGTACTCCAGATGGGGTCTCACCAGCTGTCTGTACAGAGGATAATAACTTCCTGTTTTCTACTGGTGATGCCTCTCCCTATGCATCCCAGTATCCCCCACGATCCTTGCTGCCTTCTCACATTGCTTGCCCACCTTTAGGTCATCTGATATGACTACCCCCAGGTCCCTTTCCATTTTTGTTGTTGTTAGTATCTCACCCCCCATTGTGTACTCTTCCCCTGGGTTTTTGTTTCCCAGGTGCATTACCTTGCACTTCTTAGCATTGAATCTAAAGAGACAGAGGGTCAGAGGCCCAATAAACTAATTAGTAACTTGCGGAAAGAGCTATGGGGAGAGATGACATACTCAAATTATTTGGTCCAGAGAAAAGGAGGAGGAGAGGGGACCTGACCACAGTGTTCCAGTATTCGAATACTAAATGGGAGTTAATGATTGTCATTTTGGGGGGTAATGTCCTCAAAAGGCTGCAAAACAAAATGGAAATCATCACCCCTCCCAAATTAATATCAGTCAATCAAATAAAATACAGAAAAAGTAGTTAGAAAATATTGAAGAAGATAAGGGAATAATGCTTTCGTAGAAGGTGTGGGCAGTAACAGCCTCCTCAACATGGAGGGGGTATAACTAACAGCTTCTGATTAGATATTTTATAACTCTCACAGTCATGAAACACTATCAGAATACACAGTCCGATCAACGCTGGGGACAGTGTGGAGCCTCTGAGTCACACTATCATATCTTTTTGGCCTGCCCAGTTATTTGCCCCTTTTGGCATGAGATCCATGCTGCCATTCAACAGGTTTTGGGACAGCCAGTTCAAGACACCTTTACATATATGATGCTTGGGATTCCAATCCCAATATTCTTGTGAGGCTCACCCTCTAAAAGGAAATTGGGACAGATGCTGCATCTGGCAGCCCTGAAATGTCTAACCTTATATTGGCTGCACCCTTCCCCCCCCTCCTCCAACAGCGGCATTATGGTGTAAAACGGTGTCTGAAACTGAAGTCACGGAGCATATTACACAACTTCCTCCAGCCATGGCAACCTTGGCACCAGTATATAACAGGAACGGTAGAGGGTACTGGGGCTCAAGAGCTAGGAGATAGCCATGGGGCTTTGATTAGGCCTTACCAGATTTGGCTTTGTGCTTGGTATTTCGAAATCTCTCCCAAAAAGAAAGTATTCAACTATAAATGGATCTCTATCTAGAATATATGCAAAATCATATGACTTGGAGAATGCCTACAGTTTTTTATATATAAGAATTGTGTTTTAGTTTAGCCTCAGAGTTTATTAGGACTGAGAGTATGTGTAATTTTAACCTAAATAAAACTGGTGACTTCTTTTAATATATATTTGAAGTGTAAGATATGCATGACAATATTGTTTATATAGGAAGAATTTGATTTACCTTGACTTCTTTCGGATATATATATTTGAAGTACTGTATATCCTTTCCTCTCTCCTCCCCCCAGGAATATTTGTCAGCTTACACTGTTCATATTCACCTAATTTGTTTAGCTCATTAAATGTGTCCCTGTATGCCCTGTTCACTACCCTGTATTTATTACCTGTACTGTACTATCTACAATGTTTATTTGCAATTATTTTTGCTCCCTGTATACAGCTTTAATCTATTACTGTATTTACTTCGTATACCTACCCAAATTGTGTACTCTGTTTTACCTGTTATACCTATGTGCTGTAATCCTCCCTACTTCCTTCCCCCACGTCGCACCTGGAAAACGTGCCTTGGCTCAGTATGCCTCTCTCGGTTAACAATTTCAAATAAATAAATAAAATAAAAGTATACGATACATGATAATACTGTTTATGAAGGAGGATAAGATTTACCTTGTGTGTGTGTAAAATGTTTGTGAACCTAAACCAATAAACTTAAGTTATAAAAAAGAGAAGGTAGTTAGGATGAGTGAGAGGTTAGAAAAACAGAGAGAGAACACAGCAGAGGGAGTTTAAAATAGGAGGGGCACAGAAAGACTTGAATAGTGGCTAGACACCTGACAACTAAAATTCGATGTCAAGAAGTGCAAGGTAAGGCATGCAGACTAAAAGAAACCCAGATGGGCTACACCACTGATAGGGTACACAATGAAGTTACTAGACCGGAGGAAGACCTGGGATACATTAAACACAGCAGCCAAAAGCCATCCAACCAGTATGAAAAAGTCTGTGGGAAAGCAAACCGGATACTGAGATGTATTAGGCAGAGGTTGTCAAGTCACAGTGAGACAGTTACAGCATCTTGCCACTGTATCAACTGCAGGTCGTCAGGCCGTACCCGAAATACAGTAAAGGACAGGCATAAATTAGAGTGGATACAGCCTTGGATGAGGTGACACAGAGTATACAAGGGCAGCAGTGGATTACCTACAGTACCGGGAAAGGCTGTAGAACCTCAAGGTGTGCTCACTAGAGGACAGAAGAGAGAGGGTAATTTGACTGAGATGCACAAATACTTAGAAGGATTCCACGGGGTAGATACCAGCAACTTATTTAAATTAAGGGGGTCAGGCAAACACAAGGGGTCACAACTTAAAACTGGTGATAGTGGTGGTGAGTTTCAAGAAGGATGTGAGGAAGGTTTCCCTTTTCTAAGAGGGTAACAAATGAAACAGGCTGCCATAGAAACCTAGACAAAGAAACAGAGAATATGATGGCAGGAAAAGGTCCATCGCCCCAGCTAGTCTGCTTAACCTTATTATCGGACATCTCCTGATCTTATCAGGGCCCTGTGCCCATCCCACCCTTGTTTACCCCCCCATCTGTTTTAGCACAGACCACCTCACTCAGCAGTGTGGTTTACCTGTCCAAAACTCTTGCCATGAAAAATTACTTCTGAGCTTCCCCCCCAGCCACCTTCTGTGGATTATTTCTTGTGCATATATTTGCACTTGGGACAAACAACTCATTCCAGTTTACACTGTTCATCCCATGGAGATATTTATGTTTCTATCGTACCCCCACCCCGTGTCCATGGTATATACGTACACATGCGGAGGTCTCATGTTTCCTTCCATATCCCCGGATCTTTTTGGCTGTCCTCCTCTGCAGTTATGAAGTACACACAGAGTCTTCCTTACAGTGATGCATCTGGCTCTGGTTCCCAGTGTAACAAAATAAAATCCCAACAATTTCAACTTTATAACTTTTAGGCTTCATCATTTTTTTAATATTCAAGGTGTTGCACTGACAAACTGTAATAGGCAGGGGGCACCAAATAGCAGAGAGATACATTTTCCAAGCAAGGAAAGATGGTTGTCTGGCTGAAGAAAAGAAAGTTCAGTGTAGAACTAAGTCTCCAGTTTCAACACAATCATGATGAACAACCCAAGCAAATACGCTTTAACAGAGTGTTCATCTCTGCAGCATCAAACTGTGACTTCTTCGGAGATGCTAGGCTGTAAGCCACCATGATACTCAGACAGCATACCCCCTCCCCATAACAAAAGGATTGCCTTCCTTTATATGTCTCCCCGCCCCCTCCCCTTATCAAGCCCAGGAAGCTTCTCAAGGAATACAGAGCAGCAGTTACAGACTGAATAACAGATCTAAAACTAAGATGCAGGCTACCCGAATCCAGGCTCTTCTCACTGTCGCAGTTAGAAAGAAAAACTATAGGTGGAACAGTCAGAGTCGCAGAGACCTTCAGTCTATCCATCCACACATTAAGATGCTATGTGCCAGAAAGTGCAAAGCTCAGAAGCCAGATTTCCAAGGAAAGCTCACCAACCGCATTTAATCTGCTACTTTTCTTGTGTTGCAGTCCAGAACTAAAAACTGATCCTCCATAGCCAAGTGAAAAAATATCTTACCGCAGCTTCACTGCTCTGCCATGGACACATTCAGAAGCACCAAGAGGTTACATTTCTGCACAGCAAAATAGGACTGACAACTGGACAGAAAAGCGCTTCTCAAACATCAGTTCTTACCTTGAACAGTCCTAAAACATGCCAAGTAACTCAGGTTCCTGGACCCTAAACATATCATGCAACAGATATATTTTTACACAAACAGGAAGCCTTTTTTGTCACTTCAGTTTCTCTTTCCTAGAATGGCTTCCAGTAAAATGTCAATGATGACAATAATATAGTCACTAAATTGAACTTACGTCACAGTCCAACAAAAGGCACAACAATTTCAACTGAGCAGACACTCCACTGTTTGACAGTCATTGTAAACCAGACCTGTGATGCAGCTGCCACCACCCACACCCCCATCCCCACATTCTGGTTAGGCATTAGACGATTGTTTTGAGATACTGAACTTTCTGCCTCTATATATTCCAACCTTCTGTTTTTTTGTTACTGTAACATTTTTTCCAATCAGATCCTTACAACCCCATGGAGCTCGACATACTTAAAATAAGTTTGTCTTTCGATAACAGTTAAGCATTTGTGGGAAAAGCATTTGGGGGTCAGGACTGCAGATGACAACTGGGGGACAGTGCTTAAGTCGCACATGGGACTCATAATTTGTAATAAATTTAAGGAATCAGTATTTAAATTTCTATTTAGGCTTTACTGCCCACCAGCCATAGTTCATAAATTTCATCCTGCGGTGTCCCCCATCTGTGGACCCAGTAATAGGTGTCAGCATGGCTCAGTTGGTAGCACATCCGCCTCTGGGCCAGAAGGTCATGGGTTCTGGTCCCAGATTAGGACTGGGCTCACCCCATCAAGGCTGGCACCCAAGTTCAGTATTTGGGGTTGCCGTACTGTTGGGGTGTGCCATCCTTCAGATGAGATGTTAAACGGAGGTCCCCTCTACCCTTCTCTTGTGCTGTCCAGGTGGAAGTAAAAGAACCCAAAACACTTATCACAAACTGCAGGGAATTTTCCCAGGTGTTCTAGTCAATATTCCCCTTCCCGTAAAACTGGTTCATGAAATAGTCCACGGCTGTGTGTGGGTGTTGATGTGCGAAATGGCTGCCACTACACATTCAGTCACTTCACTACCAGTCGAGCATTGCTTGTAAAGCACTTTGGGATACCATGTATCATAAGTAGGGATTAGAGACAACAGCTTTTGCCAATTAATCTCGCATTTGAGGATGGAAGATTTCAACCCAAGTATTTACTGACCCCATAGTGGGTATCTACCTTTTTTGAAATGTATCAATCGTATCACTGCTAAAGATATCTGGGGGGAGGCCATTCCAAGGGGCCATGAGTCTCTGATTAATCCAAGAACCCCACTTTCTAGATTTGTAATATTCACCCTTCAGTCACTGGTGATGTGTTCTAGTGGTTACAATTGTAGTGTGTATGAAAAGCACTATAAAAATGCTGATTTTTCTTCTTCTAATTCAATTTTATTTTTCTACTGCAAAGTATGTGAGCAAAAATGCCCATTTTCACAAACGTCCAGTAGTACAGAAAATCGATGACACAGAGAAAAAGGTAAAAACAATATCTGCAAAATGTTACGGTGTTTACAGTAGGAACAGTGTACATGACAGGAGCATCTAGATTAGAAAAATTAAAAATACAGAGCACACAACAACAGAGCCAATATACAGATACATATAAACTCTAAGGTAACTCAAGGGTTGGTGGACATTCAGGGGGGTTACCTACCGGGGCAGACACAAGTGGTGGATTGGAGGAGGTGGTCCTTGAGGGAGGAGGTGAATGAGACAATACACTACGTTTGGGAATGCCCATATCTGAGGCCATTTTGGTCATCAGTTGCTCAGGAGCTCTCCCAGATTTTTGCTATGCAGCTGGTGGATATGTCGCTATCCCTGCTTTTTTGGGATGCACCATATGGGCAAGAAGGAGTGGGCACTATACCCTAGACCTATTAAGAGTTTTGTTAGTGTTAGCCTGGCAATGTATACAACACACTTGGGAGTCGCATGTTAAGCCCACGCTGGGTTAACAGAGAACTCTAGTGATACACACTTTGGCCCTGGAAACGTTAACCCATGTCTTGCACGATCGGAAGGAGCTCTTCCTCTGGAGTTGAGGGACACATATATTGATGCCCTTCTGGTAGCAGAGGTGACTTTGTTGAGACAGGGCATAATGTAAGCTGGGGGGGGTGTTCCCTTAGGGGCTTGGATCTCAGGGTTATTCTTGTGGATTACGGAAGAGGCAGGGCCTTTACCCCCTCCTACTACCATTATTTCCTGAACATACCTGAGGCAGAACTTGTTGAGCCTTTTTTATTTTATATAATTTGTATGTGTGTATTTTTGTTCATTTAATTAGTTATTTGTGGCTAGTCTCTTAGGGTGTCATTGATTAATTGTATTTAAATTTGGATTTGGTTACACCTGCCTATGATATGGATTTTCTATTCTTGGTTATCATATCGTATGTTACAGACTGCAATTTAGTGTCTGTATATTGTATTGAATGTTGTTGGTACTATTTGAAAAATGCTTAATAAAGATATAAAAAAAAAAAAAAAAAAACGGTTAATGTTACAAGCCAGGGGTGCAGATCCCATCTTATGCAACTGGAAAGCACACAATAAGTACTGTAGCATGCATTTACACAGTCGGGTAGGATCACGCACAACTAGCCGTATTCCACCACCCATCCTAGTAAGTGGAATACGCCAATTTACCACGGACTGCTTGAAATATCAGGAAAAGAACAGTTACTCACGGTAACAGTAGCTCTTTGAGTGGATCTTGTCCACTGGGCCACACCTTCAGAACTGTGGCATCAGGGCCACTTGGGAACTTTTGCTAGCTGGAGGGTGCCCATGATGATAATGGCCAACCTCGGCACCTAAATAATCGAGGCCAGGACCCATTGCTCCTCAGTTCCACGCAGGGGATAAGCTCGGGGGGCTTCTTACTGTAAGGAACCAGACCAGTACCAGGAACACAAGGTGGGGCATGGAACTGGAAACACAGTACACAGAAAGCACTCATGAACACCGCTAAACAAGGCAGTAGACAAACCTGCCAGCTTGTACCTCAGAAAACAGGAGGAGGGTAGGTGCGCTGTGGCCCAGTGGTTCAGATTTTCTCGAAGATCTGCTGTTTAATTGTTCTGTCTTCATATCGGATACCTCCAACATTGGGCCACACCTTTGGACTGATTCTCAAGCAGTACACAAGGTACCCAGTGAGGACGGCAAAGTCTGCTATGTCATCATGACAGAAGGCCATGCAACAGCATAAGACCAAATCCAGCAGGTCTACGAGAGACATCTGGACTGTAGTGCTTCATATACACAGTGCTCCATGTGGCAACATGACATATGTCAGCTGAAGAAACATTCTGAAAGCAAGCAGCAGAATTGGCCATGCCATGTGTAGAGTGGCTACAGATAGCACTAGGACTTTTTTTTTTTTTTTTTACTGTATTTAACAGAACACAGTTAGCCAGCCATTTTGACAGACAGGTGTCCTCTTTCCCAGGGAAAAATGAAACAAAAAGCTGAGAGGACTTTCTGCAGTCCTCAGTGGGATCAAGACAGAAAATACAGGTTACTCACCTGTAACAGGAGTTCTAGGAATGGTATATGTTGTTCATCCACACTTATTGGCAGGTTCCTTGCCGCTTTAAATCTTGCCGGAAGGTCTTTAAGCTGGCTCCTCCCACCCACCCGGGTGGTAAAACTCTCGGCTCCGCCCCATGACGCCAGATCTAGCCCGCTGGAAGTCAGGTTCTGCGTCGAAGCCGGGGAGGCCGGGTGGGTCGTGTGGATGAACAACATATACCATTCCTAGAACTCCTGTTACAGGTGAGTAACCTGTATTTCTAGGGACATGGATATGTTGTTCATCCACACTTATTGGCAGACTCCTAGCAGTTCTCCGGGAGGAGGGAGGCAAGGCGCATACCCCTACTTAGGTAGAAAGACTGGAGAACCGAGGCCCCGACCAGCACCCCGGCGTGACCCAAGGTCGATGTGGAAGGGGAATGGAAAAGCCTGCTTCCGGGCGGAAGCCCTGCGGATATCCTGGACCGGAGTATCCTCGGAAGCAGCCACCGATGCAGCGGAAGGACGGGTAAAAATGAGCACTTATCCCTCTGGGAAGCTCCAAGCCCGCCCACTTTATAGCGGAGACCTATGCAGGGGGTGACACGCCCGCTCGTCGTCCGCTTGGCTGCAGGTCTGCCAGATGCGGCTTCAGCGTAGATGACAAACAGCTGGCGAACCTCTCCCGAACCTCATCCCTACACTCGGTAGGTAAGCGTTAAATGGGGTCCCATGGAATCCATATACGGCCTCCGAGGTGTGAATGAGGATGACACGGCAGAGCATACCCCATAGGAAGACTCCGCCACCGCCTTGGAAGGACTTAGGTGGGGCGCAGGACAACCTTGTCCCTGTGGAAGACCAGATAGGGAGATTCAGGAGGCCTGAAACTCTCCCCCTTCTGGATGGTAGGGTGGCCCAAGAAGGTGTTCTTCCACAACAGGTGGGGAACTCGCACCTGTGCAAAGGTTCGAGCGGCTTGCCCGTGAGCTAATCATACCAGCGAAGATCCCACAGAAATGGGGATACTCTCCCCCAAAGGGGGAGGTGTGATCAAGGCCTAGAAAAGTGCCAGACCACTTTTTCTGCGACACCGACTGCCTTCCGGCCCGCGCCCGGAAGACAGGGATGACCCACAGAAGCACCCAGAGGGTCGTCGGCCGAAGCCCTATTTCAAAGAACGGATGCAGATGGTCCGAAACGCTCGCCCAGGGAGAGGAGAGGGCCAGGCCCTATCCCATCATCCAATGGAGAACTCTTCCCATGAGGACCAGCATTTTGACCAACTTCTGGCAGGACGCCTCAAAACGTCGAGGACCTTGCTGAAGAACCCTAGGCCTGGCCCCTAGCCGCACAGGGACCGGGCCTACAGGTGTAGGGATTGAAGGTCCAGATGGAAAACCTTCCCCTGAAAAAGAGACCAGGACCGGGCGGACTAGAAGCCGCCTCGGGAGCCTGTGGCTGAGACTGAGGAGAGCTGGATACCAGAGCTGGCAATCCAGTCTGGGGCTACCAGCATCACCTGCGCCAAGTCCCTCCTCGCCTTGCCCGTAGGTCAAGGGAAATGGGGAGAGGCGTGAAGGACCCGGGGTCCGTGGCCCTCGATGGCATCCCTACAGCAGACCTTGCTGAGGCGGGCATAAAACAGTCTTGGCCTGTGTTCTCCCTGGAGGAGGAGAAGATCCTGTGCTACCTCCTGCAGGAAGACCACCCGTGAGGCGCAGCCTATGTCCGGCTTAGGGCAGCAGCCGGGAGTGGGAGGCTCCTGCCATCAGATGGCTGGGGACCCGCCTCGACTGCCACGAAAAACCCATGCGGAGAGAACCTCCTAGCGCCAAGGCAAGGGTTGACAGAACCTAACAGGTGGTAGCACATGGTTGTGGTGCTGTCGCATGGACTAAAACCATTAGACCCGCTTAAGCAGTGACGGCGGTGCAAGCTAAGCGGACCGCCTGGAGCTCCAGCGGGTAGGGAGGACATCGGGACTCCCGAGAGGACCAGAGGCGAAGCACTCTGTATTCCCCTAGATGGGCACCCCCACCCATCCGAGAAGCATCGGTCGGAAGACCGCCGACTCAGGGGGGACGAACAGGATGTTCTCCTGCAGGAGCTGGAACGGTCTGAAGGGGGGCGTTCCCTAAACTATTGGGCTGTAGTCACGAACTGGTCCGAGGAACGCAGCGCTGTGACCGTTAGCTGGCCCATCCCATAGGGGAGGGCCGCCATGAGGCCCAGGAGGTGCAGGAGGTCCCGGCAGGGCACAATTACCCGGCCAACCTGACTGGGTAAGGGAGGAAGAACCTCAGCCCTGTCCGCCCGGAGCCGAGCTCTGACTCAAGAGTCGAGCCTAATCCCGGAGAAGCCTCACCCGCTAAGGCACGAGTTCCCCGTGACTCGGTAAGGAGACCAGTCTAAGCCTGGAAGGGTTTAATCAGGCTGCCATCCGGGTGGGGTTCGCCCGGACCCTTGAAGCCCATAGAAACTACGGAGCGAAACGAAGGAGCCTGGCCAGGAACTGTGAGGAGATCTCGCCTAGGAAAGGAAGGGGTCTCCCAAGAATGGACGGAACGAGGAGGAAGTACGTCCTGGAGGCCCAGGAGGAAGCCGCACGCCTCGATCTGAGGATGGAAGATCAGCAGAGGGACCATCCGGCGTGCCGAAGGATGGGTGCAAGCCCTCCATCCGTTTGAGGCCAGGAATACCTGGACACGAACCCAGGGTCAGAAGGAGGGCCCACCACCTTCCTGACCACCTCTAATCAGAGGGCCAGGCAACTCGGCTCAGCAGTCCGACGAAGAGTCTGTGGACCCAAGATCCCCGTGGGGTAACGGCTCAAAAGGGGAAACCTGTTCGCAACCTGCGACAGGGCTTACCCTAGCACCACCCAAGAGGAAGAGGTGCGGGCGTCCCCCACAAGGAATACCCGGGCAGAGGCGGCGGGGCTGGGGACAGCCCTGGCCGTCACTGAGCAGGCTGGCGGAGGAAGAGGCTGAGGGGCTCTCGGACTCCTACTTCCTGCTTCCTTTTGGAGGAAGATGCTGGTCTCGCAACAGGCCGCCCAGCGCATGCCTGCTGGCCTCGAGCTGGGCGGTCGAGCCGCAGGGTCGGGGGCCAAGGGCCTTACGCAAAGGCTGAGGGTTGCTCTTGTCCCTCCGGGCGGAAGTGACAGAGTCCGGAGTGGCATCGGACTTCTCGGGCCCCTGGATATGTCCCTCCACTTCAGGGCCGAAGAGGTCAGTCCCCAAGAAGGGGATGTCCACCAACTCGTGCTGGGTTTCCAAGGAGAAGGAGGATAACCTCAGCCACTCCCTGCGGTGCATGGCCACTGCGGCCGCCACCGATCTGGCACAGGAATCACCCAGATCCAGAGCTGACTGAAGCTGCTGTTTTGCCACCGCCCTACCCTGGTCCCGAACCCGCCGGACCGTGGTCTGCAGGTCGGCTGGGAGATGAGGAAGGACCTCGTCCAGGGAGCCCAAAAGGGCGTGGGAATAGTGTGCCATCAGTGCCGTCAAGCTGGCCTGACGGATGCCTAGGGAGGACGCGGCGAAAACCTTGCGCCCGACATAGTCCATCCTTCTGGACTCTTTGTCAGGGGGCCTATCCACATCCCTAGCGTTTCCAAAACATTGGAAAACATTGTCGGTGACTACCCCTTCAGCCGAGGGGTGCTCCGAGAACCCGGGCAGAGAACTGACAGGGACAGGGAACTTCCTGGCCACCCTGGCCGAAGGCACAGGGCAGGAAGTAGGCTGCCGCCAGAGCTCCAAGGCTGGGCCCACGATAGCCTCAGCCACCGGGAAGGCCTCCGAGGGAGAGCCCCTTCGGTCCAGAATCTCCGTAAGGGGATAAGGTGCTCATTTGGAAATGGGCTCGAGCTGCATCCCGGTGAATTCCGAGATGAGCTGGAGCAGACCCAAAGAGGGCGATGGGCTGTCGTCCACAGAATGTTCCAGGGAAGACCATGGGTCCTCCCTGCTAGGAAACATAACGGAGCCGACTTCAGGCTCCGAGTCTGCGAAAAGCTGCCACAGGCCTGAGTCACTCTTCATCCGCCGGAGGGGCGGGAGTGAGGGACCAAGTAACCTCGGAACAGGTCATGGCCCGGCCAGAGATCGCCCGAGGCGAAGAGGGCAGCGAAATCGGACGAGCAACCCGGCGGAAGGGCTCTCGATTACCTCGAAAGGCGGCTCGTACGGCCGACCAGGCGGCGGCTCTTACTAGCTGGAGAATGAATCGGGTCGATTGATTTCTGGACAACAACAGCTGCCACCACATAAGTTCCTCATGCTGTCGGCATGTGACGCCAAAGCCACTCCTCATCCGAGGAGGGGCGAGGAAGAAACGGTAAAGCCACTTGACCGGTGCCCGACCGAGAGCGCCAAGGTCAGCGTGAGTGGCTGGAGCAAGAGGAGGACCGAGACCCGAATCCTCGGGGAAACGAGGGTGGGCTGGGAGGGGGCCGGGCATCTCCTTGGCTGGAGAAGTTGGCGAGGACTGTCGACCCAAAGGTACCGGCAGAACTCTCAGCCCCACGGGGAAACCGCCAAGGGATTGCGGCACTAGCAGTGAGACAGCCCAGATGACGGCCGAGAGGCTCGCCACGCCGACGGGGTCCTGGCTGGCTGACCTGACAGGGACACCGTGAGGCCAGAGCGACCGCATCCTTGACCCGAGTCGAGTGTCGGCCAGCGGGGAGGGACTTTCCCGCTCCCGCGGGGCGGCCGATAGAAGGACCCGCCTCGCGGCACCTTGGAATTGGGCCAGGGGGGTCCCAGGGTCCCCTCTCCCCTTGAGGAAAGGGACTGGCCAAGCTCCTTGACGAAGCTGTATGGTGGGACCAAGGACAGCGGGATAAGCGCTGCAACCGAGAAGAAGGAGGTGGAGCTGCCCCCTGCCCGGCGGGATCGAGCTGCTCAGAAACAGCCGAAGCGGACGCCCGACGATCCGAGGGATTTTCCGGAGCGGGAAAAACTACCGGATGTCTGAGCCCCAAACGGGCCGCGTGGTCCTCCAGAGAGCTGGCCGAAAGAGCACAACAAACTCGCAAAGCTGAGGATCATGATCCAGGGCAATCCAGTAAACGCACGTGGAGTGCGGGTCTCTCCTGGAGGAATAAACCGGGTGCCTCCCAGGGCCGGAAAGGGAATGAGCCATCGCCGCAGCGAGGAAGAAGATCGAAGTTTCAGAAAAACTTCCAACTGATTTAGAAGACCGAAATTTCCAGGAACCAGTCGAAACACAGAGCGCTAAGGAGGAAACCTGAGCTTCCAAGCGGTAAGGAAGATCTGGCGTCATGGGGCGGAGCCGAGAGTTTTACAACCCGGGTGGGTGGGAGGAGCCAGCTTGAAGACCTTCCGGCAAGATTTAAAGCGGCAAGGAACCTGCCAATAAGTGTGGATGAACAACATATCCATGTCCCTAGAACGAAGTGTTCTATGTACCTAAAGCATATGGAGCAATGCCTCACCTTTGTTAGGATGCTCTGGATAATACACATGAAGGTGCATGGTCTACTTTAATGTAAAATGAGACATCACTTCTGGCAGAAAACAAGGAGTGGTCCGCAAAGGCACCCTGTCCTTGTGGAAAATCATATAAGGAGACTCATGCATCAGAGCCTGAAGATTGGAAATTCTAAGAGCAGAAGTCATGCCAACGGAAAACCGCATTCTTCGTGAAAGGATACGCATCTCACATGTAAATCTCTAGGCTGAAATGGAGCCAAGGTTTCTAAAATGAAATTGACATCCCAAGGCGGAACCAGTTTATGAATCAGGGGACATACATGCAGAATATCTTTCATAAAAGTACGGCACAGCTCTAATTGTGCCACAATGTGCCCATCAGTAGGGGCACAGAAGGCTGAAGCAGCAGGTAAGTGCACCTTAATGAAGGAGTACTGGAGACCGGAGTTAGATACGGACACAGAGGGCAGTCCAGTACCGTATTCATAGGACATGTAAATGGGTCCACTGAATGGGAAGCACACAATATGGAGAAGCGCTTTCCTTTCAAAAAATGTGTGCGTCTTGCAGAAGGCTTTCTAGTTGCAAGAAAGACATCTGCCAGCTGGGAGGAAACCCCAAAACAGGTAATGGCTACATCTTCAGAAGTCATGCACGCAGATGCAGGGACCACACGTCAGGATGGACTAGGGAGGGACCCCTGAGCCTGAGACAGCAGACCTCAACAAAGGAGCAGCCAAAAAGTGGAAACCAAACCTGGCAAGGCCAAACAGGAGCCACCAGTATTAGGGTGGCATGCTCTGCCAGCAGCTTGAATAGAATCCTCTGCTGGGAGGGACTGGAGGGAAATCATAAAGGAACCTCCCTTTCCAGGAGAGAGACAACACATCTCACCAAAAAAAGCTCATGCCCTGAAACACAGAAACACAAAATTTGACTGGAGATGAGCACCACCTGCTCCATCTAGCATGCCCATTTTACCCTACCTACATTATCACCGCAGACCCTATTGATCTACAGCTCTTTCTCCATCCCCCACTTACTTTCCACTATAATTCCCTTGTGTCTATCCATTCATTCTTGAACCCCACCACTATTTTTATCAACTTTTTTTTTTTTTTGCATTGTATCTTTTACCTCCTATGTGCTCCACTTCGACCTCTCCTTCAGGCTCGCCAAGGCTGCTCCAATCCATCTGCCCCTGAGTCCCACATGGCAGCCACCCCAGGGTCACCCAGCTGCAACCCTTTGCCGGATGGGTCCCTCCTCCGAGGGAAATGTGCCAGCCCCGGGGGGCACACACTTGGCCCTGTGGGTGCTGCTGCTGGGACGGAGGACCACAGGGACATGAATGGCACCAGAGAGCCGGGCAGCCATCATCCAGCCAAAGTGGAGTGGTATTTCTGCTTTTCTTGTGCATTCCCTCCTGCGTGCATCTGTAGTAGTGCTCCTGGTCTCCACCAGAGGCTGCTACAGCGAGACGTCAACCCACTACCCACCCCAGGAGAGGAGAGCAGTCCTACAGATGCGCGATCCTCTCCTTCCCCTGCCAGCCCCTGGCGTACAGAGTCCATTCCCAAACCCGGGTCTCCAGCATGGGTCGAGGTAAGGCGCCAGCACCTCAGCCCTCTGCGCCAATGGGCCGGCGGCTTTATCAACTTTTAAATAAATGAATGTTTGCCCCACCACTTCCGCTGCAAGGCAGTTCCAGAAATCCATTCTTATTGTGAAGAAGTACTTCCTCACATCTCTCCTGAATCCTCTTTCTGCTGGTGATGCCCCTCCCTATGCATCCCACAAGACCTCCCGACTGCCTTGTCACACTGCCAGGCCACCTTCAGGTCATCAGATATGACTACCGCAGTCTCATTCCTGCTCAGTAGTCGTCGGTACCACCCTACCCATTTTTTACTCTGCCCCTGGGTTTCTGTGCCACAACTGCATTAATTTGCACTTTTTCACATTGAAACCAAACTGTCATATCCTTGACCACTCTAGTTTTCTCATATCTTTGCTCATCCTTTCCACCACCCAGGAGTGTCCACCCTACTGTAGATTCTGATGTCATCCACCAAGAGGCAGACCTTCCCTTCCAGCTCATATGCAATGTCATGTATAAAGGCATTAAAGAGGACTAGTCCCAGCACCGAACCCTGGGGTACCCTGCTGGTCACCCTCCCCTTTCTCAGAGTGAACTATCTTTGCCACCACCCTCTGTCGCTAGTCACCAACCAATTTCTTACCAGTTTACCACTTCTGAACCCACTCCTAAGCTACCCAGCTTGCTTACTATTTTCCTATGTGGAACAGTGTTGAAAGGCTTACTCGGTGGGGGGGGGGGGTGCCACTAATGAGCGACTAACCAGCAGGACATTCCGATCCTGACCCGGTAGTTTCTACACCAAAGTGTCTCAGTAGCTGTATAAGACACTCATGAATGAGTATCTGGTGCTGGCTATCGAGAAGCCTGCCCGAGGAGTGCCAAAAAGTGAGAGAAAAGGAGCACCGGTGGAAGCTGGAGAAGGCCTTGGGACTATAGCGCTTTCGACACTAGAAACGGAGGACCTGGGGCATATGGTAACGGGGCAGGTTTTAGCCACTCTTTGCCTCAAGTTGGATGCACCCATTGGCAAACTGGAAGAGCTGGTGGAGCAAGCAGCGGGTCAAGCTAAGCACCTGGCCAAGGTAGAACAGTGTATTTCTACAATGGAGGATATCTTGCAGACCCTCCTCGACAGACTAGCTAAACTTGAAAAAGACCTCGAGGAGTTCCATGATACCAATAAAACTATAAATGATGGCATAACCCCCTGTATTCGTGGTCTCCCGGAGGGTATGGAGGGGCGCAATGTGGAGACGTTTTGTGCCTCGGCCCTACCAGGTTTGCTGGGGTTGCAGCCAAAAGGCGGGAAATTTAAAACAGAGTGCACCAGGTTCCTGCTCCGGAAGACCTGCCTCGCCAAGTTACCTTTTGACTCCACCATTTTGGGGACCTTCAGGCGACGTATGAGGGAGCCTGCCTTTACATCCATCAAGACTTTTCTCAGGTCCTACAACAGAGAAAGAAACTCTTTAATCCAGTCCTAGATACCCCAAGAAGGTAGGAATGTGGACTTTCAATTTGCTTACCAACCCGTGTTAATGCGGATTAGGCAGAAAACCCACGACCTATACTTACTGGAAGTTAACAAGCTCAAACGATATATCGCCGCGTTGGACAAAAAAAAAAGGGCTAAACTGTCTGGACACTTTTCCTGTTAACGGACGTGGCACACTTTGGATTGGATCACAAATGGGCTGCTTTCCTCTGCCTTCTGCACTACATCGCTGGCAGCAGCTTCAGAGACGTTTAGTTTAGGACATTATGTGTGAAGCCTAAACTGGATATAAAACCTTTTCTATTTTTTCCATGGGACCCCTGTCGCTGGGTGGATTATATGTGGATGCTTCAGTGCAGACTCAGGGTAAAGTAACTGACCAGCCAATAAGGAGACAGGGTCCTTTTATCGGCTTCACGGAGACCTACGACTTTGGGACTTACCATGGCGCTGACCACACTGAATGGTGCGCTGCTGGCTGGCGACTTTGCAGGAGGAGGAGCCACTGCTGCAATCGTCTTCAAAAGTACCAGTCCACCGCACTGGCAAGAGTATGAAGATGGCGCCATCACAGGTAGCTGTGGGGCCTGGGGTGCGGGGGCATGTCTTTGAGGTGCCTCCCACTTCTGGTCTCCAACACCCAGAGCATCGGGGGGGAGCAGGTACGGTTTCTCTGAGACTGTGGGTGTAACATAATGACTTTGTAATTCATGGCGGACTGACCCGAAAACTATAAATGGGGGTGGACACTGGGATCCCACACTGCAAAGCCTGCCGGTGGGGGAGCAGACCCTGCTTTCAAAGTTCTGGAGGCAGGCCTGTGGATGGTCAGGAGAGGTGGGGTGGGGAGCCTGGTGGTCCAAATGATGGCACGTGCCAGTTTGCTTGTGTCAGCATATGGGGGGCACCTGGCTAGCAGTCCAGAATCCTAGGTCCAACTGGGGGTCTCTGGCTGTGTGAGGCCTACATCCTGCAGGATCACACTTTGCTGGCCTGCTAGTGGCTGCTTTCTGGGCTTGTCTGATGCATGGTGTAATGTCCTGAATGTTTTCAATGTAATAACTTTAATCAAATTCATAGCAGGAGGCTGTGTAGAAGTGTACATGGTGAGAAAGGGGGAATGGGAACGAACACAACAAGAGGAGGGATGTTTGATCATATAACATTTCTGTGCTACCTACCAGGTTTCCTACTACCTTAATGATGCACAGGGGGGATAAGTTGTTCTTTGCATCCTCAGCTGGTTGACGGGGTGGCATGAGTATCTGGGTTACTTGTCGGCTTCAGGGGACTAGCTGATTTCGGATTCAAGTTCTTTTTTGCGTGTTTGTTACTGTTTTCACTGTTTTGTGTTTGCAGCTGACCAATGCAATCATTTGTTGAGTACTTGAATGGTGTGGTGGTGGCATTGGATGCTATGCGTGTCTTGGATCAGGATACCCAATTTGAGTAATGGGGTCTAACACTACAATTACCTCATGGAGTGTATGGGGCTTCTCAGATCCGATGAAGTGTAAAAAGGTCCTGACAGCTCTGACACGCCGAGAGGCTCAAGCAGCCCTGCTCCAAGAGATACATTTATCGAATGAGAAGCACAAGAACTTGGTGGGGGGGGGGGCTGGAGGCTAGGTGGGCTCTTACTATGCTGTTTCAAATAATTCCCATATGCAGGTAGTGGCCATACTAATTCACAAGAACTTGCCATTGCAGGTGGAGAGAATGGTTGCTGACCCGCATAAGGGCAGATACATTTTTGTGCAGGGCAGGGTGTACGACACTCCAGTGACATAGGTTAGTGTCTATGCACCCGCCACATTTGACGCTGGGTTTTTACCAGGAGCTGCTGGATGTTTTCCACAGAGAACAGTTCGAGAGTCCGATTATGGGAGGGGTGGGGATTTCAACTGTGGGATAAGAGCTCAAGCTGGACAACGCAGAGGAGATTGCCAGACATGAGGGAGGGCACTGAGGGATGCTGGATTTGGACCTCCTAAATCAGGGTATCCAATTACATTCTCTGGCATGCCACACAAGCCCTTGTCAGAACCATGGCAGGCCAAACCTCTACACATGCCCATCCGTCCTTGCTCTCACACCAGAAAAGCACTGCAAAGCACGCACTCAGGCTAAGCAATGCAATCACATAAAATTCATAAATCACAGACCCAGCCACAAGTGCCCGATCAAAAGTGTACTGACGTACTCACCGCGAATGCATCCTCCGACCCCATGAAAGGACAATGATCTGTTTTAATGAAAACGACCCAACCAACTACGCTATGTGCATGACGGTAGGCAAATCAAGGAAAAACAACGGAAGTGTATCCTGACACGTGCCTCCCCAGTCCGGACACTTGCACATCCTGCCAATCCCTGTTGGTCAGCAGAAGCAGTGCTGCCCCTCCACACTGCCCGCAGGGAGGCTGCCCTGCAGATCACTGTTCCCCAGCACTGTTTTAACAAATTCCCCCCCCAAAAGCCATCCCGTTCACCCAATTTTCCCAAGTCCAACATCCCCCTCTGTCCCACTCCCCTCAATCTTTCTCCCTCTGCAGTTCTCCCGTTCTTTTTCTCATTTTCTTATTTTCACTGGGGAGTAGCTGACCATCCGGCGGGCCAAAGGGAAGGCTGTCACAGACCAGATTTGGCCAGAGGGCCACCAACTGAAGAACCCTATCCTAGGTGCCTGAAGGGCAGCTAACCCAGGAGCTCAGGCACTTACCTTTTATTCTAATCCTCACAGGACATGGCCCAGGCTGGACTACATTTGTAGGATATATCACATAGTCCCATTCACGTGACAGAGCATACTATGGTCATTCTTACCCTATTTTTGGGATGTAGAGACCAGAGCAAAACTGGGGTGGCGATTTCCTACTTACCTCATGGCTAATGAGCACTTTAGAAACTATATAAAAGAGCAATGGGGCCTGGTGGTGCTTAGGATCAAGGCGCGGGACGCCACACCTCGTGCCACACCAGTAACCCAGGGTCAGGAATGGGCTTGGGTCGGCAGGGGCAGGAGAGGACTGACAGTCCGGAGGACTGATCTCCTCTTCTTGGGGGGGGCGGGGGTTGTGACTCCCGCTGCTCCCAATGGAGACTGGGAGCATCACACCTTGCGGAAGCCATGTTAAGGAATATGGAGGTGGTGGCAGACATCCTGCGGGCTGGTGTGGAAGGGCACCCGTCGTGCACTAGACATCACTACACGTCCGTGCTTCCGGGAACAAAGGAAAAAGGATCCTGGCACCCTTACAGGTGAAGGTGGGTCCAGTGGACGGCCCCCACGCCCTCAGCCAAGTCCATCCCAGCTGGTCTCGTATCTCCTCCACTCCTCGACTGCCCTTCTAGATTCTAGATAGAGCACCGGAGAAGTTAGGATGGTCCCACCCCAGCATCTCAGAGCTGGGTTGGTGTGGGTGGTCAGTGGATGTAAAGGACTATTCCCGGGAGCGCAAACTAGACTAGGGAGAACCTCATGCTGTGTGGGACAAGGCTGTATTGAGAGAACTCACTGGAGAGAGGACTAAGGGGCCAGTGCGGGTGCATAAATAGAGTAAAAAAAAAAAAAAGAGTAATGGGACACCTACAGTAGTGCCAACAGTGCCACATCCTCATCTCACGAGAGTTTTGGGAAGCTGGCAAGGCGTATATGAGGGGCATAATAATGAGCTATGTGGTGAGCTGTAAAAAGAAGAGGAGGAAGAAGCAACAGGCTCTTGAGCAGAAATGAAAATTTGGAGACAAAGGTCCTGGCTGACCCTTCTGAGGCCCTGCAGGGGGAGATGCTAGTGGCACAGGGGGAGGGGCTCTGAACTTGTTGCTCATGGGGGAAGCAAGTACATCATTATATTATGCTCAGCAGTAAGTATATGAGTAGAGGAACAAACCAGGAGGGCTCTCACACGGGGCAGAAATGGTCATCTGCAATCCCGGCTCTGCGGGTGAGGGGGGCCAATGGCAAGGTGGAAAATAAGGGGGAGGCAACTGAGGAAATACTCTGCTCCTTTTATAAGAAACTATATCAAGCAGAATGCACAGGAAAGGAGCCCCAAGCTACTGTTTTCTAGATGGACTGCATATCCCCACGCTTAATGAGGACCAAAAAGCTATGTTAGGGGCGACTGACCCCAGCAGAGTTGAGAAGAGTGACTAGGGCAAGGAAGAAAGGGAAGGCTGGAGGCACAGATAGCAATGCTGGAGGAAGTGGTCGGGAGTGGGGGATTACTAGCCTCCTGTTTGCAAACCCTAATCTGTGTTTTGCCGAAGCCCAGTACAGATCATTTGGAGTGTGCCTCGTATTGGCCCATTTTTCTTCGTAATTGTGACTTGACAATTTATGCTACATACTTGCCCAGCATTTGGAGACCTTTCTTCCTCTGATAGTGCATCCAGATCAAACTGGATTTGTCAAGGGGCACCTACCTTACCATAACATGCGGCGCCTACTGAATGTGATTCATTGGTGCTCTCGGCATCCAGGACAAGTAGTAGTTCTGTCCATTGACGCCAAGAAGGCATCTGACCACACTGAGTGACATTATTCGAGACTGTAAGGAGTCTTGGGCTGGGTGAGTCATACACTGACATGGTGAAAGCTTCTCTACCAAATCCCTCAGGCTCAGATTCTTGTGAATGGGGAAGTGTTGCGGGCATTTGTTCTGCACAGAGGGACAAGGCAGAGGTGCCCCCTCTCCCGGTTACCATTCGCACTGGCCTTTGAGCCTTTGGCTATTCACATTAAGGCACAGTGGAGATGTAAGGGGATGGAGAGCAGTTCCGATTGGGAACATAAGCTCAAACTGTATGTGAATGATCTTTTGTTATGTTATAGAATCGGAGGAAACAATCCCAGTTCTCTTACCTGTGTAGGGGATTTTGCCACTTTTCTCAGGATACAAGATGAATGCGTCCAAGTCTGAACTACTCAGGGTGGCAAGAGGGAGAGGAGTGGGGCCTGGTAACTACTGGGGGTTTAAATGCTGCACTTTTTCACGTATTTACGTATCAAAGTGGGTCAGGATCTAGATGGCCTCTATAATCTAAATTATAGGCCTCTGGTGCAGGATATCACACCTAATTTGGAAATGCTGGAGAGCCCTACATGTCTTCTGTATGGGCTACCTCAACCTTATAAAGATGAATGTGTAGCTGCATATTCTGTATGTCCTCCAAATGCTCCCAATGGGGCTCAAGGGGGACAATATTAAGGGAATGGGAAGTCAACCGGTTTATCTGGCAAAATAAGCAGCCCAGGAAGAGCCTGCAACATCTGAAAGGGAATACAGATGTGGGAGGGGCTGGACTTTCCAGACTTTAAGAGATATTTTCTCTCTAGCCAGCATAGGTATATTCAGGAATGGATTAACTGTGGGGAGGCGGCCAGCTAGGTTGAGTTGGAAAGGGAGAGAGCCCCAGTCAAGCTGGCGGCCCACTTGGACCCAGGAGAAAGACGGGACTATAATAAATACTAAGCATAAGAATGCGATGGTGGGCCTGACTCTGGAGGCCTGGAAACAAGTTTGGAAGCGCAGAGATGTGTCCCTCTTGGTCCCAGTAGCAGGCAATCTATCATTCTAGCCAGGACGGCATGACCCTGATATTCAACTCTGGGCTGATCTGGGGGTCTGATGTGTGGGGGACCTCTAAACTAATGAGGGGATCAAACCTCTGGAGAACCTTTGAGCACAGTTTGGGATCCTTCTGACCCATAGATATAAGTACTTCCAAGTGACAGACTTTGGCAGGAGTAGACAGCGGGGCCCTGTGGATTTGTCAGCCCTGTACTCCTTGGAGCACGCTGTTTTCAGAGCCCGCACTAACCCCAAAGGTCCCCCCCCTTTCCCATACTCTGTCTTTGCCCCCAAGGCCATGGCAAGATAAGGCACCCATCTGCCAGCTGCCACTCCCGTCCACTGTCCATCATCTCCCCAGGACCCTGGCGGCGAGTACCCTCATTGATCACACACACCCGTGGCGGAGTCAGGAGATGGAGGTCCAACCGCCCCTGAAGCACATGATCCAGTGATTCGTCTCAGGCCACCCGGTGACGTGGTGGGTGGAGGTGACCACAGGGCGTCATACGCCCTCACCGTGCCTGTCGTTTATCCTCAGCTCTTCTCCCTTAACTACTCCCTGGGGCCTCAGCAAACTCGCTCGTGGAGGTTTGCGCAGGAGCCTGATGGCTGCTTGATCCTACTCCTAGCCCACACACACACCCCCACCAACCCCTGGTGGCCCAAGCTCATTCCCAAATTACGGTTGCCGGCATGGCAATGGTAAGGCACTAAGCGTCTCAGCCCTCTGCACCTCCAGGCCAGCCTAACCTTCAAGGTTTAATTACACAGATGGCAAAACAGGGAAGGGAGACATTCCAAGATCTTTCAATGAAAGTCAAACATCTGTAGGAAAGGGATTTGGGAGTCAGGACTGCAAATAATTAAGGGACGGTGCTTAACTTACACATGGGACTCTATTCATAATAAATATAAGGAATCACAATTTAAATTTCTTCATAGGCTCTATTGCCCTCCAGCTACAGTTCATAAATTGCACCCTGCGGTGTCCTCCATTTGTGGACACTATAACAGTGCACTTGGCACTTACATACACTGCTTTTCGGAACGCCCAGATCTGAGGCCATTTTGGTCGTCGGTTGTGCAGGAGCTCTCCCAGACTTTTGCTAGGCATTTGGTGGATACGCCATTCTTCCCAGCTTTCTGGAATGGAAGATTTGGGCGAGGAGGGGTGGGCACTGTACCCTAGATCTAGCAGAGGTTTGTTAGTATTGGCACCAGCAGTGTATACAAAACACTTGGGTGTCCCATTTTAGGCTCACATTGGGTCAATGGAAAACTCCAGTGACACACACTCTGGTCCTGGAAAGGTTAACCCACATCTTGCACGACTAGGAGGAACTCTTCCTCTGGAGTTGGAGGACATATACTGATACCCTCTCGATGGTGGAGGCGACTTTGTTGTGTCAGAGCATAATTTAAGCTGGGGAGGAGGTGACTCCCAGTGGGGCTTGGACCTCTGGACTCCTCTGGCGGATTATGGAAGGGACATGAGGCCAGGGTTCTCACCAGTCTGAGTGGGCAGGTAGCCAGAGGGGCTGCCCTGTCCACCAGTCCCCTGAGGGCAGTGCTTTGCATGCCAAATCGATCAGAAAAAAAAGACTATAATTATAGCAGAATTGGTTTCTTTAATCAGTCTGGCTCGCATCACGGAGACTTAGGTGGGTGACAGTGCTGGCCTGGTTTTAGAGGCCACTGTCCCACTCAGGTACTTTGTAGTGCACTGCCCCAGAGCAGAATTTAAGGGCGGGGAGGTAGCCATCTGTTTCAGATCCGAACTAGGCTTCACCCTGCACCCAGTGAGAACATCAAGTTCATTTGAATGTGTGGCTGTTCGTGGGGGTCCGGGCACACGTTGCAGGATTCTCCTGATCTACCACCCCCCACCCCGGGGCAGCAGGAGAATTTCTGCAGGAGATAGCTGACTTCATCGTCGGTGATGCATTGGAGGCCCCCAGATGTTTATTGCTGGGGGACTTTAATGTTTGGGCCGTCGACAAATCTTCTTGGCTTGGTTACAACTTCCTCCAGGTGATGTCATCTCTGGGCCTGTCACAAGAAGCTTCTTCCACAACCCACCAGGACGGCAACATGTGGGTCCTGGTCTTCGAGATAAATAATCTCAAGACTGATCGGGTCATTTGGTCCGATCACTGCACGATGGAGTTCTTGTTCGGCGGGCTTGCTCACCTTTAAGGCCCTATACAGCCTGGACCCTGGTTACCTGATGAACCTTCTTACATCTGCTGTCCCAGTCTGCTCCATCCACTCCTCCTCTAGGGGCCTCCTTGCAATTCCCAAGGATGAGGCTAAAAACAGCCGTCGACAAAGCTTTTAGTGTCGCCGGCCCCATGCTGTGGAATTCGCTATCTCCAGCTGTAAGAGAGGCCCCTTCAGTAGAGATATTCAAAGCCTGCCTCAAGACCTTCCTGTACAACAGGCTTTCCTAGACGTTGTTTTATAATCTTGCTCTGGCCCAACTTCTGTGATTTAATTCTGTCCCTGGCTATTTATTTAGTTATTCTTCATTATTTTCTGACATTTATTTTTATAATTGTGTGACTTAATTTAGTTATATTTATTATAATGTTTATTATAATGTTGGTTTTGTTATTGCAATTGATTTAATTTGTGTATGGCACCCAGCGCCTCCGGGATATGCGTCTTTTAAATAAAATGTGCCTTGCCTTTGCCTTCCCCCATACCACCATTACCTCCTGAACATACCCGAGGTAGAACTTACAGAATACTTCACAGACAGAACAATGTCACTTATTTATCTTGCAGAGTCCTTTTTTGTTATTTTATTTAATTTTATGTAGTATTTTCACTTATTTGATTAATTAGTTATATGTGGCCGGTCTCTTAGGATGTTGTAATTCCATCTTTGTACAAGACACTTGTTGAATCAATAAAAGGCGTCAACCTTCCATCGTCTCGATGTTATTAACTGCATTTAAAGCTGGGATTGGTTACATATGCTTAGGACACAGATTTTCTATTCTTAGTTATTTTATTTAATGTTATAGTCTAAAGTAATTTACTGTCTGCATCATGTCTTGAATGCTGTCGTTTGTACTCTTGGAATATTTTTAATAAATATATCAAATGGAAAGCCTTACTTGAAATCTAGGTAGGTCACTTCCAGAGCTCCATTCCATATCTCTCAACTGCTACGAATTTTGCATAGTGCTATAATTTTCACACTCAAATTTACCCTTGCTCCGCATAGGTTTACTGATAAAATAATGTTCTAGCTATTTCTGGACATACAAACTATTCAAATCATTGAACTAAGTCAATAGAAATATTTCTCATCACTGACCATATGGGGCCCACTATTTGCAGACATATTATTGTTTAAAGTAAGAAAGTGCTACACATTCTGGCCTTTTGCTATGATTTTTGAAGGCCAGTACTATGCTGTTTAATTCTGAGAGGTATGCTCCACTCTCATCTAACTCCACTGTCACCCAGTCAAAGAAATCTATCACATTCGTTTGACATTACCGCCTCCTGGTGAAACTATGCTGCCTTGGGTCTTGTAACCAGTTGGATTCAAGATATTCCACATTCCTTTCCTTTAGCAGTGATTCCATTACCTTTCATACCTCCGATATCAGGCTGACTGGCCTATAACTGCCAGCCTCCTCTCTGCCATCACTTTTGTGAACTGGGACTACATCTGCCCTCCTCCAGTCCTCAGATCCACTTCTGTTTCAAGTGAACTGTTAAACAGGACTGTCGGAGGTGCAGCCAGTACCGCCATGAGCTCCTTCAATACCCTAGCATGCACCCCCATCTGACCAAACTGCTCTGTCCACCTTCGGATTAGTAAGTCCCTTCAGGACACCCTCTGAAAAAGGACTAGTGGCTACCTCCCTCCTTCCAAAGCTTCTGTTACTTTTTTGTGGCCCTTCCCCTTCTCCTTCCTCTGTGAACACTAAACAAAAATATTTGTTCAGGATGTCTGCCTTTTCCTGGTCCCCCACTACACAGTTTCCCTTTCCCTTTTTAACCTTACAATCCAACCCTTGGACTTCCTCTTTTCACTTATATACCTAAAACATCTTGTTCCCTTTCGCCAACTCATGGACTATTCTCTCTTCAGTTTGTGCCTTTGCACTCCTTACTGCTTTTCCTGCTTCACTCTGTTTCCCCTGATACTCCTTGCTATCCTCCTCCCTCTGTGTCTCCTTATACCTTTTGAATACGACCCTTTTAGCCGTTACCTTTTCAGTCGCCTCTTTTGAGAACCATAGTGGTCTTTTTTCCTCTTGGTTTTGTTCAGTTGTTTGACAGAGGTTTGTTGCCTCTACTATGCTTCCTTTTAGCTTCACCCACTATTCCTCCATCCAACCCAGGCTATCCACCCCCACACCACCACCAGGGAACCTCTGACACATTTACCCATCTATATCAAATCAACCCTCCTGAAGTCCAGGATCATCGCCCTTGTGTGGTTCGATTCCACAGCCATCCTTATATTGAGGCGCACTCAAATGATGATTACCAGTCCCCCAGGTGGTCTTTCATCTTGACAACTGCAACACTGTCCCCATTAGTGAGTACCAGCCCAGTAATGCCCCATCACGGTTGGGTTCACTACTAATTGCCTGAGGGACACCCCCTGCAGAGAGTCCAGGATGTTCCTGCTTCTAGCTGAAGCTGCTGTTGGGAGGCTCCAATCTACATACGACAGGTCAGGCCCCCAAACAAAACTGTGCGGGGTCCCATCCCAGGTCCCCTCCCCCACCCACCGGTGCCCATGCAAGGCACCCAAAGGTGTCAGTAAAGTTGTTGCCCTGCTGCCTCTGGTACATTCCGATTTCCCACTTCCTCCCTCTCCACAGCTGCCATCAGTGGTGTATCGGGAAACGCAAGTCAGTTGCCAGCTTGATTAGCAATGGTTGCCAATTACAGAAGCTGGTGACTGCCGTATGAGAACTAAGGATGCCGAGGCATAAGTTATTTTGCCCAGAACATTCAGCCTCCAGGATTCTTTATCAGGAGACAAACTGCTCATGTGTCTAGCGGGTGCCCTAGAGCAGCCATGATAACTACACAATCTGTTTCAGGATGGAAAGCATAATAAGGCTCAACAAGCATAGCAAGGTACTACTTATCAGCCTTTCTAGATGCTACAGACAAGGTTTTAGGCCTTGCCAAGCAGCTAAGGTAGCATCCTATAAAGCAAGATATATAGCAGGAATCACAATGGAGGGGGCAAAGGGAACCTCCAAATCCCCAAATGAGTTTTCCTTAGAAGATTCTGCTTCCTCAGCTTGAATTCCCATGACATCCTGGATTTATCCAAGTTAAGCTTGAAAAGATGGACTCCTCTGGAGGCGCTCGGAAGGGGGGGTATATACCACAGAGACCTCACTGCATGAGGAGAGTGTAGAACTGAAAGGTAACCCCCTCATAGGGTTCACTGTTCTTTCAATCATCCTCCAAATCCTCTTTCCTATTAAGGCAACCAGGACGGTATTCTACACTGCTGTCATCTCAGATGACAATGGAAGAGATTAACAGAGACGGCTAAGGAAGCTGCAAAGGAATGAAAGGCGTGTTCCTGTACTGCATCAACTATGATGGTGCCAACACGGGAGGCCCAGCTGAAGCAATTTCCGTTACTGTCAGTGGGAGCAATGGTAACAGGTGTCAAAATAGTTTAAGAGAATGACACCAGCACAATCTGAGAGTCTATGGCACCCTGTAAAGGACTCAGGACAACTAACATCAAAGGGGTACAACCCTACAACGGGGGCTGCACACTATCTACAGTAGGTACAGCAGCGCAAGAACCAGACCCTGACCTTGGTTTCTTATCGACTGACTGGGGGGGGGAGGGCTAGTCTCACTGCCGGAATAGACAACGACAAGGACTTAGCCATCTTCAACAGAAACTTCGACCTCACCGGTGAAGCTTGCGCTTTATACTTATGCTAGTGGTGAGGGCTGTAACAGAAGGACTTTCACAATGACATATCTTTGTCTTGGTCCTCTAACACTGTGACGGTGACCGCATGCCGAATGTCAGAGAGTTCTGTTCCCGGAGGCGGTCGAGCTAGAAGAGAAGCCAACTTAGAGCCTGTGGCCTTGGCATGAGCTTCCTTGTTGCCTGGTTGAATCCTTGGCAGATCTTGCAGGTAGTGACATTGTGGGACAGGCCCAAACAGCAAACACAAACTGTGTGAGCACCATCCATGTAGATCTTGTAACCACAGGTACAAATCCTAAATAAAGGTACTTTCGACGGTGGCATAAAAGGACATCAACAGGTGAAATAAAAGTTTAAAAATAATATAAAGTCAAAGAAAAACGATGTCGCTGCTTCTGTGCAGGTCCGACAAGGAAACAATGGCAGGACAAAGAACTGAGGAGCAACAGAACTGCCCACAATTATATAGGCACCATCGCTGCACATCATCGTGGGCAGCTGCCGGCTAGCAAAAGTTTCCGAGTGGTCCTTCCTGACACAGCTGGCTTATTGTTCTAAAGGTGAGGCCCAATGAAGGCGATACCCTTGATAAAGATCTGGAGATCTATTAATTTTTTTTTTTGCTTGTTTGTGTTACAATCTGTTTACCAAGGATAGCCCAGCTAAGTTTCAACCTTTTTTTTTTTTTTTTTTTTTTAAGAGTTTTTTCTCAGCAGATGGTTGAGGTAGCTGCTCTGCCCTGTCCCACCTCCTCCCAACCAATGTCTGCTACCCCTGAGACTCACCTGTTCTGTGGGTCCTCCCACGGCAAGGCCGGAGAAAGGAGGCCGTCCCCCCACCCCACCCCCCAAGTGCAGCTTAGACCAGGTAACCCCATCAGCAGCACCCTTGATAAGGCTCTTCAACTTGTCCCTGGATACGGGAAGAGTGCTGGAGGACTTGAAGAGGGCAGACGTAGTGCCTTTACACAAGGGAGGTAGTAAGGAGGTAAAGGGTAACTATTGACCTTTCAGCCTCATGTCAGTGGTGGGAAAAGTAATGGAGGCATTAATCAAGGAGAGGGTGGTGGATTACATGGAGGAGAGTGGCTTGCAGGAGAGCAGACAGCATGGCTTCACGAAGGGTAAGTCTTGCCAGATAAACCTAATTCAGGTCTTTGATTGGGTGACTCAGGTGATTTTGGGGGGGGGAGGATGGTGGACGTGGCCTATCTGGACTTCAGTAAGGCCTTTGACACCATCCCCCATAGGAGGCTGGTAAGCAAGATGGAAAGTCTAGGGTTGGGTGGAGGCCTGGCTGTTAGGAAGAACTCAGAAGGTGGTGCTCAACAGGGTGCACTCTGGGACAGCGAGGGTGAAGAGTGGAGTGCCACAGGGGTCAGTTTTGGGTCCACTTATCTCAACATCCACGTCAGTGCGAATTTACTCAGACCGGTGGCGGAGAGGGCGAAGGGGACACTTATAATGCGGGGGTGATTGGAACATAATCCTTAACAGAGAGATGGACACCACATTGCAAATACCAAGGCTGGAGCACAATAAAGCTAAAGCATTTAAAGCACTAGCTCAACAACTTGGCATGGTTGACATTTGGAGGGAAAAATATCCTACTAGTAAGGAATTTACATGTCACTCCCCGAGATTCCATATCTACTCCCAACTAGATATGTTTTTTTTTTTTTTTTACTTTCTCTAGGGACCTCTCCTTTCTCGCCTCAAGCTGGGTGGGAACTAGTGTACTGTCGGATCACAGTCCACTTTTCCAGGAGGTGGATCTAGGGACGCCTAAAAGAAAGACGCTCTGGAGATTAAATACATCATTACTTCAGGATAAAGAAGTAGTCAAAAAACTCAAACAATTCCTCGAACAAGCTACAGAGGATAATAGTACCCCTGGTATATCTCCCCGAACTCTTTGGGACACTCTCAAAGTACTAGCTAGGGGGAAATTAATCCAAATAGCTACACATAAAAAAAGGATGGCGGGTCAGAAACAATTAGAATTAAACTCCCAAATTTAAGATTAGGAAAAAGATCAAAAAAATAAGTGGGATCCAGAGAGAGAGAGAAAAGCAGCTAAGGGAAGCTAAGAATAAGTTACAAAGAATACAAAAAATGGAGACTGAGAGAGCACTATCCTATCTGAAGCAAAGGTACTATGAAGGAGGGCCTAGAGGGACTAGACTACTAGCCTATAAGCTTAGACAAAACATGGCCAGGGTGACAACTACGAAGATAACTTCTTCTGATAATAATCAGAAAACCACACAGATCACCCAGATAACAGGAGCCTTTGTGAACTATTATTCCAATCTATACTATCCCCAAGAGCAGACCTCTATCCAAGAAAAGAAGAAATATCTAGAGTCTCTCCCACTCTCTCCCTTGTCACAACCTGACATACAGGCCCTAATGAGACCCATTACCCAGCAAGAGATCAAGACTGCCATAAAAAACTTAAAAACAACTAAATGTCCAGGACCAGATGGGTTCAGCGCAGAATTTTATAAAACTTTTGAACCAGTGATCTCTCCTATCCTCTTAGAGGTCTTTACAGAGGCATGGTCGGGGAATGAACCTATAGCCCCTTCCTGGAGATATGCAACCATCTCAGTTATACACAAATAGGGGAAAGACCCCACACTTTGTGAATCTTACCGCCCGATCTCACTACTAAACGTAGATTACAAAATCTTTACAGCAATAATAGCCTCCAGGCTGAATCCGATATTACCTAGACTAATACACCTAGATCAAACGGGCTTCGTCACTGATGAACAGGCCCCAGACAGTGTTAGATCAGCGATAAATCTAATAGATAACAACAAAAGGACAGGTACTTTGGCATGTCTGATGAGCCTGGACGCGGAAAAGGCCTTTGATAAGGTATCTTGGAGCTTTCTATTCGCAACATTAGAACACAGAGGCTGGAATATCAGAGAGGTTTGATCTGGGTAGAGGAACGCGTCAGGGCTGCCCCTTGTCCCCGCTCCTCTTTGCACTATATACTGAGCCACTGGCAGAGGCAGTCTGTAGTGCAGAGGGAGTCAGGGGTGTAAAGATGGGAGATATACACAAAAAAATATCGCTTTATGCGGATGATGTGCTTTAATCTCTAACGCTACCCAATCAGTCTATAAAACAAGTCTGGACTATACTGTCTGAATACGGTAAACACTCAGGATACTCACTTAACAAAAATAAAACAGAGGTGCTCACTTTCTTTTATAAACCTAGTCCAGAGATATGCAATCTCCTCCCAGTAAACTGGAGAGCGACCAGAATGAAATACCTTGGTATACACATCACAAAGCAGCATACAAACTTGTTTGCAGCAAACTGTGTCCCCCTGATGGACACTCTCCAAAGGGACTTTGAGAGATGGTCCCTGCTGAAACTGCCGACATACTCCAGGGTTAACGCGGTCCAAATGAACGTGTAGCCCAGATTCCTCTACCTATTTCAATGTATCCCCCTACACATAAACAAATCAACTTTTCAAACATGGAATAAAACACTCTCCAAATTCATCTGGAGCTCTAAGAAGCCCAGAATAAACCTAAAAATTCTCTAAACGCATCGTGAAAAAGGCGGGCAATCCCTTCCTGACCTAGAAGACTACTTCTTAGCCACCCAATTAAAAAATGCCTTAATGTGGTTCAACTCCAATACTGAGACGGGCTGGAAACTCATGGAGAAAGAAGAGGAGAAGGGGCACGGAGTACTACCTTTAGAAACCAGAATTCTGGTCTCCAGCCAGAATAAATGCCCTCACCCCCACCTAGCCTCAGTTGGAGTAACAATAAAATCAACACACAGAATATGGCAGAAATACAACCTTAGAAACTCCATGTGGCTGCCAAAAAGGCTGGCATGGGACCCAGAGTTCCAACCAGGACTTCTAGATAGGGAATTCCACATATGGGAAGACAAGGGTCTTAAATTCCTAGCACAATTTTGGCAAGGAGGGGTCTTTCACGGCTTCAATTCTCTCAAAAATAAGTTTGGGCTGCAAAATACAGACCACTTTAGATATTTGCAAGTGAGAAATTATATTTTCTCGCTAAAGAAAAAAGACTTAGAAGCCGATAGGGCCCAACAAATTCTTGAGGCTATTAGCGACGCCGCTAGGACTAATAAACAAAAAGGGTTAATATCCTACCTGTATAAAGCCCTATCGACCTTGAGAGGGGACCCACTCCACAAAATAAAACTCAGGTGGAGAGAAGAAATACCCCAGGAAGTAGCTGAACTTGACTGGGACCGAATTTTTCTCCTAACTAAAAAAAACTTCACAATCACCATATTGGCAGGAATTCGCCTGCCGAATTAGGGTCCGATATTTTCTGACCCCCTATGTAATAAGTAAAAGGAACCCGAACTTTATGCCATACTGCTGGAGAGGGTGTGGGTCTGTAGAAGCAAACCATATACACATTTTCTGGGCCTGCCCTGGACTGGTGAATTTCTGGAGCGAAATAAGAAGAGATATTTAAAACCATATTTCAGATGCAGGTCTTACTAAATTGGCCCAATATGATCCTGGGGCTCCCCCCTGAAGAAATAAAAGGCACCGTCAGGTGATGTGTATATCTCTGGTCCATACTAATAACAGCAGCACATGAAGCTGTTACGAGAAAATGGCGGTCCCCAATATCCCCCACCACGCAAGAATGGATACAGGTGGTTGCCACAATAGCAGAATTAGAACTAACCTTTAAAATCAACAACCGAACCCATCTATACTTAAGAAGATGGGCTAGATGGGAGATTTGGAGGTCTGCTAATGAGCCCAGATATATGGGACCACCCGATGGGGGACGATAGACCCTAGGACGCCTGATGGACCTGGGGGTCCAGACATCCAGAAAGCCAAAGTAGTATAAAATGAAAGGGGGAGGAAAAAAAAAAAAAGGAGGGAGCAGTGGGAAAACGAGGAAATAAAAACACTAGAAATTAGGGAAAACTAGTGCTCCGGCCAGGGCTGAGTGGTGTTGCTGGTTAACCCTCTGTGACCTCTTCTAAAGAAGACAACTGAATTTAAAGCTGTTGAAGGAAATAATAATTCATTACTTAATTCACTGCTTAAATAAGGTCAAGTGAAGCATCTTCTTTCTTCTCTTGATTATATATAAATAAAACAAGAAAAGGAATGTATAAAAACGGATATGTAACCTGAGACATATGGATATTAATAGAATGTATATACCAATGTACCAGTTTATTGTTAATAAACTTGAATTTAAAAAAAAAATCCACATCAGTGATATTGCTGAGGGTTTGAGGGGGAGGATGTGCTTATTTGCTGATGATATGAAAATATGCAGCAGGGTGGACGCCCCGGGGGGGGGGGACACGAGGGAGTACTTAAAGAATCTTTAAAAATGGTCTGGGACGTGGCAACTGAAATTTAATGCCAAGAAGTGCACTGTGATGCACTTGGGGAAGTAGGAACAGAAGAGTAGGTACACCCTAGGTGGGAAGGAAATTAAAGTTACACAACAGGAGAGGGATCTGAGGATCATAGTCTCCTCTAACCTTAAGGTAGAAATCCAATGCAGCCGGGTGTCGGGAAAGGCCAATGGAATGTTGGCATGCATAGGCAGGGGCATTACTAGCAGCAAGAGGGAGGTAATAATGCCCCTTTACAAAGCCAAGGTGAGGCTGCACCTGGAGTATGGGGTTCAGTTCTGGAGACCTCATCTCCGCAAGGATATAGATGCGCTGGAGAGGGTTCAGAAAAGGGCAACCAAAATGGTGCAGGGTATGCAGGGAAAGTCATACAAGCAGAGGTGAAAGGCGCTGGATCTGTACATGCTGGAGATAAGGAGGGAAAGGGGAGACATGATTGAAACTTTTAAATATGCAAAGGGACTTAACTAAAGTAGGAGAAGAGGGGTTACTTAAGAGGAAGGAGGGGGCCAAAACTAGAGGGCACAGCCTCAGACTACAAGGAAAAAGATACAGGGGCAATGTGAGAGGGCATGTCTTCACAGAGAGGGTGGTGTAGCCCTGGAACAGACTACCAGAAGGAATGGTTGGGGCTAAAATCGGTGGAAGAATTCAAGAGGCTATGGGACAAGCATATAGGGCTGAGTATCAGGGGGAGGGCAGGGGCTAGCAGGAAGAGGGAGGTGTAGGGGGGAAAAAAAGGGCAGATTATATGGGCTGGTATGATCCTTTTCTGCCGTCAAGCTTCTATGATTCTATGAGGTCAGAAGCAAGCAGCAGGGCTTCATTAAGTCCCCACCATCACTTTTCCGTTTTCTCCCCTTACTTCTTGGCACCGTTGCAGCACAGAGGAAGCATGCACATGGAGGCACACATGCGCTCTGGAACTGCCCGGCACCGCTGCAGCACAGAGGAAGCATGCAAATGGAGGCACATATGCACTCTGGAACTGCCCGGCACCGCTGCAGCACAGAGGAAGCATGCACATGAAGGCACACATGCGCTCTGGAACTGCTGTCCCCTTCCACCCACCCTGACCTAAGACTGCCTTCCCAGCATCGGTACCACCATCAGGCCTCCACCTGGCTGGCCACCCCCCCAACTCAAGCTCATTCCCACACCTGGTCACCAGCAAGGCGAGAAGAAAGGCATCACAGTACCTCAGCCCTCTGCGCCATCAGGCCAGCTCAACCTTTTTTTTTTTCCATATACCTTTTTCTCTCTGGGCTCCGGGGCGCAGGCAAGCTGTGGTCCTCCTTCGGAGGATCTCAATCCGCCCTGCACACAGGGTTTCATTAAGCCTCCCCCAGTGCCCCATTTTCTCCCCAGTTATCCCATGACCCCTGAACATGGTTGGGCATGCGCGTGGAGGTGCACATGTGCTCCATGACTGAGTCTAGTGACAGCCCCTTCCTCCCACCCGGCCTAATGCCTGTATCCTTATGATTTGGCACTGCCACCTAGCCTCCACTTGGTGGCAGCCAAGAGCCGGGAGACCCACATCCTTCCCCAGGAGAGGAGAACTGGCTTGCGTCGCCAGTCTAGCTTCTCACCCCCCATAGCAGACTCCCGGCACCCCAGGCTCGCTCCTGAACCCAGGTCACCGGCATGGAAGGAGGAAGACGTCCAGCACCTCAGCCCTCTATGCCTCTGGGCTTTTTTGTTTTGTAATTAAAAAAAAAAAAAGTTAATTATTATCATAGTGTACTGCATGGTACAATGGTTACAAATCAATAGAGCTACAGACAGTAACAGCATGATCCAAGATAATATGCTTTACAACATATCCGTGGGAATTAACAAGTGCAATGTTAGAAATGAAAATCACATCCCTCAGGGTGTCAACGGCTACCCCTGCATCTTAGACCATCTTTGGAAAAAACTGACATGATCTGCCAATCCTAATAATTACAGAATGAAGACAAAACTGAAAATCACATCCCTCAGGATGTCCATGGCTGCCCCCTGTATCTTAGACCATCTTTGGAAAAAAGTGACATGATCTGCCCATCCTAATAATTATGGAAAGAATTCCCAATCTGCCTCAAATTGATGTTACCTATCTCCTCCAGAATATCTCATTCATTTCCTTGTTCTCTCAGATGATTGCTGTCAGAGTCTCCATCCAGTATATATCATTCACCACCCTAACCCATAAAGGTACTTGTGGAAGAGACTTCAACCACCTTTTAGTAACTCCCTTTGTTGCTGCCAGCACTAAAATGAGCATTTATTTCAAGACCTACTCTCTAATACTTTTAGGAGGTACTGACATGAGAACCAAAGATGGTGTAAGTAGGTCATTTTCCAAAAAAGTGTATTAAAATCATTATTTATAGCATACCAATACATGCCCAACGTTGGGGAGAACCAAAAAACATTTTCACACCCTGCACTCAGGAATGTAATGGGACGTCTAGAAGTATGCAGGGACTCTGATTTAATAACTTTTTTATGCATAATGATGGCGACTCTGTGATTAATTAAGGCTACTGCCCGACTAGCAAGGCCTTTGTTAGTCGAGCAGTGGCCTTGATTAATTATACAGTTGCTATCATTGTGCATAAAAAAAGTAACCGAGTACGAGCCACACTGACTTTAATGGGGCATGCCATGTGAATTTCCTGGACACATGCCATTACATGCCAAATCACAGGGCATCAGGAATAATAGGGAAGTGGAATGAATAGGCTGGCTACCTTATCGGGGCCAAACTACAATACCTTCCCCTCCTGTGCAGACTTCAACTGAACCCTTTTACATTGCTGGAAAATTACTTTCACTGGCCTAAGCTTCCAAATGCAGTTAGTTATACACTGCCAACAGAAACTTACAAAAACATTTTACACTGAAGAACCCAATAACAAATCAAACACAAACAACCTAGGACCAGGACCTCAAGAAAACACCTTTAAAGAAACCTGGCACTACTTACTTAACCACTGCTACAGAACTAGTCCACCAAAGGCAGCATCTGCAGATGCCTGAAGGTCCAAGCTTACAATGCCTCATGAAGGCAAGCACCTGGACTCAAGCAGCACCTGTACATATCTCAGTGGAAAAAAACTAAGTCTTTTAGGCCTAGGTCAACACTGCACAAGCTGAGTGTCCCTTAATCCTATCCAGAAATCAGTTTCCATTTACACGACAGACTTCCTTGACGTATTTATTCATCTTTTGTTGACCAGGTAAGTACACTAGACAAGACATTTGCCTATTTTGAGGTATGCCCCGGGGGAGTACAATGAAATACAAGTTCATACAGAGGACAACAGGATACAAGTTAGGCATTACGCAGAATCAGGTAGAACCAGATGAACATAACACAAGAAGTCAGTAAACACAATTAGAATAGGAACAAAATATATACATAGTCACCAAAGCTATGAACAGTGCATTATACAATACTATACAGCTCACAGCCCCAAAAGCAGTCACAGTCAAAGCATCACCTGGAACAGAGTGTAAATACATTATATACAGAGTAGAACACAAGCAGGCAGGATGCATCTGCAGGACCGCAAGGGTACCAAAATGACCTTAACTACCTGGAAATAGTCGATGCTGAAGCCTTTTAACTACAGGCCAGTGGTCTGATGAGTACAAAAAAGTCACCATCTTTCCAAGGGAAGCTGAGCAATCCAGACAATTGGACAATTCCTAACATCAAGCTTCATGTAATTTTCTTTCGCTACAGCTGACTGGCTGTGGACACACGGATGGAAGAAGCAGATCCTGATTAATAAGAATAGGTGAATTAATCTCTGGGATAAATTCTGGAGCTGTTCTCAGAACTACTCTATCCAGAAATAATATTCAGTAAGGTTCTCTACAAGGCAGAGCATGTAGTCACCCAATCATCTCACTGAAGTAACGGCTACAAGAAAAACAACTTTCAGGGTGAGCAAGAACAGGAACACTGGGCCAAACAGTTCAAAAGGTGAATCCAGCAGCCTGTTCAGAACCAAATTCAAGTACCACATGGAAACCAGTTTTCAACTCTAGGATTTATTTCATTGGTGGCTTTCAAAAACATGACGACATGTGGATGTAAACCAATCCAGGTCGAGCAGCAGCTGGATAGGATAGCTGACAGCTGCAACCTATTTGGAGCTAGCCAAAAGTCCAGCCTGTCCTTTAAGAACTAGAGAACATCCAGGATGGCAGCTAGCTCTGATGCAGTAGGTTTTGCCGATCCCTGGGTAACAAAGTCTTTCCATACTCCACTAAATACCCTCAAGGTTGAGACTTTTCTGGCATGCTACAGCATGGAGGCTACTTCACAAGACTATCCCAGATCTACCCATCTTTTCACAACCTCCAGGCTTGCAAACGATGCTTGATATGCTCCGAATATCAAAAAAAGGACTCTCACAGGAAGCCCTCCCTTTTGGAAAGCGGAAATGGTAGTTCACTAACCAGCTCAAAGAAATCCAAGAACCACAGCCTCCTCGGCCAAAATGAAGCTTGGTGTGTTCTTGCCAAACATTGTGGAGCACCAGGGGAATAAAATGACTGTGTACAGCAACACTTCTTTTCAAAGCGAAGTAAAGTGCATCCACTCTCCAACGCTAGAGAGCCCACAACCCTAGAACAGTACCTCACGATCTTATAAATCCTACTGGAGACAAACAGGTCCACAAAGGGTTGTTCTAACAGAGAATTAGATCTGCAGACACTTGTGGATGTAGTTGTCATTTCCCTGTCCGCTTGGCTAGTCTGCCAGGGAGTTGTCCACCAGGCAGATGAACTACAGAGTTTTCTTCACATAGCTCTTGGCCTATCTGCTGATCAGGTGTTGCACTGAAATTTGATTGCCTTGTCCTGTAGGAAAGGGGCAAAGCTTGGAGGACTTTGTAACTCACTCTGGTCTCCAGGATGTTGGTAATTATCTGTGATTCCCTACAACTCCAACAACCTTTGGCTGTCTGGTGTCCCAGCACAGTCCCATCCCTATAGGTTTGTGGTGTTTTATACTGTGATACACAGTGAGACTGTCTACTGGTGTAGCTGGTCAAGGATCCCACACTGCAGGACACCACACTCTACTTAGTACTCTAAAAGTGAGATGGGGGGGGCTGTGAGGGAACTACTGGGGGTCAAAGTGACCACAATATGTGTGTGTCAAATTGATGGGGAGAACAATGGACTCTCCTCAAAGATGGCAGTCTTGGACCTCTAGTGGGCAGATTTTGGGAAGATTCAGGAACTAGATAGGGGAAGATTGTCAGGTGTAAACCAGGCAGAGGGGACAGAAGAACAACGGAACAGAATCAGGGAAGCACTTCTAGAGGCACCCAAAGTTGTGCAAAGAGTCACCAAAAGGAGCAAGCACAAAAGGCCAATCTAACATAGAAAGGTAACACCAGAAGGAGACAGATGGTCCATCTAGTCTGCCTGTTGAGGTTTCTGGAACCCTTGTGGTTCCAGGGACTAGCACATCAGTTACTGCTGCATAGGGCTACTTCCCCCTCCCATCTGTGTGTCTGAATACTCTATCACATCCGTGTCTGAAGGCAGTTACCGTATTGGCCTTGATCACCTCCAGGTTTAATCTGTTCCATGGTTCAGTTACTCGCTCAGAAAAGAAATGTTTTCAGAGTTCACGTTTGCAGTTCCCTTCAGAGTTTCCATTTATGCCCACTTGTTCTGCAATTTGTGGATCTAGTAAAAAGATCCAAGAAGGGTACTTTGTTAATGCCTTTTATGTACTTGAATGCCTCTATCATGTTCCTCCCTCCCTCCCAGTTTCCAGCGAGAGAGTATTGAGTTTCGCCAAATCTGTCTCTCAAAGGAGGTGAGGGAGGCAGTGAGGGTGAAAAGAAGGGCCTTCACCAAATACAAGAGGAACAAGTGGGTGGAAGCATGGCAGGAGTATCAAGCTAGATTCAAAGACAGACATAGAACTGCAGAATGCCGAGGGGGTAAAAGGTGGGGGTAAAATATTTTTAAGGAAAACAAGATGGGTGATTGTTAGGTTTTAGCCGGGGTGTAGTGAAACCAGACTAGTAGAAGGCAAATGTACTGAGCAATAACGTCTGCTCAGTATTCGAGGTAGAGGACAATGGACTGGTGCCAGAGAGTGGTATGAAAGTCGCCACCGGGGTCCAGGAAATGGGGAGAGAACAGATCTTAGTGGACAGGGTACAGAAAGAACTGGAAGCTCTCACGGTAGACAAGGCACCAAGCCCAGATGGGCTGCACCCACGAGTGCCAAGACAACTGGCAGCAGCACTGGCAGTATCCTTCACCCATCTACTCAACAATTCACTGCAGTCCAGAGCGGTGCCAACAGACCAGAGATCTGCCAATGTAGTACCACTCCACAAGGGGGGCTGGCAGGGAGAATACAGGCAACTATAGGCCTGCCCTCACCTCCATCGCAGGTAAGTTGAAGACCACAGTGAAGAAGATTTTGGTGGCCTTCCTAGAGGACAACTGGCTACAGGATGAAAAGCAGCATGGGTTTGTGTCAGGGAGGCCTTACCAGACCAACCGGATACTGTTTTTTCGTTAGATCACTATGGGGATAGACATGGTAATGGCAACAGATCTGCAACAAGGTCTTCGATTCGGTACCACATAGGAAGTTGCTGAAGAAGTTGGAGGACTAGGGAGTGGAGTCAGATTTAGTTAGGTGGGTAGGAAACTGGCTAAGGAGGAAGCAGAGTAGTGGTTAACGGGACTAAATTGAGGGACCAACAGGTCATGAGTGGAGTGCTGCATGGATTAGTCCTGGGATCTATCCTATTTAATATGTTCATAAATGACACTGAGGAGGGGTATCCAAGAACAGCTGTCTCTCTTTGCCAATAACACAAAGCTATGTGGCAGAATGGATCACAAGGGAGGGGGGTGTGAGCTCCAGAAGAACCTAGATGAACTAGAGAAATGGTCTATGGTTTGGCAGCTGAAGTTCAATGCGCAGAAGTGCAAAGTAATGCTCCTATGCAGATGGAATTCAAACACAGAATACCAGATAGGAGGAGTTAGACTGGGCACTTCAGAGGAGAGAGCCTCTGGGGATCAGCCGAGACCCTCCTAGGGCTCCCAGCTCTACCGCCACTCGACCCGCGGCCACCAGGCAGTCGGCGCTCCAGAAGCTGACGCCCGAGACCACAAGCTCAGATACAAGCTGTTGAGAGGTACAGCAAAGCCGCAAACCAATCGGAGCGCGAGCGCCTTTTGCCAGGCTCACTCCAATTGGTCCCTTTACATCTACATTTCTTTACTAGCTAGCGGAGCAAAAAGGCGCAATATTCATAGCTAATCCTGACTACTACTAATGCCTATACTGTTACTATTTGTCTAAACTGCCTAGAAATTGTTAAATCTGCCTAGAAAAGCTGTTTGTACTTTGTAAGAAGACCTAATGTTTGAGTGATTGCAGCCCTTTCCTTGACTTTGAAACTGTAGCCAGACTCCCAGGCGCCAAGGAAATCGCCCTATTCACTTGCACATTTTTCTTGTCACTGGCTTGTGAGACCCTTTGTACTCCTCCAGTACTGATTTGGCTTCCTCTCTCCTTCCCTCTTTAGCCGAGACCCTCCTAGGGCTCCCAGCTCTACTGCCGCTCGACCTGCGGCCACCAGGCGGTCAGCGCTCCAGAAGCTGACACCCAAGACCACAAGCTCGGATACATGCCGCTGAGAGTACGGCAAAGCCGCAAATTTTCGCCCACCTGTCCATCCCCCCTCCCGGCACATTTCTATATAGGCCGTCTTGCTCCACCTGTTACTGCCATTGGTCCTCTACTGCCAGTCCTTTCGCCTTCTCCTTTAACCTAATTCTACTGATCTCTCCTTAGTGATCCCTGCTAAGGTGCCGGCCATCCCCTTAGCCCAGTTATCTATAGCAACCCCAAGGAACCTTCCTCCTTCCTAAGGATCTTACCTGACTACTTACAATAGCCACCATGGCACTTTGCCTCCAGTTTTTCAGTATTCTATGTATATTGCCCGTATTAGTGAACCCTCTAGACTGGACCTACCGTAGCATTGAAACCCACCCTGAATCCATCCAATGTGCACACATTAGATGTATACTTAACTCTTGCAACACCTCTGCTCCATTACACCCTCACCAACTCAGGTGGCATATCCGATGTGCATCAAGCAGTCAAATATTAATCAAAAGGTACCAATTACTCTCCTGCAGTGATCCCATACCTTGGTACTTCACAGCAAGTGTCCTATGTCACGCAGTGTTAGGTCAACACAAGCCTAGTAATACACACACCCAAGCTTACCCGGATACTACACCTTCTAGGAAAAGGTCAAAAATCTTCAAAACTTCCCTTCTGGTCCTGAGAAAAATGATACTCTTACTACTACTATGCTCAGGCAACGTCAAGCTCAATACTGGACCCATGATCGACATCACCTCACCATCAGTGCTTCCTAAGATAAAAGGAATTAACTTCATGCATGTCAATGCATGTAGCCTTGTAAAAAAATTCTCCTCTGTCCAGGCCTGGATCTCCCATACTGATCCAGATGTGCTTGTTATCTCAGCCAGCCACCCCTGATAAGGAAAATCGGCATACCTAACTACCTACTATTCAGATCCGACAGGCAAGTCAGGGGCGGCGGAGTCGCCATCTATATCAAGGATAAATTCTCAGTCTCTATAATTGATTCCTCCTCGCATGCCAATGCTTATGAATGCCTATCCCTAAAAATCGAAATCACTCCCGCATCAGCCATCTGAATCATCAACTGCTACAGACCACCCTCAGCTGGACCTCAGCTCCTGATCTACCTATCTTCTATGTTGGACTCCTGCAACCTAGAAACCATAATACTGGGAGACCTCAACTACGACTGGCTGTCCTGTGCCTCACTACCTCTCAAAGTCTTCTGCGACTCTTATGGACTTTCACAGCTTATCAGTGAGCCAACACGCATTAATAAGAAAAATCCAGCAAATAGCACCCTCCTAGATGTCCTATTAGTAAACAAAGCACATCTCTTCTCACATGCTGGTATCTTCCATGCCGACGTCAGCGACCACTGTCTTATTGCTGGTGTGAGAACAAATCAAATGCCCAAATCTAACTCGAAATTCTCCACTAAGAGATCAAAACGGAACTTTGACCCACATGACTATATCAACGATCTCAAGGTCTCCCCACTTTGGTAGAGTTTCTTCCTTGCCAAATTAGTGAACAATGCATACGCCATAGTCCAAGAAATATTAACACATGCCCTCAATATCCACGCTCCACTGGTCAAATCTCATTTAAAGCCTAGAACCCATCGCTGGTTTACCCCAGATCTTAAAGCCGCATTGTTACAAAGGGACATACTTTGGAAAATCGCTCGTAAGGTTACAACTTCCCAAAGACTGGTGTCTCTTCAGATCTGCCAGGAACTCCTGCACAAGGTTAATCAGAGAGGCTAAGTCCAAATTCTACTGCACAGAGCTAGATGCTGCCTCAACTTGCCCAACCAAATTCTGGTCCACAATAAAAGACCTCTCTGGTCACACGTCAGGAAGCGCTCTTCCCTCAAAAATCTCATTTAACAATGCCCTCCTCAACAATAAAAAGGAAATCTTGCAAGCATTCAATAATCACTTCGCCTCAGCTGGACTAGCCTTCGATAACTCACCTGCCTGCAATCTGCGCCCTCAAATGGATACACCGCCCCCGGAGCCAACTCTAACAAATGCTACCTTCTCATTTTCTCCTGTTACTCTAAAGGAAGTTGAAGAGTTACTCCTCCACTTTGATACCAAGAAAAGCGTAGGGGCAGACTTGTTAGACCATTACTTCATAAAGGTGGCCTGGCATGTGTTGTCAGTACCCATCACTCATTTGTTCAACTTGTCACTATCCCAGGGGACTCTCCCCAACGTATGGAAAACTGCACACATTATTCCGCTTTTCAAGTCTGGGGATCCCTCTGACCTGAATAATTATAGACCAATCTCATTACTCCCCATATTATCTAAACTGCTAGAGAAAATAGTGAATGCCCAGCTACGAGTCTTCTTGGAAAGCAAACTTTCTAAACCCTTTATAGTCAGGCTTCCGAACGAATCACAGTACGGTCACGGCATTTGCCAAGGTAACAAATGACTGGCACATTGACCTTGAAAGCAAAAAATCCGTCTGCGCTGTCTTCCTTGACCTAAGCAAGTCTTTCAACACTGTTGATCACTCCCTACTTCTTTCCTCCTCGAATGCCTTAGGTCTAGACTCCACCTCCTTTGGATGGTTCCAGGACTACCCAACAGGCAGGCAACAGCAGGTCAAGGCAGAAAGAGAGCCATCACCCTCTAAGCCGTTAGTAAGAGGTGTCCCCCAAGGTTCCATCCTGGGCCCAATACTGTTCTCCATTTATAGCAACAGCATAGATCTTGGCATTAAAAAAAAGCCAGTATCCACCTGTTCACAGACGATACAGTGCTATACCTAAGCCGGCCAACACCCGAAGCTGCTTGTGCAGATCTGTAACACGACTTCGACATCCTTCAGTATCAGCTACCTAACAAGAAGCTACTCCTTAATGCTAAAAAAACCAAGGCAATGATCCTTTCCCCGGCAACCTACAGTCTAACCCAACTAGTGGCACTATACACACCCCCCCATCACCACCTTACTGGGGGAACATCTGGAGTTCATCCCCAAATTTAAATACTTGGGAGTTTGGCTAGATCACAAACTCTCCTTTGGGGAACACCTGGAGGACATGATGAAAAAGCTAAAACAGAGGCTGGGACTCTTCTACCGAATAAACCGCCTTCTGACCCCTGAAGCAAAAAAACAGCTTGTTCAGACCACTTTCATCTCCTTACTAGACTATGCCGACTTCATCTATAGTCACTGTAATGCCTCATACCTATACAAGCTGGACGTCTTACACCACAGAGCGTTGGGCTTCATCACCAGCCTCCTCTCTTCTACTCACCATTGCTCCTTATACACTGCTGTGGGGTGGTCTTCCCTACAATACAGACGAAGCAGAAACGCCACAATATGGACACTAAAAGCTATTATTTGCAAACTATCACACTGTATTTCTGACTTATTGCCCCTAAGTGAGCTCCGAACCTACGCCCTAAGAAGCTGTCTCTAATCTCCCTTAAGATTCCCAGGGTCCACACGCACATTGGGAGAGCGGCCATAAGCTTCTCGTTGCCAACTCTTTGGACCGAAATACAGAAATTATTGAAACCAAATTCTCCAGTAAGCATCGCAGCATTCAAGACCTTGTATGCAAAAGCAATCAGAGAGGACTGCCACTGCTTCTACCACCTATGATCTAAGACCTCCTCACCCATCAAGAACTTTCTGCCCTACCACCGCTCTTTCCACAGTCACTGGACAGCGGCCGCCTCAGAAGCCGACGCTTGAGACCCCAAGCCTGGTTTCAAGTCACCCAGAGTCGCGGATAAGCCGTAAACCCATCGCAGCGCAAGCGCTTCTTGCCGTGGTCACTCAAACTGGCTTTTCACTCCACCCATCCCATCACTCGCTTCCACCTCTTTCCCCTTCTCACTATGCCAAACTGCCCCCTCAGAATACCCAGTACAGACATCCCAAGATCTATGGCCACCTCCAGTCGATGTCCCTGTAGCCGCCCCTGAGAAACAATATACAGGAGCACGCTCTTCTAGTACTGTGAAGACCCTAGCTTCCCAGCCAGGAAGTCGCATGCACCTACAGTGGCTATGTCACCGACTCCATTGTCTGTATGCCGCTCCTTGTGTACAGTGCCCGCAGCTCACTTACCCTAAGTAGCCAATGACATGGCCACCAGCAGTCGTCAGACCTGAAGCTGCTCCGGTGCTCGACGACCCAGATGCCACTTCTGCGAAGCCATAACAGCATCTATCTCTCAATGCTGAGTTCTCTTCAGTTGCCCAGTCTGTCGTCATATGTATCTTCAGCGCCCAGGCTACCAACGCTTCCTAAGACATTGCCTGTACCAGCTCACTCTGAGCTGTGTCGGCAGCACAGCCATCCCATATAGCTATAGCTCATGGGTTCGGTGCCACATTAAGCCTCCAACCCTTACACCATTTAGCTATAAGGTACAAGTAGGTACTCCGTTCTGTGCTACATTTAGAACCCGTTACCCCACCCTCCTCACCCATGCACCCTATTTCTTAAGACTCTGCAGCTCTCGCTTCCCTCGCCTATCCCACCACCTGCCATGCATAAAACCGGATACACCCTCAGGTGCCTCCTGTATCATATTCTCTACTGCTTCTATTAGCTTATTTTTTTTGGTCTAGCAACACGTACTCCAATACTGTCTGCACTTACATGTGACCTTATGCACTATGTCCCTTTTTTCCGTGACTTTACTGTCATTTACTTTTTACACTGCTATTTTTATGTACTGTCACAATGCCTGTATATACGTGTAACTATGTAAATTTTTTTTTTTTTTTTTTTTACTTGTGTGATGCAGGTCCACCTTGCAAATGAGCTTGCTCAATGTTGTCCGCCTGGATAAAGATTTTGATTGATTGATCGATCATAATCAGTGACTCTCTCAAGCAAACAAGTCTGTGCAACAAAGCACACAGCAAAGCACTGAGGATGCTGGGTTGTATAGGGAGGGGCTATGATAGTAGGAGAAGCGAAGTGATTCTGCCACTATACAGATCCCTGGTGAGGCCTCATGTGGAGTACTGTGCCCAGTTCTGGAGCCCTCACCTGATGATGGACCTCAACAGACTAATCAGTACAGCGAAAGGTCACCAAGATGATCCTACGCCAGCAAGACAGATCCTATGAGGAAAGACTTAGTGCGGCAGTATAGCACAGTAATTAAGAGCACTGAGCTGCAAACCTGGAGAACTGGGTTTGAATCCCACAGCCACCACCTGCATAATGTGTGACCATGAGCAAGTCACTTAACTTCCATGTACTACAAGGACATACTGGAAACAAGTCTCAGCTTAGTAGGTCTTTCCTAGCCAAAAACTGTAAAAAAGCTGGAGGTCCTAAATATATACTCGATGGAGGCCAGTAGCAGGGGGACATGACTGAAACATATAAGTTTCCCAGGGGTATAAACAAAGCAACCAGTAAGGACCTCTTTTTAAGACACAGGGATGCAGTTATTAGGTGAATGACTGGACAATAGTGGGGGAAGGGGGCAAATTTATAAGAAATTTGAGGAGATTCTACTTCACTGAGAGAGTGATATAACTGTGAAACAGACCGTTGGTGAAAGAGGCAGGGGCTGCTACCCTTAACAGGTTCAAACATGGCTGGGACAGGGCAAGAGGTTCATAGTCCCAGGGTGGGGGGGCAGCAAGGGTTTCAGGGCGGGAAGGATACAGCCCACAGCCCACGAGGGAAGTACGTCAGTGGGGAAGTATGGTAAAGGCAGACTCAATGGACCTTCAGTCTCCTTCTGCCATCAAAGTCTGTGTTCCTGTATTTTTAATCCATAGGTATTTTCTGTGAGAGGGAGCCCTTCTATGAGGTTGGGCCTAACTTTCCACCACTGAAGAGAATCTGACTATGGGGGAAACTGGGAGACTGTACATGTTCTGATCTGTCTGTGGGTTGACTGGTTTCCTGACACTAGGTCTTAAAATAATCCGCTGCCTACAAGTGTACTTGCTGCTCCCCCCATACTTAGGTCAAGTAATAAACTGTAGTTTCTCTTTCAGTCCTTTGCCGTACTCAATGCACTGTTTTAAGAAAAGCTTTAGGCAATTATGGAAGATTACTGGGGAAAAAAAAAAGAAACGGCTAAATGCATTCAGGGCCACAGCATACTCAGAAATTGTCGGGGTGGGAGGGATTAGAAAGTTTGGAGTTTCAAAAGAATGTACTGACCTTAGAAATTAATGCCTTACCTTCTGTTTTAGCTCAAATCACCTCATGACTAGAACACTCAAACAGTAACTTACGAGAAATAGTACTCATGTAACAAATTTGGCATAGCTTCTACTTATATTAAAGAAGGACCTTGTTTACAATGAAATAACCAACATCGTAACATGGCATAAATACAATCCCAGAATAACTATTTTACATTGGACAGACAGCATCAGATGACTACAAAGCAACCATGGATTAATGCCACAGTAGATCCATGGTTGCTTGTAGTACCGTAATTATCCGCAATAAGTTCCATGGCAGAGTTTTAATTATTTCCCCACATACCCACCCAGGTGGACACCATTCACTGGCTAAATACTGATCTTTGAGCATAATTGGGCATAAATGAGATATCAGCTTAAGAAAGTTATTGGTCTCCATCTGCTGCAATTACCAATATAGTACTTTTTCTCCTAGCTTACATGTCAGGATTGGTGCCTGGACCTTCGTACGAGCCTAATGTTCATAAGTTGATTTCTCAGAGAATGACAGAACTACTGCATTACCCATGTTATTTGCATACCCACCCATAATACAGTGCTTGCCGGTCACTGAAGTAATATATTTTTTTATACACGTAAAAAGCAAGTAAAACAGATACTGTATCATATTTTATTGATTACTTTAGGAAAGGGAGTGTGTTACTTTGCCTTTTCTATGTTAACACAAAAAGTTTTAAGTATTTAGGTCATCACAATATAAACAAACAGCACTCTACTCATATAGTCTAGAAAGCAAATTAGTAAGCATTAATCCACAAAGAAGGTGGCATCTAATGGGGAGTTAATGCATGACTGGGGCTGTTATGGTTTGAGGCTGCAAGTAGAGTGCCTACAATGACCAACCATGCATTAACTCCCCATTAGATGCTACTTTCATCGTGGACTAATGTGCTTGTAACATGGGAAGTGCAAGCCAAATATTGGTTATATGCTGCTTTCTTTACTGTGAAAGATGCATGACTTAACTACTTCCTTGCCTTCTAGTTTCTTGCTTTAGTTCTCTTACTTTATAAGGTCTAACTATAGCTATGCGTATGCACATTGTACAGCCCCACATGCAGTAATGTGGTGTGTACCGATCTGTCCAGATTTACAACTTTCATTTAGATTCTAACACCTACATTACACAATCATTACAGCTAGAAATTTCATCCTTGTCGTCGGCTGCTATGTTGCTGCCCGTCCATTTACAGGTGAGATTTATGGCGTGGTGACTTCTGGAGAGATTCTTTACGCTGCATCGCTTACTTTCTCAATTACTTTACTGCAGGTCTCTGAGTGGACTCTGTGGCACGGCTGTCACTGTTCCAACCAATAGGTGGCGCTTCTTAAATTCCATTGCCGTTTTAGCATGCGTCTCTTTGCTACCCTACTACTTTTGCTTTCCCAATATCATGTCCCCACTATCAGATGCCTGGCTTTCCTACCTCGATATAAAGCACTTCTTCTGTGCCTGCAATATACATCTTCTGTGGCGTCCATGATTCCCAGTGCTGCACTCCTCTAGGGATGAGACCAGACAGCACTCTTCCCTCACCACTTCACTGGTTTTCCGACCAATAGGTGGCGCTTTCAACAGAACGAGCACATTTTCCCTTTTTGGTGCCCCCTGTGTGTTGCTACCGCCACCTACTGGTCACACTCTTAAAATTTTCCTTCACTTCTCATACACTTCTGGGAGCGCATTCACGCTCTCAACAGGGGATTATTGGTCTGAGCGTTCTAAGGCAACACGCATTATCGTGCCATAATGCCGTGTTCCTCTTGCACCACCTGACCCTGTTTCACCTATCACCTTCCTTCCCTGGAGTCCTCACATTCCTGCCATGTTACAATATAAAGTGTTACATGTGGTTATTCTGCCATTGATTAATATTCCTACCCACAGATACAATACAGTAGTGACAGAAAAATGTGGCTGATAATATGGGTGGAAGTGGAACAATTTTCAACAATCAATTCTATACATGTTATCTTTACAATTACAAATATAGTACAAATCTCTTAACTTACAGTCAGGATTGGTGTTACGTTCTTCATATGAGCTACTGTTCAGAAGTTTGTTTTTTTTTCTCAGAGAATGACAGAGGTACTGCATTACCCATATTATTTACATACCCACAATGCAGTGCTAGCAACTCATGGAAGTAATGTATTCTCTCTCATACATGGTAAAAAGCAAGTAAAACAGATGCAACATATTTTATTGATTGTTTTAGGAAAGGAGCTGTGTTACTTTGCTCTCCTGTGTTTTAAGCACATAAAAAAGCATTCAAGTATTTAGATCATTACAATATAAACAAACACTCATATACTCTAGGAAGCAAATTAATATGTTAGGAAAAATGCTAACCTCCTTTTCTGTCTTATACATTACTTCTTTCTGCACTTGCCATGTTACAAGCGCATTAAACCATTCCAGAACATGGTTCTACTTGTGACATAATCTATAGTTGGCTGTTTGGACGCACTCAGCCATCGGCCTCATGCCCCAACCCAGCCCAACCCTGGATTAAATGCCATAGTAGAACCATGCTCTGTTGTGGTTTAATGCTTACAGGTCACTTTCAGGACATTCTGCATTCAGCTTCAAAACATCACGGGAAGGGGAGAGAGCCTGGTCAACCACAGTTAACTGCACAGTTGACATGAGAACCTTCCGGGGGGGGAGGAGAGTTCTATCGGCTGCACCTGAGTGGCAATTTAAAGGGGCGACAGCACTGATGCACCTGCCAAATATCTCAGTGGGCCAGCACATGGCACCCCCAAACTAAGTCTCCATATCAGCTATTGGTTGCAGCTACTCTGACACTAAGTTGACGAGACCATTTTCTTTATAGTCTAGCCCAAATCTCAGTCGTGTGATGCATCCAGTAGCTGGCCTGGTGGTGCCGAGGGTTGAGGCACTGGACGCCACACCTCATGCAATGCTGGCGACCCAGGTTTGGGAACTACCTCAGGCTGGCAGGGGCAGGAGAGAATAGAGTGTTCATAGGACTGCTCTCCTCTCCTTGGAGGGGGGAGGTACTGTCTTTCACAGCACGAGCGACCCGGGGTAACCAAGAAAAACAGAAAACACCTGGCACCCAGTTAGGCAAAGGCCTGCTCACCACACCCAGCTATGCTCACTGTCAGGCACGCCCCGTTTGTCTCCATTACTCCACCCCCCTGGCGGCAACTCTGACCCTTAAGACAGAGCGCTGGAGGGGTTGGCGGCCCTTACCCAGGGGGTTCCGAGCCAGGAAGTCAGTCGCCGGGTAGGACTGGGGGGAGGTGCCAGCCAGAGACAGGACGGTGGGGAGTCTCAGACAGAGCGGGACAATGGGTAAGAAGTGAACAGTGCTGGAGAGAGACCTATGGATCGGAGAAGGGGAGTAAAGAAACTACACCAAAAAAAAGTGATGAATCCAGTGCAAGTTGAAAGAAATTGCGTTGCAACCATCTCAGATTGGACACAGTTCTAAAACTAGCACATACTGTCTCTAAGTGGGCTGTACAAAGGCTTTCTAAAAAATCAGGCCCCAGTAATCTATATAATAGTTAGGCAGCTATTCAGCGCTAGGCATGGATTCCAGCAAGGGAGATCTGTTACAAGACAGTGACAGAGACATGCTACAGTAAATGTATTTGTGTCTTTTTAATAATGTCGATGCATTGCGTAATGTGGTACCTTCTACTGGACCATCATTTACACTGTACATAGGTGTCATGATATACAAATGATTAAGGTCATACAGGTCCCTTAACAGTCTGAACAACAGATTTTATTCCCAAGGTTACATCTGAGAGACTTTCTAACAATTTACTGTCCTGCTTATAGCTATGCCGGCCTGAATTTCTTCCTAGTCATTTTTCAATGCATTACCCATGATGTTTTCTTGCATTATGACTGTATGCATAATTTTGTCTTTCTTTAAAATAAGGCTTTATTTCAAGAGTATTTTTTGTGTAACCCTAACTTTAGTACTTCTTTTTGAGTCTGGTCTACAATGGCCTCTATGGCAGCCACCATTCTCCCCCACAGATGAGTAAGTACCCTCCACCTGACCCGGCCCCGCTCTGCCCACTAATTAACAAGAGCAGCTCGGTCAGGTGGACCGACTGGGCAGTGCCTCACTCCATGGAATCCCCAAAGCCAGGTAGCTCAAGTTTTACAATTTATTAATTGACCTCAATAGATCATTACAGTTACAAACAAAATATAAATATTTTTTTAAACTTGCATAACAGTACACCTTAAGTTCTCCCTACCTCCTGCTCCACAGGGCCAAAAAGCAGATATTGGATTGTTTTGTCATATCTGCATGAAACATTGCTATGAAACGTCTGGAGTCTAAGGGTAATTATATTTTCTTTTATCAGATCTCAGATTACTCTGGATATTTTTTTTAAAAATGATGCATTTTTTGCCCTGCTTGGCCCAGGCTGTACTTACTGTACATGTTCTCACCAGTGCCATATCATTTTGTCTCTGTATGTCAAAGCTCCATTCTTTGATCAGTTTTCTTTTTAATTCAATAGCTATACTGAGAGGGCTGTGCCAAAACGTTTCCAGGCCAACAGTTCTCTGCATCTCCACTATTAATGTATGCCATGGGTGTGGCCTTTCCTTGGTCCCCCCCTTCCATCCACCCCCAACCCCCTCTCTGCCCCTGGCTTTCCCTATGTTCTCCCATCCTCCCACCCCTTCTCTGCCCTAATCATTCCTTAGCCCACCCCTCTCTCCTCTCCCCATTTTCTCATTCCACCCCCGACTCCTCCTAGCTCCCTCACTTTTCTCTTGTTATCCTCTCTATCATTTTTACTTTTGTTCACCTCCCTCCTACCCTGGTAAGTCACTCCCCCAAAAAAAGGTGTCAGGGTCTCTGCCTTGTCACTTCTCACCCTGGTAACATGGCCCTCCCTGCTGTCTATTCTTATTAGCACTTCAGACAACAGAACTGATGCTTTAACATTCTCTGGCAACCTACATAAGTGTTTTCATAGCTTACCTAATTTTAGTTCTGACGCTTACCGTGTTTCCTGAAACATCCTATATTGCTAACAGCCTTATTTTCTTAACTGGGCCAAGTGACCTTGTCCTGGTTACACTACTGTGTGATACCCTGACCCCAAAGCAAATGTCAATATCTGCAAAAGTGCATAACTTTACCAACTGAACCTGTTCTAGCATTTTCTACTCAGTATTTTGTACCCCTCATTTGACACTTTTACTGGTTGTAACACTGCTTTACTGTAAACTGAAAATGTGATAATTGTGTATATGTAACACCTGTATTTTAAATTTGTACATATGAGATTGCTATGACATGGAATCTTTGACTCAAATGTACTTTACTAGGTGACATTTTTATTTTTTATTTTAGTCTTTGGTTACCAGGTAAGGCCCACTAGGCACAAGTGCCTGTTTTCAGGGGCGACCTGGGAGCACTGGGCTGTTAAGTGATTTGCTCAGACTCGTAAAGTATGCAAGTGGAGGGAGGTTGTGAGAATCAAAACTCTGGTCTAGTCTGCTGGATGTACTAAGCTCGTTCACACCTCGTTCCTCCAACCTCTAGGCTATACTGCCAACCAAATAATAAATAAATAAATAAATAAATAAATAGTAAAGGAAGCAGTTGCTCCTCACTGCAGCTCCAGAGATTTTTTATAAATCAATATAACTGATACAGAATTTGGAATCTTCTGAAAAGCTAAATATTTCTGAACTTTTCTTTCTATATCATTTTGGAAATTGTACTTTTGTAATTATTATAAAGCACTTAATTTTTTGCCATAGGAAACAACTGTAAGAGGCTGCAGCACGTGAAGACTTCTTAACCGAGCATCACATACTACTACGTAACTTAACTTTAGGCATATGGCAAAGGCATTAAATTGACTGAAATGGAGCATGAGGTAAGCGGAGAGGTAGGTAGGTAGTGGTACAAACTGTCGGGCACTCATCTCCAGGGTTATGCTTTGGAGAAGGGGACTCTGCCCTATTTGGAGGACCTTCAGGGAGCTAGATACTCAGATGGCATCACTTAAGGAGAAAATATTCCAGCTGTTACTCAAACTAAGCTCACTGGCCTGGGGTTGGGGAGGGGAAACGGGAGGAGATCAGGTGGCAGGGACACTTACAACAGTCAGCTCTCCTCAGGAGATACCAATGGCAAACCGCTCTGCACCCCTGGAAGAGACACAGGTGCCCGAATCGGGCAGACATGACCATGGATCAGCTGGTGTTAAAGGAAGGAGACGGTGATACCCGGGGTTAGTAAGGGGGATTCTCATAATAGGAGAATCTGTTAGGTGGAGAGGGTGGTAGGTAAGGGGGTAAAGGGTGGGGGTCTGATGCCTGCCTGGAGCATCAGCTCGGTGGAAAAAGATAATAAAGAAGGTCTCCAGTTACAGTAAATACGTAACTGTTTTCATCTTCCCTAAACCAGTCTTCTCCACAAAGTCCCACTTACAGGAGAGAGAGTACCAAGCTTCCCTTTTCTTAGGGAGGAGCTGGCTCATCCTAAGGGTACCCCGATGTACCCTCAGCCCTCTGCATGGGAGAGAACACCTGACAGTGGAGGTTCTTCAAAGGTCTGGTGAGACTGGAAACTAGTCAGGGCCAGGTGGGGGCTCCTGTGGCACAGGAATAGGAGGGTTCCCTGAAAGCTCCTGCCTGACCCTAGGGGAGAAGACGTGAGCCCCCTGGAAATGTGAGTTTAGCACCTTATGCTGGGTCAAAGCTACCAGTTGGGATAGGTGAAGCCATGCCGTCCATCTGATATGCTGTTCACAGCAGTCTGGAGACCACCCTGTTGGCACCATAGTGTACCCTCATTTAGTGCTATGCAACCTTAGATCCTGGGGAAGGGTAGATGGCTTGTCTGACTGCCTCACTCTGTGGCATCGCAGTCAGCAGGCTGGGCACCTGCAGCAACAGGTGATGACTGTAAGCCACCTTATGGGCCTGGTGTGCAGCAGACACACGCATAAGGGCGCGTGCCGAGGCAAAAACCTTCATTCCCAGTGTGTCTGGGTAGGCAGAGTCTGCATCTGGAGGCGCGTCACACAAGATGCTCTGTACCCCAGATGGAGTCTGCAGCACCTGAAGCCCCAAGGTGAGGGGAGGTACATCACCCACAGAGAGGTCACTAGGGATGGCAGAAGTGGCAAAGGGACACTTCCACAAGACCCTGGATGCCTCCTCCATGGTACTAGGCCATGGAGGAATAACAACTGTGTCAATACTGGAACTCTGAGGAGTCCCAATGGCAGGGCTGCTGGTAAAAGCCTAAAGGTCGAGTGCCTGGAACATCAACAAAAATTGCTGGTACAGGGTGTACTCAGCAGAAAACGTGAGATGGACAGATGACTCACTGTCCTCTGTGGGAGATGTAGACGAAGATGAGGCACCACCTATGGGCAGGGTCTGCACCAGGGAGAAGGGCCTGAACTGGGCCCTGTCAAACTCCCTATGCCAATCCTCGACAGCGCTGACCAATGCTCGGTGCTTGTTTCATTGTCAGTGGCCCTGAAGGGCTTATCAATGAGGGTATCCTCTCCATAATGCGGCGAGGCACTTCTAGAGGGGGTTGAGACTCTACATCAGAGGAGTAACCTGATCGGTGCCCATGGGGAGAAACCCCCAGGTGAGGAGACCAAAGCTGTACAGGTTCCATGGGGCAACCCAGTCCTGGGTTATCATCCGACTCAGACTTGGCACAGTCTCTTGAACCAAACTAAGGATGGACAATGTCCTTGAGGACAGGCATATTTTCGTCACTGTGGTCAACATCATCCTTGACACAGCCCGCCCCGTAGTGCCAAGGGTTGAGGTGCTGGATGCCACACATCACGCAACGCCGGTGACCCGTGTTCGGGAACGAGCTTGGGTTGTTGGGGGTCAGCAGGAGAGGGAAGGGATAGAGCATCCGTAGGACTGCTCTCCCTTCCTGGGTAGGGATCCGGGCTACACGCTACTCCTGGGCAGCCTCTGGCGGTGGTCAGGGGAAGTGCAGGAACAAGCAGTGATGCAGCTGCAAGGAGCGGAGTTCCAGTGGATGTTGGCACGTTGTGCCACTGGACGTCATTGCATGCCCGGAACTCCAAGGGGCAACTATCCAAAGAAAATCCCTCCAGCAACCAGCGGAGGTGAAGGAGGCCCAGACAGAACTTGCCCACGTCCCACCATCTGACCCATCCCATCGTGGTCTCCCGCTGGGCATCCTGAGCTCATGGTAGGTCCCTCTAATTCTCAGACAGGCCACAACGGGCGGGCAGACCCCCCCGGGGGGGGAAGGGGAATCAAGGGAACTGGACCTGCCTTGGATAGGGAGGGAGAAGGATGCGAGGATTTCACACTGGGAGTACAGGCAGAGTTGTGTGGGCACTCTGAAATGATGCCCTGGTTCCGGAGAGTAAAAGTAAAAATATGCAAAAAAAAAAAAAGGGAAAAAAAAAATTTCATCCTTGACACCGTGCTCCGTGTCTACTACCTCAACACTAGCCCAAGAACCAGCACCTTCCTTGGTGTCACAGGCAACACCAGAATCAGGGACCGGCACCAGGCCAAAATCTCAATCTCTTACAAGCCAGCACTAGACCAGACACCTTGACTGTGACCAGCACAGTCTCCAGACTGTGAATCATTCTTCTCATCGGAGACCCTAGCGACACTGTGGGGAGGAACAAACCCCGAGACAGCTCCAACATCTGCCTTTGTACCATACCCTCCCAGACACCACAAACAGCATCGGTGGGAGGACAGGCACTACCTCTAGTATCACCCGCTGCATTGTCACAATGAATGGCAAAGACAGCACAGGTGACACTAAGAGATGGTGACCAGGTAGATCGAGCATATAGCTTTGGCGCTGCTACTGGGGACATCTGCTACTCAAGGCAGTCAGACTGTGGAGGGTTCTCAGCCAGCCACCCAGAAGGATCTGACCCAACCATAAAATACAATAGTTTGATCAGCATTTGGCACTTCTCTGTTTGTGTTTTTCTCCACCTGAGTGCAGCAGTTTGCTGTGGTTGCTAGCAGGTGATAGTGCCATTGTCGTCTTGCCCAATCTGGTACTATTAGAACCACTGTTGATTACACCCTCCTCGGCTTACACAGGACTCTGTATCAGAAGGAATGGAAGGCATAAAGCAACATTCCCATCCAGATGAGAGTAAGTGCATCCTGGGGCAGGGTCCCCCTGTGGGTAGCCTGCAGCAAAAACAGTAGTAGCTTGTGTCACAATCTCACTCAGCCCTCTACTCCCAAAGTGCCAACCTCTGAGCGTATGATTTGTGTACAGTGAACAGACAAGGTAACCCTCTTATCTGTTGTGTGGGTTCAAGTCACCTTAGTCTCAAGCTCTGAAGGGATTCAAACTGATAATCTCTTGTTAGCGTACCCAATTATCAGGCTCAGATAATTCGGTCTTCGGTGGGGCCAGATATCTTTGCCTACAGGCACCCAACCAGGTCTTTCAAATGAACCCTTTGAACTCTATGCAAGACTTTTAGAGAACTCTATCCATTTCCCAGTTTGGTATACAATAAGCCCATACACAGTGTTCTTATAACCTTTAAAAGCTCCGCTTTAAATAAAAAGAATTGTCAAGGCACTCCAGCAGTTTCGTTTGTAAAAAAAATATCTTTACTTTAAAAATATCAAAACAGAACAATAATTACAGAACAAATATATATATATCCTAACACATACAGCCTTAAAACAAACAGGAAAAAGTGCAGTTCCTACAATACATACATTTAGACTGGTCTAATCTTACTCTCTTTCAGTGACGAGATGATTCTCCCTCAGTCAGATTATATTTGCTTGTGTCTCTCTGTCATGTTCTCTCAGCAGTAAAACACACTCCTGAGCTGGCCTTCTCATGAGGTCACTAACTCCGCCTTGGTGTATCAAACTCTATATTTTACAATACAGGGTCTCCAAATAAAATACTAAAAAAAAAAACATATGAAATAACCTCACTGACTTTCCTCTGCACAGGTTATCTGGTCAGAACTCATTTTTGCACTGCTACACATACATCTCAAAGGTTTCTTTGATCTAAGTCACTGTATTCAAAGCAGAAGTGTATTGGTCTCCTTAATCCCGTCTGGACCTTGGAATCTACACCTCAGGTCTTTCTGATGTAATTCAAGGGTTCCCCGGGAATGCATTTTGGACCTTCCAGAATCATCTGGGTCCTCCCCGGCTCAGACATCAAATCTCTTCAATGTCCATTCTGGCCTCTCTTAGACACCCCTCCCCACAAGTCCTTCCCTAGCAACTATGCAAGTCAAAGGATCTCCCTGAGGGCATTACGAATGGTTAATCTTATTTCCTGGGATGAAAGCAAATTGACAAGGTAATTGCACCCCAGATCTCTGCAGTTTAAAATACCTCCTGTCCTTTGAACTTATCCCTGGGGGGTCTTGATGTGTCAGTTCCAGTAAGACAGCCTTTTCCCTACTGAGTTTTCCCATCACATATTTTATATGTAATAAAAAAATTAATGCAGCACTTGAGCACTCAGAGCTGGCTGTCTACGTCACATCTTGTGATCTTCCCATGAGGCGAACAAGTCCACCTCTGGTGTTTCCCCATCTCTTGAAAAGATGGTTTATCATCAGTTAGTCTATAGTAACCACTCATGGTTCCCCTGGCTTATCCTGCATGGGGAGTCTACCAGCACACTGTCTTTCCTCTGCAAGCGTACTGCTGTAATTTATGCATTTAGAGGGTAAGCTAGAGTCCAGATTCTTGTTGCCTCTGTGCAGAGCTCTGAGGACCTTTTACCCCATTTGTTTATGTAGTACACTGTGGTGATCCTGTCTGTTTTCATCAGGACTGACGATCCTGCAGGAGCGCTAAAAGGATATGCACTGACAGGAGTATTGCCCTGAGCCCTAGAAGGTTTATGAGCTCTCGCTGTTCTTGGTGGGATCCCACACCACTTACTGTCTGTTCTTCCAGATGTCCTTCACATCCTAGCAGGGAGCCATCTGTTGTCAGTGAGAGAGTTGTGCAGAACTGCTGAAGAGAATGCCTTCTCTGAGGTTGTCCACCTCTTGCCACCAGTCTAGAGCCCTGACCACAATGTTTGTGACTGGTACAGGTTGGCTTAGCGAGTCTGACTTTTAATGCCAGCGTCTCATTAAGTGGCACTGCACATCTCTCATCTGTAGGCGAGCTCACTGCATCACAGCTGTTGCTGCTGACATGCGACCCAGTAGCTGCATGAAGTCCCTTGCAGGCATTTGTTTTTCTGGCCTGAAGGACTTTGCAAAGGACAGAAGGCTTTACACTTTTGTCTGCAAAGAAATGCTTTCCCTTGTGTGGTATCTAACTCTGCCCCTATGAAGTCTAGTACTTGACTGGTGGATACCAGCTGGGATTTTTCTAGATTCAGGAGGAAACCCAGATTTTCTAGGGCATTTCTTACCAGTACCAAATAGCTCAGTGCTTCCCATTTTGACATGCCTGTGACTAGCAGTCATCCAAGCAGGATACACTACTACTACCACTCTTTGCAGATACACAGCTACTGCTGCTGGCACTTAAACCCCCTTGCAGTTGAGGTCAGTCAAAAGGCAGTGTTGTGTACTGGTACTGATCTTTTCCTAGTCTGAATCGGAGATATTTTTTGTGAGAGGGTTTTGCAGGAATGTGAAAATAAGAACGTTTCATATCCAGGGATCCCACCCACCCACTCTCCTTTTTGAAGTGATGATATCACTTTTAAACCTTTCCTTTTTTATATTTATTTTATTTTATTTAGTTTTTGTTAACCGGGTAGGTGCACTAGCCAGCAAGTGACTATTTTCAGGCACGAATGGGCCACCAATCCCCATTTTTCTTTTTTGCAAGAACAGGCCTCTTCTCCACTGAGAGTGAGGGACTTTTCCTGTGGCTTTCATCCTTAACAGTTTCTTTACCTCCAATTCCAGTTGGATTTTTTTCCTGAGGTTGGAATGGAGGAAAGACTGTGGGGCTTTTAAGGAGGGTCAGTCCCCTACTCACAACCTCCAGCACCCACTTGTCTATGGTGATGGCTTTCCATCCTTGGAGGTAATGACTCAGGCGGACTCCTACTGGGGGAAGAGTCTACAGCAGCCTTTATAAAATATAGTCCAGGACTGTGTTTCTCTTGTGGCTTATGGTCAGGTGCCTGCATCTGCCTCTTTGGGCACCCTTCTGAGCAGGGTAATCACCGCAGGAGTAGGGCCTATGGTAGTGGGCCGTACCTCTACCTTGCACATGGCATGAAGGAAGCAGAAGCTCTCCCCTTCTGGGTCAGATTTTCGTAGGTTTGTTTTTGTTCATCAAACTCCTTCATACAGGTTTCGGTCTTATCGCCAAAGTGGGGTGTCCCTCAAAGGGGAAATTCACAGTTATGTTTTTTAAGTCCTCTGAAAGGATGGTTGCCCTCAGCCAAGAAAATCTCTTCAGCGCCACTGCATGTACTAGTATTCTTGAGGCTGTTGTCATTTGAATCCACAGCCGCATGAAACTATTCTGTGGCTTCCAATGCATCTTTAGCAGTCTCTGCCAATGTCACCGCCCACTTTTCCCTTAAGTGCCTAGACAGTGCTCCAGAGGGCTTTTTGGTACAGTGCAGATATGCAACTTGCTTTAACTGCAAGGTTGCTGAGATGTACACTTTCCTCGCAATACGGTCAACATCACTGGCTGGTTAACGCTCAGAACTCAGCCTGCGACAATTATTACCAGCCTCACAATCCCTCAGATGCCTGAAAAGGCCATCTTGGTATGCTGCCACTGCTCACTGGAAACTCATTCGGGATACGTCTAGGACCAAGTCTCACTTCAGCCACTGCTCATACACAATACAGTGCTCCTTACCAAGGGCAAATGATCCACCCCTTCTTTTACAGCCAAGAACACATTTGCTTAGATATGGTAACTGTAGCCTGCCTCTTTGAAGATGGATCAGAGCCTTGCCAATATGCCCTGGTTATCTATACCTGAAATGACTCAGTCACAGAAAGCATGAAGTATATAAAAATAATATAGTGTATGGTGGAACGCTGTTGTTGGCTAAATTCAGTAGAAAGACACAGCTGTTGTACCATCGTGGCGACGTCAAGGTGGTGTTGTACCATCCTGAGGACGTGACCACGATGGTACAACAAAATAGAATGCCATCACGAGCTAAATATTCACAAAGCGTCTGTGAACGCTCGTCTCCCCAAACGTTTAGCCTTAGCATTTTAAGTAAAAGGAAAAAGTTTCCTAAATGAAACAGTTTTATTTTTCCCAGATACCTTTTACACCGCAGCATCCAGCTCTGACCTCGTGAAATCTGCACAAACAGGAGGAAGTAACTGAATCCTCTAAACTTTGACGAGCTTCAACGTGTGACCGGTAAAGGCGAGTAACGTTGCACGCTATGTTTGTTGCATGCCTTGGACTGTAGTAGTTCTTTTTTTGTTTTTTCCTTGCAATCAGAAAGCTTGCTATCCTATGTTTGGTAGAATTCAAATAAGAAAGTAAGTTTAACAGACTAGCGACTCCACGGCATTTCATGCTCGGTTAAGCTTCTTGCTGCCTGTGTGTGTGTGTGTGTGTGTGTGTGTATGTGCGGTGTCTGGTGGCGCACAGCACAAGGGTTCAGTCAGCGTCATCTCAGTGTTGTAGTATTTCTGTAGTAAAACTTGCCTCATTTGTGCCATACACTATACAAGATAAAGTATGGGCAAACAGTTAACAACAGCACTGTGTATGTTTCTCGAGGTTGACATGGAAACCATTGACCTCTCGAGCTGCGCTCGCAAGGTCTATCAGGTTGCCATGGCAACCTCTCGAAGCATACACAGTGCTGTTAACTGTTGCCCATACTTTATCCTCTATACAGTGTACAGTGGAGTGTTGTTCTGTATTGAATTCCATCTCATTCAAAATGCTGCTGTACCACAGTTCAAATGTCATGGAATGTGATTCTACCCTACTGTGGTAGAACAGCATTCTAGAATCTCTAGAGACTACATGAGTCAGTTTCATTTTGAAAGCAAAAGAACTCACAAACACAGATTTCACAAAGTACTATACACTATAAAAAAATACAGGATGAGCAACTATATGCACAACCGGTGTGTTTTGCCACCTTGGGGTCCTGATTCTTCACTCTCGAGGTCAGAGGGGGATCAGAACCCTCTGCGGTAGAACACACTGCTTGTGCATAGTTGCCCATGCAGTATTCTCTATATTTAATACTCCAAGATATTTACATATGTTACAGGATAATACATACTAAGACTACAGGGAATATAGTATTTCTATAGAGATAAAAAAAAAAACACGCTTTTGGAAAAGATAGTGATCACACAGGAAAATTTTACTCATATATATCTGAATCCTAAGTAGAGCAGAAGCTTCCCCAACTGGGAACTCAGATATGACAGACCCAAATAACAGAACTCACAGGGTCAGCACACACCACAAATGCATTGGGCTGGCCAGCCCACCACACTGCATCATCATACCTGTCTCCCTGACATCACAGGTTTGAGCACCTCTTTGTTCCCGTAGACTATCCCTCTTAAGAACTGGTCCAAACTGGAGTTAGATTTCTAGCTCAGTTATGTGGATTCTAGCCTCAATCTGGTTCAATCCATGGGGGGTTCCATCTCCTCCACCTGGACCTCGTCTACACTGAAAACATACCATGGATGGGTACTGTAAGCTTTTTCTGAGGGATCTGTGGATGGGTACTGTGAGCTTTCATGATGAGGTTAGTGCCAGCATACTCAAAGGCTGCCTCCTCGATATCCTCCTCCGTTTCAGTGGCAGGGATATCCAGTGTCTCCACCATGTGCGTAAAAGAGGAGTATGAAGTGAAAATCCTCACTGCCTCTGGGTGGTGAACCAAAGTCATATTCAGGGATTGTCTTCAGTTCTATCAGTTCCCCTTCATCCTCCTCTTCCTCCTCCAGCACAGGTTCAAAAATGCATGAGGCTTTGGGTGGTAAGGGGGGGGGATTAGTAATAGTGGCCAGCTTCCAGTGGCTTGAAAGGCCTGAGAAAACTGCCACATTTTACTGATACAGTCAGCTGAGGGCATGGCTCTCTGTTTCACTGCAAGCTCCTGTTCCCTTTTGGGAGGGGGTGGGATGGGAGGTGCAGGCAGATGCTTTTGGTCTTTATTTAGCTGGTGTTGATGGCACCAGAGCATCTGTAGCTTTTTTTCTTTTTACCATCTTTAGCATAAGGTTCCCTCATCAGACAACCTGTGCTCTTTACCTGAACTTTAGGATTGCTTTGCAGCTTTTCTGTTTCTTTGACTTAACTGCTGTGAGGTTTAAATTACTGGTAGAAAGATCTAGTAAGTAGGGGGAGTGGCTTAGCTAGAAGGAAGCTACATTTAAAGACTGCCTCAGAAAGATTCTGCTAATATCTTGGCAGAAGACACCAGGAGAAAGGACTGCTGTGTGACTGGACTTCTCTGCTAGGACTATATTGCCCTCCTTCTCTCCCCCCTCCACCCAAAGCTAGTTCTATTTTTATAGGCACAGGATTTGACTGACAACAGGAACTTCCTGTTTGGGAGCAGGAAGTGAGTGATCACAGAACCACCAAAGACCCACCATCCTAGAAGGGCAGGAGTAGCTCTTCGGCCCCCTCTAGCTGCTGGAGGTCTGCCTCTGAGCAAGTAAGTGGTCCACTGAGAAATATAGGATATTCTTGTCTCAGAACAGGACAATCAGGAGCTTAAAGGGCACACAGGCAGAAAGTAAGGGAGAGAGAGAGAGAGAGAGAGAAAAAACAGAGGAAAGAGTAAGGATTGAAAACAGTTAAGGGGCCAGAAATAAGACATGATTGGAGTGGTGCAGTGCAGTGGCTGTGGAGCAGCAGTCTTCCGGGAGACGTTCTGGAGGATGCGGTGTTGTACCATCTGCAGGCACGTCTCTGGGCTGAGGGAGGAGGTTGCTCATCTCCAGGCTGAGTTGGCCAGGATTTGTGGGACCTCCTCTTCCATCCAGGGACCACCAGTGCCACTGCCGTTGCCTCAGAGGTTGCCAAGAAAGAGGAGCGGTTGGACCACAGTGGGCTCAGGGAGGGTGAGGGTGGTGGAACAGAGGCGCATCCCTCCAGTTGTACCTCTCCACACTTCCTATGCCATTCTGGCAAAGTGTGGTTCCTCTATGGAGGCACCCACAGTGGAGACCAAGGAGGATGCTGGGAACCTCCACAAAGGAGACCCACAGAAGGGTGGCAGGGGACCCTGCAGAGGAAGGAAACAACTTCTGGTGGGGACTCATTGTTAGAGAAGGTAGAACTGGGGAGGAAGGAGAGGGAGGTAAGGTGCCTGCCTGGCCATGGCTTGAGGACAGGGAGCGACCTCAGGATTGCCGGAGCAGCTGCACAGGAGGGAGTTGGATGTCATTGTCCACCTAGGGACAAATGACCTGGCTAAGAAAGGGATTAGAGAAGTGCAGGAAGAGTTTGGGGAATTGGGAGGGGCCTTAGTCAAGTAGCACGCACGGTAACCTTTCTCGGAGGTGCTGCCCATCTATGGCATAGGAGAGGTTAGGTGTTCCGCACCATGGGATTCAATCAGTGGTTGAAAACTGGTGTGGAGCTCAGGATTTGGCTTCATTGGGACTGGGGTCCACCTGGAGTGATGCAAGCCTATACTGGCATGATGGGCTGCATCTGTCCGGGAGGGGAACCAGGATCCTAGGTGATAGGTTTAAATGCTTCATTGGCAAGCTTTTAAACTAGCCAAGGGGGGAGGCACTGGAAAGGAGCAGGAAAATCCTAGCCCCCACAAATAATCACGGTAGTAAGTGCGGCAAACACCAACATAGAGGTGTCGATAGGGAGAAGGGCAGGGGTAAATGGAGAAAGTGACAAAGGCAAGAAGGACAGGGATGGGGCAAAAGGGAGTAAGGCCATCAGGAAATGGAGGGTAATGAGTACCAATGCCCGTAGTCTGGGCAACAAACTCCCTGAGCTGGTGGTCTTGATGGAAGAGGGATGCCTGGATATCATAGCAGTCACAGAAACATGGTACACAGAGAACCATGACTGGGATGTTAACATACCAGGGTACATAACCTACAGGAGAGACAGGCAGGGGAGAAGAGGGGGAGGAGTAGCTCTCTATGTAAAGGAAGGGATAAAAGCAACTGAACAAAAGAGCAAACAGGGAGGAGAGGAGGCACTGTGGGTCACCTTGGAGACTGGAAAGGGCACCACAATCTGCACAGGGGTTGTGTACAGACCCCCATGCCAGGGGGAGGGAATGGACAAGGATATGATAGAAGGCATTCTTAGAATGGCAGAGAAAGGGGAGATACTGTTGATGGGAGACCTGAATATGCCAGATGTTAACTGGAGCACATTTGCTGCAGCCACATCCAAGAGCAGGGCCATTCTTGATGCCCTACAGGTGGCAGGCATTAGACAGCTAGTTTCAGAACCCACTTGTGAGGGAGCAATCTTAGACCTCATACTCTCAAACGGGGACAGTGAGAGGATCTCAGATCTAGAAGTGGGTTTCCATCTGGGGACAAGTGACCATCAAACAGTGTGGTTCACATTAAACTCAGCTACAGAGCCAAGCCATACAAAAGTGAGGGTACTGGACTTTAGGAGAGCTGACTTTGGCAAGATGGGAGAGTGCCTCAGAAAAGCACTAGCAAACAGGCTAGAAGGAGGTGTGGAGCAACAATGGGGAATCATCAAACTGCCATCACAGAGGCAACAAGCCTTTGTGTGAAGCAAATAAACAAATCAAAATGAAAGAAAAAGCCACTATGGTTCTCAAAAGAGGTGGCTGTGAAAGTCAGGAAGAAAAAGATAGCATTCCGGAAGTATAAGGAAACACAGAAGGAGCAGGACAGAGAGCTGTACCAGTTAAGGCAGAAGGAAGCAGGGAGGGAAGTCAGAATAGCAAAGGCCCAAACTGAGGAAAAGATAGCCAACTCAGTTAAGAAGGGGATAAACCTTTATAGGTACATCAGCAGCGAGAAAGACAAAGGGAGGGATAGTGAGGCTGAATAGAATGAACGGTGGGTGGGCAGAGGGGGACAGTGAAAAAGCAGGATACTGAACTGAATATTTCTGCTCAGTATTCACAAAAGAGGAGGGGGAAGTGCCTAATCCAATTAACAGAAGCACTCTTGATAGGGGGGTCGATCCCAGTCCTTTCACAGAAGAAAGGGTTCTGCAAGAACTCCTAAAACTGAAGGTGGACAAAGCAATGGGTCCTGATGGAATTCACCCCAGAATTCTAAAAGAATTAAGGAGGAACTAGTGAAACCACTGGCTACTCTTTTTAATAAATCATGGGAGGATGGTGTGGTACCCGAGGACTGGAGGAAGGCAGATGTGATTCCCTTCACAAAAGTGGAGACCAAGACAGAGGTAGGAAACTACAGACTTGTCAGTCTGACCTCTGTGGTAGGGAAAGTGATGGAGTCACTTGAAGGAAAGAATAGTCGAGTACCTAGAGGCCAGTGGAGCACAGGACCCAAGGCAGCATGGGTTCACAGCGAAAGTCATGTCAGACATCTAATAGATTTCTTGACTGGGTGACCAAAGTAGTAGACCAGGGAGAGGCTGTAGACATAGCCTACCTACACTTTAGCAAGGCATTTGACACAGTCCCACACAAAAGATTAATAGTCAAATTAACCAGCCTGGGAGTGGGTCCCAGGGTGGTAGCCTGGGTAAAACATTGGCTGCACAACAGGACACAGAAGGTAATTGTAAATGGAGTCCACTCTGAAGAAAGAGAGGTTACTAGGGGGTACTGCAGGGTTCAGTATTGGGTCCAGTCCTTTTTAATGTCTTCATCAGTGACATTGCAGAGGGACTGGAAGGAAAAGTATGCCTTTTTGCAGATGACACAAAGATCTGCAACAGGGTTGATACACAAGGAGGCGGAAAGGATGAAATGGGACTTGGCAAGGTTGGAGGAATGGTCAGAAGTATGGCAGCTAGGATTCAATGCAAAGAAGTGCAAAATAATGCACCTGGGAAACAAGAACCCAGGGAAGAATACACAATGGGTGGGGAGGTAGTAACAACAACAAAAAGGAAAGGGACCTGGGGGTAATCATATCAGATGACCTTAAGGTTAGCAAGCAATGTGAGAAGGCAGTAGGGAGGGCTGGGGGATACTGGGATGTATAGGGAGAGGCATCAGCAGCAGAAAACAGGAAGTTGTTATCCTCTGTACAGACAGTTGGTAGACCCCATCTGGAGTACTGTGTCCAGTTCTGGAGACCCCATCTCCGCAAGGACATAGACAGGATAGAGGCAGTCCAGAGGAGGGCAACTAAATGGTGCAGGGTCTGCAGGAGAAGTCGATGAGGAGAGACTAAAGGAGCTTAATATGTATACCCTTGAGGAAAGAAGGGAGAGGGGGGACATGATAGAAACTTTTAAGTACCTCAGTGGAATCAACAAAGTCCAAGAGGGTAGCATCTTTCAGAAAAAGAGACTTGCAAGAACAAGGGGACACAATTTAAAGATAGAGGGAGGGCGGTTCAGGGGCAATGTGAGGAAGTATTATTTCACAGAGAGGGTAGTGGATGCATGGAACAGCCTTCCTGAGGAGGTTGTGGGGTCTAAAACTGTGGGAGAATTCAAGAATGCATGGGACAGACATAAGGCAATTCTTGTGGGGGGGCAGGAAGAAATAGGCTGTTGGTTAACTAGGATCTACGGCCTATCCTGTAGGTAGGGAAATGGGCAGACTAGATGGGCCAAGCGGTCCTTATCTGCTGTCAACGTCTATGTTTCCATGTTTCTTGATCAAAGATTGCTGCTTTCCGGTCACCTTTTGCTTCTTTTGAGGAGATGTACTTGAAAACGTGTGCCTGTCACCATCTGAGGTAACACCCTCTGTTTCTGTAGTTCTTTTAGGAGGTCTGTAGGTGACTGGGTGGCAGACTCAGACTCTCTTAGCTTTGCCCTTTTGAATTCTGGGGCAAAACAATGGTCACAGTTCACAGTTTAAATAATAGTGGCCAGGTCCCAAGCAGTATAAACAACAGTCATGGTGGTGTGCCTTCACCAAGATCTTTTTACAGGATTCACAGTTTTTAAATCCTGTTGGACCAGTCATCCTTTTAGGCTTTTCAGTCACGCCAGTCGACTAAAAAAATACAGGTTACTCACCTGTAACAGGAGTTCTAGGAATGGTATATGTTGTTCATCCACACTTATTGGCTGGTTCCTTGCCGCTTTAAATCTTGCCGGAAGGTCTTCAAGCTGGCTCCTCCCACCCACCCGGGTGGTAAAACTCCCGGCTCCGCCCCATGACGCCAGATCTGGCCCGCTGGAAGCTCAGGTTGTGCACCAAGCCGGGAGGTCGAGGTCTGGATGAACAACATATACCATTCCTAGAACTCCTGTTACAGGTGAGTAACCTGTATTTCTAGGGACATGGATATGTTGTTCATCCACACTTATTGGCAGACTCCTAGCAGTTCTCCGGGAGGAGGGAGGCAAGGCGACACCCTACTTAGGGAATAAAGACTGGAGAACCGAGGCCCCAAACCAGCATCCCGCGTGACTCAAGGTCGATGTGGTAATGGGTAATAAAGGTGTGTGCTGACTTCCAGGTAGCAGCCCTGCAGATTTCCTGGATAGGACGCCCCTGGAAGCAGCCACCGATGCAGCAGTATGACGGGTAGAATGAGCTCTTATCCTCTGGGAGGCTCCATGTCTGCAACAACTTATAGCAGAGATCTATGCAGGAGGTGACCCACCTGCTTATCGTCCGCTTGGCTGTAGGTCTGCCAGGTGCGGCTTCAGCGTAGGTGACAAACAGCTGGCGAACCTCTCCCGAATTTCAGCCGTGCGCCTCTTATAATAAGCGAGCGCCTTCTAGGGTCCAAAGTATGGAGCCTGTATTCGCCTCCGAGGTGTAATTGGGGAGAACACCGCAGAGTCAACACCTGGTTAAGGTGAAACTCCGACACCACCTTCGGAAGGAATTTCGGTTGGGGGCGCAGGACAACCTTGTCCCTGTGGAAGACCAGGTAAGGAGACTCAATGCAGAGCGCCTGGAGTTCTCCCATCCTTCTGGCTGACGTGATAGCCACCAAGAAGGCGGTCTTCCACGACAGGTGAGAGAGATCACACCTGTGCATTGGTTCGAATGGCTTGCCCATGAGCTTTGCCAGTACCAGCAGTAAATCCCACGGAGGTGGAGGTTCTCGCACCGGAGGGGAAATGTGATCAAGGCCTTTGAAAAAGCGCCAGACCACCTCCTGCGCCACCGACTGCCTCCCGGCCCGCGCCCGGTAAGCAGAGATGGCTGCCAGGTGCACCTTTAGGGTCGCCGACCTAAGCCCTTGACTAGAAAGGGACTAAATAGTCCAAAATGCTTGCCACAGAACAGAGAGGAAGGGTCCAAGCCTTCGTTCTGACACCAAATGGGAAAACTCTTCCATTTGAAGGCGTAGCATTTTCTGGTCGACTTCACGGACGCCTCAACAACATTGAGGACCTCGTCGGAAAGACCCAAGGCCTGGAACTCTAGCCGCAGGAACCAGGCCATCAGGTGCAGGGATTGAAGGTCCGGATGGAACACCTTCCCTGATTGACTGAGAGCAGGTCCGGGCGAGCTGGAAGCTGCCTCGGGAGCCTGGAGCTGAGGCTGAGGAGATCTGGGTACCAGAACTGGCGGGGCCAGTCTGGGGCTATCAGAATCACCTGCGCCTTGTCCCTCCTTGTCTTGAGAAGCACCTTGTGAATCAAGGGAAATGGGGGAAAGGCGTAAAAGAGGCCCGGGGTCCAGAGCCTCGAGAAGGCATCCCCCTGCAGCGAGCCCTGCTGAGGGGCGGGCATGAAACAGCCTCAGCTTCGCGTTCTCCCTGGAGGCAAACAGGTCCACCTGAGGTGTGCCCCAGTGGGAGAACAGATCTTGTACTACTCCGCAGGAGAGACCACTGTGAGATGCAGCCCCTATCCGGCTCAGGGCATCGGCCAGGGTGTTGGAGGCCCTGCCACATGAATGGCTAGGAGATCCGCCTCCAGGCTGCGCACGAGTGACCAAATGCGGAGAGCTCTTGCATAGAAGCATGGCGCGGCCCCTACCCTGGCGGTTCAGGTAGTACATGGTCGTGGTATTGTCCGCCTGACTCGGACCACTTGACCCCGGAGAAACGGAGCAAAGGCGGTGAGAGCTAGGCGGACCGCCGGAGCTCCAGCAGGTTGATGTGGCATCGGGACTCCCGCGGGGACCAGAGGCCGTGCACTCGGTGTTCCCCCAGATGGGCACCCCAACCCATCAGAGAGGCATCGGTCGACAGAGAGACTGTCGGCTCGGGGCGGACAAACGGGATGCCCTCCTGCAGATGAGATGGAACGGTCCACCACTGGAGAGCGTTCCACATCTCCTGGGTCACCATCACTAGCTGGTCCAATGGATCGCAGCACTGTGACCACTGGCTGGCCAGTCCCCACTGAAGGGGGCGCATGTGCCAGCGTGCCCAACGGACCACGCTGGTACAGGCCGCCATGAGACCCAGGAGGCGAGGAAGTCCCGGTGAGAGCGATTGCCCAACCAGAAATGATTGGGCAAAGGAGGTAAGAACTCGGCCCTGTCCGCCGAGCCGTGCTCTGGCTCAAGAGAGTCGAGCTCTGCCCCGATAAACAGAATCACCTGCTTCGCTCGAGTTCGACTTGGCCTCATTGATGAGAAGGCCGACTTGAGAGCAAACCTGAGGGCAGATCTCTGACCGCCTCCACCTCCTGTCTGGAGGGGGCTGCTATCAGCCAATCGTCCAGGTAGGGTACACCTGACCTCGGGCGCCAAGAGGAATGCTGTCACCACTGCCATGCATTTGGTGAAGACCCTGGGAGCTGGAGACAGGCCAAGGGCATGGCTCGAACTGAAGAGGGATCCCTCCGCCGAAAGCGAAGGAATCTCCGATGTGACGGACGGATAGGACGTGAAAGAACGCGTCCTGCAGGTCCAGAGAGCAGAACCACACGCCGTGTTCCAGAGATGGTATTATCTGCGCCAGAGTGACCATCCTGAAGGTTCGAGACCTTAGGAACTTGTTCAGGTCGTGTAGGTCGAGAATGGGGTGCCAGCCCCCCGTCCGTTTCGGAACCAGGAAAGTACCTGGACACGAACCCTGGTCTGAAGGGGGTCCTCTACCTCCTGATCACCTCCTTTGGAGGAGGAGAGCTGTTGGCTCGACGAGCCGACAGTGAGGCTGGACCGAGGCCCCCCAGATGCGACGGCTCTGAAGGGCGGGCCTGCTCAATTCTAGAGGCAGGCCTTTCCCACCACCTCCAGTAACCCACCTGTCCGTGGTAACAGCGGACCAGGCGGAAAGGAAGTGTCTGGAGCCTGCCTCTCACGGGGAACCAGGGTGAGGTGACGGGATGGGGGCGACACCCTCAGCCCGCCACTGGGCAGGCTTGGAGGAGGACCGGCCGAGGGACCTCCTGGGCCTTTCCTCCCTGCTTCCTGTTGGAGGAAGCCGACGGTTGGGTTTGGGATGCCAAGCTCGAGCCTGCTGGCCCTGACGCTGTTGGGCCTGAGGCCACAGGCGAGAAGGACGAAAGGCTTAGGCTGTGGCTTGGCCCTTTGTCCTTTGAGCGGAAGAGACCAAGTCCAAGGTAGCACTGGACTTCTCGATCCTCTGCAGGTGACCTTCCACCCCAGGGTCAAGAGGTCAGTCCTCAAAAGGAACATCCGCCAACTTGTGCTGGGTATCCGAGGTAAAGGTGGATATCCTCAGCCAAGCCCGACGACGCATGGCCACTGCGGCCGCCACCGACCTGGCACATGAGTCCCCAAAGTCCAAAGCAGTCTGGAGCTGCTGTTTGGCCACTGCCCTGCCCTGGTCCCGCACCTGCCTGACCGTAGTCTGCAGATCCGCGGGAAGATGAGGGACGACCTCATCCAGGGAGCCCAACAGGGCATGAGAAAAATGTGCCATGAGGACGGCCGAACTGGCCTGACGAAGGCCGAGAGAGGACGCAGCATAGACTTTTCGCCCGGCATAATCCAATTTCTTGGATTCCTTGTCGGGAGGTTTGTCCACATCCCTGGCGTTCCCGGCACGCCGGAAAACGCTGTCGGTAACCAACCCCTCCGCAGAGGGGTGTTCCAAAACCGACAGGGAACCGTAGGGACCGTGATACTTCCTGGCCATCCTGGTCAAGGCGCAGGGCAGGAAGCAGGGCACTGCCAAAGCTCCAAGGCCGACCTACTATGGCCTCGCCACCGAAAAGGCCTCCGTAGGAGAATCCCCCGGTCCAGAATCTCCGTGGAGGGATACCGGTCTGCTTAGAACGGGTTCGAGCTTCCATCCCGTGGACTCCGAGATGAGCCGGCAACCCTAAGAAGGACGAAGGGCTATCGTCCACTGACTGTCCTCCCGAGGACTCCAAGTCGAATCGCTTGGAGAAAAGGGAGGAATCATCCTCGGACTCGGAAGAGTCCTCAAAGAGCTGCCTTGGGCCTGAGCCACCCTCCACCTGCCGAGGTTTATCGGGAGTGAGGGTGACAGACAGCCTATGGGGCAAACCCAAAGCCGACCGAGAATTCTAGGTCAGAGCCCCAACTAATGGCTGTGGAGGCGGAGGTTCCACCAGAATCGGTGGGGCAGCTGGAATTGGCCCAACAACCGGCCTGGGAACAGGCTCCTCGGCTACAACGAGGGGTTGTTTCGGCCGCTCCGGTGACAGCCACTTAATGGCCGGGGAAGACGACTGGGTCGGCTTATTCCCGGTCAAAAGGAGTTGTTGCCACATGAGTTCCTCATACCTTCGACGCAACTTGCGCCAAGCCTTCGTCCCGAGGAGGAGGAAGAGGAAGAGCGGCGGCGCTGGCTGCTGTGCCGAGACGCCTATGATGGCGGATCGGCTGGACACGCGAGGATGTCCGAGACCGAGAGTCTCGACTAGGCCAAGGAAGGCGAGGAGAAGTGTCGGAAATCGGCACTCCCCTCGGCTCGGACGATCCCACCGAAGGCTCCGGAACCGGAGGCACAGACGAGCCGACGGGATCCTCAACTCCCACCGGGGGAACCGGGGAGAGGGGATTCTCAGCTTCTCCAGCCGACAACCCGTCTAACGGATCGAGAAAAATCTCGACCGCGTCGGCGGGAGTCTCGGTCAGCTGGCCTGACGGGGACACCGTGAAGCCAGTGGCCGAAGCTGAGGGGTCGACCGGAGTAGACTGTCAACAAGAAGGGGAGGGGAATCTTTCCCGCTCCCAAGAGCGTCGACGGTGAGACTTACTTTTGCTCTTTTTGGACCTGGAAAAGGGTCCAGAAGAAGTTGGACCCTCACCTTTCGTCGAGAGGGTCAGACAAAGCTCCTTCAAAGAAGCCGAGTACGAGGCACCGAGAGAGTGCGGGACAAATGCCGCAGCCGAGGTAGAAGCGGCCCGCGCCGCCTCCTCTTCGAGGGCGATCATCTGCTCGAGCTGATCCGCCGAGCCCACCGCTGCAGACACCGCCAACCGGGCCTCTTTAAATTTAACCAGTGGAATTCTTTTCTCGGGGCGCCCCAGTTGTAATCGGGCAGCACGGTCTTCAAGGACGTAGGCCAAAAGGACGAGCACAAGTCGCAGGCCTGCGGGTCGTGCTCAAGGCCCAAGCAGTAGACGCACGTGGAGTGCGGATCCGTCCTAGACATCTTCAGCCCGCAAGGGCACCTCCAGAAACCGGGAGTCGATTTGTCCATCGCAGCAGCGAGGAAAAGAAGACCGAAGTCTTTTTAGCAAAAAACTTTTGATTTCGAACTTTCGAAGAATTAGGAACCAGTCTTATACGCAGAGCGTTAAGGAGGGAACCTGAGCTTCCAAGCGGTAAGGAAGATCTGGCGTCATGGGGCGGAGCCGAGAGTTTTACCACCCGGGTGGGTGGGAGGAGCCAGCTTGAAGACCTTCCGGCAAGATTTAAAGTGGCAAGGAACCTGCCAATAAGTGTGGATGAACAACATATCCATGTCCCTAGAAAAAATATTATCGGTTCCTTAAAATGGTAAAAAGTGCAAACCGCTGTACAAATAGATTAAAATAAGTGGTAGTTTTTTTTCTTTGTTTTGTTTGATTTTTAATTTCTAAAACAGAAAAACTGGTTACTGCAATAGAGCAGGAAATGCACCGAGAGACTTTTCTCTAGTTCCAGAAACCTATCAGGAATCAAGAGAAAAATGCTATATTTATTAATAAATGATACAATAAACTCCCTAATTACAGCAAATATAAAAAGACTTAGCCAATGGACTTGGGACAGGACTTTAAGGTGACTGTTCTCTTCAGCGAAGAAAACAAATTTAACGTTACAACACTAGAGGGAGCAACAGCATGTAGCAACATTTGAATGGCGTTCTGATTCTACCATCACCATTCTAATCCCGGAGGAAACAACTCTAGCTGGATATGAGGTAGTTTTTGTATGGTTTCACTACTGGATTCATGTTGTGAGAAAGGCATCTTGAGGGTTCTGATGAGATATACGAACTACTAATAATTTACACTCTTGGTATGTAAATGACCACAGAACCCCCAATGCCAATTCAGCCTTATTATGTAAACTTTGAGGTAGCTGACTCTATATACTGTACTTAAACAACTTTATTCATTTTTTTTTGTTTGTTTTGTTTACAGCCCAGTGTTTATCCACTAACTGCTGGCCAGCCCTGTCATCCACTTTTCCTAGTTACTTACACCAGCCTCCTGTCTCCTCATGGTATGTCCCCAATGACATGGTCCTCAGGGAGCACAACATCCCCAACAGAGTGAGGATATGGTGTGAAGGCGGATGCCTAGCCATCGTGTGGGGCATGATGGGGGCTGGACTCCATCCTGCTAGATGTGGGTTTCCCACTGTATCCTCCTTTCTTGAGGGGGCATGCTATCGACATCCAGTGTCTGTTTCTCCACCAATGTGTACCTACACTGTGCTATTACCTGGCTAGTGCCAGGTGGCAAGCACATAGCACAGAACATAACCCCCCCCCTCCCCAAGGAGGAGAGCTGTCTGCAGGACGCTCATCCTGTCTTCCACTGGTATCCCCAACAACCTAAATCCATTTCGGAACCATGGTTGGAAAAGCGAGTGGAAGTGCTGACACTGAGCTACCTGGCTGGCCACAATAACTAGTGCTTTGCTGACATTCAGCATCAACCAATCAAAACTTATCGGTTCAAGCCCTGTGTACCACTGACAATGGGCCAAATGCTTTTTAAAGAGCTAGTACACTGCCTGGAAAAAATAGTAACTTTCAGAAGTAGTCAGCTAAGACTTCTTATATTTGAAGTATTTTTATTTTTCCTTTTTCTGTTCTGCTAATTAGACGATTCATCACCTGACAGTACTAGGTGGCATGAGTGTAAGAGCACTCTACCTGGAGGCTGACAAAGTCAGTTCCTTTCCTCCCTATACATCATCAACACTGTGACCTTATAGACTGTGACATCACTAGTAACCAGGAAGAGTCAATCTCCTGCTGCTTGACTGGTAACCTCTGACACAGTTACCAATCAGGCAACAGGGCTAGTAATGTAACAACGAGTAAGGTCACATGGCTGATGTAGTAGGCTTAGAACTATATATGTCTGCTTCTAAGTAAAGCACTACTTTCCACACCACACCCAATACTGTTTGGTAGAAAACCCTCAAATAAGCACATAGAAAAACATTTTAGAAATTAAAAGTAATAAGAGACTATTTTTAAAAATCACCAACATGTTCTGCCTGTTATACTTTGGCGCTACTAGCTCTCCAACTTTATTGGCCAAGAACACACAGAACAGCAATTTACTAGCTATACAAAACTTAAAAGAGCTGTGTGCATATTATCAGCTCACGTTTCAACCAACACATCTGTTATAAATTATTAGAAAGGAAACTGAAAGCTACATTTTGTAAAATTCCACTCTTTGTAAATCCAGTGCTGAAGAACAGAAATGAGGTCAGTCTAATAAAAGGAAGTAACACTGTGAAGCCACTTGTCCCATTATTTTCCCTCCTCTAATCTCGGAGTTATTGTTCTGTTTTTCTCTCAATTCTACAGTAACTGATATACACAATTAGTGGAAAACCATACATTTTCTACATGCAATAATGAAATACATGCATTAATTACCTAATATCCGTGCTTCTTGAAGACTTGATGGTCCTAGTAAATCCAGCTACCACCACCGACAGGAGTAGGACGTCATGCACCTGACCAATAGGAAAGTTAAATTATTAAAGCCTTAATTCACACCAATATGTTACATATCTGTGGCATGCAGTTATGGGTCATAGATTACTGCCTGCACTGAGCACGCCACGTAGTAAGCAAAAACCCTGCTGCTCAGCTAAATAACAAATTTGACTTGGGTCATGCCACACTGCCATTTTGTCTTTTTTTTTTTTCCCCATTAATGTCTGTTCTGCTCCCCAGCTGACCCCCATCTGTTCGACCACCCTAGCTAGCCAGGTCACCCTGGTGTTCCCCAAGACTTATCTTTGTTTCCTGTGTTGCCCGAGGGCTTCCCCCCTCTGGCAGCAGTGACTGGGCTCCGCAACTCCTGCCGTAGAACGGATCCAGTTGTGGGAGGCGGTACCTGGGTAGCCAGGTGTGAGGCCTGCAAGCGGCCAGTGTCATCTAGCCGGCTGAGGTTATCCATATTTTTCTTCCATTACCCTCCGTATGTTGGCAGCTAGGGTGCGCGAGCACGTACACAAGCATGCATGGTGTGTCACCAACCAACGTCCTCCTACCCACTAGCTTCTCCAGCTGCCCTGCCACCTGGCTGCCCTCTGTCCCCAGAGTGCATCCTCAGGGACGCTCAATCCTCCTCCTCCTCCTCATCCCACCCTTCGGAAGGCCTCTGATCACTCGAGCTCATTCCCAAACATGAACTGCCAGCATCGAGAGCAGTAGCTTTACCACTGCACCAATGGACAGGCTACTTTTTTGACAACTGATCTCTTCTGCCCACTGAAGAGCTCTGACGAGGCAGATGTGGAGCATGGATAGAGACAGCTGAAAACATGTCAAGGAGAAATTGCCAGTGACATTTTAGTTCTACAAGCAAAAGACCACCTGCTCACATCCACAGCCCTATTAAAGGAGTGCTCTAAACCTTAACAAAGATTAGCTCTCAGATTTTGTAACAAGTTCTACAGATCATGGCACTGCTAAATAATGGTCATGTTAGTTTAACTGTTAGCTTGGAGCGGCAATAAAAACTGTGTTTGAGTTTTAACAAAAACACTAGTCCCTCAGAATTCTCATGGATGGTGATGATGTTTTCCACTGCTGCTCCCCTCCTAGTCTTTCAGGCCCTGTCCACACTGGGGCTTTTAAAACAGTTTAAAAGGTCTGCATCCATGCTACAATCAGTTTTCTAAAACCATGCTCAAACCTGCTCAGAGGTACGCTCGAGCACGGTTTTACACCAACAAGGCTACCTTGACATGTGTTTATAGTACAGCAATGAAGATGCAATCTGTGTTCTAACACAGGTTATTGTAACCCCGTGTTGACAAAAAATATATATTTTTTTTATGCTGTGTTTATGAAACAAAAAATGTATATATTTATTTCTGAGCTCACAGTAAGCTTATGGTTCCAGCACGGGCACTCTTCCCACAATCTGCACCCACATCTGATTGCGAGTATCCCTCAAAAGTGCCTGCAAAACTCTGCACTGTTACCTCAATCATGCCTGGGAACTCGCTCGGGCTAGCACAGTGTCGGAGCACAATCAGGACACTCTTGACAACCGTGTTCTAGCACAGATACAAAATGTTTGTTTAAAAGAATTGCTAAAACACATGCATATTGATCCTCCAAGACACAGTATTAAAAGAGCAGAGAAGGAGGCCCTGGAAAGTTCAGAGAAGGATAAATCAATTGTGATCAAGCTGGTTGATAATGGGATTTAAATAAGTATCAGCAGTGGTTAAATTGGAAACTTTTAGGAGGGGGGGAAGCCTATCTATATTTCTAGGGGTGTAACTGTCATTTCTAGGCGGTGGTGTTGGACCAGGGGTGGTGGAACTGTCATACGGTTTCTAAGAGGTGGTGCAACACAGTTCCTGTGGACTCCTGCCGAATTTAACCCCGGAGTATCAGAATGAATGTTTGAGGCAATTAGGTGACACCAGTATATACCAGACACTGCAACAGGATCCCACAAGGGAGAGCCAGACTGAAACGGTTAAATTTAGGCGTAGATATGGACTGACTAGCTGAGGTAGAGGAAGAAACGATTACTAGCAGTAATCCCAGAAGGCCATTTTTTTATGTACTCCTGAAGATACATAAAGACCCAGAGAATCCAGCAGGACGACCTATAGTCTCAGGTGCCAATTCCATCCTAGAGCCCTTATCCATTATGTAACTGTAACGCACAGCCTGAGGTAGTTACAATGGACACATATATTAAGCACACAGGTCACGTGATACGACTACTCAATTACCATATATAAATTCAAATACCTGATAAATCATAACTGCTACATGCAAAGTATGAGAGGCAAAGTTGTTCAGCACAAAATTACCTTTTTAACGGTGTTAAGCAATCATTTCTAAGCAATTCGGGGTTTTTTATACTAGCCGAAATATCAAAACGGCTTTTTTTTTAATAAAAAAGGCAATGTAAACTCTTTTTGTGGAACACATATAACATATCAACACCAAAACATGTATCTATACATAATAAGCAGGTAATGAATTACCCTTAGAAATACTTAAATAAGCCCAAAGTTGATTGGCTGGCTAAATATATACATCCAAACTGGACACGCCCCCAAGACGTCTCCCGGCAGGACTGAGTGATTTGCCGCCAACTACAGATGTCTACCAGCCTGAAGGTGGATGTTTTCTGCTGCCATATACAGTTTACTAGCCTGAATGAGTAAATTAACGGGTAGGGAGGACTTGCCCCCCTCCCACCCAAAATCAATGAATTTCTAGTGGAGGTAGTACTAACTAAGAATTTATTTATTTATTACACACCAGGGCCTATTTTTCAAAGGGTCTAGGATCATATACAACAGCTTAGCACTGATAAAAGTATATTACGTATTTACAGTTGAAACTGACAAAATTACAGTACATGCAATACAATATGAAATAACTTGGTTACATTGAGATGAACTATAATGAACTGTGATTAAAAGAGGCAAGATAAAACATAGGTGCACAAGATAGAAGAGGGTCGTAACAAAGCCCAACTGAAGGAGGAAGAAAGCATAGGGGACAGTGGAGGTACAGGGATGTAGCAGACAGGTCAGCAATAGAAGCCACATTGGCTTGGAGGGGTGAGAGAGGCTAGAAGCTGGGACTTAAAGGTGGTTAGAGAGCCAGTAACTTTTTAGTGATGGGGTAAGGGAGTTCCATAGTTTTGGGAAACTGAACGAGAAGCAGGCCTGACCCGGAGAGGTTTTCCTACATGGGAGCACCACGGACGTATGTTGTACACGTCTAGTTGGGTACCTGGAGGACACAGGGCTCAGCAGGACAGGACCCCTGGGAGCAGTAATCCAAGCAAGACTTTTTTACTAGTGAGGAGGGTAATATAATGCGGTCAAGAATCAAGGTTAAGCCAGCCTAAATCTAATATCCTGCCAAGATTACTATACCTATTTCAAACTATCCCTTTTACTCCTCCGTAGATGTATTTTACCTCTTGGAATAGGCCATTATCCAGATTTGTGCGGGAAGGCCGTAGACTTCGAATTCAGTGGTCCTTGTTACAGTTATCAAAGGACAGTGGAGGTCTGACTCTCCCGGACTTGAAACAATATGCAACTGCAGTAGGAATAACATGGATTCTGACATGGTTAAATCTGAGCGTCCAGCCACCTTGGAAGAAAACAGAACGTTCCCTTAACGACCTGCATGATCCACAGGGGGTAATTTTTGCTCCACTTTCTGCCTTACCAAAAATTACAGACTATTATATGGGAGCACAACAGACTTTAAATATGTGGTACAGGGTCAGGGCGTTACCTGCCATGGAACCGTTATTTTATTATTTGAGGTTATTAACAGCAGAATCGGACTTTTTACCAGCCCATTTTGATTTAACTTTCCGGAACTGGCATAGAAAGTCTCTCTAATAGAGAGTATTATAGATACCTACAAGTCCGGACCTTTCTCCACCATAAGGGCCCAGAAAAAAATTGTTTACCGAATCCTCCTTTTCTCTTCTTGAATTTGATAATTAATGCGATTCAAGGGTCCATGCTCCCACAACTAACAGGTTTACTATATAGAGGTCTTAGGAAATTTACTTCCGATTCCTCGGAGACAGTCTTAGAGGCCTGGAATAAAGAATTACCCAACACGATATCCTATGACCATTGGTTAAAGTATACCCATCCTTCGCTGGGGGTTTCCGTGGCCCCTTATTGGTGAGAATTCACATGGAAGTCTCGTAATAGGTACTTCAATACCCCAGCTAGGTTGGCAAGGATCTTTCCAACACTGGAAGCAGATTGCTGAAGGCAATGCAGAGGGGGGCTAGCACATCATGTACATATTTTCTGGGGATGCTGTAAAATACAAGTATTCTGGCAACAGATTGAGGTGTTAAGAGAGATATATATCTCTTTTGTTCTATTAAACTCTAGGATTACAAATACCTTTGGGCAAGAACTGCTCATTTACAAAGGCTCCATGTCAGAGGATGGATGGTAACATACATACAAAGGTAGACAAGGGTTTACAGTCTTAACACGTTTTATGATTATAGTCATAAGTGTAGGGAGAGTTCAGAGGCCAGCTTAAATGAAGTCTCAGAGTAAAAATTATACAGGAAGGACAGTTGGGGTGAGCAGGGTAGGAGGAGGTACAGAAGAAGTAGGTAGGCTGAGGGGCCTCTGTCGGAGTGAGGGGTGGTTAGAAGTAGTGTAAGTAGAGTTAGAGATGAAAGGGCAGATGTATGTGTACTGCAGTAGTGGAGGAGGTGGTGTGAAAGATTGGGGGGGCAGTAGTGGAGGGAGGTAGGTGTGAAAGATCGGGGGGGCAGGGGAGAAGTAGGAAGAGCAGGTGCCACTAATGTGGTTAGCTGAGAGAGGTTACAGGTCGCAGGTCAGAAACGACCTGGTGGATGGAGAGGTAGTCCCTTTAGGAGGAGCAGTCACATTGCGTGGTTAAAGTGAGGTAGAGTCGGAGTTTCCTTTTAAAGGGTCCAAGCACAGAAGAAGAAAGTGCTTCTTTGTTGAGGGTGTTGTACCACTGAGGAGCCTTGTGCGTGAATGCCCGCTGGCCCATTGTAATCCTGCACCTGGGAACCTGGAAGGTTTGATGTTGGGTACTGTGTGTATGCTGCATACTGTTACGGATAGTAAGGAGCTTTTCAACACCTGGAGGCATGAGCCCGAGGAGAACCTTTTTGGTTAACAGGCAGGTCTGATATTGTGTTCGACTGTGGAGAGGAAGCCAACCAGCCTGGGCGTACAGGTCACAGGTGTGTGTGTGTTAGGTGGGCTGACCCTGATCTGACACTCACTCCAGAGTTGGCACTTTTGTCGGTTCCACCTGAGGGATACAAAATACAGAGAGGCTCTCATATTTACTTTTCTTTTAATAGCCAAGAAGTCGATGACTAAACTCTGGAAACAATCTCGACCCCCTACAGCAGAAGTTTGGCATGATACAGTTCTAGAACACTATCTACTAGAGCGAATGATAGCTGGTGCCATGGGACATTTAGGACAGTTTGAAATAAGATGGAGGGCCTGTTTTTTTTTTTTTTTTTTTTTGTTTTTAATTCAGCCAGGGACCCCACATTCATTCCATGATGGCATTTTGATATATAAAAGATTGAAGTGCCGGGAAGAAACAGGGTAGAGGGGACTTTAATGTAGTAGGGTTCTGCCGCTTTAGCGGCATTGCAATGCTGTTGGTACTGGGAATAACCTGGACCGATTTTAATCTGTACCACTTGAATATTGCCTACTGCCAAATATATGTAATCCTGTTTTTGCAATCGAATGGTTCTGAACTGATTGTTTTAGGAAGATGGACAAGTGCATTTATAGATAATACTGTACACAGAATATATTGTACCTCTATAAAAATAAAAACAAAATAATAAAACAAAAAGGTTAAGCCAGCCTAGGTTGTTATACAGGGTGCACTTATGGAAGTCCCATTTTAGGTTGAGAACATAGCGGCAGGCCCTACTTATCAAGGCTCTCGACTCTGTCAAGCACTCTGTCTTGTGATCTCTGGTGCCACCTGTGACAAACAAAAGCAGATGCAACCACTCTGACAAAAATGCCAAACACTGAAGTCCTTGTAATTGTTCTCAAATTCTTTATTCTTTAAACATGCCCCAAAGGTTCGTCAATCAAATGGCTTCTCCTGGTTCTAGTTAGTGCATCCACATGAGCAGAGTAGCTTAAGCCAGAGCCAAGGATTATCCCAAGGTACTTGAAGGTGGCAACCTGTTCAATTGGGGCACCTGAGACAGAGGTAATGACTAGGGTAGGGGGTACGGGTTTCATTTCTGGTGTAGAAAAGCATGGATTTAGTTTTCTTCATATTTAGGATGAGGTTGTTTGAGAACCAGTCACAGAGTCATTTTGTTTTTCCAAGACTGTTTCCATCTACAAGTTAAAGGAAAAGCCAAGGGCAGCAAAACTGCCCCTACCTACGACAATATATTTATGTGGGAATTTGAAAAAAAAAAAACACATATGGCATCAATAACAATACAAACCCATTCTTGACAAACCAGTATACTGAAAGTGATATATTTATTTATTTAGCTTTCTGTTAACCGGGTAAGGGCACTAGGCAAAAACCTGGCTAGCTGCCTGCCATAGCAAACAGCAATGTAGGACAAAGAGAAAAAGTGCATAGGGTACAACTTAGAAGAACTTATGTACAATAGCCGATCTGAAGTAGAGAAATAATTACTAATAAATATGAGGTCATAAGACCAGCAGTGAAATAGTAGAACACATGTTAAGAATGTGTGTGTGTGTGGGGAGATATAATCAGTAGAAACTGGCGATACAAGCTCTGTTTAGGAGATGCGTGTAGAGGCAGAGGATAGCAAGGCAGAGGACAGCAAAAGAAAAGAAATGATGTGTAGCCATTTGGCTTTGAGCAAAATTAGTAGCACTCCTGGGCAACTGAATGCTGTGCAGCAGAGGTAAGGGCATGGTGGATGCGATATGCCAGGCCAAGCTTGGAATTAACCAATTTACAGATGTCATTTGTGATGAGAAGTCTAAGGCTACATCAAGTAAGACTCCGAGGTATCTGAAGGAGGGGGTCGTAGAGACGAGGGAGACATACAGGTTCCGGATGGCTAGGTCAGGGGCTGAAAAACACATCTTTTTTAGGGGATCTGAAAAGCATAGCCTGGGTCTTGGTTGATGACATTATGTTATGGCAAGGTGAAGATTCAAAGCTAGAAAGGTTTTTATCAATACCTGAACAGCAGGGCAGAACACTTATAATTTGTCATTACGTCAGATGAGGAGAGAATTTCTTTTAGCTCCAATCATATATACAGGGGAAGATGGCCTCCAAACTAAGTACAGAAAGAAATACTGTACTTCATATTAGGAGTTATAACCCAAAACAGAACCATAGTATAATCAAGTCCCAGATCATGCCGGCTCGTAGAAACTGCAGTGAGGATAGGCAACTTGAAAGGGTCAAGACACACGACTGACAGATTTACAAACAGAGCACATAATGAAAACATGGTGAGGTATGCAGCAAAGAAGTGTCCAATATTTTAAGGGATGAAATACTGAGGCCTAAACAAAAATAGATATCTGAAGGATAGTCTTCTCCACTGCACATACGTCATGGAGTGACAGTAGTAGAAGAATTATTACTGTCAACTGGCACATCGTTCAGACTTTTTTTTTGGGGAGGGAAGAAAAAATTCCTTACCAGAGTAATGTTTCTTCCAAAGGGATCCCTCACTATGCTTAAAGGGGACAGGAAATCTATGCTAACTGGCAGCAGTTAGTAATGTTCCTAATAAGAGAAAGGAGGGACTTGCCTCCAAATGAGCCATTTTTAAGCGCACCTTAATAAACACTGATGTGAAAACCTGTGTTTTCAATTGTTTTTTTTTTTTTGCATACGACATTCTATACAGTACTCTTCATGGAATCTGTAATTTGGGAGTTTTTACTGTGTCACGGTTTGTGTACAGAATGCTAAACCTGAACTGCTGTTCTATCAGAACCATGCTTAGAGTTCCATGCACAAACTGTGACATAGTTAAAACTCCAGATCACTGGTTCTGTGAACAGAACTGAAACAGAGTTCTGCCCATAAAAACAGAACAATGCAAAATACAGTTTTTCACATCACTTTTTATTCAGGTACTATTACATATGGATCATTTAGGCTTATGTATATCATTTCTGCAAATCGGAATTTTATAAACAGCTACCAGTTAGAAATCATTTCCTGTCCTCTAACAACTGCAATTGTTCACCTGGAATGAGCTGCCCTGGAGTTTAGAATCTTATGCCAATTGGAGAATGTTATGCAAGTAATAATACCCAACAGGGTGGGCGTTATTGCGATAAAACGGACAGCCCATGGGCGTAATGAGGCAGAACGCCGCAGGCAGAGGGCCTTATAGCCCCTGGAAGGTCCATTATATCCCGTAGCACCCACCCTGGAGGGTATTATTACACTTAGAAAATGGTGTAATATTATTGTTTTTTTTTTTAAATAAAGTTTATAAAAAAGAGGGGAGATATTAATACAAAATTAACAGAAATGGCAGGTTCCGTAAAATAGTTCCTTTACTGCCACTAGAGGGTGCCACAACCCCACTCAGCAGATCAGGCCCTCTGCTCCCACAGTGCCAACCTCCGAGAGCAGTACTGTGAACAGGGTAACCCTCCTGTCTGTTTTGTGGGTCCGAATCACCTTTGGTCTCAAGTTCTGGAGGGATTCAAACTGTGAACCTTCTGCTAGCATACCCAAATGTACAAGCTCAGATAATTCTGCTCTTCGGGTAAATGCCAGATATCTTTCACCAAGGGCACCTAACCAGGTATACAAAATGAACCCTTAAAAACTCTATGAAAGACCTTAGATAAATTCTTACCTTTTCCCAGTTTGGTATACCATTAAGCTCATGAACAGTGTTGTCAAAATCTTATCCATCCATGCATCACAGGCAAAAGAATTTCAAAGACACAGGCAGTCTCTTTAAAATAAGAGGTTTACTTAGAAAATGGATAAAAATAGGTAAAATGTAAAACACAGAACAATATATCAACGCATACAATCACTTAAAAGAACAAGGTAAAAACAAGTGCAAACAAATTCCTACCATAATACACTTAGACTTGTCTATCTAATGTATATCTTCTTACAGTGCTCTAAGTAGCTGTTGTTTCAAGAGAGTCCAAACAGGAATGTGTCAGTAAGTGGAAATACAGTATACAGTTTAAACCCTGTGTGTCCACCCCTTCTATGATGCCACCTAGCTCCTCCTAGCATATTAAAAATTATACAACCAGGATGTCTTATCACTCAGGAGGTATATTAAATAAGGTGACATCAGCAAACACTCATTTCCAATATGACTCTTTGATCTGGAGCGGTTTCCTGCTCCTTTTTGATCTAGTGTGCTTCCCTACTTTTCAAAGACATCAAAGAACTTTTACAACTCTGCAGTTTCTCACTTAGCTGTCATATAGCTTCTTATAGCACCAGTTGAAATTAACTGTTCTTTCCTCTGAAGATGTCATAAAATGGATATTTTAGTTCCTGGCTTCAAAGAAGCACAGCTCAACAACAAGACCATAAAATGCGAGTCTTTGGAAGTTAATCACATTACAGAGATCTGCTGTTTAACATATCCTGCCCTTTGAACTGAAACCTGGGGAGGGGGGACATCCCAGGAGCACAGGATGTATCATGAGAGATACTCAATAACACATTTTTATATTACCAAAAATCATAGAGCGATCAGAACCAGCTGTCCAAGTGTCACAGAGGGTGCTGCTGCTTATGAGAAGGCAGTTTTTCTATTACACAGTGCAGTGTTTTGTTATTGTTGGTATTTTTAGGAACCTCGCAAGAGTTTTGATATGGCAATACTGTGATTTAAAAAAAAAAAAGTTTCGTTTTTAGTTTGATTGGGTAGGCTGTGGTGGAAGTGGAGCGACAATAATGTAGAGGTCAGTTAGGCATGCTTGGAGAGGGAACGTACAAGTCTAGTGGGCTGATGAAGTCTTAAAAAAAAAAAACTGAAACAAAAGTATTTTTATTAAGTTGTTGGTGTGGGGTTCATGTGTTTGTGGCGAAACAGCTGACGTTTTTTTCCGGCAGTTTCATCATGGTCAGGCCCTGGACTGCAGCGGTAGTTTCTTGTACTGAGTCCCAGAGATGGAGTGGTATTGTCGGGTAATGCGTGTTGCGAGAGCAGGATGCTGATTGGAGGATAACAGTGGCGGCAACGCTGGTGTTTTGCTGATGTTTGTAAGATAAATAAAATGAAAACTTTTTGGGGGGCTTGCTGTTTTTTTAGGGTATTGTATGTAAAATGTATAAGGAGTGCTCTGAGGAGGACTGAGTTGCGTGGGGGGGGGCCTTTGGATCAGTGGCTCGATAAGCAAGTTAAAAAGAATTGGGTGCTGCGATGTTTCGGGAGGGCACTAGGATACAAGGTGGTAATGGGGGATGCCAAGAGGAACTTATTTGCCAGGCGTTGTTAAAAAAATAGCAACACCGGTGGCAGGGGGGATTAGCCAATCGGCTTCTGAGTTTTTTTGATGCCCATTTTCTAAAATGAAATTCAAAACTCTGCTGTGTGGTCATGCTCACCCCTGCATTCTAACAGCAGACCTATTTCTAAAGCTAGGGTGAGCAGTGACCACTAAAATAGCTAAATGGCTACCACAAAATATATGAAAAGAACAAAGTAAAACGTTTTCAAAACCTTTTCAACATAGCAGAACAAGTTCTTTCAAAATGTAATGAAAAATTTTTAAAAGTTTAGATCATTGAGTAGCAACTGTAAGGCACTGTAACAAGCAATGCTCAAGCAAACAAAAATGTGAACCTTTTGCAGTTTCTGGAAGGGGAAGGAGGGACTGGGATGACCAAGCATGCCTAACTGACCTCTACATTATTGTCGCTCCACTTCCACCTCAAACTCCCCAATCAAACTAAAAACAGAATTATTTTTTTTTTTTAAATCACAGTATTGCCATATCGAAACTCTTGCGAGGTTCCTAAAAATACCAACAATAACAAAACACTGCACTGTGTAATAGAAAAACTGCCTTCTCATAAGCGGCAGCACCCTCTGTGACACTTGGACAGCTGGTTCTGATCGCTCTATGATTTTTGGTAATATAAAAAATGTGTTATTGAGTGTCTCTCATGATACATCCTGTGCTCCTGGGATGTCCCCCCTCCCCAGGTTTCAGTTCAAAGGACAGGATATGTTAAACAGCAGATCTCAGTAATGTGATTAACTTCCAAAGACTCACATTTTATGGTCTTGTTGTTGAGCTGTGCTTCTTTGAAGCCAGGAACTAAAATATCCATTTTATGACATCTTCAGAGGAAAGAACAGTTAATTATATGTTACACTATGTTGAGCATAGTGAGGGATCACTTTGGTAGAAACATTATTATGGTGAGTAATTTTTTCTTCAAACCCGAGGAATCCCTCACTTGCGCTTTACAATTGCAGACTCCATAGCAGTACCTTGGGTGGCTGGCTACAAGAGCTATTTAGGAAAGGTTTCTGCAAGAGAGTGGTGCCAAACTGTATGTCCAGGTAGTGGTGCTTTGTGAAAAGTATGTACTGTTTTCCAGGCAGCTGCTTTACAGATTTCCTACATGTAGACGTCTTTTGATGCTGCTACAGAGGCAGAGGTACCCCTTGTGGAGTGAGCTCTAAGGCCTTCGGATGGCAGTTTGCCAGCTTTGCCAATAACAGAACCATATGCAGGAAACTATCCGAGAAATGGTTCTCTTGGATGATGGTTCTCCCTTCCCCACTTCACCGTGGGTGACAAACAACTGAGTGCTAGTAGATCTTACATCCTTTGTGTGGTCTAAATAATAGCTCACAGCTCTCGTCATCCAGACTGTGGAACTTCTGTTCTCCTGAGCTCGATTTTGCTACAAAGAATACTAGAAGTGCACCTGATTGATTCAGAAGGAATTAGGACACCACTCTGGGGAAGAGTTTTCTGTTAGCTTTCAAGATCTGTTAGTTTTCAAGACTACCTTGCCCCAGTGGAATATGATATAATTAGGATCTGTGCAGAGGGCTCACAGCTCACTCACCCTCCTGGCAGATTTCAGTACCACCCGGAAAACTGCTCTCCAGGTGATATTTCAGCGCAGCAGTTGCCACAGGCTTGAAAGGAGCCTCCTTCAGTTGGGCAATGCACAGACTCATTTCCCACAGACAGACAGGAGCCCTTACTGGAGGGTACAGGTTATAAGGTCTTTAAAGAACCTGCTGAAAATAGGTTGTAAGGCCAGTGTCTTGTCTTTGCCAGCTGAGGTGTATGCTGAGATGGTTGCCAAATGAACCTTCAGGGTTAGGGACCTGAGGCTCAGGAACTGTAGGTGGACTATGCAATCTACCACTGAAGACGGACTTTGCAAAGGACTGTGCTGCCCAGAGGGACACCAAACTGAAAATCTTTTCCACTTTGAAGCATAGGTTTTCCTTGTTGCTGTTTTCCCAGACTTCCATGACCTTTTTCTGAAAGATTTAATCCAGAGAACTCTAGCTCTTCAAGTACCACACTCTGAGAGCCGGCCCGGTAGCACTGAGGGTTGAGGTGCTGTACGCCACACCAGCGATCTGGGTTTGGGAACACATTCGGGCCGTCGGAGGTTGGCAGGAGAGAGATAGGATTAAGCATCCGGAGGACTGCTCTCCTTTTCCTGGGGAGGGATTGGGGCTCACATTACTCTGCAGTGGCCTCCAATGGAGATCAGGGGCACTGCAAGGAGCGGTGCACTTGGGGGCTGAAGTGCAGCAGACGCTGGCAGGTTGCGCCTCAGATGTTACTGCATGTCCGCACTTTGGAAGGGGAGAAACACAGGAGGAAAAATGAAGCAGACGACCGAGCACCTTGATGGCTGCACTTCTCTCTGCCCTGAGGGGCCTGTTGTGGAACTGCACTGTGGTCTTGGTTCCCAGCCCAAAGGGAAAGAGGGGTCCCTTCGGTGGGCATGGCATCAGTGCCAGCTGGTATGTGAGTGAGCCTGCGGGCTGATCAGGGGGATGAAGGCGGTGGCTGGATATTTGCAGGTCGGGCTGCAAGAGGTACAAATGAATACAATAAAAAAAAAAAAAAAAGTACCACACTCTGAGACACAGAGTTCTGGGATCTGGTAATGTTATCCTGCCTTGAGACAAAGTCAAGAGACTGTCTCTCAGGGAAGGTTAATTAGAATATCTGGTGGAATGGGACAGTAGCAAGGAGTCTGGCCCAATCTGGAGCTATGAGAATCACTGCTGCCAATTCCCTTTTCAGTTTTGGCAGTACACTCAGCTGGAGTATGTATCAAGAAGGGTCATAAGTTAGTTCAGTACCTGCTGCACAGGACACGTGAAGGAGTCCAGGAGGCCCCATTGCACCATACACTAAAGCACTTCCACTTCAGGGAACAGGCAGGAGTGCCTGGTATAAGCCTTTCTGACCACTAGGGCAGCAGCCGAGATATAAATTGAAAGCTTCAAGTTAGAGACCTTTATGGCCCCGGGGCGAGGCACTGAGCTGCAGGGACAGAAAATCCAGGTGCAGTATGGTGCCAGCGTTGTGATGTAGAAACCCTGGCGAAACAGGCTAAGTTTCTGCTTGCCAAATGGGACACTTACTTTTTTTTTTTTTTTTTGCTACTACCTTTGCCCCCCCCCCAAAAAAAAACAGCCAATCCCTTCTGGCTATTCAGTGTTAATCCACCTACTAGCCCAGCCCTGTCACCATCATTTCCATCCTCTATTTCCCATGTCCCTGCAGACCCAGCATATCCCAGCTTGGGGGGGGGGCCCTCTCCAGGGGCAGAAGAGAGGAAAGAGGGTTCCGCTGCCTTGACTAGGAGCGTGGGAAGTTGAGGGGATCGGAGGGGGCTATGAAGCTGCTGGAGCGAGAGGAACATAGCGGCTGTCATCTGGTCAGCTGAATGAACCATCTTCTGCTTTTCTGGGGCTCCTCCCACAATTGTATGGCTACAGTGGCATCCTGGGTATGGAGATGTTCAGCAGCTTGTCGAGGGTCATGCTGCCTAGAACGCCTCCACTAGACACTTCCAGGAGCCACCTGTCGCACAGTCCAGTATGCCCCACTGGGAAGCAAGCATCCAAAGGACCCTCCAACGCCTCCGCACCAGTCTCCGCTCCTGTCGTCTGGGCTCGAGGCGAGAACTCAGGCCACCAGTGTGCCAGGGCTACATCCCATCGCTCGACGCCACAGAGCTGGCTTAAGATTTCTGGAACCAAAGCAATGGTTACTGCTCTGGTAACAAAATAGCCACATAATAGCAAAAACCCTTCAATAGTAAGTAAGTAAAACAAAAAATAAATAAAACCTACTGATACTATCTTAAAATCACATAATTTGGTGAAAGACTTTATGCTTGAAGTGAGACAACAATTGGAGGCACGAGAAGCTTGGTAAATGTCTCCAGTGGTCCCTTGGATTTCTGCATACAGTGGAAGTTGGTCATGAATGAGGTAGTGTATGTCAGCTGGCTGCAGGGCTGGTAGGAGGGATGAGGGCCTGTGATTGCACAGATACTCTCCTCCAGCCATTTCAAGCTGTTCATCTTTGTGCCCCACTCAAAGGGGGTGTAGGAAAGAGAGGAAAGTGAGATCAGAAGCACAGTTATGACATGCAGCACTGTGTGAGTCGGTCTTGGGGGCAACTATGAATTACATACAAAAATAAACAATCACAATACAAATTCTGAGCAAGAGATTGGTAGGATAACTATAAAAAGAACTTCTACTTTAGTGTGCCTCTGAATCTTGACTGTATAAGTGCCCACACTGCTGTATACCAAGGTATTGTCTGTGTAACACATTGCCAGACTGTTCACAGCATACAGTTTCTCCACAGCCTCAAAGTCTCTTTGTCTGCTGGATGTCAATGAAACTGTAAAATTACTGCCAACAAGACAATCAATTATCAGGGAAGAGTAAGGGAAAAAAATGTGTTTACTGCCACAGCGAAACTGAGGGCTCAGTAGACAGTCAAAAGGCCCAAACATATCTGCATAATTACAGCGAGTGGTGTAAAATGCTGCTCAGTGCTGGTCACATTCTGACATCACCAGCTGACAGCTGTCAGTGTAAAACACTGCTACAACAACACTTCAACAATCAGGCTAACAACCTAAACTCTAAGCTACCTGACACCTAATAAATGTTTAAGGGTTGGCAAACAAACTGCAAGGCTATGTATTACTGAACCATCTCTCATGTTATTCCCCTTGTATTCACCCAGTGTCATTCCCCTCCATAATCTCCCTATCAGTGCTACGGGCGCAAGTTTTTCCAAACAGTAACAAACAAACAAAAAAAAAAAAGGCAGATAACTGGTTTATAAATGTGCTTTATTCAAGAGTCACCCAACAGAGCAAAAGAATGTGCAAGTCAGCGGCAAATTCTCCAAGGAAAAGTTTTAATTTGCTCAATTAAATAGTTGGACTAAATTTTCAAACTTACCGTGGTATGGCTCACATTAACTAACTGCGACTCAATTATCTGGACTTGCTTTAGGAACAATGGCTGAATTTTCAAAAATCCTACTGGGAACACAGAGGTGTAGCAGAAATGCAGCCTCCAATGCCAGCTCCCACAGTAGTGGTGACCAGATCTGCCTGGGCCACAGCAGAGCCACCAGGATCAGTATGGCTGGTTCCTGCAGAGTCTTGATTAGGACCTAATGGCTCAGTGGGAGCAGACTGCACAGAGAAATCTTCCATTCCACAGACCACAGGCTTTACCATAAAACTCCATGCCCTGGAGCAAGTCAGCATAAAAAAAACTTTAGTTTTGCATTGTGTGGGGATGCAAAAAGGTCCAACTCTGGCCTTCCTCACATGTCAAATACTAGAGAAGAAAGCAGTGTACTCACACGAAAACAAAAATCACACAAAATTTGCTGGATGCCCAAGTGCCCACTGACAAAGCTCCACAGAGCAAAGCGCTGGGGCACGTTTTGGTGTTGGTAATCTATACAGTCGGATTTCTGCACGCGCTATATGCTCAATAAATTCTGCATTTCGGCATCCAGCAAATTTTGGTTGTGTGAATTTGTATCCGTGTGAGTGCACCGCTTTCTGCTCTAGTATTTTCCTAGGCCAGCCAGCCCCAAGTGGTGGCACTTGCTCTGTTTGTACAAGCATGTTCCTGGTTGGGTTGTCTCATATATCGAATAGCCAGTCGGTCACTTCTTGTTACAGTTCCTACTCAGACTGGACTACAGACCTACTGAGACTGTCTGCCAAGACCGTAAGAGCACAAGCCACATGCACCATAACAATGTGAACTTTGTGGGCCATGGCCCATTCCTAAACGCTCACCGTCTCTTGGCACAAGTAGCAGGAGTGCGTGCCACTCTGTATGTTCAGGTAACAGACTGCTCCCCGATTCTCTAACCGAATCAACAGGGAAACCCTCTGAACCTGAACTGCCAGGGCCTGGAGACCATACAGAACTGGCCTCATTTCCAGTGCATTTATCTGCAGGCAGGAACCTCTGGGTTTGTCGAAGGCCCAAGTGGGCATCCCTTCCTAGGTTAGAGGCTTCTGTGGTGAGGACCACCTAAGGCGGAGGCTGAAGGAAGGGAGCACTTCTGAGCAAGTAGTTCTTGTTCTGCCAGCACAGTAGGGTATCCTCGGCGGGGGTGGAAGACTGAAATGAGATGGTCAGGGAATGACAGGCAGAGTTTGCTGCAACCACTGCGGAATACTCATTTGTAGGTGAGCCAGAGGGACTATGAATATAGAGATTGACATGATACCCAAAAGCCAAAGTATTTCACGTGTTGAAACCAAGGATGCCCAAGTTATTAAGGCAGGGACCCTGTCTTTGAGTAAAAAGGCCTTTGCCTGGACTACATCAAGCACTGCCCCGATGTACTGGATCTTTGGCAAGGGACCAAGACAGAACCCCAAACAGTCCAGAAGTTGTACCGCTGGGAGAAGGGTGTACTCCACCTGAAATGCCGGCATCCCCTCAGGAAGCCAATTATTTAAGAACAGGGAAACAAAATAGTTTTTCCCAATGCAGAGTCACAGCTACCCCAGCAAAGCACTTGAGAAAGACATGCTGTGCATCCAAAAGACAAAACCCGAAACTAGTAGCTTTGCCTTTTCATGTAGAAATGAAGGTACTGCTGGTTACACTGTCCCATTTTGATGTGCATTTAGGTGTCCTGTATATTCAAGGAACGAAACCAGTCTCCTTATGACAAGAAAGAGAGGAGGTCACCTAGGGACACCATGCAGAATTTTTTGTAAGCCACAAACTCATTGAGTTATCTGTAGTCTACAAAGGGGTAGAAGCTTTATTTTCTTGGCCACCAGGAAATATTTGGGAGTAGAACCTACGATTCATCTCAGCCAGAAGGCACAAATGGATAGCTCTTTTACGCAGCAGATTCTGCACTTTGGTTGGCAGGACGTCTAGGAACTCAGGGAATAGTGGCAAGGCCTGGGAGAAGTGACTGTGACTGAGGGTTGTGACATCAATTTCAGGGCATAACCGCACTGTAAAATGTTCAGGACTCATCTCTCTGTAGACATGTTTTGCTGCTGGGGCAGAAACAGAGAGATCCTGTCCCCCACCAAAAGCCCAGGGGAGTCCAGGAAGACGGAATGGAAGCTAGTGAGTCAGAATGACGGGGAGGCGAGGTGGTGCCTGACAGCCACCTTTAACATGTCCTTTGGGAACTTTATAGGGTGCCCCCATGAACGGCTGCTGCTGCTGTGGCTGCACAATAACCCCGCCATGGACCACAGGAAGGGTAGGAGAGCCCTTGCAAAAAGAACCTCTGTCAAAGCTTTAGGAGTCATTCAAAGCTAGAGACTGAATGGACATCAGATTTCTACAGGATTTCCAGCTCATTATGCATGGTTTGGGGAAGGGGGGGGGTGCTTCAGAAAGCAAACATCATGGATGCAATCTAGTAATGCTCCGATTCTCATTTATTCTACAAGCTTTATTTTACAAGCTAAAGTGCCTGGATTTTTTATTTACAGTTAATCATTTATTTGAAATCTTTCAGATACATACAGACAAACTGACATCAGTGCTCAGGTTTGAGACAGATACAAACTGTAGAAAGGTATACAATTATATGAACAGAAAACATTCATCTTGTGATACAATTATTGGATTAATTCGTAACTCGGGGGTGAGGGGGTACGAGTGACTTGTCACTTGGCGTATCAGAGGTGGTATAGGGTTCTCTAAGGGGGGCCTTCCAGGAGAGTCTGGCAGTCAAGAGTAGAGTATTTTTGTCTGTTGTATATAGCCATTTTCTTTTCTTAATAGTATTTTTATTTTCAAAAAAGATTTACAACATAAAGTCACTGGCACGTATATGGAATCATCAATGCATAAATATACAGATAATAAATGCAGTTCAAATTAGCTAAACGGATCAATAGAAATGCATTTTCTTGTCTTTTTAAAAGTAAAAACAGTAAGTTTAACATTCCAAATTTCAGAACATATTAACAGTAATCAACAGTAAATATGCAAATCGTACTCCTTGCCGTACATCCATGTTACAACAGTTTCTCTAAAACAGAATATTTAAGGAGATTAATTTTCATAAGAGAATAGAAAAGGAGAACATTTACTGACAGGAAAAAGTAAATATTAATTTTGATAGTACAGTATGGAGTATAGAGAGAATCAAAGAGACAGAGTTAGAGTCAAGTGTGGAAGAGAGACAAAACCATCCAGTGTATCTACGGAGTTTTCACAAGGTGATGAGTTTACTTAGAGCATCCCAGCAGTTCCAAACCTGTTTCTTGCCATCTCTCATACCTCTAGCCTCATGCAGAGGACTATCTTTTCTGATATTTCTGTTCCTGCTTAATGGCTTTACATGTTAACCCCACATTCACTGCTAGCAACTCTAGGGCCTTCATCCATTCCTGAATTATTGGAATATCAGGAGATCGCCACTTTCTAAGTAGGAGTCTCTTGGCTTCTACTGAGGCTGCTACAAGCCATTTCAGGGTTGTATTAGCCATATTTAGCTCCAGAGACCTCACTCCTAACAGCAGGATTTGAGGAATCATCCAGACTTCTGTTCCCAGGATGGAGGAGTAAACTTGCATGACTTGTTCCCAAAAGGGCACTATCTTAGGACAGGTCCAGAGCAGAGATGCAGCAAATTTAAATTCCACTGGCCAAGTGTCCGCAAAGTGGGCACTTCGCGTTGCAACTCCGCTAGGTGGAGTGGGCAATGCAAAGTGCTCACTCCGGCTTGTCATTACCACTTCATGTTAAGGTGGAATGACAAAGCGAAGTAAGGCAAAGTTGTTGTTTTCAATGGACTTCGCCATGCATAGCCATAGCCAGGCAGGAAAAGGAAGGAAGTGAGTCGCACAAGCAGGCACTTTCACATTGTCCTGGGCAGACGGAGAGAGAGAGAGAGAGAGAGAGAGAGAGATGTGTTTTGTCACTGCTGAGACTTGGAGATCACAGCGAGGAGGAGATTTAAACTTTGATTTAGACCCAACAGCTTTTTTAAAAGCTATATTTTTTTGTCTTTTCTGTACTCTTTTTTACTTAAATTGTTCTTTCTGTAAATTTATTTTTCTTACCTTTATAAGTAGTTAACTGTTTGTGTCTGTGTGACACTGTGTGTGTTGTGTGACAGTGTGCGTAGTCACTGCTCAGACTAAGGGAGCACAGTAGGAGAGATGGACCAGGGTGAGGGAATATCTGGGGGTGAGGGCAGCTCTGGGAGAGCGTGGTACTGGTAGGCGTCGTACTGTGCGCATGCATGGTGAGCATGGCTGTCGGTTCCTGTTGGACTGATTGAAAATTCTGAGTGTCTCTCCCCTTCCCCCCCCCAGAAGCAGGACCGGACCAGCACCGCCTCCTGACTCCGAGGTAGTTGAATCACCATCGCCACGTCCAGCACCAGGTCCTCTGCAGCAGGATGTGCCTGTGCCCCCGGGCCCAGGTGTGGATTCCAACTCTGCTGAGCACCGTGACCAGCCGGCTGCCAGTTCATCTGGCCTTCCTGCCTGTGCCTGGTCCTCCCAGCACCTCTGTTTGGCAGTTTTTTGACTGCGGTAGGGGGCAGCGGTCGGTGCTGCCTATGTGAAGTGGAGGTGCACAGTGGACTTCCGGGGACTCCACCTGGGGACTGGGGGCCAGCGCACCCATATGCTCAATCACCACCAGTTGGAGTGGCAGGCTGCCACAGAACAGGCCATGCCTGCACCTGCTGGCTCTTCTGTGGCAGAAAGAAGGTGCAGCTGTGCGTGGCGGCAGTCCTTAGAAGAAGAGGGCCAGAGCAGCACCTGCTGCTCCACCAGCACCCAAACCACCACGACCACCAGCAGGTCAGCCTGTAGAACGTCTGAACCCCAGAGAACTGCGTGTAACGCAGGCTGACTCAGCAGTTCTCTGGAGTGCTGTCGAGGAGGATAATGCGAGGGTAAGTGCTGTCAAGCAGCGGCTGGGTTGCATAGAGGGACATCAGTTGCAAATTATGTTCATGCTAGAACTGCTGCTGGATCACCATGGGATTCCGCATTACGTTTTTTTTTCCCCCTCACAACATGTGCCCCCCCACACCTTCCTTGCTGTGTTACAAAATGTATTCCTCCACCATCTCCGACCCTTGTATGTAACCATGCCCCTTTTTTTGTTGTCCTCCTTCTGTTAAGTGTGTGTGCGCGCTGTTTTGGTGCTTCATTAATGTTTACTTTCTGTCGTGGAGTGTTTGTGGAAAAGCAGACTGAGCACTGCAAGTATACTGTGCTAAATTGCATGTGTGCAGTCAGTCTTCTTTCCTGCCTGTGTATGCACAGCAGACACTGTCCAACTCCCCAACTTAAAAACACTTTTTGATGAGTAAAATGGTGGGTTGGTGAAGCCTGGAGAGATGCTACAAAACAGGCTTACAATACATCTAAGTAATTAGTAAAAAAAATTAATGTCATTCATGACATGATTGTGAATCGTGATGTGACCGTGATGATGAAGAAAGTACAGTTACGCAAGAACTTACTGTAACAGTAGATCTACAAGAAAGGCTCTTGCAGTAGGTAATTACATATAGGACTGAAGCCGGCAGGCATCAGGACCCCACAGAAAAATTCCTAGCTAGCAGTCTCTGGCGAGGACCGCCCCGACAGGTGACCCGGCGTCAGGAGGCGATCAGTATAAAGGGTGGTCCCTCACGCCGCCTTCAGTTCTTTCCGCCAAAGGCCAAATGGTGAGGCCGAGAGAAGGCGGATGTTCCCTTACTGGCAAAGGCTGAAAAAGCTTAGGGGGATGGAGGGTGGGAAGGTATTACCTACTGCAAGAGCCTCTCTCGAAGATCTACTGTTACACTAAGTTCTTACGCAACTGTACTATCTTACTTCGAGAGGGCTCTTGCAATAGGTAATTACATATAGGAGTCCCAAGCAGTCTGGAACAAAGAGAAGCACACGGGAGGAGGAAACTACTCATAGGGGATCCTCTGGCTGAGAAGGACTTAAGAAAGAAGTCCTCGCAGAACAGCCAACCCGAAGCCAGCTCTCCGGCGAGAGGCAATGTCCAAACTGTAGTGTTTCGTAAAGGTATGGACAGAAGTCCAAGTTGCAGCAGCGCAAATATCAACCGCTAACACATTCTTGAAACAGGCTGCAGAGACCACGACCCCCCTGGTGGAGTGACCCCTGACCTGACCTGGCAAGGTCTTGTGAAACTTGTCATAGCAGAAAGTGATATAGTGAGCCAACCATTTGGACAAACATTGGTTGGAAACAGCATTGCCTTCTCTTTTGCTGGCAAAAGAAACAAACAGTTGGTCAGTCTTTCTGAGATCCTTCATCCTGTTGGTGTAGTATCTCAGAATCCGGTGAACGTACAGGGTATGTAAAAGATGCTCCCCATGATTGGAGTGCTGCGTGAAAAAGGCAGGCAGTTCAATGGACTGGTTCAACGTAGATTCCGCTACCACCTTAGGAAGAAACTTAGGATTGGTGCACAGAGCCACACATTCCTTATGGAAAATCAGATATGGAATTTTGCACATCAAGGCCTGAAGCTCGGAAATTCTACGAGCGGAAGTAATGGCCACTAGGAAGAGAGCCTTCCACGAAAGGAACTTAAGTTCTGCTGAGGCTGCCTGCTCAAAGGGAGGCAGCATAAGCTTCTCAAGAATGAAATTCAAATCCCAATGAGGGGCAGGAACCTGAACGGGGGTCTCAAATGAAGAACCCCTCATATAAAGGTCTTTGCGACCTCCAGCTGAGTGAAAGTTCTGTACCCAAAGAGAACATGATAAGTGACCAGAGCCACCATTTGAACCTTCAAAGAGGAATAACTGAGACCCAGGTCGAAAAGATAACGCATTTAATCCAGTAGCCACCCAACGGAGCAGGAGAAAGGCTCCAAATCTTTGGACGAAGCCCAAATAGAAAACCTTTTCCATTTCATGGCACAGGTGGAGCGAGTGGACGGCATCCTGGCCTCTACCAAGATCTCTGCCACTTGAGGGGAAACCCCAAAACAGGCTTGTGCTACGTCTGTAGGAGCCAAGCATGCAGCTGAAGGGACCCGAGGCCCAGATGGACCAGGGATCCCCAATCCTGGGTCAACAGAAGCCGCGAAAAAGGAAGAGGAATCGGAGGTTCCTTTGAGTACTGTTGCAGAAGAGAGAATCAAACTTGCCTGGGCCAGAAGGGAGCGATGAGAATCATAAGGGCCCCTTCTGAGCTGAGCTTGTGCAGGATCCTCGGAATCAACAGAACTGGGGGAAAAGCATAGACTAATCTGCCCTTCCAGTCGAGAGACAGAGCGTCTCTCCAGAGCCACCTGCGCCCTGGAGCGAGCGAGCAAAAGGTGGGCAGTTTTGCGTTTACTGGGGATGCGAACAGGTCGACCTGAGGGGTTTCCCAATGTAGGAAGATGCAGTCTGCTATTTCCTGGTCCAATACCACTCATGAGGTCGTGCCGAGGATAGGCTCAAGTGATCTGCCAACGAATTCTCTAGCCCCAGGACGTGGACCTCCATGAGATGAAGGTTGTGAAGGGTCACCCATTCCCAGACCCGCATCGCTTCCTGACAAAGAGGATAGGAACGAGTTCCCCTGTTTGTTGAGGTACCAGACTACACTCATATTGTCGGTCTGGACAACCAGGTAACCGGGAAGCAGAAAGGGGTGTAATGCTTGAAGAGCATATAACACCACTCTGAGCTCGAGCATATTGATGTGAAGCGTCTGCTCGAATATGGACCATGAGCCCTGGATGCGCTGGGATCCCAGATGAGCTCCCCCAACCTTCGCCCGAGGTATCCATTGTCAGGGTTTGGGAGGGGGGAGGAAGGCAGAAGGGAACTCCCCGGCAAAGGTTCTCCTGAACCAACCACCAGTGCAAATCCCGAATCATCGGGTGTCGAGACTAGCACCTCTTGGTCCAAGTCATCGAACAATTGATCCCACTGAGACCGAAGAGTCCACTGAGAGATTCTCATGTGGAGCCAAGCGTGCAGAACTGTCGGAATTGCAGCCATCATGAGCCCCAGGAGGTGAAAGACTGACCTAGCGGGAATCCCCCAAAAGCTTGCCTCAGCCTAGAGTGTGGCCACCCTGTCTGAGGGTAGAAAGGTCATGTCCAGAATCGCCCCGATGAACTGGAGGCATTGAGATGGGATTAAATGGGATTTGGCCTGGTTGATGGTAATACCCAGGCTGTTAAAGACCTGCCTGGTAAGGCAAAGGGAACACAGGAGCTCCTCCCTGGATGGGGCCGCCAGGAGCCAATTGTCCAGGTATGGGAAAACCTGCACTCCCTGGGTACGCAGGTGGGCCGCCACCACCGACAGACATTTGGTGAATACTGGGGGCAGAGGAAAGACCACATGGGAGGGCCTTGAACTGGTAGTGGTGCCCCTGTAAAGCAAACCGGAGGTATTTGCAGTGGGAAGAGCGGATAAGGATATGCAGGTACACATCCTGCATGTCAAGAGCACACAGCCACAGTCCTGGCCGAAGGAGGGGCAGGAGACTCTGTAGGGAGAGCATCCTGAACCTTTTGTACTCCACGAACAGATTTAGAGAGCTGAGGTCCAAAATGGGCCTCACGTCTCTTGTCTTCTTGGGGACCAGGAAGAAATGGGTGTTGAAACCCATCTCCCAAAGAGGGGGAGGGACGGTTCTATTGCCTCCTTCAAACAGAAGGGAAGACATTTCTTCCTGATCCTTGAGATGATGTCGAGGGAGCAAGGCGACCGGGGGGGGATGTTTCTGGGAGGTTTCTGAAGAAACTCAATGGTGTGACCCTCTGCTATGAGCTGGAGGACCCAAGCGTCGGTAGCGATCCTCTCCCAACCCGGCAGATAAAGGGAGAATCCAGTTCCTCTGGATCGACCAGAGGTTGTGGGAGAGGGAGGGAGTCAGGAGGTGTGGGGCAGCGCCGTGGCTGGAGCTTCCGCAGCCCATTTTGGTGGGGGGTGGGGTCTTGTAGCCAGAGGAGCCCGGCGTTTGTTGGCCTGCTTTCCTTGTGGTTTCGCCTTAGGTCGTGCGCGATGGCGAAAGGAATGATGCTGTGTTTGAGGGGCTCTGTACATGGAGTCGACCTCTATGAGAGCAGTGCCCTTCTCTCACAGTCTGGTAATGATGTCCTTGACATCACCACCGAACAACACCGAACCTCAGAAGAGGGCGTCCTGAATGGCGGATTGTACTTTTGAGGCCAAACCTGAAACCCAAAGTCAGGCATGTCGCCACAGACTCATGGCGAACGCCAAACTTCGTCCAGAAGCGTCCACTGCATCGTAAGTAGCATGCAGCATGTACCTACTGGCTGAACATGCAGAGTGGACTATGTCTGCCACTTCCTGTTTAGTCTGGGACTGAGGAAAGGTGTTCAACTTGGCTTCCACCTCGTTAAGAACAGCCTTCTGGTAATCCCCCATGTCAGCCACATAGTTCAAGGCTCTGATACCCAGAGTGGAAGAAGAAAATACCTTCTTGCTGTACTGGGCCAGAAGGCGGGATTCCTTATCGGGTGGGGACGAGCTCAGGTGTTTCGGGTTAGCCGAACGGCCGTGGGCAGCGCTGATCATGACCGAATCAGCCTTGGGGTGTGACGAAAGAAGGTCAGTCCCCTTGGGAGCCTGATATAGCCTATCCACCTTCCGAGGAAGGGGCGCTAAAGCCGACGGTTGTTTCCAGATAGTGGAGACGAGGTCGGTGTGAGGCTCAATCCAGGGTGGAACTAACATGGGAACGACCTCGGGCAAATCCAAATGGGCAGCTAGCCTCTGCTTCTGTGGATCCGACTCCAGATATTTCCACTGATGAAGAGCCTGGATTTTTCTCAGCAACTCCGTAAATGAGGGATCCTCTGGAGGGGACTTCAGAGGAGTCCTTGGCCTGGGCTTGTCAGGAGTGCGAGGCTTGTCCAGATCGGAACTATCGGAGTCATCCGATGAGTCCGACGAAGAAGGAGACAAAGACCCCTCCCCACTCGGGGAAGGAACACGGCCCTAGGGGGCAAGGTGCCATCCCCAGCCTTAGACCCTGTAGCAATGTCTCTGGGGTTGGGGGGAGAAAGGGGTCTCTCGCCCCCGGCGAAGGGGATCCGGGATCGGGTCCATCGTCGGGAGGCGGCTCTCCACCTCCCTGGTGAGCTGAACCTTGGCCTCAGCCCACCAAGAAGCCAGAGTCTCCCTCAGATCCACCGGCGGCTGAGGGGAAGAGGGAGAAGGGGGATACGGATACTGGGGGTATCCGTAGGGCAAGTATCCACAGCCCGACGGTGGGAATCCCGGCGTCTGGTACTGCGGTGCCAGATACTGCGGAGCCGGATAAGACGGCGCAAGATCCAGCACCAGGGGTTCTACCAGAGTAGAATGTCCTAGAAGAGGCCCCGCAGGCGGGCCGGAACAGGGGGCCCGGCGGGCGTCGGGGTAACGTCTGGCAAGAGGATGCCGGCCGGTGACAGGGCCAGCATCAAAGGGTCCAACATCAGGCCATCCGGAGCTAAGGAAGGCCTGACGGAGGCGCCGAAGAGTCCCCAGCGGCATCCGGGAGAGGGCCGGGGGGGGGATCCTCCGGGTCCAGCTGGGGAGACGCGGGGCCTCGGACAGCAGCAGCGAAGGCTGCGGGGAGCCAGCGGCATTGGATGAGATCAGAGGATCCGGCGTAGGCTCCTTCGCCGAGCGACCGCCGGACGGGCCAGCGGGCGTCTGACCGGCGGGATCCGGCCGGGCATCGGAGGAGCCGACGTCAGACTGACTGGACCCAGTGCCTGAAGAAGGCCACGCAGGGGAGGCGACCTTGACGGGCGGCTTGACGACCGTGTGCTGCCCTGAAGGGTCGAGCGACTTAGCAGTTGGCTCCGAGTGGACGTCGGAGGAGCAGATGCCCAACTTATTGGAGAGGCTCGAACCAGAAGGCCGCGTGGGGCGGCCTTACTTGGAGCAGATGCCTCCTTTGCCCCGGAGGCTCCAGACTGGCCAGAGCGCGAACCAGCCGGGATGAGCGATGCTGTCTCAGACACCACCAAGACGGCCGTCAAGGAACGGTCCCCCGGAGGGGACGCTGTCTGAAGGGCAGCGACCCCAGCCGAAGTCGCCGCAGCCACGGATGAGGAGTCCCAGTCCTGGTGCTTCTCCTTCTTCTTAAGGCCCTCAGGAGAGGTGGAAGCCTATCAGAGCTTTTTCTGCTCCTTTTCCATGGAGGACAATTAATGGAAAGATTAATTTAAATTAATGGAAAGATTAATTAAAACTTTTCTTGAAACAGAGGTGGAAACTTTGAAAATACTTGATACAACCCAGCATAGGTTTAAGACTGGATTTTCCTGTACTACAAATCTGCTTTCGTTTTATAATTATATTAGTATGAATCTCGATTCAAATATACCAACTGATGTCATTTTATTGGACTATAGCAAAGCATTTGACAAAGTGTCACACGACATTCTGATTAACAAAAACGCATTCATTTAGGATTTTCATTAACATTAGTTTCATGCATTAACAGCTGGCTGAGTAGCCGCACCCAGAGGGTTTGGGTAAATGGTACCTTGTCAGACTTGGGAAGGGTGACAAGCAGAGTTCCTCAGGGTTCCGTTTTGGGACCCACTCTGTTTAATGTTTTCATCAGTGATATGAAAATTTGTTCCAATATACTCATGAATTTGCTGATGACACCAAATTGGGTGGCACTGTGAACAACGCTGATAATATACAAACTTTACTAGCAGACCTTGCATCTACTGAACATTGGGCTACCGAAAACATATTGCACTTTAATTTAACAAAATGTGCAGTCTTACGCATAGGCAAAATCAACCCTAGACAGGTATACACCTTAAATAATATATCTATTACAGAATCTTCTTTAGAAAAACATCTCTGGGTACTAGTAAATAATAAACTTTCCTCATCTTCTCATTGCAACAAAATAGCTAATCAAGCCAATGCTCTTCTTCATAGGATAAATAGTACATTTGTTTTGAAGTCCGAACTGTGTGTTATGACTTTGTATAGATCTCATGTCAGACCCTACATGGATTATGGCTCCTCTTTTTGGAGTCCTTATCTAGCATCAGACATTAATAGAATTGAACAGATTCAACGCAGGGCCACAAAAATTATTCCATGTTATGCTCATTTGGATTATGACACTAGATTACAGAAGACTGGCTTGTATTCACTCAAACAGATGAATAAGAGGTGATCTCTTACAGTTATTTAAAATTACGAAATCTCCTATTCTAATGGAGCAACGTGGCTTAACGTTATCCAACAGAAAAATTGTTGCCAGGTTACATAATAAACAAACTGACATAAAAAAATGCAATACAAATAAAAGACAAAACTTTTTTGCTATTAGAACTCCTATGATAAGGAATACTTTGCCACAAGATATTGTTGATTCACCTACTATTATGATTTTCAAAACCAAAAAAGACAAATGGTTATTAGAATAGTACCGAATACAATGATCCACAAATGTGGAGGACGATCTCGATGGGCTATGGCCTTCTTTTGTCCAATGAAGCAAGTTACCAAGACATCATCTTTTTTAGTATGTGAGCCTCCAGGGACTGCTGCCTTCTTTTGCGGGTGGCCGCGCTGAACTTCTGGTAGTGCTGACAGGAATCCATGGGGTGGTCAGGGCCTAGGCATACGAGGCACCGAGAATGGCCGCCCTTGTGCGGGAGATGGGCGCCGCACGAGCCGCACTTGTTCTTGTGCTCGGATGTGGTAGGGGACGACATATACGGCACGTAAGAAAATCCTGATGAAAATAATCGAAATCAAAGAAAAAATTACGTTATAACTACCAGTGACGACTGACTGACGAGCAGAGGAACTTAACCGCAAGGTGCTCTTGAAAGCAAACTACGGGAAAGAACTGGAATGTGGCGTGAGGGACCACCCCTTTATACCGACCTCTCCTGATGCCAGTCACCTGACGTGGGGGCGGTCCCTCACCAGAGACTGCTAGATAGAAATTTTTCCGTGGGGTCCTGACGCCTGCCAGCTTCAGTCCTGTATGTAATTACCTACTGCAAGACCCTCCCGAAGTAAGATCATGATTTGTATCACAAGTGGCTCATGAATGTGATGATGGTCCTGACTTAAAAATGCATATTAATGAGTACAATGTTCATGCAGAATTATGCACCACACCAGTCCAGTACTCTGAAGGGAAGCCAAAGAAACAACTGTGACTTAAGTTACAGATGGAGATTCGGCCCTAAAGAGATGCAAATGCACAGACAGATTTAAGTTTGCGCTGCGCACTGAAGAGATGCAAACACAAAGGCACAACACCTAATCAGTGCTCACCATCAGAAATTCAAATCTTGAAAAGAATACCTTTGTCGATAGGTGGGCTGCGTGGGTGCAGTGTACTGCACTGCTGCAGTAACAGTTACTAGTACTAGTACCAGTAAAGATAACACAAAGACAAAAAAAAAATCACACAGCTGCAGCGGATAGCAGGTTCACACTGCTGAAATTACTATGTGGCACAATAAAAGGGGTCTGATTTGATGACGTGCGTCTCTCTCACACACAGACACACACACACACACACACACACACACACACACACACACACAGTAATGCATAGCAAATTGAAAACTTCAGTAATATAACAGCATATTTTAAACAAACTAAAATGATGTACTGCTGCACCACAACAATCAGCAAAAAAATGGCAAGAATTATTGAAAATATCACTGTGTACATTAACACAGTTATACAAGGAAAAATATCACCAAAACAGAAAGAAAGTACAGTTACATAGGAACTTACCGTAACAGTAGATCTTCGAGAACAGCTCTTGCAGCAGGTTACACCATTAGGACTGAAGCTGGCAGGCGTCAGGACCCCACGGAAATCTTCTAGCTAGCAGTCTTCAGCGGGGACCACCTACGACATCGGTCCCGCCCCCGATGTCAGCCGTAGTACATAAGGAGGCGGTCCCGCCAGAATCCCCAGTTCTCCCGCCGGAGACTCCCGGCTGCTGGATGACATCAGAAAAGGAGACAGAGGACCTGCCATCAGATGGCCAAAACTAAACGATCTTTGCTCAGCGTAGGCTGGAACTTACCTCCTCCAAGGGGGAATGGTGGGTGGGAAGGTACCTGCTGCAAGAGCTGTTCTCGAAGATCTACTGTTACGGTAAGTCCTTACGTAACTGTACTGTCTTCTTCGAGGTACAGCTCTTGCAGCAGGCTACACCATTAGGACCGATTCCCAAATAATGGCGCCTAGAAAAGCCATCGGGAGGAGGCAATACTGATACCGCAACATGTCCTGAGCCTAGGACAAGAGACCCTGCAGGACAGCAAGTCCGAAAACCGCTTTTCGCCGTGAGGCGATATCAAGGCTGTAATGCCTGATAAAAGTGTGCACTGAGCTCCAGGTGGCTGCAGCACATATGGCTGATGTGGATACGTTTTTCAGTGCTGCAAAAGAGGTAGCCACTCCCCTTGTCGAATGGCCCTTAACCACACCTGGTAAGGGTTTCTGTCTATTGTTGTAGCAAAGGGAAATGCACTGGATTAGCCAGCGAGAAAGGGTCTGTTTCGAGACTAGGTCTCCCAACATTCTCTCAGCAAGAGAGACAAACAGCTGTTCCATTTTGCGGTGCTGTTTGGTCCTGGTCAAGTAGTATCAAAGACACCGGTGAACATCCAGGGTGTGAAGCAATGCTTCTCCTCAATTAGCATACTTAGGGAAGTACACTGGTAGATCAATGTCCTGGTTAAGCGTGAAGGTTGAGACCACCTTAGGCAGGAACTTGGGATTCGTCCTCAGGGACACCCTGTCCTGGTGAAAAATTAAATAAGGCTCCTTGCACATTAGAGCGTGAAGTTCGGAGATTCTTCTCGCCAAAGTAACAGCCACCAAAACAGCGTTTTCCACGACAGAAAACGGAGTTCCAATCTGGCGGCAGAAGTTCTAGTGTTGCGGCAGCGTAGCTGCTCCAGGTCGAAAGGTAGGTCCCAAGGAGGGACAGGATCCCTAATGGGTGGCCTAAGGTGGAGAACCCCTCTTAAGAAGGTCTGGGCCCAGGCACCGGACGCAGGCCGAATGTGGGTCTTTGAATGGAATTTGTTTCCCACAGGCGCACTTGGACGAATGGCCCTCCACAGAGGTTGGGGAGGACATCAGACAGAAGAATGAAACTGGAGGAAGAGATTCTTGAAGAATTCTCGGTTGAAGTGTTCGGAAGAACGAATTTCCTGATCGTCGCGCGCTAGATACCGACTGAAGGGTCGAGACATGCAAATCGACGGCGGGAAAGAACTGGGGATTCTGGCGGGACCGCCTCCTTATGTACTATGCCTGACGTCGGGGCCGGGACCGACGTTGGAGGTGGTCTCCGCTGAAGACTGCTAGCTAGAAGATTTCCGTGGGGTCCTGACGCCTGCCGGCTTCAGTCCCAATGGTGTAACCTGCTGCAAGAGCTGTACCTCGAAGAAGATCCATCTTTTTCTCTAAGTTAATCTACCTATACCACAGATACACCCTTCCCCCAAAGCACACTTTCACTGTCTCTTACTATACAGACTCAATGTTCTACATTAACATTCAAAATCCACACACAAACTATAAATGCTCGATGATATGAGCACAGGAGGGTTTCCTACAAAATCGATGAACTAAAGTTTGAGCAAAACAAATTACTAAAAAAGGCTTTTTGAACAGCTTTTAGAAGGTCTGAATCACAGAGAGCTCTCAGAGCAGACTGTTCCCTATCCTACAGCTTCCTACACACACAGTACCCTGAACTGAGGCTTTGCAGAACAATCTAAAGCCCATGTGATCTAAAATTCCACGAATCACTGCAAAATTCACCTTCGGAGCTTAAAAACAAGGTGAAGTGGCCCGGTGGTGCTGAGGGCTGAGGCGCTGGACCCCTTACCTTGCGCCACGTCGGCGACCCGTGTTCGGGAACAGACAGGGGGTGCCAAGGCAAGGAGGAGAAGGGATCGAAAGGGTCCGCAGGACTGCTCTCTTCGGGGAGGGGATTGCAGGCTCGGCGATTGCCTGCCACCTAGCAGAGGCTGGGGGGTAGCACATCAGCTCTGGAGACTGGGCGAGAATTGCGGCAGGGACTTGGCAGAACGTGCACGGGAGCATGCGCGCCACCGCCGTAGATACCATTGCACGCCACAATCTTGAGGGGAGAAAAAAGTGGAAGATGGGAGTCCTCTGCGGGATGACGATGGTCCCCCACCACCGCGGCCTGGGAAGGCACCTTCCCAAATACATATTCGGTCTGGTGGGTCAGTAAGCTCCCACCCCTGCCACGAAGGGTAAAGTGGTAAGTTCTTGGGAGGGCCTCATACCCGATGTCCGTCTGGGGCAGGGGACGTCAGAGGCAGCAGAGGACTCCGAGGGGGAGAAAAATAGTAACAAAAAAAAGGCAAAGTGCATTGTTTTCAATGTACTTTGCCTTAAGAGTTGGTGGAGTAGTGGTTTGGAAAGGCAGAGTAACAAGAAGTCATTGTTTTCAATGGACTTTGTGTTACCCATTACAACGCGAAGTATTCCGCGAATCAGCTTTCACTTCGTGATTCACTTCGCAGAGCAGATTGGGGCCACTTCGCCCATCTCTAGTCCAGAGGATGTGGAGCAATTCTGCCCCTTCCCCCTCACATCTCCAGCAGTTATTATTCAGGATTATGCCTAGCCTCTGACACTGTTCTGGAGTGTGATACCAGTAATGTAGTATCTTGTACTGGATCAGGTGACTTTTCTTATCTATACATGCCTGGTGGGCTAGTCGCCAGCACTTCTGCCAGTCATTTTCAGAGATGGATATTTGTAAGGCAGTTTGTCATTTTCCTCTGGGGAGGCCTTCCACATGTCTTGACATAACTGTCCTGCTCTGGCACAGTTTGAGAATAACCACTTTTGGATGAGGAAGGGTTTTAAAGTTACCTCTGGGGCTCTTTTTACAAGCAGGGCATCCATATACGGATTTACACTCCAGAAGTCAGATCTTGGAAGATCAAATTTAGTTTACAAAATTTGAAGATTCAAAATTTTTGAGGTCCGGGGTTAGCAAGTCTGCCATCCTTCTTACTGACCTTTCCCAGCTACTCCAGTTGACAGGGCCCTCCTATACGGAATGAGGGATTGCTCCATAGGTATGCATATATCCCTGGTTTGTGGCAGCACTTGAAGGTTTTTGCAAGCTTGGCCCAAGCAGTGTGGGTCGCTTTAATTGATATCCAATGTGCTTGCTTAACTGACGGCAGATTTCCCACAAGCGCTGCAGGGTAGATACCCTGAGCCACTTACTTTTCAATCTGTACCCAATGAGGGAGGCTGGGGCCCGGATCGTGAAAGGCCTGTAGGGTCCTTTCGGAGTTAAAGGCATACATGTAGCGCCTGAAGTCTGGAAGATTCCATCCCCCCCCCCACCTCCAATGGGCTCTTAGTTTCGCCCTGCGAACCCAGCTGGGGAAGAATCCCAAAGGTAAGGGCCTATGAGTGAGTCCAGATATTGGAAACATTTCTCTGTAATAGTTATAATGGATAAATGAGCCAGAAGGTAGTATACTCTTGAAGCCAGCATCATTTTTACGGAATCAATTTTCCCTGGGAGGGACAGGTTCAGATGTTGCCATCCGTTTAGTTCTTTTGCTGTGCACTTCCCATCCTACCCATTCCCCTACAAATTTCTGTGCTTCACTCGGCTTGACATTTGTCTCCTGGAGGAAGGCCAACTGGGTTTTGAGTTTTTTTAAGTCTAGCCAGAACCTTGTTCCCTTTGACTGGGTAATTCATGCTTCTTACATTCCAGGAGGTAGTAGGCAGTATAGCGTAGTGGTCTAAGGCTCTGAGCTGCAAATCTGGTGACATCCAGCAGACCAGACCTGGGTTTGAATCCCACAGCTTCCACTTGCATACTGTGTGACCCTAAGCAAGTCACTTAACCTTCCTGTGCTCCAAGGTCGCTCCTGTAAAAAAAGCTTTCAGCTTAGTGTGCTGTACCTGGTTAAAAACAACTAAATAAAAATAAAAAATAAAATAAAGGAGGTGAATGCTACTGGGGTTGGGGACTCCATAATGAATCTTTATAGATAACCTCTTTTCCCCTGGGCCTCATAAGACTCTTTCTTTACCCACCTCACACCGTTGTTTCATTCCACCACCCTTGCATTACCTTCCCATCTCCTTCCCCAAGAGTTTCTTTGACAAAATATACATCTTGCATCCTGAATATGACATTAGCCTTTAAACTTTTACCTAAGATTTCCTTCTTTTTTTTCAGATCTATAACTGCTGGACTTCATAGTCTTTGAACTAACTTTTTTGTACAGCCCACTAACAGTCCCACTGTTAACACAGCCCAGTGCTTCACCATTTGCACTGGTTTTAAAAAACTTTGGATTCAGGGGTATACCCCACCTTAGTAAGGTGATGGCTGCTTTACCTTGATCTTCATTTGGAAATGGGCCCGCCTGTACAGTTCGGGGAGTCTGGTCCTCAGATTTCCCCAGTGACCTTGGTGGTCCCCTCTGGGGGAACGGCTCATCATATATGTCCTAGGCAGTTGGCCAGGACTGCTCTTTTCTAATATTCTTTGCCTTGTAAGGCAGTGATGATATTAGCTACAGCCTACCATTGTAATCAGAAGGGGAGGGCAATGCCTTCACACACCCCTGTACTACTGTGTGCCATATGTTAGGGATTACTTAGTGGGTGTTGCGCACCCGAGGTAAAAAGTTATCTGGGATAGAGACTGGGCTGGTCCATTCCATCTTGTTTGCCCCAGGGGGGGTAATAATGGACACTGACCGTACCCAGGTTGACCCTGGGGTGCTATTTGTAATTACCTGTTTGTATCTCTACAAAAAGGGGGGAGACTCTCCCCTACCCAAGTATGACCTAGGGTGTAGCCCTTCCCTTCTAGGGTGTAAGCCCATTCCCCTGTAACCTACTTAACTTACCAAAGGTCAATGCAATTGCCTCCTTTTAATTTGGAAGCAGCCCTTGAGTCCTTATTAAGAAGTCGGCCAAGAAGGCAGTAGTAAGAAAACACAACCTGAAATAGTGACTGCACTCTTGGGTGCCAACAAGACAGTACATGTACACATATACAAAACCCTAAACACTTCCTATATCAGGATGGCCAGGGTGTGGAAATTCTAATGAAAATACAGAATTTTGGTCGAGATCAGCAGTTTTTCAATGGAAGCTATCCATACTGCTCCCTATACCTTTTGAATACAATGCAGCAGCCGCTTCGTGGCAAGTGATCTATAGGCCCTCTCAAACCCCTAAAATGGGGGGGGGAGGGGGGTGCTGCACTGTATGCCCAGTATGAACCTCTATTTTGTCCATATGGGGGGCCTAGAAACTTGCATTTACTGAACCCTTCTGTCTTGGGGAGATGCTGACCATTTCTCTGAAGCAAGTACTTCTCAACTACTGCGTCTGTCATCCCAATATAAACTTGGGTCCCATTCTGTCCCCTTTTCCCTCTAGATATCCAATATATGACAGCAGAATCTTGTACCCAGCAGCACCCGCATACCAATTATCACACATAGCCCTCATCCTTATTCATCAGGGAAAGTCAGTTTCAGCCTGTCTGTGCTTGGTTACCTGAGGCGCTGAGCAGTGCCTCAAGCTGCTCAAGTGAGTCTTCGTCCATCCCTTCCTGCCTCTTGCAGACAGTCTGCCCAATCTTCCCTTAGGGGTGACCATGCACTGCATTTCGGATCAATGTCACTCTGAGGTCTCCCCTCATTGTTCTTGCTCACTGATAAATCCAAGGCTGTTAGCAAGATCTCTCTCAGGGGTTCATACCTGTTTGATGTCTTTACAGGTGTCACCTCTGGGGAACAGCTGCTGGCATCTGAGGGTAGGAATCTGCACTGCCTGCTTCTCGAGCGTTGTCTCCTGCTGGGCTGCCTCCCCTCCTGTTCTGGCTTCAATTTTTTTCTTTGGTCATCCTCTTGATACTTGTTGCCATGAGGGTGTGATAGGTTGGTTCTGATGAATAGGATGCTCGTCTTGCAGCCGTCTCCCTTGTTTCACCTCCATATTGGAATGAGTAGTGCCTAGTGGCACGACTGGCTTCACGTGTGACACTCTGTTCCACTCCTGCAGCTCCTTCACAAACTGCTCAGCACCTGTTAGGGAGTCAAATGTAAAATATTCCCCATTTACTTGTAGGCGTAGTAACGCTGGGTATCTGAGGGATGAAGGTATGCCAATCCTGTAGCACTGCTGTTTTACGCTGGCATAGGCACGTCTGCGGTTGGATAATTCCTGTGAGAAATCTTAGAACATCTGAATCCTGTGCCCCTGCCATTGGAACACTCACTGTTCTCTGGCGTTCCTCAAATAAAAGACTTTATCTCAGGATAGCATAAGAATTTGACCAAGACTGGTTGAGGTCTCTCTCCCTGCTGAGGGCGAGGGGCTAGGGACCTGTGTGCCCTTTCAATTTCAGGGTGGGCAATGTTGTTAGCCTTGACTAGGGTGGGTAGGAATTCTCTCAGGAAGTTTGCCATGTCTCTTCCTCTGCCACCTCGGGTACTCCTACCAGCCATAGGTTTTTCCTTCTTGCCCCGTTCTCAAGACCATCCACCTTGGTTAGTAAATATTGCAGAGTAAGGTGGTGATCTCAAAGCATGCCCTCGTGATGCTGTACTACTACCTCCTGCTGATGAGCTCTCTGCTCTGATTGTGTCACTCGAGCCGCTAGGTATGCCAGGTCAGCATTGTTTTTTTTGTGCCGACAATTTTAAATCTGCAGTGTTAATAAGTACCTTATCAAATTTAAGCATTACTGTGGTTAAGTCTGATGAAACCATAGTTTGAATGATGGGAGCCACATGTGCCGATTCTGCCACAGCCGTCATTCCCGAGGGTCCGCAAAACACGGTGTCACCTGGAGCTCGACTTCGGCATCGCAAAACTTGAGATCACCCGTCCATCCTGGCCGATCCGCCTCGTGTGGTTGTCAGTAGAGTGAACCTTCACTGGAGGACAGATATAGAGCCTGGAGACTCCAGAAACATGTCGGTGATGAGGCAGAAGTCTCCGATTTCTTTTTCTGTAATTATATTCAGAGTAGCGGTGGCACAGCTAATGGATGGCTAAAAATGTGTGTCCCATGGCGGTCCGATAACGAAATTACAGTGACACCATGTTTTTTTTTTTGTTTTTTTTTTTAGTCTTTTTATTATGACACATATTTTAACTTGTATACATACAGGTCATCAGTTGTGATCTTATACAGTACAATAACATCTGGCCAGTTAATATACGTAGCTTTTTGTGAAAGTTCGTACCATTCGTCCTCAGATTACACAATCGTTTCAGCAGATATGTTATTCCCTTAGGCCTAATGACACGCTCTAAAATATGACTTAATCAGTAGGACATCGAACTGTTTACCTTTCAGCTTCTTCTTTTTCCTTTTATTCCCCCTTTGTTAAATATTACTGACCTGGTTTCTTCAGATCTATTATCTTAAGGGTTTCAGTTGTGGGAAGGGGGGTGAGTGCCACCATGTTGATGGCAAGCTCTCCCCAAAAAGTGCCTGGATCTTAAAAAAAAAAAAAAAAAAGATCAGGCAATTAGAAGAAACACTGGAGAGACACTATGGGGTCCAAAAGAGATGAGAAACAACTCTCCCACGGACAGTGGGTAGTTTCAAAAGGGGATGGGACAAGGTGGAGGGGTAATTGGAAAGGCATGGAGGGGCGAAGCAGCTGCAAGGTGAGGGTGCTAGCTGCACATTCGAGCAAACTTGATAGACCATTTCTGCTAGCAAATTCGTTTGCTCATGTGTTCTTTCATCGGCATCCTCCTTGAAGGGACTGGGGCCTGCACAACCTGGTGGAGCTACAGCAACCGACCTCCTGATGGCTCAGGTCCCGGCAATGTTGCATAAAATACAAGCCACAGGTGAAGACACGAATAAATGGCAGGCGGCTGTGGAGACAAAATTAATGGAGAGTGATACAAAAATACAAGAAAACACTGCAGCCATTAAAGGGCTGTCAGAGGAATCTGAAAGGCAAGCTGAACAAAATGCAGCCTTTATGTATGAGCTGCAGTTCCTAAAAGGGAAACTGAAACACTCGAAAACAGCCACTGACAAGCTAATATTAGAAGAGTGAGCTTCGCTCCTCAGTTTGCGGGCAAATCAGACATTCTTACAGTTACTGAAAAACTGTCCTTCATGGACTTAAAAACTACTGCCTGTAGACTTAGGGATCAAGGTACTGAGGGCATATATTATACCACAGAAGGCTGACCACGTAGAGACAACATGGCCATGGCTACCCTACTGTCTGTGGAGGCTTGGGTCCCTTTAGTTCAAGGTGCCAGAACTGGGGGGGGGACACACTGTCTGGGAGGAAAGCAAACTGGCCTTTTTTTTCCCTGATATCTCCTCAAACACACAGGCCAGAAAGAAGGATCTCAAGGTAACAAAACAAAAATATATCACACTTGCAATAGGGGTAGCCGTGCAGCTCTTGTTTCCAGTGTGGCTGCAAGTCAGACATAAATCTAAAACCCATGTCTTCTCCAACCCTAACTCCATCTTCGCTTTTTCAGAGAAACATATTGCTCAACTTACTACTGCAGAGACTGAACGTGAGGAACAGGAGTGAATCCAATGGGACTGTCTCGTTCCCAACAAGCCTGGATCCCTTACTATACGATGAGAAACTATTACCATCGCGATGCTTCTGCATTACCAGTGAGATGCTAAGCTTAGTCATAAATGTTTGCCATGTACTGTGTGTTCCAGACATTTATGACCCATTAAAAACTGGCCCACTAGGCCGGCCCAGTGGCGTGGAGGGCTGAGGCATCATGTCTTACCTCCTACCACGCTGGTGACCCATGTTCACGGTGCAAGCATGTCACTGGGGTCAGCGGGGGGAGAGAGGATAGAGTGCCCCGATGACAGCTCTCCTCTCCCGGGAGAGAGACTTGGCAACACTGCCGAATTACTGCCCCCAAGTGTAGGCCTGAGGGTAGAACGGGATGGGGACACCAACAAAGGGTGGGTGCTGCAGGATTCTGCAGCATACATACACCCTCACATGTTGACGTGTCACACCCCAGCAACTGGGAGGGATGGGCGAAAATGATGGAAAATACCCCACGGCAGCAGGATAACAATCAACCCCCCCCCCCCGAAGGCTCCGCACCAGTGGCCAGGCTAGCCTGTTCCTGTGGCTAGGACAGGCGAACAACAGGTAAGATCCCGGAGGAGCCGGGTGATGGGGCTGGGGGTCGATAGGACAGGGGCCACTGGGGGAGAAAGGAGGATAAAGTACAGATAAAAAAAACTGACCACCTGGTTCAGTGGGAAAGAGCTATATATCTGAGTGAAGTATTACACACTGCTCAGTTTGTGAACTCTACAAAAGTTATTACAGTTTCTTATAACTGTCTCCCTATATGGCAGAGGTAGTTTGCCAAAAGAGTGCGGGGAGAGAGAATGCAACCCAACTGAGCTCAGGACCTCTTTAAAATATGGAGTACATTATTTCTCACTGCGTCTATCAGCTCTCCATACAGACTTCCACAACTTGCATGATGCAAGGAATACTTTTGTTATATATGTGCTGCCTTCGATTTGGTGACAGCATTACATCCTACAGTATTACTCTGATGGTCTTTACTCCTGATTGACAACAGGATCTGGCAGCTCCATGTCAGTGAATGCACTTACAGGTTATGTCATTTTCTTACGATATTATATATGCCTGTACATTCATTATCAGTGTCTGCATACCCTGCCCTTATTTTTTACTATGGTATATGCCGTATGTCATAAAAACGTATAAATAAAATTTGCCAAAAAAAAAGTTCTACCTCAGAGTCAAACAACCTCTGATCCTTAAAGGGTGCCTTCAGCACCTTGTGTTGCACAATGTGGGCAATTCCTGTAACACAGCATCAGGAGGAGTGCCACAGTAGACAGACGCCAGACGCAGTTGCTCTGGCTAAAGCATCTGAAGCATTGTGCATAGATTAAAAGGAGATGACTGCCAATCTCACAAAACTGAGAAACTTAATTCAGGGCGTCTGCTTTATGAGGCTGCCTGGCAAACTACTGACAGTACTGCCCATATCCGTCCACAAGCAATTTCGATATCTGACCAGGTATGGCTGGTAGCTGATAATACACAAAACTTAGCAAGCCTGAGATGAAAGTGCATTTGTCTATGATGTCCAGTCCAGCAGCATTCATTCTAGAAATGAAATATGATCAGTCAGTTGACCCACAGACCATCGAAAAGGTGGGTCATTTTTTGTGGGCAATTCAAAGGATTGAATCCCCCCCCCAAACAACTAAATGTAATGCTGCAATAGTGGTAACAATTGAAACATTATTTTTTTTTTTTTTGCATATAGAAGAAGAATCCGCATAATATAGTACTTTTCTTATTTATTTCTCATCTCGGAGTTGCACCTTTGAGCTAAAAGCTCTTTTACAAAGCTTCCATGTCAGGTAAGGTTCATACAATTAGTACATTCAGAATAAAAAATATAAGGTATAGACACAGTCAAGTACAACACATAATTTACAAATCATTGGCGAAAACCTAGGGTTACAAAGAGGAAAAAGCCACACAAAATGAAACTATATATAAGAAGCAAATGCCTTAGTTCATACAATGAAGTACAGATGGTATTTATGACAGTTTTGATAAGCTATGAGCACAGGGGTCACAAGACTAGTGCAGGGAGGAGAGGTGGAGAGCATAGATACTGGAGCAGTCAGGCCTGACTATGACAAGGGGTAAAAGGAGAGAGGGGCTGGGGGTTAGGGGTAGAAAACATAGTACAGAGGTGTCCTTGTCAGTGATTTTGGGGAGGGTGAGCAAGGGGTGCTGGAAGGGAATGGCAAGAGAGGAGACAATTATGGGATTGGGGGATGGACTGAGTAGTGACAGAAGGGGTGAGGGTTGGGAACAGAGGGAAACATGAGGAGGGGTAAGAAGATATGGGGGAATGACCAGAGAATAAGGGGAAAGGTGAATGGGTGAACAGGGTTGTCAGGGAGTGGAGAGGCAGAAGGGGGGGGGTGGCAGCAGGTTAGAATCTGCAGTCACAGGAGTCGAGTGCTGTCAGGTGCTTGAGCAGGGATTTCTTGAAAAGTTCCGAACTTAGGCACATTTATTATTTCTGGGGGTAGTTCACGGAGCCAGAGGGGTGCCTTGTAAGCACAGGATCTCTGGGCAAGTGCCGTGTAGAGCATTTTGTGTTTTTCCACTAGTCTGGGACGAGGCAGACGCAGGTTTAAGGTGGTCTGTAATGGGTTGAGGAGTTAGACTGAGGAGGGCTTTTTTCCCTAGCAGGCAGGTCTGGTATTTAATCCTCCGAGGGCAGTTCTGACCCTTTTAGGACTGTATCTGTTGCCGCACTGTATACACACACACACACACACACACACACACACACACACACACACACACACACACACACACACACAATGTATACCAAAGCACCTTACAAGCAATGCTAGCCTGGTAGTGAAGTGACAATGTGTAGTAGCCGCCATGTCGCACATCAACACCCACATACAGCCTGGACAATTGCGTGAACTGGTTTTATGGGAAGGGGAACATTGGCTAGGACACTGGGAATGTCCCCTACTCTTTGCAAAGAATGCCTTTGGTTCTTTTACTTCCACCTAGACAGTCACCAGGTAGAAGGGACCTCAGTTTAACGTCTCATCCTTAGGACGGCACACCTCAACAGTATAGCACCCCTGATTATTGCACTCGGGTGCCAACGTTTAGGTACAAGTCTAATCCTGATATGGGACGAGGACCCACGACCTTCTGGTCCAAAGGCGAATGTGCTACCAATTTAGCCACGCTGACACCAAACAGTAAAATGCCTCACACAGGATGGAGAACTTAAAACGAAAGTCCTTCATCTGATTGCAAGAATGAAGGCACCACGATGATGTGAGAAAGAATTACCATAAAGAAATTAATTGGGACTTCCAGTGACGTCATCACCTAGATGGCTGCCTCTGAATAGAACTCTGATCTCCCAAGAGACAAAAACCCTCAGAATAGCTGATAAAGTGTCTAAAATCCGTGGAAACAGTAAAAGATATGTCTGGGAGACATAGACTAGGCAGATTCCACGGGGAAAAAAATAACAAATATGAAGGATGGAGGAGGATTACCGACAGAAAGGGACACCAGCAGAAGCGCTTCCCCAGCTAGCAGCATGGCATATGATCAGGACACAGATCAAGAGATGGAGCATCTCTCACAATCACATTTTGAAATCATTATGGCAGAATTGAGGGCGTTTAGAACCAAAACTAAGTCAAAATTCCAGACATTAAACACAAAAATGCAAGAAATGGAGAGGAGGACAGAGAGATCTGAGCACCGAATTGCAGAAGCAGAAGAAGAAATAAGGGGAATACATACTGCAGCAGACTACCTGGTGGATGTCCAAGAAAAGCTACACGAAAAGTTGCTGGATCTAGAGGCAAGATCCCGACGGGACAATATTGAAGTCTATAGCCTTCCTGAAGATGCAGAGGTGGGCCGAATGGAGGATTTTATGTCTGACCTATTAAAAGATGTCCTGGAACTGCCTACCACTTTTGAGTTCAAGATTGAGAGAGCACACCGGTCACTAACGAGCAAACCAACGGACCCTAGAGCTAGACCAAGATCAGTAGTGTTAAAACTATCAAGCTACAGGGATAAAGAATACATTCTCCGTACTGCATGGCAGAAAAGAATTGTGAAGTACAATGCTGCTAGACTAATATTTGATAATGACTACCCGGTTGAGATAGCAAAAAAAAAAAAAAAAAGAGCTGCTTATTCACCAATCTTTAAAATACTTTGGGAGCATAAAGTGAGATTTCAGACGCCGTTCCCATCGAAGCTGAGAATCCTGTGAGATACGGGTTCAACACTGTATGTAAATCCAGAAACAGCATTACAGGAACTACGGAAGAGAGGCTGGGTTGTCCAGACGGAAGGAGAGGAAGTGAGACACCCGAAACCGGAAAGAGCGCAAAGGAAGAAGATGGTGAGGAACAGACAGGGCCGAAGAACTCAACAGGCAGTGCTGCAGTCGCTCCACGATGTACGGAAACTATTGGACACAGCATCTGAAGAGGAGGAAGGACAGGGGAAGATCTGTGGCACCTGAAAGGTAGAAAAACATAATGGGGACTGGAAGGACTTGGACAAGTAGCAGTTTGCTACAGTAAGGGCAAAGTAAATTTTTGAAATGGCGATTGCGTCATGCCCTGTCCAGGACGTTCTGCAGAACAATCCTGGACTTTATTTTAGGAGGGAAGATAATAATGAGAAGTTGTGGGGAAAGGAAGATAAATGAGTGGGACAGAGTAATGGAAAGTTAAAAGGAAAAGTGTTAAAAAGCCGGGGGATAGATCAACCATTCAAAATCAATATACAAAGGGAACATCGCCTACCACTACCATTGAAATAATATAAAATTGTTGAATGGCTTCTTAAGATTTAAGGGAGAGAGGGGAGGTAAAAGGGAGGCACTGAAACCATTCAGACTGACAAATTTCTCACTGCCATGAGGCAAACAAGGAAAGGAGTTATTGCGGGGGTAAGGTAAGGCCCTTAATGAACTAGAGGGATGAAAACTATAGATACAGAATAAAATAAGAAGGGGTGTTGAACCTTAGAGATGGAGGGGGTGAGAGTAATAGGCTAGGAGGAAACACGAGATACTAGGGGGAGGGAGGAAAAAACTGGGAAGGATGATGAATATGTACAAGAGATGAAAGTGAAAGGTGACCAAAACCCACAGATTAAAAGATACGAAGAGTAAATAGATAACAGATTGAGGATTATGAAACTGGAGGCAGGAGATAGGCGGAGAGGTAAGATAAATGGGGGGGTGAGGTTTAGGAAAAGGGAAAGGACCCACCTCCGAAAAGGGGGGGGGGAGAATTCCCAAGGGAAAACAGCAGAAAGAAAGGGGAGACAAGATAGGGAAGAGGATTCGTATCAACATACAAGGTCTCGAAGACTGAGGGACCTGGGGGGCGGTACAAGATGACTCTTACGATCGACCACTAAGGGGATTCCCGGTCAAGGGGTACCCCTTAGAAGTTATAGAGGGGGTAACTTTACTCCCTCCAACCTTGGAAGCAAATGTGTATATAGTTGTAGAGTTAAAATGTTTAGAATTGTTATATGTGTTGTTCAATGTATAATGTTGCATAGGAGGAGAACAAATGAAAGAACAAGGAGAACACAGGAGGAACAGGAAATAAAGGGGGGAGGGAATAAAACATACAGGATGCAGAACAGAAATAACATGATGGAATACATAAGAAATGAATAGACATATGCAAGTGAACGTATGCTCCCTCAATGTAAATGGCATCAATAACCCTGTAAAGAGATACAAGGTATTAGCCCAAATGAAGAGACAGAGGCCAAGCTTCTTATTACTACAGGAGACACATTTAACAAAAGAACATAATAAATTAGCCAAATTTGGGTTCAAATTAGTAGTAGCTTCATCATATGGGAGGGGGAAACAAAGAGGGACCGCGGTGTTGATTCCACATAATACCCAATTTCAACAGATAGACACATATATAGAGAAAGAGGGACGGCTGGCCTCAGTCACAGGGAATTTAGCAGATCACAGTGGCTTCGATATATATTCCCCCGGGGTCGGAGTCAAAGGAAGTGAAAAAGTTGTGTCAGATAACAGAGAAGCAGAAAGGGACCTTGGTCCTCGGAGGGGGATCATAACAGGATATATGACTCCTTAGACACGTCCAAAAAACAACTTCTCAGAAGAAAGGCACCACAAAAGATGGCCATTAAATATTTTCAGGATGTACAGTGGGTAGACACATGGAGATATAAACACCCCAATATGAGGGCCTGTACTCATTACTCAGCCCCACATAAAATATACACACGTATAGATTATCATATTTCCAGAGATTCTTCATACATGGTTCAAGACTGTCAGATTATCCCAACCCCCACATCAGATCATTCAATGTTAACTCTTCGACTAGAATGGCCAAGCAATAAACGGAGGACATTATGGAGACTCAATAATTTCTTTTTAAACCAAAAGAAATGGTAGAGAAAAGGATCCCCCAAATTATAAAAGAGAACGAGACTCCAGACTTAACAAGGGTAACATTGTAGGACATGATTAAAGTAGTGTTAAGAGGAGACATAATTAAATTTGCCTCACATTATAAAAAACAACAAAACCTACAGCAGGAGAATCTAGAGACACAATTGAAAAAGGCACAGGAGAGACATGCGGCTGGAGACGTGAGCTGCAAACAAAGTTCAAGAAGTAAAAGGTAAACTACAACATCTATTAGATATTAAGACTGAACAAGCTTTACAAAATTTAAAACAAAAATATTATGAAGGGGGACCAAGAGCAACTAGGCTCTTGGCACACAGACTCTGTAGAAGAGAAGTTTAAACAACAATCACACAGATCAGAGATCCAGAGGTAGGGCGGTTGGTGAGACTACCAACCCTGATTGAGAAAGCTTTCCAGAAATATTATCAGAATTTATATACCCCAGAGCAGGAGACTCATATAGGGAAATCTGAAACCATTTTGAATGGGCTGAAACTACCTAACCTTACTTTTGAACAACAACAGGGGTTCATTTCTCCAATATCGGAGAAAGAATTAAATAATGCCATCACAAACCTTAAGACCCATAAAAGTCCTGGCCCCGATGGATATACAGGGGAATTCTATAAATGCTTTCGAGGGACATTGGCATCTACCCTCAGAGAAGCATTCAGAGAGGTACAGCAAAACAAGAACTGCCCAGACACATGGAGGTATGCCACCATTACCAGCATCCTGAAACCTGGGAAGGACAGCACGAGCTGTGGCTCATACCGCCCAGTCTCAGTCCTAAATGTAGATTATAAATTATTCACATCTATTCTAGCCAGGAGGATAGAGGTGTTATTACCCAACCTGATAGATCAAGACCAGACGGGAATTGTGACAAGTAGACAAGCACAAGACAACATTAAAAGAACACTACATATACTACACTATGCCTCCCTGTCGAAGACACCCTTCCTGCTTCTGAGTTTAGGTGCGGAGAAGGCCTTCAACAGGGTGGCATGGCCCTTTCTGAGGTCTACTTTAGAGAAGATGGGATTCCCAGCAGAATTTAGAGGGATAATAGACTCCTTGTATAGCAGCCCTAAGGCTTATATTAAAGTGAACAGTTCAATTTCATTACCAATAAGTCATAAAAAAGGAACCAGACAGGGATGCCCACTATCACCCCTTTTATTCCAGATATATTTAGAACCTCTGGCGCAGGCCATAAGGCAACATGGAGAGATAGCGGGGATACAACTGGGAGAAGGGCATCATAAATTAGCTCTCTATGCAGATGATTTACTGGTATATCTCACGGCCCCGGAGAACTCATTGAAGCCATTATGGGGAACTCTGACAGAATTTGGAGAAATAGCGGACTATAAGATCAACATATCTAAGTCGGAGGTTCTGGGGGTACATTACAATCCATCATCCCAGGTGGAATCCCACTTTAAGTTTAAGTGGACTATCCCTACACTTAAATACCTAGGAATTTGGCTGAGTTCTGAACATACGAAATTATATGAACTTAACTATAAACCTCTTCTAGCACAAATACAGAAGGACATAGAGAGATGGAAACTGATTCCTATTCCGTTCCTACAGAAAATAGAAGCAATCAGAATGATGATATTACCTCGCTTTTTATATCTGGCACAAACCATTCCCATTACAGTACCAGAGACATTTTATAAGAAACTAAACAGGAAAATGATGCAATATATCTGGGGGAAGCAAAGACCGAGAATAAGACAAACCATATTACAACTTTCAAAAGAAGAAGGGGGACTATCTCTACCAAATTTTAAATATCACATGGCTGCCCAGATCCGTACAGTAATATACTGGTTGCACTCCATTTACAAAGCAAAATGGAAGGAAACAGAATTAGCAGAGGAAGACTTTAGAAAACCACAGGGGATCCTTCTCTCAGACAAAGGGGATAAGGAAAAGGGGGATATTGGCAACCCATATACCACTATCCACCTTATGAATCTGAAGACATATGTTGAATACTAAGAGAATGACTGGAGGCCTATGTTCTATTCCCTAACACATAAATAAGGAGGCAGTATAGCGTAGTGGTCTAAGGCTCTGAGCTGCAAATTTGGTGACATCCAGCAGACCAGACCTGGGTTTGAATCCCACAGCTTCCACTTGCATACTGTGTGACCCTGAGCAAGTCACTTAACCTCCTTGTGCTCCAGGTCGCTCCTGTAAAAAAGCTTTCAGCTTAGTGTGCTATACCTGGTTAAAAAACATACAGAGATTTTTTTACCAGCTAAAATGGATTTGGGATATAAGGGATGGGAGAGAAAGGGACTACGCATAGTATATCAATTTCTGAAAGAGGGAACTGTTATAAACTTATCGGATCTGGAAGTTAAATACGAAATAACACACAGAGATAAGTTACGCTTTTTCCAGGTAAGGGATTACATCAGGGGAATAAAAAGAGTGCTGGACTCTATACCCCATGCCCAAGATTATAGATGTTTTACAAAGAAGTTTAGAGGGCAGAGCTAATTTAACTCATATAATATCCTATTTATACGTAGCAATACAAGAATTTGAGGGGGATACAGTAGATTCCATTAAAAGAGCTTGGGAAAAGGACCTGAATACTATAATTACAGAGGAAAAATGGAGGAATTGTTTAATATATATACATAAAAGCACATCCTCACCATGCTGGAGAGAATTCACATGGAAGAATGCTGTCAGGTTTTTCAGAACGTCAGCAATCCAAGCACATTTCAATAGAGAATGGGAAGCAACCTGTTGGAGGAAATTTGGTGAGCACCAAGCCACTCACGGGCATCTATTTTGGGAATGCCCAACAATACAACCTTTCTTGGTGGAGGTGCAGGATGCTATTAAAAGCATAGTATCACCATCTGTAAAATTGGACCCATCTCTGTACTTTTTGTTAGATTTCCCAGAGGGGAACAGAAATATTAGAACAAAGAAACTCCTACTTATACTAATTCTAGCCATTAAAAAAAACATAACTAAAAATTGGCTGACCCCAAGCTCACCCTAGATAACCCAGTGGCAGACTACTGTGATAGACATATATCAAATGGAAAGACTGACAGCATTAACAAATAAAAGATATGCTCAATTTGTGACCATATGGAGGAGATGGATACTGTATATTACTCTGCTGAGAAAAGATTTCATACCTTAATGAGCTGAAAGATCAAATTCTGCAGTCTGACTTCAGATATAAGCTTTGACTATATAAGTAACTTTAACTGAAGATTGGAAAAAAGGGATATGCCTTATCTCGTTATTCTCTATATACAGATGTAACAAATTTTTAATGATATGAATCAACTCCTATGCTTGTATATCGGTTGTGTATATGTACGGAAATATGAAAAACCTGAAAATAAAGAAAGTTTAAAAAAAAAATCAGTTAGGTGCAGCAGTAGCACTACTGCCAGCAACACTGGCAACCCGGCTTTGGGAACGAGCCTGGGTCATCAGAGGGGGAGGCAGGATAAGCGTCTGCAGGACTGCTCTCTTCCTTTGGGGGGGGGGGGCTGTAGTTTCTGGTGTACCTGAATCTCCCAGGAGGCTGGAAGTGCAGCGCCAGCACGGGGACTACACTGTCAGGAAGGAGACATCAGCGGACATCTGCAGGGTGAGTGCAGGAGTGCCTGCACCTTGCGCTGTGACTGCACATCTGCATCTCCTGAGGCAACCTAAGGAAGAAAACCACTGACTCAATCACACAGTGATGCCAGGGACCCTTGCAAGTGCTGCCTCTAGCCCACTCTGGGGGATGCCGGGGGGACCAGATTAACATCTCTTTCCTCCCCCTTGGGGCTTAGGGGAGCCCCAACATGGGGAGCAAGCCATGGTCTCCCAGATTCTCCCGGAAGGCCCCAGAGCCAGCATAAGTCCAGAAGCGAACCTTAAAGGGGTCAGCTGACCGAACTGGGTTATATTCCCAACCTCAGTAGAAGACAAACAGAACTGATAATAAATAAATATGTAAATAAGGCATGTAGCCTGGCAACAGGAGAGCAGAAGAAGCAAGTCCTCCACCATTAAGAAAATAACTGGGAGCTGGCCCGGTGGCACTGAGGGTTGAGGCGCTGGATGCCACACCGGCAACCCAGGTTCAGGAACAAGCTTGGGTCATCGGGGGTCAACCCAGGGGAAGGGGGAGCAGGAGCAGGATTGAGCGTCTGCTCGGCAGCTCTCCTCCCGGAGAGGGATCTTGTCACTGCCCGCAGTTCCACTGCCCCCAGGTGGAGGCCTGAGGGTAGTGCAGGGAGGGCATAGCATGCATGTGCCTCCACACAAGTATGCATGGCTGTGTCACAGGGAGAAAATTCATAAAAATGGAGCTGGCAGGCTCCGTGGAGCTTCGATTGCGGTTCCGGTGATGAGGTCATGGGTCGGGACAGATGTAAGCCCTCCGAGGGAGGACTGGAGTCGCCTGCCAGCTCCCAGGGGCATAAATATAATATAGGAAAAAAAGGAAAAAATTGGGCATAATGTGTCCTGGAAGGTAGAGTATATCCAATGGAATACAAGTTTTGAATATGTTACAGATGACAATTTCAAAGTCACTGTTTTACAGAGCACCAGTTTGGGTGCTTTCCTTAAGGCCCCCAGCAGCAGCTTACTGCTGAAGGACTTCAAAAGTCTCCTTCCTTGAATTTTTTAAGGCCTCTATAACTAAAGCGAGAGATCATACATCCTCAGTTGGAGGGGGAGTCAGCCACCTGATTCCTTCCCCTTTCTGGTCCCCAATTTTACAGGCGCCGCTCTCACGTTTTTGTGATGCATTACTTTGGAGAGCACAGGGGCATGCTGTATTGACAGTAATGGGAGCCAGTTTTATTTATTTAATTTATTTATTATTTATTAGCATTTGGTAACCAGGTAAGTGCACTAGGCAACAAACCTGCCTATTTTGAGGCACAACCCGGGAGAGTACAAGAAGAAAAACAGCAGTGATTAAATACATTTTCTTATATTTTATAGTTTAGTTATTTTAGAGGGCCACCAGTGTCAAATCCAATTGTGATACACACCAGTAGCACATAAACACTACATGGACAGGTCATGTGAGCTCACCTGCAGATAGTGTGTGAACCAGGTGCTTTAGTAACTTTATTTTTCTGTGCGGCTGTGGACTCAAAGAAATAGACACAGATTTATTTATTTTTTTAATCCACATTTTTTTATCCTCCTTTGGGCGCATCAGAGGCAGTAACTCCACCTCGTTCCGCTGGCCCGCAAGCCCGACCGTCACCCGACCAACCCCGAGACCCCCTCGGATTACCCCACCCCCGGGAGCCGGGAAGTGAGCTCCCCACCTCCCAGAACACAATACAAATCTGGGGTAGGTGGAGGACCAGCGAGACACGAGAGTCGAGGCTTCATGGAGCCCCTGGCCACTGTTTTTCCTCTTTTCTTCTTCTCCCCCCACCCCGATGCTCAGCATGAATGCATGTGTGTGTAACAATCTGACGCTTACAATTGACGGGTTGCATGTCTCTGTCCTGCATCGCCCCAGCCCCACGAGGTGGATCACAGGCGAGATGGCAATCCCTCCCTCCCCGACAGAGGAGAGCCATCCTCCAGACACTCAATCCTCCCTCACACCTGCCGACCCCCGGTGGGCCGGACTTGCTTCCGAACCTGGGTTGCCTCAACCTCCAGCGCCACCAGGATAGCTTTTATTTATTTATTTATTATCTACAAATTATACAACTTGGATGTTAGCAGCAATATCAAAGAAAATTCAATGGTAACATGTAACCACAGAATTTAATTAACTTCTCTTCTTCACAAACTGCCAGATACGTGCTCTCTGCTAAAGGAGCTAGTAGTCTGCAGCTGCAGCAGCGCGATACAACTGTCAAAAAAATTATTTGTTTCTTTTGTCTTCAGACAGTGAAAGATTTTAAAAAACGGCGACTAACAGTTGGATTCCTGGTTTGGAGAGGAGACCCCATGACTCTGACTGTGCCTCTCAGCATAGCTTACAGTCTAGTGTATTATGACTACGAAAATATCCTCGAAGATCTTGCCATGCTAGTAACCCCGGTTTTGCTCTAAACTTAAGCTGTCTCTGCTGGCTGGTGGGGGGTTGAGACAGCATCCACTTGAATGTTCTTAGCCTCCAGAGACTGTGGGCTACCTAACCTGGTCTCTCATTTGCCCTCTGCAATCTGGGGTGAGCGTAGCTGCAGCACCTTGAAAAGGTGGGTGAGGCCACCACAGAACTCTATATCGGAATAACCTTGTGTGCATAAGTTGGCAGCCTTATATTATTTCTCATATTAAGAGTTCCTACACTGGGAGGAGGGGGAGAAAAAGAAACCATGCAGGCCAGAATAATGACCCAGGCATTCTCCAGCCCTGTAAACCAACATGGCAGCTCCAGGTAAGGACTGCTGAGGGTTAACACCCCAAAGTCCCCACCATTAAGGGGTTGGATGTTTGCCTGGGGAACAAAGAAAAGACTGCTTCATGTGGGACTATATATCTCGGTAAAAAAAAATTTCATAACCCAGTTGCTGCACAGGTCACTTAACTCAGTTCCTGAAGGTTTACAGATTCTGCGCAAACTCACTTCTTCATATCCTATCATATTCACAAAGGAGGGTTTGGTACAGCCTACCCTGGTAGGCTACTGAGGTCCCTGCCACTTTTTTGAAGCATCAGGGTGCAGGCCAGCCCACCAGCAAAGCAGTAGCGTTACCACTCACGATGTCGTTGAACCAGGTGCAGAAGCGAGCCTGAGGTATCTGAGGGCAGCGGGGGAGAGATCAACAGTCTGTGGGACTGCTCTCCTCCTTTGAGGGGACTGGTGCTCCACTGGACTCTGGCAGAAGCCAAGGGAAAGGCAGCCTGAGCAAAAATTGAAAAAAAAAAAAAGGCAGGGGAACGTGGCAGATGGTGTGTGCGCCTTGACATCAGTGCACACCATGTACCCCACAACAGAAAAACAGAAAATCCCCGGCAGCAGGGTGAAGAGGAACATCCGCAGGCCCCATACCCAACCAGCTGGGCATGCTGGCCCAACCTGGATCCATGCTTCAGTGGGGCTCGGGCAAGTCCTGGGGAAAGATGGCCAGAAAGGTAAATCCCGGCAGATGTCAGGGGGTCAGGGCCGGGGTACTCGTCTGAAGGAGGGGAAAAAAGTATCAGGGTACAGGTGAGCACCTACTGGAACATTAAAAAAAAGACATGTTCTAATACCAGAAGTGCATACATCAATCAAGCACACAATCTATTTTTTTTTTTAAACTTTGTTTTATTTTGTTCAAAACAAACAGACAGTGTTGTACAAGTACCGATAGGGAACCCACATTACATTTATATCTCCATAGAGGGCATCACCCCTCCTTAATATATGCAGTATACATAATGAGATGCTTTACAGATACTACATACGAGGGAAAATCAAAAGAAGGATAGCAAAATACTATTCTTCTAACTTTACAAAGTGTATTAATGCTGTAAAGAAGCCCATGAGAAGCCCGGAAGTTGTTAAAAAAATATAATAAATGAATGTCCCAAAGTCCTTCACCACACCAGGCGGCACTGGTAGCCAGGCATCAACACAGTCAAGCACAAGTTCTGTGCAACCCTATAATTTGATCCACCAAAATGAAAAGTCCCAAAGCTATTTAGCAACCTTTTAACCAAAATTAGCCATCTGAGTTATAATAAACTTTTAAGTAATTGGATTTAAGAGGAACTAATATAAGTCCATATAAGACGTAGATGTCTCCAGTACTGTCCATTTTTAAACGCAGAACAGTTCTCTAAGAATCTTGTGGTTAGCAATGGAGGAATTCAGTTCAGTACTTTCTAAAAAACACCAGAGTACCTGAAGAGGGACAAGTCAGGCCTCTGTCAGACCAGCAGTTCAAGTTCAAGTCTCCTCGTCCTCCGTAGACTGCTGATCGGATTCATCTTGCTTTCTGATAGGAAGAGCATGTCTACGTGCCCATTTAAGGGCTTCAGCAGGCTCGGAAAAAAGATACACCTTCCCACTGTGGACAATCCTCAATCACGCAGGAAAGATCATACAGTGTACAACTGAAGCTTCTCGAAGCATAGCTCTTATGCCATCAAAGCACTTGCGTTTCCGGCGGGTGGCATAGCTGATGTCCGGATACATGTTTATTCGGTGGCAGCCATAAAGCAATCCCCTTTTTCTTCTAGCCAGGTTTAGAATAAAATCCCTTGTTGGTGCTCCAACTCACCAAAATTATGGCTCAAGGTGTGTCCTGGTCTTCCACTCGCCCACAAGGTGAAACTCTGTAAACCCTCTGAAACTGGTGAGCTTTAAGTTGAGCATCCGATCCACACTGCTGGTTAAACCAATCTAGAAGAAAGAGTAAAAGGCTATCCCCCTCAGCTTCCTCCGGAATCCCCAAATTCACAAGTTAGGTGCTCTGCTCTGGTTCTCGAGGGTTTCAATGTGGGCCTTCCAGTGACTACTCTCTTTCACTGTGGTGGACACAGCACCCATCGCTGTGTCAGCCCTCTTAGATGCTTCGAGGGCAGTGGTTTGGGTGCCTTCCATGGTCGTTTCAAGTGTAACGATCAGACTGCTGGGCCCATCAAATTTATCAGAGTACAGTCACCGACTTGATGAGTTCAGTCAGTTTTGCCCTGATAGTTTGCAGAGTCTCCTCCTCCTCCACACCTCTGGAGTTGTCTTCGGGCCTGCTCAAGATGACGCACGTGGTGGAAGCTGGAGAAGCATTTTTGGATTTTCCTCCACTGCCATGGTACTGATCTTTTCGTGGATTTCCCATGGCCTCCACTGCTGGTTCAGACACCCGTTCCTGTAAGTTTGGCTCTTGGCAGTAAGTTGTAAACTTTAAAAATGTGCAAGTTTACGAAATCAGGCGGGCGAGAACAATCAAATATCCATCATACTACTCAGGCTCCACAGCACTCCTCCCGAATCAAACACACAATCTGATCAATGAAAAGAGGCAGCACATGCTGTTTCTAGCTCAGTACTGGGATTCTTATGCAATCTGTCCAAGCTCAGATGCGCATGCACAGGATCTCGGCTCCATTCTTCAAAACGTATTTATCAGCACTGTCAATGCTAGTTTAGCCAATGAAATAACATCCTCTTATTTTGCATGACATTCCCTATTGGATACCATTCTTCATGGAAAAAAACTGAAAGCAGCATGCACGAATTTACTGAGTCAGTGACATGCCCTCAGAGATGCACGTTTGGAGGATACATGCTTCTGGCACTGGAATCTGTGCAGACTGCTCTGACAGACAGTGAAAAGCAGAAAGTGGATTAAGAGTTAAAATAATGAATGATTTTACACATGGGACATTTCAACATAATTGATTTGATAAGTATGTGTCGATGTCCAAAAAAATACAATGAAAGGCTGAAGTGTCCTTTTCAACAGAAGCAGTACATGAACTTGGCAAGCAGCTTGATGGGTGAGTAACACATCAAATTTTATTGTAGACACAAACTGCCACAGACCAGCCCTACTGCTTCGACCACAGGGCTCTGTTACGGGCACTGACAACTATGGCTAGCTAACCCAATCTGTAGTGCACCTCTTAAAAGGAGAATGTACCCTTGTGCTGGCCCAGTGGCATGAAGGGTTGAGGCGCTGGACGCCACACCTCATGCCATGCTCGCCATACAGGTTCGGGAATGAGCCAGGGTTGTTGGGGGTCGTCGGGGGAGGGTGAGGAGCAGGATTGAGCTGCTGTGAGGAGGCTCTCCTCCCCCGGGGACAGAGGTGGAGGTTACCCGGCCCTTGGCTGCCACCTGGTGGAGGATGGATGGCAGCTCAGCCTACAGGAACTCCGGCGATCACCAGGGGAGAAGCGGAAGGGGTGGAGCTGGCACCACGGGGTGCGTGTGTGTGGCCGTGTGCTGGGGTCCCGGGCACCTTGGAGAAAACGAGGGTAAAACACTATTTATCCCTGTCACCAAGTAGGCAGGAGGTTGGGATTGGGGTCAAGCAGCTAAAAAAATTATTTTTTTTTTTTTTAAAGGAGAATGTCCCCATTTATAAATCACTAGCAACTACAAGCGACATAAGTGGCAAAAAGGCAGCACACATTTATTAAAAAAAACACATGAAAGTCACAAGCACATTTTAACACCTACAATCAATCAAATTTGTCCCAAAACATCAATATTTGTAAACCAAACAGGACATGGCCTGACTGAAGATGACATAGTCATCTTCATATGAGGACAATTATATTCAGATGTCTCATTCATGGTTTCACCAATTGTGAGATATCATAATAGCACTGGCTCTTACTGAAAACAAACATATTCAGTCACGTCATATCCTTATAGATTTATAAATATGCATGTGTGTGTATAAATATATATTTTTTTATGCATTTGCATAGCTAATTTATTTATTTGTACAGTCGGATTAACAACCTTTGAGTCAGAGACTCATTTACAAAGGCACCTCGTCACAGAGAGGACAAAAACAATACTACAACCGTCTAGATACAGACAGCGATACACAGAATACATAGATTACAGTGACACAAAGCATTATGTACAGTCAATTTACATAGGTAACGTATGAGTCAAAATGGAAGATATAAGCCCCTGCTATGCAGTTACAATGAGGGCAGAGAAAGGCAATATTTGTAGGTTGGAGCAGCTAAGGAAGAAGTGTGTGTGTGTGTGGGGGAGCAGTCCGTGGACTTTGCTGGAGTTGGAGTATGCTAGATGGCACAAGTCCTTGGAGGCCAGGGGAGTGGGCGTGGAGAAGTAGTTAGCTGCATTTACAACAACGTGTGTTGAAGAGGTGGTCACGAATGGCAATTTTAAAGGGACCAATTTTGAGAGTGTTGGTGATGTTGACTGGGAGGGAGATGAACAAGGAAGGAGCCCTGTAGCAGAAGGATTGCTGAGCTAGGGAGGTCCTGGTTCTGGGCACCAGCAGGGTGACCTTATCCGAACTGCAGGTGGCCACTGTGGGGGTGGCGTGTTGGGAGACAGGCAGCTACCCCGGGGTGGGGGAGTCCAAGTAGTGTCAGAGGCTCAGTAGATAGCACACTCGCCTCAGAGGCTGGCAGATCAGAGGGCTATGGGTTCAGTTCCCACATCTGGCACTTGGGTTAACATCCCAGTATTGACACTGTAGTGCAGTATGGGAAGGGTGCTGTCTTTCAGATGAGATGTTAAACAGAGGTCCAATCTGCCTGGATTGGTGGTAGTTCAGGTGGATGTTAAAAATCCCAAAGCACTTATCGAAAAGAGAGTAGGGGAATTTCCCCAGTGTCCTGGCCAAATTTCCTCATTCACTAAAAAGTACCACCAACAGCTTAATCTGGTTCAAGGTCAGTTGGCATTCACTTGTATCCCGGTCATGTCTGAAAATAGGCAGGATTTGTCTAGTGCACTTACCCGGTCAACAAAAACTAAATAAATAAAAAAAAAAGTAGAATTTTCTTGGATAGTAAGCAAGTCTGGTAGTGGAATCTTTCTTCGAGGTTGAGGAGGTTTGCGGTGGAATAGAGTAGGCGGTATGGGTGAGCCTGAGTGCTCCAGTCAGGAGCCTGCAGGCCTTGTTGAAGGAGGTTTGACCTAGATTCGGTAACAACCCAGAATACCAGAGAGCCAACAGGAGGAGGAGGATGAATGAGCACCCCCATGGATGGTTGGCTGTTCGCTGACTGCTGCGCCATCACCACCAGGATTTCCCCTAGGTGTAGGCAGGAGCAGGGCATGATTACAGAGGTAGGGACATGTGTCTTGCTCTGCACATGCCCACTGCACAGACGCTTGGAGCATGTCAATGGTACTGCCTCAAAAGAGGGAAGCAGCAAGGGAAAAAAAACACTGGTGCATCGATCCATCAGATGGCTCTGCCACATGAGGCAAACCATGCGAGAAAGGAGGCAACTCCCAGAGAAGATGTGGATGGCGCTGGAAGAGATGGGCTGACAGCAAGTATTAGGAGCAGGGGGAGGAGGATAAACCGTAAATTTTAAAAAAAATGGATTTACTGAAGATAACCAATACAATCAAGCATTCTCATGAAAGTCAACAGAAAAAATGTACAGCCCTTCTGGTCAGACACCAAAGATCATCTAGACCCATTTTTAGGCCTACAAGAGGCATTCATACCAGAAATCTGTGTACTGGTGTATACTCAGACAGACAGGAGTCTTTGGGCCTAGGAAGGGCCACGTAGCACAGGCTACAGCAACAGTAAAGTTAATCATCTTGAGACACTGGCTCGATGAGGAGGGTACCCCACAGAGCTGAGTGGCTTAAGGAGATTGTGTTTGCTCTGAATGCTGAGAAAACCATTCCTAGTATTAATCACAGATATAAAACACACTGTAACAGGTGGGAAACCTTACATACTTTTTTGCTGATTATGTGACTTTTCAGACTATACAACACTGAGTCAGAGCGGGAGCCTTTGACTCACATGTCATTTTCATTGCAGGTGACTGGGATTGTTAACCTCTATGACCTAGACCTTATTCGAGTGCTAGAACTCTGGACTCATCTAGTAGTGTCTGGATTGCTGGACTGACAATGCCAGAGATTGGGTATGTTTGTAATGTCTGATGTATATGACCAATGTAAGTTTGCAACTGTCCTGTCAAAAACAAGAAAAAGTTCAATAAAGCATACTGAATTTCCAACAATAAAAAAATAATCCACAGAAATGTTTAAAAGTACACATCAGTCTCTCTTGTAGAGTTACTGTATGTGAAGAAATTCATACAATGTTTTCAATCATTAATTTCCATGTAAACTCCAGACGTCTGCAGCCTTATTATTGGCGAGTTACTACATCACAAAGTTCAGAAACTCAATGAAAATCTGGCTGCAAATGCAGAGCTGCTACCTGACTTCAGTCTCCACCACTAAAAGCGAAAGTAAAGTAGCACCAGAAAAGGAAGAGGTAGCCCGCAATAGAGAAAAATCATGTGTGCGTGTTTTCTGGTGGACTTTGTTCCTTCTATTAATCATAATACAATGCTGCTGTAAATAAGCTAGAGGTTATCAAAACAAAAGCATGTTATCAACCGAAATAAAATCACTTGCGTGACAAAGTGGTGGGCAATGAACTACAGAGTATCATTAGGCAATGGGGCACAGACAGAAGAAATAATCACTCATCGTAATAATGCTGTTTCTTCCAAAGGGATCCCCTCACTATGCTTAACAACTGCAATCATTCCCCAGAAATTAACTGCCCCTGAGCTTTTAAAATTCTAGGCTAATTATGGAACTTAGAATGAAATTCAAACTCTGGTGTGTGGCCCCACTCACCCCTGCACTCTAATGTCAGATTCATTTCTAAAGCTAGGGTAAGCAGTGACCACTAAACTAGCTTAATGGCTACCAAAAAATATATGCCAAAATACAGTCCGAAAAGTTTTTAAAACTGTTTCAACATGGCAAAAGAATTTTTAAATGTTATGAATATATACAATAGCTGAGACTACTTAGTATCAATCGTAAAGGCACTGTAACAAGTAATGCTCAAACAGACAGAAAGAACGGATTCTTGTGTGAACCTTTTACCAGGTTCTGGAAGGGAAGCTAGGAATCGGGAATTGTTAAAGGAAAACGTCCTCAAAAAAAAAAAAAGGACCCCGCCTCAGTGTGAAGCAGGGCCCGATTAGAACTTGTAGAAAAAGTTGATTTCTTTCTTTTTTTTTTTTTGAATCTCCGCCGATGTTACATATTAGTAATTGATCTGAGTGATCCTGCCTCCCTCTGTGCCGACATTTCAAACACTAGCACCCGTGCGGCATGCCCACAATCACCCACAGCTGTCCTAAGAATGTGTCATCATGCGGGGAGCAGCCACAGGTCTGTCCATTTAAGTTATGTATCCTGTAGTTTCTAAAGCTCTTGAGTTTGAGCGAAGAGAATTGAGTATATCGAGACTGGTGATACAGACTGACAAGTCCACTATCAGTCTATATCTTGGTCTCTGTATAGCACTGAGACATGCACGCTCCAAACCGGAGCTTTTAGAAGCTACAGGGATACAAAACTCTACTGGATAGACCAGCAGCTGCTCCCCGCATGACACATCATTCTTGGGACTGCCACGGGTGGTTGTTGGCATGGGGTGCTAGTGTTTGAAGTGCCGGCACAAAGGGAGGCAGGATCAACCAGATAAATTACTAATATATAACATCACGGAGATTAAAAAAAAAATATATATAAACTTTCTGCAAGTTCTAATCAGGCCCTGACAGACACTAAGGTGGATGTTTCCCTTTAAGCATGTGAGGGATCCCTTTGGAAGAAACAGCAGTACTACAATGGAGTAATTTTCTTCAAAATCCTGGGATCCCTTACTTACGCTTAACAACTGTAGACTCTATAGCAGTACCTTGGGAGGCTGCGCACAGAACCTACTATCTAGGGAAAAGTTTCTGTAAGACAGCAGAACCAAAGCTGGCATCTCTTCTGGACTGTATGTCCAGACAGCAGTGCTTTGTGAAAATGCGTACTGTTTTTCAGGTAGATGTCTTACAGATTTCCTGCACAGAAACACCTCTGGATGAGACAACAGAGGAAGGTGCCCCTTGTAGAGTGAGCCCTAAGCTCTTCACGTGGCTGCCTTTTTTTTTTTTTTATTCTTTGGTAACCGGGTATGGCTCACTAGGCACAAGTGCCTGTTTTCAGGGGTGACCTGAGAACACTGGGCAGCTAAGTGACTTGCTCAGAGTCACACAGTATGCAAGTGGAGGTTGTGAGAATCAAACTCGGGTCTGGTCTGCTGGATGTACCAAACTTGTTCACACCTTGTTCCTCTAACCTCTAGGCTATACTGCCATCCAACTTTGTGACAAAAGAACTTATGCAGGAAACTATCCAATGAGAAATGGTTCTCTTGGATGCTGGTTTCCCCTTCCACGCATCACCATATACCATAAATGACAAATAACCAAGTATTAACGGACCTTACATCCTTTGTGTGGTCCACGTAACAGCTCAGAGCTCTCTTCACATCCATACTGTGGAGCTTCTGTTCTCCTCACATGGATTTTGCTAATACTGAGAGTGTAACAGACTGATTCAGATGCAATTCTTAAACAATGTTTGGGAGAAATCTTCTGTTAGTTCTAAGGACTACCTTGTCCCTGTGAAATATGATGTAGTTAGGATCTGCGCAGAGGTCTTGCAGCTCACTAACCCTTCTGACAGATGTCACTGCCACTGGGAAAACTGCTTGCCAGTTGACATACTTCAAAGGCAGCAGTTGCCATAGGTTTGGAAAGAGCCTACATCACCTGGGCTAAGCACAGTCAGGTCCCATGGAGGGACAGTATCCCTTACCAGAGAGTAAAGGTGATTAAGACCTTTAAAGAACCTTCTGAAATGGATTGTGAGGCCACTGACCTGTCCTTGCCAGCTGAAGTGTAAGCTGGCACTGCTGGCAAATGAACATTTAGGGTTGAGGGCCTGAGGTCCAAAGACTGGAGATGGACTATGTAGTCCAGGACTGTAGTCAAGACTTGCTCGCAGTAGGTTGAGCTGTTTACGAGTACACCAAAAGGAAAAGCTTTTCAACTTCAAAACACAGGTTTTTCTTGACGATGGTTTCATGAAAACCTTAAGCACTTTCATAACCTTCTCAGAGAGATTTAGTCCACAGAACTCTAGCTCTTCGAAAACCAAGCTCGGAGATGCAGAGTTCTCAGATCTGGGAATGTTATCCCACCCTGGGACAGTGTCAGCAGATTGTATCTCAGTGGCAGGTAGATAGGATGCCTGCTGGAAAGAGACAGAAGTAGGGAGTACCAAATCTGCCTGGCCCAGTCTGGAGCTATGAGAATCATTGTTGCCAGCTCCTTCCTCAGTCTGAACAGTACTCTTAGCAAAAGGGGGAAAGCTGCGAAGACATATAGAAATCTCTCTGACCAGTTAAGGACTGGAGCATCCTTTTGGACTGTACACACTCTGATTGGGGTCTGCAACAAAACAGAGGGAGCTCGCTGTTCTCCCAGGATGCAAACAAGATGCATACAGGTCTATTTCTGGTGTACCCCACAGTCTTAACACTGCTACCAGCAACTGCTGGTTCAGGGTCCATCTATGATTTCCCTTGCCGATTCTACTCTGAGAAGCCGCCAAAAAACTGTCCTCCACTTGTAGGTGTACTGCTGTAAGCTGAACACCCAGGGAGCATGCTTGGATCCATATCTTCACAGAGTCTGTATGCAGCTTTGAAGATCATGTTCCTCCCTGTTTATGTAATGCATTGTTATGGTATTGTCTGTTTGACTTGAACAGTGAGACTTCTGGTCTGGGAGGAAAAGCCTGCATTGCCAGACACACTGCCCTGAGCTCCAGGAGATTTGGGTGTTCCTGAGTCTCCTGTGCACTCCATATACCATTTATAGTGAGGTCCTCCAGGTGGGCGCCCCAGCCTAGGAGGAAAGGAGGAAGGGAGGCATCTGCTGTGAGTATGGACACAGATAACTGCTGAAGGAAGGGGATTCCCACTCTGAGGGTGTATTCTTCCTTACACCATTCCTGTGCCCTTAACAAAGATTTGGTGACAGGCACCAATTTGGACGGTGGATCCCACCTCTGAGATCAATGGTCCCCTAAAGTGATACTGGATGTCTCATTTGGAACCTGGCACCACTGCAGTGGATGACACCATGTGCCCAGTAAGTTGCAGGATAACCCTTGCAGATCTGGACTGACCTGCTTTGAAGGATTTTGCAGCTGCAGTGCAATCAGATCTACTACCCTTGTTTAAGGAAGGAATGCCTTCCCCTGCAGGGTATCCAGCTCTGCACCTATAAAGTCCACAACATGAACTGGTTCTGTTTGTGACTTTTGAAAAGCCCAGGTCCTGCAAGATGCCTTGTGTCAAGAGAAGGAAGAACTCTGCCTCCTAGTATGTTTTTCCTGACACTAGCCTGTAGTCCAGATGAGAAAAAGCATCACCCTCTACCTCCTCAAATCAAATGTGCTGCCAACTATAGCTAGGCACTCTGAACACTCTTGGAGTTGAGGAGAGGCCTAAAAGAAGGGCTATGAACTGGTAATGGCAATTCCCTATCCTGAATCTAGGGTGCTTTCTGTAGCTGGTCCTAATTGGTATGTGAAAGGAAGCATCTTTCAGATCCAGTGATCCTAGCCAATCTCCTTCTTGCAGAGATGGGATCACCAAGCTCAGTGTTAGCATCTTGAATTTTTCTTTCCGTGTTTGTTCAGATATCTCAGATTTAAAATGGGTCGCCACTCTCCATTTTTCTCAGAGGCCAAGAAGTACCTTGAGTAGAGTCCCTTTCCTCGCTGTGAGAGAGGTACTTTTTTCAATGAACATAAGAAGTAGCTAGCAGAAGAAGACCACCTGGTCTATCTTGTCTGCTCGAGATGTATTGGGGGTTCGTATTTTACCTCACCAGTGTCTCCCCCTCCCTTTGTCCCACAACTTCCTCTGCATTTATCCCAGGCTCTTTTGAATTGCTCCCACTGACCTGGTTGCCACAACCTCCTCCAGCAGCTCATTTCAGGCTGACACCACCGTTTCTTTTGCATTAGCTTGTACCAATTTTCTCACCTCCATTTCCAACAGGATTCATTCTGTTGGAGTGTGAGTATGGAATCCCTTGTGGTTCTGCAGTCTTGGGAATTTTCTGAGCTACAGAGACAAATCCTGACTAGTTCCAGGACCCAATTGTCTGTGGTTATTTTCATCCATTTCTGAAAATAGTGAATCAGTCTTTTTCCCACAGGCAATGGATGGGTGACCTGTGCAGACTTGTCAGGGGTTTTGCTTAGCTTGAGCTTTGGGGGCTGGTTGTGCAGCTGCAAGCCTGGTGCCCATTCTACCCCCACCTCTAAAGTGACCCCTCTGTAAGGGATAATCATAGGATATGTATACATGAGGAAAGTGCCCCCTACCTCTACCTCACCTTCCATAAGGCCTGCAGGAAGAGGATTCATTCAAGTTTCTGAAGGGTATAAACAGAATCTCCACCCAGGAGCCCTTTACAGTCAATAGCACCAGTAGGACAAGAGGGTATGAGATGAAATTGAGGGAAGGAAGATTCAGGGGCAATATGCAATGGTTTTTCTTCACAGAGTGCATGGTTGACCCATTGAATGGTCTACCGGCTGGAGTCATTGACTCCAAAACAGTAGGGGAATTCAAAGCAGCTTGGGACACAGACACAAGGGGATTGTCTCACAGAAATCCTAAAGGGAGGCAGGGCTCAGGGCAAACTAGATGGATCTTTGGTCCCCATCTGCCTTCAATTTCTATGTTTCTAGGTTTTCTTCTTAAGTGTTGCTCTTGTAGGTGGTTTTGTACTCATCCATCTTCTTCATGTTAGCCTCTGTCATGTCAACAAACAGTGACTGTCCCTCACAAGGGAAATCCATAGCTTTTCTTTGGGTGTCCTGGGACAGAGGGTTGTTCTAAGCCAGGCAAACTGCCTTAAGGATGCTGAATGGGCCATGAAGATGCAGTGTAGTTTGTGTCTACTGCTATATCAAACTGGTACTTTCTGGCACTGGCATCTATGGCTGACCATGGTGTGCCAGCCATATCCTGTGCCAAGTCACCCGTAGCCTTCTCGCTCAACGCCAGTATGGAGCTCCAGAGAGCTTTCTGGTATTGTGCTGTGTAGGCAAAGTAGGCTGCCTGCCTTAGAAGCAGAGAAGCAAAAGTATAAACTTTTTTGACCATGCTACCCAGCTTCCTTGAATCTTTTTCAGAAGGCTGGGAGGAAAGGGGCAACTTGGCCTCATCACATGTGGCAGTCTGGACCACATCTTCGTGATCAGAGCGACAATACAGGTGTTCAGATCCCTTTTTGTCCACCTGATACTTTTTCTCAGTTTTCTTACCTATTGCCAGCAGCTAAGGTGAGTGCTTGACATGATTTTACAGGTGGTTTTCTTAAGGGATTTATGGATGGGCGGCAGTAACCTCTTTGTGGGAGTTAAGCCCATCTTATCCTTCCCTCTTGATCTGGACAATCTCATCCTTACAGTTCCTCTTCTCTACGTACCCGAAGAAATCCTTTTCCCTTTCTCTAATCCCCTGAGCCTGTCTCAGATCCCTTAAAACTTTAGCCCCCTGACCGCTCTGCTCACTTCTCTGGATTTCCTTGATTATTCCTCCTTGTCCTCCCCATCCTGCACCTGCCAAAGGCCCCTCTCTTGTCTCTCACGTTCTCTGCTACGTCCCTGCTGAGCCAGCTCAGTTTTCTGGTCCTGGATTTCTTACTCTGGGTCTTAGAACATGTGTTGGTAGCCTCTGTCAGACCCAGCTTGATAATGGACCATTTCTGATCCGCATCCGTCACTCTGGGCAGATTGTGGCAACATGCCCCTCCAAGATGTTGACTGAATAGCATTTGGCTGGCTGGGCTGAAATCCAGGCAAGACAAAAGTCTTGCTGGTGGAGTCAGGTCCTTATGGGTCAGCAATAAGTAGCCAGTAGTTTGGGTATCCTGCTCTAAACAGGAGGGAAATGCGAACCACAGACTGAATAAAGAATCTGGGGGGGTCACCCTGGACTGTAAGCTGTCACTCAAACATCAGGTGGCGGTGACAGTCCAAGGTGTGAGGAGTAACGCTCATATTAAACCATATCTGGTGGACACGGAAGAGATGACACTAGCACAATACATACTTTCATTACACTGAGGCTCAACTACTGCAATGCTTACCTAGAGCTAACCAGCAAGTTGACGTGCCACCCGCAGCTCTTTCAGAGTGCTGTAGCCAGGCTCACTGCCAGAGTCAATTCTTCAGAGCATACCACACCTGTCTTATGCAAACTACACTGGCTGCGTCTGGTGGCATGTCACTTTTCAGGTTGCCTTTTTAACTTTCAAAGCCCTACTGGAACTGAGGCCCTACTACCTAATGACCTCTTTACTTTCCATACTCTGGGCCACCTCCTCCACCCCACTGAGGGTGATCTGCTGACCAGTGTAACACCGTGTCTGAGACCATCTGGAGATGGGGCATTTTCATTTGCAGCGCTGATGATCCCCCCCCACCCGTGCTATCAGCTCCCTCAGTGGAGGCATTTAAATTAAAAAAGGATTAACAACTTATCTTTTTCAGCAGGCTTTGTGTTGCTTCGAGCTGTCAGTTTTAATCACTGCATATTCGATTCTGTTTACCTGCTTGTAATAATATAAATCACCATGTTTTTTTTCTGTTACAAACTATATTTCTGTGTTGTAATCTAATTTACTGTACAGTGTTCTGAGCCCTATGGTGATAGAGCGGTACATAAATAAAATTGCCTTGCCTTTACAAGACACACTCAACATGGATTAAAAACAACTTTAAGAGAATTATGGAGCAGGTTAAGAGCTGTCAAGAAGAAACAACCTGACCACTAAACAGTGTGGTTCAGAGTTGCCATTGAAGAAAGAAGCACAAAGACTAAAGTGCTGGACTTCAGGAAGGCTGACCATGTAAATATGCTGTATCTTTATTTGGAGCCCGAAATGGAAAGCAGCAGAAAAGATGGGGTTGGGGGGGCGGACATCTCTCAGTTACAGGCCAGCTGCTTCTGGCTACGGAAACAAGGGTTTCAAGCCCAGCAGTATCAGGCAGCCTAGATGTGTCTTTATTTTTAACCTACAATTAACGGCAGACAGCAACTGAGCCTACTGGAAAAACACTGACAAAGACTTAGTGTGCATGGTGAAGAAAGAGAACTGAATGACCTGAAGTGTCAGGCAGCTTACAATCGCAGCTGGGGAAATTAAATGAAACTAAAGAAATGAAAAAAAAAAAAAACAAATACAAATAAATCAAACTACAGCAACAGATTTCCGAGTTCTGTACTGGTGTCCAGGCAAGGCAGACGTACAGAAAATAAAGAAAAAAAGAAGAGAGATGAGAAGTAACAAGAAAGAAAACAAAAAAACAAAACAAAAACACACCTGATCTTACTTGTTGCTGAGGAGGAGATGCTAGTGACTCCTGCTCCCCGCAGCATACACAGATTCTGAGAACCCAATGATTCGAGGGGAGACGGCTAAAAATCAAACTAAGGGGATTTAATGGGCTGTTGGTGACTGAGAAAGGGGACCTGGCTGACAGACTCCCTGGAACTGTCTAAGCCCAGTACAACAGTACCGCAGATAAATTAAAACAAGCATCTGTCAATGCCAAAGTTTGCTTGCAGTGTGAAAGAATTTTAAAGGCCCCCAAATGTTGGGACAACTTTGAAAAATATAACATTTAGACATATTTTAGCTTATATTTTACACTTTTTGCGTTTTTCTCACCCTTATTTCTTTACTACTAAGGATATTTCAGGATCTCTGCCCTATTTGCTCTGCCTGCTTGTCTACCTCTGTAGTCATAATTCTGTTTATGACATCCCATGCTGCTGTGGAGATAATTATGATGTCATAAATTGGAAATGATGATGTCACGTGTAGACAAGCAGCCAAAGCAAATAAAATCGAAGTGTCACTTCCCTTAATAATAAAGAAAAGAGGAGAAGAACTGCTACAATATCGTCCTGGCTGAATGGTACAGAAGAATGTAAACCAATGAGCTGCAGGTTCAGTCCCCCTCAGGGACACAAACAATATTGTCTAAAGAAATCTAAGAAAGCTTAGCTACAGGGCTGAAAGAAGGAGGGGGGGACATGACAGAGACTTTCAAATACTCACAGGTATAAATAAGGTTCAAGAGGGTAGCATTTTTCCAAAAAAAAAAAATGCTAAAGAACAAGGGGCCATGCAAGGAAGCTGGAGGGGGGTAGACTCAGGAGAGATGCGAGGAAGTACTTCTTCACAGAAAGAATGGTGGATGTTTGGAACAGCTTCCCAGCAGAAGTGGTGGGGGACTAAAATGGTAGCGGGATTCAAGAATGCATGGGACAGGTATAAGGGAACCTCACTGAGTGCGGGGGACCAGAGATCGAGTAGGGTCTGCTGTGTAACAGTAGGTAGGGAAAATGGGCAGACTAGGCGGGCCAAGCGGTCCTCATCTGCCGTCAAATTCTATGTATCTATGTATGTATGGAGGCTAGCAGGGTCAGCAGAGTGTACCACTGCTTGACTACCATCAAGCAAAGGCTAGGTAGAGGAACAGCAGACACCAGAACTGATAGGCGGAAGAGGACGTTGAGAGTGTGCACCATCCTTACGGTGTACGTGGTGCCATCATACACTTATGACTCCAACTGAAGGGGAGTAACAGGCAGAAAAGAACCCCTGTTGGCAGGACGACGCTACAACACTGCAGACACGGCACCACACCATCCATGGCACTCACACGAGGTAGGAAGCAGATGGGGTAAGTCCTGAAAGTGAAGTGACAGGGCTGGGGGTCGACAGCAGAAGGGGACTGATGGGGAGGAACAGGTGTACAATGTCCATATAAACAAAAATTGCAACAATATATGAACTATGAACTGAATTGTGTCTGAATCTCACATTTTTCCAAAGTTATCCAACTAGTACCATAGAAACATAAAATCTGCCAGGAGATAAGGACAGCTGGCCCACCTAGTATGCCCATTTTCCCCTGCCTACAGTATCACCACAGATCATACCTGATCTCCGGTTCATTACCTCCCCCCCTTCTTTTTCCCTAAAATTCCCTTGTGCTTATCCCACGCTTTCTTCAACCTCACCATTGTTTTCGCCCATACTACCTCCACTGGAAGGCTGTTCTAGGAATCCACCACTCTTTCCGTGAAGAAGTACTTTCTAACATCTGTCCTGTATTTAACCCCTACAGCTTCACATCATGCCTCCTTGTTCTTGAGCACTTTTTTCCCTCTAAAGAAACACTTCTCTTCTGTACATTATTTACCCCAGGAGGTACTTAAAGTGCTCTATCATATTCCCCCGTTCTCTCTCCTCTTTTCCTGTGTATACATACTCAGGTCCTTAAATCTCTCCTCACAGGGATTCTGATGCAGACCCGGCACCATTTTTGTTGCCCTTCTCTGGACTGCCTCCTCTCTGTCTATGTCCTTCAGGAGACGTAGTCTCCAGAACTGGGCACAGTACTCTAGGTGGGGTCTTGCCAGTGATTTATGCAGAGGTAACACTGCCTCCCTCTTTCTGCTGGTGATACCCCTCGCTATACACCCTAGCATCCCACCAGCCCTCCCGACTACCCTGTTGCACTGCCTGGCCCCCATTTAGGACATCTGATATGACTACCCCCAGGTTTTTTTCCTGCTTGGTGGTAGTCAATACCACCCCACCCATTTTATACTACGCCCCTAGGTTTCTGCGCCATAAGTGCATCGTTCTGCATGTTTTCACACTAAACCTCAAGCTGCCAAACCCCTGACCACTCATCGAGGTATGTCAGGCTACTGCTCATCCTTTACACACAGAGATACACACACACACTCCACCCTACTGCAGATTTTGGTGTCATCTGCAAAGAGGCAGACCTTCCCTTCCAGCTCCTCTGCAATGTCACATATAAAGACATTAAAGAGGACTGGTCACAGTACTGAACCCTAAGGCAAGGCACCCCACTAGTCACCCTTACCTTCCACAAAGTGAACTCCATGTACCACCACCCTCTGCCACCTATCTCGTAAGCAATTTCTTACCTAGTTTACCACCTCTAGACCCACCCCTAAGGTATCCACTTTCAGGGGTCCAGATAAGATTTACGACTAGGAAGTATTTACTGCTAGCTTCTTCAGTCTGGTAGCATTTTCATCTAAATGGTAGTAATGCTATCGACTGACCAGTTTCGAACTCCTGCCTCTAAACCAAGTCTCAAACCCACTGGGCACCTGCAGCCACTGACTTTCTTTGACTGGTGCTGCCATGGACTTTGAGATACCTTCCTAATGCTACATAGTGTTGTGGCCTTATTTGTAACATGTCATCAGGTTGCAACAACCCTTCTGTCCAGCCAGTTAGCAACTTCTGACACTCTCCTGTACTGCAGTCCCAACTGATTCTCGTGCTCTTTTCTGTCTCCGCCCCATATGCTTGCACTCTTCTAGTGTGTGGTGCAGCAGCTGCTAGCATTGCATGGTGCTGCCAATATTGTGCAAGTGTAGCAAACATACTTTAGACGTGCAGGGTGGGAAATAAATTCTTAAAATCAGAAAGTGATAGTAAAATCAGGCAAAAATGGGATTAAAAATACTCCCTTACTCCCCTTGTTCCCCCGCCCAGTTTGCTTACTGGTCTTATGTGTGGAACTGCGCTGAAAACCTTACTGAAATATAGGCAGGCTATGCCCACCACTCCACCAGTATTTTATTTATTTATTTATTTATTTATTTATTTAGTTTTGTTGACCGTGAAAGGAGGACTAGACAATTGTGCCTATTTTCAGCTTCGTCCTGGGGGAGGGGGGATACAGATGGATGCCAACTGACATTGAACCAGATTAAGCTGTTGGTGGTATGTTTAGTGAATGCACAGTATAGCCTAGCGGTTACAGTAATGAGGTGTGAATGAGCTTGGTACATCCAGCAGACCTGGGTTTAATTCCCACAACCTCCACTTTCATACTCTGTTACTCTGATCGAGTCACTTAACCTCCTCAGTGCTCCCAGGTCACCCCCTGAAAACAGACACTTGTGCCTAGTGAGCCTTACCCAGTTACCAAAGAATAAAACAAACCCTGATCTAATTTTTTGGTCACCCAGTCAAAGAAATCTATCAGATTCATTTGATATGACCTCCCCACCATGAATCCATGCTGTCTCAGAGCCTGTAACCCACTGGATTTGAGATACTCCACACCTTTTCCTTCAGCAGTGATTCTATTAACTTTAACACCCCTGATATCAGGCTGACTAAACTGTAATTGCCAGCCTCTTCCCTGCTGCCACCTTTGTGTAGTGTGACCGGCCCTCCTCCAGTCCTGTGGAAACACTCCTATTTCCAATGACCTGTCAAACAGGACTGCTAGAGGTGCAGCCAGTACCTCCCTGAGTTTATTCAATATCCCTGGATGCACCCAGTGTGGCCCCATTACTTTGTTCACCTTCAGATTAGCGAGTCCCTTCAGGGCTCTCCCCTCTGAGAAAGAACTAGTGTCCCCTTCCCTCCATCCAATGCTCCTGCTACTTTTTTTGTGGCCCCTGCTCTTCTCCGTCATCTGTAAAACACTTAAAAAGTATTTGTTCAGGACATCTGCTTTTTCCCAGTCCCCCTCTGCACAGTCCCCCCATCCCTTTTTCACCTTATAATTCCACCCAGGCCTTCCTCTTTTTGTTGACCTACCTAAAAGACATTGTGTACCCTTTTGTTACCGCCTGGACTATTCTTTCTTCCATTTGCACCTTCATGCTCCTTACTGCTCTTCCTGCTTCCCTCTAGTTCCCCTGATACACTTCCCTATCCTCCTCCCTCTGTATCTTGTTAGACTTTGAGTGCTACCGTCTTAGCATTTGCCTTTATTTTTTTTTGGCACCTCTTTCGAGAACCATAGGGTCTTTTGTTCCTCTTACTTTTTCTTACTTTTCTGATGCAGAGGTTTGCTGCCCTCACTATGGACCTTTTTATCTCTGCCCACTGTTCCTTCCACCCCATCCAGGACATCCCCCTCCACCCCACCAGGTCATCCCTGAGGCATTCACCCATTTTAATCTGCCACCCTGAAGGCCAGGACCTTTGTCCTTGTGTGGTTCAATTCCACAGCTGTCCTTCTTAAACCACACCATCGCTGGTCTCCAGACAGCCTCCCACCTTGACGTCTGCAACTCTGTCCCTGTTGGTGAGTACCAGGTCCAGTACTGCCCCATCACGAGTGGGTTCACGGACTAGTTGACTAAGGAACACCCCTTGCAGGGAGTCCAGGGACTCTTTAAAGGAGACAAACAACATATCAGTTTGATCAACAATTTCTGGTGTTTTCTGTTAATTACTGACACGCTAACATATTTGATGCTATTATAATTGTACTCCGCTTGTTGGCTGTCCCCCTCCCCTCGTCTAATGCTTTCAAAGAGCTGCTCTCCAGACTCCTGTGTGGAATCACTAAAAGCTGGAAACACGAAAACACACAAGCACCCAGATGATGATGAGGTCCGTTAACTGGCCGATGGACAGAAAATCAGTACGACTGTGGCTGGGCTGCGTACTTTAAATTAAACTACACAAAATTTACATTCAAGAGTGAGCTGAACACTGTCATCATCAACTTTCTTAGCACTGGCTTTTGAGCAGAAAGGCTACTGCATTTCTACATGGATTGGCTTAAACAGCACACATCAACACAGCCACCACACTGCCCAAGCACAACCAATATGTTCACTTTGTGCAGGCACGCAAGCTAACACAAAAATAAATAAAGGAGAAATAGTTAGAGCTTGGGCAATTTGTGACCCAAGACTCGTGGTTTGTCAGTCAACTTTCAGTTTGATTCGCAGGAATCACTAATCATTTTGCTGACACAACTGGCTTTAAAAAAGATTTTATTAGTTTTCCCCTTGTGGACTGACCCATGAGTCCAGCTCGCACACCGGGAGAAGTTTCTGATATATTAAACCTTTTCTTTGCGGAGCTTCCTGGACATGGAAATTCAGCTGACCAGGCTGGAAGTACAGAAATAAGGGACATAGTAACAGTGCCAGAAAAATTGGCAACCTTTAGATTTAAGAAATTTTCAGTACAGGAGATTAGCAAGGAATTAGTAAAAATGAATATACATAAATCAACAGGCCCTGATAAACTGGAAGGTAGATTTTTAAAGTTGTCAGCTCAATTTGCAGCTCCAGTGATTACCTAATTTTCAACTGGAGCTTATAGTTGGCTTATTTTCCATTATCCTGCACAGAGAGCAAGATTATACCAATCCATAAAGGAGGAGACGCTGCAGAAGGAAATAACTATAGACCAATTGCTTTGCTTCCTAATTTATCAAAATGTTTGGAAAAATTAGTAAATATCCAGATTACCGTGTACCTGGATAGGTATCAACTGCTAACTCCCCATCAGTCAGGCTTTCGGAAGGGCTATTCTACAACTACAGCCCTCCTGAGTTCAACAACCTGGTTTGCAGGTCATTTAACTCTGGCATAGAAACAGCTGCTGTTTTTGTAGACTTATCAAAAGCCTCTGATCTGGTGGCCCACTCCCTCTTATGTGACAGATTAAAGAACCTGGGCTTCTCTGATGGGCCTCTACATTGGTTAACATCATATTTAACTGGACGTACCCAGAGGGTAGAGATCCAGAGGAGTTTGTCCAGGCCTCGAAAAAGGTAACTAGTGGGGTACCCCAGCAGGGTCCATATTGGGGCCCCGCTTATTTTTGATTTTTAATAATAACTTGCCACAAGTAGCACAGCATACAGCCATAAGGTTGTATGCTGATGATACAGTTATAGTGGCCACAGGAGCAAACCTAGTTGACCTTCAGATTAAATTACAGTCAGACTTCACAAATATAGAGGAGTGGTTCACCAGGTCACGACTGACCATGAATGGTAACAAAGCTAAATTGATGCATTTTGCACGAAAATAAAAAAAACAAAACAAGTCTCTCAAAATTACAGATCTACACAGAAGGTGGAGTCTGTATTTAATCTGTGGATAACTATTGCTATCTGAGTGTACTTTTTGATTTCCAATTGACTGCCAGTAATCGCATAATTGTAACTTCAGGGAAAGTAAAAAAAAAAAAAAAAAAAAGGCTGGGTACCCTGAGGAGGATGACTAAGGACCTGTCCACATTACACCACTCCGACCCGATAATGGATACAAACCGCTACGGCCGGTGAGTGGTACAGTGTGTCCACACTGTGGACCTCTCTGGGTATGGGACCCGGTACCGCCGGTCCACCTGCGAGACGGGTGACCATTACAGCGGCACCTGATCCACAATGCAGCTCATGCTGCACTATGGAGCACTATGAGGGGACTGCTCTCCATCCACACTCTGACCCGAGTAGCGGTACATGGCCCGGATCCAGTTCCGTGGCGTTGTTGAAACCACCTCACGAGTGGTTTCGACAACGGTTATGAAAACGCCTCTTGTAACATTACAGGTGTAAACGCAAACCATTGCAGTAACGGTTTCGACCCCTGTAATGTTAGAGGGGTGGATCTCCTGTAGCGTGGACAGGGCCTAAATGTTTACAATTCAATGGTAGGAAAAGAGTGGCTGAGCAGCTCATCTTACCTAGTCTGAAATATGGGTAAGTAGTTTACTAGACTACAAACAAACAGTTAGACTGTTTAGACAAATTACAATATAAAATTGCAAAATATGTCCTGCAGTGTAATTATAGAACACATCATTGTCAGCTGCTGAGCAGATTAGGATGCCAGCCACTTGAAGTTGGATATACTACCGAATGGTTAATCTTAATTCAAAAACTTAAGGTACTGAATCCTGAACATAGCATTTCCCAACTACTTTTCACAGAGGATACAAATAAAAATTAAATTTAAATTTAAATATGTGTACATTTTCTTTCTCAGACAGCTGGTCTCCGGGCTTCCATACTGATGGGCAGTACCTCCTGATGCTATCATGCAAGCAGGAACCACAACTCTGCAGCCTGGATCTCCTCCCCTCCACTTCCTGTGTACACCAGTTCTTCCTAAAGCAGTCCAAATCTGGTAGTACTATATGAACCTGGAAACAAAAATGAGAAATATTATCCAAACATTCGGCCAACTGGCCACATCTGTACATTCTGGGAGGGAAGAAGCCCGGAGACCAGCCATCAGAGAAAGAAAATTTACAGGCATTTAAATTTCATTCTCTCTCCTCTAAACTGGTCTCTGGGCTTCCATATTGATGGGATATACTAAAGCAGTACATCCCCAGACATCCCAGGTGGGAAGAATGTAATTGCCCTTAAGGGTCCACCACCGCCTAGAGAATTCAGCGGCCAAAAGACGCCTCAGCTGAGGCCGTCACATTCAGTTTTTAAAACTTGCCGAATGTGTGAACAGATGACCAGATAGCCACCCTGCATAAGTCTGCTGGAGAAGCTTCTCTGAAATCCACACACGAGATGGCCATAACCCAGGTTGAATGGGCTTTCACTGGCTCAGGCAAAGGCACTCAGCCTGACTGCAGGCAGTGGTGATGGTTGAACGGATCCATCTGGCTATAGTCTTTAGAAGCTGTTTTGCCCATATTCTGACCCGCAGTGAGAATGAACAAACTAGAATGTTTGCGCATTGACTCCAATCTTTTAACGTAACGCTTTACTGCTCATCTGAGGTCCAGAGAGTGACATTCCCTTCTTGTCATTTTTTTGGGTGAGGACAGAAGGAAGGAAGAATCAACTCCTGGTTGCAATGAAACAGAGACAGTACCTTAGACAGAAACCTGGATCTGTTCAGAGGACTACAGAGTCCTAATGAAACCCAGTATAAGGTTCTTTAGTCGACAGAGCTACCAACTCACCGATTCTTCTGGCTGAAATAATGGCTATGAAGAAAAAGGTGACTTTCCTCGTAAGATGTATAAGGGATGCCTCCTTGACAGGTTCAAAGGGAGCCTTGGTCAATGCTCTGAGAACCAAATTGAGTCTCTAAGGGGGTAACTTTGGTTTAATTGGTGGGCATTTTAGAGTTGCTGCCCACAGGAACCTTCTGACATGGGGATGAGAACCCAAAGACTCCCCTGAATCTATTAACAAAACCGCCCCCACTACGAAAACCTGAAATCTCAAGGTGGGCAGTTGCAGCCCTTTGACGAATCCTTCTTGAAGGAATTGGAGCAGAATAGGTAACTATATTGGCTGGTTTGGTGTTTGTCGGGATTGAAGCCCGAACAGGAATCTCCGCAAGATGCTGTAGTACACTTTGGAGGAAGATGTGCAACGCGAGTAAACCATAATCTCAATCATGGGAGCTGTATATCATATCTCTGAGAGTTTCCTGCTCAATCTCCAGGCCGAGAGGGACAGGTTGTGCAGACTGGGATGTAGCACAGGGCCTTGATGAAGAAGGTCCAGGCTGATTCGAAAAATTATAGGTGGTTGCCTTGACAGATGAATCAGAAAGGGGAACCATGGACGACGGGGCCATTTCGGGCAGACTAGTATCAGCTCTGCCTGATCAAGCGCTACTTTGTGGAGAACCCTGGACAGGAGTGGTACTGGGGGGGGGGGCATCCAGGAGATGGTACTGACCCCAGTTTAGGGAAAGGCATCCTGAGTCACCGCTAGTTCGGCCTTGGCTAGGGAGCAGAACTGCCTGACCTTGGAGTTTTGCTAGCAGGTGAAAAGATTTACCTGAGGACAGCCAAAACACTGTGACTTGGAAGGTGCTGTTCTTCAACTCCCATTCCCCAAGTAGAACGTCCTTGCGACTGAGCCAGTCTGCCATGATGTTCTCCTAACCTGGAATGTACACCGCCCTCAGGCTTGCGAGGTGACGTTTGGCCCACCGAAACAGCAGAAGAGATTCCCTGAGCGTTTACAAGCTTCTTCTGCCACCCTGATGATTGATGTATACACTGATTCTCATTTGGCGTGGAAGCTCCAACTTGTGACCTCTCATGATATTGGTCCTCAGTCCTCCAATGAATGGAGGTCCTCATCTTGTGAGAAACTGGGATCTTTTGGTCCTGGTTGTGTCTGGTCTAGGACCACAGTCTGAAGAGGTTTGCCTGGATGGGTTGCATGTGAATTAGTGCTCAGGGGACTGTATCGGCCAGAAAAACCATAGTCCCTATGAGCTGCATGAAATCGTGAGCCAGCAGCTGGTGGGCCGTCTGAAATCTCCTGATGAGCTTCTGCAGGTCCTCGAATTTTGTTTCCGTGGGAAACACCTTGTTGACTTGTGTCTTCAAATCTGCCCCCAGATGGTTCAAGGTCAGCGTTGGAATTAAGGAGCTCTTCCTCCCGCTGTAATCAACTCAAGTGCCCAGAGGTACTGTACAACCTCGGCTACTGCCTGTACCGCTTGCCAAAATGTGGTGCTCTGATGAGAACAGTGTGCAGATAAGGGAAAAGCTGTAACCTTTGGCTCTGAAGTAGAGCTAGGACTGTCACTCGGACCTTGAAGCAGACTCCTGTGGCAGATGAATGGCCGAATGGAAGAGCCTTGAATGGGAAGAGCTGTCCCCCCACTTTGAGTCTGGATGTGAATGTATAAATTGGCGTCCTGCAAGTCGATAGATGCCAAACAGTCAACTTGACGGAGCTCCCTAATAATGGAAGACAGGGTCTCCATATGAAGGATCAGTTGCGCACAAAGCGGTTTAGAAATCTTAGGTCCCAAACTAGTCTGAATCCCCCTGTGCATTAGGGAACAAAGAAAAGCGAGAAGATGCCCCAACTGAATTCTGATGTGGTGAACCCGCTTGATAGCCCCTGGTGGTAGAGGGTTTGTAATTGCCTGGAATAGCACATATTTTATGCAGAGTTGCCCCAAATGGTTGATGGTACCACATCAGGTAATGGTGGCTGTGAGTCAAACTCGATTAGGTATCCCTTACGCATGTCTAAACTCATCTGTCTGCTGTGGTATGGACCCACTCCTTGTGAAAATTGGAAAGGTTGCCCCCATAGCGAGAATGGGGCCAGGCTGTGCAGCATGCAATGCTGAGCCTGGAGCCATCAGCGATGAGCCCTACTTGAGGATGGGTTTGAAGTGTTTCATTAATGCTGTTGTTCCCCCAGGCCTGTCGGGCGACACCTCCTCCTCCTCCTCCTCCGACGAAGCTACGCTGGTTCCGGGAGGAGAACCCCATTTATTTGCCCCTTGATGTAATTTCAGGCACAAAAAATTCTGGTGACCTGCTAACCCAGACTTTTCTCTGGTCTTAGACTGTGGCAAGCGCGCCACAGCAGTTTCCTCCAATTCTTTCACTGCTTCTTTGAAGGTGGAGCTGGACAGAAGACAACCTTAATGCCGCCAAGGGCCTGCTGACCAGGACTTATCTCTGATCTCTGTCTGCAGCCTGCACACCATAGTGGTTTCCCCTGATTATACACTGCTTCTCTGAGAGTGGAGTCGAACAGTAGATAACCTTCATAGGCAGCACTGACCAAGGGAATCTTGGAGAAGCATGTGCTTGCCAAGCGCGAAGCCAGAAGTTGTGCTGCGCTGAAGTTTGATAGAACATGGTTCTAGCAGCACATCTGGCTGCTGCCTCCCACACATCTGGTGAATAAATGGAGGCTAACACAAAGAGCTGGAGTTGCAGCAGTGCTGCCTTGTTTTTCTCAGAATCTTCTGCCAGCTGAAAGCTAGGACCTTGGCACATGAAAGAGGGGCTCTGGCAAAGAAAGGATTAGCTGTCGCTACCTTGAGCTAAGTTACTGAAGCTTCAAAGGCCTTCTTAAGGTGCATCCATTTTCCTGACCACCAGGTCTCAGAGTGGCCTCTCCCTCTGCCAGACTAATGGTTTTCTTTGTCTTGACAAGATGTGCAGAAAGGTGCTCCTCCTCATCAGAGGACAGGAACTTGGTTGTCTTTTGAGTCACCATCCTGTGGCCACTCTGCTCCGGGGGGTTGAAGGCTGCAATTCGGAACGTGGGGGACCCAGGGCAAATGCTCTGTTCAGTGATTCTATTAGATCTGGGGCCAATGAAGTTTGGCCAGTTTTTGGCCCCCCTGTGCGAACGCATGCACCTCAGTCCAAGCGGCCTGCCACTAATCCAAATGAGCAGAGGAGGAGGATGGAGCCTCCGCCAGGTCCTCCACCCTGGAGGTCACTCCCTTCTCGCACCTCAAAACAGAAGTAGCCTGCAAAGGTGGCCAAAAAAGGAGGGATCTGCATTTTCTTGGTATCTCCTGCCCTTGGGAGGCTTGTCCACCGACACAGTGTGGCCTAATCTCAATGTCCCTGAGGAATGGGGTACTCTCCCCGTGAACCTCAGGGAGCAATCCCCAGTGTGAAAGCATGTAAAAAAAAAAGGTGGCCAAAGGAGAAATTTTGTGGCTCGATTCCAATGCCCTTGAGGATCACCATGCTACTAATAACTGGGGCTTCTGTAAGCCGTTATGCCCCAGCGCTGTTGTCAAGAGTTGGAGGCCTTCCGAGTTATCCTTTGGGGCCCCCCCACCCCTCAGGACGCTTCCAGAGTTTATTGCTGTGCTTGGAAGAAACGCTGCTTGTTAGTCCCTTAAATGCTGCTCACAATTGATCCTGTGAAATGTGATAGCTATGCAAGCCTTGGAAGAAAAGTTGACTCCTCGCCCCTCAATTGCTGCTGGGGGTATGGTGCTGTTGATGACTCCAGAAGCGATAAGGGGCTGTTATCATCAATGAGCGGCTGCATGAATGCTTCTAGCCATCGACGAAGAGATAGACAGTTACTGTCATCGATGGAGAGTATGCTCCATAACCCAATATACTGCCATCGATGGGGACTATTCTCCTTAACCCAATATACATACATCTACATACATATATCCCTGTTTCTTTATTTTTTATTTATTTTGAAAGTCAGATTTACAACCTTTGAGTCAGGGACTCATTTACAAAGGCACCTTGTCGTAGGGAGGGTAGACATGGTTACAGTGTGAGATACAATAGTTGTAACATACAAGTGCAATACAGATAACAAAGAGCACAATATAGCAGTGGTTTATGGGATGAAGTTACATGCAGGAAATAGCAATCATATTAAAAAAAAAAAAAAAAAAGAAAGGGGGCTAGCAGTCCAACAGACACTGTCAAGGCTATGGGCAAGAAACGGGGAGGGACACCAACATTAGGTTGATTAAGGGCAATTACAACTTCGGGCGCCAAAGAGGTGGTTATTGTTAAGAGCGACTTTAAAGGGACCAATTTTGGTAGACTTAGTGACAGAGAGCGGGAGGGAGTTGAACCATGTGGGGGCGCGGTAGTGGAAGGACCTTTGGGCTAGGGAGGTCTTGGTACGGGGCACCAGAAAGGTGGCCTTAACTGAGCTAAAGGTGGCAACGGATGGGGATGCAAGCTGCAGGGACGCGGTTACCCTTGGGGGGAAGAGTCCTAGCAGGGATTTTTTGGCAAGTAAGCATGTTTGGTAGCACAGGCGTTCCTCCACAGTGAGCAGGTTGGTGGTGGAACAGAGCAGGCAAGTATGGGTGCGGAGGGATGCACCGGTCAAGAGCCTGCAGGCCTTGTTTATCGAGTTCTGGATTCTGATGAGAGTGGTATTGTCGGCCGCAGCGTAGATAGGTAGGCCGTAGTCCACTAGGGACAGGATGGAGGAGTTGATCGCCAGTCGAAGAGCGGTTTAGGGAAGGCAATCTCTGTGGTGATAGAGAAGGCCAATCCAAGAGTTTATGGCTGAGGACAGGGTATTGATGTGGGTGTGGAATGTAAGAGCAGAGTCGAAGGTGATGCCCAGGTACTTGTAGGATGACACCTGCTCGAGAGGGTGAGCATTACTGGGGAGAATGCAGAAGGGGCATTTTTTGTCTTATTGTGGTGATGCGAAAAAAGCATAATTTGTTTTGAGGTTAATGACCACTTTTCGGCTTGGTTGAATGTGTGCTGCAGGGATTCCTGTAGAGATGCGGGGTCAGAGTGGGAGCAAGGAGAACCACATCATCGGCATAGAGTACCATACTGTCCGAGCAGGAGCTGGGGAGGGTATTGAGAAATAGGCTGAACAGAACGGGGCCCAGGATGGAACCCTGGGGGACCCCCGAGCGAACGGGCAGGGTATTGGATAGGGTGCAGTTTACCTTCATGCGCTGAGATCTGGCAGAGAGGTAACTGATGAACCAAGCCGGGGAGAAGCCAAGTTGGTGGAGGGAGTCAAGTAGGAGGGGGTGACAGACAGTGTCAAAGCCTTGGAGAGGTCAATGAACACTGCGCCCGCAACATGACCAGAGTCGAGAGCAGAGTGGAGGTGCAGGGAGAACTCCAGGAGGGCTGTAGTGGTGCTGTGTCCAGGGCGGAATCCATGTTGTTCTGGACACAGCAGGTCGTATTTGGCCAGATACTCTGAGAGCTGAATGGCCACTATTTTTTCTAGTGCTTTGGAGAGAGGGGGGAGAATGGAGATGGGCCTGAAATTGTAAGGGGAGGTTCTATCTCCACTCTTATGGATAGGGGTGATTTCTGCAATTTTCCAGGCACTGAGAAATTGACCAAGATGTAGTGACCAGTTTAAAAGGTTGATGAGAGGGGCTAGTACAGTATCTAGGACTAATCAGAGAATCCTGGAGTCCAGGGAATCACAGCTGGGGTTGTTGCTAGCTAAAGCTTTTTGCAGATGAGGCCTGGCTTCAAGGGGTGATATGGCATGCAGGTAGAAAGGGGCATCCGAGGTGGGGGTGGAGGCAGGACATGGTCAGAAAAGTAGTTGGGGAGGACAGAGCCCAGATCTGAGAAAGCCATACTGAGGCACTCAGCTATGCAGGAAGGATCAGTAGTGACGGTACTGTCTATGGAGAGTAGTGATGGTGGGGGGGGGCGCGCGGGTCTTTCCATTGAGCTCTTTCATATTGTCCCAGAAGGCACGGGATGAGCCCCAAGTAGATTCAAGGGTGGCTTGATAATATCTGGCCTTAGCCTGAGGCTGTGATGTTGTCTGACGGCTTTTTAGAGCGGAGGGGAATTTAGTACAGGGTGTGCAGCAGCAGCTGAGCCCAAATCCTGGGAAAACTCTGCTAGAAATGTGTGCCAGTCAGTACAGCGTGCAAGGCTGAGACTGGAACCAAACAGAAAAAAGAGCTTCTGTAATGCTGCTCTTGTCCAACATTGAGGATATCCAAAGAGAAAATTAAAAATGAGACTTACAGTCTGATGTCTTCAGCCCTACCATGAGGAGACAGAGCTCTGCTACAGAGTACTTGCCTTTTGGAAGGCAGGAAGTAAACTGGTGTGCACACAGGAAGTGGAGGGGAGGATATCCAGGCTGCAGAGTTTTGGTTCCTGCCTGCGTGACAGCATCAGGCAGTACTGCCCATCAGTATGGAAGCCTGGAGACCAAGTTAGGAGAGAGAAAGGGGATCACTAAGAACAGTAAACCTAAACAGAATTCACCAAGACAAAAGAAATAATAAATATGGGGATAAAACACTAAATTACAGGGCAGCTGTATTATGGAATAAACTTCCTTCAACTATTCGTGTTCTTGACAAGCCTCGACCCTTTGCCCAGGCAGGTAAAGCATATTTCACTTTTACTTGTAAATGCACATAATCTGAACAATGATTCTTTTTGCCAACTGTGAGAAACAAGTGTACTTATTGTATTTGTCAGTGTCAGTGGCTCAGTAGGTATCACACTCGCCTCTGAGGCCGGGAGATCAGAGGGCTGTGGGTTCAGTTCCCACACCTGGCATTTGGGTTAATATCCCAGTACTGACACTGTAGTGCACTATGAGAGGGGTGCTGCACTTCTGAGGTGCCGCCTTTCGGATGAGACGTTAAACCGAGGTCCCATCTGCCTGGATTGGTGGTAGTTCAGGTGGATGTTAAAGATCCCATGGCACTTATTGAAAAGAGTAGGGAGAATTTCCCCAGTGTCCTGGCCAAATTTCCCTCATTCACTAAAAATACCACCAACAGCTTGGTCTGGTTCGAGGTCAGTTGGTATTCATCTGTATCCCCTTCCCCTGAGTCGTGCCTGAAAATAGGCACTTACCCGGTCAACAAAAACTAAATAAAATAAATTAATAAAATTTACTTTTTTTGAGTGTTGATCTGTCTATGTTCATGCATGTTTTAGACGTTTTGTAACTTTTAGTTTAAAACCAAACAGAACTGTCTTGCAAACTAGGCTACAAAGTCTAAATGACATGTATATCCTGCATAAAATTAAAGTTTTACCTACCTACTACACCCCGCACCCACCATCTGCTCAAACTGGTGTGCCGAATCCCTTAAAAAAAGGTTGTATTAGTTTTCACATCATGGACCGGCCCATGAGTCCAGCTCACATCCCCACCCCCACCAACTGCCTCAACTGGTGTATCAAATGCCTTTTCCCCATCACCTATGCCTCACCGTCAGCCATGTTGCATCACTTCAGCAAATCATTACTGAGGAGAAGCATGACACAGCACACACTGCGTGAGTATGCATGGCGAACGTCATTGAAGCCAAAGTTCTGTCAGTGAACCAGAGCAGAGAGAGAGAGAAACGAGGGTAACCAGACTGGACCAGGCTAAGGCAACAGAAGAAGAAGAATTCAAAAGTTGTTGGAGTAGGGTGCATGCGTGCTTTTCTTAGGAACAGGGTGACTATGCATAGAGATTAGCATTAATTACTAAATCACTGTAGACCAAGACCCGATGCAGAGTCAGGGCTGCAGAGGAAGAATACAGGCTGATAGCAGCTGTGATGCAGTGGACCACTACGGACGATCAGACCACAAGAGATGGAAACCTTTTCTGCACTCCCGGTCAGTGGGAAGGGAAAGATTTTGGAAGATTGGGGGGGGGGCTTCAGGAGGATACAAGAGTGACTTTATAACTACTATCATAAATGACATCATAACTGCTAAAGTAAACTAAAATGGCATATTAAAAACAATTGAACTCAAGAAAAGGAAAGTTGGTCAAAACTAAAGTAATGTCATAATAGCCTTAAAAAATGTCATGCCACTGGAACAGAATGAATCAAATAGTGGGACGTTCCACGCCCTGCGTAATGCAGTAATTTGGGGACAAAAAGCAACAAAATAAAACAAACTAACTGCTGAACTGTGAAATATGAAATGCTGTGCCCTGCAATAATGCAGTGATTTCTGGACAAAAAGTATTTTTACTCTGCCAAAGTGTGAAAACAAGTTCTGCACTTGGCTAGTCTAATGCAGTAATGTTTGGACAAGAAAAGAAACCTTAAAGTTGTGTCAGCCCTGAACTAAACAGTGCAGTGATTTTAGGACACCAAGTGAAAAAAAGACTTCAAAACTACTGTGCCCTGCATTTAGTGCAGTGATGGGACAGGTGAAGAAACTAAACTGTACAGTGAAAGATGAGTGCCCTGCAGTAGTCTATACTTTGCAGTGATGGGACAAAAAGTCAAGAAATAGTCTGCCTCTTCTGGGAACGTTTCTGTGCCCTGAGTAATTGCAGTGATTTAGGACAAAGAAAAAAAAAAGTGAAAAACAAACTGTGGCAAACTAAGGCCCTGTCTACACTACATAAATTTTTCCAAATGCTTTTAAAAATGTTTTATTTACCGTGCTTCAGTATGGTTTGTCGGAGCGTCCACACTACACTCAGATACCTTGTTTGCCGGCTCCTGTTCCCAGGCATGGCTGTAGCAATGCCAGATGCCGCAATGCATGCTGGGATACTCGTGACAGAGCACAGTAACGGATCCGGCGGAAAAGGGCACGGTTATGTTCGAGAGCACACTGTGAGCTCCAAGATATAAGTAAATTCTCCATTTTTTGTGGTGTCAGCAGCAAAAAGCTGTAGAAGTTTCATGGTGATTGCCTTAAACTGTTACAGCACGGTATGTTTCCACACTGCTGTTAACATGATCTAAGGCAACCATGTTGGCTTGAAACAGTGCTAAAGCCTTGCTCCGATCAGGGTTTTAAACACAGTTTCTAGCATGATTTTACCATGCTTCAGTGTGGACATAAGACTTTTTAAACAGTTTTAACAGAGTTAAAGTGGTTTAAAACTCAGTGAAATGTACTAATATGGACAGGGCCTAAGACTGCATCTCTAGGAAGCTGTGCGCTCTGCAATACAGTGCCACACAGCCCTTTACAGTGATGAACTCTGGATGTGGAGCCCACAATTGACTGAATGGCCCCCCCAGCTCCCAAACACTCCCAAACCTGGCTCCACTACTGGAGGGGAAGGAGGCTGGGGGTTAACTAATCATCAGCACTAGAATGGAGGGGACCTATGCAGAAAAATGAAACTGTAATAGAGTACTGTGCCCGCTAGGTGGTTGAGGGGGTGGAGTCTAACCTCCTAAACAGAAATGCATGTTTTTGAAGTCAGAAACCTATACTCCATTTTGTGCTGCCCAGTCTTCTGACATGCAGCCCTTCTCTCCCCATTTTGGGATATCCAAAAGCAGTGCATCCCTAGATGTCCCGGGTGGGAAGAAAGTTAAGTGCTCTTAGGGTTCCACCACTGTCTGAAGCACTCGGCAGCCAAAAGATGCTTCCGTCGAGGTCATGACATCCTGTTTGTAGAATTTAGTAAAAGTATGAATGGATGACCTTGTGGCTGCTCTGCATAAGTCTGCTGGAGATGCCTCTCTGAAGTTTGCCCATGACGTGGCCATGGCTCTGGTGGAATGGGCTCTCACTGGACCAGACAAAGATACTCCCGCCCTGTCATATGCCATGGTGATTACTGATCTAATCCATCTGGCTATAGAGACTTTTGATGCTTTTTTACCCATATTTTGGCCTGTAGTCAAAATAAACAAGCTTGATGTTTTGCAAAAGGCATCTGTTCTCATAATATAAATTCTGATTGCTCTCCTCGGATTTAGAGTGTGAAACTCTCTTTCCTTTTCGTTTTCGGGTGAGGGCAGAAAGAAGGAAGTATGAGCTCTTGGTTACAGTGGAAGAGAGACATAACCTTTGGTAAAAAGCCTGGATCCGTCCTAAGTACCACCGAATCCGGATGAAAAACTGTAGGGCTCTTTGCTTGACAGTGCCTCCAGTTCGCTGATTCTCCTGGCTGATGTAATGGCTACCAGAAAAACCACCTTCATTGTAAGATGCATGACTGATGCTTCCTTCAAAGGCTCCAACGGTGCTTTTAGGACAAGATTACGTTTCCAAGGTGGTACAATTGGCTTAATTGGGGGACGTTTTAACATTGCTGCCCTTAAAAACCTCCTGACATGAGAGTGAGACCCCAGTGTATCCCTGAGTCGGCGAACAAAAGCACCCCACAGTGCCGAAACTTGAACTCGTAAGGTGGCTGGCTGCAACCCCTTGTCGAATCCCTCGTGGAGAAATTGTAAAAGCACCAGGAGGGTTATTGGATGATCCTGTATATTTTTGGAGTGGAGCCAGAATAAGAATCTTCTCCATATCCTATAATACACCCTGAAGGACGAGGCGCGTCAGGAGCTGACCATTTCAATAACTGGAGCAGTGTAACCTAACTCTTTGAAAGTCTCCCGCTCAATCTCCAAGCCGAGAGGGATAGATTGCTCAGATTGTGGTGCAAGACCGGACCCTGATGAAGAAGGTCTGAGGTGAGCTGGAAAACGAAAGGTCGTGCCTTTGACAGCTGAATGAGTAGAGGGAACAAGGGGCGGCGTAGCCACCTGGGACAGACCAGGATCATCTCCGCCTTGTCTCTGGCCACCTTGTGCAGGACCCTGGAAAGCAGTGGGATTGGAGGAAAAGTGCACAGGAGGCCGAGGCGACCCCAGTTTAGGGAGAAGGCATCCTGAGCTAATGCTAGATCGTCTCTGGCCAGGGAGCAGAACTGCTGAATCTTTGAGTTTTGCTGGCAAGCAAACAGATCCAATTGTGGATTGCCCTACCTCTGTATGAGGAGCTGGAAGGCAGTGTCCTTCAGCTCCCATTCTCCTGGGAGAACGTCCTTGCGGCTTAGCCAGCGTGCTATGATATTTTCCTGACCTGGTATGTACATTGCTCTTATGCTTGCCAGGTGCTTCTCTGCCCAGTGAAAGAGAAGAGGAGATTCCCGAAGCATTTTTGAGCTTCTTGTGCCGCCCTGATGGTTGATGTAGGTCACTGCTGTTCAACTGTCTGTTAGAATCGACACATCCCTGTTGCGCACCTGCTGATGGAAGTGCATCAGGGCTAGACGAACTGCCCTCATCTCTAGGACATTTATGCTGTACCTCGATTCCGCCAGGGACCACTTGCCTTGGGTTGACATCTGTTGTAGGCGAGTCCTCCACCCCGAGGCTTGCATCTGTCGTGATTCTTGTTTGATGTGGATGGCCCAGGTCTCGACCTCTCATCACATTTTTTCTCCGAGACCACCATGCAAGGGCGCTTTTTACCTGCTGTGACACTGGGATGAGGTGAAGCTGACTGTGCCTGGACTGGGACCATAGCTTGAGCAGGTGCGTCTGAATGGGCCGCATGTGCACCAGAGCCCATGGGACCGAGTCTGACAATGACACTAGTGTCCCTATTCGTTGCAAAAAGGACTGAGCTGGCAGTTGATTGCTCCTTTGGAATTTGCTGATGAGTTTTAACAGGTCCCTGAACTTTGAGTCGGGGGGGAAATACCTTATGGTCCTGCATCCTGAATTCCGCTCCCAGGTGGTTCAGGCTCTGACTCGGAATTAGGGAACTCTTCTTCCGGTTGATTAGAAAACCATGAGCCGTGAGGAACTGGACTACATCAGCCACTGCTTATACCGCTTGGTCGAGCTGCGGAGCCTTGATGAGGATGTCGTCCAGACAAGGGAATAGCTGGATTCCCCGGTTCCGGAGGTGGGCTATTACTGCTACCAGGACCTTCGAGAAGGTTCTTGGGGCTGAGGACAGTCCGAACGGGAGAGTCTTGAATTGGAAGTGACGGTTGCCCAGCATGAACTTCAGATTTTGCCTGTGCCTGCTGTGAATCGGAATATGTAGGTAGGCATCTTGCAGGTCAATGGATGCTAGAAAGTCTCCTTGCAGCACTTCCTTGGCAATTGAGGCCAATGTTTCCATCTTGAATGGTCTGCTGCACACAAAGCGGTTTCGGAACTTGAGGTCTAGGACTGGCCTGTGACCTCCTGTGCACTTGAGCACAATGAAAAATAGGGAGTAGACCCCCCCAGTTGAGCTCTGTGGGAGGAACCTGTTCGACAGCCCCGGCTTGCAGAAGATCCGTGATGGCCTGCAGTGTGGCTTGTCTTTTGGACATGTTGTTTGAAATAGGAGAGGGCACAACATGAGGCAATGGGGGCTTGGACTCGAATTCTATTAAGTATCCCTGGTGGATAATGTCCAACACCCATCTGTCCGACGTTATTTGGACCCATTCCTCGAGAAAATCTGCCCCCTACTCGAGGATGAGCCCGCATTTCCTCATTGTGCTTTCTTGTTGCCGTTTCCTGTGTCTCTGGGATTTCCCCCTCCGTCTGATCCGCCTCCCTTAAAAGTCCGCTGGTGTCGGGAGAACCATGGCCTTTTTCCTGAAGAATTAGGATTCTGTCCCTTGTTGTACTCTCTGTCACGAAAATTATGCCTTGCGCCTGAAGGCCAGGCTTTGCCCTGGCTCCTAGACTGGGGCATATGCACCTTTGTTGTTTCACCCGATTCCTTCACCGGCTCCTTCAGCGCAGACCCGAACAGGAGGTTGCCTTCGTGTGGTGCATTAACAAAATGGCTCTTTGAGGAAGCATCCACGTGCCATGCTCGGAGCCATAGGTTGCATCGAGCAGAGGTTTGGTAAAACATGATCCGTGCGGCACATCGGACAGCTTCTTCTGATACATCCGCTGCATAGGCGGAGACCAATCCCATTAACTGTAGCTGGTGGATAATGGGGGAGTTCTTTTCTGGATCCTCTGAGAACTGAAAAGCTAAATCCGATGCCCAAGACAAGGCGGCTCTGGCGAAGAATAGGTTTGCCGTGGCGGCCTTAAGGGAGGTTGCCAAGGCTTGAAAAGCTTTTTTGAGCTATGAGTCCACCTTTCTGTCCACTGGGTCTCTTTGCGAAGCCCCTCCCTTGGCTGGGATGACAGTTTTCTTGGTCAGGTTGGAAATCAAGGGGTCAATTCTGGGGCAGTCTAACCACTTTTTGGATTGTTTTTTGTCAAACCTAAGAAGTTTGGAGATCCGTTTGGGAACCGGATACACACGCTCCGGACCCTGCCATTCTTCTTTTAGTAAGTCCTCAATGGCGGGAGGTATGGGGAAAGCTGTAGCAGGTCTACAGGCGGACCCCAGACGAAAAACCCGTTTTGGTTGTGTGGTGACCAGTGGGGGTGGTGGTGGGGGTGCCCCCCCCCCAGGTGAATCTCGGATATGACCTTTTTGATAAAGTAGTCTAGGTCATCTAGGTTGAAATTTCTGATCGAGGAGTCGTCAGGATCTGATGAGGAATCTACCATCTCTCCCTCTTCAGTGAAAGAGCTGGTGACTGAAGAGCCCAGGGAGTATTCCCTGTGACGTCTGCCCTTGTATCCGCCCCTTGTTCCACTCCGTGAACGAGACCTTTTTCTTCGCCTGTGGCTAGCATGATGGTGACCATCCTCCTCTGGAGATCTGCCCTCATCTCTGAATTTTTTCTTGGGGCGAGAGCGATGACAGGACAGCCCCCCTTTGTCAAAAGAGGATGAGGAGGGGATCCTTTTTCTCCTGGCTTTCTTGTGTGGTCTCCCATCTGGTGATCCCGGAGGGTGCCACTCAAAGGAAGAGGGGTCCAGCGTAAAGGCTCTGTTCAACCTATGAGCTCAAGGTCAAGGGAGGGGGATGGTCCCTGGAAGTTGCTCCCCGCAGACCTTGAGGCAGCAAGCTGTTCGGACCTTTCCGGAATACTTGACTGTGCCCGCTCGGACCTCTCCTGACCATTTGCTTGAGATGAGATGGTGTCCGCTGTGCTGTCTCCGTTAGCTGCCACTGTCTTCTCACATGTGAGGCAGAGTCAACCAAAGGTAATCAGGTGAGGGGACTTGCAGCGCAGGCATTTTTTCCCTCAGCTTGATTTTGCCGAGGTCATCTTCTGTAGTTCCCCCTTGTTGTGGGGTCAGAGCGAAAGGATGAAAAACAGTCCTTTTGGCACTGCTAACTGAAGAAAACAGTCCCATTAGCCCTGATGTGATGGACCCTTTAAGTACTGCTGCGATGGCCCCTTTAAGCCTTTAGGTACTGTACACTTTCACTTGGTATACTTTCACTTGCTTGATTGGCTGGGGGGGGGGGGCGCTATGCCCAAGCCTTCAAGTACAGCCTGCCCGAATGCTCAGAAGAGTGGCAGCGCTTCCTCAGTGATGCCCCTCCAGTTAAACCAGCCTAGCGCGTGAAAGCGCTATCCCCCTGCACATTTGGCGCCAGAAAAAACCCTGGGGATTTGATAGAAGACGATGTCTCCCACGCTCCCACCGACAGCTCGACCTAGTAGGAATCGCACTGAAAAGAAAAGATGCCTCTTCAGCTCCCACAAAGTATCTTCAGACGAAATGCACCTCCAGCTGGTTGCTGAAGCCTTGCAATCATCGCGGCTAACACGCGGGGAAAAAAACACAGCTTAGCGAGGCCGTTGCGAGGTGAGACCAGCCTGTGTAGCTTGCAGGGCTAAGGCTGGGTCTCACCGAGGCTACCACTACTTTGGTAAAGATGAGTGCCTATTTTTTGTGTTTTGTCACCAAATCTTCAGCCCTGCCATGTGTGACAGGGCTCTGCTGCAGAGTACCTGCTTCACTGAAGGCAGGAAGTAGACTGAAGATCTCCGGATGTGGAGGGCTTGTTATCCCCCCCCCCGTTGCAAAGCTTTGGACCTGCCCGACACTGACATCAGGAGGAACAGCCCAGGAGTAATGAAGCTCGGAGACCAGCCTAGGAGACAGAATGCATGTTTTTGAAGTCAGTAACCTATACCCCATTTTGTGTTGCCCAGTCTTCTCTGACATGCAGCCCTCCTCTCCCCGTTTGGTCTGTGTTTGTGTTGGTTTGCAAATTTAAGTTTTTTGTTTTGGACAGCCCCCCACCTCCCCCGATGGGATGACCATGGTCCAGCAGACAGCCGAGACAAGGTTGAGGAGGCAGATATAACAGGGGAGCACACACCTGGTGCCAGAGCCCATTTTCCATCTTCTCCTCGCAGACCCCAAGGTGGCGCATCGTGGCATAACACAAACACACTGAGCATGTCATCACATCAGGGCTCAACTCCGCCCCATCCTGTGTATGTCTGTGTTCCCTAAGCCACACTACCACCTGTGGTCATCCACGAGGCAGTGTTGTGGCGGAAGATACAAGCCTCCCTCCCCGGAGGTGGACAGCACCCCTGGGACACTCAATCCTCCTCCCCTGGTAGGCTCATGAAGACTGAGATCGCTCTCGATCTCAGGCTGTTGAGCCAGTTGCCGACTGAAGTTTAAGCCACAGTTGTGCGCCTTACAGAGTGCTCCTTTTCTTTTTCCATAAAGTTCAAATCTGGGAAAGAAGAAATGGACACTGGATATGGAGGGAGGGGGGTGGCACACAAGGCAGGAGAAAATCTGGAATGATATAAACTTATTTTTCACCAGCATTCATGGTGACGCTGAGGGTTGAGGCACTGGATGTCACACTGCACGCCACACCGGTAACCTGGGTTCGGGAACGGACTCTGGTCATTCATGGGTAGGCCGGGATAAGTACTGAGCGTCCAGAGAACGGTTCTCTCTCCTTCCTCGGGGAAGGGGGGTTTGTGTTGCATGTGTCAGCACAGCAAGAGGGGTTTGGTCCACGCCCAGGGTGCTTGGCTGCCTCTGAGGAGGTGGAGGCAGCTGCTGCGCCCATTGCACGGGCGCAGGGGAGAAAAGAAACGGAGGAAAAATACTGGGACCTAGAAGAATCCATGACAGCCCCGATGGGCTGGAGAACATATCCCTCCGAGGGGAAGAGGGGGTCGTAGCCCCTGCCGGGGACCATGGAGGTGGTGAAAATAAGGTACGGATTAAAAATAACTAACTAAATAAATAAATAAATAAATAAATAAACAAACAAACAACATTCATGGTTACGTAAGTGTTCACATCTGCCCTGCATTAAGCAGAGTGCATCAGCAGTTCAATGTAAACCAGGGCTCGAAATAACCAGCTGTCCACCCATCCCGGACAGCCGTTTTTCATTTGGGACAGCCGTTTTGTGAAGTCCGCCTGTCCCTTGGACAGGCGGTTTTGAATTGATGCAGCCAGACAGTATTGGGCAGTAGGACCCAGAGGCAGACGGGAGGTATCCGGACAATGTCATGTCAACATGACGCCAGAGTTCCCCACTGAAAAGTGTAGCTCCACCGCCTATTCAGTCTCCCACTGAGGTCAAGTGACTGCAGCTACTAGTGTCACCTGACCTCTCTGTGAGCGGGAAGACTAACGGGCGTGGAGCGACGCAGTTGGTGTATCCTGATTCTCTCCTCACTTTCACTCTACCCTTTGCATGGTGAGGGGAGCTCAGCGTAGTAGGAGAGCGAGAGTGCTGTGCTGCCTCAGATATCGGGGCACGAATCAGCGCAGATGATTTCTTGTGCAGCAGCAATATAATACACAACAGCCCTTTTCAGGGCTCTGACCTTTATCTTAATCAATATAAAAAAAATTGAAACTGATCTTGCTGTCTGGGCCGGGGACAGGCGGGAGGGGACCTAAGGAGGAGGAGGGACAGGGAGAGTGGGGACTTATTATTTTGTTTTGGAAACCACAACTGGAAATAAATAAGTTTTAAAGTGCTTCTCTGGTGACAGTTTAAAAAAAAAAATCAGTCACACAGGGCTCAGGACTCCATTGAGGGCTCTGTAGTGCAGTCTGCTGCAGAATCTCATAGTGGTGGAAAACAAACTATCCATACTCCACTGTATGTGCTGATTTGCAGAAAGTCAGACAGAGAGAAATAAAAATAAAACATTTTAATCAGGGCTTCTGGCAGTGAATAAGTTGAGTAAAAGACAGTGCCCCTATTACCATGAATATTGAGCATTAACCCCAGTGCCTCTGTTCAAATTAATCTGTGAGCAGCTCACTTCAGTCCACTTCTTTTATTCCACTGAGGTCAGTGCTCTCAAAGCGGGATTAAAAAAAGGCTTCTGGTCTGCTTTAACTTTGAAAAAAAAAAAAAAAAAAAAAGACTTCTGCCTTGAGGGGTCTGTGCAGCTCAGCTCTGTGTTGTATCGCCTTTTGTTGATCACTCAGTCATCAGATTAGACCTCCACTGTGTTTCTGTGCACTGCAATCTGCAAACAAAGTATAAGGGGAGGGAGGAAAATATTTTGGGGGGGGGGAACAACCAGAAAACAAAAGCAAAAGATACGAAGAGTAAAACTAGGGAGGTTATCCCAGGGGTATTGTGGTGAGGTGAGAACTAAACGCTTGCCTAGAGTCTGTGTGTTGACTGAACTTCTGGTGGTGTGGGTAGGTGAGTTCAGGGGAGGGGAGAGGGAGTGAAAAAAAGAAAGCAGTCAGGCACTGTCAGAAGGAGACTGGAGTCAGTACTACTCTGTACTGTTGTACACCTGAATAAATTCTCTGTTAACCCACTCTCTCAAAAGATATGTGATCTGCAAGTGGTCCGATTCTGAATAAGAAAATATATATCTTGACTGCTGACGTGTGCAGAGAGGTGAAGGCAAGGCTCTAAGCTTATTGTTCACTCAGCCTGTGTAAAGCCCTCCAAAGCTGTTAGCTACAGCTTGAACCTTGAAGATAGATACTAATGGACTGACTGTGCTACCTTAAACTAGCCCTGTCGGCCTGCTGTTGTGCTCTGCCAGTGGACTAACTGAATAAAAGTAAAATTGGGTGGCTGTGACAAGAAGGCACTGTCAAAGGGAGAGGAGAGGGGCTGAATTGAGCGACTCAGACTAAACAAGGAGTAAAACAAAACAACTTGTTTCTGGGGTTTTGTTTTGTGGATAAAAAAGAAATTCTAAATTAAAGCAAGTATAAGGAGTGCCTGCAGTGCTTCTGCTTGAGAGATAAGGCTCTCTGTGGATGTGGAGGAGTGGAGAGGAGGAGGAGGACTAATAAAAAATACAGCGACTACTACTTTAGCTAAGTAAACCAAAAAGGGGAAAACATGTCTTTGTTAAAGTTTGGCTTTAAAAATATTACAGGAAAGCCTTCAGTTTCAAGTCAAGAGGGAGGAGAAAGCTCGGGTTCCTCTATGTGTACTGCTTCTCCATTACTGATAGACTCAGTAGCACCAACTACTCACCCTGACCCCACCATTGTGGCCACTGCTGATATGCCAGCAACTCTCACTACTGGGACAAAAAGAAAAAGGGGGGTTCCAGGAGACCTGGAAGAAAAATAGGGAGTGGCTACTATATGAGCCTGATGTGGGTATGACCTGCTCATACTGCAAAAAATACTTAACGGAGACAAACACTTTCATGAGTGGCTGTAAGAGCATGAGACTTGAAAATGTACGTGCTCATGAACTCTCAAACCTCATAAATTAGCCAATGAAAAAATATTGTGTAACACTGAACCTTCCAACTTAGCAACTGAACGAGGAATAATACAAATGGAAAAAATGGTGACACAGTAGAACATTTGTTTAGAACAACTCTGTATTTGATTAATTCAGAACGCCCATTCACAGATTTCCCTGGCATCTTAGAATTACAACATGTAAATGGTACAAATGTCGGAGTCAGTTACAGAAATGACAAACAGGCAGCAACGTTCACACATTTTATTTCAGAATCAATAAGGATAAAAGATGCAAAACTGGTTAATAGTAACACTTTATCTCTGTCTTATGTGACTCAAGTACTGATGCCTCAGTAATAGAAGAGGAGGCAGTCTATATTAGGACAATGCAAAATTTCCGTCCAGTTAACAAATTTGTTTCCCTTCAGCCAGTCTCTATTCCAAATGGTGAAAGCATTTATAACTCAATAGATGATGCCTTAGAATTCACCTTGGACTGTAAAGACTGGAAAGAAAAAATTGTTGCTTTTGGATCTGATGGGGCACCCGTCATGTTGCGTAAAGTGACTGGGGTGTTTGGCAGGATTTTGAAAGACGTACCTTATTTGTTAGGGATTCAGTGCAGTGCCCACAAGTTGGAGCTTGCTATAAAGCAATCAGCAACATCTATTCCATACATGAAAACAGATGAAGTCTTAATGGGCATCTATCAAATATACCATAAGTCTCCCAAAAACTGGGCCGGTCTCAAAGAGTTAGCCAGTAATATGAGCTACACAATTCACAAACCAGTTACCGTGTCAGGGACCCGGTGGGTTGCACACAGAGAAAGGGCTCTGTCTGTTATTCTGTCCAGCTACAAGGCCTTAGTTGTACATTTACAGCACATTGCTTCCACACCAGGGCAAACAAAAGATCAGGCCAGTGGGTTGTTCAAAACAATAAGTACTGTGAGATTTGTCCTCTTTTCTCAGTTTCTGGCTGAATACCTTTCTGTCATGATGGCCTTCAGTCTAACTCTACAGAGAGACAGCTCAACAGTAGAAACAATAGTCAGTAAGGTTGAAAGCACAGTGCTCTGGCTAGAGAACTACCCTGCACAGGATAAACTTGACAGTCTGTAACGAATTGCTGTTGCTCCCCTGACTCTGACACAGCTGACAGCGACACTAGCACAAGTCGACTGACAGGCTCAGCCACTACTCAGGTTCAGTTCTGTGGATCTGATATCTTCCTTAACTTAGAAAGGGGATATTCTATAGATAGAACCAAACAGGCAGTGTTGCGTGATGTTACAAGCCTTCTTTCATCAACAATTGAAAGTATTAACTCACTATTTTCCAATTTTAAAACAGACAAAGTCCTACGGTCATTCAGTATGTTTAACCCATTACAGTTACCAGATAGTGACCAACTGGCCCTTTATGGCAATGAGGAAGTCAGAACCCTCACAAAGCACTACAGTGACCTACTGAAGAAACACAATCATAATGTAAACCTGATTGAAGTGCAATGGTTAGAGCTTAAACCACTTATGAAAAAAAAAAAAAAAAAATCACTGAATGAGCTGTCTCCGAAATTTCAATATTTGGATTTCTGGCAAAATTCTCCATAATGATGCACATGAACAGCGATTCCTGATATTCTGGTCTTAGTCACAATAGCTCTACTGATCCCAACCCAAACTGCAGTAGTTGAGAGAGGATTCAGCTTGATGGGCAGAGTGAAGTCTGACTGGCAGTCCTGTCTGTCTCCTATGACTACATCTGAACTAATCGTGTCAAGCTGTCAGATGCTAGCGTTGCTACATTTGACCTGCAGGATGCCATAACACTATGGTTCAAATCTGGAAAACAAAAGAGAAGACCTCATGTGAGACCATATGGCTGCAGACTAGATTCAAGTTCTGATTCAGAAATAGACTAGACTCAATCAGTGTTTTACCTTGAAAAAATAACCCCCTCACAACAATGTGGACAGGTAAAACTTTGTCCGGACAGGCAACATTTACATTCCACCTGTCCCTCGGACAGGCATCTCAAAAAAATTATTTCTAGCCCTGAAAGCAACTGTCCAGAATATAGAATTTAGATATAGTACGACCACACAACCTTATTCTGATCCGTATGCGGCCTGTAAGGATACTGTACTTCATAAAGTAATGATGGGTCTGTATGATAATAATGGCTGTTTGAAAACTTCAGATGTGGAAATGTTGGAAGTTGTACATTCTCATTTATTTCAATTTTTGGGGGCAGAATGTTTCTTATTCTATTCCTCTGCTAGATTCTGTTTTAATTACTGAGCTAGAAACGCCTATTTCTGCCCAAGAGGTTAGGGCGGCAATTACTAGATTAAAACCGGGGGTTTCTCCTGGGATAGATGGTTTATCGCATGAGTTCTATAAGCAGTATATAGATGAACTACAGTAAGTGTCATATTACCACATGTATTCCATTCTTTGGTTGAGACAGAAGACAGATTTGTGCGGAACTTTGTCTCAGCATTGGTAGTTTTTTGTTTTAAATCTGGAGATAGATGTGATTTGTGTAATTGGAGGCCTATTAGTCTCCTTAATACTGATTATAAAATATTTTCTTCTATTATAAATTATATGTTATTACTAATACTATTATAGATTATAAATTTTTCTTCAGTCTGTGTAGTAGATTACAGAAGGTGGCATCCGTGCTGATACATCCTGCACAAACCTGCTCTGTTCCTGGGAGGAACATTAAACAAAATTTGCTATTATTAAGGGCACTAACAGAATTTGGTAAACAAAATAAATTGTCTGGGTTTCTTTTGGCCCTGGATCAGAGGAAGGCTTTTGATACTGTTTCTCATGCTTTTCTGTTTACTGTTTTAAAATATTATGGATTACCTGGTCAAATGCTGGCATGGATTACATCCTTTTACAAGGGTGCTTCCTTTTCCCCCATAGTTAATGGTTTGGTAGGGACAAGTATTGACTTAAAACAGGGGGTTCGTCAGGGATGCCTGCTAAGCCCTTTGCTTTTTACTTTTATATTAGATCCTTTGATCAGAGGGATAATAAGTAATGATTTGATTTTGGGTGTTTCTCCAGGTATGGATATTTCCCCTCAAAAAATCTCTGTTTATGCAGATGATATTTGTCTTATAGTGCAAGATTCAGTCTCAGGAATTAGGGCATTACAACAGTTTGAGGATTTTTCCAGATTTTCGGGAGTATATTTAAATTATGATAAATGTTTTGGTTTACAAATAGGTTTAGGGGATGTGGTACAAATGATTGGTTCTTTTAATATAGTACATTCTTATATTAAGATTTTAGGAATTTATTTTGGATCTTGTGATGTGGCTTCTTTGAATTGGGAAGAGAAATTAGTGTTGGGGGAAAGAAAGGTACAAATGTGGAAATCCTGGACTCTCTCAAAATTAAAACGGGTTTCTATTATTAAAAAATTTCTTCTACCCATTTTTTTGTATATTAGTTATGTTTTTCCCTTATCTTTAAAATTTGAAACTCGATTATTAAGTTGTTTTTTTCAAATGTTATGGGGTAACAGGTTAAATCCCATCAAAAGAGATTTTACTTATTTGCCAATTCAGGCTGGGGGGCTTGGTATGATAAATCCGGTGGTTTTTTTCTGTTCTTTCTTTTTTAGTTCTATCTTGCATAATGATTCAAATACTACTGAGAATTTATGGATGGATTGGACGGATGAGCTGTTTAGCTCTTTTTTTCAATATTGGGATCAAGGAATTAAGAAGGTCAAAGGCTTGAACCTTCCTGATTTTGCAGTCCCTGGTTTCAGAAAAGTAAAAGCATGGCAATTACAAAAAGCAGAGGCCTTTTTACTGAATAGAAAACAGATTTATCATAGGATCATGGAAATGAATTTCTTGGTTCAGGTAGATTTTCCAAAATGCTGTCCATCTAGACTGCAGTTTGCATTGAAACTTTTAAGAGACCTTAGAGTTCCTGTGCATATGTGAGATGTTTCTTGGCTTTGTTGTTATGGGAGATTAGGGGTCCGTGGCAATTGGAAACATAAGGCGGTGGAGGAAAGGGAGTGTTTAAGACCAGGGTGTGATGGGTTATTAGAAACCCTAGAACATTTGTATATTAATTGTCCATATATTGTACTTTTTTGGCTTGATTTACAGAATAAATGGAAGTGGGGTCCTATTAATTATGAATCCTTAATTTTAGGGGACTACTCAGGGTTTTTAAGGAGATATCACCCTAGTACTCTGAATGTGATCTTTGCCTGCATAAAATATCATCTTTGGCAAGCTCAGTGTCACTATTATTTGCAACATGCTGTTTTATTAAACTCTGTTATTATTTCACAAATTGAAAAAGCAATACAAAAAGTTAAAACTTCTGATTTTTTTTAAAGATGGATAGGAGGACATTTGCTATATTTTGAAAAATGTAGAAAATTTATTTTGATTCATTTTTCTTGTTTTTTGATTGGTTTTGGATGTTCATTTCCTTTGTTATTTATATTGCTGATTTTCTTTTTTTTGAGTATTTTTTTGTGACTTCCTATGATGTTATTTCTCTGCAATAAAGAATTCCCCTACTCTTTTCGAGAAGTGCCATGGGATCTTTAACATCCACCTGAACTACCACCAGAACAGGCAGATGGGACCTTGGTTTAACGTCTCATCCGAAAGACGGCACCTCAAAAGTGCAGCACCCCACCCCCCTCCTGCACTACAGTGTCAGTATTGGGTTTTTAACCAAAGTGCCTGGTGTGGGGATAGAACCCACAGACTTCTGATCTGAGTCCCGGCCTCAGAGGCGAGTGTGCTACCTGCTGAGCAACTGACACTGTTTAAAATATAACATACCTTATCATGGTGTGCCACAGCAGAACTCTTCTACCCTGATCCCTTCCACCCCACCCTGGCAATCGCCAGGTTCCCCATGGCCTGGCACTACTATCTGTCCTCCACTGAGTGGAAGCTAAGGGCCAGGGAAACCTCACATCAGTCCCTGGGCCTTGCGGCAGCTCAGTCCTGCTCCTGTCCTTTTAACACACCCCCTTCGCCGACCCTCGACAACCCAGGCTCGTTCCTGAACCCGGGTCGCCGGCATGGCATCCAGCGCCCTCAACCCTCAGTGTCACTGGGCCAGCTTTTGGCTGGTTGTTTTTAAGTATTGTAGGGATAGTTATTATTTATTTAATTTTACTGTGTTATTTTTGGTACGGTTGAGATTGTTTGCTGTTATTTATGTTTTTGTTTGTTGTAAATAATTTGTACAGCGCTCTGAGTCCCCGGGAATGGGCGCTCAATAAATGAAGGTTTTTGTCTGGGGAGGTTTACGTTGAGTCACTGAGTCATTGGCACAAAAAAAAAAATACATGAGGGTTTTCTTTACTTACTTACAGTGTAGTTCAGCACAAATGCATAGTCAGACTTATTACAAAAAAAAGGCAGCTGTATTTCTCAAAACACAGATCATGAGAGACGTGATGGGAGAGAGAGATGGAAGTAGCCAAAACTCATCATAATACATGAAGGGTAGTGTACGAGATGTGTCATCAAAAGAATAAAATGTATTCTGAAGGTAATTTAAAAAGTAAAAAAAAGTAATAAATTCAGTTTACCTGCCAACTTGGTGTCAGTTAGGTTCTTCTTGAACAGGGTTTTGACTGAAAATTAACTATATTTTAAACGTTTTGTGAACATTTATTTAAGACATTTATAGGCAGAGCTGTGAAGCATCGACCACTGCACAGATTCCCCCCCCCCCACCCCACACACACACACAGGCATCATATAAAATGAAACGTTTCGCCGGCCTGCCAGTGCAGCAGCAAGGCGTCCGACTGCAGGTGCCGACATCCTGGGTTTGGTTACGGATTCTGGAGTCGGAGGACCGGCTGGGGGGGAGGGGAGAGAAGGCTTGAGCATCCCAGGGACTGCTCTCCGTCTCGGGGAACTCTTGTGTGTGGCTGGGTGTACCATTGTAGCTGGCACCACATGTTTGGGGGACTGGGCAGACGCTGGTGTCTTTGCACATCACCGCCCCCAGGAACAACTCCTACAAACAATGCCAGTCTGCTAATGATGGCCACTGCCGCTCCAGCTGTAAAAAACAAGGTTTTGGGGGGGGTCTCCTGTGGCCCTGCCCTGGGGGGCAAACCAGGGCTTAGAGACCATGTTTCCTTTGGGATGTGGCACGCACCTGGCAGCCCCACCCAAGGGGGTAAGCCTGGGAAAAAGGGGGGGGGGAGCGGCAAGCAGATCGGGGAGATCGGAACCTCTAGAAGGGGTAAGGAGCCAGGCATAAAAAACAAACTAAAAAATGAAGCGTTTTGTTACCTGAATGCTTGTAAAAATGTGTTACTGCCCCGGTGCAGCTGGCATTTCCCACTGTGGTGCTCCTCACCTGGTCACGATCTCGTTAGTAATAACGTGAGACGATGATGCTCCACTGCCCCTGCCTTATTGTTGCCCATATGTACAGAAATATAATAATCTACATATCTTGGATGCCCATTGGTATTTTTACTGACATTGCCTAAGTGCCATGTGTATGCCTGGCGATACACATGGCATTTAGGCAAAGTCTGTAAAATACTGATGGGCATCTGATCTCGTGTTATTCGTAGCGAGATTGCAGCCGGGTGAGGAGCGCCATTGTTGAAAATGTTGACTGTACCCGGGACCTTCACACTTGTTTATGAGCGTTCAGGTAACAAAACGCTTCATATTTTTAGTTTTTTAATTTTTATTTTTTTGTGTGTGATGCTTTTTGCCTCCTCCCGCTCCATCCTGGTCGCCCTCTCCTTCGGGCAATCAATCCATCTTGCCACCATTCTAATGCTACCTCCAGGCGCCGTCCGCTGTCCCTCATCGTGCATACTTGCCGACCAACCCTACGTGTCCCTTCGGGGAGGGGACCCCCTCCTTGGTCACAACTGGGAGGGGATACTAGTGCACCCGAAGGCACACTCTGACATCCTCGCAGGGGAGAGGCAAGAGCACAGCTCGGGGCTATCCTGAGCTTCGCAGTGGTGGAGAGGCAAGCTGCCAGATCCAGTCGGTCAGGTGGACTCTTCAGTGTTTTGACCCTTCCACCTCCCAGTTCGACCTGGATGTCCTGGGGTGAGGCGATACAATGGTGTGTCAAGGCCACACACCATCAAGTATGTCTCCAGTCCACCACCAGGAGTCACAGGTCTGCCCATCCCCCTTGGAGGGAAGCGCCCAGTGGACGCCTTACTCCCCCCTGCCGGGTCTCTGCTCCTGGTACCTCAGCTCGGGGCACGAACCCGGGTTGCCAGCGTGCTGAGCGAACCCCTTTTGCTCAGCGCCATGGAGACGGCACACTTCATTTTATATGGTGCCTGCAAGGGGGGGGGAATCTGCAGAGTGAAGCCCCGATCTGTGCAGCTGTCTGGGCTTCACGGCTGCCCATAGTTCTCCTTTAAGACATGAGACAGCAAGCAGGTGCTCGGCCAGTTAGACAATCATCCCATTATCTACGCCACTCAGGTAGACTTCCTAGCTTTTTTTTTTTTTTTTTTTAACGTATTTTTTTCCCCCTTCAGCTCGGCTGGGACCTCCTTCCACCACCTAGCCAAGCCTTGATACCAGTTGCCTAAAACTGCCCCACACCTACCTGCCAGGTCTCAGAGGTCCACCTGTGTCTGACTGCTGTGCTGCCTCACTAGCTTACCTTCCCCCCTCGGCCCGGGTATGCCTACAGCCATTTCAGCATTACTTCCCTGCAGTGGAGTTGCGGATCCTGGGGATCCCCCTGACAGGCTGTGGGAGGAGTCTGGCAGTGAGCGTGGTGGGTGGGCAGTGGCTTCATCTGCCGAATCTGTTCCCTATTTTCCTCTGTAGTCCTGCCCTCCTCCCCAGGAGTGTGCTTGCCTCACTGGGTGTCGGTGTGCCAATGCTTCCAAGTGGTTGCACTCGCTCCAACGTCCCAGTCTGATGCTATCCCCTCCACTGCCACCTGTGTCATCCAGGTGACAGTAGAGCAGCAGATCCCCCTCCCCAGAGCAGGAGAGCGGCCTTTGAGATGCCTGATCTTCCTCTCCCCAGCTGGCTCTCTGATGGCCCTGGCTTGATTCCCAAACCCAGGTAGGCATCACGACCAATAGTGCTACCACTGCGCTGGTGGGCCAACCCTAATTCTAGCCTTGTTGTGGGGGGTGGACCTGTTTCTACATCAACCGTTCCGTATCAATAGGACATCTTGGCTTTAAGTTATATTTATCTACAGCCCTTTCTGGTTTGAATTCAGTGGGGGGGGGGCCTTGATTTTTTTGTTTTTGTTTTTGTTTTTTTGTTAATGCAAATTAGTATCTCTACAGTGTCGTTTTTTTAGTTTTTACTTTGTTCAAAGTTGAAAAACACTTGCTCTCCACAGTTGTATTAGGCAGAGGAAATACTCTTGATCACATACACATTCGCACACAGATTGCAGAAGATTTAGTATACAAGTTATTAAAAGTAGCTTCCGGCTTTGCCCAGGTATTGGAGGGAGGCATATTCTGAAAGTTAGCCAGAGGAAAAATCTTGGAACTCCTGCCATTCTGCAAGCACCTGGGCACTGTCGCAGTCTGGCAGTAGTTGTGAGAAATGGTCAGGTACTAAAGTAATGTCATCGTTAACCGTGCAACTCCGGTTTCTTTGAGTCTGACGGCGAAAGTCTGGTATCTTATAATTTTGCATGATTAGAGACACTGGTTTTATCAGATGAAGAGGACCATTCTTCACATGCCTTCTCAATGTCTGTAGTATATTTCTTACACAGCTGTTCACAGTTTCTAACAGTTTTGCCACTGAGGTGTGTTAATTTAATTTTACACACTTGTAAATGACTTCAGAAGAGTCCCCTGAAAGATCATCTATCCCAATTTTTTATGAACACTTCAAGTTCACTGCCTAAAGGACCGCTTTCATTTGTGGATTCCTGAGTATTTCTCACAGTTTCAAAAGAAGTACGTAGCTTCAGCATCAGCTGCTGCTTTTTGAAGTGCCAGTGAGAGTCTGCAAGTGGCCGCAGCACCTGTTCAAAATACAAAAGGTGTGCCGCCATTTGGAATTTACATATTATTTGCAGTACACTCTTGGCTTTGGCCTGGTTATAAGCTGGATCTGCGGCCGTAGATTGTAAGCGTGTACAAATTACAGGGAATGATTTGATAAGTCAAGGTGCTGTAACACAATGCCGTACTCAGCATGTTCCCTGGGCCTTTTTGGGTCTTCTCGACCAACCTCTTCATTGCCTCTGCAATGGAATGCAACTTTCTGTTGCTTAAGACTTTTCTGCTAGAGACAAAAACAGTTGTGTCAGGAAGTTTAAAACACCACTAAAATAGGTTTTATCAGAAGCATATTTTATGGCGAATTGAAATCTGTGTGAGAAACAGTGAACAGTTAACTACTCCACGTCTCTGACCTTAGAATAGCACTAGGACCTTGTCTTAATACAGCCACGTTGACTCATGACCCATCAGCCCAACTACCACCATTTATTTTACTTAACCCACATTATGCAAAAGCATTTGAGTAATTGTGTAACCTCCCACGTGTGTCATCAGGTACAACTATTGTTCATTGAAAACTAGCTTCAACATGATAATTTTTGGGATAACAAAAATCGTGTATATAATTCCTTTTCAGTCATGCTGCAGTTAGTACTACCATTCATTAACACAGAAAAACAATTTGCCCTTTTGCCAGTTGCCAGCAGGTTTTCTTCAAGATTCTTATGATACACATTGTGAGTTCTTTTCCACTAACAGTGTTTATGAATTTATTGCCCAAATGCACTGCATGGTACTGCTCAAGTTCTGCTGTTGCTTCAAACTTTTTAATTGGGATATCCTCTTGAGAGGGTCTCCATCAGCCTGCCTAAAATGGTTCCGTGCTGTTCCTCTGTGTTACTGGACCCTTGTCCTGCAGAATATTAAATTGTTTATTTTTACCTGGCTGCAATTTTCTGGGTCTGTTGTCTCAACCCTTTCCTTGCTCTCAACTTGACTTACAGGAGGTGGGAAATAATTTTAACATAGTTAACCGCACTTCCACCTTCCTTCCCATACCTGTTATGCATTCTAATATAATCTGACCAATTTTTGATACGTAAATGATTTAGCTTTGGGGTGCCCTCAGATCTACCTAGAGTTCCACGCTCCTCACCAGCTACTGCTCTTTCTTGTCATATTTCTAAAACATTCTGTGACATCAGTAACAAAATTCCATGCTAATCGTCTCAATTGCCTGGAATGGTGTTATTGATGTCATAGAATATTCAGACAGTATAAAAAGAGAGAGCAGCAGCTGCTGAGGAGAGGGGGATTGAGGGTAGTTACAAAGGTAGCAGAATCTGATTATTAATTTAAAGGTGACCTGCAAACTAATTGCAGCAACCTGCTCCCGTCCCACATATCTTTCTGCAGTGCTGCGGGAGTCTGTGGCTGCAATGGTGGTCGTGATGATGATGATGATGATGATTATTATTTTTCGAATAAAAGGAATATTTAAAAACAGCGCTGAAACATTTTGGTGAACGCGTAAGTGCCTGGCGGGTCCTGATCGAGCGGGCACAAGTTACTGTGGGTATTCCACCCAGTTTGTGACATGGCAAACACCAGTGCTGGACAGGTCCTTGCCGTACACATGATTTTAGGTATCAAGATCCACGTAGAAGCAATAAAATAAATATTAAACTGCAGCCACTGCTGTTCGTTAATAGCAGTGGTGTTTGCCATGTCACAAACTGGGTGGAATATCCATAGTAACTTACGCCCGCTCGATCAGGACCCGCCGGGCACTTCTGTGTTCGGCGAAAAGTTTCTGCACTGTTTTTAAATATTCCTTTTTATTCAAAAAATAATCATCGTAACAGCCATGAACTCCCGCAGCACTGTAGAAAGGTATATGGGACGGGAGCAGGCTGCTACAATTAGTTTGCAGGCCACCATTAACAGAAAAGGTTGAAAACATACCAGAATATTGGATAGATACTAAAAGGACAATAGGAGGTCATATAGAGGTATAGAAAATGGGTTCCTATCACCTTTACAGGTGTGCCGATATATACCTAGTGGTGACCTCGTCTTACCAATTTTTGAATCTTAAAATCTTTGTTGTGCTGCTGTCTCTAGATGCTTCTGGATCATTTTGACTTTCAGTTGAGGGCCAGGTAACCCCTCATGCAGCATAGCTCATTTTTGAATTCACAGCAGTTTGCAGATTGCGCACACTGCAAAATTCCCCTTGCTGACAGTTTGTAGCCAGTTTTTCTCTGGATCATTTAAAAAAATAAAAAAAGATTTTGTGCCACCCTTCAGCTATTTTTTTATTTATTAGCTTTTGTTTACCGGGTAAGTGCATTAGGCATGAAAGCTTGCCTATTTTCAGGCACGACCCAGGAGAATACAAGATGCAGAGATTACAAGCAGGTGCAAGAAACGTACAAATTCATACAGCAACATCAGATATCCCAGAGGGAAGAAATTGTACAGAGCCAGTAACAGTCCACACAGGGATGTATAACAGAAAGACACAATTACTCACAGTTGTGCAGGAGTGCTACAGCATGACATGTGAGATACAATGATAAACACAGCAAAATACATGAAGGGCAATTACTGTGAGAAGGCAGTAGGGAGGGCCGGGGGTATACTGGGATGTATAGGGAGAGGCATCAGCAGCAGAAAACAGGAAGTTGTTATCCCTCTGTACAGACAGTTGGTGAGACCCCATCTGGAATACTGTGTCCAGTTCTGGAGACCCCATCTCCGCAAGGACATAGACAGGATAGAGGCAGTCCAGAGGAGAGCAACTAAAATGGTGCAGGGTCTGTAAGAGAAGCCGTATGAGGAGAGACTAAAGGAGCTTAATATGTATACCCTTGAGGAAAGAAGGGAGAGGGGGACATGATAGAAACTTTCAAGTACCTCAAGGGAATCAACAAAGTCCAAGAGGGTAGCATCTTTCAGAAAAAGTGACTTGCAAGAACAAGGGGACACAATTTAAAGATAGAAGGAGGGCGGTTCAGGGGCAATGTGAGGAAGTATTATTTCACAGAGAGGGTAGTGGATGCATGGAACAGCCTTCCTGAGGAAGTTGTGGGGTCTAAAACTGTGGGAGAATTCAAGAATGCATGGGACAGACATAAGGCAATTCTTGTGGGGGGCAGGAAGATATAGGCTGTTGGTTAACTAGGATCTGCGGCCTATCCTGTAGGTAGGGAAATGGGCAGACTAGATGGGCCTAGCAGTCCTTATCTGCCGTCAAAGTCTATGTTTCTATGTTACTGTACATGCCCCACGTGCATAAAGGTGAGAGAACAGTGCATTTGACAGTTTTACTCCACTTGCCGTATTCAAGGAACTGTAAAGAATTGAACATTTTGAAGCAGTAATTAGAACATGAGAACCTTAGCTTGAGGGCAGAACACGTTACGTGGTCCGGTGCATTGCTGGGTGGGTATAAAGTTACACATTTAAGTAGCCACACAGACTGGAGCTGTTGCTACTGCTCTAATTATCATTTGGGCTCATGAATATAAAATAACTAAAATCGAACTTCTGTTTACATCAGGGCTAGAAATAATTTTTTTGAGATGCCTGTCCGAGGGACAGGTGGAATGTAAATGTTGCCTGTCCGGACAAAGTTTTACCTGTCCACATTGTTGTGAGGGGGTTATTTTTCAAGGTAAAACACTGATTGAGTCTAGTCTATTTCTGAATCAGAACTTGAATCTAGTCTGCAGCCATATGGTCTCACATGAGGTCTTCTCTTTTGTTTTCCAGATTTGAACCATAGTGTTATGGCATCCTGCAGGTCAAATGTAGCAACGCTAGCATCTGACAGCTTGACACGCATTAGTTCAGATGTAGTCATAGGAGACAGACAGGACTGCCAGTCAGACTTCACTCTGCCCATCAAGCTGAATCCTCTCTCAACTACTGCAGTTTGGGTTGGGATCAGTAGAGCTATTGTGACTAAGACCAGAATATCAGGGAATCGCTGTTCATGTGCATCATTATGGAGAATTTTTTGCCAGAAATCCAAATATTGAAATTTCGGAGACAGCTCATTCAGTGATTTTTTTTTTTTTTTTTTTTCATAAGTGGTTTAAGCTCTAACCATTGCACTTCAATCAGGTTTACATTATGATTGTGTTTCTTCAGTAGGTCACTGTAGTGCTTTGTGAGGGTTCTGACTTCCTCATTGCCATAAAGGGCCAGTTGGTCACTATCTGGTAACTGTAATGGGTTAAACATACTGAATGACCGTAGGACTTTGTCTGTTTTAAAATTGGAAAATAGTGAGTTAATACTTTCAATTGTTGATGAAAGAAGGCTTGTAACATCACGCAACACTGCCTGTTTGGTTCTATCTATAGAATATCCCCTTTCTAAGTTAAGGAAGATATCAGATCCACAGAACTGAACCTGAGTAGTGGCTGAGCCTGTCAGTCGACTTGTGCTAGTGTCGCTGTCAGCTGTGTCAGAGTCAGGGAGCAACAGCAATTCGTTACAGACTGTCAAGTTTATCCTGTGCAGGGTAGTTCTCTAGCCAGAGCACTGTGCTTTCAACCTTACTGACTATTGTTTCTACTGTTGAGCTGTCTCTCTGTAGAGTTAGACTGAAGGCCATCATGACAGAAAGGTATTCAGCCAGAAACTGAGAAAAGAGGACAAATCTCACAGTACTTATTGTTTTGAACAACCCACTGGCCTGATCTTTTGTTTGCCCTGGTGTGGAAGCAATGTGCTGTAAATGTACAACTAAGGCCTTGTAGCTGGACAGAATAACAGACAGAGCCCTTTTCTCTGTGTGCAACCCACCGGTCCCTGACACGGTAACTGGTTTGTGAATTGTGTAGCTCATATTACTGGCTAACTCTTTGAGACCGCCCAGTTTTTGGGAGACTTATGGTATATTTGATAGATACCCATTAAGACTTCATCTGTTTTCATGTATGGAATAGATGTTGCTGATTGCTTTATAGCAAGCTCCAACTTGTGGGCACTGCACTGAATCCCTAACAAATAAGGTACGTCTTTCAAAATCCTGCCAAACACCCCAGTCACTTTACGCAACATGACGGGTGCCCCATCAGATCCAAAAGCAACAATTTTTTCTTTCCAGTCTTTACAGTCCAAGGTGAATTCTAAGGCATCATCTATTGAGTTATAAATGCTTTCACCATTTGGAATAGAGACTGGCTGAAGGGAAACAAATTTGTTAACTGGACGGAAATTTTGCATTGTCCTAATATAGACTGCCTCCTCTTCTATTACTGAGGCATCAGTACTTGAGTCACATAAGACAGAGATAAAGTGTTACTATTAACCAGTTTTGCATCTTTTATCCTTATTGATTCTGAAATAAAATGTGTGAACGTTGCTGCCTGTTTGTCATTTCTGTAACTGACTCGACATTTGTACCATTTACATGTTGTAATTCTAAGATGCCAGGAAATCTGTGAATGGGCGTTCTGAATTAATCAAATACAGAGTTGTTCTAAACAAATGTTCTACTTGTGTCGCCTCATTTTTTTCCATTTGTATTATTCCTCGTTCAGTTGCTAAGTTGGAAGGTTCAGTGTTACACACAATATTTTTTTCATTGGCTAATTTATGAGGTTTGGAGAGTTCATGAGCACGTACATTTTCAAGTCTCATGCTCTTACAGCCACTCATGAAAGTGTTTGTCTCCGTTAAGTATTTTTTGCAGTATGAGCAGGTCATACCCACATCAGGCTCATATAGTAGCCACTCCCTATTTTTCTTCCAGGTCTCCTGGAACCCCCCTTTTTCTTTTTGTCCCAGTAGTGAGAGTTGCTGGCATATCAGCAGTGGCCACAATGGTGGGGTCAGGGTGAGTAGTTGGTGCTACTGAGTCTATCAGTAATGGAGAAGCAGTACACATAGAGGAACCCGAGCTTTCTCCTCCCTCTTGACTTGAAACTGAAGGCTTTCCTGTAATATTTTTAAAGCCAAACTTTAACAAAGACATGTTTTCCCCTTTTTGGTTTACTTAGCTAAGTAGTAGTAGTCGCTGTATTTTTTATTAGTCCTCCTCCTCCTCTCCACTCCTCCACATCCACAGAGAGCCTTATCTCTCAAGCAGAAGCACTGCAGGCACTCCTTATACTTGCTTTAATTTAGAATTTCTTTTTTATCCACAAAACAAAACCCCAGAAACAAGTTGTTTTGTTTTACTCCTTGTTTAGTCTGAGTCGCTCAATTCAGCCCCTCTCCTCTCCCTTTGACAGTGCCTTCTTGTCACAGCCACCCAATTTTACTTTTATTCAGTTAGTCCACTGGCAGAGCACAACAGCAGGCCGACAGGGCTAGTTTAAGTAGCACAGTCAGTCCATTAGTATCTATCTTCAAGGTTCAAGCTGTAGCTAACAGCTTTGGAGGGCTTTACACAGGCTGAGTGAACAATAAGCTTAGAGCTTGCCTTCACCTCTCTGCACACTCAGCAGTCAAGATATATATTTTCTTATTCAGAATCGGACCACTTGCAGATCACATATCTTTTGAGAGTGGGTTAACAGAGAATTTATTCAGGTGTACAACAGTACAGAGTAGTACTGACTCAGTCTCCTTCTGACAGTGCCTGACTGCTTTCTTTTTCACTCCCTCTCCCTCCCTGAACTCACCTACCCACACCACCAGAAGTTCAGTCAACACACAGACTCTAGGCAAGCGTTTAGTTCTCACCTCACCACAATACCCTGGGATAACCTCCTAGTTTTACTCTTCGTATCTTTTGCTTTTTGTTTTCTGGTTGTTCCCCCAAAATATTTTCCTCCCTCCTTATACTTTGTTTGCAGATTGCAGTGCACAGAACACAGTGGAGGTCTAATCTGATGACTGAGTGATCAACAAAGGCGATACAACACAGAGCTGAGCTGCACAGACCCCTCAAGGCAGAAGTCTTTTTTTTTTTTTTCAAAGTTAAAGCAGACCAGAAGCCTTTTTTTAATCCCGCTTTGAGAGCACTGACCTCAGTGGAATAAAAGAAGTGGACTGAAGTGAGCTGCTCACAGATTAATTTGAACAGAGGCACTGGGGTTAATGCTCAATATTCATGGTAATAGGGGCACTGTCTTTTACTCAACTTATTCACTGCCAGAAGCCCTGATTAAAATGTTTTATTTTTATTTCTCTCTGTCTGACTTTCTGCAAATCAGCACATACAGTGGAGTATGGATAGTTTGTTTTCCACCACTATGAGATTCTGCAGCAGACTGCACTACAGAGCCCTCAATGGAGTCCTGAGCCCTGTGTGACTGATTTTTTTAAACTGTCACCAGAGAAGCACTTTAAAACTTATTTATTTCAGTTGTGGTTTCCAAAACAAAATAATAAGTCCCCCTCCTCTCCCTGTCCTCCTCCTCCTTAGGTCCCCTCCGTCTGTCCCGGCCCAGACAGCAAGATCAGTTTCAATTTTTTTATATTGATTAAGATAAAGGTCAGAGCCCTGAAAAGGGCTGTTGTATATATTTGCTGCTGCTGAAAATCATCTCGCTGATTACGTGCCCCGATATCTGAGGCAGCACAGCACTGCCTCCTACTCGCTGAGCTCCCTCACCATGCAAAGGGTAGAGTGAAAGTGAGGAGAGCAGTCAGGATACCCAATCTGTGAACGCTCCACGCCCCTGCTAGTCTTCCCGCTCACAGAGAGGTCAGGTGACACTAGTAGCTGCAGTCACTTGACCCTCAGTGGGAAGGACTGAATGGGCGGTGGAGCTACACTTTTCAGTGGGCGGAGCTCACGCGTCATGTTGACATGACATTGTCCGGATACCTCCGTCTGCCTCTGGGTCCTACTGCCCAATACTGTCTGGCTGCATCAATTCAAAACCGCCTGTCCAAGGGACAGGCGGACTTCACAAAACGGCTGTCCCAAATGAAAAACGGCTGTCCGGGACGGGTGGACAGCTGGTTATTTCGAGCCCTGGTTGCTTTAGTAGCATAAGAAAACATTTGTTTTGTAATCTCATCCAATTGAGTTTTAATTCTGTAGTCTGAGACATTAGGTAAGGACATTAGTTTATAAAACTGATCCCTATAGTGCAAATATCGTAAATAATCCTTATTACCAGTAAATTTACCAAAATCGATAAACAATTTTTTAAATTCCTCTTTTGTATCCAACTACCAATGCATCCAATCCTCGTAAAATTCTGCCACAGATTTCCTATAAAAAAATAGATTTGCCAACTTTAATCTAAGCTCTGAGTGTTGTAAAAAACAAACATTCAGCTTCCACCTCTGAGTAATAGCAGGGAATCTAGCAGGAATATTTCGGAAAGATATATCACACAATAGCAGAACATGATCAGTAAATTCAAAAAAAGAAAGTTGAAATCTTTGAGGATATAAAAACTGAGATACAAAAATGAAATCTATACGTGTAGACAATGCACTTCTATAATATGTGGCTCCTGTATCTTGGTACAGAAATCTATAAGCATCTTTAAGGCCTGTAAGCAATAAAGTATCTCTAAGAGCATGAGAGTCACAATAAACCTTCTTTTGAATGTTATCTTTAAGTTTTAAATCTAACCCACAGCTCATATCCCCTCCCCAGAGCACATGCCGCTCAGTAAAAAGAAAAGGCTTAGTAATATTAAATAAATCCACTCTAGCTGCTTTACTTTGTGGAGCATAAGTGTTAATCAGGCGTACAGGAAACCCATACCATTAGCAATCTACCAAAAGATATCCAGGGACAATATCTAAAATTTGCTGGACTTTGACATGAGACGTATAGAACAAAATCCCTAAGCCATCCGCAGCATCCCCCCCCAAATGTCCAAAAGGAAATCCCCCAGGGCCACAGTCTCTTAGTGGAAGAGAAATATCATGCAGAATGAAGCCTAGTTTCTTGTAAAAAAAAAAAAAAAAAAGGGATATCAGTTTTTAAATCCTTACAGAAGGATAAAACTGCAGCTTTTAATGTTCTGTATACTCTGAACATTAAGAGAAGCTATACGTAAGGAGGTCATAAAACAAAATAGGGAAAAGAAAATGAATCCTTATCTTTTTTCCTTTTTTTTCCTAATTTCTTTTTAACTCCCCTACCAGACAGAACCGTGTCATTGTCATACTCCATCTCTGAGACCACCTCAGACCTGGAAGAAACATCAGACTCAGAACCCATATCTCCATCTAGAAGTACCTGATAGGTATTCTGAAGTGGGATCTGTACAGGTTGGGCCTTACTTTTACTAAACAGACCTAGTCACCCTTTTAGGGAGCTGAAAATCAGTTCCTGGGGGAGGCATAGGTTTCTGTAAGTTAGAAATTACAGGAGAAGACTGAGAGGGCACAAGTTCTTCAGGGGTATGAGAAAAGGAAGCACCAGTATCTCAGAAGGGGGCCTGTGCAGTACAAGCAGGGCTAGAGGGAGAAGCATCGGTGTGACTAGTTGGTCTAGCTTGGGGTTCTCCTTCAGCTGAAGGATGCGGCCCTTGCGGCCTACATCTATCTTGGGCCTGACTGATAAGGGAGTCCTTATCTGGGCCTCAGGTCTATTCTGACCTGCCCAGGGACATTGATGAGTGCGATCCCTGTTCTTCACATAAATTACAGCGAAAGACATTTCTACAAACAGCACTATCATGGTCATAGTCACCACACAAGGCACATGCACTGATCACAAGTACTAAGGTGCCTACCACTACCACACTTATAACAAGCTTTGCTGACCTGGGTAAAATCAGACACCCTATCTTTACCCAAAAAAGCTGTTAGGTATATGGCGAACCTCATTTTCTACTATTTGTAATTTAACTTTAAATCTCTAGTTCCCTGTCCAAATTCCTCCAATCCATGATGGCCTCCGAGGGCCCAACACATCACATTTTTTCCTAACTAAATAGAATATCCCCACATTAACACCCTCATTCCTAAACATGATATTAATAGTTTTAAAGAGGGGTTTTGTTAATGGTATTGCCCAAAATGGTGTCCATAATGCAGTCATTTTAAGAGATTCATATTTCCTCCAAAAGTGTCTAACCCATAAATGTTTTAAAGCTGACATCAAAATAATCTTCACCTCTAATATTAATTAGGGCAAATATGTCTTCAACACGAAAATGCATAGAATTAAGTAATAAAGTCCTAGCAACATAAATCCTAACGGATGCTCTTGTAGACCACCTCTATACACATAAGCGGACAGCATTCTGGCGAGGAGCTTGCTCAACCTTATTTTGAACAGGTCTGAAAAAAAAAAAAAAAAAAAGGCCCACGCTGCCTCCTGTCTTCATTTGGGGGAGATCCTAGGTGAAGTGGTCTCAGAAGCCAGGCCACAAGGTCCGATGCCTCCATTAATAGTTCTGGTCAGTAAGTAACACCTCCCCGATGCTACAGCAGTAGCAGATGATGCAGAAACACTGACAGAAACTGCCTCCAAGGGGAGAACCACTCACAGAAGTACCTGAAAAGTTTTCCAAGTCTTATCTGGGAGCCATCGTCCATCAGCTCCTTGTATCCATCCAGCTTTTTGCAGAGCCGACTCTTTTGTCCAGTCTTCACCATGAAGGAACATCTTGCCCTGAAGCAATAGATGATTTCCACATTCCAGCGGAGAAATCCTTCAACGCTGCCTTGACACTGACGACTACCTCCTGTCAGCCGCCATTGACTCACCAGAAGCTCGTCACTACTGTCAGGTCGACAGACAGGCCTGTCAATCAGGAACAGTCTCTAAAGGCGTGCTTCATCAGAAAATGTATTAAAATCCTTGGACTGTAAGTGTAAAGCTGAAGAACTCGCCGATTCTGCCACTGCAGATTCACAAGGTGCATCAAACGGCACAACAGAAATCATAGTTGCAGCATCCAAAGGTAACAGTTCTTTTACCGGCGCTTCATGTTGTGATTTAAACTGCTCTTCTTTTCTTAGCAGCTCTAAAACTAATTTCTGTTTATCTGATACAGTCTTAACATTATCAGGCAAGGTGTACGGTACCTGGGTTTTTTCTTCAGCATCCTCCATGATGAGACCAATCCATGTTATCTTCAAAGAAACATACCAGCACATCATTCTCCTCCATTGATGCACTTAAGTCTTTCTCATTTGCCGAAACTGCAGCCTCCAAAACAATAGCTTTCTGACCTTCCTCTCCCGTTTGCAAGTTTGTAGGCCTTGAAACCAGGCCTCCTCCTTGCAGCACATCCCGCTCCCCTGCCACATCAGCACTTCCTCCTCCTCCTGTGTCCGGCTGCAAACTGAGCCCCTCCATCCTGTCCACAGGAAGTGACAACACCCCTGCAGGCAGAGTAGGGGAATTTCCCCCAGTGCCTTGGCCAGAATCCCCCCCCCCCAATTCACTAAAAATACCACCAACAGCTTAATTTGGTTCAAGGTCAGTTGGCATTCATCTGCATCCCCTTCCCCCAGGTCGTGCCTGAAAATAGGCAGAGTTTGTCTAGTGCACTTGACCTGGTCAAAAAAAAAAAAACACAACACTAAAAAACAGAACTGCCACCACGGAGCACGTGTGCACCTCCACCCGCATACACTGCCATGTGCTGGGGTCCTAGGACAGCAGGGAGAGAAACGGAGGGAAAAAAAATTAAAAAAAATAAATAAATAAAATAAAAACAGCCAGCAAACCGTTGGTTATAGGCCAAATGCTGGTATTTCAGACCCCTCTTAAAGGCCTCCATAGGGGGAGCCTCCCTCAGGGATCTGGGAAGGAGTTCCACAGGGCTGGGCCAGCTACTTCAAAATCCCTGTCCCCAGACGATTTTAGCCGGGCCCTGGGAACCACCAGGAGGCCCTCCTCAGAGAACCAGAGAGGATGGAAGTGGTGATGAGGGATCAGGAAGTCACAGAGATAGCTAGGGCCCTATTCATGTTGGGCTTTATAGGTCAGCAAACCTTCCTTGAAGGTGATTTGCCACATAACCGGCAGTCAATGCAGACTACACAGAACCAGGGTCACATGGCAGGACTCAGACAGGCCCGTCAGCAATCTGGCTGCTGCATTCTGCAGTAGCTGCAGGTGATGTAGGACACCTCTATTCACCGAAAGGTACAGCTGCAGGTGATCTGGAGATCGTAAAAGCGTGCACTAGTGAAGGCAGGCCATCAGGCGGGATGAAAGGTTTGATCCACGCAATGTTTCTAAGGTGGCAGAAACCACTCCAGACAATGGCCAACACTCAAGCCTCTAATGTCAGACCGTTTTCAAGGATCACATCCAGATTCTTCAACTTGGAACAGATGTCAAGAAGAGAGGGCCCTAACGTCAGCCCTGTCGCCACTCCAAATCATCTCTACACCTCACTGATGACCAGGCTCACTCACTAGAACTTCTGTCTTGTCCGGATAAAGCCTCAGCCAGCTAGAGGACATCTAGTCTTGGGCCTCGGCCAGGCAAGAATTCAGCATGGAGACCACATCCTGTGTCCTGAATGCAAATAAGCTGTATCTGTCAATGTCATCTGCATAGCAGTGAAACCAAACTCTGTAGCATCTGATAATGCCACCCAGAGGCATCATGTACACTGCGAACAACATTGGTGAGAGAATCTAGCCCTGAGTAACTCCGCAAAATAGGGGTTTTGGGCGAGAGGAATAATTTCCCACAGCAACCTTCTGCTTCCTATCTGTAAGAAAGGACTCAAACCACTTGATGACAGTGCCATTGAGTCCACAGAGCTCCCTAAGGCAATCCACCAGCAGCACACCATGGTTCACAGTTTCAAGTGCTGAAAAAAGTCGAGTAGAACAAGAACCGACCAGTCACCTCCATTCCCCACCCTGAGGAGATCATTTAGCACCCTCACTAACGTGTACTCCGCACTATGCCTAGATCTAAATCCCAACTACAGAAACTCATAGATGTCAAAGGTATAGTCTCGTGTGGTTTTAGACAGGTCTATATTTTGCTAAGCTGTCAGAGTTGAGAGAAGGCTCCTTCAGAAGGGGCTTCACCACTGCCTTTTTTTTTTGGTTTTGTTTTTTGTTTTATTTTAGTACTTTGTAGATTCCGCCCTTTTCTCCCCGACCTGGGACCCCAGCAGAGACGTGTGTGAGTGGAGGTGGACGCTGGGTACCGGCTCGGCCCCTTCCACCCCACTCCTGGCTACTGCCGCTGCACCCTCATGCCTACACTTCCCATTGGACCTCCACCCAGTGGGAGCGGAACTACGGAGGGTGCGGGCACCCACCCTGGAAGGGGGGGATGCTCAGTTCCCCCCCCCCAGCGTGCTGGCTCCCCCATGACCCAAGATCGTTCCCGAACCTCAGACGCTGGTGTAGCACGAGGCAAGTCATCCAGCACCTCAACGCCACTGGGCCGGCTACCACCGCCTGTTTTAAGGTGCTAGGAAACACCACCTCTGAGAGCAAACACTGAACAATCTCAGTGAACACCGGACATATGAACTCAACACAGCCCATCAAGAGACGTTTCGGGTCCAGGTCCACATCACAGCATGTTGGCCGCAGCTTCAAAAATTACCTCCCTCACCTCTTCCACCCCCAATGATCAAAACTCACTCACTCCAAGCAGGAGGATCACTTCTGTCAACGACCAGCCTACCACTGCAGTGTTGCAGTAGCCCCATTGGGGTGATCCCTGACTGAATAGAGGACACACTGTCACAGAAGAACAGAGAGAACTCTCTGCATCTTGCAGCTGACCTAGCTCTGACTGGCTGGGGACAGGCAGGATGAAGCAGCTAGTCTACCATCCGGAAGAGCAGAGTCAGCCTAGACCTCCCTGCTGCAATCTCTCTGGACAGGAATTCTGCCTTCTTATGGAAGACTGCCCTTTGGTACTCACCTTAGTGAGTTCTCAAAGGCCAGTCTATCCTCCTCCTCCTCCTCCTCCAGTCCCAGATCTCCACCGACGCTCCAACCTTCAACTCATAGTCTCCATCACCTTCAGCTCCCTGCCAAACCATGGACATCTCAAGCAAGAAGGCCTGGGTCATACAAGGACAGGTGTAGCAAAGTCAAGAGTCGAAGAGCTGGCCCTATTATAGGCAGTCACCTCAGCTCCGTTCCCCACCTCACAAACAGCCATCACAGCCGAGAGGTCCATTACCACCTTAAGTCCCGCTGGGAACAACCCCTTTAAAGGGAGGCAACAGACCATCTCCACAGGGGGCAGACCATTAAGCAGTGCCCCAAATGAGAACCTTACTGTGCAAGGATCCAACCATATGACAGGATCAATCTTGAGGTTATTCACTTCCAGCCGCAGCAAGAATACCATGTCCAAGGGGTGGCTATGTCTGTGGGTCACAGCAGATTCTTGTCTCAGAACAGGACAATCAGGAGCTTAAAGGCACACAGGCAGAAAGTAAGGAGAGAGAAAAAAAAAACAGAGGAAAGAGTAAGGATTGGAAACAGTTAAGGGGCCAGAAATAAGACATGATTGGAGTGGTGCAGTGCAGTGGCTGTGGAGCAGCAGTCTTCCGGGAGATGTTCTGGAGGATGCGGTGTTGTCCCATCTGCAGGCACCTCTCTGGGCTGAGGGAGGAGGTTGCTCATCTCCAGGCTGAGTTGGCCAGGATTTGTGGGACCTCCTCTTCCATCCAGGGACCACCAGTGCCACTGCCGTTGCCTCAGAGGTTGCCAAGAAAGAGGCGCGTTGGACCACAGTGGGCTCAGGGAGGGTGAGGGTGGTGGAACAGAGGCATCCTCCAGTTGTGCCTCTCCCAATTCCTATGTCATTCTGGCAAAGTGTGGTTCCTCTATGGAGGCACCCACAGTGGAGACCAAGGAGGATGCTGGGAACCTCCACAAAGGAGACCCACAGGAGGGTGGCAGGAGACCCTGCAGGGGAAGGAAACAACTCCTGGTGGGGGACTCCATTGTTAGGAAGGTAGAACTGGGCAAGGAAGGGGAGAGGGAGGTAAGGTGCCTGCCTGGCGCCATGGCTTGGAGGGACAGGGAGCGAATCCTCAGGATTGCCGGAGCAGCTGCACAGGGGAGGGAGCTGGATGTCATTGTCCACCTAGGGACAAATGACCTGGCTAAGAAAGGGATTAGAGAAGTGCAGGAAGAGTTTGTGGAATTGGGAAGGGGCCTCAGTCAAGTAGCACGCACGGTAACCTTCCTCGGAGGTGCTACCCATCTATGGCAGGGAGAGGCTAGGTGTTCCGCACCATGGGATTCAATCAGTGGTTGAAAAACTGGTGTGGAGCTCAGGGATTTGGCTTCATTGGGGACTGGGGGTCCACCTGGAGTGATGCAAGCCTATACTGGCATGATGGGCTGCATCTGTCCGGGAGGAACCAGGATCCTAGGTGATAGGTTTAAATGCTTCATTGGCAAGCTTTTAAACTAGCCAGGGAGGCACTGGAAAGGCAGGAAATCTAGCCCCCAAACAATCACGGTAGTAAGTGTGGCAAACACCAGCATGGAGGTGTCGATAGGGAGAAGGGCTGGGGTAAATGGAAAAAGTGACAAAAGGCAAGAAGGTCAGGGATGGGGCAAGGTGGTAAGGCCATCAGGAAATGGAGGTAATGAGTACCAATGCCCGTAGTCTGGGCAACAAGCTCCCTGAACTGGTGGCCTTAATGGAAGAGGATGCCTGGATATCGTAGAGTCACAGAAACATGGTACACAGAAAACCATGACTGGGATGTTAACATACCAGGTACATAACTCACAGGAGAGACAGGCAGGGGAGAAGAGGGGAGGAGTAGCTCTCTATGTAAAGGAAGGATAAAAGCAACTGAACAAAAGAGTAAACAGGGAGGAGAGGAGGCACTGTGGGTCACCTTGGAGACTGGAAGGCACCACAATCCCACTGGGGTTGTGTACAGACCCCCATGTCAGGGAAGGAATGGACAAGGATATGATGGAAGGCATTCTTAGAATGGCGAGAGAAAGAGATACTGTTGATGGGAGACCTGAATATGCCAGATGTTAGCTGGAGCACATTTGCTGCAGCCACATCCAAGAGCAGGGCCATTCTTGATGCCCTGGTGGCAGGCATTAGACAGCTAGTTTGGAACCCACTCGTGAGGGGCAATCTTAGACCTCGTGCTCTCAAGCGGGGCAGTGAGAGGATCTCAGATCTAGAAGTGGGTTGCCATCTGGGGACAAGTGACCATCAAACAGTGTGGTTCACTAAACTCAGCTACAGAGTCAAGCCATACAAAAGTGAGGGTACTGGACTTTAGGAGGGCTGACTTTGGCAAGATGGAGAGTGCCTCAGAAAAGCACTAGCAAACAGGCTAGAAGGAGGTGTGGAGCAACAATGGGAATTATCAAAACTGCCATCACAGAGGCAACAAGCCTTTGTGTGAAGCAAATAAACAAATCAAAGCGAAAGAAAAAGCCACTATGGTTCTCAAGAGAGGTGGCTGTGAAAGTCAGGAAGAAAAGATAGCATTCCAGAAGTATAAGGAAACACAGAAGGAGCAGGACAGAGAGCTGTACCAGTTAAGGCAGAAAGAAGCAGGGAGGGAAGTCAGAATAGCAAAGGCCCAAACTGAGGAAAGATAGCCAACTCAGTTAAGAAGGGGATAAAACCTTTTATAGGTACATCAGTGAGCGAGAAAGATAAAGGAGGGATAGTGAGGCTGAACAGAATGAACGTGGGTGGGCAGAGGGGACAGTGAAAAGCAGGAATACTGAACAAATATTTCTGCTCAGTATTCACAAAGAGAGGGAAGTACCTAATCCAATTAACAGAAGCACTCTTGATAGGGGGTATCCAGTCCTTTCACAGAAGAAAGGGTTCTGCAAGAACTCCTAAAACTGAAGGTGGACAAAGCAATGGGTCCTGATGGAATTCACCCAAATTCTAAAAGAATTAAGGAAGAACTAGTGAAACCAATAGCTACTCTTTTAATAAATCATGGGAGGATGGTGTGGTACCCGAGGACTGGAGGAAGGCGGATGTGATTCCCCTTCACAAAAGTGGGACCAAGACAGAGGCAGGAAACTACAGACCTGTCAGTCTGACCTCTGTGGTAGGGAAGTGATGGAGCCACTTGAAGGAAAGAATAGTTGAGTACCTAGAGGTCAGTGGAGCACAGGATCCAAGGCAGCATGGGTTCTGGCGGGAAGGTCATGTCAGGCGAATCTAATAGATTTCTTTGACTGGGTGACCAAAGTAGTAGACCAGGGAGGGCTGTGGACATGGCCTACCTAGACTTTGCAAGGCATTTGACACAGTCCCACACAAAAGATTATTAGTCAAATTAACCAGCCTGGGAGTGGGTCCCAGGGTGGTAGCCTGGGTAAAACATTGGCTGGACAACAGGACACAGAAGGTAATTGCAAATGGAGTCCACTCTGAAGAAAGGGCGGTTACTAGTGGGCTACCGCAGGGTTCAGTATTGGGTCCAGTCCTTTTTAATGTCTTCATCAGTGACATTGCAGAGGGACTGGAAGGAAAAGTATGCCTTTTTGCAGATGACACAAAGATCTGCAACAGGGTTGATACACAAGGAGGCGTGGAAAGGATGAAAAGGACTTGCAAGGTTGGAGGAATGGTCAGGCGTATGGCAGCTAGGATTCAATGCAAAAAGTGCAAAATAATGCACCTGGGAAACGAGAACCCAGGGAAGAATACACAATGGGTGGGGAGGTAGTAACAACAACAAAACAGGAAAGGACCTGGGGTAATCATATCAGATGACCTTAAGGTTAGCAAGCAATGTGAGAAGGCAGTAGGGAGGGCCGGGGTATACTGGGATGTATAGGAGAGGCATCAGCAGCAGAAAACAGGAAGTTGTTATCCCTCTGTACAGACAGTTGGTGAGACCCCATCTGGAATACTGTGTTCAGTTCTGGAGACCCCATCTCCGAAGGACATAGACAGGATAGAGGCAGTCCAGAGGAGGGCAACTAAAATGGTGCAGGGTCTGCAAGAGAAGCCGTGATGAGGAGAGACTAAAGGAGCTTAATATGTATACGCTTGAGGAAAGAAGGAGAGGGGACATGATAGAAACTTTCAAGTACCTCAAGGAATCAACAAAGTCCAAGAGGGTAGCATCTTTCAGAAAAGAGACTTGCAAGAACAAGGGACACAATTTAAAGATAGAAGGAGGGCGGTTCAGGGGCAATGTGAGGAAGTATTATTTCACAGAGAGGGTAGTGGATGTGGAACAGCCTTCCTGAGGAAGTTGTGGGGTCTAAAACTGTGGGAGAATTCAAGAATGCATGGGACAGACATAAGGCAATTCTTGTGGGGGGCAGGAAGATATAGGCTGTTGGTTAACTAGGATCTGCGGCCTATCCTGTAGTTAGGGAAATGGGCAGACTAGATGGGCCTAGCGGTCCTTATCTGCCGTCAAAGTCTATGTTTCTATGTTAGCAGTAACAACTTGTGCTAGGCCCAGACAATCAATTACTTGGAGAAGGTCCTGCCCAAATTATGACAGTCTGTCATCAATCCAAGCACTGAATCTCCCAGATTTAACAATCTGGATGATTTTCAACACTGTCTCGGCAATTAAGTCCACTACTTCCTGCATAAATTCCCTCTTGTGTCACAGAGGTCAGTATTTAAATTTATTTATTTCAGTTTCAGAATTACAAACTTTGAGCCAAACTGGCTCTTTTACAAAGGATCCAAGTCAGTAGAAGAACAAACAAAACAGTACAATTTACATCATAAGTCGAGAACATACAATAGCCAAGGGACAAGGCTGTTTAACAAGTGAAATAAATATGGAGTATAACCTCAAATACAAATACTTTTAAAAACAGAAATATTGCTAGTGTATAGTTTTAACTATTAAGTGTACGTTGCTTGTAGTTTGCAGCCAAAATTGGCTTTGTCAAGGAAAAGGGGAGGAAGGAGGAGGTAAGGAGAGTACTGGCATGAGCACAGAGAAGGCATATTGTATAAAGTTATTAGGGGATATGGTGATGAGAACAAGCTGATAAGTGTGTATGCATGGGGGCAGCCTAGGGAAGTGTGAAGCCGGGGTGGGGGTGGTGAGGACTCTTGGGACGAGAGGGATAGGAGGGTGGTGGTTAAGGGTTGGAAGTTTAGGGCAGGGGATGAAACAGTTATTGTGCACAGCAGTTGCACTCTTGGGATTCTACCAGGAGGCGATGGAGTTCTTTTTTGAATTGGCCAAGTTTCTTAAGGTGAAAAAGGGAGGTGGGTAGGCCATTCATCCAGGAGGGCCTCAAAAGGAGAAGGACCTTTGGGTGAAGGAGATCCATTTGCAAGGAAAACGCAGTACCACTCTAGCAGAGCTTCTGGTTGTTTTAGTGTTGGGATTACACTGGAAAAGCTTCAAAGCTGATTCTGGGACCAGTCCTAGGAGGGCATTTTTTCCTATGATACATGCCTGGTACTGGGACCTTACAGATAATGGAAGCCAGCCAGTTGTGGAGTAGAGACCTGCACATGCACCTGCCCCCCCTTAGGAAGGGGTGCCGGCTGCAGAAGCAAGTCGCCCTTCACAGTGTTCCACCAGGAGGTGCAAAGGGCTGTTAAATCTGGCAGAGGATTCTGCGGATTATGAGGGGGGACTGGCGTCAGCTGCAGGATGTTAGACGGTCATGGCATCAGTCCTCGTGGAGGCGGCAACACAGGCGTCGGATCCTATGGATTCGGGTTAGCCAGCATCGATTTAACAGGCGTTGGGTTATCTGGAGTCGGCCTGGTAGGTGTTGTCAGGTCCACAGCAGTGGTTAGAGCCAGTGGCAATGCAGGACAATCCAGCAATGACGGAACAGGAGTCGCCGGGAGCGATGCCGGGGTGGCCAGCGTTGACCAAACTGACTGGACTGACACTAGTCAGAAGAAGCCACTGGCGACATTCTGGAAGATGCCCGTTTAGAGCAGCTAACTCCCGAATGGGGTAGAGGCATCACTCTGTCAGAGGCTGAAGCATGCCCCTGGCACCACTGAGAGGCGCAGGCCCACTAGTCCAAGGCCTACTTAGAGGACCCCATGGCCAGACAGATGATGGGCAAAGACACGCCACCCAGAGAAGACCCAGCTGAGCTACCTGCTAGTCCAAAGGCTGATGAAATGGCAGAGGCAGCAGGGGTTGGGAGGTGGAGGACAGCATCTGACACCATGGGAAGCCCAGAAGGAGAGGGGGCTGCCGTGGGAACAGAGTCCAACCTCCTGCAGGAGGAGGACCCAGAGCTGGTTGACATAAGAGTGAGGAGACTGGGAACGGAAGGACGACTTCTCCTTATGCTTCTCCCTGTGTTTGTGTTTTCCATCTGACATTTTCTCCCACTGAGAGGGTGAAGAGGTGGAGGTCCCAGAAAAATGGAGGAGAACTTTTTCCCTTGATTTGTTGCTCCATCGCTGTAACCTGCTTCTCTAGCAAGAAAGTGTTAAGGGCCTTTTGGCGGCAGATCCTGGTCCTCTGGTTAAACTTCAGGCAGTGATTGCAGGCTTCAGGGTTGTGGTCTGGGCCTAGGCAGAAGAGGCAGAGAGAGTGGCCGCCCTTCGATGGGATCTGCTTGCCGCAAGGACACTTGGACCACCGCTGATCCACTGAAAAAGTCAGAGAAGATTTTTTGAAATTTAACTAGAAAATAAAAACCTGCAGGTAAACGTGAAAATATGGCAGTCAACTGGAGCAGAAAGCATCCATGGAGCCAATGTGCACAGGACAATGGCGGGAAAATAAATGACGTAGGGCTGGGGGACTGCACATTATATACTACTGGCAGATGCCAGGGGCAGGCAGACGTCAGGGGCAGTCCCGCACTGTATACTGCTTGCTAGAAGTTTTCCTGGCAAGGGTCCTGGCACCTGCTGGCTTCAGTCCTTATGGTGTAACCTACTGCAAGAGCTCCCCGTCCAAACCGGCCTGGTGGCACTTGAGGTTGAGGTGCTGGATGCTACACCTCATGCCATGCCAGCGACCCAGTTTCGGGAATGAGCTTGGGCTGCCAGAGGTTGGCGGGGGGGGGGGGAAGAGAGGCTTGAGCATCCAGAGGACTACTCTCCTTTCTCAGGGAGGGAGGGATTGCCATCCCACCTGCTGATCACCCCTAGCAGTGGTTGGAGGGAGATATGGGTCAGGAGGCGTGCATTTGGCACCGTCATCGGGGGTTGGGGAGAAAAATGAAAATGGAGCTTGCAGGCTCCGTGATAGCGCCGGCTGCACCCGCCGAACCCCGAATCTGGACGCTGGCTATCTGGGGAGGAAAGAAAAGTTCACGCTCCTGCCATCGGCCCAGTCACTGGGGGCCCATGGGGATTTCCCGGGTGGCTCGGTGCAGGGATGCCAGGGCTGGAGAGAAGAGCTCCTCTGAGGAAGGAGTCATAGCCGCCTGCCAGCTCCCCCACAGAGAGAATAATACTAATAAAAAAAAGTGCTCCCCCTCGAAATTAGATCATTCATCTGCCGACCCCAATTGCTATGATCCAGTGTTCAGCAGTAGTGATTCTTTGAGTGATTCATCAGTGGCCAAAGACAGTGGTGCTCAGGCAAGAATGGAAAACACTGATTGCCATGGACTAGGAAGTGCTATTGCTGCCATCCTTTTGCTGTGTCACTGTAACTGTGTGTGCCGTGTTTATCCCCACCAAGCAAGCAACTATACAGCGCCGTTACCTTTTGGCTGGTATGTACCTCAGTCATGTAGCAGTATTACTGACTGTAATCCCACAATGTATAGTTATTAATGAATGACTGTCAGTTCTGCTTGCCACACGTCATTCGATGTAGCTGCAAAGCTTTGTTACTTTGTTACTCGCTTATGTAGAACAGACAGTTTCCTGTATAATCTTTTTATCTCCAACTGACATGTGAGCACCTGAACTTTCTGTGTGTCCTGCAGTCATGTTCTTACTCTACCTTTTCTCTCCCCCCCCCACCCCAACTGCTGCCTCCACTCACTACCCATGTTGAGGGAAAAGCACCAACTTCTGACAGGTAAACCAGCCTGCAGCTGGCATGGAAGCAAATGCCCTCTCCCCAATGCCAGTCTTCCCTCTTTGCGGCTATTTTACTAATAAAATTAAATGTCAGTATGAATAAAACCTGTTAAAAGCCAACAACAATGGATACTGAAAGTTATTCTCCCAATTGCTTCAGCCTGCTAGTTGGCACAATCTCTGCCCTAGATAACTCTATCATGGCTGTGTCCCATAATGAGCCCCCTTCTGGACCCATTACATGCCGTTTACTTTTGGATTTGGCACAGATGGTGCAGTAGTATAGCAGGCAGGATTCTAAGAAGAAAACAGCTGTACATCACAAGCTGTTAGTATGACAGGCAGTAAACGTGAAGCAATGAGCAAAAACAGTAACAGATATACAAATCAGTATGTGCTCACTCTGAGTTTATACTAAGATACAGGACTCTTGTACTGATAAACTAAAGTGACAGCAACAGTTCAACCATATCTACAGCCGCATGGTAAAAGGAATTGTCAGTGTGCAGAAAATATGGTATGCACTAAAATTAATGCTAAGAAACAAAAGTTAGGTAAAACAACACAGAACAGTACTAACCAACATGTAAATTAGTGTAAAACAGTTTCACTTTTTCATTAGAATGACAGTAGGACTGACAAGAGGACTGCCAAAATCAATGCGATATCTGGGGTCAGCCATTCAAAGCTTTGCCCGGCGGACAGCGATTGTGCTCCGTCTGCCTGGGGTTTGGGCCCGTTCACTATAGTCAAAGGGGGCTTTTGCACATGCTAACAGGGTTAGCGCGTGCAAAATAAAATACAGTGCTCCCTCCTTTGTCCACCCCCCCATCTGCCACCCTTGCTTAACACCAGTGTGAGCTCCTGCCCCGTTTTCTAGAAAAGCTAATCTCCCCATTTAAACTGTCACCCTCCATTATCCGCCACCTCTTTTATCTGCCACAATTTAGGATGTACGGAGGTTGACGGATAAAAGAGCGAGCACTGTAATGTATGAGATGGGCAAAGGGAGGGGCAGGGACAGGAATACCCACACAACTCAATATTCAACACAGTAGCACTGGGCATAACAGCAGCAAATGACACTTTGCGCAGCTCTGTTAGCATGTGCAAAACCCTTACTCCGGGCAATCCTAATGGCCACTGAAGCCACTGCATCCAACAACCAACTTGGTGGCTAGGGGAGCACACCCACCCCCTGGCATCTAGTGGTACCCCTGTCCACCAATCGTCATGCCCAGTAGTCACCCCCACCATTCAATCACCGTCCCCACTCAAAATACATTTTACCCTGGTGTACAGTGGCACCTACCACCTTCTGATCGCCATCCCTGTATAGGACAAAGTAATCACTGGTGCTTAGTGGTCCACCCCACCCTCCGACAGCCATCCTGTATATGTTCGTGTAGTCCTTCATGTCCAGTGGTACCCCCAACCCTCTAAATGCCATTCCCTTGGCAAAAGAACTCCCTGGCTTAGCAGCCCCCTTCGCACCACTGGCACAATGCAAACTACCCCCACACCTGCTGATGCTGGTGCCATTGTTCGATATGACAACCGACACAGACCCCTCACTTCCTCAGCAGTCTGCTGTACGGACAGACTGGGAGAGAGCATTCTATGTATTACACAGGGTGTGCATCCTCTGTACTGGAGCTTGTACGGTACACAAGTTGTGCACTCCTTGTGCAGTACAGAGGACACGCACCCTGTATGGTACATAGAATTCACATATGGTGTCCATATGGCAGCAGGCTGAGGTGGCGAGAGGAGATTGTTCCACTCGCCATATCAGAGCTACAGCACTGGTTCAACAGGCAGGGGGTGGCACGGTAGTTTACATGGTGTCAGCAGTGCAGGGGGGGCCACTAGATGCCAGGGAGTTCTTTCTTGCCAAAAGGAACGGCAACCAGAGTTTGGGAGGTACCACTGGACACCAGGGACAACACCAACATCTACGGGGATGGGAATCAGGGGGTGGTGAGGCACCACTAGGCACCAGGGACTACACTGACATAGAGGGGGATGGTAATTGGAGGGTGGTGAGGCACCACTAGGCACCAGGGACTACACTGACAGAGGGGGATGGTAATCAGAGGGTGGCGAGGCACCAAGGACTACACTGACATATAGGGGGATGGTAATCGGAGGGTGGCGAGGGACCACTAGGCACCAGGGACCACACTGACATATAGGGGGATGGTAATCGGAGGGTGGTGAGGCACCACTAGGCACCAAGGACTACACTGACATAAAGGGGGATGGTAATTGGAGGGTGGTGAGGGACCACTAGGCACCAGGGACCACACTGACATATAGAGGGATGTGAGGCACCACTAGGCACCAGGGAGCACACTGACATATAGGGGGGATGGTAATCGGAGGGTGGCGAGGCACAACTAGGCACCAGGGACCACACTGACTTACAGGGGGATGGTAATCGGAGGGTGGTGAGGGGGCACTAGGCACTACACTGACATAAAGGGGGATGGTAACTGGAGGGTGGTGAGGGACCACTAGGCACCAGGGACTACACTGACATATAGGGGGATGGTAATCTGAGGATGAGGGGGACGACTAGGCACCAGGAACCACACGGACATATACGGGGATGGCAACCAGAGGGTGGTGGGGGACTGGGCACCAGGGATTACCTTGCCTTATATGGGGATGGCAATCGGAGAGTGAGGGGACCATCAGGCACCAGGGATTACCTTGTCATACATAAAGGGATGCGAACAGAGGGCTGGGGGGGGGGACACTAGGCATCAAGGACTACCTTGTCATTTATGGGGAATGGTGATCAGGAGGGGGGCCACTAGGCACCAGGGAATTCTATTTCTCTACCTAGGCAGGTGATCAGAAGGTGGGGGGGGGTCACTAGGCCCCAGGGATTACTTGATTTTACAGGACCTGGCAATCAGGTGGTGACCAGGGTGGGATAAATCAGTTTGTAAGCTGGTGGTCAGTTTGGCTACGAGCTTTCAAAAATCTGATAGCCAAGCCAATATTTAGTGTCCATACTTTTTTTTCAGGGCTCAAAAATCACTTTGCGCACAGGTAGCTAGCCGACTTGTAACTTTCAAAATCTGGTAGCCAAACCAACTTTTTTAGTCACCACTGGCCACTTGGATACCCAATTTTTCCCCACTCTTGTGGGGAAGGAGCCGGTCACAAGACTGCAAACCTTCCACCGCTTCCCATGCATATGTGCCTCGTAACGGGCATGCAAGTGGCCCCTTAGTGCCTTGCAAGCCCAATGGGCTTATTTGCATGGGACCATCTGAATATCACACTGGGAGCTACCGGCAATCTCAGTTCTGGTGGTACTGTTCCTTGCACTACTGCGTTCTAAGTCGGGGCAGAACTACTCGGTTTAGGGCTGTGCAGCCATAGCCCTACAGTCAGTTGGATTGCATCAGTGCACTATCTGACTGAAAATAGCATCCTCAAGGTTATGGACAATGGGCACGTGCAGCACAAAACGTTGCGTTCCACTCTGGCCATTTTTGAATATCAGGCCCCCAATCTATAACAGTAACTTTTTAAATTAAATATACTACTGCCTTTGAAAACGAGATGTTAGCAGTGAAAAGATACCACAGGGACTCACGAGACACAGGTTAACGTTTTTTTCTTTTTTATTAAAAAGACAACTCGAATAGTACAGGTGCATCAACACTACTGAAGTCAGAGTTCCCACTAAGTGAATTGATTCGGGAACTAGGTATGCAATAGGCGGATGAGAAGCCTGCGTCACTTCCAGTCGTGTGAGATGAACGGACCACAGTAAAACAACGCAGCTGTATCAGGACACAATACATAGATTATACAATAAAAACAGAAAACTAATATAAGATATGCCTTTCTTGGGACTAATTGGGACAGGGGCTGCAGCATGGTGGGAGTGTTTACAGTGCTTTACAAACCTCAGGAGTCCCTCTTTACTTTAAAACAAAACAAAAAAAAGGTAAATCATGCTAGCCAACTTGAGAGATTTATTATAAGTCTATAGTATATAACAGAGTATTGTTCTGTATAGAATTCCATCCCTTTCAAAATGCTGTTGTACCACAGTTCAAAGGTCATGGAATGTCACTGTACCCTTCTGTCGTACAACAGAATTCTGAAACCTCTAGAGACTGCATAACAGTTTCGCTCTGAAGTAAAAGGACTGCGGTGCGCACATTTCACATAATACTATACACTATAAAAAAACAAAATTACAGGATGAGCAACTTTACGCACAACCAGTGTGTTCTGCCACCTCGGGGTTCTGATTCCCACAGACCACTTGAGCTTTACTGTCAAGGTCAGCAGAAATCAGAACCCCCTCTGTAGCAGAACACACCGGTTGTGCATAGTTACCCATCCAGTATTCTCTATACATGTGCTGTGGGAGGATGTCTCTTATGGTATATAACAGCTTCATCTCATAAAGTTTGGGCAGACAGAACACCACAACTAAACTTTGCGGACCTCTCACTGAAACTAAACGAGGGCACAAAGTTACACCATGAGACACAGCACAGCTAATGTAATCCAGTCATTGCCCACGAGATAAAAAGTGTTTCTTCAAGAAAAGACCCTCACAGTATGCCCTAAATTACATACGAACATACAAAGAACGCCAGCAGATACAGGTCTGATGGTCTATCTAGTCTGCTCGAGTGTGCAGCTAGCAGTCTGTTACACTGCATCTGCTTCCCCCTCTCCTACACGCATATCCAATTTCATGCCCCCCAGTGCCTTATTGGCGACCTTCCCTCTGACTTTATCCCATCCCCTCTTAAAACTGCTCACAGTCTTCAAGGATGCAACCTCCTCAGGCAGTGCGCATTCCACCCTGTCACCACTATCTCCGTGAAAGTGCCTTATTTCCCTTCGGAATCTACCACCCTCCAACTTTAGATTGTGCCCCCTAGTGTCTCTCTCTCTCTCCCCCCTTAATCTTAAAATTTCCTCTGTACCAACTTTATTTATGCCTTTCATATATTTGAAGGTTTCGATCATATCCCCTCTATCCCTCCATTCCTCCAGAGAGTACATGTTGAGCTCCCTCAGTCTCTCCTCATAGAATATAATACAACTACTTACTAAACCACACTCACAGGGTAAAAGTCAGCACTAAGAGCCCCACCCCCAAGTGTGGGCCTGGTCCCAATTAGCACTTGGAAGTCAGTTTGCTAAACCTGCAGGCAGGTCAAGGGCTCAGCAAATACTAAATGTGCCTTTTGCATTGCCACAAACAAGCTGACTGGTAACTGCCATGTTGTTAGCTTGAAAGGGCTTAGCATGGTAACGGGGAAACACTAGCAGCAATTTGCTCTTTATTTGCTGTTCAACAACCCAACTTGAGCAGCCATAAATTTGTTACCTAGCTAATGACAATTTTCTCAGAACTAGAGCAGACAACTATGTGACCCAAATATAAACTATCAAGGCTCTCGGTTCAGCAGTAATTTATGCAGGTGCTTTCCGAATGCGCATCCCACGAACACAGGCTATGATCATTTTTGTGCACTTGCAGTAATTTTCTGCACTTGTTAGTTTGAGCTATGGCTTTGATTAACCTCAAACTTCTAAAATAGATGCATATATTTTTAAAATCGATATTAACACTGGCTCCCATAGACTTCTATGGGGTGTCCCTTGCACTCTCCAAACTCTAGCATCATAAAACAAAACGCAGAGGTTCACCAGCACACAAGGAGAAGGGATCCGGCAGCCAGCTCCTTGGGATCAAATTACAATCTCTTCCCCTCTTTTTCGCACATTGTGAACAATTGCAAAACATTTGCAGAACAGACTTCCCCATTACATAAGGAAAGCAAATAGAAATTCGGGGACTACTTTTGATGTGTGGGTGTTTCAGCTGGAGTTTGTTTGGGGTATGAACGGTTTGCAATTGCAGATTTAAAAATTGCCGTTATTACAATTGGTACTTTAATGCTTTTTCTGTGACACACTTTGAATGAATAAAAAATTAAGCAAGCAGCATAAACTATCTCAAGTGCCTTATCTTTACTTTTCTGGATATGTTCCAGGCTTGGCACCCGTTATCTAAGGCACCAGTCCCCTATTTCTTTGAGCGTGTTTTCACACTGCTGTTTTTCTCTTATTTTAAAGTGAGCATGAGAATTGCTCTTTAATGCACAAGGGAGGTTATTTTGTTTAATGTTTTTTAATTAAAGATCAGACGAGTCTTTCTTGTAGCATAAGCCTATTTCAAATCAGCATATTAGTGAACTCAAACCGCTAAAGCAATGCCCCGCAAAGACAAAGCTGTACTTTGTCAGAGTGCAAGACCCATTACAGCCTGGCCAAAAATGAATGCCAAATGGTATGAAGTGAGATTTTAAAAGCTAAGTTGGCGATTGTGTATATCCCCGGCCATGTTGCGCCTACTAGGTGAATTACGGTAAGCATGTACGGCGCTCGCAGCTGCTCTGCTAGAAAAAACTAGCACTAGCTCGGGAGACAAATGCAAGTCAAATTAGGCATCAGTTACACCTGTTCATCCTCCTTGTGAACAACCTTCCCGATGCGTGCCCCTCCTCCAAGGTACTGCTCTATGCAGATGACACAGTGGTGTTCTCTCGAGGCTCTTGTCAAGATGCACTCACTAAGGACATGCAGTACAACTTTGACCTCCTACAGGATTGGCTCAAAGATAGCCTGCTAGTGCTCAACAGCAAAAAAAAAAAAAAAGTCAATGCTCTTTGCCGGAAACCAAAAGAGGAGGTATACCACTCCCTTCTTAATTTTGTGCAACTCCCACTCCACCCGTGAGCAGGTACCCTCGTTCTGGTACCCAAGGATTACAAAATCGACGAGTCCCTTTCCTTTTTTTAGTTGTTTAACCAGGAGTAGCACACTAAGCTGAAAGCTTTTTTACAGGTGCAACCTGAGAGCACAGGGAAGTTAAGTGACTTGCTCAGGGTCACACAGTACGCAAGTGGAAGCTGTGGGATTCAAACCCAGGTCTGGTCTGCTGGATGTCACCGGATTTGCAGCTCAGAGCATATACAAAATATCACCACTGCTGCCAATAGGAAGTTAGGGGCCCTATATAGGCTTCGGTTCTGCCTCACACCTGAGGTTAGGGTCCAGGCAGTAACAGGGACAGTTCTAGCTATCCTGGACTATGGTAATGTGGTATGTGGTGCAACCTCTGAAACCAGCCTGCACAGGGCCCATACTACCCTCAACAAAGCATGCCGCTTTGTTTTAGGTGCAGATGACCTTACGCTCACGTGCAACCTTTATAGTGGGATATGATGGCTTCCTCTCATTGACCGAATCAAGCGCCACTCCTGCCTTCTAGGGAAAAAGGGCCTTCTATGTCTTGCACCACCCTCCCTACAAGCCTTATTCCGTCCGGACCCAGCTGAGCACTCCACAAGAAGTGTTACAAGACATGCCCTAGCAGTACCTTTCAGAAGAACTGCCTTGGGGAGGTGAGCCTTTGCAGTAAGGGCCCCCACCTAGCTAAATTAGCTCCCCCAGGCTACTACTAGCCTTATTCGCCTTGGCCAGTTCAAATCTGAAATTCGGAAGTCCATCTCTCCTCCAGTACATGTACCCACCCACCCCTTGGTCCCACTTCCCCCCCACCTCCTCACCCACTTAGCCCTCCTGACCTCCATACCCCCAACCTCCACACCTTAGCCCCCCCGACCCTTAAACGATCACTCACTGTTGTGCTCTCCCCCCTCACCTGTCTAGCCTGTAGCCTACTCTCCCTTAGTAGCTGTACTTTTCGGTGGTCACATTACTACCTGTCTGAGCTTTATAGCTGCATTCTGGGAATTCTCATACTTTGTACATAGTTGGAATCTGCACTTTATTCACCTAATCTGTTATGGGACTATTTTCCTCTGTATTATGTAATTAAGTGACTGCTTTTGCAATGCATTCGGTCTCTCCCCATCCTTCTATTTGTAATGCTGTTTAGCCCTTTTAATGACGTGTAACTGATAATGCCTTCCAGCTGCTTGTTTTTCTCCACTGTCCATGTACTTGATGTTTCCCCACACCCTCTGTTCAATGAGGATCCTTTGTAAATAAGCTTTTAGCTCAAAGGTTGTAATTCCGATTTTACAATAAATAAATAAATAAAATAAATACACCTCCCAATCACATGAAAACGCCAGTACCAAGATACAAGACAGTATAGCAGCAATTGGGGTTATCATCTCTGATGACCTCAAGGTAGGGAAACAGTGTGACAAGGCAGCAGGTAAAGCAAATAGGATGCTGGGATGTATAGGCAGGGGCATCACCAGCAGGAAAAGGGAGGTCATAATTCCGCTATACAAGACACTAGTGAGGCCCCACCTGGAGTACAGTGTACAGTTCTTGAGACCATACCTACGTAAGGACATAGACAGGGTAGAGAAGGTTCAGAGGAGGGCAACAAAGATGGTGCATGGATTGCATCACAAGTCCTATGAAGACAGGTTGAAGGAACTGAACATGTACTCCCTGGAGGAGAGGAGGGAGAGAGGGGATATGATAGAGACACACAAGTATCTTACAGGGAGGAACAGGGTGCAGGAAAACACGATTTTTAAGCGAATAAGATGTTCCAGGACTAGAGGGCATGGGATGAAGTTGGAGGAAGGCGATTCAGAGGAAACATGAGAAAGAATTTCTTCACAGAGCGGGTAGTGGACAAGTGGAACACCCTGCCAGAGGAAGTGGTGGGGGCTGAAACAATCACGGGATTTAAGAATGCATGGGATAGACATAAAGGAATTCTGGAGGTCAGGGGTAAGGGGCAACAGACTTCTAGGAAAACAAACTGAACTTACAAGCTCAAATGGGCAGACTGAGTGGGCCATAGGCCCTTATCTGCCGACATAGTCAATGTATCTATGTATCAATTACAAAAACTTGTAGCAGCAATTCGAAAAATCGGAGCGCTCCCACAGAAAGAATAACTGCACTGATTTTTAACAACAAAGTCAAGCTCAGTATCACAAACTTCATCAGAGCACCCGGTGGAGTGAGGGAGGAGTGTCCCCACAGAAACAATATCACAAAATGTTTTTGTATCGACTTTGCTGTTAAAAAAAAAATCAGTGCAATTATTTTTTCTGTGAGAACTCCACCCCACAGACCCTGGGTGCTCTGATGAATTGTGTTGGATTTTGTAGTTAAATAATCAGTGCAATTATTCTTTCTCTGGGGGCACTCTGTCCCTCACACCCCCGGGTGCTCCAATTTTCGAAATGCTGCTATATTATCTTGTAATAAACATTTACTGACCTCACATAATTTGCTCAGGATGTGTTTTTTTGGGCTGTTATGATGTATTGCTTTTTCCAGGCGCAGCTCTGTTTTGGCAGTACCACATCACCATGCTGGAGCCGTAAAACACAGAGTAACAGAAAAAGCACAGCAACAGGCCAGAGATGTACACAATCGCTGCTAAGTTTTATCTTGTGTGTTTAAACTATTTTTCTTTAAGCAGTTTTACAATCCTGATGTAATGAGTCTTTTGCCCAGTGCCTCAATTTGTGTGTCCTTACTTCTCACAACCACCCACCCACCCACTGTCCTGAGTATGCATAGATGAGATAAGACAGCAGTTCTCAAATGGTGAGGCCAGCCTCCTTGGGGAGGCCCCAACCTGTTCCAGGGGAGGCTCAAGCAAGTTTGAAAAAGTACTGTATTTAAATTTGGGGTTTTATCTATTTTATGCGAAGAGATGAAGCAAACTTAAAGAGGATAATAATAGTAGGTGAATTTTATGTATTTATTTACTAATAGGTGACGAGGGAAGGTGAATGAGCCAAGGCTCATTTCAGGTATACATGGGGAAGGGTAGGGAGTGAAAAATTTCAAAAGGTAACTGCAAAACAGTCAAGAAATATACAGTGAGCAATAGTGCAAACAAATATACTGCAAATAAATATGAACAATAAATTAATAAATAGTGGTGGTAATTGATCAATTTGTAAAATGATGGCAGAACAGCCCAAATACAAGGGTTGAGCACAGAAATGCTAAGATTAATAGCAGAAAGGAGCAAAGTAATCCTCGAGATGTTGCTTAGGAGCTGAGAAGGAGTGGGAAAGGCAAAGTATGTAGGAAGGTTATTTCATATAGAGAGGAAACAGAGGAAGTAGTCTGACCCATGAAGGTACTGCAACAAGGGGTAACAATGGCTCAAGAATGAAAATAGCAGAGCAAGTAGGCTGGCCTGTGGGGTTACAATAGGCTGAATAATAATATTTGTTTATTTAGCACAGGAGCTCTTTCTCAAAAGTTCCAACTCAGTATAAGACAAAGAACTGAATTTGAGCCAGGTACTCAAAGGAGTTTCAATTTATTCATGGTGTACTGCGCAACGTACAGTACATTATTTTTCTTTGGGGAGGCCCAAGATTATTTCAATTTTTGGGAAGGCTCAAAATCTTTTCCATGGATTTGGGGAGGCAGGCTCACTGTGACAAAGTCTGAGAACTACTGAGATAAGATACCAGTATCTACAGGGGGGTGGAGGAATGTTTACTGCTGTTCAATTGTAGAAGAACACTGCTGCAAGACAGATTTGCTCGCAGTTGAAGCACTGCCAGGGAAACTCAATGTTAAGTTTTTGAGAAGGCCATAAATTAGCGGACATTCCAAAAAATAGAGTCAATATAGAAGAAGCAAAGGAGCTTTTTTTCTTTCTTTTTGGATTACTCCTTCCCACCCAGCCGCCTCTGGCTAACATATTGTGATTTAATCCCATTCCTCAGGCTAAATACACCCCTAATCCGCATATATAGTGCACACTCCCTGGTTATCTTGCAAGCCCTAAATCCTTTTACTTCTTTCCTTATAGGACTCTTGATGTTCCTGAGCAGCAATCAGGGCTCCTGTGTTGAAATCTCATCCACAGTTCGGTCCTGCAACCACTGTACGAGCCAACCAGGCAACAAGCCTCCGGGAGTCAGGAAAGGCACGCGCTGCTTGCAGTCGTTCAGCCTGGTCATACCCGTACTCAGGATTGCCTGGCATTCCCTTCCCCCCCATTAGCACTTTATACTTAGCCACTAGAGGGACACACGTAATAAGGCGAAAACTACTGCACTATTACTGCATTTTGGTATATGCAAGCTTTTCTAGTAGCTCACTCAGGATTTAAGACACTGCTGCTACTATTTTGTTTTTATGCACTCTGTCCGTGATGCTTTTCCCACCTTCTGTATTGATGCTGCTCTTACCAATTTGTCAATTAAGCGTTCTGTCAACCACTATTGTATCGCCTTCCATGCAGCCCCCCATTTGCAGTACTGATATCTTTCAGCAACCATTATGGAATGAAGCATCTAAAGCAATTGCTTCATCCTTGGTTTGCATTAATCCCACTGAACTACGTTCCATGATAATTCTTTGGACAAAGCTGAACTCTCCTACCATCAGCATTAAGAGAAGGCCAGCGCGATCTTGTTCTAGTAGCGGACATGTGACATCACAAAACATTTTCTAAATCATTGCAATTCTAGTCGAAACAAATTATTGTCATACTCTTGCTATGCTCAGGCAAAACAGAACTAAACCCGTGTCCCATCTCACCCACAGACTCCCCAACTCTCTGCAACGCACGGAGCAAGTATAAACCTCTGTCCCTCATCATCAAGAACCACATGGGGACTTCACTTGAACATGTTCCCGAGTTTAAATATCTTGACATCACCTTGGACAGTTCCCTTTCTTACAAGCAGCACACTGGCAATGTAGCTAAGGCCGCCAACATACGTATCGGCCTGCTCCACAAGCACAAACACTGCATGACCACTGATGCCCTTACACTGGCCATCTGCAGCTCTGTCACCTCCATCGTCGACTACGGTCTAGTCATCTACGGCTCCGCTTCCCTTACTGCCCTCCGGAGGATATCGGTGACACTCAACAAGGCCTGTAGGCTTCTAACGGGTGCCGCCCGCCTAACACACACCTGTGACCTGTACACCCAGGCCAGATGGCTACCACTCCTTAGTAGAATGCAATACCAGACTTCCTTGTTAACCAAAAAAGTTCTCCTCGGGCTCATGCCTTCAGGAGTGGCAAAGCTCCTTACTGCCAACAGCAGTATCCTGTCATTTAATTAACAAGCATGCACCGCTGCTCAAGTACAGGTTAAACAAAGCATCTTGTCCGTGGTTCAACTGAGCTATCAGTGATGCCTTAAAGAAGAGAGACAAACTCTGGTCAACTGCCAGGCGGACCAAATCTCACGCGGACTGGACAGCTTTTAGAGCTTGTCGGAATGCCTGCACTAAGTTGATAAGACAAACTAAAGAGAACTATTATCCGAATGCCCTGGAGTCTGCTAAACGGAATAACGTCACAATCTGGCATACAATCAAATCAATAGAAGGGAGCAAAGCTCCACCTTCATTGCCCAAAAAATAAATTCCAACAATACTTCTATTATTGACAAACCATCAATCTTAGATAAATTCAAACACACATTTTGCTACTGCAGGACTCGCATTTGAGTCCTCTCAGGCAGCTACCTTATGCTCCTCTCACCCAAGACTCTTTGAGTGCTAAGCCCTTTATACAGGATACCTTTGCCTTCAAGCCAATATCCTATAAACAAGTCGAAGATGAGATACTGAAATTGGGTGTTAATAATAGTGCTGGAGCAGATGGCATCAATCCCTTCTTTCTGAAACTTGAGTGATGGGGCAGTCAGAGATTTTATATCCCATCTATTCAACATGTCCCTGACAGAAGGTTTAGTGCCAAAAGTATGGAAGGTAGTCCACATACTGAGTCTTTTTTTTCAGGTGACCCTATCTCTATTCTGCTGGTACTGTCCAAGCTTCTCGAGAAACTGGCTGACATTCAGAGTAGGGATTTCATGGACAAACATCAATTGGTCAATCCACTGCAATCTGGCTTTACATGTCACCACAGTACTACATCCGTCCTCGCTAAAGTATCTAATGACTGGTTGGTAGCCATGGATCACAAGCAAGTCACGGGGGCTGTGTACTGAGACCTAACTAAGGCCTTTGACTCAGTCAATCATGGACTTCTTCTGGAGAAATTAAAAGATTATGGCCCAGGGCCTTCTGTGTCAAATCAGCTGGCCAGTTACCTGGCAGATAGAAAGCAGCAGATTAAGGCCAATGGGACTTTATCCTCCTTACTTCCCTTGGTGAGGCGGGGGGTCCCTCAAGGCTCAATACTGGGCCTCCAACTTTCTGATATGTCAACAATCTAGGTAATAACGATATTACCCACTCAAAACTTCACTTCTTTGCAGACAACATGGCCCTCTGCATCTTTAAACCTACATTCCTAGGTGCCTCCTCTGCGCTTCAATCATATGTTAACCAACTGCAACTTAATCTACTCCACTCCAAACTTCTATTAAACGCCAACAAACCCAAAGTGATGCATTTTCACTATGCCAGATCATCATCCTTACACTGCCCACCCATGCCCATCACTACCTTGCTTGGTGATAAGCTTGAGACCATGGATATGTTTAAATACTTAGGCTTTCTCCTCAATTCTATGCTCTCCTTCCTTCCTCACACTGAAACCCTTTCTAAAAAGATTAAACTAAGGTTAGGCTTTTTCTATTGAAATAAGGCCTTGTTTTCCCAAAACTCCAGATTAAGACTTGTCCAGTCCACCTTCCTCCCTCTCCTGGACTATGCAGACATTATTTACAAAAACTGTGCAGTCACCTATTTGCAAAAACTTGATACCCTTTATCACAGAGCCATCCGTTTTGTCATTAATGTCCCTGCAAGAACACACCACTACACCCTATATGTGGCAGTGGGGTGTACCTCTCCGACTACCAGGAGACTCTTACATGCTTATCTATGGGTTTGTAAATCTCTCTTGAACAAACTCCCGATCTACATTATTAGTCTTATTCTCACCCCCAAACTCTTTATGCTGTTAGAAATACCTCTTACAATTCCTTAGATGTGCCCAAAGTCCATACCCACTTTGGTCAACTGGCCATTAGTTACGCCCTCCCAAGCTTCAATCGTCCCTTAAATTGAGCACACTCATTCCTCGAAGGGCATTCAAAACTTGAATAACCAATCTAATTAACGATGCTTGCCACTGCAATTAATCCTGTAGAGCTCACCTACCTCCTTAGCTTACCTCTAAACCATCACTCTTGTATACTTGTCTTAGGTACTAGCCTGTTTTCCCCTCTCTGCCATTTGCCCATTATACCAAACTCATTAGTACTACAGTATGCCTAATGATGATTCTTTTCCTGTTGCTTTGTATACATTTACTGTTTTCATCCAACATTGCCTACGTTTACCTTGTAGTACCACTGTAATTATTTCTATTTATATTGTTTAAATATAAACCGCTCTCATGTATTGATTATTTCAGTGTTCCACATTGCGAGAAAATACAGAACGGTGGTAATGGGGAGCAGCCACAGGGGGGCCGGGGTGGAGCTACTGGTGGGCAGAGTCAGTCACGGGATGCATTAAATGCATAAGAAATAGAAGTAATATGACGATCTGGAGGCCTTGGGTAGTATGTAGTAGCAAAAGAAAAGTGTGGTAAAATGGGACATACTGGAGAACCTCTGCATTCTATTTGCAGGCCAAGCAACAGTTTGCCAGAGTCTTGACATTGTGGTGCAGCCATATACATCTCTTTACTAGTGCCTGCAAGGCCAAGATCTAATGTTTGGTTTCACAGTCCTGCCCAATGAGCTGCAGCTTCCAAATAAGGGAACTTTTCAATATCAGGGCCCTCAATTGAGATAAACATAAGTGCATTTTGAACACTGGCACCTAATCTATTTAGTTCCTGCATTTGTATTCGATTCACTGCAGAAAAATCCCTCTCACAATCTGCAGTCAACATTGGTATCATCATTACCAGTTCTGCCAAAGTAAATATGTTTGGATACAGGTCTACATACTTAGTAGTTAGAGCGTGCAGCACATCAGAAACAGTCTTAAAGGCCATATTTTCCGTGAACATTAGTCTGCACAGGGAAGCCCATTCCAGTGCAGAAGCATCTACATCTGCAACAGTAGGATACTGATCAAGAATAATATCAAGGCTGTCACTAACATTCCCTTCCAATTCTTCAATATCACCTTCTGGTATCATGGCTGGGGTCAAAGTTACTGAATGCATCCAAAAGTTCTGTGCTTGGAAACCTTTGCTCAGTTTAAGCAATTAGGGCCCTAATAAAGTTGTCATGCACAGAGGTTCTGAAACGATTTAACTGTACTTCGCTAAATGGCAAGTTCAGGCCATTATCATTCAGGAGTACTAGTTCAGGCAAAAACGAAGGAGAAGTACTGTCCAGGTACCAGTAGGCGTGCCCCAAGAATCTCTAAAGTGGAATGTAAATGTCTCTTTATATCAGTAAAATTCAGAGCTGATGTTTGAAACCATTTAAATAAGATGCTACAGCGTGGAAGTATGTCACACATCATGCATAAAATAGAAAGAAAAAAAAAAACTCAAGAGTTTTCCACCATTTTTACTAGGCCCACAGCTTGGGGATCATGCCTTTCAGAGGCCTCTAATGCAAGGACGTAACAACGGATGGGAAAGTCTTCCTTAGTGTGTCACATGCTGCATCATGGGACAACCACCTAACTGCTTTTGCCCGTTCTGGCTTTAAGACACGGTTCTCCACTGCCTGCTGAATTTCTTTAAGGGCAGCCATGCGAACAGCAGAATTTTCACAATATCTGTATAAGTGATCTAGTGTTTGATTAAACTTTTTAATGGCATTCACTTCATATGCTCCTGCCTTTACAGCCAAGGCCTCCTGATGAGCCACACAGTGATTTTCAACACGAATTGGGCTGACTTCTTGCAGCTTTTTAGCCACCCCGTTTTGCCTGCCCAGCATAACGACTGCTCCATCACTGCCTAACCCTGCAAGGTGATCAACCGAGATTTGATGTTATCAGAGAACTCCAGCATAGCATTTATTTATTTTTTTTTTTTAAACCACTGTGTCTGCCTTTCCATCAATTAGCTCCTCAACTCCCAGGAAAGAAACTCTGGATTTATTTTCTTTGCAGTACATGCCATACAAAATGAGCTGATTCATAACAGCAATATCAGTTGTTTCGTCCACCAAACACGAAAATAATTTGGCAGCCTTCAGATCTGTAAGAACTGATCTCCTGACCACCTCACCCAGAGAGAGAACCATTTCTCAGACAGTTTGATTGGAACGATATTTAAACAGCATCAGCAATATGTATATTGTCTAGGTTTTTGCATCCCAATGATTTGGCAAGATCCAGCAGTGAGACATATTTCGCAGTGTGAGGCAGCTCATTTTATATTAGCCAGAACATGCAATGAAGGGATGCCACACAAGCTTCTTGTTCCAGGGTCAGGGCCTGCTGCATTGCCTGCTCTATTCCACCGTTTGAAGCTGAAATTCTGCAGTTAGCTTCCAGTTCAGAAGCAATGACATGAACTGAACTGTTCTGATGCCTTTTTATAGCATCTTCTCTGAATGTCTTGCACCCACTGAGTACCCAAACCGTTCCTGATTTGGGCATCTGTTTATGTTTTATGCAAAATGCACAAACAATGCCATCATTTTCTTTGTACTGTAACCAACAGTATATGTTAAGTCAGCCAGCATAAAAACATGTTGCTCTATGCTTCGAGGTGTTTTTTTCTGTATTACAGGAGGAGGTGCAGGTAGTCTCTTGGGCATAGACGGCGATAACAACTGGACCAACTGGCATTGTCCCAATCATCGACTCACGATTGTCATCTTGAGCAGGATGTTTCCGTTTTTGAGTTAATTTGAAACCAAAGTTAGTTTCTGCATTGTGTACAATAAAGCTTTTTTTTCCCTAAGTGTTGTCATGTGTTTATTTGTCAATACAGAACGAGAGTTTGGTAATGCTGGTTGAGCCCCAAATTTTTTTTCCCCACACAAATATTTTTTTGCTCCCTGAATCAGGGTTTAGAAACAAGTGTGGCCACTGACGAAGCAAGGCTGCTCAACTTCACTGGTAGGATAGAGACTGTAGACCCCCTGGTGGCACAGTTAAGGAGCCATGACATTTTTTTTTTCCCCCTCACACAAATATTTTTTTGCTCCCTGAATCAGGGTTTAGAACAAGTGACCACTGACGAAGCAAGGCTGTACAACCTGACTGGTGGTGTAGACCCCCTGGTGGCACAGTTAAGGAGTCCCACATTTTTTTTTCCTCACACAAATATTTTTTTATTCCCTGAATCAGGGTTTAGAAACTGATGAAGCAAGGCTGCACAACCTGACTGGCGGGACAGTTAAGGTGGGACAGAGACTAGACTCCTGGTGGCACAGTTAAGCAGCCCTGAATTTTTTTTCCACACAAATATTTGTTTGTTCTCTCAGGGTTTAGAAACAAGTGACCACACACTGACAAAGCAACTGACTGCACAAGACTGACAGGACTGGACTGGCAGGCACCGTTTGGAGCACCGATTTTTTTTTTTTTTTTTGGGGGTCAAGTCAGGCTTTTGGTTTTTCCAGGACAGATATAGTCTAGCCCCCTTGCACTGCTTACAGTGTGCTTACTGGTCTGATGTTGTAGTTTACAGTACAGAACCACCTAAGTTACACCACCTACAAGCAGTTACCCAAGCTATCAAAATGCAGGTCTGACCATTAATCCTAAATCAAGTGTGCATCAGACGTGATACTTGTGTTATTCTGTAACATCAGCAGCTACACTCAGTTCAGTGAATCCGAATCTCCACAGAAAATAAATCAGTGATTCCAGTGCATATTACTTTTTTTACTGCCAGTATTTTTTTTTCTTTGCTGCAGCTGCCCTCTGAGTAAAAGACAGAATGTTTTATGCAGGTCTGAAATGCTGGAGACCACACGACAATCTCGCCCTTCCTCCCTCCCCCACTCAGAAAACATCAAATACTTGGGAGACTTTCTAAAAGAAAATATGCAAAGGTTTCCAATCAATATTTAGGCAAAAGGAAGCTGACTGCACTAATACAGTACTAGACTAGTACTTCTGGGGCTGACTGACTGATCGATCATCAGCTGTGATTCAAGGACAGAACCGCAAGGCCCTAAAGTGGCAGCAGACTACTGATACGGGACTTACCAAACAGTTGTAGCTGCTCCACTACAGGCTGCTAGACTGTTACTCCCAGAGGCTTCCTCTCTATTGGCTCCACGACTTGGCACCTACCAGACTATTAGCGTGGTCTGCTGACTTCAAAACGAGTTTACCCAGTGATCCCCGACCTACAAGCTTACTGCAGCTGCGCCAGAAATCCTGACCACGTTCGGTCATAATCAGCTCCTCGTCCATAATCTTGCCTCTCATGCCTGATCGCGCACGCGTTCCTAGCAGGAGTGCACAAATTTAAAGGCACAACACACACAAATTGCAGCCTAAAAGAGTGGCGGCTGCACAAGATGAGAGGCAGCTGCTTGGCATTGCATGTCGGCCCGCCTCTCAATAGTAATGAATGGGCATCACTGATATTAATAATAATAACAACAACAATAGTAGTCAACCCTGCCTTGAATAGCTCATACTGTACATTTTGTTAAATAGTCTCTGTTAATTTTGCATCCCCATATCAAATGTATGTATGTATGTATGTACAGATTGTTATTGTTAAAAAAGGGCCCTCCTCGAAAATAAGCTTGATCAATAGATCTATCCCTTCACAATAAACTTGAACTTGAAACCAGAACTAGTTTTCAGAGTTATTCATTTTGACGTCTATCACCACCCCCAAATGCCTTTCTCCGAATGTGGCTTGCAGTGACACCCCGGGTGTATTCATGGCCTGGGTTCTTTACCCCCAAATGTAGTGCCTTACATTTCCCTGCATTAAATTTCAGTCCCCACCCCCTTGACCACCCCCTCCAGGGTATCCAGATCCCCCTGGACCGCCTCCCTCGCTTTTTCACAATCCACCAGTGCTCCCAGTTTTGAATCGTCCGCAAAGAGACTCAACCTATTCCTAACCCCCTTCCCTATATCCAAGACATAGGCACTGAACAAGAGTGATCCCAATACTGAACCCTGAGGGACCCCACTGATTACCTTCCTGGGAGAGGAGACTATTCCACCCACCATTTCCCTCTGTAAACACCCCGAGAGACAATTTTCAATCCAGCTGAGCTCCTGTCCTCCCGCCCCCATCTCCCCCTGCTTTTTTTTTTTTTTTTTTTTTTTATCAGCCTATAATGTGGTACTGAATCAAACGCCTTGCTGAAATCTAGGTATAGGACGTCCACCAGCCTATGTACCTATGTACGTATGTATGTATGTACGATACTTAGGTTCTGTATACACCATGGTTTTTAAAATGTTTTAAGTGGTTTAAAACGTTTTTAAAAGCTGAAACATGGTTTGCGTCCACAGCCAACATGGTTTGAAACTGTGTTTAAAAACCGAGCTTAAATCCTGCAAGGGACCTAGTCTTAAAACCAGTTTTAAACACAGTTTCAAACCAAAAAATGTTTTACCCAGTGGTGCAGACAGGCGAACCATGCAGCTGAAGAAAAGCCATGCTACAGTGCAGCAGTGGAACCGTTCTGAAAAACATAACCAGACCAGACATGCAGACACGACTTCACCGGGTTACAGCACGGTGACTACCAGGGAGGACAGATGACCATGGCTAGTTTAAAACTAATCTTTAAAAATGGTTTCAAAAACGTAACTGCAGTGTGTACAGGGCTTTAGCTGGTTGGGGAAATTTACAGAGCAGCCAAATATGGTGCAGTTGTGGTCCTGGGGGACTTCAGTCTCCCAAGCACAGACTGGCAACTCAAAAGGACCAAAGGCTGAGACAGGGTTCCTGCCCTCGTTTAAGGACTGTGCATCATAGTATCAAACACCTTACTGAAATTCAGATAGACTACATCTGCGGCCCCGCCCCTGTTCACCTCTCTGGTCACCCCTTCAAAAGAAGGTGATCAGGTTGGTTTGGCATGATCTGCACCTTGTAAAGCTATGCTGTGAGGAGGCAAGAACCTTGGCCTTAACCAACGGCTTCATTATTTTGCCCTTCCTAATGGCCTCCAGGAACTTGTCCAGTTCACTACGGTTCACTAAGGAGTATGGAGCAAAAGAAGGTGTTAGCCCAGTTGTGCACAACTTTGTTTTGTGGAGGGCCAGACTGAAAACTTGAGTCAAGGCCGAGCGCCACTGTAAAAACAGCCCAAGTTGACAAATGTCCAGCAAGACATTATTAAATGTACACATAAAATAAAAACCATCTACCTATCCATCCACGTTACTAAAACTAAAAACAAAACCAAATAAAGGCTGCAAGGGGAAGCTGCTAGGTTCTCGGGACCACTTACAGCTGCTGTGGGGGCCGTATGTTGTGCATCACTGCATTAGCCCATGTTCCAATCCGCTCCTGTGTATCACATATAATACTGTAACTTGGCCCCATCAAAAATATATTTTGTCCAGTCTATTTTTACTTAGAAAAAATGTCAAGAGGTAATTCATTCCATGGATTTACTACCCATTGTGTATAATAAAACTTACTACTGTTTGTATTGAACCATCTCCTTTGTAGTTGCAGGGTATGGCCTCTAGTTCCCATTTCAATATTTTTAAACTCCAGCTGTAACTCTCTGATCAAAAAAGGCTCTTTGCAAATGTCATACTCGAGCATTATATTACCAAGTCTTCCATACAACAGTGACATTAATTTTAAATTAAGACGATTTTCATAGGTGTCATTACCTTCCTGGTACACCATTCTTGCAGCATTATGCTGTATTTTTATTCATTTATAACACCTCTTTTTTTGTAAGGACACCATAGGTGACTTCCATAATCTAGAATTGGTCGTATGTAAGCCCTATAAAGGGGCATCACCACCTCTTTTTCCTACTGTTAAAGTTTTTCCTTATAGTACCTAAAACCCTGTTAACTGTAGCAGTCACAGACGTACGCTAGCTGTTGAAGTCTAGGTTACTATCGATTAGAATGCCCAGATCCTTTTCTTTATCTAAGCTTTTCAGTATTGTGCTGCATAATGTGTAGGAGTGAGGGATAAATTGCCATCGAAAGTGTATCACACTTAATTTGTCCATGTTAAAATCGCATCCCTCATCATAAGGCCCATCTAGCAATACTGTCCAAGTCAGACTGTATAGATTTTATCTCAGTTATGCTACTTACAGTTCCTTGCAACTTGGCATCATCTGCATATTTAACGGCCCAATTTGTAACGTTATTAAACATATGTGAAACAAAAATCAAAAAAGGTATAGGTCCCACCACGGAAGCCTGTGGAACACCACTTGTCACATGCCCAATCTTGGAAAAGTATTCCTCAATACAAATTCTTTGGGTTCTACCCCATAGCCATTACCTTATTCAGTTGACGACATATTTGTTTAGACTATTGTTTGTAAGTGTTTTCAATTATTGCCCAATGCAGGACCGTGTTAAAGTTTTTGTGAAGTCCAGGTATACGCAGTCTACAGGTATGTACGTATCAATGTTATCCGATACTTTTCGTAAAAACTCAACAGGTTCATAATACAGGATCTCCCCACAGTGAAACCATGTTGGTCCATATCAATCCTGCCTGTATTACCGACAGGGTGGGACAAATCAGTTTGTGAGCTGGTGGTCAGTTTGGCCACTAGCTTTCAAAATCTGGTAGCCAAACCAATATTTGTAATGGCCATCCCTTTAAGGGCTCAAAAATTACTTTGCAGGCAGGTAGCCAAGTTGACCAATAACTTTCAAAATATGGCAGCCAAACCATTTTTAATTAGCCATTGGCAACCTGATTTTGTCCCAGCCCGATTACAGAGTTGTTCCTGTATCTTTTCCTTCAATACGGATTCTAAGATCTTTCCCGGAACTGAGGTTAAACTTACTGGTCTGTAATTACAGTACTCACGTATGGATAGGTATGCCCACAGCAGTTATCCAATCATTAGGCAAGACCCCCAGTTCTAACAATGTCTGAAACAGGATTTTAATTGGACGTGCTATGTTGTGTTTTATTTATTTAAGAATATGCATTGAAATGCCATCAGGACCCGCACAGCTCCTTTTTTTTGTTTTGTTTTTTTAATTAATGATTTTGTTTACGATTTGTTTTTCAGTTATTGATGGGTGTTCAGTCTTAGGTGAATGTATTAAGAGCTGCAGGGCAGTCAGAGTATTTATTGTAAACTGAGCTAAAATTATTGAAGAGGTCAGCCATTTCCTCTGGGTTTATCCGTTTACCATCCAGAGTTATTGGGGTTAAATTTGTACCAGATGTTTCTAGTGAATTTACGTAGCTGTAAACTTGTTTTATATTAGTTTTCATACACTTTCTAGCCAATTTAAAAATGTCCACTTGTTGTTTTGCCAGTTTGACATTATCCTTACATTTTTTAATGCTGTCTTATAACTAGACCAGTCTGCTGGACTCCTGGATTTCAGATATTGTATGTATATCTGTGGGTTCTGTTTTATTTTAGTTTGAGAATTCCTTTATTTATCCACTTTGGTTTAATTCACCTAGCACTGAATTTTTTTTTTTTTTATAGGTTTATCACATACTGATGCAATAGTGTTTTTATGATTTCCCACACTGTATTAAACACTGCAACCCTGGAGTTTACTTTCTTCATTACAAAATGGCAAGAATGAAAGATGCTTCCTGATTGGTAAGACTGGGACTGGACCCGGGATATTATCCCAGCATAACATTCCGGCTCTAGTCCCCGCACACATATAACCCAATAACATGGAAACAAAAATGACTGCTTGTCCCATCCTCAAGCTAACCAGAAGCCGCATTTGCAATACGCTTCACCACTCGCTGCATTCACAGACTTTACGGACCTGGTCTCCACTGACCAGAAAAACTGAAAGGGTGCCTCCAAAAATCCCTCCAGCCATCAAGTCACTAAAAAATTACTGTAAATCGAATTCAAGAAGGTCCTGCTGGGTGTGAGTAGCTTCAGCGTTGTTAGTGGCTCTGTATCATACTGAAGCGCAAACTCGTCCCTTGGCGCTCGGCTGTTTGCCTACAAGAACCTAATGAAGTGAATATACATAAAAACTATTTTCTTTCAACTTACGCTGCTTAATTGACCAGGTCCTTCTGTCTTTCTTGGGACTGGATGAATGTACGTGTGTGTGTATATATATTTTTTTTTTTCATTTTTATTTCTGTGAAGACCGCAAACCGTGCTGATAGGGTGAAGGAGCTAGAGCTAGATTCACAGCTCTCATTTCCGGTTTCGATCGGTAATTTGAAAGGAAAGCAATTTGTTGCGCTTGCCCACAATAAACCACTTGAAGCGGCTATACATAAAAACATTTTAACTCGGTTCTCTGTTTACTAAAGAGTGCGTCACAGCAAACTGCTTTCCTTTCAACTCATCGATCAAAACCAGAAACTAGAACTGTGAACCTAACACCTTCTCCCTATTGGCATGGTTTGCGGTCTTCACAGAAATTAAAAAAAAAATTACACACATCTTCACCCAGTCCCAAGAAAGACAGAAGGACTTGGTCAAATTAAACTCAATATGGGCAGCAACAATTTACCACCAAAGAGAACTTAATGGCGGGAGGGGGACTAGAAAAAGCCCACTCTAGAAAAAGACAAAAAGCAGCACCACCACCTACTGGACAAACAATAGAGCAGTATTATTTTTTCAGAATGTGTACCTACACATTGAAAAAAATAACTAAAGAAAGCATTTTAAACATATTTTTTTATTATTTATTTATTTATTTTCGTTTTACCAAGGAGCCATTCTATAATGGTAACAATGCACTGCAGGGTGGGTGTTGCTGGGATAACATCCTTCTCGGGTGTTGGGACGCCTGAGGCCGCCACCCGAGGTGGGATGTTATCCCATCATAACATCCACCCTGTCATGCATTATTCCTTTAGTCTATTTGTTCAACATCATTTAAGATCCCTTTTGTGTCTGTCATTGGTAAAGATAGATTTCTCTGCAACCCTTGACTAGTTTAACGCCCCCATCAATCTCAGACAATACAGTTCTATGGTCACTATCGCCAAGTGGTACACCAACTGCACAATTTTTTATAATTGTGCTATCTGTAGCTAGAATAATTAATATACTATTTTCCCTAATCAGATATTCAACATACTACACCATATTTAGGTTTATTTACATGTATACAAGAACTCCTTACTAGGACCAGTTTTAGCTTCTAAGGATTCCCAATTAATATCTCCATAGTTTAAATCACCTAGATATACCACATCACCACATTCAGTAGTTTTTTTCCCCTCAATCTCCATACTTTCATGGTGATTCATATCTGAAGCAGCACTAGGAGGGGGATGACACAGGCCTGTAATTTTGCCTTTAGAGGTTTGCATCAACTGTAACCATAAGATTTCAGTATTTGATGAAGAATCTTTAATCTTATCCGAAATGTCTGACACACACAGTGATTTGAGACATATATACTTCTATACAACCTCCCTTTCGGTATGTTCTATCCAACCGAAACAGCCGATATCCGTTTATATTCCCCTGCCCTTCCCCCAAGTGTCATCTGGGCTCTACCAAGTTTCTGTTATTAATATCAGATCGTGGGCTACCTACTAATTTGGTCCATTTATGCTTATTTAAGCTTCTTGCATTACTCAACATACACCTAACTGAATTTTTCGTTTTAGTGGGTTTAGTCTCTTGTGGGGGTATATATATCTTTTATTCACTGCCCCTCCCCCAAACTTACTCAATTTAAAAGTACATTATTTATTTTGGAATTGAATTGAACACCAAATGTATCAGCCCCTAGCTCTGTTTAGGTGTAGACCGTCTTTTAAGTAATCCCAAGAATCCAAATAACCTAGGCCCTCCCTACACCAATTTTGCAGTCTTTGATTCTGGAGAAAACTTTTTATTGGTTTTTTTTTTGGGTGCCCCTCACAAAGAGGCAGAATCCCAGAGATTATGGCTGCAGCACCCACAGTTTCTATTTCGTTCCCAACCACCGTCATCTCTTCACAAATATCTTTTTCATGATCTCGTCCAATATTGTTTATCCCCATGTGCACAGCAACAAATTCCAGCGGTAGCTTAGCTCTCATTAAAGCAGGAAGTCATCGTTTTATTATTTATTTTTGCACCTGGAAAGCAAGACACTATCCTGGTAAGTGTGTTTTTGTCACAAATGTTTGAATGACACCATCTGATAATGGAATCCCCGACCACAAGGATTTGTTTATTTTGATCTGTGAAGTCCACATTCACTTTATTTGTACTTACTTAAAGCAGTAGTACTACGAAATCGGGAAGCGAGTTATCAAAAATTCTGCTTTTCGGTTGTAAGCATGTGACCAAAGTTCCAGTTTCCATACATGTAAATGTTTTTTAGTCATGTTTAGTTTTTTTAGATATTTGCAATTAATCTGAATTGTTGTAACGCTACAACAAATATGGCAGCTGATTAATTTTCAGCCGCACTTTTTCTACAGATCACACTGCGTCTTTTGACTACAGCAGAGGGACCCTCGGCTGACCATTCCTGATGTCCCTGCAAGTCATACACATGTGCAGTTGGCAGCAGAGGGGGTTCCAGTGTAACATGCTTAGTGGCAGAAATGTAAACTAAAGCAGAGAATAACTGAGAAAATTACTCGGTGATAGTACAATGCCGGCGAGAAAGAGTACCAGGTATATGATTAGCAGGGCCCAGGGAATAAACTGTCAAAAAAGCGCTATTTTTTTTTTCCCCCTCGCAGTACTGCTGCTTTAACTTAGTACTGGCGTATCAGCATCGGATAACAGAACATCTGTTAGACAGTGGGATTTCCCTACTGTTTGTTACAGCCCTTTTTCCTTTTCTCGTCTTTTTTTGGTATTGCACCTGGTAACATTCCTATCCAAATGTTTACAGTCTGGTCTACCCCTTTTGTTAGAACTTTCTTCAATATCATTTCCCTCTGTGATCCTGTAATCCTCTCTCCCGCTCTTTTTTTGTCACTGTATTATCTGTTTTGACTATTTCCTCACAGGCAGAAATGTTTTCATTTTACAAACTACTTCAGTCTTATTTATTTCTGCAATATTTGCAAGTTTAGTTTTTAATTTCCTCATCAGACGTTTTAAAGTAAGCAATGCATTTATTGTACATGTAATTACTTTGCTTTATTCCCAATTTTAAAGCATTTATTTTATTTATTTGAATTTTGTTAACCAGGTAAATCCCACTGACACAATGGAGTCCATTTTTTCAGGGGCAACCCAGATTAGTTACATACCAAAGCAACTCAGAGTGAATACACTGCACATGACGTTACAGTAGAGATTGACACAGGTGGTAAGGACAAGAGCCAGTATTACTCAGTAGGTAAGGGCATAGTACAAGAGCCAGTTATGATACAACCCACAATAATAATTACAGACATTTAAGTACATCAGGCTGTGGAGATCCCTAAATATTTTCATTTCAGGTGTGAATGTGTCACTGCTTGGAAAAGGGAGAAAAGCAGTCAGATCAAATTGGCTAAGGGCATATGACAATGTGTACACTTAACTGAACCTTCTTTGAATAATAATTCTAGAATTTCTACAGTAGTATCCATAATACCTATAGTGGCTGTATCATTCATTTCTTTATAATAATAATAATAAAATTTATTTAGTTAAGCGCCTTTCAAATATTTCAAGGCGCTGTACAAAGCATCATCGCATCAACACATCAATACATATACTGACAATACAGCCAATAAAATATTAAAATAAACAATTACAATACAACAGGGAATGCCTGATTCCATAAAAATGACTTTAAAGCCTTCTTAAAACTATCCACCGTTATACTTTCTCGGAGCTGACGGGACAGAGAATTCCAGAGGGTGGGAGCCGCAAATCCAAAAGCACGGGCTCCAGAAGACTTCAAATTCACCCTCGGTATCTCCAGCAACCCCTCGTCAGCTGAGCGAAGCTGTCTCAGAGGGGTAAGGCACCAGAAGCTCTTTCAAGTAGTCGGGACCTAACCCATGTAGGGCTTTGTAGGTCAATAGACTCACTTTAAAGGTGATCCGCCACTGTATTGGCAGCCAGTGCAGAGTGCGCAACACAGGGGTAATATGGGACCTTCTAGACACCCCAGTCAGCAAACGTGCTGCTGCATTCTGGACTAGCTGCAAGCGGCGGATATCAACCCCAGCAAGCCCTAGGTACAGGGAGTTACAGTAATCAAGACGAGATGTCACAAAGGCGTGGACCAAAACCGGCAGATCGCCCGGTGGAACCAGGTGCCTAATCCTGGAGATGTTTCTGAGATGAAAAGAGTCTTGACGACTGCAGACACCTGATAACTAAGGGTCAAGCCAGTGTCAAGCTCCACACCCAGGTTACACACCGCTCAGAGGTAGGGATCTGGCCTACCCCAAGAACTAGTCCAGAGGGGAACCCCATCCCTAAACCCTCAACCCTACAACCGGGGTCCACCACCATAACCTCAGTCTTTCCCGGGTTCAACTTCAAACCACTGGTATTCATCCAGTCTTGGATATCAACGAGGCAGCTATCCAGCACTGAGATAGCACTAACCTGGTCAGGTGCAAAAGACAGGTAGAGCTGGGTATCATCAGCATAGCAGTGAAACCTCAGCTCATACCGTCTTACAATGTCTCCGAGGGGTAGCATATATACTGCGAATACCATGGGGGAAAGCACCGACCCCTGAGCTACCCCACAAGGTAGAGAGAAAGCCCCGGATGAACATAAACCGGAACCACTCTCTGTGTTCTCCCCAGGAGGTAAGATGAAAACCATCTGAGGACCACACCTGAAAGCCCGCAGATGGACCTCAGGTGTTAGAGCAAAACCCCATGATCCACAGTATCAAAAGCTGATGATAGATCAAGGAGAACCAAAATAGAGCGGTGTCTCTGCTCTCTCGCCATCAGGAGATCACTGAGCACCCGAACCAGAGCAGTCTCGGTGCTACGCCTCTTTCGAAAACCTGACTGGAGAGGCTCGTATAAACTATGGATGGTCAAATGGTTATCAAGTTGAGCAGCCACAACTTTTTCAATAACCTTCCCCACAAAAGGGAGGTTAGAAATCAGACGATGAGTTAGCTGGGTCATTCGGGTCAAAGGAAGCTTTCTTCAGAAGGGGAGTCACCACCCCTTCCTTCAGAGAGCTAGGGAAAACTCCCATCTCCAAAGAACACCGAATAATCCGAGCAAGGACCGGGCCAATAAGTTCACTACATCCTATAATCAAGGAAGTAGGACCCGGATCCAAACTACAACATGTTGGGCGCATCTCACAGACAATCCTCATAGTGTCTACGAGGTCCGGAAGGTTAAAGGAACTCCAGGAAACTCCGGGCTCTGCGACAACACACTGATCAACTGCAACAACCTTGGAGTGAGGTTGGGGACACTGCCTCCGAATGTCTTCCACCTTATTCACTAAGAATCGAGCGATCTACAGGGGGACCTGGAGGCTCTGGAAAGATAGTCTAGAAAGTGGAAGCTGAGGTTCAATGCAGGGAAATGCAAGGTACTCCACCTGGGGGCCAGAAACCCAGGCCAAGTGTACACCCTGGGGAATGCTACAAGTCTCGATGGCTGAGAGGGACCTGGGGGTAGTGGTGGATGTCAAGATGAATAACTCTGAGACTTGTAGGAGGGCAGCAGCCAAGGCCAACAGGATGCTGGGATGCATCGCTAGGGGGATCACCTCCAGAAGGAGGGAAGTGATACTCCTCTGTATAACTGCTTGGTGAGGCCGCACCTGAGTACTGCGTGCAGTTTGGAGGCCACACTTAAAGAGGGACATTAACCTCCTGGAGAGGGTCCAGAGAAGGGCAACCAAAATGATTTGGGGCTTGGGGGACAGGACCTATGAGGAGAGGCTCGAAGAGCTAAATATGTACACACTGGAAGAGAGAAGGGACCGGGGGGACATGATAGAGGTCTTCAGGTACATGAAGAGGGTAAATAGGGGAGGAACAGTCAGGGTGCTTCGAAGGAAGGAGCCACTAGAGGGCATGGGTGGAAGCTGGAGGGGGGAAGATTCAGGGGAGAAAGGAGGAGGTGCTACTTCACTGAGAGGGTGGTGGAGCCATGGAATGCACTGCCTAGGGGGCTGGTGGAGGCAGAGACAGTGGAGGGGTTCAAGAGGGGGTGGGACAGGTACAGGGGAAGGGTTCTGGAAGCAAAATCCAATGCAGCAAGAATATCCGGAACTGGGAAGGGAGAAGCCAGAGAAGGTGAGGGGACAGCAAGGTCAGCACCCAGGATGGGGGCTGACCAAACGAGCAGACACGAAAGACCGTTAGGCCTATTCTGCTGGCATTTTAGTATGTTAGTATCTTCTCGCAGTCATCCTGCGTAAAAACTCGACGGACCTGCCGACAGACTGGGTTGCACAGTCTGTCAACAGTTCTGAATAGCTGAGCCGGTCGATTCCGAGCGACAGAAATTTCCCTGGACAGGAATTCTGCCTTCTTATGGGAAATTTCTGTTTGGTAGAGCTTATAATGCTCTAGCAAAATAAGATGGTCGTCATCCAAGGCAGTCTTCCTCCACCGGCTCAACCTAAACGCCCCAACCTCCATAACCCTCTCAGCGCCCCATCAAACCAAGAGCACGGGACGGAGCCGGAAGAGGGCCAGGTTGGTGCAATCTGGTCAAGGGCAGCCGAGATGGCTCCATTACAGGCCACCACCAGCCACTCGGGATCAGAGCACAATTCGTCAAACGAATAACAACATAAAGTCTGCTTTTATGGCTTACCCCGGCCTTTTCAAAGGCAAAATAGCACCACAGGAGAGCTCCAAAGGGTTTCTACAACTGTAAAAAGCTTACAGCAGCAGCCCCACAATCCGAAGTCAAAACGTCACAGACTGATCTTTTTTCTTCATTTATGTATTTTATCGGCTACAACATCTTTGAGCTTGTGAAACTCATTTACAAAGGTTGCTCATCAAATGGCTACAAATACTATTTACAAATGGAGTTTCACAGAGAACAGACGTTAGTACAGAATAATCACATTACAAAGGTTGCTCATCAAATGGTTACAAATACTATTTACAAATGGAGTTTCACAGAGAACAGACGTTAGTACAGAATAATCACATGGTACATGCAAGATGTAACTCGTCAAATGGATAGAAAAAATACACACAAAATGAGATTCACAGAGTACAGAAATGTTTAAAAAATAATCACATGAATACATACAGGATGTAACAGTTGAGAGCAGCGCACAATTGTGGCACTGTCAGAGTGGATTTTGTCAGGATGATGTAACTGATAAGGCTGCCAAGGGGTCGGGGGGGAATCAGCATCATCTGGAGTGTTGCCAGGTAGCAGGTGAGGTGGTATATAGCACCTGTGCTGTTGTCTCAATGCCAGTTACAGTTGGTGTTTGGGGTGAGCACAGTTTAAAACACAAAGACAAATACCCAGCATACAGGTGGTTAAAGGGAAACAGTCAACCTTTTTTGCATCATGTGATTTCTCGGTAAAAACTCACATTTTATGATTGCTTACCCTCTATAAAAGTCATTGATGTTGCTGGTTGTTTTATTTGTTTCCTTGCCTGGTAGAACTGAAATGCATAGTCAGCTGTAGTTATACCCAGCCTTGTTTTGTTTCAAATCCTTAAACTACCCTTACTGCATACTTTCTCAACATTAGAAACACCCCCAAACAGTGCAGTTACTCATGATATAGTAGTCTCCTCTACTCACACTGCATAATGAGTGGCTAGACTGTGTTGGGGGTGTTTCTAAGTCCAGGAGAGTTACAGTGGCAGTTGATCAAAGAATGTAAACAAGCATGTTTTTGTGTGATAACACCAGTATGGTGGGCAGTTGGTTTTTCACTTTTTGAAAGAAAAAAAGAATCTGAATCAAACGACCAGTTGCATCAGCAGTCTCCACAGAATGAGAATAATCATAAAATGTATTATTTAAACTAGGGACACTTTGAGGCCTAAGAAGGGGGGGGGGTGACAGTGCCCCTTTAAAAGATTTAGCTCCAAGGGCTTTCCTAGTAAAAGTACTGATTTCAGGCCGACTGGCCTGTTTGTTTTATTTATTTATTTTTATTTATTTTAGCTTTTGTTTACCGGGTAAGTACACTAGACAAGTATTATGCCTATTTTCAGGAACGACCCGGGAGAATACAACATGAGGAACAACAGTCAAGGAGACATGGCAAAGAGAGTACAGTTTTTTGTCACAGTAAACAAACATGTGGGAAATACATCATTTGACACTAGGGGAAACACATAGTAGTAAGCACATTTCAGATTATACACTCTAGACTAGCTAGTTCAACTGACAGATATATACAGATCATCAAACAAAGGAGTGGAGCATAGCTCAAGGACTGGATTGGTCATAATATAACTTATAACATTGTCATATACACCCCCTAGGCTAGTTGGATCGTGGACAGGTATATACAGCTCATCACATTTTTCTAAATATGCACATGTTAGACAGAAACAGAAACACTTGGTAGTACAAGTTTCTACCAGGTGACCAAGGTGCAATATGTCATGGTTAGCCTATGACCGTGGAGCAATAATGGGTGTAAAAATGCCCGAGGCTTTTTAGGCAGGAGTAGTCAGAAGTCATTGATACAGTGGGGAAAATATCTCCAGGAATTCAATGGAGACACCTTGGGGAGGTCCAGTCTTGCCCACCTTCTTAAATATAGGAACATTGGTCACTTTGCCATCCTCTGCCACCTCACCTGTGCTGACAGACTCCTGAAAGATTACTGCAGATGGCACTGCCCATTGTTCCTTTAGCTCCACTATGATCCTGGGATCATCCCTTCAGTCCCCTAGGACTCACCTGGCTCGGTTTTTGCCAGGTAGTCAGTTACTAGGGTAGGTGTGTTATCCAATGGCTGCAGTGCCAGTATGCCTAATGTTATGGGCCCTCCCAAAACGTCCCCGATTCAATGTAGCCAAATACAAGGTGTTACAACTGGGGAGTAGTAGTACATTTTGTAGTAGTAGTGGTAAATTTATTTTTTCGGTCATAAGACCATTACAAAGTGTAAAGAAACAAATACAAATCTCATACACAGTTTAACATACAAGTAGAAACAGATATCCAATAAAAAGCTCTCTCCTTGCATCAATTTGCAAGAGTATGTAAAAACTTCATCAATGACATGTACAGACCATCTTTCAGCCCACAGCCATCCATTAACAGAAAATACACTGATAAATCACAGCTAACAGGTCGCTCCTGTAAAAAAGCCTTCAGCTTAGTGTGCTATACCTGGTTAAACAACTAAATAAAAATTAAAAAAAAAAAAAATCTTGGCTTCTATGTAGTACTGATTATAAAAATGGCAATACTGCAATAGTTTTTATAATTAAGATCGTTCCATCTATATAGCTTGCGGGGTTCAATCCTGATTCGATCATTTACAAACTTTCAGATTAAACCTGTAATAGAACCCAAACACAGTTACAATGATTAGGACTAATCCAGAGTGAAAGGACCATACCACTGAACAGCAAAAAATACCCTTGCTACTATACTGTGTGCCACACTTCAGAGCTTCGTGTCCTGTTTTTCATTTGCTACTTTGCAGATTTCAATCCTGCACTGTATCGTGCTACATGTTATGTCTGTGTTTCGTTTGCTACTATACTGACTTCCACTCTGCACTACAAAGTACTCCATGTCATGTCCATTTTCGCTTGCTACTATATCGGCCTACATCCTGCACTGCACAGTGCTTGTGGCAGGTCTGTTCTTCACATGCTACTATACTGACTTACACCCTGCACTGCACAGTGCTCGTGACAGGTCTGTTCTTCACATGCTACTATACTGACTTACATCCTGCACTGCACAGAGCTCGTGACAGGTCTGTTCTTCACATGCTACTATACTGACTTACACCCTGCACTGCACAGAGCTCATGACAGGTCTGTTCTTCACATGCCACTATACTGACTTACATCCTGCACTGCACAGTGCTCGTGACAGGTCTGTTCTTCACATGCTACTATAGTGACTTACACCCTGCACTTATAGTGCTTAGCGTCATATCTGTTGTTCGCTTAGTACTACACTGACATACACTTTGTTACAAAAATGCTCCGATCATGATTGTTGTTTACTTAGCAATTGAGTAGTTCCAATAGCAGAAAACTAATTCCTCCAGTTGCCTATCTCCACTAATCAATATTCCATGGGACTGCTTAATAAGCGATTAAACATTTAAAATATAGCATGCATTCTTTCAAAACTAAGAAGGATCTATATATGCTAAGTCGCTTAAATATCCTGAAGATCCTGCATTTTAACATACTAAAGGTCAGCAGAATAGGCCAAATGGTCTGTCTTGTCTGCTCGATTTTCATACATACAATAAATTATACTTAAAACAGAAGAACTGAGCAAGCATTAAATGTATACAGCAGCAAAACTAACAATTTACAGACAATGGCTAACTACAAAAAAAAAAAAAAAAAAGACCATTTTAAATAGCCTCCTGCATCCAGGACAAATCTGTCATTTATCCAGTTGTAAAATGAGAAGCTGAAAACAGACAGGTTATTTCTCAGAGGTTTTAACCCCATGTCTCGCTTTAACAAGAAGGAGCAGCGCCAAGCAACATCCTTACCATGTGCCATTTCCAGTTTATTTGGTCCACCATTTTAACATGGTCCAACAGGAATAAAACTGTCATGCACAGTGTACTTACTTCTTCGCACATATACACAGTATCATAAACTACAGTTCATCACTGCACATCACCAGTGTCTATAACTAAAGAGCAAGCTCTCTTCACCTTTATACCTTCCCCAGCATTTCCAAAAGTCTCTTCCAAATGGACCATCACATGACTCGGAGAAAGAAGCCAACTTTAGTTTAGTAGTTCACATCGGAAGTCCATTACACATCTCAAGGCATTTTCAAAACGCTCCTCCAAAAATCTCCATACTCCTAACAGTGACAATGTATGCTAGTAAATATCTGCAACAATAAAATCAGAAAAAGCGCTCCTCTAAGCGCAATAACTTGGGGGTTCATAACACAAACCCCGGTAACCCCTAGCCCCGAGGCAACATTGGCACACCTTTTAAAAGGCTTAAAAAGCCTATAAAACCACAGTGCTGCTGCAGTCTCAAAATTCCTCCTCGTGCAGGCTCAGCTTTCTTCCGGCCGCTGTGTCAACAGCTCGGGCTCGCCAAATGCTCATCCGCCATGACGAGAGCCATAAACTCCAGAGCAGACAACTCAAAACACTTTTCTTCAATAAGGAAAGGTGCATCAACACCGAACGCCAAATGCAGCACAAGTGCTTAAAACTGAAATGCCGAGGAGCGGGGGCGTTAAACGATAATGATAAAGCAAATCAACTGCACTTTTTAAAATAAGTTTCATTCATCCATTTCAAGTGAGGCAAAAAGAAAACTTCTGACAGTACTTACAAACACTGCTTCGAGAGTCGAGCAGCATTACGGCCATCTTGCTGCTCTGCCCCCAAAACTGGGGAGGAAAAAACAGATGTAGGACCTAGGGAATCATAACAGAGCAGGGACTGATGCTTAAAGCAGCAGTTCATGATAGCTGTGAAAACTTCTGACCTATGCTTTTTTTTTTTTATTATTCTATTTTTGATTAGTCCTTAGCTCTTGAACATTATGATACCCCCTCGTTCCCAGTTGTGAGGCTGCTTTAGCACTTTTTTCACAAAAAGAAAAACAGAATCGGAATCAAAGTACCAGCTGTATCAGCAGTCTCTACAGAATGAGAATAATCATAAAATGTGTTATGTAAACTAGGGACACTTTTGAGGCCAAGGGGGTTGACAGTGCCCCTTCACAGAGTTAGCCCCAACAGGCTCTCCAAGGGCTTTCCAGTAAAAGTACAGATTTCAGGCTGACTGGCCTGTAGTTGCGCAGGTCCAGTCTTGTCCACCTTCTTAAATACAAGAACATTGGTCACTTTGCCATCCTCTGCCACCCCACCTGTCCTGACAGACTCCTGAAAGATTACTGCAGATGGCACTGCCTATTGTTCCTTTAGCTCTACTATGATCCTGGGATCATCCCTTCGGTCCCCTAGGACTTACCTGGCTCAGTTTTTGCCAGGTAGTCAGTAACTACAGTAGGTGTGTTATCCAATGGCTGCAGTGCCAGTATGCCTAATGTTATGGGCCCTCCCAAAACGTTCCCGATTCAATGTAGCCAAATACAAGGTGTTACAACTGGGGAGGAAAAACAGACGTAGGATCTACACACTATGTAGGTCTCCTCCTTGACTGCAGCAGGAGGAGGAAAGGACCTGGGGAATCACAACAGAGCAGGGTCTGATGCTTAAAGCAACAGTTCATGACAGCTGTGAAGATCATGATCTATTCTTTTTTATTCTATTTTTTATTACCCCTTGGCTCTTGAACTTTATGATACCTCCTCGTTCCCAGTTTTGAGGCTGCTTTAGCACTTTATTCACATCTGAAATAGTAAAACGCGCGCTCCTTGTATTATGGCTTGCACCAGGTTTTTATGAGTTCTCAGCTGCTTTTATCCACCTGTTGTCCCATAAGGTTAGCGTGCAGCATCTGCTGCATGCTAGATCATTTTAGTCACAAGAAAAATGATGTTTACCAATGGATGTTCAAAACCAACAGAAAATACTGATGAATACCTGGTCCAAGTCATATTGAAAGGAGCGCTCCTTTTATTATTTCAACTATAAAAAAAAGTTGCAAAGCAGGCTCAAAAACAGGAAAACAAAAATCATACAAGTCAGGAGATAAGGGGAAATTTAAGTTAGAATAAAAAGTACAGGTCAAAATTGTCACCGCTATTCTGCACTGCTGCATTAACAAGCAATGTTTGGCTGCTGTCAAGAGGCCAGCAGAATGCCGGGGGCTGCAATTAGCAGTGCAGGGAAGTAATCCTGCCACTTTGCTAGGCCCAAGTCAGCCCCTACCTGTAGGACTATGTGGAGTTCTAGGCTCCTCAATACAGAAATGACACTGAAGTGGTCGAGAGGATACAATACACAGCCACAAAAAAAAACAGACTGGGGTATGGAGGGCAAAAGCTATGAGGAGAGGCTAGCGGCCCCTAACATTTTCCCCCTGGAGAAAGGAAAGCTGAAAGGGGATATGATCTCAGTCTTCTGCACAATCAAGGGTATCATCAGGATCAAAAATACAGAGATGCTAGATCTCGTATCCTCCAGCAGAATACGGGGACATGGCCTAAAGTTCAGAGATTATAAATGCAGGGGTAAGATTAGGAGGCACCTTTTCTTTCAGAGGGTGGTGACTCTGGAACAGCCTACCAGTGGAGACTGTGGACAGGATGACGGTACAGGTAAGCCTGAACAAATGTCTGCTTATCAGGGGAATCAGCAGGTACCCTGCACAGTAGATTGGAATGGATACAGAATTCTCGCGGATGAGTACACATATTTGCACAGAACAGTTTCTTTTTTCATCCCTGCTTATGATGCTGGGGACAAACATGATGAACCTAGAGTCTCTTTTGACCTTAAGTTAGTACGTCATAGACCCAGGCCAGCACAACTGAATGAAAGGCAGCCCCACGATGTTACAAATGCCACATGCTCAAGTGGTTTGCTTGGAAGCTTATTAAATTTTTTTTTAGGATTCCAGACTGTCCCCATGGCCGGGTTCTTGCCTGATGTTGGAGAATCTGCGGACAACACAAGCCTCCTGCACCCATATTCTTCTAACATGCTGTTCCAGCTCTACTTTCAGGATGTACCTGATGCAATTTGTGAAATTTTAGATTCCGATTCCTACTGTGTCTTGTTAACTCCTCCCACTGGACCCAGAGCATAAAAGGTGAACTGTCCTCCCCACTTGTGGAAACTGGGTTGGGGAGAGGGGTCCCACCCACAGCAGACAAGCTGTGGTGTACAGTCTAGAAATCTGGTAAGGGGTGTTGAACAGAGGTTGGTAGTGGGTTGGACCACGAATGACTCCTATGACAATATCAATACAAAGGACAGATTGAAGAGATTGCAATGTATAGCTAAAGGGATTTATTTATTTATGAGTTTTACCAGGAAGGCATACTGAGCAGTGATGCTCGATTCCAGATGCGAACTGGGGGCCGAGACCCAATACAGCGCATAGTATTTAAAACAGAGACATTCAACAGTGGAATGAAATGGCTTGCTGCCTAGCATACATTTCGGCAGAAACCTACAGACAGGCAGATAGATACATACAGTGGGATGATTGAATACATGATACATTAGAAAATGCGACTAGGCTTCAGGAACACAGTAGTAAATTGTTAGTTAAAACAGGAGCAGCTGGAGGAGAAATGTGTACTGAGTAGTAGGTTGCGATGGCTGGGATTCGGTGCGTGTCTTATGGGGGCTGGTAGGGCATTCCAAATCTGTGGGATTCGGTAGTTAAAAGCTGCCTGACCTTTGGTTGTGCACATAAATGGGATGTGGAGTAGCCTGGGGTCAGTGCTTCTGAGGGAGTAAGCAAGTGGAGGTTGTTGAGAGAGGGTAGAGGCCAGGTAAGGGGGTAGGAAGAGGGACCAAAATTTGGCTGCAAACCTAGCACAATGGATTAGCCTACGATCATGGAGGGACGGCAGGGTTAGGGAGCTATACAAGGTGCAGTGGTGGGTGGATTGTGGGCAGTCGAGGATGAAGCGACAGAATGAGTGGAACAGAGTGTCGAGGCTGGCCAAGGCAGATATGGGGGCAATAGTGTACACAATGTCACCATAGTCGAGTACAGGTAGTATCAGTTTTTGGACAATGGCATGCCTCGTAAGTGAGGGGAGGCAGCTTTTGTTTCTGTATAGTGCTCCAAGTTTGGGGAGCAGCCTCTTATGTAAAGAGTCGATGTGAGTGGTAAAATCCAGGTGCTGGTTGAGCCAGATGCCTAGATATCTGAAGCTGGTGCACTGCTCCAGAAAAGTCCCATCCAAGGTTTTGAAAGGGGGGCAGGGTGCTTGTCGGGAGAGTCTTTGTTGGGAGCCGAAAGTTAGTAATATAGTTTTTTTGGGGTTTAGAAATAAGTGGTTTGACCCGAACCATTCCTGGATGGCGTTGAAATCCTCTTGTAGGAGAGCTGCCACACTGCTTGTTGTGGGGCCAGAGACATACAGGACTGTGTTGTCCGCATACATCTGGATGAAGGAGTGGCGACATGCTCATGGGAGGTCGTTTAGAAATATGGAGAAAAGCAGTGGTCCCAGGACTGAACCTTGGGGGACACCGGCAGTAACAGGCAGGGGGTTTGAGGTGTGTGAGGCAATTCTGACTGTTTGGTGTCTGCCTACTAGGTAGTCATGGAACCACGCAGTGGCTGGTTTGGAGCGCCCTGCTTCAGTAAGTTTGGAGAGGAGCAGGGAGCGGGAGACAGTATTGAAGGCCTTGGCTAGATCAATAAAGATGGCAGAGGTGATATGTCCGTTGTCCATACCAGTGAGAATGTCGCCAGTGACTCTCAGAAGGGAGGTATCTGTTGAGTGAGATTTGCGGAAGCCCTATTGGAAGGGAGTGAAGAAAGAGAATGCGTCCAGATGGGGAGTGGTCATTCCTGTAATTTGGCCAGGATTGGGAGTAGGGAGATGGGTCGATAGTTGCCTGGGGAGGAGTGGTCACCCCCTTTAGGCAGGGGTAGGACGGTGGCCTTTTTCCAGTCTATGGGTAACTTGCCCAGAATGAAAGAGAGGTTGAAAAGGGCGGCAATGGCTGGGGCGGACAAGAAAAGCATCTTAGCATCCAGGGACGTAGGGCATTTGCCTTTGTTGGGGTTCAGGGCGCGTAGGGATCTGAAGACTTCGGCTTGGGATACAGGGCGGAAGGAGAACTGTAGGACTGGTGGGGCTATTGGGGGAGGGCCGGTTTGTTGTGGGGGGACCGGGGGGGGGCGCGTGTATGGGAGGGAAGATAGGAGCTTGTCGGCACAGCTGGAGAAATGGGTATTGAAGGCTTCAGCTACTCCGCTGGGATCAGAGATGAGGGTGCCCTGAACTGATAGTGTCGGTTGTGTTGGGGGGGAGAGCAGGGATTTCAGCGATTTCCAGAAGTCTGTCGGGTGGTTAATGTTTGTTCTAAAAGCTACAATATATAGCTGATAAGCAGAATTAAGTTAGGCAACATGACTGCAATATAACACTGATTAAGTACAATTAAGTTAAGCAACTCGTAGACAAAAGTACAGTTAAGCAACATGTATACAAAACTAGATTGCATGTCATTTTTTTGCTGACTGTGGACTTGTCAAAACTGATTTCTTGAATTAAGATAAGAAAAAAAACAAAATATGGGCAGGTGGAAGGCAGACCTGGAGGCTAGCGAGGAGAAATGGAGCAAAAACTAGTAAGTTAAACAAAAAAAAATCATATCAGTGGTTTTGTGCTCAGAAATAAGCAATATGGAAATGTTTTTTTTTTTCTCAATACTTTATTATGTTATGCCACAACGGGTTCCATTCGTCATAGAAATCATCCACAATGTACAATACTTTCTATTTTACAGAAATAGCCATTGGCTGAAAAAGACCTTATACATGTAGATAATACATTGTTCTGGTTATTACAAGAGTTAACGTAAGAGACCATGATCAACTGAGTCCCCAGATCTCTTCCACTAATATTACTAAACTATATCATTTAGAATAAACATTATGAACTTGGTTAGATGAAGTTACGCCAGGATCTACGCATCCAGGGGAGGGTTTCTTTCCAACCATTTTTAAACAAGGGGATGCAATGACTTAAGTTTCTTAACCAGAGAAACTCCATTAACCCTCCACCTGATTGCTTCTTACAGTCACTTCTATTGCTCTGTGTCTTCAAAACACACACAGGATTGCCAACAATGCTGTGTTTGTGACATCACAGTTTGTTGTCATGGAGAGGTCTGGGGTTTCATCAATAACTGGAATTACTGACAAAAATGTACATTACAGAAACATACAAGATGACAGCAGATAAGGGCCTGAGCACCCCATCCAGCCTACCAGAGCCTAATTTTGGGACTGTGCCCATGCTACCGTAGGAAAGCTAACCACAATAATTTAGGATCAGAATCAGCGGGGTCTCTAGGTCCATCTTGTCACTCTCAAACCACAACTGAAAATGTAAAAACATGTATTTTTGTTTTAGTAAATTACAAACTGATGTTTCAAAACATACACACAGACGTGGAAAGCAATAGCAACAAAGACCACTTAAACCAAGTTGGAGTAGCAGAAATAAGCAACATAAGTAGAGGTTCGGGAAGGAAATCATGAGCTACATTTAGGGCACTATCATTTTATGTAAAGAGGAGGACAGCTTTCATAAATTCTCCTTAAGTGCCATACATAATTTAAACTCCAGCTGAGTGGAGTGTTTCCATTAAACGGGGCGAGCATAGAGCGATACAGGATAGGATAAAATAAAGACAGGGCTGCCCCCAGACCATTAAAAATGATACGTAAACTTTTGAAAATGTATTTTCTGCGGCAGCACCACCACCAAGCACTGGCTACAGGATTGTCCCAACTCAAAGCCAAAGCTCTAGTTATGATCATTTAGGGTATGTAGGGTGCATCCTTGTGTATGCCTGCAGGCAGCCTTGACAGAAGGGGAGCATGAGAAAATCAAAAGAGTAGTGTCCTCCTCTCAGAATGGTCTTGATGGCCCAAATATCAGAATGACAGTACTGTACAAGGAATGAATGACAGAAACAGCGTTGGGTACCTCCTTAAAGTCAGGACAATGGTTATGTATATACCCATATACTGTAATAACTACGATAAGGAATGTATTTAAACTTATAATGACTCCCGCATTCTCAATAAATTTAAGTAACAAAAAAAAAAAACTGTGGTGGAAGGGGGAGGGTCAGCGGTTATGACCCCAATTTTTTTTTTTTTTATGATCTCCATTAGTATGAACTGTCAGATCATTCCAAATGAGACCAAGTTTCCCCAAGGACTAAATGTATGAAGAAAACTTGTCGGGTCTTCATGGGGAAGGACACAAATACGAGAAGATGACTGGACATACACTGCAGAAGTCTTTCTGCTTCATAGAGCAGAATTTGCCTTTTCCTGTTTAATCAGTTTTTCACTAAAACCAAAAAACTCAGGCATAAAGATACTGTGGCCAGGGAGGGCAATAGCAAGGACAGTGTGGAGGACAGAAACGAGTCTAGGAAAACACAAAATTATCTACATTCTATACCTTTCCATATTGCCCACTTGAACAGATTGTAAGGTTGAACACAACGCAAGACCCCTTCAAATCATTCAAAATGTTTTGTCTGTCAAGACCATGACAGACCTGTAATCCCGGATTACAGTTTCCCTGTGAACCCCCTTCCAGATGGTTGGACTGCCACTCCATAAAGAATGGACACACTGTTCCCTTATACCTGTCCGGATTTCTAGACGGAGGCCTTATATCTTTATTTTAAACCCCCTCCCCTTAAGTAAAAGCCTACGTCTCTGCAGTGCACCTTACCCAGTTATCAATAAATAAATAAATACACTGCCTGACATCACCCCTGGTAAGAAAATCAGACAAGATCCCCAAACCAGTTTAGAAAATAAAAGGTGTTTTAGTTGCTCTCTTTGTACAACACAGTCCCTAATGTGCCATGTTGACCACTGTCACTCATGTTTCCATCAACACTCTGAAGGACTTCCGCTACCATTTGCAAAAGCTTTACCATACCTCTCAACTGTCCCCGACTACAAGCAACCTCCTTCATTATTTTAGCCCTCTAAAAATTGCTCTGTCCCTCATAGAAAAGGTGCTGCCCATACAAATAACATGCTGCAGATTCAGATTTTGAAGCAGAAATGCATGCTAATCTAACATTTTAAATCAAATATAAACGTAGTAGGTAGGAATGCAGTGGCTTCCACAGTGTTCTGTGTTGACATGTCCATGTTGAAAGATGTGTCCCTCATTATGAGGACTGAGGGTCAAGGGGCAGTGTCCCACATAAGCCCTTATATTGAATGGCCATGTCCCTCATTTCAGTGACACAAGGTTGAAGGGTGCAACTCAGAGATGTGCGCATATATACATATAACAAGAGGCGTTATGTTTTAGTAAAAATAATAGGTGGCTGAAATTAAAAAAAAATAAAAGTCCTCGAGGAAAAAAATGCAGCTCTAAATACACAGGAGTTTAGGAAACTTTGGCCGGCTACTGATGAGCTGGCAGTAAAGCGTACTACAGCACGGCACTCCGCTTCACCGATACATTTCTATTTCTAGTACACTGCAATAGCCGTATAGAAAAAAATAAGCATACATAGCTACGGGGCAATACGCTTAAAATATAGTTTGATACTCAAATGTTAACTTAGTTAACAGACACAGCTAAGAAGAGAAGCAGAGTAAATCAAAGTGAACTAATTTCTAATTCGCCTTCCCTTTTACAGGGACTGTGATCACAGGCACATAAATGTAACATTTCCAGCCCAGGAAGAGGCTTTTAGCAAGTCACTCGTACCTGTGCTGAAATCATTCGGACCTGCGGTTGCTTCCTTGTTTCCCTTCCCCTCGATCCCAAATAGAACACACCGAGTCTAAAGGGCCCCCGAACAGAAATTGTTGACCCCCGCGAGGCCAACCAACCTGCTGCTGAGAGAATGAATGAAAACGGAAGATGGAAACCCCAGCACCGTTACGCTCTCTTACCTCGACCCCGCAGCTCCTCCTCAGTCGGGTGAGCCTCACTTGTGAACACCAGAAGGAAACAGTCGCTAGTATTCGGGTCGCGCGGAGATTGTTTTCCCGAAGGCTGGAACGTCACTCGGTAGTGTCCGCAGCGTCGCCTGACTCAGTATAGCAGTTCCAAAGCTGGTTCCTCACCTCAGTGCTAGAGCGCTCACGTGACCCGGGCCTACCAGCAGCACCACGTGACGAGTCGCTGGCATAAAAAGCAGAGGTTGCTAGGGGAAGCTTAGAAGTGGCAGCATATTTCATTGTTTTTGTAGAAGCACATGGACTGTGGTTAACTTACCCCGTTAAAAGTGAGTTTCAAGTCAATATGACATAATTCCCACTTCCTTAAAACAACTCAGCAAGCCAAGTTGCACTATTTTTTACTCTGTAAACATGGGCGGCGATGTAATAAACTAGGATGCCTGTCAAATTGAGGTAACTCGTTACTGTGCGTGCAGTGTATTATTTCAGTAATGAGTTGCGGGCTCTGAGAGCAGCGCAGTTGAGCGTCTTTTCCCACGGCAAACAAGTTGGACTCACATACCCTTACTGGTAAACAACAACTTTGATGTCAGTGTTGTGTTGGTCAAAGTTCCCTCTTACTGCAACATGACGATTTATGGTACCTCAGGCTAACCGGATTAATTTATAAAAGCCGCTGAGTTGCTGCAGTATGCATGTAGCACCACACTAACTGTGGAGGGTCCACAGATCGGGGAATTTTTTTTGTGGTCTCCATAATGTGCACTATGACTGCATAGGGCCGTACCTTGGCTTGGAGCCTATTATAACCCTGATCTGCTTTATAACTGATTGTTATTTAAAATGTAATTCTATAGAATAATGTCCAAGTCAGATGCAATTTAAGGAGCCTTTCAACACCACAAGGTCAGCTTTTTTTGGGTCAGGTATTTATGCCCCATGCCAGCTGGGTATCGGTGCAAAAAAGTACAAAATCACGGACCTGGGCACAGAAACCCAGAGACAGAGTATAATATGGAGGGAGAGGTATGATGGTCACAAAACAGGAAAAAGACCTGAGTAGCCATATCTGATTGATGACCTCAGGCTGGCAAGGCAGTGCGACTAGGCAATAGGTAGGCCCAGTGTAATGCTGGGTGCATAAGGAGGGGTATCACCAGCAGAAGTAAAGAGCTGGTGTTGCCACTGTATAGCTTGTTGGTGATACCCCCCACCTGGAGTACTGTGGCCAGTTCTGGAGACCACATCTCAAGAAGGACATAGGGTGGAAGCTGTCCAGAAAAGGGCAACTAAAATGGTGCAAGGAGTGCATCAGACATTGGGGATGACATTAAGGGCAAAATATGCCTGTTTGAGGAATCGCGGACAACACCAAGCTCTGCAGAAGAGTGGACACAACTGAAGGGATACAGGACCTACAGCATTATCTGGAAAAGGTGGGGAGGTCATCCAGGGTCTGGCAGCTTGACTTCAATGCCAAGAAATGCAAAGTTATGCACATTGGAGCCAAGAATCCCAGGATGAAGTACTGCCTGGGTGAAGTCCAGGTATCTGCAGCAGAGGAGAAGGACCTGGGAGTGATAATCACTAGTAACCTGAAGCACTCCACACAGTGCAAGAAAGCAGCAGCAAAAGCATACAGGATACTGGGATGCATAGCTAGGGGGATCTGTAGTAGGAAAGAAGAGGTTATACTGCCCTTGTACAGGTCACTGGTAAGGCGGCATCTAGAGTATGGAGTTCAGTACTGATGACTACACCTCAAAAAGGACATCTATTACTGGAGAAGGTCCAGAAGAGGGCTGCAAAGATTATAGCGGGTCAGCAGGGTAAGGCATACAAGGAGAGGTTGAGGGCACTGAACATGTACTCCCTGGAAGAAAGGAGAGAGAGAGGGGGGACATGATTGGGACCTTCAAGTACTTGAAAGGGATAAATAAGGTGGATAAGGAGGGTCTCTTTAAGCTGAGTGGCAACCATAACATAAGGGGGCACAGTCTTAAGCTGGAGGGGAGGAGGTTTAGGAGGGAGGTCAGTAAGCACTTTTTACAGAGAGGGTGGTGGACATTTAGACTGCGCTGCCAGAAAAGGTGGTCTTGTTGAAGACTGGGCAGCTTAAAGAGAGGCTGGGATAGGCATAGGGAGAAGGTAAGGATCATGGGTAGGGAGGAGTGGGGTGGGCAGGGACAGTAGCTCAAGCTGTGGACCCTGCAAAACGAGCAGACTAGATAGACCAAATGGCCTTCTCCTGCTGGCTTCTTCATATGTTCATATCAGAAGCCCTAAGAGGAGTGGCTAAGAGATTTCAATATGTACACCATGGAAAAGAAGCAAGATAGAGATCTATAGATACCTCACAGGGTTGAGCAAAGTGCTCCCAGGTCACCCCTGAAAATGGGTACTTGTTCCTAGTGGGCCTTACCCGGTTACCAAAGACTAAAAATAATGAAAAAAAAAGTACAGGAGGGGAGTATTTTTCAGAAGAGAAGGCGCACGAGAACAAGTGGAGATGCAATGAAGCATGATGGGGGGAATTTAGGAGGGATGTGAGGAAGTACTTCACTGAAAGAGTGGTGGATGCCTGGAACAGTCTTCCACCGGAGTTAGCTGTGGCAAAAGCAGTGGTGGCTTCAAGCATGTATAACAGCCCTTTGACTCACCCAGCCTGCTCCGGGGTAAGTGGCCAGGGGTACCTGTGGACAAAGAACAGGTTACCACCCCCCAGGAAAATACGTAAGCTCCCCCCAAACACTTTCCCCACACAATAACAGTTATCCCACACAATAGCAATCCCTCACCCCCAGCAACTCTATTGCAATAAGTCACCATGATAGTAGTTAAAATGTAAACAATGAGGTTATTTACTAAGGGAGGGGGAAAAGTAGAATGAAACACAACACTCTTTTTTCAACAATGATACCCCTCACTGTAACCCCTCCTCCCACCACTGGGTGCACCCAGAAATGTCCCTATTCAGTGAGTACCTCACCGAGGTGGTGATGCAGGCCTGGGGGGTTTTGTCGGGGTCCAAACAACTGTTAAACACTTTTAACTCTGGAACTCTCCACCTGGGCACAACTTTGAATGGAAAGCAGTCCAGCCCAGACCTACAATCTGTATCTTAACTAGCTACCTAGCTAATAAGACTCCCCAAATCCGCAGCTCAGGGTCTCACAGTTCTGCAGTTCACAAAAGGGGGCTTTTGCTGCTTGCTGGGTTTCAGTCAAAAGGCAGTTACTAGGTACCATGGAGGTCTCTGGATGGTGGTGCACCACAAGGTCACAGATCTTGAAGCCTGATGAAATTTAGGACTCGCTAGTGTTCACCTGCCTGGCCTTTCCAACTTCACCTGGGGGCCTTTGTAGATGGTTTTCACAGGCTTGTCGACATCTTTCCCATTGATCTGCTTCCTCCTCTTCATTCCAGGGGAGACCAGTAAACGGGGTCCCCTGGACCTCTCTGTGGCACCCCTGGTCAGACAGTCTCAGCTGGGTGCTTCCTCTGTCATTTACCCCAGCGCTCTTCCTCTTGGTGTCCCTTTTCAAAGCAATGCTTGGCCCTTTCACAGTCACTTTCCTCAGCACAGAGGCACGGGAACAGCAGTCGGACCTCGGCCCCACTCAGAACATGGACCAAGGCCCCAGAATTTCAGCGGCCATAGCTATGGGACAACAGCAGGGCGACCTGGCTCGAGCACCACCACAACCACTGGAGACATCGGCCCGAGGTCAGGAAGGCCATAGCCCCACACAGGTAAGCCCATTTTGGGGGGCTTACAAATACATGGCATAGGCACAAAGAACTGTCAGTTGGGAAATGAGCGAGAAGCTGGAAATCAGTTATGGTCTGCGGTGAAAGTATAGGCAGGGAAAAAAGTGGCAGACTAGGTGGGCCAAGCGATCCTTATCTGCTGGCAAATTATGTGTGTCTATGTTTCTATGATACTGACCTGCCCACTTCTTCTCTGGTCACCCTTGCCCTGTCACCCACTTTCTCTAGGACTTACCTCCACAGAGTCCCCACAGATTAGTTCTCATCATTGTTCCACATCTGAGAATTTTCCGCCTTACTTTGTTTCTCCATGAGGGCTGCCATGTGTGCACTGGTGCACACGCTTGCGCACAGAGGTGCACACAGCAGTATCGGCACCAAGGGCGGTCCATCCCCTAAGGATGCAAGTTCCAACTGTGCTGACATCCAAAATACAAGCCATTTGCTGACCTAAGACTGTTCTTGACAGAAAATGGAAGGAACAGATGTTGAATATATTGGGATAAATTCTGCTTGACACATTTCCACATTAAAACCAAAAGGTTCTGTGAGCATTTTTGTTCAAGACTGAACCATCCAAGTGCTTTTTTTTTTTTTTTTCATTTAGTAAGCTTCCCTCCCCCCCCTGCTGACCCACTGGCCCCCATCAGTTCTGACCTGTCACCCAGCCCCATTACCCACCTTTTCAGGGATTTCCATCAGATCCGATACACCTTAGCTTGCCCCCAGGATGGTCTGTCAGGAGCAGACCCTACTCCCAGATGGAGACTGGGTAGATATGACTGGAGCTAGAGCCACAGACAGTAGTGTGGAGCCTGCAGTGAGGGGTGGACAGACATCTGTATGGTTGGGGATTTTTCCTCTATTCTGTTCTCCACCCCTGTGACACGGAACTCCTGATGTACACGCACATGGTGCAGGCTCATGCACTGCAGCACATTGGCATCCTTCCTGCCAATTCCTCGGCTCTGACTGCACCACCAGCTGTTGTCACACAGGTGGCAGTAGTGCAGCAGAGTTCAAACACCCTCCCTCTCCGAGGTGGAGAGTGTCCTGTGGGGCGCTCAGCTCACCTCCCTTGCCCAACTCTCCAATGACTGCGGCTCGTTCCTGAACCTGGGTCATCACCATTACAAATGGTAGCACTACCATGGCACCTGCGGGCTGGTCCCAAGTGTTCTTTTTTTATTGCTTTTTTTGTTTTTTATAAAGGTTTTTGTGTCTCTTTGGTCAGACCAGGCAGCTATTCAACCTCGTCCCCAGGCATCGTTGACCATCCCTTATCTCACTTCCTTGGGCAGGGGCTAGGTTTCTCCATGAATTGCCCCATGGTGGAGCCAGGGAAGGGAAGGCCATCCTCCTTCCCCGGTGACTTTCTTCCAGAACTGCCCCAGACAGTAGCAGTAGGGCAGGTCACGGTGTCCCAGGCGTGGCTTCACAAAGACCTGGCCCACCATTTTTCTTCCTGTTTTTCTCCCCTTGGTTCCTGGAGCTGCAGTGGCACAGAAGATTCATGCATGTGGAGGTGCACATGCATTCTGGAACCTCAGTTCCTTTCACGCTCCCTGACCAAAGTCAAATTCCTGAGCATTAGCACTACCACCATACCTCCAGCTGGTGGCAGCCAGGAACCAGGGCAACGCATCACCCCAATTCAAAAGAGGAGAGCTGCCAGGCAACTGCTAGAGCCTCTCCCATCCCATCCCTCCCCCACCAACTCCCAGTGACTCGAGCGGTGAGAGCGTACAGTGCCTCAGCCCTCTGCACCACCAGGCCAGCCCCAAAGTGTTCATAATAGAGCACAGTGGTAGGTTCATCTGGGATCTAGTTTATTATAAGGTACATCAAGCTTGGAAAGGTGGGGGTGCTGTGAAGCCTGACCTAATCAGCGGCACTTTCTGAAGCTCCTGCCTCCAGTTAAGACACAGTTGAGTAAAATACCTTTTTTTTATTTTATAAAATCGAATAAAATGAGCACGGCTGCATACAGCATTGAAAGTTTTCTAAAATGGGTAATCCTCTTAAAGAGAAGGTCGCTGGAGACTCTGGAAATGGCAAAGGAGCAGTGGGAGCACAACCCCGCGGTCGGTGATGGCGCAGGCAGGGACCAGATACAGAAACTCTCTCTTCCCTGGGATTGAAGCTCCAAAGGCATATCTCCTTGGTGGCTGATCTCAGCCAAAAGGTAGATAGTTTTAATGCCTGTGTAGCAGTTATGGAAACAACAGTGGACTGCCTAAAAAAATGAGATGTTAGACTTGCAGAAGCAGTCGACAGCAACACAAGTGTTACCATGTTGGTCGTAAAATAGATCCAACACTTGTAGGCATGATTAGAAATTATAGAAAACCAGACCTATTCCACAAATGTTAGGGTCATTGACTTTCCAGAACACATTAAGGGAGAGCACCCTCTAATGTTCTTAAGGGACTGGCTATTCGAGAAACTTTTGGCTGATGGAGAGTCTGAGGACTTTGGCCTACATAATGTCTACAGGGTGACTCCTCAGGGCAAGCAGCAGACCTTCAATGAATAGTGCAGTTACGTGGCAGTAACACAGGGCATTAAAGCGAGGGGCAAAATTCTTTGTCTGTGTCATAGAGGCATGGTTCAGGAAACATAGGCAGACCAGGAGACGTTATAAAATTCACAAGTAATGATTTATTATTATCAATGACAACAAAACAAAAGAAATAAAAAGGGCACAGGATAGCTTTTTATAGAAGCAGTTCGAAGTCCTACATCTGAGAGTCTCTCTTTAAAATCTCTATCTCTTTGTCTCTAAACAAAAACGTTGCTCTTTTATAAGATATCTTTACCTGACAGTTTAAATTCTGCATCCTATTGGTGTAAATCAATCACCTGTTTCTCACAAAATATCTCAGAACTTTGTCAGTTTTATTCCTGAGGTCAGCCTGCAGGTGCAACAAAATAGAACATTCTGTCCCAGGGCTGGTCTCTTGTTGACAATTTTGTAAACAAGCTTGTATTCCAGACTGGTATCTTCTCCAATAAACCCAAACAGCTTTCTGCAATCACCTCAACAATATAATTACATAGAAACCCCTGTTCAACCCTTACTATAATGGCACTACTACACCACTGTAATACATTTGCAAACCAAGGGATCCCAGTTTCACATAAAGATTCACATGCATTTTTAACCACAGAGAAGCAAGGGGAGAAAGAATAGAAACAGAAAGTGAAGAAAGGGAGATAACAGTGGGAAATTGTGAGACTGTCGGAGTGGCCAATTCCTAACTTAAAAGGGTGATATTGTGAGAACATCGATGTGGCCAATTCCTAAGTACCACAAGAAAATTTGATTGTATAATCAAACAGGTAACAGCCGGCCCGGTGGCGCTGAGAGTTGAGGCACTGGATGCTACACCTCGCGCCATGCCAGCGAACCGGGTTTGGGAACGAGCTCGGGGAGCCAGGGATCGGCAGGGGAGGGAGAGGATTGAGTGTCTGGAGGACTGCTCTCCTCTCCTTGGGGAGGGTTCTAGGGGCAGCTCGGTGTCCTAGTATCACAGGATCACCAGCTCGAGTTGTAAAGGGACGGGGAGTGCGGCAGATGTCAACAGGGCAGCTGTGCGCAGACATCATTGCACATCACCTCCCCAGGGGCAACAAAAAGCTGAAAATATCCCCATCCATGGAGACAGGCAATGGCACCACCACTCGCTGCCACACTCCACCTGCTGGACTCTATCCACCCCTAGGTCAAGCCCAGCCCAGCCTGCCAAATTGTAGATAGAGCACCCTGGGAGGAAAGGGCAGCCCTACCTCATGAGGCTTAGAACCAGGGGGATCGTCGGGTTGGTGCTAGGGGCTGGAGAGTTTCAGGCATGGAGGTAGAGCGACGAGGTAGGTGGATGCCTGAGAGAGTTCCCCCTGAGTGCGGAGTACAAACAGAGTTAAAAAAAAAAATAGACAGGCAAGAGACAGACAAGTGGCAGAATAGAAGAGGACAGAATAGATCCCTGATTTTAACTGTCTCTGCATAACAAACGGGACAAGATTATTAGAACATATGATAGTACGAAGAAGCCAGCAGATGGAGGCCATTTGGTCTATCTAGTCTGCTCGTATTGCAGGGTCCACAGCTTGATCTGCTGTCCCTGCCCCCCTCCTCCCATCCTTCCTACCCATGATCTTTACCTTCCCCATATGCCTATCCTAGCCTCTCTTGAAGCTGCCCACCATCTTTAACGAGATCACCTCTTCTGGCAGCACATTCCAAGTGTCCACCACCCTCTCCATGAAGAAGGGCTTCCTGACCTCCCTCCTACCCCCCATCTTAAGACTGTGCCCCCTTGTGTTATGGTTGCCACTTAGTTCAAAGATCAAATGCACATATGTCATAAAAAGTTTGAATTCCCTTGAATTCACGGCAATTGTGAAGACAGTCGGACCAGCCAGATTGCGTAGCGTAAAAGGCTACGGGAATCGCACGCCGCCTTCCGCTGAAAACGTAGGTGCAGCTTCACGCCCAGGTAGCAAAACACGCGTGCCATCCCTACATCCTTCACACAACAAATTAATGTCATCTTTCATCGGGGGGCTGTGCCCCTCCCCCGCACCCTCCCCAAAAGTAAACATGTAATGTAAAAAAAGAAATTAAAAATTAAAATCCCCAAATAGATGCAGTAACGCATGATCTGTGTCAGTTACGCAGTAAGCGAGTTACGCAGGAAGCGTAGCTCCTCAGCTGGTCCGACTCTCTTCACAATCACCGAATTCACATCCCTGTGTCATGATTAGTGTTTTCTGAAAATATCATGCTGTTTGGTTTTGTGGTTTTCTTTAAATTAGCTCTGCAGTAACTGAAAACAGTGAAGAAACAGTAAAGATGTTTCTGTCCCTGTCAGTGAGCAATGACGTCATACCTGTCCAGCCTGCTGCTTCACCAGTTAAGCCCCTGATTGACTGAATAAGCTGTTACAGTTCCTAGTTAGAGCAGTCTGTAGAGCTAATTATTTTCACTCAAAGTTTATTGTGGGGGATAATCTCTCCATTACTAACCTGTCTGGTCTGTGTTTAGAGAAATTAGCTCAAAATCATTCTGTTCTCATAAACAGTTGATCATTAGGGGTTGAATGCCTAACTGAAGTGGTATGAATGAATGAATGTCTGTGAGAAATTACCTTGTATGTATCACAGATGTCAGTTCTCCGTCATCAAAACGATGCACTCTATTCTGGCTGTATAACACAGGGTTGTTTAATGGATGTAAAATAAATCTACATTCCATTAGTTCATAGAAGCAGTGTGTCTTTGATATAGCCTCAATAAATATGTTCCTGTGATAACAATGCTGTTTTTATGTCAGATTGACAAACGTGTCTGCCACACTCTGCTAGTTCAGGAACATGTACTGTATGAACTCATAAAATTCAGTTCTTTGAGGGTTTCTGTGTGAAAATACATCATGTATGTGTATAACTAGAAATACTATATGCATGCTGATGCCCCTGTCTCCTGCCTGACAGTTGAGGCAGCAGCTCTCTGCTTCTGCATTTCCCCTGCCCCAAAGGCCCCCGTCTCCTGCCTTCATATGAAGCTGCTGCAACCTGCTGCCCACGGTCTTCTCCACACAGTCAGGGCTGCTGCCTCCTGAACAAACAGTTTAGGCTGCCGCACCCTGCTACCCTCTGTCCCCCACCCTATAACACAAGATTAAAGTATTTTTTGTATTTTCTATCGGGTAGTTTTGGGCAGTGTACCAAAGGATCTGATTCTGCTGGCAGGAGCAGCATGGTACAACAACTCTGACTGTGGGGACAGGAGGCTCTATGGTGTAGCAGGGCACAGTGATGTCAGTGGACAGAGGACAGCATGGTGCAGAAGCCTTGACTGTGGTGCAGGACACAATGGGGAATCAGGGTACAGCAGCCCTGACTGTGTGATGGGGTGCATGTGGTGCAGTAGCCCTGCCCATTTGGGGCAATGGAAGTGGATAGCAGGGTGCAGCAAAAGTCCCACCTTTGGTGGCCTGGGGCAGCATGGTGCAGCAGCCCAAACTGTGAAGGCAGTGGCCCTGGGACTCTAGGGCTTAGCAGAGCACAGCAGCCCTGTCTGTGGAGACAGGAAAAGGGGGCAACAGTGTGCATTGGTCCTGACTGTGGTGGTAGGGGACAGAGGGAAGTGAGGTGCAGCAGCCTTAACTGACAAGCAAGAGACAGGGGCATCATGATGCCATATAGTATTTCTAGTTAAACACATACAAGATACATTTTCACATAAAATCCCACAAAGAACTGAATTTTATGAGTTCATACAGTACATGTTCTCGAAATAGCAGTGTGGCAGACACATTTGTCAATGTGACATAAAAACAAAATTGTTCTCACGTGAACCTATTTATTGAGGCTACATCAAAGACCCACTGCTTTCATGAATTAACAGAATGCAGATTTATTTTATATCCATTAAACAATCCTGTGTTATATAGCCAGAATAGAATGCAGAGTTTTGATGACAGGGAACTGATATCTTTGATACTGACAAGGTAATTTCTCACAGACATTCATTCATGCCACTAAAATTCAGCACTGCACCCCAAATGATGAACTTTTTATGAGAGCAGAAAGATATATTTTAAGCATATCTCTCTAAACTCAAGCCAGATGGGTTAGTAACAAACTCTGAGTGAAAACAATTATCTATACTGACTGCTCTAACTAGGAACTGCAACAGCATATTCATTCAATCAGGAATTTAATTGATGAAGCAGCAGGCTGGACAGGTATGATCCAAACCAGAAGAACACATGGCACACTGGAACAGGGTGCAGTAAAAGTATTAATTTATTCAAGCACACATGCCAAGCAACTGCAGACCCTGTTCCCAAATACAGCAGATGTTTAGACATAGAAACAAACACCGGCGCTTTGACTCTGAACTCAACTCTTCCTCAGGGGGCACCCAATTTCTCTGTCTAAATGTCTGTTGTATTTGGGAACGGGGTCTGCAATTGCTTGGCATGTGTGCTTGAATAAATTAATACTTTTACTGCACCCTGTTCCTGTGTGCCATATGTTTTTCTGGTTTGGATATGACACGTTGGATCTGGCTGGCCCATTATATGAGCACTGGTCTCCAGCCTTCCAGCTCGCTCACTGAACCTGGGGGTTTATTGGACAGGTATGACGTCATTGCTTACTGACAGGGACAGAAACATCTTCACTGTTTCTTCACTGTTTCAGTTACTGCAGAGCACATTAACAGATGCTGATTTAGAGAAAACCACAAAACCAAACAGCATGCTATTTTTAGGAAATACTAATCATGACACAAGGACGTATTCAAGTGAATTCAAGCTTTTTATGAAATAGGTGTGCATCTGATCTTTAAAGAGACCCTCCTTATCCACCTTATTTATCCCTTTCAAGTACTTGAAGATCTCAATCGTGTCTCTCTCTCTCTCTCTCTCTCTCTCTCTGGTCCTCCAACTCTCTCAACTCTATCACAACCACCCCCCCTGGAAGGAACCTGTTTTTCCCTTATAAAATAGGTTTCCAAAACCTTTTATAAGTTTTTTTTAACATTAGCTTGTGTTATTTATAGTTATTTGAATATGCAGCATCCCTTTTTCCCATAACTCCTTTTACAGCAAACATTTCAGTTGAAGCATACACATTTTTTCAGTCTTCTGAATTCTCAAATTCCAAAACCATGTCTTCACAGAAAATCAGAATTGGCATTCTCTTTTCTGGATTTGTGCATCACTTTGAATGTAAATGGCTGTAGTGCCAGGTACCACCTTGTGATTCTGGGATTTTTATCCTTCATTTAAGTAAGCCAACAGAGAGGATTTTGATCTGGTAAAGTGCAAAGTGAGCCTCTAGCAGATAAAAGTTAAGGGACTCCACTTCCCATTTCGCAGTGAGGCATTCTTTTTCAATAGTGGAGTTTTTTTTTTCTCTCTGTTGTGCAATTTCCTACTGATATATAGAATGGGATTTCCTTCCCATCTATATTTGGCCTCAGGACTGCACCTAGACCAACCTCTGATGCATCTTTCTGTAACAGAAATTGTTTCTCAGAGTCTGGACTTCTTAAAACAGGCTGAAAATAATGCAGCCTTGATGGCCCGAGAAGCCTCATCACACTGTTGTAAGGGTGATGATGATACACTTGGGCACTGCAGTGTAACAATAGCTTGGGCACTGCATTGTCCTTGGATTCTTTGCCTCTTTCTTGCCCACGCCCCTCCAGCTGGGTACAACCTGAATACCAGTACCTTACCTCCCCAACTGGTATAACTGTGGATTGCCAGTAACGAGAGATGCTGCACTGGATTGACCTGGAGACCTTCAGGAATGTGAGACACTGTCACTGCAAATAAGGACACTGACACTTGGATCGAGGAAAATTAAAGTAAGTTTTACTGAAGGAATTGTAAAACGTGCAGCCACGAATTGCAAATAATATGCACACTTTCCAGTTAAAATATCAGAAATGAAACACGGTTGTAAAATGCAATACAGAATAACCCTATATTTTGTTTTCCCTTGCAGGGTAATCCACCCCACCACAATTTTCCCCTGAAGACTGCAGATAGACACCACCCACCAGCCCTACAGATAATACAGTGGTCCCAGGATAAAGCCCTTCCCTGGCCTTAGTGACTGTACCCATTAACACTTTTGTCCTTAAGGGCATGCAGTGACTTCTAGGCCTTGTCCCACCTCAGACAGCCCACTCATCCCTTTTGCCCAATGCACTTTGCCTTCCCAGCACTATGCTCTACCTCAAGCCTCAATGCTGCACATACATAAATTGCCTTACGGGTGTGCAGTGACTACCAGGCCTTATCTCACCTTAGTCGGCCCACTGACCCCTGTACCACAGATACCTTCCCTGGTATCCCACACAGCAATTTTACCTTAAAATTAGACTCTAAGGCTAAAACAGTTCAGTTTTTTGCATTTATCTTTAGTGCATGAAACACATTGCTAAACAGTTTTGAACCAGTGGCATATAACATACAGTTCACAGTATTTGCACATAAATTTTAAAGGACACAATCTCTTCTCAGTCTTTCAAACGTTCAGTCCTTCACTTAGACAGTAGTCCCTTTTTATGAACAAGAATTCAGGTAAATTAAGTTCAATTCAGTGTCCTTTTCCTTTTAAAATAAATTCCAAGTTGAATTAATTGTTTTTGTTACTATACCACATTCCTTTGATTGTTGAAGATTTTCTAAGGGCCCTCTGGAACAAGCAGATGTGGAGTTGAAATTTTGGAGAAGCAGTTCTTCTTGTGGCAGCTTTTTTGCCAGTGACGACAACTTGACAACGTCTGGAATCATCAGGTACTTGAAGCAGCAGGCTAAATATACTTTCTCTGCTCTCACTTACTGCCCTGATTGACCCTGTACTGGAATACAGGTGATCCCCTATTCACACTACATTATAATTAATTAAGGGCTGTCCCCTCAGGTTTTATCACTACAGCAGGCTTCCTCTGACTGGACACCTACTTCACACAGGTCCCTACTTCCTGGTCACTCTTCCTGCAGACTGGCTGTGCAGCTCCTTTTATCCCCAAAATCATTTGCATATGCTAATCCACAGTCACTGAGTGGACACTGACCAGTCCAGAGGCTTAGGACCAATCACATTTCTTTCTGCAGCAGCAGCATAAGCCACAATAGAATCCATAGTTTTTTTTTTTAAATCTAACTGCTTTTCTGAATATTCTGAGACTAAGTTTCCTGTCAGCCTAGAGTTCCATTTTACTACATGTGCTTTTGTGATGACCCACCACCTCTACAGGCCAATCGTCGTTCTCCTATAGGTTCCCTAAGCTCTGGAACTCAATGCCTCATCAACTCAGGCACTCCTCCTCCCTGTGGTTCATCTGGACCACCCTCCTCAACTTCCTCTCTCCATCACACAGCTGATCCTAAATTGCCCTCTGGCTCCTCATTCCTTCTAATTTCCCCTCTAGGTTCCCCATCTCCTTTCCCAGCCTAGCACTTAATGTGAGGAGAAACCAATGTACTTTATTGCACTTCCTTGTCCGCATTGTATGTATTAGCCTTAAGTGCTGTTAATTTGCTCCTCTCACATCAAATCCCAATGTTTATCTAATGCTACTGATGTGCTGTATGTATTACCCAGGACACTTCTGGAAACGAGCTGTTTACAGCTCATGTTGTCTTTCCTGGTGAAACATTTTCCAAATAAAAATAAATAAATATTGTTTTTTCACTCTGTTGCTTCTCTGTTTTATATTACCTTTGGAAATGTGTTGTTGAGTATTGTATATACTTTTCTATAATACTGCATGGAAATGTGCTTTTGATTACTGTATTCCCATGTTCCCCTTCTCCAGGATGCACTGTGGGATGTGCAGTTTTATATTGTTCAGTGTGCCTTTCCTGGTGAAACTTTTCAATAAATAAATAACAAATAACTATTTTCTCAAAGTTTAACTACTTCCACACCATTCTGACTAGAAAGCCCATATTTTCAGCTTTCCCCAGAATATTTTTTTATTAAAATTCCTCCACAGGACCTCCAGGTCGCTAAGGGTTAAACTTTTCTTTCAATAAACCATTAAACAACACTTTTCTGAGTGACTTTCTCTTCAGTATCCCACATAAATAGTCATTTCTCCTTTAAGTAAGCTGCCTTCTGCAGTTTTCAGTTAAAACACTAAGTATTAATTTTTCCCCGCCAGCCCGATGCCGCTGAGGGTTGAGGTGCTGGACACCACATCTCGCGCCAAGCTGGCGACCCGAATTTGGGAACAGACTCAGATCATTCAGGGGTCAGCTGGGGAGGTAAGGATTGAGCATCCAGACTACTCTCCTTCCTAGGGGTGCTTGGCTGTTTCTGTGGCGGTGGAGACAGCTGCTGCGCTCATTGCACAGGCATGGACGTGAGGGATAAAACAGAGAAAAAATACCGGCATCCGATAGGACACATGATGGCCCTGATGGGCCGGAGGACGTACCCCTCCAAGGGGGGGGGGGCATAGCCCCTGCCAGGTCCACGGCAGTGGGCAAAATAATGTTGTGATAAAAAGTATTAATTTTTCCCACATTTAGAGCCACCTTCTCTGTGACTGACTGCATGGATTATACTTTCCAGGACCCACTTTGCCTTCTCAGGTTAGCAAATCCCTTATTTGAAACTTTGTTCACAAAAAAAAATATTTTTGTCTAATGAAGAACATTTACTACTAGAATCCTGCCAAGTTTGAGATGAAACAAATGTAAAATGAATCAGTAGCACATTTTTAAATATTACCTCTCTCTTTTTATACAGTTTCTGACTAAGCCATGCTTTATAACAAGGAGCTCACCTTTAAACAGCTCCATTTTTATGGTTGTGTAGGTGGAGCTCTACAGATGTTTTGTGATCACTGTAGGAAAACAAAGGGACCGTAAGTGGAATGCGTGCCTGTGTTCTCCTACAGTGATTCCGGCACATCTGTACAGTGCTGACTCCACTGGTGCTGGCCTCCGTGGACAAAGCTCCCTTCCATAGCATGGTCGCCCCCTCTTGTGGGCACACTACTTAAGTGTGGCACTTTCAGCAGAACTGGGAATGCATGACTATCGTACACGTGCAGGTCTGTTGTCGATGAAATCTTGTGAATGGCATACTGATGCTCCAATAGCTGTGTCATCCACTCCAAAACCACCACCGCCGCTCCAATGGCTGTGCACCGCCACCACAGGTAAAGCCACTGCCACAGGTAAAAGCTCTGTGCAGCCATATAGGCTGTGATCAGAACTTGTTTAAATACATATTTCTGTAACTTATCTTTATCTTTATTTTTATTACATTCCCCAGACTTCATTTTAGCCCCTTGTGGCTTTGATTTAAAAAAAAAAATTGTTTTCATGTTTTATTCACTGTGTTTTGTCAAGGGTCTCCCACACTTAGAGCGCCTTTCTCCGCTCTAAAATGGCTCCCTTCAGCCTTTTTAATGTGACTGTTTTCACTTTACTGTGGAACTCCTTGGAGTCCCAGACTCCAGACTGTGACTGTTTATTTTTATTTTATTTTGTGAACCAGTCCCTAGAAGATTCTTCCTGGTGCTTGTCACCTGCTCAGCTAAAGAGGAATATCTGGTTGTACTGCGTGAGAGAGGGGCACCTTCTCTGCGTCTCCCTCTTGCATACTCGAGAAGACCACTGTAGGCCAATGCCTGTTTCGTGACCGAGGTGGCAGTTTAGGAGCAACTGCCTTGAGCAGCACTGGGGATTACGAAACAAGTGAACTAGCGCTCTGCTGTGGAAACGATGCTTCGGCTTCTCACATTCTCCACTCCTTCTTGTTGGCGTGTCCGGTGCCCACAGCTGTATTGGAAATCTCTGACTTTTCTTCTCCATTTCCCAAAGTATAACCCAAATATCTGGTGTCCTGCATGCCTAATGCACATTTGGTAGGATTAATGGTCAGACCTGCATTTTTGATAGACTGGATACCTGCTGATTGGTGTTCCAGGTGGCTTTTCTAGTCTGGACTGTACACCATGACATCATCCAATGAGCAGCACAATAACCATCGTGAGGGGCTTGACTTACATCCGTGTACCACTGGAATGTAGTGGGTGTGCTATGTAAACTAAACGGCATGGTGGTGAACTGATAGAATGCAACTGGAGCAGAAAATGTAGTTTTGTATCTAGATTCTTAGCTAGGGGAATTTTCCAGTAATCTTTGGTGAGATCAAAGGTACTAATGTACTTGGCACTTCCATATCTGTCCACCAAATCAACTGTTCTGGGCATAGGATAGCTGTCAAATACAGGCACTTAAATTACATTTCCTAAAATCAAGGCAGATTCTTACACCTCTTTCTTTTTTGTTTACAGTCACCATTGGTGATGACCAAGCACTTCTCGGTTATTTAATGATACCCAGCTCTTTCATTTTTTGTGTTTCCTTAACCACGTTTGCTCTTAACCACTCTGGTAATCTGTATGTCTTTTGTCTGAAAGGACGAGCATTCCCTGTCACTATTATGTGCTTGACCCCTTTTTCTCAGCCTGGCACTGCGGTAAAGATACTTTCAAATGTCTTTACCAAGTTACAAATTCCTGCAGTTTGTTTTGTGGATAAGGAAACATTCACCTGTACAGAATCAAAAGTTACAGTTTGTTCCAGTCTGTCATAAGCTTTATCAGTATCTTCTTTATCAGTTTCTGGTAATACTAACAAAGCAACCTTTGGTGTATTTTTTTTTCAACCCATTTCTTCAGGAGGTTAGCATGGTATATCTTGGTAGCATTTTTCTTATCGGGGTCTCTGTCTCATACTTAACTGTACCAGTACGTCTAAACACTTCATACAGCTCTTGCCACTGCATTAACAGTTTGTTTTCTGTAGTGGGTAACAGTGCTGAGACCTTTTCACATGGCTCAAAACCTTTTTCTTTTACTCCATGGTCATAACATACCTCTGGTGTTTTAGGGCTTTTTCCTGATTAATGTGGGCAATTTTAATATATTCTGGCATTCCTCTGTAAGCAAAAAGCAGGTAAGGTAAGTATTGGTCCTTGACTTTCCCTTCACCTTTCACAAACCTCTTTAACATGCTTAGGGTTTGAAATGCTCAGCAAGTCTGTCTGAGGGGGATATGGGGAGGTTTTTATGGCAGTGATACCTAGTAGTCAGTACAGCTCCTTCAGCAATGCAGCGCAAAAATTACTACCCTGATTAGTAATAATCTCTTCAGATATTCTGCTGAAAATTTTGGCTAGCTTTGCTGCCACTTTTGGGGTTGTGACAGTATGAATTGGAATTCCCTCTGGGTATTGAGTAGCACAGTCACATACTACCAAAATTTATCAATTACCATATTTACTTTTGTCTAAGTGACCAACCACATATATTGCAGTTTTTCAAAAGGCACATCAATCAAGGGTAGGGGCACCAAGGGCACCTTGCCTTTTCCAAGTCACTGGGGCTACTTTCTGATGTTTAGCACATGAACTGCAATAGGTAGCAACATCCTCAGGAATCTCAGGCCAGTAAAAGCTGTACAACAATCTGGCAAGGGTGTGGTCCCTCGCCGAGTGACCAGCCATAGGACTGTCATGTGCTATCTGTAACAACTTGGGTCTAAACTTCTTTGGTATGACCAATTGTTCAATTTGTTCCTGTGTCTGAGGAGTAACCCAGACTCAGTACAGTAGCCCATTACATTTTTTAAACATTTGGCCACCCTGTTTTTGTTTCACCCCCAACTGCTTAACATAATCTTGGAGAGAAACATTGTTTGTCTGCTCCGAAACAAAATGACAATCAGTTATCAGTTTAGTTTCAGCATTTTCATGTATCAGCCCCATGAGCTTGATTTTCAAAAGCCCGAGAATGAGGCAAGCCATTGGTATGCCAGACAGGGCTTGCCGCATTCTGCCGGTGCCATTCAGGATGTTCACTCCCATGCGCCAAATTCCACAAGTTAGACCAGCTCCATCCTGGTCTAACTTGTGGCATGCTGGGGACCTTTTTTACTGGGCTTGCGCCAAATGCTTGCCACAACCCACCGTAAAGTGTAGAAAGTGTCACAACTGCACTTGATGCACTAAAATCAGGCGAAGTTATGCCGAAAGAGTTTGACGCAACTGTGCCAAAAACAGGGTTGACGCAGGTCTTGATGCAAGCCCTTTGTCAACCATTGAAAATCGAGCACCTTGTGTTCATCAATCTTTTGTTGCCACTGTTTTACTCAGGCATCTTTTTTTGTTTCCTGGAGTTTTGTGTCTTGGAGCTGGGCTTAAACAAGTCCAAATCAAAGTCACCAAAAGGAAGAGTCCTCAACATCTGACATTTTCTTTGTCTGTGCTCTTGTTATCACAGCTGCAGAAACATCAAGGTTTACTCTCTCTGTTATTCACATAGCAAACACTGGAAAGTCATTTCCAATAATCATAGGTACAGGTATTACTACTCAGTATTACTCGGTATTTGTAAAGGTAGAAGGAGACACTAGGCCCATCGAGACCACCTTCCCTACACATTGTATGTTGTATTATAAGCTGTCCCTGGAGATATTTACCCAGTTCTGTTTTAAATGAATTAAAACAAGATATGTTTACGAGATGATGGGGTAGAGAATTCCATAATGTGGTAGCTCTTATGGAAAAGTAATGCTGCAGTTTTGAAGTTAATACTTTGGGGATTCAGATTTGTCTGTTATGGCACCTCAGGTTATCTGGTTTATCAGCCATTATGATGTTGGTGGCTTTCATAAGTGACTCATCTCCCAAAATTTTAAAGAGGAGCAATAAGTCTCCATGGTCCCTTCTTAGTTTTAGGTCGTAAAGGCTAAGGGAGCTTAATCGATCCTTGTAAGGTAAATGTTTCACTCGTGGTATAAGTTTAGTTGTTCTTCTCTGCATGTTATCTGGGGACAACTCTGCCCTTTTGGGCTCTCTCCTCTCAAACAAACTGCATTCTGCAGTTTGGTAAGCAGAACAAAGAGAAGCTGCCCGACGCTCACCCTTCAAGCAAGGGGACAACTCTGCCCTTTCGGGCTCCCTCCTCTCAAACAAACTGCAATCTGCAGTTTGGTAATCAGAACAAAGAGAAGCTGCCCGACGCTCACCCTCCAAGCAAGGGGAAAACTCTGCCCTTTCGGGCTCTCTCCTCTCAAACAAACTGCATTCTGCCGTTTGGTAAGCAGAACAAAGAGAAGCTGCCCGACGCTCACCCTCCAAGCAAGGGGACAACTCTGCCCTTTCGGGCTCTCTCCTCTCAAACAAACTGCATTCTGCAGTTTGGTAAGCAGAACAAAGAGAAGCTGCCCGACGCTCACCCTCCAATCAAGGGGACAACTCTGCCCTTTCGGGCTCTCTCCTCTCAAACAAACTGCATTCTGCAGTTTGCTAAGCAGAACAAAGAGAAGCTGCCCGACGCTCACCCTCCAAGCAAGGTATGGGTTGGAACCCTGAATTTTGGCATCTACCCCTGGAGGAATATCACTTGCCCCTGTTTGCCAGTGTTTCTCACACTTTGTGCAGCAATCCAGAAGTCTTCTAGGAACTGCTGCCAAGAAATTAATGCTAGGACTGACCTCTGCTTGACATGTTCTTGATTTCTCACTTTAAGTAATGTTTAGTCTGATGTAGAGATTTCTTAAGAGTTGATTTAAGTTTTGAGAGAGGTCTTAAGGTACTGTGATTTTGCTATCTGCCCTGAGCACTGTGCCCCTTCTCTTAGAGCTGTAAGTCTGAGGGCTGCACCCTTGACCTCAGTGTCCCATTGAGGCTGCTGCAGTGCCCCTTCCCCAAAACAAAAACTTGCTTCAGAACCTCCCTGCCTGTTCTTTTTTTTCCATTAGCAGATTATATCCTTTAGCTACTAGAGGGCCCAGTTATAAGCACACTTACCCAATCCAACACAATATAGTTCCTGTCTCATTTCACTTATTGTGTGGTCAGTCTATCACTATTCATCAGTCTTTGCCCCTCCCTCTTCTACTGATTGATACTGATTTTTCCCATTTGCAGCTTATAGTCTTTTTGCCCACTAAAGGGGTTTTCCCCCAACCATTCCAAAGCTGCTCTACATCTCCTTACTCTCTACTACTCCTGGCACTCTTCCTTTACTGCTCAGCTGCTATGGGTACCTACACTCCATTACTAAGTCTGCTCTCCTTCACCCTCTTGGTACAGACCTACACAGACTGGAGCACCTTTCTTTCACACTAGGCATCTCATCCCCAGACTACCCCACAGTGACTCGGCCCTCCCCCACGCTCGACACACCCGTGACCCCCCAACACCCCCACTCCCTCAACCCTCCAAGACCTGACCTGGACCCAGCTCTCCCCTGCCATTCCCACCCTTCGCACTTTATCTATCCCATGCACCCTGATTCTAAAGTCCTCAGCTGAGTGTTGACCTAAGGGTCTCCATCGCCACCGGCCACTAACCAGAATAATTACACTGCTATTATTATTATTTGGTAATGTACACCGAAACCCAGGACCTATTGCTTCCAGCCCTTCTAAACTCTGTACTGCAACTGGTCTCCGCTTTGCATCCTTAAACATTTGCAGTCTCCTAAAGAAATCTGCTACCCTCCAGTGCTGGGTCGTTCAACATCAACCTGACATAATTGCACTGGTAGAGACTTGGCTCTCCAAATCCACCCCTGACTCCGCTACCACTCTCCCTGGATATACCATCTACAGGGAAGACTGAGTAGGCAAACGCGGTGGTGGTTGCACACTACTCGTACGGGACTCCCTTATAGGTCAGGCACTCCCAGCTCCTAAACTTGATTATGGAGCCCAAGCCCTCACTTTAAAAATCACACCTGACCCCGCCCGAGGTCCTCTCTTCCTCATGGTCTACTACGTACCCCCGAGGAATCGAAACCAAGCGGTCCAGTCCCTCATTGAGTACCTCACATCTCTCCCTCACAAAGTGGAGCAAGTCATCCTAGGTGATCTCAATGTTAACTGGCTTGCCTCCACTGCCTCCCATATAAGGGACTCCTTTGCTGCCCTGGATATGTCCCAGTTAGTCACCCAGCCCACCAGATTTAACCACTCTACTGGCACCAGCACTCTCCTAGATGTTGTTATACCTAACCGCCTCTACAAAATCCGGGATGTCATTGTCCTCCCCAACTCTTTTAGTGATCACTCCCCAGTCCTCTGTCTCTGGTCATCCTCTACTCTGAAGCCAGTGTCCCAGGCCATTCTATACCGCCGTTTACGCCCCAGCGGCCTCAGAAAATTAAAACAATACCTATCCCAGCTAGACTGGTCCCCTATCCAGTGCACCCCTGACATTGACTCAGCTCTTGACCACTTCACAAATGCCTTCTGTAAGGCTTGTGACCTTTTCGCCCCCCCTCACCAGGATCCGCTCCAAAAAATGTAATGCCCCATGAATCACCCCACCCCTCCTCCAGAGACTCAAAAACAGAGATAATCTCTGGCACATTGCTGTAGAATCTGGAAAGGTGTCTGACAGACAGGCCTACAATGCAGAACGCAATAAGTGCACTTGGGCCATTAGGCTGGCCAAGGCAGAGCACTACCAGACCACCCTTGCTTCTACTTGGGGTTCAGCCCGGACCGTCTGGGATAATATGAAAGAGCTAAATGGGGAAGTCCCGCTCCCCCCACCATCTCAGCTCTCCATCAGTGGCACCCCCACCACAGATCCACTCCTTATAGCCGATTGCCTTAACACTGCCTCTCTGTCCTAAGCTCGGTCCTCCCCAGCAGCTTCTTTGACCCAATCCCCACCTCTCTCCCTCTGCTCCTGCATTGCCCACCATTCTACCTGTGCACCCTATCCCTCCAAGAAGCCAGGCCACACCTGCTAAAAGCCTTAGGCAGCAATAACCCCAGCAGTGACCCCCTCGACTCCAGGATTATCTGTATGGTCTTGGACAAAGTCCTAGTCCCCCTGACTGACCTTCTGAACTGGTCTCTATGCCTGGGTCAGTTCCCAAGTGCTTGGAAAACTGCTGAAATCACACCCATACATAAGAGTGGGGACCGGTCCATCCCCAACAATTACCGGCCGATCTCCATCCTCCCCCTACTCTCTAAAGCCCTTGAAAAAGTGGTGTTGATCCAGTTCTCTGAATACCTAACCAAGTATGATATTATGTGCCCAGAGCAGCACGGTTTCTGCCCAGGACACAGTATAACCACGGCTCTCCTGGAGTTCTCCCAACACCTGCATGCTGCTCTCGACTGTGGCAGCCTTGCAGGAGCAGTGTTCATTGACCTCTCCCAAGGCCTTTGACACTGTCTGTCATCCCCTTCTACTCGACTCTCTCCACCAACTTGGCTTCACTGGTGGTCCCATTTCCTGGTTCTCTGGCTACCTCTCTGCTAGATCCCAGCGTGTCAAGATCAGCAGCTCCCTTTCCAGCACTCTTCCCATTCGCTCCGGGGTCCCTCAGGGCTACATCCTGGGTCCAATACTTCTTAGTCTATACCTCAACACCCTACCCAGCTCATGTACCGGTAAAATGCTCCTCTACGCCGACGATGCAGTCCTCGTTGCCTCACATCCCAATCCCACCTCCTTCCAATTATCCCTCTAGCAAGCTTACAACCAAGCTGAAAGGTGGTTCAGAGACCACAGACTGGTCATTAACCTAAAGAAAACCAAATCAATGCTCTTCTACCACCACCAAAATAAAGCTAAAAATACCCCCCTCTTGATTATCCCCAGCACTCTGCACCCGCTAGAACAAGTGACCACATACAAGTACCTAGGCATCACGTTCGATACTGCCCTCTCCTTCCACACCCACATTAATGCCCTGTCAGCCGCCATTAACTCTTGGATTGGTCTGCTATACCGGCACAGGGACTGCCTGCCTCAGGTTGCCCTCAGGCTGGCCATCACCTCCTCCGTCTTGTCCCTCGTGGACTATGGCTTGCCCATCTACGTTGCAGCTGACAACACTGCCCTCTCCAAAATCCAACTCTCCATCAATAAGGCCTATAGGCTCCTGACTGGTGCCCCCAACTGTACTCACACCTGCCTTCTCTATAGTACCACCAATCTTTTCAACTTTGAGGAGTGACTGCTCTACCAGACCTGCCTTCTCGCTAAGAAATCTCTGCTAGGACTCTCCCCCCGGGGGTCTCCACCTCCCTACAGCAGCCATCTTCATCCGTCACCACCTGTAGCTCTGTTAAGGCCACTTCCAAGGTGCCCAGAACCAAGACCTGTCTTGCCCAGAGATCCTTCCTTTTCCGAGTCCCTACCTGGTTCAACTCCCTCCCTAGCTGCATCTCCAACTTGCCAAAAATTGGCTCCTTCAAAACAACCCTTCAGAACCATATCTTTAATACCCGCTGTTGTAGGTGCAACTAACCCCTGTTGTAACCTGTGGTTCTTGCCCGCCTTGCCCCCTGGCTCGACAATGTCCACTGGACAGCCTCTTCCTCCCCCAGACCTACCCCTTCCCTACTAGGTCCAAACAGGGATGTAACCCACTGACTTCTCTGAGGACCTACTATATCCATGAGTGTAACTAACAATTTTGTAACATTGTGTAACCTAAGTAACATACAAACTACTACATTATGTAACCTAAGTGTATCTATGTTAAATGTTCCTTTTACTGCACTTGTAATGTTATCCTCTGTTTTAATCTGCACTGTAATAACTGTCTTGATGTCTGCTCCCCCCCCCCTCCGCGACGAGGAGCCTTTGTAAATGAGTCTTTGGCTCAAAGGTTGTAAACCCAATTTGTAATGAATAAATGAATAACATATTTTCAATTAGTTTTATATCCCTTTTTAAATAAGGTGCCCAAAAGGAAACAACATAATCTGTGTAAGGGTGAGTGAAGGATTTATAATTAGGGAGAATGCAATGTTCATTTCTAGATATGAAAGCCCTTTCAATTGATGTTAATATATGGTTACCAGTCTATGCAATTTTCCTACAGTGGTCCCTTGCTGAAAACGAATCATTGATAATGATGCCCAGGTCTTTCTCTGTAATAACTGATTTGATGGTTTTACCATTGAGTGTGTACAGGGAAGTAACATTTTTAGTTCCTAGATGAATTACTGTACATTTATCTGTATTGAAAGACATTTTATTGTTGGAAGCCCCTTTTTCGATTGTTGTTAAATTGTAGTTGTAATATTTTATCTGCTGTGTCAGTCTCTGTAGATATTTTTGTATCATCTGCAAATGTTGTAATATTGTTAATTAACCTCGATACAGGTCACTGATATGAATTCCAAGTAAGGTGGGCCCAAGCACAGATCCCTGGGGTACCCTACTGGTCACTGCTATCTCAGAAGAAACAATGTCACCTATTTTAACCTTTTGTGATCTGTTATGCAACCAGTTACAAACCCAATTGATTATATAACAATTAAATCCTAGTTTGATCATTTTATTAATTAGAAGATTATGGGGGACCAGTTCAAATGCCTTTTTGAAATCAAGATAAATAATGTCAACTGGTATACTCCTGTCTATGCTGGCACTAACCGATTCATAAAAAGTGATCAAATTAGTAGTGCATGATCTGCTCTAAGAAATCCTTGCTGTGTCATATCCTGAATACCTAGTTTTTCCATGTCATTATCCAGTTGTTTTTTAAGAATTGTTTCCAGAAGTTTACATTCAATTGACATAGGGCTTATTGGCCGATAGTTTTCAGTTAGTTTTTTATTGTCTTTTTTGTGGGTAGGGACCACTACAGCCATGCGCCAGTCTACAGGGATTTCCCCTGATTTTAGAGGTTTGTTAAAAATAATAGCTAGTGGGCATAAAAGTTGATCCATTGTTTGTTTGATAAGGTAGGTATTTAAATTATCTGGACCTGATGAAGAGTTATTTTTAAGAGTTAAGATTGCAGATTTGATTTCTTCTGAAGTAATTTCAGTGAACTGGGCCATAGTAGGGATGGGCTCAATATCTGGATCCTCATCTGAAAAAAATGATCCAAAATATTTGTTAAAAGTATTAGCAACTTTCACCTTGTTCCAATGAGTAATCAATAAACAATAAAAAAAATTTCTATACCATTTTTTATGACTGTAGAAATAGGATTATTGGTTCTTTTCTTTTCATTTACATACGAAAAAAATGCCTTAGTATTCCCTTTAGACACCGAAAGTTTAAATTCCATTTTTTCCTTTCAGTTCTAATGAGTCTTTGTTTTTTTTTTTACTTCTGATTTATATGAAGCTGTGGTTTCTTAACTAATGTTCTTTTTCATTCTCTGGTAAGCTTTTTCCTTTTTTTTATTTGCTTGTTAATTTTTGGCATTAGCCATTGTGGAATTTTCCCCTTCCTGTTGTTTATTTTCCATAATGGAATATATAATGACTCAAGTTCTAGGAGAATATTTTTGAGAAGATTCCAGCAGTCATTGGTATTCATCTCACAGAATAGTTCAGACCAGTTGTATCTATTCAAGGATGCTTTAATATATTGATAGTCACCTTTGGGGTAGTTTTATCTAAATTTAGATGGTTCGGGAATCTGTTTATGTAAGTTTAGGCCAAATAGAATTATATTGTGATCGCTATTGCCAAGGGGTTTTTGTTACAACAATATTATCAATATCAAAGTCAATATTCATGAGAATAATATCAAGGATGTTTTTGTCTCTAGTAGGTTCTGACACAAGTTGTTCAAGATCCAGTGTAATAAAGGTTTCTAAGAACATAGATTCCACTTTGTTACTAGTGGTGAGAGTAGTCCAGTTAACACCTGGGAGATTAAGGTCACCCAGCAGTATCACCTCTGATTTATTAGCTAACTGGGTTATTAAGGTAAGTAGATTCTCATTGTAAGTAGAATCTGCTGATGGGGGTCCATATAAATTTCCAATGAGTAAGTTTTTACCATATCAGTGCTAATTTGGACAAAACACCCCTTGATGTCACAGCCATTTATAGTAAAGTCTTCAATCATAATGGTATTTTTAGTATAGATATAGGTGACTTCGGTATTAACCCTACTTTCATTTGGTGCAACACCCCATTAACATTCAGAGTCACTTGGGTGGTGGGATAGTATCATGTGTCCCTGTAGATGCAGATCATCCCAGAACCTGGTCCATTTACGTAGTCTTTTTCCAGAACTTCAACGTGAACCAGGGTCTGTCTGTTTCCTGAATCTAAAAGTCCTTTCACAGTCTTACCTTCCACCTTGACGTCTGTTAAATACTTGCCCCAATTTACTAAGACCAAATCTCTTCCAGTGTTACCCTCCTTATTTTATGGCAATTTCTTGCAATATGGCCTGGCTTATTACAGTTACAGCAAAGAAAGTCTTCAGGTGCAGATTTGTTACCCCCATCTGAGTTCTTATCTAATTTGGAGATAGATTGGGAAAAAGAAGGTCTTACCATTCCTTGGCTGTTACTTTACTGCTGCAGCATCTGTCTGGCCATCTGATAGTCCTCAGCCAAAGAAACAACCTTTCCCCCACTTTCTGGTCAGTGTTCTTTTACTCAGAGCTGCACATCAGTAGGAAGGATGTTGATGAATTGTTCCATTGAAATTTATCAGTGATCTGTGAGACTGTTTTGCCCCCGATTGGAGCCATATAATGAGGAGATCTCTGAGTCAGGTGAAGGCTTCTTGAGGATTATCAAATGGATGGTACTTCAGGAACTGGAATATCTGCTTGTATATTTCTTCTGAGATGTCATATCTTTTAAAGATTTCTCTTTTCTCAAGGTCATAGTTTTCTGACTGTGCATTGTCCATATTGCTGTAGGCAAGTTGCACTTTACCTGTCAGATATGGTGCCAGCCCGATTGTCCATTGCTGCTTTGATGAGACCCTTTTAAAAGTTGTCAGGTATGCTTTGATATAATTCAAGGGACACAGCTTTGTCAGTTTAATGTCTTTTAAGTTACTTGTGTTTTGCTGATCTGCTGGACCTGTATCAGATCCTCTGGCTTTGATAGCTTGCAACATATCCAGCTATTGCTTCTCAGTCTCTCCTTGTTGTATAGCTCACCATTTAAAGAAGGCAGACATGCTTTCAGGTTCTGTCCCTGCCAGTTCTTCTTCTTTTGTCACTGGTGCCAGCTGTACAGTCTTGGTTTGGACTGTTGTTTCTGATTCTAGTTTGGCTGCCATTCTTCTAGTTATCACTCCTGGGCTTGCTGTTTTAGGATCCATACCTATCTTTTATGCTACCTGGTACGAGGTCTAGTACCCATGTGCAAAACTCCAGGATTAGAGTATGCTCAACGTAAATCCTACTTTGTCTGACACCAACTGACGTAGAGGCATAGGTTAGGAAACATAGACAGACCAGGAGAAGTTATACAATCTGCGACAGACCAGGAGAAGTTATACAATCTGCAAGTAAAGTTTTTTTTTTAAATTATCAATAATAATAAAATAAACAAATATACAGGATAGCTGTCTACACAGGCAGTTCAAACAAAGTCCTACATCTGAGAGTCTCTCTTAAAAATCTCCATCTCTAAGATGTCTTTTCCTGACAGTTTAAATTCTGCATCCTGATGGTATAAACCATTTTCTTTCCTTGGGCCAGCCTGCACGTGCAACAAAACAGAACATTCTGTCCCAGGGCTGGTCTCCTGTTGATAATTTTGTAAACAAGCTATTGATATCTTCTCCAATAAACCCAAACAACTTTCTGCAATCACCTCAACACTATAATTGTATACATTTGCAAACTAAGGGATCCCAGTTTCACAAAAAGATTTATGTGTGTTTTTTTAACCACAGAGAAGCAAGGGAAGAAAGAAAAAAAGAATAGAAACAGCTAGAAACAACAAGTGAAGAAAGAGAGATAATGGGGAAATTGTGAGACCATCAGAGGGGCCAGTTCCTAGGTGCCACAAGAAACTTTGATTGCGCATTCAGACAAGCAAGGGACAGACAAGTGGCAGAAGTAGGAGATGATAGAGCAGATCCTTGCCTTTAATTCTATCTGCATAACAAATGGGACAGGGTCTTACCTAGCCCTGTCACACTCTGGCATGGAAAATGGGGCCCTTTTCACAAGATGGTCAAGCACTACGTGTATTCCTGGACATTAGTTAAGCAACACATTAATGGAGGAAAAAATCGGGCTATGTGAGAAGAGTACTGTGGGAAGCTGCAGTTTCCCATTCAGTGATTTTCCTGGCCAAGTTGCGAACTGTGCATGCCAGAGAATTATGTTTGTTTGTTTTTTCCAGATCCCAGCAAGGCTGGCACGTGGGCTGAACATACACTTACAGAGAGGAACCAGAGAGGAGACATAGAAACATAGACAGTGATGACAGGAAAATACCACTGCTCCATCCAGTCTGCCCATAAACCCTAACAAAACTTGGACCTATTGTTCATACAGGGTTCTAACCCACACTGTCAACCCCCATGCCTGCTGGTTCTACCAATATCACCCTGATCAACCACTACACTCTTTACTCTGTACCAGCTGTGTTTGAAACCACTGATAGTTTTGGCGCCCACCACATCAACTGGCAGATTGTTCCATGGCTCCACCACCCTTTCTGTAAAATAAAACTTTCTTACATCCCTCTTGAATCAATCAATCAATTTTTATTTTACCAGGAATAACACCATTGAACAAGCTCAGTTACAAGCTGGTCCTGGATGAACATGACAGAAGAAAGGGTATTTCAATACATGCATTGTTTGAGTGCAATAAAAATAGACATTTCTAATAGAGAAGGTCTAGACTCCATGACAAATGCAACAATACACTAAGATATATACAGTGAACATTATGTAAGACGTAACTATTTGATGAAGGGAAAAGAGAAGGAATAAAAAAAATTTATAACACACTACAGCACAACTGGATACAGATCATCAAGTGCTATAAAGGCGATGCAACTCACAGCAGGCACCCCCACCATCAGTTACCACTCATGCCCCCATGTTCTTGATCCACTAACAGTTCCTTGCAGTTTACCTTGTTCATTCCTCTCAGGAACTTGAAGGTCTCTATCATATCTCCACTCTTTAGTCTGGCCCACAACGTATACATGTTCAGTGCCTTGTGCTGATCGTCGTAAGATCTGCCCTGCTGGTCCTGAATCATTCTGGTCACCCTGCATTGCACTGTCCCTAGCCTGTCCTTATCTTTCCTCAGGTGAGGACTCCAGACCTGGGCACAGTACTCCAGGTAGGGTCTTACCAGTGATCTATAGAGCGGTAGTAATACCGCCTTCCTTCTGCTGTCGGTTCTTCTTCCTATACACCCCAGCATCCTGTTTGCTTTACTGTAGGCTTTGTGACACTAGTTTGATTGTTTTAGGGAGTCACTGAGGATGTCACCTAGGTCTGCTTCCTCAGAGATCATGCACAGTTTTAACCCCTTCCCCCCACCAGTACTCTGTCCTTGGGTTCTTGCTCTCTGTGTGCATCACCTTGCCCTTTTTGGCATTGAATTTCAACTGCCAAACCTTTGACCACCTCTCAAGCAAGTCTTTTGCAAGTCTCTCTGCATCTCCCTAACCCCCTCCTCGCTGTCTACCCTGTCACAGAGCTTAGTGTCATCTGCAAAGAGAAGTGTCTTGCCCTGGATTCCTTCTCCCATGTAGCTAATGAACATATTGAAACTTCTTTATTGAAGTGGTCATACAAAATACACAACTTGAGCAAATATGACAATCAAGATTATCATTCTGCTTTAAGTTCGACCTTGAAAACCTTCTGACCAAATCCTCTCTCCAGGTTAATTATGGAGAGACTAAAATATGAATACAGCATCAGGATAAATCTTATACATACAAAAGAGCATTTAGGGTCTAGGAGACAATATGTAGTTACTAACCCCTATCTGATTCTGCTCTAAGATATGCTAAACAATTTTAGAGTTCTAGTAACATAGAAACATAGAATTTGACGGCAGATAAGGACCACTTGGCTCACCTAGTCTGCCCATTTCCCTACCTAACGGATGAGCTGCAGATCCTAGTTAACCAACAGCCTACTTCCTCCTACCCCCCACTAGAATTGCCTTATGTCTGTCCCATGCATTCTTGAATTCCCCCACTGTTTTTGACTCTACGACCTCCTCAGGAAGGCTGTTCCATGTATCCACAACCCTCTCTGTGAATAAATACTTCCTCACATTACCTCTGAGCTGCCCCCCCAATCTTCAAATTGTGCCCCCTTGTTTTTGCACATCTCTTTTTCTGAAAGATGCTGCCCTCTTGGACTTTGTTGATTCCCTTGAGGTATTTTAAAGTTTCTATCACGTCCCCCCTCTCCCGCCTTTCCTCGAGACTATACATCTTTAGTTCCATTAGTCTTTCTTCATATGTCTTCTGATGCAGACCCTGCATCATTTTGGTCGCCCTCCTCTGGACAGCCTCCACCCTGTCTATGTCTTTGTGGAGATGGGGTCTCCAGGACTGTACACAGTACTCCAGATGTGGTCTTACCAACTGTCTGTTCAGAGGGCCAACAACTTCCTGTTTTCTACTGGTGATGCCTCTCCCTATGCATCCCAGTATCCCCCCAGCCCTCCTTACTGCCTTCTCACATTGCTAGCCCACCTTTAGGTCATCTGATATGACTACCCCCAGGTCCCTTTCCATTTTTGTTGTTGTCATTATCTCACCCCCCATTGTGTACTCTTCCCCTGGGTTTTTGTTTTGCAGGTGCATTACTTTGCACTTCTTTGCATTGAATCTAAGCTGCCATACATTTGACCATTCCTCCAACCTTGCCGAGTCCCTTTTCATCCTTTCCACCCTACCTTGTATATCAACCCTGTTGCAGATCTTTGTATCATCTGCAAAGAGACATACTTTCCCTTCCAGTCGCTCTGCAATGTCACTTATAAAAACATTAAAAAAGACTGGCCCCAGTACTGAACCCTGTGGTACCCCACTGGTAACCCTCCTTTCTTCACTGTGGACTCCATTTACTAGTACCAGCTGTGTCCTGTTGCCCAACCAGTGTTTTACCCAGGCTACCACCCTGGGACCCACTCCCAGGCTGGCTAATTTGTTTATGAATCGTTTGTGCAGGACTGTGTCAAATGCCTTGCTAAAGTCTAGGTAGGCCATGTCCACAGCCCCTCCCTGGTCTACTGCTTTGGTCACCCAGTCAAATAAATCCATTAGATTTGTCTGACATGACCTTCCTGCTGTGAATCCATGCTGCCTTAGGTCCTGTGCCACACTGGCCTCTAGATACTCAACAATTCTTTCCTTCAGAAGTGATTCCATCATTTTTCCTACCACTGAGGTCAAACTGACAGGTCTGTAGTTTCCTGCCTCTGTCTTGCTCCCACTTTTGTGAAGGGGAATCACGTCCGCCCTCCTCCAGTCCTCAGGTACCACACCATCCTCCCATGATTTATTAAAAAGGGTAGTCAGTGGTGTTACTTGTTCTTCCCTTAGTTCTTTTAGAATTCTGGGGTGAATCCCATCAGGCCCCATAGCTTTATCCACCTTCAGTTTTAAGAGTTCTTTCAGAACCCTTTCTTCTGTGAAAGGACTAATATCAACCCCCCTATCCAGAGTGCTTCTATTGACTGGATTAGGTATTTCCCCCTACTTTTCCACTGTGATTACCGAGTATTCATTTAGTATCCCTGCTTTTTCAGTGTTGCTCTCTGCCCAACCACCTTCCTCTTTGTTCAGCCTCCGTATCCCTGTCTTAGTCTTTCTTTGCTCCCTAATGTGCCTATATACAAGAGAGCTCTCTGTTGGAGCCAGGGATACAACCTGGCTACTTTTTTCTTTTTTTAATTCAAGTTTATTGAAACATTTGGGTACAATATTAAAAAGGAAAAACTAATTGTATACATATTTCATTGCGCAGACAACAATAACAGGTTCCAATTTCAGGCATGCATCATACATTGATTTACAGTTCCTCCCCCTTTTACACAAGCAGTAATTTATAAACATTTCCTATTACTCTCCCCTACTCCCCTACCCCCTCCTTCTTAAACCAATGTTTAAGTTAATTTTTCATAACTATGTCTTCCATTTTCTGGGTCCTCTGGTAACAATAACCCTATTGCATCTGATCTGGGATGGGGGCACTTCCCCCGACAGGTGAGTCAGAGTTAGTTTTTGGCTAAAGCTGCCACCTTGTCCACCTTTGGGTGAAGACATGTGATCTTAGATTGACTTTATATGTCAATTCCTCCATGTCTTGTATTTCCTGGACTATGGACAACAATTGTTGGAAGGTGGGTGGGTCCGTGGCTAGCCATTTGCGAGTAATAGCTATGTGTGTTGCTGCCAATAGAATGTTCCAAAGATATATACCATCCAGTCCTCTTACCTCTTGGGGAAGTAGACCCAGCAGTAAGTGTGGCAGACTCAGGGGCGTGGAGATGGAGAACAGATCTAATAGCACTTGTGTTATCTGTTGCCAGAATGACTGTAGAACAGGGCAGTGCCAGAAAATGTGGGAATGGTGGGCCTGTGTTGCCCTGTACCATCTCCAACAGCTTGGACAGCAACCCCTTCCCCACCTATACTGGATAGCTGGAGTACAGAAGTGTCTTGTCCTAATTTCCCACTCAAATTCCTGCCATATAGGCAAATGCGTGGTTCAACTGGCCAGGCTGAAAACCCTAACCCATTTCTCTCCCATGAGCTGTACACCCACCTCTCCCTCCCACCTACATTTTTACTGTAATGTGCAATCATCAAAAAAATCTCTAAGGGCTTTGTACAAAGCTGAAATATTCTCTGGTGTGTGATTGCCTGGATTGTCTCAAAGAGATGGTGGGCTTGTGCGGGGTCTTGGCATCCTTCTTGATGGAGTTTATATATGTTCTGAGTTGTAGGAATTGATGGTGGTCAGTGTTTTTTAAATGGTAAGTATCCCTGATGACCTGGAATTCTTGGACTGTGTCCCCAACCATCAACTGACCTAGACGGCAGAGACCAAGTCTCGGCTATTGTCGAAAAGGCATGGTCCATGCGGGCAGGGAGGAAGGAATGACTCCAAGCAAACCACTGTAGGGGTCATATGGCACTCGTCAGTTTAAATTTAGACCATACTGTATGTACCATTCCTAGGAGGTTATGCATCTTTAAAAAGGTTTTATGTGATAAGAGAGAGTCTATAAGACCACCGATCACATAAAGCAAAACAACAACCACCTGACGTCAAAAGGGTGAGCCGCACTGCACCAACCTTCGCTATCAATAACAAAAAAAAAGAAAATCAAGCTTTTAATGCAGAGGCAAGCCACCCCAAAATAAATATTGTACACTCCAGGCAGGACTTAGAAAAATAATGCAGCTCCCCCCAGGAAGCAAAATAGCTTTCTGCACCAGGATCCGAAACCAGCACCACAGGCTCCAGGGGCAGTGGCTCAAGCCAGTAGACCACACGGCCAGTTCAGCAGGGCTTGGCCAAATTGCTGTATTTTTTTCCCTTTCTTGTGAGTGTAGCGCGTCTCCCTCAGTGCTACACTTGCTGTACTCATTCGGTGCTCTTCTTCTGCACTCGCTGTACATGGAAGCGGTATTATTGAGTCGCTCATATTGAGCTGCTTAATCATACTCGCCCATGTAGGGTGTTACTGTTTAAAAGTGGCATGTCTCTATTGTCTTGCTAGAGAGAGGAATCAGCGAGCCTAGATCCCAGTGGGACTCCCTCTGTAGCTATCAATTCCGTGGTTTTTCAATGGAGGGCAAATCGCATTTGTGCAGCTAGATGGTAATCTTCAAGATTAGGAAGTGCCCTTCAGCCCTTTATTTTATCTGATTGCATAATTCGGGTCTTAATTCTAGGTTTACCAGGAGACCATACAAATTGGGTTAGCATTCCCTGCCAGATTAGGCATTGTTTCTTTGTTATTCTTAGGGAAAAACATTTTAACAGATATAGAAACCTGGGGAGTATGTTCATGATTGTGGATTCTATTCTTGAAGATAATGGTAGATTTAACAAAGTCCATTTAGCCATGTCCTGGTGGATCGGGGTGGTGAGAGGTTCACAGTTGGCAAAAAATAATCTCCCCAGATTCCTAAGTATTTAATCTTAGATCTGTTCCAATTAAGGGGCAGAAGATCCTGGATTTCTGGTGGGGGTTTATAATGGCTCTTGAGAACCTCTGTTTTCATTTTATTTAAGGAGTAGCTGGAGTGGGATCCAAATTTTTCTAGTAGTGACCAAACGTGAGGGATTGATCTTTTGGGATTAGTTAGATATAGAAGAACATCATCCATGTAAAGTGAGATCTTGTGTTCGAAATCCCTCACCTTCACTCCCGTGATATTTGGGTGTTCCCTGACAGCTCTGGCCAGTGGCTCTATATACAGTGGTGGAGCTAGAGGGGCTGGGGGGGTGGTCGCCCCTCCTGGCTCTCCCAGTGTGAGCAGAGGCACCCTGCCACCATCTTTATTCACTGTTTAGCACCCACTGTGGAGCCCGTGATTGTCTGAATGGCCCCTCCTGGCTCCAAATGCTCCCAAACCTGGCTCCGCCACTGTCTATATATAGAGTGAATAGCAATGGTTTGAGAGGGCAGCCCTGTTGGGTGCCCCTGCCTAGCGAGAATCTATCAGATACACCACCGTTGACTCTGACATATGACTGGGGAGCATCGTACAGGGCTTCCAGACCATCGACAGATATTTGGGGGAAGCCAAATTGTTCAAGAACAAGAAATAGCAAGGTCCAAGAGACTATATTGAATACTTTTTCTGCATCTAAACTCATAACACGGGTTGGGACACGCTCCCGGGTGACTTGTTCAATGATGTTAATAGTGCGCCAGACATTGTTTGGGGCCTTTCAGCCTGCCACAAACCCCATTTGATCAAGGGGGATAAGCTATGTGACGAGTTTTTTTAAACGTGCTGCTATTGTGGCAGTATAAATCTTATAGTCCATATTTAGGAGGGAAATGGGATGGTATGAACCACAATCTGAGGGGTCTTTCTCCGCCTTGTGAATAACTGTAATAGTTGCGTAGTTCCAGGATGGAGGTACTGGCTCTCCCCCCTGTCCAGATATCATTATAGGTACTAAGAAGGAGTGGGATAATGTCTTTAGCAAGAGCTTTATAGAGTTCCCCCCAAATCCATCCGGGCCTGGGCATTTCCCTGTCTTTATATTCTGAATGGCTGTAGTAAGTTCTAATTGTGTGATAGGTGATGTCAAGGTCTGTCCTTGGTGTGGTGTTAAGGATGGAAGATTTAAACTTTGCAGGAATTGTTGCTTTTCATGGGATGTGGTTTCAGTTTGTAGATTATAAAGATTCCTGAAATAGGAGATGAATGCGTCCACTATTTGGTCACCCTTATATGTTTTATGTTTCCCGTGTTGGGATGTCTGATTTTAGTAATGATAACTTTTGCAGCCCTTTGCCGCAATCTGTAGGCTAAAAATGTTGTCACCCTGCCCCCCCCTCCAAAATACATTTGTCTTGGGTAACACAAAGCTCTCTCCGTCTCAGCCTTCTGTATATTTTGTATTCAGAGTTTCAATGCTTTGACGTCCCCCTCAACCTGTGTGTTCCATTTGTGCTTTTGTTGTGTCTCTAGGTCCCTCAGTTGTTTAGTTAACTTTTCTATTTGGTTTCTCCTCTCTTTTTGTTTATGGGATGCTACTGAAATTAATTTGCTCCTTATCATTGTTTTTTCGGAGTCCCATAGCATTTGTGGGGAGGTGCCTGTGTTGGAGTCGAGTTCTACTATCTGTTTAATTACTGTTTTAAGTGTCATAAGTGTCTCTTTATCTCCCAGCAGTGATACATTCAGTCTCCGATGCATTTTCTTTTTTAGTAGCATAAGGTCCACCTCTAGAAAAATAGGTTGGTGGTCCGAGTGGGTGGCCATCCCCACCCACGTATCTCCAAAGGAAGCTAAATCCTTTGAGTGAGTTAGGAACATGTCAAGCCTAGAGTAGGTTTTAAATCTAGGGGAGTAATGTGTAATCTCTAGCTTGGGGGTATTTCTCTCTCCATATGTCTGCTAAGCCAACATCTGATACCAGTTTAGTAAATAGACTGGCCGTTCGGTTCCTGGGAGTGGGAATTTAAGAGGTGGTGTCCAGCTTTCTGTTCGGTATGAGATTCCAATCTCTTCCCATCATTAGTGTCCTCTTAGCCTTCTCAACTACTAGTTTGATAAGATCTGGGTAGAAATTTATATGGGAGCCTAGAGGGGGCATAGACATTAACAAAGGTAATCAATTTGTCCTGGACTTTTCCCACCACCATTATGAAACGAGCTCCCAGATCCGCCACCACCTCCTCCTCCTCCTTAAAGGGCAGTGTGGATGACAAGAGGATCGCTACCCCATATCTTTTTTTTTTTCAACTCTCTTTCACTCCTTTCACGGCTTGAGGGAACTCTCTCAGGCAGCCTATCCCTGTGCCGCCCTGCCTGAGGATCGCTGTGGCCTGTGCCCCCTCCCCCCCCCCGCAGCCAGCACCCCCGGTTTAACCTGCCTGGGGAGGGTAGCCCGACTCCTTACCTTGGGCTCCTTGAGAGGCAGTCTCCAGCATGCAGGTGGGGCCTGGGTGGAGAAGCAATGAGGCTGGCTGAGATGAACCCAGCGCTGGGCATGGAGGATAGGCGCTGTCGCTTATCCTGTCAAGCCAGATATTTCCTTGTTCTACCCAACCCTTCCCCCTGCGTGTGCACCCCCGATGCTCAGCAACCCTGCTAGTGTCGGGCATACCGTTACGTGCCTCCCCGTGCTTTTGCGGCACCCCTGATCTCCACCAGAGGCCGCCTGAGCACCGGGTACCCTAATGCCCTCCCCCGGGATCACCCTATAGCCACTCAATCCAATCCCTCCCCTGCCGACCCCCGGTGCCCAAGCTCACTGCTGAACTTGGGTCACCGGTGTGTCACAAGGTGTGTTGTCCAGCGCCTCAACCCTCAGCGCCATCAGGCCGGCCAACCCCCCATCTTTATACCGCTCTCCAGGGATGTGTGATATGGTTGCGGGTAAGTCCTGTATTTGAGTTTTACCACTTCCCACAGAGAGAGGTGTGTTTCTTGTAAGAAGTTGATGTCACATTTCTGTTTTTTGATGAACTTTAGTATCTGCTTTCTTTTAATGGGGTTATTAGTTCCATTAATTTTGTACGATAACATTTTCATACTAATACAAGCCATGTTATGTCTAATAAAATTCGAACATGCATACTTATGCACCAGCAGATGCAAGTAACAAATGTACCCTTCAGTGATTTCAGACATATCAAAACCAACATTAGATAAGACATGAACAAGCATAAATTCATTTAAACTCCTCCCTCAAAGAAAAAAAAAAACTAGAGGATCTAAACAACAAATTATAACCTTTGCCAAGTACTAGCGACTGAAATGGTTAAACTCTTATTTGTAATTGGCGGATCAGAGCCACTGTTGTGTATCTCTGTCCTGCACCTCCTAGGTCAGACAGGTGATGTTTTTTTTTTTCTTTACTGTACTTTTTGTCCGCTCACCAGCGTTGGTAATTTCAGCCTGGTCACAGTCCCTGCCGCCCTCCACTCCCATATGAGTCGCTACTCTCAGTTGACCCCTTGGCTTCTCCCCCAGGGTGGGGCCGAAGCACCGGCCAAAGTGCCGCGGACTTTGGTCAGGTCGGGGAGTCAGCCTGGGAGTGAAATAAAGCAGTGGTGAGGGGGCGTCATGAGGACACTGGAAGCAGTGTTTTTTTCCCCATTTTTTTGGGGGGTGGGGACATGCAGTGATGTCCCGCATCCACCCACCCCCTAGGACGTCCAGTCGTCGGCTGCTTGTGGTACCCCTGACCTCTGCCAGGGGTCCCTCGAGCACCGGCTGTTCTCCCCACTCTCCCCCCAGAGAAGGAGAGCAGTCTTAGGACGCTCCATCCTTCTCCCCCCCGGCTGGACTTCAATGACCTAGGTCCATTCCCGAACGCGGGTCACTAGCGTTGCAAGCGGAAATCCAACCGCTGTGCTGACAGGCCGGCCCAAACAGGTGATGTTCATTGTCTGGGTTGTGTCTCTGTCATGACATAGTTCCCCCTACTAGGTGGGGGAAGTAAAAGGCTCATTGGGTGAGGTGAACTTATAAATCTCTACTCCAACCGCCTATCCAACTTTGGCATGGAGAGCAAGTCGGGAGTGGGTGCCTTGCTCTCTTTGGCAGCTCTCACTCCACTCGCCCGACCTAACTGCAAGTATGTGTCTTTGCAGCCTTTTATATATTTTTTTTCAACTTTCTTTATCCGCCGCAGTGGATCACTGCTGTCCTCTGCCACCCTTACTGACTTGGGGTCTTTCAGGATCTGCCATGCACTATGCACGTCCTGGCGGAACTCCCAAGCCAGCCTGGAGGCTTCATCCTGCGGTGACCCCTGATTTTTCCACTTGTTTTCTCCCCTTCAGTTTTTACCTGGGACCCCAGAAGTAGCGTTGCATGTGCATGGAGGTGTACATGCATGCCACAGCTCCAGACCAGCCTCATCTGCCCTCCCTGAGGTCTAACACCGAGCTTCTGGAAGGCGACACTGCCACTCAACCTTCACTGGGTGGCAGCCAAGCACCAAGAGGCCCTCTTACACCCTCCTGAGGAGGGGAGCTACCAGCCGGCAGCCCATTCAACGTCCTCTCCCTCCTTCCCCCTGCTGACTCCCAACAACCCAGGCTCATTCCTGAACCCGGGTCGCCGACAAGGCATGAGATGTGGTGTCCAGCGGTTCAACCCTCTGCGCCACTGGGCCGGCATCTCTCTGCTGCCTTACAAAAGGTGCTTCTGTACAGCAGCATGGCTGTGATGGGGTTTCTAGTCATGACCTGTAAACCAGGCCTGAATCGGGGTATATGTAGCTGGGACATAAGGGACGGGGTCAGCCATGGGGGTGTGTGCTGCACGCCTCGATATACATGGGGTCGTGCATCGCATCACACCACACTTTCCCTTCTGGTAGTATCAGTTTGCCATTTCCCCTCCCAGCCTCCGCCAAGATGATAAAACAACCCCACCATAACATCTCCTCTATTTAGAATCTATACAAGTAGGCTACCAGTTATAGTGTCCATTTATGATTTATCAGCGAGATTCTCTGCAGAGTACTTAACATATTAGTAGAAGATTGTCCACCCTTGCAGATAGGGTACCTGGGTGAAGCAACTCTCTGGTAATAAAAGTTTGACAAGCAGCAGAAAGGGCTAGCCGCACAATAAAATCATGTGTTCAGTTCTGCCCAGTTAGTCCAAAAGGAAATCCCCGTAGTATGAGCCTTGTCGTTGTAATGCTTGAAATGTTCCCCACCTGCCTGCCAGACCCCCTCCCACTTTCAAGCCCCTCATTACAGTAAACGTTCGCAGTTTAGTAAACTTACTAGGGACAGAATGTCTTGATGGTCCTTCTTCCTGAAACATAGAAACATAGACTTTGATGGCAGAAAAGGACCGCTTAGCCCACCTAGTCTGCCCATTTCCCTACCTATTGGATAAGCTGCAGATCCTAGTTAACCAACAACCTACTTCTTCCTACCCCCCACAAGAATTGCCTTATGTCTGTCCCATGCATTCTTGAATTCCCCCACTGTTTTTGAACCCACAACATCCTTACAAAGGTTGTTCCATGCATCCACCACCCTCTTTGTGAAAAAATACTTACTCACATTGCTCCTGAGCCGTCCCCCCTCTATCTTCAAATTGTGTCCCCTTGTTCTTGCACATCTCTTTTTCTGAAAGATGCTACCCTCTTGGACTTTGTTGATTCCCTTGAGGTACTTAAATGTTTCTATCATGTCCGCTCTCTCCTTCCTTTCCTCAAGGGTATACATATTAACCTCCTTTAGTCTCTTTTTGTATGGCTTCTGTTGCAGACCCTGCACCATTTTAGTTGCCCTCCTCTGGACTGTCTCTATCCTGTCTATGTCCTTGCGGAGATGGGGTCTCCAGAACTGCATGCAGGGGCCTCACCAATTGTCTGTACAGAGGGATAACAACTTCCTGTTTTCTACTGATGATGCTTCTCCCTACACATCCCAGTATCCCCCCAGCCATCCCTACTGCCTTCTCGCATTGCTTGAGGGGAGGTAGTTCAGTGAGCGGGGCAGCCCCAGCATCTTGACCTCTGTGGCCTAAGCCACCCCTGCTATATAGTTCATCCAGCGGTGCGAGAATAGAAACAAAAAGAGGAACAAAGCTCAGTTGTCCAATTCAGGGCCCTTCAAGTGTCTGTTGACTCCTGCTTCTGCTGTGATGTACCAGATGGTGGGGAGAGCTGGTCCTGGGTGTTTGTCTTCAGACCATCGATTTGGATTGGGGAACAGTAGGGCTTCAGCATCGTTGCCACATCCGATTGAAGGTTAGTTTTATGGTTCCACTGTGTCATGCCAGTGCAAGAGTGCCCCTTTTGAGCCACTGACCATGCCAATCTCAAGAGCTCCTTTTCCAAGCATTCTTTTGGTAGCGGTGGGATCATAATTCCCAGGTCCCCGAGGTTGCTGGAAGCCACCAATAAGTCCTGAAATGTGCGGGTCCTATTCTTCATTTCAACCCTGAACCGGACTGGGTACAGAATTTGTACCTTTACATTTTTTGCCCATATTTGCTTTAAGATTGACCACAGAGTCCTGTGACTGTCCTGAACTGCAGTTGTGTAATCGTTGTCCAAGAAGATCTTATTTTGTTTATATTGGATGTCCCTTTGCCTCCATGCCCGGGTCAGTATTTCCTCCTTGGCTGCGTATGAAGTAAGTTTGAGGACGAAAGATTGCAGACAAGCTCCTGCATTACTAGGCCTCAGGGCCAGGGATTTATGGTCCCAGTCCATCTGAAGGTCAAAATCTTCCGGTAGTCGTAAGGCCTCCTTCAGTATTCCCTGTAGGAACAAAATTACCTTCAGAGCCTTTGTCTCTGCCTCTTCTGGAATTCCATATATGCGGATGTTTTGCCGTCTGCTACGGCCCTCTAGGTCATCCAGTCTGTGGGTTAATTCCCTTTCCCAGGCTATTAGGTAAAGCAGGAGGTGATCGTGGTGGTCTGTTTGCTCCGAGACCACCATGAAGCCTAGTTCCAGTTGATCCGCCAGATGTTCTGTCTTACTGATATCCGATCGAAAATCAGTGAGGGTTTTATCTATTTTATTCACTGTTTTGGCTGTCTGGAGTATTGTAGCGATCAAGTATATGTTCTCACTGTCTAACTGCTGCGTGGCAGCCATGCTGTCCAAGAGGTCGTCCCGGGCCGAATTCAGTTGTGATTTTTCTTGTAATAGCAGTTCTCTGAGCTTTTGTACTGGTATCTCTGAATTCTTTGAATGTGTAGTTTTGTATCTAGTGCCTTTTGCTGGCAAGTTCATTTTTTTAGAAGGCAGTTGTTCGATGATTCAGTCGGGCGAGTTGAGGAGATAGAAATTTATTCCGCCATTAGCTCTCCGACGTCACTGGATGTCCACTACCTGGCTACTTAACATAGAACAAACCAGTATGAGGAAAAGTGAAACAAACAGTAAATAACAAGAGAACCTGTGTGAGGCTAATGATGAAGAAGCAGAAACAATAATTAATATTGAAACCCATCACCGGGCGGCACTCCCTCAGCAAGTCAGTACCACCACATCTGCTGGGACAGGATTGATCTGCCTTCAAGTTCTTCTATAAGGGCCATTAAAGGATACCAAGCCCCCATAAATTTGTCTGTTTGTTGGCGTAGGTCAACAGTGATCTTTTCAATATGATACACATTTGTAACAATGCCAACCCAGTCTTGCAATGAGGGAGGATCAGGGATTAACCATTTTTTCATGATTGCTTTACCCTTGGCTGCCTATAGAACCCCTTAAAATTACCTCTGGTGGTTTGATCTCTTCCCTTTGGGCAGTGTCCCCAAAATCAGATGTTCAAAACTGGGATTGCCTTGAATATCCGCCATTTGGTTATATTGCTGCCCTATTTCATCCCAGAAAGATTGTAGCAAAGAGCAGCCCCAGAACATATGATACAGAGTGCACTTCTCCCCCCAACCCCTCCAACCTCTATCCGAGTGTCCTCTTGTGTAATGTTTTGTTCTCGTGGGGATGAGAAAGAAGGGAATCAAAGTCTTCCATCTGAAGTCTTTCCAGACATTTGAGGAGGAGCTATGAAAAACCATCTCCCATATACCAACTCCCATATGCATTTCTATTCCCAGGTATCAAGTCCCAACTCCTTTTCCCAGTCTGACTGGTATGGAGGTGGTGGCAGCTCTCTGGTGTGATTATAAGTTTGAATTAGTTTTGAAATATGTTTCTTGTGCAGCCGGCCCTCTGCTGCTTGTTCAACTACTGAGCATAAGGGATGATGGTCTGATTGAACATCCCTCCAGTGGGTCCGAGTTGTGAGGAACAAAACTACCTGTAAGTACTGGTAAAAGTCAACCTGTCTTAACTGGTATTCACCCTTCATTTCTGTGGAAGTAAGCCCCTCCCGGACAAACTGTGAGAAGCGACTAAGGCCTGATCATTTCCATCAGTGAAAGGTGCTGTCTATGCGGGCGAGGGGACAGGGGTTGTTAACTCAGCATATCTGTCTATTTGGGTATAAAAGATGAGAGACACCTCATTGCTTAATTCCCATTTATCAATCAGTCAATTAATAAATAAATCATTCAATCAAAGTCTTTAACCAGGCGATCACCATTGAGCAAGCTCATTTTCGAGGTGGACCTGAGTTTGTTAACAAGGAACAAGGGACAATATACATGGGATGCAACACACAAGAAAATAGTAATGATACAAATAAAGTGAGATACAATAATACAGTATATACAAAGTATCAGCAGGTAGCATTGACAGTAGTATATGTTTGGAACAGAAGATACAGCTAGTTTTGGGTTGGACACAATTTTTCATAAAAGTAAACAAATATACATATCAGGTGCACCGAACACAAATAAAACCTAATATAAAAAGATATATAGTGATACGGTATGGAGAATTCAGAGCTGGAACCAGGGTCAAAGGAATGTGGAAGGGACAGATATGGGGGTAGAAAAAGGGGAGAGGGAAGAGTCGATTATAGATGTGATCAGTCTTTTAACAGTAGTAATCAGAGTGTGCTTGGACTTATAGGAGTCACTATTTAGGGTAGACAGGCACAGGACTCCTTATTATGATGTAGATATAGAGATTTAAAAGCTGCTAGGCTGATGGGATGAGTTAATTTCAAAGTTTTTTGCAGCTTGTTTCACAGTTGAGGGAGCTCAAAGATGATGGCTGCTCTGCCAATGCGAGATTTTGCTTTGTAAACATAAAGGTAGATATATGAGGTGCTTCGCAGGGCATACTTCCCCAGAGTGCACAAAGGTAAATAGAGAGAGATATACTGGGGCACTTTATTTGAGATAGCTTTGTATGTCCAAACCGCAGCATTTTTTTGCCATCTGTAAGCAAGGGATGATCATCCCACTGCCGTGTACAATGCACAGTGGTGGGTTGAGTAAGGAAGACCCGTGATAAATCTAATGTCTCTGTGATAAAGCATATTGAGTTTGGCTAGGGTACCTGTAGGTCCCTGACTATATAGAAAGTCTGCGTAATCCAATAGGGAAAGAAAGGTAGTTTGAACCAGTTTCAGTTTAGCGTCTCTTGTGAGGAGATTATTAATCCTAAAGGACAGACCAAGTCTTTGTCTAAGTTTCTTTGCCAGTTCTTCTAGGTGATCTGTGAAAGTAAGTCTATGGTCTAACTGCTCCCAAAACCTGCTGAGTCCATGGGTTAGTAACAGCATAGCCAGTCTCTCTGCTGGGGCAAAGTCCTCAAAGGGCTGTACACCAAGACTACTACCCATTTCTTGTGAAACCCAAACATTAGTGGGGTTCTGTTTCTTATAAGCTATCCAAGGGAGAAGTTAGTCCATTTGAAAGTACACTGAGATTGAAGAGCCCCACTCCTCCTTGTTCCTTGGGTCTTTGGCTTTGTGGTTACCCCAAATAAAATGATGCAGGGGTTTATTGACTTTGAATCACTCTGTCTGGGAGATATTCAAGGGAAAGAGGAATAGAAATTATGGGACAACATTCATATGGATTGTACCGACTTTACCTAGTAATAACAGACGGCGTAATTCCCATCTTTTGAGGTCGGTTAGCACCTTTGTGATGAGTTTACCATAATTAGCTTGGTATAGGCCCCTTAGTTCGACCAGGATATGCACCCCCAAATACTTGATCTGAGTTGAGACCCATTTAAAGGGAATCAAATGCCTGAGGACTGGTGTAAGGGTATCACTAACTGAGAGGGCTTCCGTTTTCTTGACATTTATTTTAAACCCCGACACTTGGGTGCAATGTTGCAGAATATTATGCATAATCAGGAAAGTGCAAACTGGGTTCCGGAGGTATAGCATTGTGTCATCCACATATAGGGATATTCTGTTTTCCTCCCCTCAGATCTTAATTCCCTCCAGGTCTGGGTAGCACCATACCAAATTCCACCAGGGGTTCGATGCTGAGGGCAAAGAGCAAGGGAGAAAGGGGGCTTCCATGCCCAGTTCCCCACTCAGTTGAGAAGGGCTGGGACACAATGCCTTTGACCTTCATCCTCGCTGTGGGAGCTGAATAGAGTGCTCGTAGCCAGCCACAGAACTAAGCTCCAAATCCATATTTAGCCAGTATGGCAAAAAGAAAACCCCAAGTGAGGCAGTCAAAAGCCTTCTCAGCATCGATGGTAATGGTTATTTGTCGGTCCCTTGTCTTCTGGCCCACATGGAGTATATTTAAACATCTTCTGACATTATCTGCCAGGTAGCGGTCTGACACGAATCCCGATTGGTCTGGGTGTTTCCCAAGGATTATGTTCACTCAATTGGCCAGAATTTTAGTAAATTTTTTAGAGTTGACATTTAGCAATGAAATAGGATGATAGGTTTCACATTTATCAGGTGACTTCTCCAGTTTGTGGATAACAGTTATAAAGGCTGATTCCCAAGAATCAGGCAAATCATCTGGTTCATCACAAGAGTTGAAGACATTTGTGAGTAAAGGAATTAATTACCGCTTGAAAGTTTGATAGAATTTTGTATTAAAGTCATCCAATCCTGGTGATTTACTGGTGGGCATGTTCTGGAGTACCTGGTTTACTTCATCTGTGGTGATAGGGACATCTAACATCTGTTTATCCATCTCTGTCAACCTGGGAAGCATTATGCGGTTGAGGAAATCAAAAATGTAGTTTTTACTTGCCTTCACGGGCGTGTCCTTACTATAGAGAGATCTGTAATATCTTTGAAAGGCAGAAGCTATGTCTTTGGGAGTAAAAACTTCCTTTTCACAATCCTTCTACCCCTCCAAGAACCTTTTTGAAATACTGGTTGGCCTGAGCTTTGCATAACCGGAATACAAGAAGGCGACCTGCCCTGTTTCCCTGCTCGTAGTATTTTTAGCTTAAATATCTGAGTTAACCCTCTGTTTTCACATCCAGGAGACTCTGAAGGTCCTTTTGGACCCACTGCATCTCTTGATGTAGTGCAGGAGACCCAGACTGCTTATGCCACTTCTCTAAGTCCCTTAGTTGAATTTCTAGGTTAGTTTGTTGTTCAATATGCTGCTTTTTGAGGCGGGAGGCGTACAAGCTAATGACACCCAGGAGTGTTGCCTTCAGAGCATCCCAACACCACTTTTTTTTTTAACCAGGAGACTGGTTCCATGCTAGCTTGACTGTTGGATCCTAATTAACAGAGAGGTACTCCTGAATGGTGTCCCTAATTAATTGCTTAACGTCCTCTCTGATCAACAGGACAAATTCATTCTCCAAAAGGAGGCCCTCATCCAGACTCCTAAGTGGAGCTCCACAGTAACTGCCGCGTGGTCAAAGTTTACCTTAGGGTGTATATTACGCATTTTGTTTTATATAAGGTGGTTTTGCTTTCCAAGAAATAGTCTGTCCTGGAATATGACCTATGCGAATTGGAATAAAAGTAAATCCTTGACGAAATGATGGAGCTCCCTCCAGATGTCCACTAGAGCTAGTTCCTCCATCCCAGCCCGGACTGCCCAGCCCATGAGCTTATTAGTCATTATGGACCATAAGGAATGATCCCAGTAAGGGTCTGGGACACAATTAAAATCTGTCCTCCCACCCAGTAAGACCATACCCTCCCCTAGGTCAGCGATTTTGAAAAAAACACTTCTAAAATAGTTGGGGGTATCATTGTTCAGGTATAGATGTTAATAAGGTAAAATTTTGGGATAAACAAAGTGCCTGAAACAATTACCAGTCTCCCATTCTCAGCCACCTCATTATAAAGGACCTCAAAGGGCACATCCCTGCGGAGCAGTATGGTGACTCCCACTCTCTTCTCAGATGGGTGGGAGGCTAACACTACCTGTCCCACCCAGTTTTTGCACAGTTTAAGGTGCTCTCCTTCTGTGAGTCTGGTTTCTTGTAAGAAACCAATATCTGTGCCTAGACGTTTCAGATGGGCAAGGATCTTAGTTCTCTTGGCAGGGGAATTGATGCTCTGAATAGTCAGGGTAGTTACCTTCAGGGAACCCATGATGTTAAGGAATAACTGCCATGTACTAGGGGATCCCACTGCCGCCCCCCTCGTCGGAATCTGGAGGCACCAACCCGCCACCTAGAGTACCCATCAACAGCCTCACAATAAAAACATAGAAACACACAAGTTGTCAGCAGATAAAGACTCTTTGGCCCATCCGCTCTGCCCATTTTCCCTACCTACCGTGCCACCGCAGCCCTTGTATAATCTCAGGTCGTCCTCACCCCTTGTGTTCCTTCCAAGGTCCCCTTATATCTGTCCCATGCATGCTTAAATCCTGTGACTGTTTTGGCACCTATCACTTCCGTTGGGAGGCTGTTCCTGGTTTCCACCACCACCCTCTCTGTGAAGAAATATTTCCTCACATCCCCTCTGAGCCCCCCCAGCTTCATAGTATGACCCCTTGTCCTTAAGTCTGTCTTTTTTCAGAAAATTCTACCTTCTTGTACCTTATTAATACCGGTTATGTATCTGAATGTTGCTATCATATCCTCCTTTCCCTTCCCTTCTTGCCTTCAGCAAGTACATATTCAGTTCTCTAAGTTTCTCCTCATAGGGCTTTTGATGCAGTCCATGCACTATTTAGGTTGCCCGCCGCTGTACTTCCTCCACCCTATCCATGTCCTTCCGGAGGTGGGGCCTCCAATACTGGACACAGTACTCGAGGTGTGGTCTTATCATTGACCTGTACAGGGGCAACACTACCTCCTTCCTACTGGTTATACCCCTCCTTATGCACCCAGGCATTCTACTAGCCTTTCCCACTGCCTTTTCACTCTTCTTGGCTACCTTCACATCAGCAGAAATAATTACCCACAGGTCCCTTTCCTGTTTGGTGGTTACCAGTACCTCCCCTGCCAATGGGTACGTAGCCCCCTGGTTTCTGTGCCCCAGGTATATGATTTTGCACTTTTTAGCATTAAAACACAGCTGCAAAACACTTGACCATTCTTCTAACTTCTGTAAATCATTCCCCTTTTTCCACCCCCACCCCAGTTTGTCCACCCTGTTGCCGATTTTCATGTCATCCACAAACAGGCAGACTTTCACTTCTAGGCCTTCTGCAATGTTGCTGATAAAAACATTGATGAGGACTGGGCCTTGTACTAACCTCTGAGCACCCTGCTTGTCATCCTGCCTTCTCCCGAGTGGACTCCATTTACCACCACCTTCTAACTCCTGCCGCTCAACCAACTTCTTTCCCAGTTTACTACTTTCTGTACCAATCCTAGACAGGCCAGCTTGTTCACCAGTCTTCTATGTGGAACGGTGTCAAAGGCCTTCTTGAAATCTAGGTATGGCACGTCTACAGCTCCACCCTTATCCACTTCTGTGGTCACCCAGTCAAAGAACTCAGTCAGGTTTGTCTGGCAAGACCTCCACGCTGTGAAACCACGTTGACTTTGATCCTTTAGTCCACTTGTTTCAAGGTAGTCAACTATCCTTTCCTTCAGTAGTGATTTTATAACCTTGCCCACTACCGAAGTCAGCCTGACAGGTCTGTAATTTCCTGCCTCCTCCCTATTCCCACTTTTGTGAACTGAGACCACATCTGCCCATCTCCAGTCCCTCAGAACCACCCCTGTATCCAGTGATAAGTTGAACAAAACTGCCAGTGGTGCTGCCAGCACCTCTTTGAGCTCCTTCAATATCCTAGGGTGAACCCCATCCAGTCCCATTGCCTTGTCAACTTTTGATTTTGCCAGTACTCTGAGGACTTCTTCCTTTGTGAAAGGACTAGTGTCCACCTCTATCAATTCTGCCCCTGTTCATTATCTTTGGACCATCATCTACCCCTTCTATTGTAAATACTGAACAAACATATCTGTTCACTATGATCACCTTGCCTTAGTCCCCTTTCTCATAGACTAACTCCTTTGCCCTTTATCCCCATTGATCTTTTTCTTCTCACTAATATATGTAAAGAAGGTTTTATCCCCTTTTTTATTGACTGGGCAGTTTTCTCCCCTGTTTGTGCCTTTGCTCTCCTCACTGCCTTCCCTGCCTCCCTTTGTTTCTCCTAGTAAATTAACCTATCCTCCTCATTCTGTGTCTTTTTGTATTTTTTAAATGCTAGTTTTTTTGCTGTTATTGTTTCTGTTAACTCTGTAGAGCACCACAGTGATCTTCTTTTCCTCCTACCCTTGCAGACCTGCCTGACACAGAGATTCATAGCTGTTTTGATGCCCTCTTTAATTTTTGCCCACTGGTCCTCGACTCCGCCTAGCATCCCTATCCCTGCCAGGGCATCAGCCAAGGGATTCTCCCATTGTCTTGAAATAGACCCTACGGAAATCCATGACCCTCATCCTTGTGTGGATTGGTGCAAACCCAGTTTTTATGCTAAACCACAGTATGTGATGGTCACTGGTCCCCAGGTGGTCCCCCAGTGTGACGTCAGCAACACTGTCCCCATTTGTCAGCACTAGGTCCAGTACCACTCCTCCATGAGTGGGTTCCATTACCAGTTGCCTGAGGAATGCTCACTGCCAGGAATCTAGGATGTCCCTGCTCCTGGAACTTGCTGCTGCTGGGAATCTTCAATGCACGTCAGGTAGGTTGAAGTCTCCTGTTACTCCCTTACGAGCCAGCCTTTGGATTGCTTCCAGCATTTCCCCATCCACTTCTTCTGTCTGTGCTGGAGGTCGTTATATCACTCCTGCATGGGTAACAGGCTCATTCCTTTTCTCCAGAGTGACCCACAGTACCTAAGCTCCCCCCGTTCTCCTTGTATTTCTCTAGCCTCTGTGCTGTCCCCTACATAAAGAGCTACCCATTTCTCCTGATCCTTACCCTTCTGAACAGAGTAAAATGTGGTACTGCTGTACCCCAGTCCTGGCCTTTATTGCACCGGGTCTCAGTGATGGCAACTAGATTTAGGTCTTCCTCTGCCATGGTGGCCTCTAAGTCTGCAATCTTGTTGCCCAGACAGCACACTGGATGCATCCTGCCCTTAGAAGTAAAGGGATCAGAGGTTTGATTCTTGGAGACAGTATAGCATTGTTGGTTAAAGGCACTGAGCTGCAAACTTAGTGATCTGGGCTTGAATCCCCATCGGCCCCCACTTGCATACTGTGTGACCCTGAGCTTGTCACTTAACTTCCTTGTGCTCCCAGGACACACCTGGAAACAAGTTCTGGCTTAGTGTGCATTTCCTGGTTAAGCAATTTCCCCTTTCCCCCCTGCCCAGACTTTGAGTGTTTGCACACATGGCCCTCAAATATTTCACCCTCCACCTCCATCGTACCCTATTGTGTTCCCTCCCATGGCCCTCTAAATGTTTCGCCCTTCATTTCCATCATCCCCTCTTCTGTTCCCTACCCCCATCTGTGGGTGAGTGCCAGCTAGTTTCCCACCCCCTCGCTGACCTCTGTGCCTTCCTAGCTTCATAGTACACCTTATTCAGTTTAAATGCAGGGCCCCATTCTTGTATTCTGCCAGTTTTCTGCTAAGCTCTGTAGGCCACTTCTCGCTGAAGTGCAGCCTGTCCTTTGAATATAGTCCTTCATCCTTCAACTTGCCCCCACCCTCCAGTGCAAATGAACCCTTCCGACATGCACCAGTCCCTTAGCTACTCATTGAACAATAGGTCTATAATTAACAACCGTGAAAACAACAACAGGTGCAACAACATGTGTAATATATGGACATAAAAGAAATGAGAAAAATACTTCCAAGGTTAGAAATGTCAACCTTGTGTAAACAAGGCAAAGGTAGCTTACACTACTGTGCTTGCAATTGAGGGTGAGCTTGACCCACAGTAAATACTGGTCAGAAAAGGTCCCAGGTTGAGGCCAGCAATAGGGTGACCAGTAGGGCTGTAAAGAGGTAGATGGAGAGTATCAGCCCCTTGTCCTCTTCAAGCAATACTTATGTGGCTTCTTGGCTTCCTCCCTTGTTTGACCTCCCTTCATATGTAACATCCCCCCCCCCCCCGTCCATAGTGTCCCCACCACTAACCCAGCCCAAAGAGTCCAGTTCATGCCTGGGGAACATTGTACAATCAAAAGCAGGCTTAAACTCTGGTGAATTTCATGTCACAGTGGTGACCCAATTGCACCAGGGCTAAAGTCAACTAATCGGTAAACCATACGAGAAATGCCCTCCCATTTAAGTAAGCATTAGCAACCACCCAGGGGACTCCCTCCACGCAAACAGACTGCCCGTGGGAACCCACATCACCAAAGGTGGTGTGTAGACCATAAGCTGACGTAACAGTAGCATAAGACCAGTTATTTACTTGGTCTGCTGAACTCTCACCCAAGTGAACCCCTCCCACCTCTCTAGCCATAACTTAGACCCCAATCAAACCTAGCTGCAAAGCATTAAACCAGTACCCCTCCCCCCGCCAAATACAAGCAATTAGGGTCCCTATGTGTGTATATAGTCATTATAGTCCTCAAGGGTTATGCGTCTATACAGGCACACAAAACTGCAGGTAGGGATCCCAGTGAGAGCCTCAACTCCGTTCCCAACAGTACATGAAAGTTCCTATGGGGTGGGGCACTACGCAAGCATGGTGCACCCAAAGAAGAGGCATGTTCACAAAGAGGGTTCATAGGGGAAATAAGCAAACAAGTGGTAGTCCATAACCTGAGGAAAAGAATGGGGAAAGACCGTGTATAGACATTTGGTCCCTGGACATAATGTCGCGGGTTAATTAGTAGCGGACATTATGTCGTGGGGACAAAAGACAGTTACCGGTATGGTCGCTGTTATGACTGGTTGCCAGACAAAAAGGGAAAAAACAAAAATGGAATGGTCAAAAGGTTGCCACTTGTGTAGACTGCAGACTGGATATATTATTATTCTTTCTGACCCCCCCCCCCCGTCTCTTATTGGCTAGAGTTGCAGTGTATGATGGTAGATTTAAATGGTTCGGGTTCAGTTCGGTTCGAGTCTTGATCTGGAACTGGCGAGCTTGGGGAGGGCATCCATCGCCGTCGGAGCGGTCTTGACAACAACAGACTACACAAAAGTAAGGAGCTCTCAGTAACCTGTGTGAGTTCGGAAGGGGATAAGAAAAACAGATACAGGCTCCTCCAAGCCGCTCGAAGATCAGGTGCAAAGACTGGTGAGTAGAAGTACAATCAGCAGTCAAGATGAGGCTCTGGCTGCTTGAATGTCCGCTGCAGAAAGTGATCCATTTATGGTGCGAAGTTCGTGATCCAGGAACTGCCAAAGATCAGAGTGCAGATAATGCAGTCTTATAGCTGAGGTAACATTTGCTCGCTTTGGCCTAACACCGTGAGGGAAAGATTGTGCTCCAAAGCTTTCATGTCCAGCTCTGGATTTTTGAGGCCTAGTTTGTGGTGGGTGGGAGCTGCTTCCTGTAGCAAGTCAAAAGACCGAGGCCTAGCTTCCATGAAGATTTTCAATCTGGCTGGGTAGTTAAGTTGTATTTTGATGTTTTTGTCCTTGGCCTGCTTAATAATGTTTCACACTGTCCTCTGCTCAATAGGTCCGAAAAGTCCTGGTTAAAATAATAATAATAATTTTTATTTATAAGGCGCCTTTCAGTTGTCAAGGCGCCGTACATAAATAACAGATTAAAACAGTTAAAATCATTAAAAAAGATTCAGTTAGATCAAGGCAATTAATCTAGTCAATATTCTGAAAATGCAGTTTCCCACAAAAAGGTCTTCAAACCCCTCTTGAAACCCTCCACAGAGGTGCACTCCCGCAACCGACAGGGTAGAGAGTTCCAAAGGGTGGGGGCCACATACGAAAAAGCCTGAGCGCCCGAGGATTTCAAATTCAACCTTGGAACCTCTAGCAACCCCTCGTTGGCCGAGTGGAGTGATCGATCAGGGTGAAAAGGAACCAGAAGTTCTTTCAGATAGACTGGGCCCAGATCGTGTAGGGCTTTGAAAGTCAGCAAACCGACTTTAAAGGTGATCCGCCACCGAATTGGCAGCCAGTGCAGTTCATGCAGCACCGGAGTAATGTGACAGGATCTACTAGAACCCGTCAAAAGCCAGGCTGCAGTGTTCTGCACTAGCTGTAGCCGACGGATTTCAACCCCAGAAATCCCTAGATAAAAGGAGTTGCAATAATCCAAGTGCGAGGACACGAAGGCATGGACTAAAGTTGGCAGGTCGGCAGATGGAACAAGATGCCGAATCCTAGCGATGTTCCTAAGATGATAAAAGGAAGTCTTGATGACTGCTGACACCTGCAAATGCAGTGTTAGCCTGTCATCAAGAACTACCCCCAGGTTCCACACCCATTCAGACGTCAGGAGAGAAACGCCTCCAAGAAAAATTCCAGAAGATGCACCATCACCCGACCCCCTATCTGTTGACCCGGGTCCACAACCAGTACCTCAGTCTTATCAGAGTTCAGCCTCAGCCAGCTAGAATTCATCCACTCCTGGATTTCTCTTAGACAGCTATTAAAGACCGAGAGAGCTCCCTCCTGGTCGGGGGCAAAAGAAAGGTACAGCTGGGTATATCTGCATAACAGTGAAACCTCAGCCCACACCTCCTTACAATGTCTCCAATGGGTAGCATATACACCTCAAATAACATGGGTGACAATTCTGAACCCTGAGTCACCCCACACGACAAAGCCATTGAATCCGGGAAAAAACCCCGGACACAACTCTTTGTAATCTCCCAGTGAGGAATGATGTGAACCATCTTAAGATGGTTCCGGATATTCCACAAAGCAGTCTCAGGTGTTCTAACAACACCATGTGATCTATGGGGTCAAACGCTGAAGAAAGGTCAAGGAGAACCAAAATGGAACGACTCTTCCGATCTCTGGCCATCAAGAGATCATTGAGCACCCGAACCAGCGCTGTCTCGGTACTATGTCTTTTACAAAAAACAGACTGGAGGGGTCCATAGACATCATGGATGGTCAAATGGACCTCCAGTTGTGCAGCCACTACTTTCTCAATCACTTTCCCAACAAAGGGAAGGTTAGAGATAGGTCTGTAGTTTTCGAGACGGTCAGGGTCCAAGGTAGCTTTCTTCAAGAGGGGTGTAAAAAAACAAACTTTTTCCCGTCCACATTTAAATTCCTATGGTGTCATGCTGTGTGCAAGATTTATTTATTTATTTATTAGTTTTCATTGACTGGGTGGGTGTGTGAGGCAAGAACCTGCTTATTTTCAAGCACGACCTGGGAGGGTACAAGATACAGTTACAATCAACACGTAAGACAATTGGTGGTCTACAATCAGCCGGAGATGTTAAACAGCAGATATCACATCAGTATAACCAACTGTAAAGTCGGGCCACCCCTGGCAAGTGTGCGAGGGGTGCTGTTATTTGGCTTATTCATCTGTGTGGAGCTGTTATGTCTAATAAAAGCTTTTTTATTGTGACCTAACTTAGAGATCTTTTTTGTTCCACTTGGTGGGGTGGCCCAACTTTACGGTTGGTTTTGTGGTACATTTTTGTTGTGGCACCCACATTGCAATGAGTGGCCACCTGTTTGGTATTTTTTATCATATCAGTATAGCATATGCACAGGCAATCCAGTAAACATGATTATGACAAATAAGATACAGTTAGATAAAGAGTGCTAGACTGCACCGCTATCCTCGCAGGGATAGAGGAGGAAATAAAACCAACATGGGGTAAACATCCACATAGGGCTGACAATCAGGGACAAAGCAGAAATCCAAGGGCTCAACAGTAGTGGATGGGTGCATGATGACACAGAGGCCAGGGGTGGTTAGGAGCAGTCACAAGCATCAAGTGCATAAAGATAACAGAAAAGTGCAGACTTGAAGGAGTGAGATAGAGAGCACTTAAGTGTGGGAGGTAAAAAGTTCCAGAATTTGGGGGCAAAGTGGGCAAAAGCTTGCTCCTCCATTCTAGTGAAACAGAGTGGGACAGAGAGAAGTAAAGAGTTTGATGACCTGAGTGGGCAGGAGGGAGGCACCTTGGTGAGCATCGCTCCAAGACTGATGAGGCATGGGTTCCTGGTCCTAGAGTCAGTAAAGCAGCCCAGGGAGTGGGACCGCAGATTTTGAGGGGATAGCCAGTGTAGGTAGGAGTACATGAGGCAGTGGTGGATGAGGCGAGGTGCCGATAGGGCAAATCGGCAGATATTATTATAAGTGGTGTCCCATTTACAAAGAATAGAGATGTTGGCTTGGGAAAAGATAGGGAGGGTGTACCGTAGCCTTGGGAGCAGGACACCTTTGGCTACAGAGATCCTAGCAGCAGGGGTGAGGGAGTGGTGCACTCTGTATCCTGTTGTTGACTGGCCTGCATACCTCGTTAATTTGGGCAGAGAAGTCAAGTGCAGGGTCCAGAGTCACTCCAAGGTATTTGAAAGAGTCAGTTGTCGTGAATGCAGTCCCATCATTACATTGGACGTGAAGTTTAGGAGTCGTAGCACAAACTTTCCTGGCGGACCTGATGAGCATGAGCTGATGTTTGGGGACTTCCAGCATACAGTCTACTATGGACTGAGGTGGGGTTTTCTCATCCGTGGGTTTCTGGAGCAGTGATCAGTGAGCTTTTCAATAGGTAAAGAAACTTCTTCAGGAATTTTCAGGACTGAGTGGAGAAGATGATTAACCAAGTCTTCCATCATTTCAAGACTTCTCCAGGTCCTCAGGCACTCTGTGGATCCTAAAATTGTTATGCCTTGCTCAGTTCGCCTGATCGTCTAAGCGGTTTTGTAGCTCCCTCTCTCTAGTCAACAGGTAGAGAATAGCCCTGTCAGGCCAGCTGACCGAGTCCGTAATGGTTCTCAAGGCCTGCTCTGTAGCAGTGGTCCGTTTCTCCATTGCTTTTAAATCTGCTCTTAGGTCGGCTACTGAGGATTCTCTCTGTGGATGGCCTTTATAATGCCATCAAGCTTAGTAAGCACCAATCCTTGTTCCAAGGAAACAGGCCAGTTGTCCGTGTCATCAAAGCTCAGTGTCGGGGATCCCTGTCAAATACATTCCATGCTGCCAGGACTGCTTTCCCCCTGCATCAAAGCTTTTAGCTTAGCTGATTGAGTCTAGTTCTTTTTAGAGTGGTTCAGTGCCATTGTGAACTCTTACTGTAAGTCTGTTTTGAGCCTGTTCATTAGGGAAAAAGCACTGTTTAAATAAAATATTTGCCTGGGGCTCCTATATCAGGTGGCCATCAACCTCATGACGTCACCAGAAGTCTGCTAATGAACATATTGAAAAGGAGTGAGCCCAAGAACGATCTTTGTAGAACCCTTCTGGTGACATCCTTCTCTTCTGAGTTGACTCCATTAATCCTAACCCCCTGCTGTCTCCCTTCCCACCAGTTTCTCATCCATCTAACTGTGTCCTTTGCTGTACCCAGATACTCTAGCTTCTTCAGCAACCTTCTGTGAGGCACCGAGTAGAAAACCTAGCTGAAATCAAAGTAGAGTAAATCCACAGCATGGCTCTTATTCACTACCATTGTTACCCTGTCAAAGCAAACTATCAGGTTGGTCTTACAATACTTTCCAGCAACAAACTCATGTTGTTTACTGTCCTGGAGTCCATCGCTGTCCATGTAGTTCACGGGGTCCTCCAACTAGGGTTTCCATCAGTTTATCCACAACAGAGATAAGACTCACAAGTCTGTAGTTACCCAGTTGCTCCTTGTCCCTCCCCCAAAGAGCAGGACTATGTCTGCTACCCTTCCCTTCAGTCTTTTGGAACTACCCCTGTCTGAATTGAGCCATTGAATAGTCTCACCAGGGGTTCAGTTAGTTCTGTTGCCAGTTCCTTGAGCACCCTCGGATGCATCCCATCTGGCCCCGGGGCCTTATCTATTTTTAAAACTGCTAGCCCTCCAAACTCTTTCACTATTAAGTACTTGCTGCCTCCTCTCAGGGATCCCCCTTGCAGGTGCCTTAATGCTACTCTGTGGCAGAAGCCCTCTGTCTTCCTTTGTGGGTACAGAGCAAAAGTAGTTATTAAGAATGGCTGCTTTCTGCTGGTCCTCCTTGATTACCCTACCTCCCTCTGTTCGCCTAACAATCCCTCTTCCCCATTGTTTCTTTTTTCACTAATATATCTAAAGAACTGTTTTTCCCTGCCCTTGATCAACCTCCACAATATGTAGTTCTGTGTCTGCCATTGCTTCTCTGACTGCCCTTTTGGTTTTCCTTGTTCTCATTTGATATTCTCGCCATTCTTCCTTCCTTTCCTTGTTTCTGGTGAAGGCCTTCTCTCTTTTCTTTTTTTCAATTTTGCTCTTTTCTGCTCTGTCAGACCAGCCATACGTCGGTCCTGTTCCCTGCACTCACCCCCACTACCCTACAACCTAACTCAACTCCTGAGCACCCTGGCTTGCCCCATAGGGTAGGGCCAAAAGGGGTCCCTACTCCCGACGGAGACTTGGTCAGTACAGCGAGCGAGGATTTTACAGTCAGTGGCACAGGACCTGTGGTGCGAGATGGACATCATAGTGCGTGGTCCGATAAGTGTTTCTTAGTATTGTACCCCAGGGAGGCATGGCGTGCAATGATGTGATGGCATGTACGCCACACGTCTGGCATGCCTCCTTTACTGCATAGCTCTGGTTGTTGGATCCCTGGCCTCCATGAGGGGTCAGTCGAACTCCATCAGCTTCACCACCCTCCACCCCAGAGGAGGAGAGTAGTCCATGAGACGCTCAATCCTCCTCCCCCAGCTGGCCCTCCAACTCCCAAGATCACGTCCGATCCTGGGTTGTCGGCGTCACAGGCAGTAGCGCTACCAGTGCACCAGCGGGCTGGCTTAAGGCCTTCTTCTTGGCTCTCACTGCTTCCCTGACCTTTTCAGACAACCATATTAGTCTCGTGTACCTTTTTCTTTTGATTACTGTCCTCCTGAAAGACTTTGCCTTGAGATTGCCCCCATCTTTCCTCTACATCCCTGATGCTGTCCACTCTGACTAACTTGTCCTGCACCAGCTTCCTCATCCGGTTGAAGGTTGCCCTTCTGAAATTCAGGACTTCAGCCTTTGATGAGGTCTTACTTGTCCCTGGACAGGTCAAACCATATATGGCCATCCTAGCCCAATCCATGTTGCTCTCTTTTATTGATTTTGGTCTTCCTCTTTATCCTGCAGCTAACAAGACTTCTCTTAGAAGGGCTGAAGTACTTTACAATCAGGTTTGTTGGTTTAATACTCTAAGCCCACATCGTACACATCACTGTAATCTTTATTCTAATGTGAATTGGCTTGCCCTTGATGCATGATGCTCATGTGTTAGACTTCTTACTTTTTGGAGGTTTTATAGAGGTCCTATCATGTTCTATTTTAAGAATGTTTTAACTCCTTACTCCTCAGGGTATGTTACAAGATTGGCAGACAGCAAGAAAAAATACCACGGTCCACCAGTCCTCAAGCAAAAATGAAGGACTTATTTACTCACAGTAAAAACTGAATGGGCCTTTTGATGTTGGTATGTGTACCCAGTGTGGCAAATGGATTTTAGTGCAGTTTTTTCTTGCTGTGTACTGAATTTTTTTGAACTTGGCACATCTTGTCCTTTGAGCTGCCCTTTGTGTTGTTTGCTCTATGTCACAAGGTTATCAGAATGCTGTAACCTTAGACTTCCACGTTATCGAACTACCACTGGCCAACAAAGTTTTTTATAAATCCATTATTGACTGGAACTCCTTACCTATAGAGTTTTATCAAATAGCATCCTATTCCAGGTTTAAGTCTGCACTGAAAGGACATTTTATTATTTTGTCTAAATGTATGTGTTTTACTTGACTGTGTTTTGTACAATGTACGTTTGTATATTGAGTTGTATTATGTATGATTTATTTATTGTATCTTTGTACCCGGGTCCCCCTTGAAAATAGGCATCTAGTGCTCTCGGGTTCTTACCCAGTCAACAAACCAAATAAATAAATAAATATATGGTTATGAAGGTTGAACCCCAGTGGCTCCCCTACCCTCACTCCTTCTACCACTTCCGAATTGGTGAGTACCACATCGAGACTGGCAGCCAGGCCTGTCTAGTGGGTTCCTTAACTAGCTGTACCAGCAGGCAGTCCTGCAGTGCATCCAACATGGCCTGACTTCTGGAGCTCCTGGCCACTGGCATGACCCAGTCAACATCTGGCAGGTTTAGATCTCCCACCACCACCACCTCCTCCCCCTTTGCCACCTCCCTTTCTAGTTCTGTCCCTAGCTCCTTATCTCTCCCTTCCCCTCATCCTGGAGGTCTAACCCCCATTCATGGTTTCTTGCTGAGGAAATCATGAGCCAAACCCACAGTGATTCTGTTTCCCCATTACCTTCCTTGATGTTTTCATCCTCTATTGCCTCTCTGCCCTTTCTGACAGGTATGGCTACGCCTCCTCCTTTACCTTTCCTCTATCCCATCTAAACATGGTGTAGCCTGGGACTGTCGGGTCCCAATCATTATTCTCTGTGGCCCGGGTTTCTGTGATGGCTACTAGATCCATCTCAATGTCTGCCACCATTGCCTGGAGCTCACTAATTTTATTTCCCAGACTTCTGACATTAAGGCAGACCCCTTTCTATCTTTCTCCTGATCCCTGTCTGCTTTTTCCTATGCCTTCTCCCATATTCTTCCTAGTCTCCTTATTTTTTAATTATTTATGCTGAATGTAGGCTTCTTCGGCCCTCCCTTATTGGCCTCATTCCCTAACCTAATTTGAACTTCAACTTTACTGTTACCCACCTTCCGGCTACTAGTTTCCTGTTCAGGTGAGCCCTAGCTAGATTTCCCACTTGCTCTCCCTTCTCAGTGGTTCCCTTAGCCTCTGTCTCCCCCTGCAGTCTGTCTGTTAAACTGCCCAATGTAAATGTCAAACTTCTGCCCCAGAGCACTGCCCCCCCCATGTCAGATGAAGGCCATCACCTTTAAAGAGCCTCATGTCCAAGAAGCCCCTCAGTCACCCACAAAGTGGTAGCCCTCCTCTTGACACCATCCCTTCAACCTTCCATTAAACTCTTCAGTCTCTTCCTCTTTACACTGTCATACCCATTCTCCCATTCCACAGAGGGAGAACCTCTGAAAAGGTGAGGGAAGTCAAGTGCACCTTCAGTCTGCCCCCCAGCTTCACTGCCTTCACAGGCTGGTTGACCAAATCATTGGTACCCAAGTGTACCTGCAGTCCCAGCTCTCCCCCCCACTTCTCCACCATCATAGAATTTTCTGGCAAATGAGGACCACTTGGACCACCTAGACTGCCCATTTCCCCCTGCTTATAGTATCACCACATCCTCTCTATCCTATCTATATCCAAGATAGCTGATGCACTAGGAAGGCATCTGACCATTTCACTCCCCTTCCGTTCTCCACCCACCACACGCTCTACTCCCATACTCACTGAGTCTCCAGTCACTAAGACACTCCTTGCTGACGTCTTTCTGCTCATCCCATCGGGTGTCACCAAATTGTCCTGCCCATTTCTCCGAACAGACTTAAAGTCCCCCCTGACAGAGTCAGGTACCTGAGCCTCCTCTAGGGGTGCAAAGTGATTTGCTGTCTGCATGTTGTGACAGTGATCGATCCCCTTGTGGCTGCCCCTGCCACCCATCCCCCTGCCTTTCCCCACCACCTTCCAGCCCTCTGGGCCAATGGGCCTCTGGTGGGGTGGGAGGTGGAGCTCAGATGAGCCAGTGCCGTAGCTGAGGTAGGTCATCTCATGTTGCTATCAGCTGAGCATACAACTTTGCAAAGGTCCTGCAGATGGGGCAGTGTCCATCCTGGAGAAGAGCAGCCCCCAGTCCACAAAAATGACTACCTTCCTGCTGTACCTCATCTCCATACTGATCCTATGTACAAAAAATTCTACTTTATGTATGGAGTTCTGTTATATTTGGAGTACTTTCTACACCTCTCTTAATACCTTATCTCTTGATTAATTACAATTATGTGTTTGTATTTGCATAATTATAGGGGTGTGGTAGTACTCCCGTAGTTAGGGTTGAGTAGGGTGTTTAATGTTAAACCCCTAACTTTACACCTTAATAGCTTCATGCCTGTTGAACAGAATTGCATGAAATGTTGCATATGCAGTCTTGGGGGTAAGTTCTCTTGATTTGGCAAGTGTTGTGATGGTCAGATGTCCAGATTCTGAGATCCAGATAGGGCAAAAAGAGGAAAAATTGGTGTTTTTTGCTGTTTTCTTGCTCTCACCTACAGCCCAGATGGTTTGCAATTTTGTTCTGAAATTTTCAGGGTAGAAGGAGTTTTCCCAAGTTATAAGTACATGAGATTTCAGTTCTAAGCATGATCAGTAGGATCTTTCAGATATTTGATATGAAAGAAGAATTTTCGGTTCACAAAAGAAAAAAATCTTCTTATGAGCCAAGATTCTTCCTTCGTGAGATGAAATTCCTCTTTCGTGTGGCCACCATCTTGTTTGCAGTTTTTAACAAAAAAAGTTAAAAACCTATAAAAATGATGTCTTTTCAAAAAACAAACACATGAACCAGGACCCATTTAGCTAGATTCTGGTGCTTGTTTTTTGAGAATTGCCCTGCAAATAACATTTCTGGGCACCCAAAAAATCCAGGGTGCCTAGCTCAGTGAGAGGAGCCATTCACCCATGTTCTCAGTATGAGAACAGCAGGAGTTTCTTGCTGGAGTTGTGCTAATGACTTCAGTTGAAGTAGTAAGGTGGCAAGCCTCTGCTCTTTCTGTCTCTTTATCTGTCTTTCTGTCTGTACAAATCCCTTCCTTTTTTTTAGTTAATTTGTTTGTCCCCTGTGCTGGTGGCCCACATTCAGGTGGGCATTCCAGCCTCGACCCCGACTTCCACCGGTACCAGTTTCTGTCCCCAGGGCTTGCCCTTCCCACGAGGTTGGCAGGGGGGGAGCTCACCCCCACAGCACTCAGGATCCAGTTCTGCTGGTCCACCTGGCCAAGGGCAGGGCCCGGGGTTCCCTCTGTCATTCAGTTGCCGGCAGTTTTTTCTCCTTTTTCTCCCCACAGAGGGGGGCATGCTGAGATGTCAATGGCGGTACGGCACATGCTCCCATTCACAGCACACCAAGCATCTTCCCCGCCTTTGCCCCTCCTTCTGGCAGCATTGGTGTGCCATCCTCTAGCCTTCACTAGGGGCCAGGCTAACATCGACTGCTGTTAACCCCCCCGTCCCCAGAGGAGAGCTGTCCTGGGGATGCTCGATCCTCCTCCTCCTCCTGGCCAACACCCAGCAACCTGCTCGCACCACGAACACAGATCACCGGCGTGGCAGGGGGTAAGGCATTGGATGCCTCAGCACTCCATGCTACTGGGCCAAACAAATTCCTTCCTTAAAGATTAGCTGCTAATTTCTTAATGTGTTAGCTTTCTTTAGAAAGAAAAACAGATTTTAAAAAAAAGGGACCTGCAAACCAGCCCACCAGTTCCTCCAAAGAAGCGTGCAAAAGCAAGAGGAAAAAGAGACTACTATGGTTCTCAAAAGAGGTGGCTGAAAAGGTAAAGGCAAAATGGGTAGACTTTAGAAGGTGTAAGGTGACACAGAGGGAGGAGGACAGGGAGGTGTATCAGGGAAACAGAGGGAAGCACAGAAAGCAGTAAGGAGCGCAGAGGTGCAAACTGAAGAGAGAGAATAGCCCAGGAGGTAACAAAAGGGGACAAGACATTTTTTAGGTATGTAAGTGAAAAGAGGAAGACCAGGGGTGGGATTGTAAGGTTAAAAAGGGAAGGGGGGACTGTGCAGAAGGGGGCCAGGAAAAGGCAGACATCCTGAGCAAATACTTTTGGTCAGTGTTCACAGAGGAAGGAGAAGGGAGGGGCCACAAAGTAACAGAAGGTTTGGAAGGAGGTGGACACTAGTCCTTTTTTGTAGGTGAGAGTCCTGAAGGGACTTGCTAATCTGAAGGTGGACAAAGCAATGGGGCCAGGTGGGGTGCATCCAAGGGTACTGAGGAAGCTCCAGGAAATACTAGCTGCAAATCTGACAATTCTTGTTAATGGCTCACCAGAAACAGGAGCAGTTCCAGAGAACTGGAGGAGGGTGGATGTAGTCCCACTACACAAAAGTAGTAGGGAGGAGGCTGGCAATTATAGGCCAGTTAGTTTGACATCGGTGGTGGGAAAGTTAATGAAATCACTGCTGAAGGAATGGATTGTAGAATATTTTAAATCCAGTGGGTTACAGGACCCGAGGTAGAATGGATTCACAGGAGGGAGGTCATGTCAAACAAATCTGATAGAGCTCTTTGACTGGGTGACCAAGGAACTAGATCAGGGTGGAACAATGGATGTAGCCTACCTACATTTCAGTAACGCTTTCAACAATGTTCCACAAAGGAGACTAGTAAGCAAGCTGGGTAGCTTAAGAGTGGGTCCAAAGGTCATAAAGTGGGTAAGAAATTGGTTAGGGGATTGACCACAGAGGGTGGTAGTAAATGGAGTTCATTCTGAGGAAGGGAGGAAAACCAGTGGGGTGCCTCAGGGATTAGTGCTGGGACCAGTCCTCTTTAATTTTTTTATAAGTGACATTGCAGAGGAGCCGGAAGGGAAGGTCTGCCTCTTTGTGGATGACAATAAAATCTGCACTAGGGTAGAAACTCCGGGGGGGGGGTGGAAAGGATGAGCAGAGACCTGAGAAAACAAAAGAAGTGGTCAAGGGTATGGCAGCTGGGTTTCAATGTGAAAAAGTGCAAAATAATGCACTTGGGGCACAGAAACCCAGGGGCAGAGTATAAAATGGGTGGAGTGGTATTGACGACCATGAAGCAGGAAAGAGATCTAGGGGTAATCATATTGGAGGACCTAAAGGTGGCCAGTCAGTGTGGCAGGGCAGTAGGGAGGGTTAGTGGGATGCTGGGGTACATAGGGAGGGGGTATCAGCAGTAGAAAGAGGGAGGTGGTGTTGCCTCTGTCTAGATTGCTGGTAAGACTCCATCTGCAGTACCATGTCCAGTTTTGGAGACCACATATCTGGAAGGACAATGAATAGAGGCGGTTCAGAGGAGGGTAACAAAAATCATGCAGGGTCTGCATCAGATGCCCTGCAAGGAAAGACTAAAGGACCTCAATATGTACACCCAGGAAGAGAAGTGAGATATGATAGAAACCTTTACATACCTCACATATGTAAATAAGGTACAGGAGGGAAGTATTTTTCAGAAGAAAAGGTGCTCAAGAACAAGGGGACATACTATGAAGCTGGAGGGGGTAGATTCAGGAGAGATGTGAAGAAGTACTTCACAGAAAGAGTGGTGGATTCCTGGAACAGCCTTCCAGTGGTGGTGGTAGTGGGGGGAGAAAACAGTGGTGGGGTTCAAGAATGCGTGGGATAAGCACAAGGGAATCATAGTGGAAAGGAAGGGGGGAGGGAGAAAGAGCTGTAGATTGGGCATGGTCTGTGTTAATAGTTTAGGAAGGGAAACATGGGCAGACTGGATGGGCCAAGCGGTCCTTATCTGCTGTCAAATTCTATGTTTCTGTGTTTCAGGTCTGCATAAGTAATTTTATTCTGGTCACCGACCTACATACACTAAAAGTGTTCAAGTTTTGGACAAAGTGTTTCACATTTGGCTCTCAGCTGTTCTCGCACCTGTGATCGCCAACTGATTGCAAATGCAGCTCTTACAACACTCTGAGGGGTTGGCTGAGTTCAAACCTTGTTAGCCACGTTTGGCTATCCAAAGCCAGTCACTCTTGCTACTCTTACTGATTCTGACAGCTCTTGGAAACAGAATGGATTTATGATGCGGGGTCTGGAACCGGTTGAAAGTGAAAGTGCAGTTTGTTCCATAGTTCCCGGCAGTGATTCCTGGCACTGAAAGTGACTTCTAAAGGCACTTCTAATTTACAGATACTAGCTGTATAGTGAAGCCAGCAGTCATGGAGTATGAATGATTGGAGGGGGGATGCCGGTCATCGATCAGAAGTTAGAGATGTGAGCAGATTCAGAGAGGTGATCAGAAGCAAGCAGTATTAAAGATAAGGGCACACTCAAGTTATCAGTGGCTCAGAGATGGTGACTGAACCTAGTGCTTCCCAGTGCCTTCAGGAGGGAACACTATGTCTGACTAGACACATGACTTATTGCTGACATGTCTTGCTTGCAATAGGGATACATCACTGTTTTAATAATGCAGAGAGAAATGGCATGCTCAAATATGAAGATGGTGATGTTTGGTGTTTAATCAGCTGTGAATGGAGTCTGAAAGGAAGTCCAAACAGCTGATCTAAACTGTCACTAATTGTACACTGAAGGGCTGATGCAAATATACATCGCAGCTCCTGTACAAATTCCTTGTCTTTATGTTTTTTTTTTAAACAGTGTTTTATCCCTATTGCAAACAAGACATGTCACTAATAAGTCATTCTCAGTCAGACACAGTGTTCCCTCCTGAAGCAGCGGAAAGCGCCAGATTCAATCACTGTCTATGACTAAGTGATAACCTAAGTCTTTAACATGTTCTCTTATCTTTGACATGCACCCTTATGATATGAAACCTCAACAGAGTAGTGCCATGGTAACAAAAAAAATTGAAACAATGTTTTATTAATACATGGAGGAATACCATGCTAAAATATAAAGATTGTGTTTTTTGTCTTGGCCAGCTGTGAATGGAGTCTGAAAAGACGTCTGAACAGCTGATATCAAATGCCACAGATTGTGTCTTGCACATCTACTGTAAATGTCAAGTGCTGTTCATTAGCAGATTTTGTTGTATTTATTACTTGAAACAGAGATTTGCTTCAGTTTTAAACTAAATATGTCTGCCAGGAAAACAGTGCAACATTCGTTCTGTCTCCACACATAAAATCATACATGCTGTTCTATTTTGAAAGAGCCCCATGATTGCTCACCATTCCTGACTCAGTGGTTAATGTGTAAGTTACCGGTGAAGCTATAACGTGCACCCTTAGCGTAAACTTAGCAGTGCAGTAGCACTATAATGGTTGCAAGAAAGAACAGGTACGGGGAAGGGCAGAGCTTGCAGCCCAGTTGTCCTGATGCGTGTTAGACTGTTTGTACTGCTACTTTCTGCAGTGCCTGGGGAAGATATTTTTGAGAGTCCAACTGAGTTTCAACTAAATTCGGCCATGGGAAAGCCTAAAGCAGCAATGGGCAGTTCCCAGGACTTTTTCAAGCCAAAACTGCCAACCAAGGAGAAGGGGGAAAACAACAGATGAGGTTCCCGATGTCACTGAACAGACGGTAACTCTACAGGCTCTCAGCTGAACAATGCAATAAATGCATAAATCCTTGGAGCTATTGAACACTAAGCTTGATTCTTTTACCAATTGGCATCAGGCAGTGGAGCAGAAAGTGGATTCCCAAGGTTTGGAGGTTGGAGATGCGAAGAGTAATGCCAGTAAGGCCCTCTCTGTATCGCCAGGACTTGTTAAAGAGCAACAGCTTATTCGATCCTGACAGGAGCATGTGGAAAATTTACTTTGAGAGAATAACATCAGAATCAGTGGACTCAGAGAGGGGATCGAAGTGGAGTCACCTGTTGAGACTATCACAGTCTGACTGGGAGAGGCATTGGGTCTCCAAACATTGGATCAACAGATTCAGGTGGCTAAATGTTATCTTAATAAAAATATATTGACAAAAAAAAAATTATCATATCGTGCCACGGAATGTGGCCGCTGATGATATCTCTCTCACATTGTTATTAAAAACTGGCTCAGTTTTTCAGAGGGATCTCATCCTCAAAGCAGCATGCCATCTTAAAAATATAGAGGTAGACAGCCAGAAAATACTATTTTTTCCAGATCTACGTTGTTGAACTTGTCAGCGGCAAAAGAGTTTTGATGGTGGCAAAAGGAAACTTGGGAAATTACATACCCCCTTTGGTACTGTTTACCCTGCAAAACTTCATGTTCAGTATGCAGGACATACCTATCTTTTTGGGGACCTGAAAGATCTGGACAGTCTGCTTGTCAAAATTACAAAGGAACACCCTGGAGATACTGCTGAGGATCCAGATGTGGATTTGGAATTGTGAACTTTACTTCTGTACTGACATTCCCTCAAGCTGAATATAACGTGAGCATGGACCATTTGAACTGCGACATAGATTTAAGATGACACTTCCTTCACCTGCTGTTGTTTAATGTGTTGAACATTTAGTACATTTTGTGCTATTGCATGTTATGTAAAAGAAGACAAATGTTTTTCTTCAATGTTTTTAGGCACCAAATGGGGGTTTACTTATCTTACAACTGTAGTTTATCACTCTGTCAATAGTAGCTATTAGGGGTCTTGGAATGTCAGGACAGGGTGTCACTGTGTGTTGGGTGGGCTTTCTCCACACCATGTTTGTGGTCTGTAAGCGGGAGCTGTTACTTTTCTGTAGCCTGGAAATGATACCTGGTATTAGGTATAATGGGGGATTTCCATGCAACTGTTGGTTAGCTGCAGTACATTAAAATGTGTGATACACTTTTATACTTTTTTATGAGACAGAACCCAACCCATTGGCTGCATTAAAGCTCATTTGATGATTAAATATTAATGCAAAGCTGTAGAATGTAGTGTTTGTAACTACAGGCTCTGGTTTCCCCTCCAAGGTTCTAACAAAAAGGGAGAAATCACATATTCTGCTATAATTAATCGAATATGCATTGAATTGTTTTGCTCTCTTGAAATGATACTATGCTATAATGTACAAAAGTATAAATAAACAGTTTAAAAAAGAAAGAACAGGTATTTCTTGCATAATCACTTGTGACTGGAGTCTGAAAAGACGTCTGAACAGATGATCTCAGTGGCCGCTTCTTGTGAAATGTAAGGCTGCTCAATTATGAAGTAGTGTTCATTTACAGTTCCCTCTGTTATTCTGTTTTCTATCTATATACCTATCTATCTATTTTGAAGACTGGGGTACCCACCCCTAGTACTGCTTCTTCTCCCCCATCTCCTCCAGGTCATGCCCCCCCCCTTCCCATGTGTAGTTTGCTTTTTTTATAATCAGACCAAGGTGCCCACCCTGGTACTGCTTCACTTTATTCCCCCCCTTTCAGGTCACCCATCATCATTCCCTTTATGTGCCTGGCAGCACCAGGGTGCCCACCCCAGGTGCCACTAAACACTAGCCCGACACTGGGGTGCCCAATCTCCAGTATTGGAATGTCCCCCTACAATAAAGAAAGCCATCCCTTGTTGTTTTTGTTGTTTTTTAACCTGTAAAAAAGGAAGTGGTCCCTTGCTGATCTGAACCCCCTGCACACGCCATCTGACCTGCCACTCAGCACCCACCTCCTCACACCCACCACACAGCCCCCACACACACTCACTTACTGAACATGTCCTACAGCATTGATCCATTCTCCAATCAAAGACATGTCTTGCTGCTGAAACCGGCAACTGCAATACGAGGAAAAAAAGGTAAGTCTGATTTTAATGTATTTCAATAGGGTTTGAACTTTTCTTCATAACGTTGTCATTTTTTAATATTTTTACACCAGAGTTTCAACTTGGCTTTTTTGGAACCCCACCTCCTGACCAAGGGTGGTGGAATTATGCAAATCTGACCCGAAAGGCGATTTCTCATTTGCATTACAAAATCACCTTTAAGGCAGGATTTGAACATTTTCACTGTGCGTGTTTATGAGGTGGGGTCATAAGAAGACTGTGTTGAAAATTTTGGGTCAAAATATTCAAAAACAATAAAGTTATGAGCGTATATTGAAATTGTTCTATGCTCGCTCATAACTTTGATAATTTTCAATCTTTTGACTCTAAATTTTCAACATAATTTTTTCCTACCACCTCATGAATGTGTCCGATGTCATTTTTCTAATTCTGGCCAAAATGTGTTTTCACATCTGTGGTGTGGAATGATGTTTCAGTGAGGATTCAAAAATTTTCCCCTCCTGAGTTCATGAGGTGGAGTCATGAGAAGGTTATGCTGAAAATTTGGTGTGCAAATATGGTAACATGACCAAGGTATGAGTGAATGTTGCAATATTTTAAAGTTCTCTCATAATGTAGGTAATTTTCAGTGTTTTGACTCCAGACTTTCAACATAGCCTTTTTTTCACACCACCTCATAAATGTGACAGGTGTCACTTTTTAAATCTTGGACGAGATGTGTTTTCACACTTCTGATGCAAAAAGACATTTCAGCCAACATACTATGAATGCCACATGTCATGTTTAGTAGAGGAGTCACAAAACAACTATCTTGAAAATTCGGAGTCAAAATTAAAAAAAAATAATTATATTTATTAAGAAATGTTGTGAGTAGTGCCAGTCTTGACCCCAGCAGGCATGTTTATGTATCCCATCCCAGTGAGCTGAATCTGGGGGTGAGCTCAGTGACCCAGCTGGAAGGGGTGAGGTTGGGGGATTTCACTGTTATGTAACACCACCCTCACCCCCAGCCAAGGAATGAAAGCTGCAGGGTTGTCTGCCTGGGCCCAGGTACCATATAGTAAAGATAACTCTTCTCTTGGCATAGGGCCCTTCATGTTTGCACCCGTGAGTGCAAAGAGACTTTGGCTGACAGGTGGACTCTTTCCCTTGTGTGTTTGTATCTGCAGCTGCATGGAAGCACAGGGAACAGAGAGTCAGCCCACCAGACAGCCCCATGAATTATTGCCATTTGTTGTTGCACTTCCATAAATGGACAGAGTCTTCTCTTTCTTCCCTTGGGCTCTGCACATCTGCTTGTGTTCACACAGGTCTCAAACGGACTTGCGTAAATGAGGATACAATTCTGCTGTCTCAAAAAGAAAGGAAATTCTTTGCAAAAAAAAACTGTGTTAATGCACCAGTTACGGCTCAAGTTAACGCAACAAAAGTAGGGAAATGTGATGTTAGGGTTTCCAACCCTAACTCCTCACCTCACCCCCAAGAAGCAAAAGGAAAAAAAAATAGAGTTTTGTGTCTCCAGAGTCTTGGCGAATCAATGGTGGGGTCTTCCTTAGGGTTGTCAACCCTAATGCCCTCCCGTTCCCTGAGCAAACAAGGTCCGATGTGATATCCTTGCTTCATGCAGGGTCCTGAGGGCCCTGCTTGAAGAATGCTGCAACACATTTTATTTTATCGCCACCTTGTGGTGAGACATACTTCTCTGTCTTTGAAGAGTGTATCAGTTTGAGGCAGTGGCTTGGAGCTGTACCTTGTGCTTTGAACAGAAGGCTACAGGCTGGGGGGGGGGAGCATTAGTGCTGACAACCCAAGGAGGACCCCATCAGTGATTCGCCAAGATTCTGGAGACCCCAAACCCTAATGTTTTTTTCTTTTACTGCTTGGGGTTGGGGGAGGGGTAGTTAGGATTGGAAACCCTAATGCCACATTTCCTAATTTTATGGTGTTAACTTGAACCCTAACTGGTGCATTAACACAGTTTTTTTTGCAAAGAATATATATACACATAAATATACAAAATATAAACATTTCTATTTCACTTTTATCATCCAGATGAAACAACAAATCTCAATATTGTAGAACTCAGTGGGCTGTGACTTCAGATGTTCTATTAGAACTAGACCACTATGCCAAGAAAGCTGTTTCTTAGCAATAGCCTGATTCTGGCTAAAAAAATACTTTCAATAAATTAGTAGCCCAGAAAACCCACCGAACAGTGTCAAACAAAATCACAGTACCACGTAATTAAGAGGCCACTACACAGTAACAAGCCAGCACATCCTGGTGACAAGGACAAACCCACAAAAGGGACAAACTGCAGAATATAAATAAAATGAAATTTTCACTGGATGTGATTCACCATAGAACAAATGTGGTGACTATCCTGCTTACAACCAACATCAAACACACAAATTCCACACCTTCCTGTAGGCAACAATACCCTCCTACTCAATCCACAAATTGTACATGCACACACACACACACACATGCAAACACAAAAATTAAAACTAGAAAAAAATATGGAAAATGTCCTGTTAGCTCTGGGAGCTCCACACAGATACAGCCACTCTGCTGCTACTAGCCTGTATGCGAGATGCGGTGGGGTAAGACCATGTTGAAGACGGGAGATGAAAGTCATATGCCGCTGCTGTTTCCCCCGAAGAGGGGTGTTGGACTTGGTCTCAGGTAACTGTCTTTTATTCATTTTACATGAGTTCTGGGAGTCAGATGCCTAAACATATGAACTGATAACGTGTTTGAACTCTTGCTAATTTGATTGAGAGTTCCTAGTATTCAGACTGACAAATGGACCTTTCTTCTGTTTTTTTGTTAGGTGCTTCATTTTGAACTGAGTGTGCAAGTACAAGTTTTCTATTAACTTATTAAGAAATTTATGGTTCTGTCTTTTTCACCGGTCTGTGTTTAAATGACAAACTGTTGTTACATTAGTTGTATCTGTCACAAACCCACTCAGCAGGTCAGGCCCTCTGCTTGCACAGTGCCAACATCTGAGCGCAGTCTTGTGAACAGTTAACAGAACAGGGTAACCCTCCTGTCTGTTTTGTGGGTTCGAATCAAACTTTGGTCTCAAGTTCTGGAGGGATTCAAACTGTAAACCTCTTGCTATCATACCCAATGTACAGGCTTAGATAATTCTGCTCTTCGGGGGGCCAGATATCTTTAACCGATGGGCACCTAACCTAGCGTACAAATGAACCCTTAAAAACTCTATTAAAGATCTCAGAATAAACTCTTACCTTTTCCCAGTTTGGTAAAACCAGTAATCTTTGTAGAGTGTCAACTTTAACCATGTATGTTTCACTTGTCAAGAAAAAAAAAATTTCAAAGGCACACCAAGTAGTCTCTAAAGTAGAGGTTTACTTAACAATAGATAAAAAATGTAACATCTAAATATAGAACCATATATCACAAAAACATACAATCATTTAAAAGAACAAGGGTTAAAAAAAAGTGCAAAATTCCTACCACCAGACAATTAGACTTATATATCTAATGTATCTCTTCTAATAGTGCTGATAGACAAATGTTGTTGTCAAGAGAGTCCAAACGTGTATCTTTACAGGTCACTCACAGCATAATTAAAACACTGTCTTGACCCTGCCTTCTCCATGATGTCACCCAGCTCCTCCTCTGTTTATTAAAAATTATACAATCAGGATGATATCACTCAGAAGGTAAATTAAATAAGGTTAATTTCTAAGTCCTTCTTTCATCCAGGAGCAACATCCTGCTTTTACAGACATCAGAGGAACATTTATGACTTCGCACCAGTGTGACATAACCTGGTTTTCCTCCTCTAAACGTCATAAAATGGATATTTTCTATCCTGTCAGCTGGCAAGCTACAATTAAGCTAGATAAACAGGAGATGCTTAATTTAGGCCTCTTCTAGCCTGTAATTATCTCCTGGCCTTCCAGGTAACACCTTGTAGCTAAAACTTGGGGGGGGGGGGTGTCATTCCACAGGATGTTTCATCATGTCTCATGAGAGACACTCAATAACATTTTTATATTACAAAAATCATAATCAGAACCAGCTGTCTGAGTGTCACAGTATCCAGTTCTGTTAGTTGAATTGAAGGCCATGTGTCCTAAACGGACTGATGGGGGTGAATGTATTAGACTGATAATTTTAATGCTGGCACATAATGGTTATGACTTCAGGGTTTAAGGGCTGCACAATTTCATTAGCTATTGTATAACTTGAGGCCAATTACATGACATTACATAGTCTCTCTTTTTTTTTAAATGTATGCTTTTTGTCCCTGTATCACCGGTCTGCTTCCTCAGCCACCTACCGCTCGCCACCCCCACGGAGCCTCGGTTTATCCTTGGGTGGGGGAAGGGGGTGGCCAGCTATGCTTCCCTACATATCCAGTCATCTAGTGGGTCTGCAGTGGCAGCTTGGGGAGCGGCCGGGGCTGAGCTTTTTTCTGACGGTACTTTGTATAGGAGACGTGGCATGCACAAGTGCAGCAGTGTGTATGCCAGCACCCTCACACCTCCCAGCCCCAACTGGGTGCTCCCGGGTAAAGTGCTTCCGTGGTCACCCGAGAGCACCTAAACTGGGAGATATTGCCTCACCCCTCCCCAGAGATGGAGAGCATGCAATGGCCACTCAGTCCATCTCTCCCTCAGCAGACCCTCCAATCACCCGAGCCTGTTCCCAAACCCAGGTTGCTGGCACCACAAGCAGTGACACCACCGGTGAGCCGGCCCGTTACATAGTCTCTTAATGGGACACATACTTTGTGGTATGTTACTTACTTAACATTATAATTTCGAGAACCAGTCATATCGCTCATGGGATCTATTTTTTCAGCATAATGATGGAACTCTTAAACTCTTATTGTTTGTTATCTATATCGCAGTCTCCCCCCAATGTTGTACAGTACCAAGATATGTTTGATGCACCTATCGTTTGATTAAGGAACTGTTTTTTTCTGGAAGTGTACAATCTTTTGGGCTGTAAACCACATGTTATGCAAATCAGTTGTATGTCAGTTGAGAAAATAAAAATTAAGTTAAAAAGAAAAGCTTAGGAAATGAATTAAGGCAGCACATGCAAAATCAATACAAGATCAATGCCAGCCATATTCATGGCTTAGCTAATCCAAAAAGCAGTTGTGGCAGCCGCCACAGGTGTGTGTGTGACTTGGAGATCCTGATTGGTAATTGCTCCTGATCCTCACTCTTCACAAATTGTGTGTGCGCCACATGTTAATATGCAATGCCATGGGACACTGCTGAGCATTTTTTCTTTAGTAGTTTTGTGTACTTGTTTGACTGCTGTGGTGAGCTCTTTCTGGGATGTGTTGGCAGAGATCTCTCCCAGTCAGGCACTACTCTTCCTCTGAGCTCCGTGGCCTTTGGCCTTTCGACTGTCCCTCTTTGCCCATTGAGGTGTATGGGCGATATCGAGCTTTGGGGATAGTCAGGAGGAGGCATAGGGTTGGGGGTCATGGACCTGGAGGGGGAGGGGAGCTGGGTAAGTGGATTGGGGTAGCGGGTATTAGAAGACGCCCTGGGGTGAAATGGGTTCTTGAGAGGGGTTCTCTCTGTCTGGTCCCCATATCCAAGGACCCCTCCTTGGGAGGGCAGGTGGCACGGCCAGCCTCGGTGGCCCATCCTACTCAGGCAGTATTATGCAAAGCCAGGTCCATTAGGAACAAGACAGCAGTGATTGCTGATCTTGTTGAGTCATCTGACCTGGCTTGCATCCCTTGAGGGAGTTGAGGTGAGTGGGACGAAGGCTGGAACGGTGCTGGTAGAAATTAGGCCTTGATGCCCACAGACTTAGATCGATGACTCACTACACTGATTATCAATCGACCATCTCCCGTAAGAAGGTAGAATTCCTGTCCAGGGAGATTGACGCTGCTCAGAATTGACCAGCTCAGCTCTTCTGAACTGTCGACAGACTATGCAATCCAGCCTGTCTGCAGTCTCAGAGAGCATTGTCATAAGAGAAGTGTGACGAGTTTGCTCGATTCTTTGCAGATAAGGTTGCCGACATCAGGTCCGAGATCTGTGTGGCTTATTCCAGTGGGTGCTGTAGTGGTCGGTGGGAGGTTGCAGCCCCTCTGTTTGTCTGGTCCAACTTTGACCGATTGGTGATCAGGGATATTGTGAGGATCATCCAGAGTATGCCCCTGACCTGCTGTAGTTTGGACACTGGCCCAAGCCGCCTCCTAGTGGGGTGCATTGATGTTATTGGCCCAGTTGTAGCTGAGATAGTCTCTTCTTCTTTAGAGACAGGTGTGTTTCCAGACACCCTGAAGGAGGAGGTGGTAACACCTCTCCTTAAGAAATCCTCTCTTGGCCCAGATTGTCTCACTAACTACAGACCTATCTCTAACCTTCCCTTTGTGGGTAAAGTTATTGAAAAGGTGGTCACGCTGCAGTTGGAGGACCACCTTACCATCCACGATATCTATGATCCTCTCCAGTCTGGATTTGGAAAGCAGCATAATACGGAGATGGCCCTAGTTTGGATACTCAATGGTCTCTGGATAGCGAGAGATCGGAAGTGCCGTTCCATCCTGGTTCTCCTTGATGTCTCTGCGGCATTTGACACTGTGGACCATGGTGTGTTATTAGAGCACCTGTGGTTGATCTGTGGACTGTCTGGTACAGTCCTCAGGTGGTTCCACTCTTTTCTCACTGGCAGGTTTCAAAGAGTGGTGTCCAGGATTTATTCTTCCGGCCCGGTCTCCCTGCCTTATGGGGTGCCGCAGGGCTGTTTTATCACCCATGTTGTTCGCAGTGTATATGCTGCCATTGGGAGACACTGTAAGGCAGTATGGGCTGAGTTTTCATTGCTATGCAGATGTTACTCAACTATACATGTCCTTTGTGCCCGGACAGGATGGAGCTATCTCATCATTTAACAACTGCCTCACTGAGATCCAAGACTGAATGAGTGCCAAATGGCTGAGGTTGAACCCTGATAAGAACAAGGTGTTGGTTGTGGATTCAGGTCATCGGGCAGAGGAGTTCTCGGCTGGGCGTCCCTCCGGTTTTGGCTTGGAGGCAGCCAGCTGATGACCTCTGATCGGGTGCGAAATCTGGGCATTATTTTTGATGATGGATTGATGTGTAAATCTCAGATGTCATCCATCATCAAGATCTCATTTTACCATCTGAGGAATATCGCCTGGATTAAGCACTTGGTACCACCCGAGGACCTTCCAATGTTGGTCCATGCCTTTGTGACCTCCCGCCTTGACTATTGCAACTCCCTCTACCTAGGGTTACTGGGGGTTGAGATTCGCCACTTGCAGCTAGTGCAGAATGCGGCTGGCAGGCTGCTGATTGGTTTATCTTGATCATGCCATGTCATGCCTGTGCTGTGCTGCCTGTTCAGTGGCAGATCACCTTCAAGGTCTGTTTGCTGACCTGTAGAAACACAGACTGTGAAGGCATATAAGGACCGCTTGGCCCACCCAGTCTGCCCATTTCTCTACCTATTGGATAAGCTGCAGATTTTAGTTAACCAACAGCCTACTTCCTCCTACCCCCCCACTAGAATTGCCTTATGTTTGTCCCATGCATTCTTGAACTCCTCCACTGTTTTGACCCCACGACCTCCTCAGGAAGGCCGTTCCATACATCCACCTCCCTCTCCGAGGTGGTCTCCTGATGGTGCACTTGTACTGGGACTGCAAGTAGAGTATTCCTAAGGCTGTAGGGGAGTCTTTTAATTATAGTGTAGATTAATATATTTGGGTCTACAAGGGCTTAGCACACAGGGTTTATTCTATTTGTAGCCATAGTGGGATATGGGAGGGCTCCAGCTCCTGGAGAGGGTCTCTGAGCCATTGTAAATATTTGCTACAGTGAGTAGCCAAGTAACAGAGGAAGACATTTGGCAATTTGAGATCCCCCTAAAATCTTAGGGGCTGAGAGCCTATTGTAAACCTTGCGAGCAGTTTTCCCTGCCCAAATGAACTGGGAGATTAGTCTATGCAGTTTGGTAAACCAAGCTTCAGGTACCACCATACTGAGCATACTAAGTGGGGGCAAGATGGCAGCTGAGCGTGAGCTGCTTGAGCCACTAGATTAGCCACTCTGTATTTGTTTTACTTGTTTTATTTGTTTTATTGTTTTTAATTATTTTTTGTTAAGTATTTTTTGTAGTTAGTTTAGTTAGGGTCTGAAGTGAGGTAGACCAGTGAGATAAGCGTTTATTTTGGGGGTTTAAGCTGAATGCCGTTTGGTCTGTCTCACTATTTGTTCTGGTAATATACTTTGACTTTAGGAACGCCAAACTGTGAGCTGCATGAATACCGCTAACAGATATTTTTACATCTGTAACTTGACCCGCTGATCCCATATGTTGGGACCTTTTTATAGCTTTTTAGCTATTTTTTGGCATTACCATTTTGCACAGTGGATTGTATTGAAAAGCTGTGGCTGTTGTCTGGCTGTCTCCTGATCGATGGTGGAGACCACGGAGACCTGCCAAGGAGCCACTGGAGTTTTCTGCCTGGATCTGCGGATAGTTGAAGTTGCAAAAGTGAGGAGGGAAGTGCTGCCTTATGAGGATTGGGAGCATGTGGATTACCTGCTGAGTGTGTGGATTACTTGCTGAGTGTGTGGATTACCTGCTGAGCGTGTGGATTACCTGCTGAGCATGTGGATTACCTGCTGAGTGTGTGGATTACTGCTGAGTGTGTGGATTACCTGCTGAGTGTGTGGATTACTTGCTGAGTGTGTGGATTACCTGCTGAGTGTGTGTATTACCTGCTGAGTATGTGGATTACTTGCTGAGTGTGTGGATTACCTGCTGAGCCTGCTGAAGGACTGGTTTCTGGCATGGTGAGAGCAAAAAGCCCTACACGGACTGGGACCACGTTACCTGCAAGAGCTTCTTTGCACCTACTGCCCACCTCGCTCCGCTGATGAGGGATTGCTAGAGGTTCCCAGGATTCATTTGAAGATCTTGGGTGCCAGGGCATTTATGTTTGCGACCCCTACCCAGGGGAACTCTCTACCTCGTCGGATTGGGGAGTGCCTGACTGTGGAGAGTTTTAACTCCACATTAAAAGCACATCTCTATAATCTTGCGTTCCCGGAATTTGAATGAATTGCTGAGATGGTTATATATTTTATTGTTTACTGATGTTTTAATTGCTTCACTTTTATGTTCATCATGCGTGCAAGCGCAGACAAACTTGTTGATATGAGAGTTGCTATAGAGGGGTGTGACGAGGGTGCGTCCACTGGAGAGCTCTGTTCAAGGGGCAGGTCTGTGGCAGGCGAATCAGTAGGCAGGCTACCGATGACTCACTTTCTGTTTTTGGGGCAGAGTTGTCAAAGTTTTCAAAGGACAGAGCTGAACCAATAGTGGCGTGGCTCAGTCCTTTGATGTGTAAACAACCTGCTATGGGCGTGGAGTGGCGATAGCCCCATCACTTTTTTGGCCATTTCAAAAGTGCCCTTTGAAGTTCCCCGCCTCCACTGGAAAAAGCTGTTAAGAACCACGCAGTTCCTTTGAAGCCCCCAATCTCTGTAGCTGTTAACAACCCTTCAGACATCCCAATCCCTAAATACAGCAAGAATCTGCACCGCCCTAACATCTCTCAGTGCAGCCAACTGCACAGGGTCCTGATCAGGGTCCTTCAGAGTCAAAGAAAGCAGGCAGTGGGTTGTGGGTAGTGTTGTGTGCCACCGGTATGAGACAAAGTGCTTGGCATTTGTGATCACGAAGCAAACCTACCCAGTTCCAAAGCGGGAGAGAAAAGAAAAAGACTGGAGTCTTGGTGGGAGCATGATGGCCAGCTAGGCAGATTTAGCTAGGAGTTTACAAGGAGCGGAAGGCGGCTGCAGCAAAAAGGTAACTTGCAGTTCCTGGCAAGCATGATCTCTCCGCTTCAGTGAGTGATGGGTCATTTCAGGAATTACTGTTTCTAAATGTTAGTTTCAATTGAGGAACGTTTTCTCAGTTGAAGGACTGGAGGGTAGGCAGGTCAGTGCAAGTTATTATGCTGGTGGCTGTTTCACAAAACGGTGCAAATCAGGAGCTGCGGACTTGAATTCACGTTTTATTTTCATTACAAGCTGTATAAACTTTTGACAGCCCCTGCTGCAATGAGATTCTTTCTAATTTGACACGCTGATCTTTGTGCCCTGCTGTGCAACTGATATGTGCAGCTGTGCCCCGCTAGACCCCCTCCTCCTGGCACCACCGATACCGGAGCAGAAGTTATTGTTACAGTTCACATAAGTTCTGCTCCGGTATCAGCGGTGGACTGGAGGGGGCCTAAAAGGGCACAGCAGCACATATCAGTTACACAGCAGGGCAGAGAGAGCAGATTCCTTTGTGTTAATTTAGAAAGAACCTCCTTGCTACACTGGCTGACAACTGTTTACACAGCTTGTAATGAAAATAAAACTAATGCCTTAAAGTCTGTAGCTCCTGATTTGCACCATCTGTGTGAAACAGTCACCAGCATAATCAAACTGGAGGAGGGGATTTGAGCACCATTTACCATTACACTGCCAGTTAAAGGAGAAGACTCCTGTATATTTATGATTTGGATGTGTCCGATGTATTTATTATACATTACATCAAGTACTGTACATATGTCAATAAGAGATCAGTCATTTCTTCTGTTGCAACACAAATCTAGAGCCTGAGGCACTGACACAAGGTGGTAAAGTGTCAAGCAAGCCTCCACTGACATGCAAATGAGTCACTTGTAATACAGCCCTTCCCATTCCTTGATGTCACTGCAGCAAAGTGCAGAAGAAAACATACAGGTAACAATGCTGTCTATCCTGATTTTAGTTTAAGTTTGCAATGGCTTAGGACAGTTCTGTCATGCAACTCACACAGGGAGTAGTACTTGTAGCCTTAATACTGTATGTGTAGAGCAAATAATACATCTAATAGTATTTCATTCACAGGAAACAAAATCTGTATTGCTCATTTCTCTTTGTGAGACAGTTGTAACATGTTGTGGAATGCAGTAGACTGAATCAGTCAGTCAAGCAGACAATCAATCAATCCATATTGAACCAGGTGAACACCCTTGAAAAGATTCATTTACAAGGTGAGCCTAGGCAGTTTCCCCAAATGATCACACAAGACTGAATTCTTCCTTTCCACAAATGATACCCACACCCTTTCAGCAGCCTGAAAGTGGAGAGCTAGATCACTTACTTTATAAAGTGTTTTGTTTTACATTTCAAATGTTCCTTAAATCTGAGTTTCTGACTGGAAATACCAAGACACAGAATGCATATGACATGGCAGGAATGAGCTAAGCAAATACAGAGCACTACAAACACTGAGACTGATTAGTTTCTTTACCTACAACAGCTGAAGTGTAGCATCTGATTTCTGAGGGACATCCTACTTCAAATGCTGGCATTACAAAGTGGTGGGGTGGGGGCTGCCACAGGTTGTCCTCAGTACCTTCAAAGTGAAGAGCTGTAGCTCTCATATCACCTTGCCAAAGCCTTTGATACCGTCTCGCACCCCCTTTTACTATCCAAACTCTCCCTCGCTGGACTTTCAGGGGCAGCCACCAGCTGGTTCCAATCCTATCTGGCAGGCAGGTCACAAGCAGTGAAAATAGGTGCTTGCTCTTCTACCCCCCTCCCTGTCACCTCCAGAGTCTCACAGGGATCGGTCCTTGACCCTTTACTGTTTTCCATTTTTCTAAACGACCTGCCCTCAGCTTACACACACACATACATTCCTATGTACGCTGATGACACTGTAATGTTTTCATCAGGTCCCTCCACCTCCGATGCAGCCGCAAGACTCCAGGAGGATTTCAGTGCCGTACAGCTTTGGTGTTGCTCGAACCAGCTCTTTCTTAATCCAAAGAAAACTGTCTCACTAACGTTTGGGATGCGGCAACGACTCTCCCACCTCTCATCAACCCCCACTTTCCATACCACTGACGGGTCCCCTTGGAAGACTGCACCTCCTTCAGATACCTCGGGTATGGCTGGATCAGCACCTAGACTTTTCTGCTCATATCGACTCAATCTACAAAAAAATCTCACCCCAAACTGGGTGCTGTATACCGAAACAGGGCCTGTCTCCCTTTACCTGCCAGCAAAGCACTCGTACAGAAAATGATCCTCCCAATTTTTGACTACAGGGATGTAGTCTACAGCATGGCCTCTAAGACAACCTTAACCAGACTCGATCCCCTCTTCCATTCCTTCTGCCATTTTGCCCTTGACTGCCCACCCACGACACATTACTGCACCCTTTACAAGTCACTTGACATGATGTCACTACAGGAACAGAAACAGGCCCACTGTGCCAGGGTTACAGCTAAATTCTGGGCACAGTCCCTCCCCTCATACCTCGAGTCTGCCCTCTCTGTCCAATCCCCCCCTCTGCGTACACTGTCAGGAACACTGACTCCAGGCTCCTTCATGTCCCATGCACGTCCACATCTAACGGCCAAGCTGCCTTCAGCTTCCATATGCCAAAACTGTGGAACTTCTTGCCAGCAGACATTAGGCACACAGGCAGCACTCAGCATCTAAACTATCTCCTCAAGGCGAATTTCTCCCCCACCTGCTCATGCACCTAGCCCATTCCTAGCCCATTCCCATCTTGCCGTGCCCATCCACCTGTTGCAAGGGGCTTCTGACCAGCACCTCAAACAGGTATTAAATGCAATACAAAAGTATGCTAGGCGCCTTAGTCTCCATTGAGAGTTGTAGTGCTAAATCGCCTGCTGCTACTCCAATCTCCCACCTACTTTGTAACCAGTTGGGATATCGGCTCTGTAGCCTATTGTACAAAAGCTGCCTCTGTGTATTTAATTTACTGTACTGTATTTTTCCTGCTTTGTTACTGTATTGTATATATTCCTGCTTCCCCTCCCCCAGGATGCATCTGGAATCGAATGGTCTCTGCTCAGTATGCCTTCCTGGTAAAACTCTCAAATAAATAAATAAATAAAATTATTTATAATGGTAATGGGGGCACTTTTAAAGTCATGGACCTGAGGGGCCATCACAGTTCCCTAGCAGGTTTGGGGAACTTGTTAAGGGTTAGCAAGTAAGGGACTCTAGTAGGATTTGAACCAGTGTCTCCCAGTTCTTGTGCCTGTGCTTTAATCAATTAGATTACCCTTCTTCCATATCCTGCAGCTGATGCTTTCCTGGTAACCTATTCCTTGTTATAGCTAAACTCTTTATTGCCTTACAGCAGCCATCCAATCACGGACTGCCTAGTTACAAAGGGAAAGGGGCATATTTGCAAGTTTGTTTCTTACTGCTGGTGTCAATCAAAACAGAGAATGCTAACACATACAGAACAGTACAACAGCTGTATAATACCACTTAAAACTCTTGTTGCACACAGAGTCATTTATTGGATAAACTGCTTTTGCTAACAGAAACAGTAACACAACACATACAGGCACTTCCTTATATGAATACTGTACATACCTCAGATCAGTGCTGCATCATACTCACATGGTCCTAGTCCCTATTAGACCTGCACTTCAGGATGTGCACAACACTTATAGTGTTCCTCCATTACTCAAGTGGGGAACCAAACATTGTGGGTTTGGTTTACTGGTGGAACTGTATTTAGTGCAGCACCATTATCTGTTGCTCTGGTGACATCATCCTTCAGCAACATTGATGGTAAAATAGAGGACAAACACATTGATAACTTATGGGAGCTGTATATTTTTATTTATAATCTAGATTTGGACAACAATAGTGTAACCTCTAGGTGGTGCTATCCCAAGGGCTACAACCCCGCCTGCTTGGCTAGTCGCAGGTTAAGGGGCCCGAGTTCTGAATCAGGTGCCTCCACCCAGAGGTCAGGGTTGGTAGTGGCCAAGCTAACCTGGGCACAGCCCTCCAGGATACTGTAACCCCCACTTTCCCCTCTAGTGGCCTGAACACTGTACAATAATCACTTTCACAATACCCATGGTACACCACTCAAGTACACACACTGTTTGCACTTACCACCAGAGCTGGTTCCTCTGGCTCGACAGTACAGTACTTTGAGCACAAACTAGAACCACAGTCAGATTACATGCAGAAAAAGTTAGATCTGATTTATTCAGGGGACTTGAAAAAGGGAGGGGCAAAATCAGGTTAATTAGCTTAAAGGTTATATCAATTAAGCAGTTATGCATGTACTTTGAGTCCCCCCACACAGTCCACCTCTGGGTACCCAGGTGGAGAAGAGATGGGCTAGCCAGGACAGTTGCCCGGGGTTTCAGCTGGTTGGAGCCCTGTGATGGAAAACACAACATGCACAGTACACAATATTTGTAACCTGGAGCCAAAGGGCTCAGTTCGTAAAGGAAACAAAACAACAAGACAATCAGATGACACACTCAGATTAAGCTGTTGGTGCAGGGAGCTACCCTGGTATCTACTCACGATACCCAAGACTGGACGCAGGCTGGATGAAAATCAAGACCGCAGGTGGTTGATCTGGAATGCCAGGAGAAGCAGGGCCCACACAAGTCGCAGAGGCGTCGTTCCTGTTCAAGCATGGAGCAGGGGGGCTGATCCCCAGGCAGGTCTCTCGTCGATGGCTTCTCTGTGCAGTGGGTAGTCTGGCTGGGCCCAGACCGCATGGAGACAAGTTTGGATGCAATCCATTTTGGGCTGGATACAGCTTCCAGCAAGCAGAACACAGTTCACACAGTGGGGAACTAACTCACAACCCACTAGCAGCTCATAGCACATTTACATGTGGGAATTCTACTGTACCAGGCAAAGTGCTCCCCGGTTACAATCACAAAGTCTCTGCACACACCAGGAGCTTAGGGGTAGCTGGAACTCCTGACAGGCCGATCACATTCAGCAAAAATATTCAGTCTTCTTCAGGTTGAACCTGGCCCACTTCAGTAGCTTACTTTAGTCACACAAACTTGGATTTAGTCCAAAATAATTCTCTTCTCTCCCTCTCATGGAGCAGCTGCAGACATGCAGCCAAAAACTCAGCCCTTTCACAGTTTTCCCATGCGAATCCACTCAGGATTTCTGCCCAAAATTACTTCAGCTCCTTCTTCTTGAGCTTCCAGCTCAGAACTAAACTGAAAACTGCAAGCAGCCTGGGACTTCCCCAAGATCCAAAAGATTTGGTTGGCTGATTTGGCTGTCAGTCAAAGCAAGAGCTCCCCCTTCAGTTGCAAAAAAGGTGCAAAAACTCAAACTACAGTTCCTATAGATTTTGAATTCAGACAGCTCCTATAGTCCGGCTACATTTTAGGTCCCACCAGAACTGATTGGTCCAATTTGCAGTCCAGGACCAAGATAGTGGAGACAAACAAAACAGTCCTTGCTACAAAGAAAGCAGGTTAGACAAACTACATTATCATTATCATTCTAAATGGTTTTCACCAAATAGTTACATCTTTCAACAGAGCTCCATCTCAGATTACTTATACTGCAATCAAGCAGCTCTTAAAGAGACAGTACACAGAGCCTATACAAGCTCTGGTAATCACATTTAAACTGCTAAAACGCAGGACACCAGCCTGGCAGTGAGCATTTAGGTAAGCTCAAGGAAGACTTTTTGGGAACCCCCATTTTTAGGGGGGTTACAGTAGGACTGCTGGCAACTGGAGGAGGCACACAACAATTACACATAAGGAGTTGGGAAAATATTGGTGAGAAACTATGGGAGACTTCCCTTTAAGAAGTTTCAGTTTAGCAGTGCGAGCAGCTGAGGTTGATTCATTTTTCAAATGTGAAAAGATAAAAGACTGATCAATAATGAGGGCTTCCAGACGGTAGCTATTGCTGGTATCAGGGTTATACATGTCTATCTCAGCTCTTTGGTTTCATAGTCTGACTGATTGTCTTGCCTTTAATGAGACTCCCTAAAATGTCTGTTTTATGTTCCCTAAAATGTAATCACCTCACTGATGTGTCACCCTGTAGCTCTCATTGTTTACCAACACACTTTTGCAGTAAGACATTTTCTGTGGAGACGATCTGATTTAGGTAGGAATTTTCACGTTTAATCATTTAAGAAAGGGAAAAAATAACTTTAAAGTACTTGGTTTTGCTTTTTCTCTTTCTGCTCATTTTTATTTATTTATTGAGAGAAAAAGAGGAAGAGGGGCACTGACACATGACAGCAGTACAAATAAACCCCCTTCTTGGATCCTGGATCTCCAGAGTGCACACAACATATTCAGTAATTGGAGCGACATGGTTATGAGGGATAGAAGAACTTCACAAGTTGTTGGACAACTGTTATCTTTCTTCTCCTGCGGTTACCACCTACAGTGCCAGCTGCCTATTTCTATTGGTTATGGTCTGCCCTTCCTCTGCATCGCCTGGTTCCACTTGTCTCTCCTTGCTCCTTTAGTGACACCTTCCACTTCCACAACACAGGTCTCTCAGATAACTGCATCCTGGCAGTTATCTGAGAAAGAGCAAAATAATGCACCTGGGAGAGCTACAGGATGGGGGGGGGGGGAGTTGCTAACTATCACCAAGGAAAAAAGGGACCTGGGGGTTATCATTTCAGATGACTTAAAAGGTGCCTAAGCAGAGTACAAAGGCTGTAGGGAGGGCCAGTGGCATACTGGGGTGTATAGGCAGAGGTATCACAAGCAGAAGGCGAGATGTGGTGATGCCATTGTACAAAATGCTAGTGAGGCCTTATCTAGAGTACAGTGTGCAGTTCTGGAGGCTGTACCTTCGTAAGGACATTGACAGGATGGAGGCAGTCCAGAGAAAGGTGACTAAGATGGTACAGGGCTTGCGCCAGAAAACATATGTGGAGAGAATAAAGGACCTCAGTATGTAATCACTGGAGGAGAGGAGGTATCATTGGGGGGCATGATAGAAACATTTAAGTACCTTAAGGGGATTAACAAGGTGCAGGGGAGGGGGGACATGTTCCAGTATAAGAGATGTACAAGAACGAGGGGGGGTGATATTAAATTGGAAGGTAGCAAACTGAGGGGAAATGTGAGAAAGTTTTTCTTCACAGAGAGGGTGGTGGACACATGGAATTGACTGCCACAGGAGGTGGTGGGGGCGGTGGTGAGGGTGAGCACAGTGAAGGGTTTTAAACATGCATGGGACAGGCATTAGGGTACCTTAGAGGTGGGAAGGAGGGGTGAAAAGCCATTGACCAGGTAGGATCACAGACCATAAACTAGTGTAGGGCTTTTAGGCAAACTGGATGGGCATGGTGGTCCTTATTTGCCGACAATTTCTTTGATTCCGGCCTGTTGTGATTCTATTACTCCCTCCTGGACACTTTAAATCAAAAGCAATAGCTCGGAATGTGCATTAAATCCCATATTTTCTAAACAGCACGAATAGTGTGACTTTCAGAATTAGATCTGACTCCAAAAACTGGTGCTGTTCAGATGGTGTTCTAAATTTAGTAGCACAAATGTTAAGAGTTTGTGGCATCTTGGGCACAGTGTGCATCATATCAAATGTGTCAAACATCTGCAGGCAATTCTCAAATATTCTGATGCATGTATGGCAACTTTTGCACTTCATGGAAGAAAAACTTACATGTATCATTCTGATGCATGGCCATTTTGTGTGTGCAGCATTCAACACTTGCAGCACAACATTAGAGCGCCTTTTGTGTGGTCCAGCAGTAATGTCACAAGAGGCATAAATCTGTGTTAAAACATGACACAAGTCTTTGAAAATCATTTCCAATATCTGGACACAGCTCTGCTTATATTTTAGGTTCATTGCAAAATAACTAGGAGCCAGATTTTCAAAAAGTGATCTCTGATTTGTACCACTTTTCTAGTGCAATTTAACATCTTGCAACAAAAAGTTAGACAACCTAAAAGGTGGCCTTTCTGCTGCAACTGCCATGATTTATGATTCCTTGGCTCCCTTGTGCATCAAAAAATTGATCGAGTCAGTTGTTTGCCATAAAGCAGGTGCAACTGTCACAAGTTCATTAAAATATTTGAAAATAGTGATCAAACATTTTGGCACACTTATTTTATTTATTTAGTTTTTGTTAACCGGGCAGGTACACTAGACAGCATAGCTGCCTATTTTCAGGTACGACCCGGGAGATTACAACAAAGGATACGTAGACAATAGTAGATACAAGGATGCAGGCACAGCTCAAACATTAGGAATTGTGCCTGTGTCAAGACATTTCAAACTCCAGCTCACTTGGCACTGTATTTGCATCAAGCAGTTTTTTTTAAATCCCCGAATAACATGTCCACTACACATTCCAAGGGTCATGGGGACTTTTTAATCCTAACATCACATTTCCTTTTTCCAAAATTACTTTTGAAATGTACTTTAACCCTAACTGATGCCTAAATGTAGTTTGTTTTGCAAAGAATGACCTTCCTTTTTTTAAAAGAACATTTAATTAACTATGCACAATAATTTGTAGTGTATCGTAGTTTATATCGCAGATACATTGTCACTAGTTCTTTTTACCAGGATGTGTTTAAATGATCAAGCGGTAACATTTCACTGTAATTGTTTTGTAAAGTCCTGTATATGGAAGCAGGCAGCTGTGGTCCCTTCTCTACCTGCTGTCTGCTGATATGTCTCCCATTCTGCAGGTCTGGCTGTAGCTTTAGGAATCGCAGACATTCAGTATGGGTTGGGGCTGCAGGGGTCTTGCATTATTTTTGGAGGGGCAGAAGGACATGACTTTGTAGATGTTTGACAGCATAAACTGAAACTGGTGGCGCTTTAGCTGAGGTGTCACAAGAGTTAAACAGGAAATCAAGACAACCAGAATCCTTCGTCTGATCATAACAGTTCTGTACGGGATCTGTGTTGGTCAGTTTGTTTCACACACTATAAAGGATGGCACATAGGTAGGCACAGCAATATGTTTTCCATTCACATTGCAACTTTTTTTGGGGGTGAGAGAATTTTACATTTATGTGAGCTTGAGCAAGAAACATGCATTTGCATGGGCATACTTTACTGAGATGTGGGACACTGGCTGTCATGATGTCGGACACATCAAACAGCAATGGAGGCTCAGAAAACTGTGGAAACAAGTGCCTTTATTTGTGCACATTTTAATTCTCTCTCCTAAAGCTGGTCTCTGGGCTCATCACTTCTGGGAGGTCCTTCCTGGTATCATGTGACAGACAGGATGCAAACAGACTTCTGCACGACAGCTATACCCTCCTGCTCATTTCCTCCAGACGTCAGTTTACTTCCTGCCTGTCAAGAGGCAGGATTTCTGCAGGACCTCTGTCACAGGAGTGACAGAGCCGAAGACTATAGACTGTGAGTGTGTGCATCTCTTTTACTTTCAGCGCTCCTTAACGCTTAAGCAGGGACCCCGTCTCAGCCTTGTGAGCTGTACAGATAGGCTTCCTCCCCCTCCCGCCTTCCCGCTAGAGTCCCTCCAAAAAAACAAGGAGCAATGATAATTGGGGCCGGGACAGTGATCAGCTTCTAATTTGGCCCCAGGGCCCTTCGGAAGGTCTCCCAGGGCTCCCAGGAGTTCTTCAGGATTGGAGCCCTGTGAGCATTTCAGCATCCTGCGCTTAGTCCAGCAACCTTACTTGTCGATGAACCCACAAGGAATTTTGGCTCATTGACGGTGTCAGACTCCCGGAGCTTTTCTTCCCCTTCAACGGCTACTGAAGACTTAGGCCGTCGACATGCCTGCCAGGTAGAGAGCCGCATGGTCTTCTTGGGCTCTCTGGCACTATAAGACTATCTTTAGAGCATTTGCGCTCTTTTGCAGGCAGAGAGGCAGGCTAATCAGAGAGGAAAAGGGGGCAGAGCATTACGCAGATCATCAACGAGCATCGCCTGGTCAGCTCATCGACGGAGCAATTCAAGGCCCTAAGACATCAAAGTCTGGAATTAACGCAGATGGAATAAAATTTAAAAACAAGTTTATAAGCTTCCTCCTGACCCTCTATCAGCTCGTCGTCGGAGCATTTCAGGCATCTAGGCATTAAAGGGACTGGATTCAACACAAACAAATTAAAGTTTTTACAAACTCAGGATAAAAATAAAAATTGTGAGCATGTCCTCAGCAAAATCAGACAGGCCCCCCAGAGACAGAAAGTGCCACAAGTGCAGAACCTTCATGCTGGCAACATTTGTGGAGTCTCTGTGTGTCAAATGCAACAGCACAGTGTCCCCAACCTTGGAGGAGGCCGAAGAGGCATCCATCTCCGAATCTCAGAACCTACAAAACCAGCCCATGGGTCGGGGCAGTCTTCCAAATCAGAGGGGTGCTGACACTCAGTTAGGGCTCTAGCCCTGGACCTAATAGAAAAGCTGAACAGGGCCTTCACCCTAAACCCATCATATTTTGATGTCCTTCCACAGTCACCGGAACCCAGGGCCCATAGGTAAGCCACCCGCAAGTGCACCCCCTCCCCATCCTCAGACGAGGACACTCCCCACTCCTAACGATGTGACAGAAGGAGGAAGATGGCCAGATCCAGGAGTAGATCCAGATCCAGGGATGCCACCCATGAGAAGCACAGATGGGACAGGTCACCCTCAGTGTCCAGCTATTCATCTCCAGAGGAGGGGGAAATTCCAAACTCGGATTCTGACTCGGTCTCCTCCCCAGCCAGAAACTTTGGTTTGGATGACCTAGATTTCTTTATTAAACAGGTGTCAGATGAGATTCACCTGAGTCCATATTCTCTAGAACCCAAGCAAGCAAAGCCAGCTTTCAGGCTCGCTTCGGCTTCGAAACCAAAAACGACTTTCCCCATCCCTCCGGCCATAGAGGACCTGTTAAAGGAAGAATGGCAGGGACCAGAGCTTTCCTACCCTGTCCCACGCCACCTCACCAAGTTACTGAAATTCAACAAGAAACCTTCGGAGAGATGGCTAGACTGTCCCAGGATTGACCCACTAATCTCCATCCTCACTAAAAAGATGGTTATCCCAGCAGAGGGTGGAGCCTCCTTGAGGGACCCAGTGGATAGGAAAGTGGACAGCTCTCTAAAGAAAGTCTTTCAGTCCACCGCAGCCTCTCTCAAGGCAGCTACGGCTACCCTCTTCTCAGCTTGGGCTGCCCTCTCCTGGGCCACTGATCTGGCATTCCAGCTAGCTGATGAGCCAGAGAAGGATAAATCCATTCTGCAGCTCCTGCAACTAATGGGGCTAGCTTTGGCCTACTCAGCTGACATATTAGAGGAGGCAATCAGGTGTGCAGCAAGAGCTATGTTTTACCAGACCTCAGCTAGATGCAACTTATGACTACGGGCATGGCAGGCAGATGCCTCCTCAAAGATGCATTTGGTGAATGCCCTTATGAAGGAGGCCTTCTTTTCAGATCAGCTCTAAAGGAGGTGGTCAAGGAATCTGGGGAAATGGCAAAAGCATGAATGCCACAATCCCAGGGTAGGAACATGCCCTGGACTTCAGGATCCAGACAGAATTTTCATGCCCAAAATTATTCCCGGGGTCCGAATAAGTCATTTGCAGGCAGACGAACGTGGTTCACCTCTTGCAATCAATTCAGCTTCTGGGGTGGCAGGTGTGGCTCCCGAGATACCGGGGGCGACTCCAGAAAATCTCAATGAGGACTCACGGACATCCTCGTGTAGGGGGCAGACTTTCCAGCTTTTTTGAGGAATAGGTCCACACCACCACAGACAAGTGAGTGCTAGACGTAATTCATGAGGGTTACTTCATCGAGTTCGAGTCCAGGCCCCCGCTGCCCCATATAGTGCCCTCACCAGTCTCAGGCACCCCGGCAAAAAGAGCGGTGACACTGTAAGCGATTGCAGATCTTATACAGGCAGCAGTGATCGAACAAGTTCTTATGCAAGAAAGGAACAAAGGAGTGTACTCTTTATTTTTCATAGTGCCAAAATGTTCAGGAGGTTTCTGTCCAGTGTTGGACCTCAAGTTTCTAAATGGGTTTGTTCGCCACAGAACATTCAAGATGGAGACCCTGTCCTCCATCATCTGAGAAATCCATTGGGGATTTTTTGGCCTCAGTAGATTTATGGCCTCAGTAGATTTACAAGGTGCTTATCTGCATATCCCCATCTGAAGGGCACACCAGCAATTCTTCAGGTTCAAAGTGGAAGAACGCCACTTTCAGTTCACAACACTGACCTTCGGCCTGTCCACAGCCCCCAAGGTCTTCTCCAAAGTCCTTGTGACAGTGGTCGCTCGACTCAGAATGCAAGGGATCCATCTCTTCCCGTACCTGGATGACATTCTCATCAAAGCCTCACAGTATGATCAAGCAGTCCAGGCAGTGATGGAGGTCATCCAGTGCCTCTGCTCTCTGGGGTTCGTAATCAACCAGAAGAAGAGCTCCCTGTGACCATCACAGTTTCTGAATCATCTAGGGGTAAATAGCAACACAATCCAGAACAAGGTTTTTCCAACTGAGTCGAAATTCAAGGAACTGAGGGCACTCATCAGCAAATTCCAAGCAGCCCAATCCCTGCTGGCCCGCTCCTTCATGTAACTCATAGGGATGGTGGTCTCCCAAGCAGAGTCAGTCCCCTGGGCACTAGTCCATATGTGCCCTCTCCAGTCAGGCCTCCTCCATCAATGGACCCAATCAAGGGAAGTGGTGGGCCAGTGGATTCAGATATCTTGCCAGGTAAAAGATTCCCTTATATGGTGGACTCAGCATTGCAACATCATGAGGGGTCTCAAACTGGGACATCCTCACCAGATGAGAGTCACCACCGATGCCAGCCACCGGGTCTGGGGGGCACACTCGGAACAGCTGTCGGCACAGGGCAGGTGGTCAGTGGTGGAGTCCCGCTACAGCATCAATGTTCTGGAGATGTGGGCAGTCCACCTGGTACTTCAGCAGTTTAAGACACAGCTCTCCAACTGGAATGTTCTCATTTTCATGGACAATCAAACAACAATGGCCTACATCAATCGCCAGGGAGGCACAAAGAGCTCTTGGATGTTGCAAGAAACTCTTCTACTCTTTCAGTGGGCAGAAGGCAACCTGGGAAGTCTAAGGGCCATATACATCCTGGGCCAAAAAAATTTCACAGCAGATTGGCTAAATCAAAAGGATATCCTGCCAGGCGAGTGGGAACTCAAGAACAATGCCTTTCATCTCATCACTACACGGTGGGGCCGCCCGCAGGTAGATCTTTTTGCCTGCCGAAAAAATTGCCAAGTTCTGCTCTCTCATCAAGGACAAGAGGGTCATAACACAGAACTCCTTCTCCTTCAACTGGGGACAGTTTGATCTTCTGTATGCCTTTCCTCCAATTCTGATATTGTCAAGGGTACTGCACAAAATTGCCCAAGATCAAGCAGCGATGATTCTGGTTTGCCCACGCTGGCCTCGCAGACTACGGTTTCCTCAATTAGTCAAAATGTCTCTACATCCTCCTCTGGTGTTCCAAGAAAGCCCAGACCTACTACATCAGGGTCCAGTGCTGCACCCCAGTCCTCGCAATCTATCCCTCTCGGTGTGGAGATTGAGTGGGAAACTTTCAAGGAGTTGGGTTTCTCTGCACCTGTCATTGAAATGATGATTCAATCCAGATGTGCTTTCGTCCTCCAAAGTTTATTATGGAGTCTGGAGAAAATTCCTGTTCTGGTTATGACCCACCTCTCTACCAGATGACTCAGTGTCTCTGCCTACTATCCTTCAATTCCTTCAGGAGGGTTTTGACAAGGGCCTCCAACCGGCTACCTTAAGAGTCCAGGTTTCTGCTTTAGGGGCTCTCCTGTTGAGGGACTCAGGGGAATCTTTAGGAGCTCTCCCTCACGTTCAACGATTCCTGAGAGCAGCAACATTGAAGTGTCTTCCAATAAAGCCCATAGTTCCACCTTGGAGGCTCAACCTGGTACTTAAAGCCCTCACCAAGGCCCCTTTTGAGCCCTTAAAGGAGGCATCCTTGCTTCATCTCACTATGAAGGTTATTTTTCTTACTGCAATCACCTCAGCCCACCTCATCAGTGAGATAGGAGCCCTGTCATCCAAAGAACCATACACTATCTTTCATCAGGACTCAGTGGTTATACGGATGGATCCCGCCTTTTTACCAAAGGTGATGTCTCCTTTTCACTGCAACCAAGTCTTGAACCTTCCCTCTTTCTGTCCTCATCCCAAGAATGAGAAGGAGAGAGAATTTCACACCCTTGATCCAAGGAGGGCTCTCAAGATTTACATCAAGAGATCTGAGTCAGTCCATAAGACTTAAAGTCTGTTCATCATTACTTCAGGCCTGAATATGGGTAAGAAAGCATCAAAGGACTCTGTTGCTAGGTGGATTCATTCCACTATCACCATGGCATACCAGAAGACTGGGATCGGCCTGCCGGGACCAGTGAGGGCTCACTCAACCTGAGCATTGGCTACATCCTTGGCGGTCTTGAGAGAAGCCTCTCTGGAAGACTTGTGTAGAGCGGCCACTTGGTCATCCATCCATACCTTCACAGAGTTCTACAAGTTGGATGTTTCCGCCTCTGCTGAGGTGTCCTTTGGCCGTAGGGTTCTCCAGACAGTGGTAGACCCATAAGAGACTATGGACACTCTTCCCACCAAGGAAGCAGGGGATGTACTACTTTAGTATATTCCAGAAGTGATGACCCCAGAGACCAGCTTTAGGAGAGAGAAATAGAAATTTAAATACCTGTAAATTTTCTTTCTATGACTGCTGATCTCCAGGCTCCGCCCCTCCCAGAATGTTGAAAGTTGGCCATCTGGCCGCAAGTTAGACTAACTTTCCTTCTGTTTATTCCCAAGTTATGTGTTTCCTCAGGGGACAACTGCTATAGAAGTACTGACGTCTGGAGGAAACGAGCGGGAGGGTACAGCTGTCCTGCAGAAGTCTGTTTGCATCCTGCATGTCATGTGGTACCAGGAAGGACCTCCCAGAAGTAATGAGCCCAGAGACCAGCTGTCGGAGAAAGAAAATTTACAGGTATTTAAATTTCTATTTTAGCATCTTAGGATATTATGAATGTCTACTTTAAGACCAATTTTGCAGCACCATCTCTATGTGGGGGTAGCACCTTTTCCATATCAGGGTTCCCCACGGTCTGAAAATATAGGGCGGTGGCAGTGGTGAGCAGGTAAAAAGTTGTGTTATTTTTCTGGACCTCCTATATACACTGTACATGTGCATAAGTGGATTTTAAGTAAACTATAGTGGGCTGGTATCAAAATAGGGGTAGTAGTGCAGTAAAGGATGTAAATAAAAGACAATCTGGGAGGATTTTGTAAAAAAAAATCAGTAATGGATAACAATATAGGATGGTGGCATGGCACCAGTGCACACGACAAACTTTTGACATTGACAGATGCTTGTTTAATTATTGTACAAGTGCTTTGGTACTCACTGAATTGTGCTTTTTTATAAATAAAGTTGAGCTGAGTTGAGAGCCATCGGGAAGGGTAGTTTCTCTATAGAGCTCTGTGTCTGAGATCACATTTAAATTTTATTTTACACTGCTTTACATTCCTTTTTTTTCTTTCTTTTTGGACTTGTGGTTTAAATACAAGAAGAAGCTGAAATGGGACCTAAGAAGTATCCGCAGACCCAGCAGCATGGTGTGGAAGCATACTGTGCTCTGGGCTCATCTGCAAAGCACTCAGGGCTCACACAACATGGTGGATTAAGCAGAGACCCTGAACAACCCAGACTGTCACCCTCCTGCAGAAACTACAAGCCATTGGTGATTAAACAAATCAGAGACCGGCAGTGGTGGAGTTAGAGTTGAGAGATCAGGCTAGTTGTATTAATGAGAATAAGGCAGCGATCTCTAAACTAACCCAGGGAGCAGAATGACAAAGTGACCTGAACACCACATTAATGAAAGATGTTAACTTTTTGTGAGAATCAAAACATGGCTGAATAATAGAACATGGAGTCTTGGGGTGCGCTGTTGATCCCGAGCAAGATGGCTGCATACTAATCAAGCTCTGATTATCGCGTTGAAAAAAACTAGAAATCAGAGCGGTTTTTATTTACAGAATCTACTTCTAGAGTCATAGCATTGTGCAGGACGCTCGTCTAGCAGAAATGGTAAATCCTAAAAAAGAGAAACGTTCGGGAGAAGGAGCTAGATCAAAAAATGTAGCTGTTGCTCCAATCACGCGGGCAACTCAGGCCCGGGAACACGATCAAGAAGATAGTACCTGCGAGGGCTCTCCTGGTGAGGCCATACAGTCGTTGGGAGTCAAACTGAACCGTTTGATTGCCTCAGTCACTGGACTGTCAAACAAGATCGACACTCTTACAAATAGAGTGGTAATGGTGGAGACAACAATTGAATCTATCATTCTGGCGTCTGTGGAATCTTCTAAGAAAGCGGACACCGCTATGGGAGCGGTAACAGCAGTCCTAAAAGAGAATAATCATCTTAAGTCTTGTTTAGAGACCTTAGAAAATTAAGCAAGGTCTCAGAATATAAGACTATTGGGTATCACGGAGAGGAGTGAAGGCGACCACCTTATGTTATTTCTCCAGGACTGGCTGGTGCAGCAATTGAGTGAGAAGATGGTGCATGTAGTACAATATTTCCAAAAGGCCTGCAGAGTAACTCCCTGAGGCTGAATAGAAGACCCAGAGACTCCCAGGCAGTGGTGATAGTCACAGATGGTGTAGGCTCTAGAGACCATTTACTAGCCCAAGCCAGACTGAAGAAAGCCCTCCTACTAGAGAGTTAACAAGTGCAAATGTTTCCAGATTTGGGGTATGCCACAAGGCAGAAAAGAAAGTAGTTTAATGGAACCAGAGCATTACTGTGAGAAACTGGAATCTCGCATGGGATGGTATTCCCAGACCGCCTTTGAATAATCCACCGGAGTCGAGTATACATATTTTCTTATCCAGGTGATGCCGCAAAGTGGTGCCAAAAGAATGCTCCTTCTCGCCATCGATCACCACAAAAAGAGGAATTGGAATCGGAGGAGGATTTTCCTGCCAGTTGAATTTTCTCTTTCTGTCTATAAGGTACTGTCTGAATAAGTCTCAGGGAGGGGGAATCAGTTAGCCCTATTAATCTCAAGACGAGGAGTCACCTCTGAAGTGGGACATTTAGCCTTTGACTTAACCTGGGCGACCAGTATATTCCTCCCCCAGTTATTGTTCATTGAGCTCTGTAAAACACCAAATGACAGTGTTTTTTGTCCACTTGTGACTAGTTGTTATAACTTGTAATTGAATTATCTTTCTCTAAAATCTGGTTTCTTAGATGGGGCAACCAATTATATGCACCTAGTTATAATTAGAGCACTGTTTCTATGTACATTTATAGTAGATCTGTACTCTGGGAATTTACCTAAGTAGACCTTGGTATACTTTATTAACAGATTTTTGCACTTCTGTGCATTCACCTTGTTTTGGCATGGTGGATAAAGTCTGACCCCTCAATGGAGAGAAGTCATTGTGGACTTTGGACTTGGACTATGTTTTTCTTATCCACGTGCAGCTCATGGGTTTAATAAGAACAGCCTATATACGTAATACCATAGTGGATTTTTTTTCTATGTTGGATATGCCCCTCAATGCTGTATCTTATAACATTTGTTGGGATCTCTGAATCTATTAAGAGGAGTGGCGCCCTCCCGGCTGTATTAAAGGGACATCTTTTATAACGAATATTAGTGCATATAAACTTATGTTTATTTCAAATTAACAAAAATAAAGTTTAAAAAAAAAGAACACAGAGTCTGCATCAATGGATATTATTCTAGCTTAAAAGCTGCAACAAGTGGTGTACCCCAGGGCTCCATCTTGGGGCCTGCACTATTTCAGATATTTATTGCTGACCTGGGAACGCATATAACCAGATGGTTAGCAAATATGTAGATGATACAAAACTAGCTGAAGTAGTCCGCAGAGCAGAAGATAAAGCTGAATTATAAAACAATCTAGACACTATTCTATTATTGGCCAACAAATGGGGAATGAGTTTTAATAAAGACAAGTGTTGTGTCATGCACCTAGGTAATCAATCCCAAAAGGTCACGTATTTTCTAGATGGATCCCCATTAAGAAAGTCAACTCAAGAAAGGGACTTGGGTGTTGTAATAAATCAGAATCTAACATCATCATCTCACTGTGAAACTCAGATAAAGGCAAAGAGGTTAATAAACACCATTAAGAGGAATTTCAAAAGTTGAAGTGAACAGGTAATAGTGCCCTTATATGGGACCTATGTCAGACCAATATTAGATTATGGGAGCCCTGCCTGGGGTCCCCTAAACAATGGAATTATCAATAAAATTGAGAAAGTGCAAAGACAAACCACAAAACTGATATACAACATTAAATCCTTACCCTACCCTGAATGACTAAAGAAATTAGATTTAATGTCACTTGAGGGGATTTACTCTTCTATTACAATATCATGCAAGATGACTACCTGTAAAGTAGGGGGAGTGGCTTAGCTAGAAGGAAGTCAGGTTAAAGCCAGATTTAAAAACTGCCCTAGATAGCTTCTGCCAGAGAGCAGGCAGAGGACATTAAGAAGAAGGAGCTTCTGTTATAACTATACTTCTCTACTGGGACTGAAGAACTAGAACTCTACTACTGGGACCTTCAATTTAGGGTAAAAACAAAACAAAAAAAAGTGTGTTTGTCTGACTTGGCTGAAGTGAATTGTCATCTGTGCATTATCTAGGTGTTTGTCTTAGGTGGCTGAAGGGAATTGTTATCTGTGCAATTAACTAACTGTTGAAAAAGCTGTAAAGTAGGGGGAGCAGCTTAGCTAGAAGAAAGTCAGGTTAAAGCCAGATTTAAAAACTGCCCTAGATAGCTTCTGCCAGAGAACAGGCAGAGAACCCCAAGAAGAAAGAGCTGCTGTTGTAACTATACTTCTCCACTGGGACTATACTGCCCTCCTTCCCTGCCCCCCACCCTAAGCCAGTTATCCTTTTATAGGCACAGGATTTGACTGACAACAGGAACTTCCTGTTTGGGAGCAGGAAGTGAGTGATCACAGAGCCACAAAAGACTCGCCATCTGAGAAGAAAAAGAGTAGCTCTCCTGTCCCCCCCCCCAGCTGCTGGAGGTCTGACTCTGAGCAAGTAAGGAGACTACTGAGAAATATAGAAACTTCTTGTCTCAGAACAGGAAGATCAGGAGCTTAAATGGCACAGAGACAGTAAGTAACTAGGGAGAACAACAAAAAATAAATAAATAGAGAGAGGAAAGAGTAAGTAGTCCAAACAACAGTTAAGGGGCCAAAAATAAGACATGATGGGAGTGGTGCAGTGCAGTGGCTGTGGAGCCGCAGTCTTCCTGGAGACTTTCTGGAGGATGTGGTGTTGTCCCATCTGCAGGCACCTCCCTGGGCTGAGGGAGGAGATTGCTCATCTCCAGGCTGAGTTGGCCAGGATTTGGGGGACCTACTCTCTGACCCAGGGACCACAAGGGCCACTGTCGTTGCCTCAGAGGTTACCAAGAAAGAAGAGCGGTTGGACCACGGTGGGCTCAGGGAGGGTGAGGGTGGTGGAACAGAGATGCATCCCTCCAGTTGTACCTCTTCACAATTCATATGCCGTTCTGGCAAAGTGTGGTTCCTCTATGGAGGCACCCGCAGTGGAGACCAAGGAGGATGCTGGGAACCTCCACAAAGGAGACCCACAGGAGGGTGGCATGGGACCCCAAAGGGGAAGGAAACAACTCCTGGTGGGGGACTCCATTGTTAGGGGGGTAGAACTGGGGGAGGAAGGGGAGAGGGAGGTAAGGTGCCTGCCCGGTGCCATGGCTTGGAGGGACAGGGAGTGAATCCTCAGGATTGCTGGAGCAGTTGCATGGTGGAGGGAGATGGATGTCATTGTCCACCTAGGGACAAATGACCTGACTGAGAAAGGGTTCAGAGCAGTGCAGGAAGAATTTGTGGAGTTGGGGAGGGGCCTTAGACGAGTAGCACACATGGTAACCTTCTCGGAGGTGCTGCCTGTCTATGGCAAAGGTGAGGCTAGGGTGCTCCATCCCATGGGATTCAATGAGTGGTTGAAAAACTGGTGCAGAGCTCAGGGATTTGGCTTCATTGGGGACTGGGGGTCCACCTGGAGGGATGCAGGCCTAACTGGCGTGATGGTCTGCATCTGTCCAGGAGGGGAACCAGGATTCTAGGTGATAGGTTTAAATGCTTCATTGGCAAGCATTTAAACTAGCCAAGGGGGGAGGCACTGGAAAGGAGCAGGGAAATCCTAGCCCTTCCCCCCAAAAAATCAGGGTAGTAAGTGAGGTAAACACCAAGATAAAGATGTCGATAGGGAGAAGGGTAGGGGTAAATGGAGAAAATGACAAAGGGAATAAGGACAGGGATGGGGCAAAAAGGGGTAAGGCCATCAATAAATGGAGGGTAATGAGTAACCAATGCCCATAGTCTGAACAACAAGCTCCCTGAACTGGTGGCCTTGATGGAAGAGGGGTGCCTGGATATCGTATTAGTCACAGAAACATGGTACACAGAGAACCATGACTGGGATGTTAGCATACCAGGGTACACAACCTACAGGAGAGACAGGGAGGGTAGAAGAGGGGGAGGAGTGGCTCTCTATGTAAGGGAAGGGATAAAGGCAATGGAACAAAAGTGTAAACAGGGGGCAGAGGAGGCACTGTGGATCACCTTAGAGACTGGAAATAGCACCACAATCTGCACAGGTTGTATACAGACCCCCATGTCAGGGGGAGGGAATGGATAAGGATATGATAGAAGGCATCCTTAGGATGGCAGAGAAAGGGGAGATACTGTTGATGGGGGAACTGAATATGCCAGATGTTAACTGGAGCACCTTTGCTGCAGCCACATCCAAGAGCAGGGCCATTCTCGATGTCTTACAGGTGGCATGCCTCAGACAGCTAGTTTTGGAACCCACTTGTGAGGGAGCAATCTTGGACCTCGTACTCTCAAATTGGGACAGTGAGAGGATCTTAGATCTCGAAGTGGGTAGCCATCTGGGAACAAGTGACCACCAAACAGTGTGGCTCACGATAAACTCAGCTACAGAGTCAAGCCATACAAAAGTGAGTGTACTGGACTTCAGGAGGGCTGACTTTGGCAAGATGGGAGAGTGCCTTAGAAACTAACAAACAGGCTAGAAGGAGGGGTGGAGCAACAATAGGGAAACATCAAAACTGCCATCACAGAGGCAACAAGACTTTGTGTGAAGCAAATAAACAAATCAAAATGAAAGAAAAAGCCACTATGGTTCTCAAAAGAGGTGGCAGGGAAGGTTAGGGAGTGAAAAATAACATTTAGGAAGTATAAGGAAACACAGAAGGAGAAGGACAGAGAACTGTACCAGTTAAGGCAGCAGGAAGCAGGAAATTAAGTCAGAATAGCAAAGGCCCAAACTGAGGAAAAGATAGCCAGCTCAGTTAAGAAGGGGGATAAAACCTTTTATAGGTACATTAGGGAGTGTAGAAAGACAAACGGAGGGATAGTGAGACTGAATAGGAATGGACGGTGGGTGGGCAGAGAAGGACAGTGAAAAAGCAGGGATACTGAATGAATACTTCTGCTCAGTATTCACAAAAGAGGAAGAGGGGGAGGTGCCTAATCCAATTAACAGAAGCACTCTGGATAGGGGGGTCAGTCCCAGTCCTTTCACAGAAGAAAGGGTTCTGAAAGAACTCCTAAAACTGAAGGTGGATAAAGCAGTGGGGCCTGAGAAAATTCACACCAGAATTCTAAAAGAATTAAGGGGAGAACTAGTGACACAAATGACTATCCTGTTTAACAAATCATGGGAGGATGGTGTGGTACCTGAGGACTGGAGGAAGGCAGATGTGATTCCCATTCACAAAAGTGGGAGCAAGACAGAGGCAGGAAACTACAGACCTGTCAGTTTTTTTACCTCTGGGTAGGAGAAGTGATGGAATCGCTTCTGAAGAAAAGAATTGTTGAGTACCTAGAGGCCAGTGGGGCACAGGACCCAAGGCAGCATGGGTTCACAGCAGGAAGGTCATGTCAGATGAATCTAATTGATTTCTTAGACTGGGTGAACAAAGTAGTAGACCAAGGAGGGGCTGTGGACATGGTCTACCTAGACTTTAGCAAGGCATTTGACACAGTCCCACACAAAAGATTAATAATCAAATTAACCAGCCTGGGAGTGGGTCATAGGGTGGTAGCCTGGGTAGAAGATTGGCTGGACAACAGGACACAGAAGGTAATTGTAAATGGAGTCCACTCTGAAGAAAGAGGGGTTACTAGTGGGGTACTGCAGGGTTCAGTACTGGGTCCAGTCCTTTTTAATGTCTTTATAAGTGACATTGCAGAGGGACTGGAAGGAAAAGTATGCCTCTTTGCAGATGACACAAAGATTTGCAACAGGGTTGATACACAAGGAGGTGTGGAAAGGATGAGAAGGGACTTGGCAAGGTTGGAGGAATGGTCAGAAGTATGGCAGCTTGGATTCAATGCAAAGAAGTGCAAAATAATGCACATGGGAAACAAAAACCCAGGGGAAGATTACACAATGTGGGGGAGGTAGTAACAACAACAAAAATGGAAAGGGACCTGGGGGTAATCATATCAGATGACCTTAAGGTTAGCAAGCAATGTGAGAAGGCAGTAGGGAGGGCTGCGGGGATACTGGAATGTATAGGGAAAGGCATCACCAGCAGAAAACAGAAAGTTGTTATCGCTCTGTACAGACAGTTGGTGAGACCCCATCTGGAGTACTGCATCCAGTTCTGGCAATCCCATCTCAGCAAGGACATAGACAAGATAGAGGCAGTCCAGTGGAAGGCAACCAAAATGGTGCAGGGTCTGCAAGAGAAGCCATACGAGGAGAGACTAATGGAGCTTAATATGTATACCCTTGAGCAAAGGGGGGGCATGATAGAAACTTTTAAATACCTCAGTGGAGACAACAAGGTCCAAGAAGGTAGCATTTTTCAGAAAAAGAGATGTGCAAGAACAAGGGGACGCAATTTATAGATAGAGGGGAGACAGCTCAGGGGCAATGTGAGGAAGTATTTTTTTCACAGAGAGGGTGGTGGACACATGGAACAGCCTTCCTGAGGAGGTTGTGGGGTCTAAAACTGTGGGAGAATTCAAGAATGCATGGAATAGACATAAGGCAATTCTTGTGGGGGGTAAGAAGAAGTAGGCTGTTGGTTAACTAGGATCTGCAGCTTATCCTGTAGGTAGAGAAATGGGCAGACTAGGTGGGCCAAGCGGTCCTTATCTGCCGTCAAAGTCTATGTTTCTATGTTACCTTTTTAATGAGGTGGGTTTCGAATTTAAAAATGACCTACAGGGCACTAGAGGTCATCCTTTACAACAAAGGCCTAGAAAATCAAATAGAAATAAAAGGAAAGCCTTCTGTAGCCAGAGAATAGTTAACCCATGGAGTAAACTCCCACTTGAAATCATAATAACAGCAAGCAACAATTTAAAAGCAGACTTGATGCTTATATTTTAAAAGGAAATATTCCTTCCTATTATGGATAAATGGACAGGAGCTGTAATGGGCCTACCACCCTCTCAGCTCCTCATACCTTAGTATACACCGTAGTAGTATGTGAGCAAAAGTGGAGTCATCTGAAAATGTGCAATGGCAGGGTAATGTTTGTGTTGTTGGTTTCCCACCCTGGAGCTATTAATTGCCTTAGATCATCTAACTTTTACTGATCTAGCTCTTCTGCCCAGGGATTGTGGGATCACGATTGTGAAGGCCATTGCTATCCCTATTCGGTCTCAATCTAGAGAATGTTTAACATAGCAGTTCCTAACTGCGATTGCTGCTCTCTCTTCCTGCAGAACAGGTATCTTCCCCCAAAGCAGGGATTCCCCTTTTGCAAGCTGCATGCAGTCAGGGGGACATTCTCTGGGATTGCTTCCCTGTTTCGTCACAATTGCAGTCTCAGAAGTGCCAACTTCAGGGAGTGAAAAAGCTCTTGTTGGAAAAGGGGATTATGGTGCAGCTCTTATTTCCAGCTTGGCTGCAGGTGCAGTATATAAGAACAAGGTCTAAATTTACCCCTAGTCAGAACTGACTCTACATTTTGCTGAACAGCAAACATCCTCAGAACAGCCCAATAACCAAGTTTCAGAGGCTGAACCAGAATGGTTGATTTTTTCAAGTTGACTTGTTTTCTCTTATTGCATACCCTAGTCTTTGTGTTGTAGATCTCAACTATTTAAGAAGGGGACAAGACATTCTATAGATATTTTAGTGAAAGGAGAAAGTCCAGAGTGGGTATTGCTAAGATCAAAGGTCATAAGGGGAAGTGTGTGGAGGAGGACCAAGGAAAACAATCTATCCTAAATAGATACTTCTGCTCAGTATTTACTAAGGAGAAGGTAGGGCAGGGCCCACAGATCAGCACCATGGATGCGGGAGGGGGGGGGGAGGTGTGCACTAGTCCCTTCACAAAAGAAAGGGTACTACAAGAGCTCACTAAGCTCAGGGTGGACAAGACAATGGGAACCTGACGGCATACATCCCAGGGTACTAAAGGAGCTAAGGGTGGAACTAGCAGAGCCATTAGCAAAACTGTTTAGTGAGTCTCTGAGCACAGGAGAGGTCCCAGAAGACTGGAGAAGGGATCCTGTGATCCCGCTCCACAAGAGTGGTAGCAGGGAGGAGGCAGGGAACTACAGACCAGTCAATCTTACCTCAGTAGTGGGCAGGATTATGGAGGCACTCCTTAAGTAAAGGACAGCGCAACACCTGGAATCCATAGGAGCACAGGATCCAAGACAGCATGGGTTTACAACAGGAAGGTCCTGTCAAACTAACCTCATAGATTTCTTTGACTAGGTGGCATGCCTCAGACAGCTAGTTTTGGTGGTGGACCAAGGGGGTGCAGTTGATGTCACCTACCTTGACTTCAGCAAAGCTTTCAATACTGTTCCACATAGAAGATTGATTAATAAGCTGGGTAGGCTCAGGGTGGGTCAGAAGTTGGTCAATCGGGTGGCAGACTGGTTAGCGGGCAGAAAAAAAGAGAGGTGGTAAACGGTTTACAGTCAGAAGAGATTCAAGTCACAAGTTGGGTACCTCAGGGATCAGTCCTGGGGCCAGTCCTCTTCAATATCTTCATCAGTGACATTGCAGATGGACTGGAGGGTAAGGTTTGTCTGTTTGCAGATGACACCAAGATCTGCAACAGAGTAGATGATCCCGATGAGGTGGGCGGAATGAGAAAAGATCTGGATAAACTGGCAAAATGGTTGGAACAGTGGTGACTGGGGTTTAATGCAAAGAAGTGCAAGATCATGCACATAGGGAAGAGAAACCCTGAAGCCACCTATAGGTTGGGAGGGGAGTTGCTGGCAATCACAAGGGAAAAAAGAGACTTGGGCATCATCATCACAGATGACCTGAAATCATCCAAACAGACCACTAAAGCAGAAGGTAAGGATAGAGGGATGTTGGGGTGTATTAGTAGGGGTATCACAAGTTATAAGAGGGAGGTAATAATCCCCCTTTACAAGACACTGGTAAGGTCCCATCTGGAGTACTGCGTGCAGTACTGGAGGCTGTACCTGCACAAGGACATTAACAAAATGGAAGCAGTCCAGAGAAGGGCAACCAAAATGGTGCAGGGACTGCATCAGAAAACATATGAGGACAGATTAATGGACCTCAATATGTATACCCTAGAGCAAAGGAGGGAGAGAGAGGAGATATGATCGAAACATTCAAACATCTTAAGGGCATTAACAAGGTGAAAGCGTCTAACCTGTTTCAATATAAGAAAAATAGCAGGACAAAAGGACACAGCATGAAATTAGAGGGAGGCCGATTAAGGGGCAATGTGAGGAAGTTATTTTTCATAGAAAGGGTGGTGGATGCCTGGAACGGCCTACCTCAGGAAGTGGTGGATATGAATATAGTGCAGGGCTTCAAACAGGCATGGGATAGGCATAAGGGAGCAATACAGATGAGTATGAATAGATAGGCCATTGACAGAGTAAAGGCCTATGGCACATTCATAAGGTAGAAAAAATGGGCAGACTGGACTGTCTCCAGGTCTGACAGAGTGGCTCAAGTGGGTAGTGGTATCCCAATGGCTGCATTTATAAGATGGTTAATATGTTTACTCATACAGTACCATTTTGCTTTACCATAAAACATTGATTTCTGTGACAAATGCTCAGATGCGCATACCTCACTTTGTGGACTGAAGACTTTTTACTTTAAAACTCCTGCTGCACCTTCCCAGTGATGTAGAGGGCTAAAATGCTGTAATGCATCTTACCTCTCCGACACTGGTGTCCCAAGTTCAGGAACATGGTCGGGCTGCGGGGTGTCAGCCCAGGGTGGAGGGCTGGGAGTGGTTTGAGCAGTTCTCCTTTCCTGGATTGGGGTAGTAAACTATCCTGGCTCTTGGCTGCTATCTGGGGGAGGTCTGGAGGTAGTGCCAATGCTCGGTGACTGGTGGTATGCCAGGTGGGTGGAATGGGGCTGGCAGTTCCGGAGCACATGCATGCCTCCAAGTGCAGCACCCTTCTTGTTTGCCATTGCCCTGGGGAGGTTGAAAAGTTAGGAGGTAAAATGGAAAGGGGACCGGGTTTCATGGAGCCCTGCCTAAGGTGCTGTGGCCCAGCCTGCCACACCGACAGGTAGCAGGCTAGTTGATGGCACCCGGGAGAGGGCTGAACAAGCCGCCAGTCAACTCAGGAGCATGAAAGCCTTAAAAAAAATCCTGCTCCCCGCACGGTATCAGTGCACAGATACCTAAGTGTGCTGGGTAAGAGATAACTTAGCTAAGCCCAGGCTGTCTGATCTATATCCTGCTTGGTTTTATGTGTCTTGCAGCCTCTGCAAATACCAGTATTTCCGTGAGGAGTTCCAGTATAATGACCTGTCTGGTTTCAACTACACGTGAGAGTATGAAATCTTACGGACTCATTAGCCTGGACTAATAATTTCTAATTACTGAACAAGGAATGTGAGTCAAAGCCTGGATGATAGTCTGTTACCTATTTTATACATTTCGTATTTTGTAATGTGTCTACTTCTTAACGGATTGGCCTAGGGTCTGCTTTCTGTACTGATTGCTATGTAATTGCTCTGTCATTTGCATAATTTTGATAAAAAGTTTAAAAAAATGCAATGCTATACACTTAAGGACAGCTTCAGCTTTGCTTTGCAGTTCTCTCACCCAAAAGAACTTGAGAATGCATTCTTGCAATGTTAAGAGGTGCCAGAACTACGTATATAAACATATAGCAAACTGCAAGCCCGCAGGTATCTGATGCATCCAGGACACATCCACGGCCTGCACATAAGAAACTCTTTTAATCAAAATCAGAGCTGAGCCAATGACTTTAAGGGCCCCCTGCAGAATATTTTGTGGGGCCCTACCTCCCACCAATGAACGTAAAATAACCATTAGCGCATATAAAATATTTTTAGCGTAGATTCTTTTGTATCAAGTCCCGCTAAGCATCCATATTGTGTTAATGCTGCACCCCCTTCTCTCCTGTTGGCACCAGGATCAAGGAACTGAATACTGTAATTTGTCCCTGCACCTCTTGGAGACACCAGTACTAAGGTTAGATTTTTTGAGTAATGGGGCCCTATTACTTGTTTTGTGCCCCCTCCCCCCCCGTAAAACTGGAGTGGGAATCTGTAGCACAGACTCCACTGCTGTCAACACCAATTTCAAATGGATAAGCAATGTACAAATAAAAAATTGCAAGTTGGTCTGACGATAAAAGATTTTTTAGTGCTGACCTCTGAGGCAGTGGGCCCCCTGACAGTGTGGGCCCTACTGCAACTGCATCTCTTGCACGCCTCGGTCATGGCCTTGGGCCTTGACCAAAATTAAACAAAAGAGAGATGCTACCTTTATAGAGCACTTGCTTGTCCCCCTAAGATCTAAACAAACAGAAGACCCTATCAATATCCCACGTTACCTGGTATCTGAGACAAGGTTGTCTGGACCATTTAACAGCTTTCACAAGCTTATGCAAAATTCCAGTATAGCAAGGCAGCACACAAGATCTGAATGCTGGAGCCATGACATGAAAGAAACAAGTAATACAGAAAGTCAGGCTCAAATCAGTTTACCAGCACAGACAGAGCAGAATTCAGCCACAGGATTATCAGGATACTTTATTTAACAGCCATCCATTACAGCAGTCCAACACCCCACGCCAAGGTTTCACACGTGCAAATATTTATTTATTTTATTTACTTAGTTTTTGTTGACTGGGTAAGTGCACTAGACAGATTATTGCCTATTTTCAGGCACAACCTGAGGGAAGGGGGATACAGATGAATGTCAAATGACCTTGAACCAGATTAAGCTGTTGGTGGTATTTTAGTGAATGGGGGGAAATTTGGCCAGGGCACTGGTGAAATTCCCCTACTCTTATCGAGGAGTGCCATGGGATCTTTAAAATCCACCAGAACTACCGCCAGAGCAGGCAGATGGGACCTTGGTTTAACGTCTCATCTGAAAGATGGCACCTCAGGAGTGCAGCAGCCCCCTCATGCTGCACTGCAGTGTCAGTATTGGGATATTAACCCAAATATGCTTTTTGAAGGCATGGCCACTGCTAACAGTTATAGGCTTTTACTTGGTTTATTTGGTATTGAAGGCAAAAGAGGGCACAGGGCCCATTAGGACTGCCTTTCCCACACCATTTGGGGGAAAGAAACCAGACATGTGAAAAAAATGTTTAGCCAATGCTGACTTGAAGTTAGTAAAGTCGGCAGTATCCACAATGTTTTGTGTTAGGACATTCCACAATCTACAGGCCCGAATACTGAAGTAGCCATTCCTCTTATTGGTTGCTGCCCTCTGAATATAAAGTTTCCTATTGTGGGAGTGTAAATTAGATGGTTTAGGGGCAAAAATATATATTACTCTCGCTTATCAGGTCCTGATCGTGTAAGATGTTAAATAACATGAGAATGTCTCCTCTGTCCCTACGCTTCAGTAAGTCATACAGGTTTAAGGCCCGTAACCTGTCCGGATATGTGAGTCCCTTTAGTCTTTTTTTTTTTTTTTTATACTTAGTTTATTATCTTTCATTTGTCAGCATTTGTTACATCATTTTCATGATTCACATGTTGTTCTTTGGGGTAAAAACCCCTAGCACTGACAACATCACAGAAATATTACAGTACTTCTGGTTCACAGTAGTCAACTTTACTACAATCTAGCTAGAACAGTAACAGTAGGTGCTACTGTCTGGGATGTGTTCCGTCCTTTCACTATCTATAACTAGTTGTCTCATATCCAGAAAATACCTATAACAGGAGTTAATCGGGGACATTCTCTAACTCCGGTGTAAAAGGTAAATATCTCTTTTAGTGCAGTTCAGGCATCTCTTTCTTAACCACTGTCATGGAGTAACCATCTGGTCCATTTCTGTTGATATATCTGTGGCTTTTGCTTAAGATTGATCATTAACCTTTCCATCAAATGTATGGATTCAACCATATCCTTCCATTCCCCTACCCCCGGGGCCCTCGGCTGCAACCAATTCTTAGTGATAATTTTTAGGGCTGCCGCAACCAGGATCTTCCATAGGTATTTGGCATCCTTATCTTTAACTTCCCTTGGGATTAGTCCTAAAACCAAGTGTTCAGGTCCTAACTGCATCTCAATTGCAAATATCTGTTCTAGGTATTTCATAACCTCCCTCCAATATACGGTGATACCTGGACATGACCAGAAAACATGTGCCTGTGAGGCATGTTGTTCTCCACAAGCCCTCTAATACCCAGCCATGGTCCCTCCCTTCACATGAACCATTTGTGTTAGTACTAAGAAATATCTGGTTCTCAACTTCCAACAGAAGTCCCTCCACACTAAAGAACTAGAAGTTGACCATGTACTTCTCCACATCAGAGATCAATGTTTATCTGTTATAAGAATTACTAAGTCCTGTTCCCATTTTTTCTTTATATGCTGGGACGTGTTGGCCGTATCTGCCACATAGTTGTTATACAGCAACGAAATGGCGTGGTCTGCCCCCTTGCCCCCCACACTCTTTGAAATAGCTCGCTCTCTTCCAACACCGGCTCCTCCAGCATTATTTTGTTAATTTGTATGTTTAAGTAGTCTCTCAGTTGGTAATACCTGATTTTATCTGTCTGCTTCAGGCCATATTTTTCCTGAATTGCTTCAAAGGAGAGCAGGGTATTCCCAGTCATTATTTGATGAGGCGCGCACAGACCCCTTCTAGCTTGTTTCTGATACCATTTATCACGTGTTGCTGGTGTAAACTGATGGTCATATGCCCACCATCTGTACCTCCATAGATCCCCAAATGTGGCCCCCCTGCTTATTCCCCTCCTGTATCCTTCCAACACCGCCCTTGTGCCTGAGAAACCAAACGTTTCCCCTGTGTCCAGAGGCCTGAACATCACCGCCTGCAAAAGGGGATCCCTTTGTTTCCAAAGATCTATTCGCTTCCAATAGGTGTCATATCCCGGGTTGCCCCACAGTAGTGCAACCCTCATCTGGGCTGCCACCCAGTAGCCCTGCAGGCATGGGAACACAAGGCCCCCTCTTCCTTAGGAAGATAAAGGAAGGATCTTCTTAATCTGGGTTTTTTACCCTTCCATAAATAGGAAAAAAACATACCTTGCCAGGTCTCCAGATCCGCCGGAGTTAACAGACATGGGACACATTGAAATAAGTAAAGAAGACGTGGTAGTGCATTCATCTTAAGAGCTTGAGCCCTAGCACTAAGTGAGATGGGTAGAAGGGACCATCTTTGAAAGTCATTTTTAAGCTGCGCTATTATAGGAGGATAGTTCAGCTCTTTCAATTGTGTATTGTTCCTACCCAACTTTACCCCTAAATATTTTATCTCTGTCTGGTCCCACAACATGGGGTACCTACTTTTAAGCTCCTCAGTTGAGGTAAAATTAAAACAGAGAATTTCCATTTTATTATTATTCAATTTATAGCCGGATAACCCAGAAAACTTCTCTAGCCATCTGAATACCACTGGTAAAGACTCCACAGGGTCTGCCACATATAAAAGAACATCGTCAGCATACAGAGCCAGTTTGTGGGTTTGTCCCGCCATATTAATCCCTTTTATCTCTGGGCACTGACGGATGCTCTGAGCAAGAGGTTTAATGAACAGGGCAAACAGTAATGGAGAGAGAGAGGACACCCTTATCGCATTCCTCTTTCTAAATTAAAAGTCCAAGAGATATGTCCATTCGCTCTAACCTGTGCGCTCGGAGACTCATATAACTTAAATATAGCCGTTATCAGCTGCCTAGGGAACCCAAACCGGGAAAGGACCTCCTTCAGAAACAACCACAATACTCTATCAAATGCTTTTTCAGTGTCAAGACTTACTATCAGCGACAGTAATTTTTGCATGGAAATTTGATCAATTATATGTGTTGTTCTACTGAGATTATCCTGTGCTTGTCTGCCCGGTATGGAACCGGATTGGTCTATCTGTATTAAAGAGGGGAGGTACTCCTGAATATGTCTAGCCAAAAGAGATGTAAGTATTTTATAATCAGTGTTCAATAGGGAAATCGGCCTATATGAAGGGCATTTTGTTGGGTCCTCTCCCGGCTTTGGTATCACCGAAATCACCGCCTGGGCCCAAGAAGGAGGGGCCGCAGTTTCATCTCTCATGACCTCATCAAAAACCTTCCCCAGAAGTACCTGGATCTGGTTCCCAAAGCATTTATAGAACTCTGCAGGGAGTCTGTCCGAACCCGGACATTTACCCACCTTAAGCCTTTTAATCTCCTCCTTTATTTCCTCTGGTCTCACAGGTCTCATTAACCTTTACCCTTGCTCCCTGGTTAGGCCCGGTAGTTTAAGTGAACTCAGGAATCTCTTTATGTCTTCCCCCCTCCCTTCCCCTCCCTCTTTTGTGTCTTCTACGTATAACTTAGTATAATATGTTCTAAAGGCATCTGCTATCTCATGAACCCCTTGGACCATTGTGCCTATCCCAGGATGCCACACTTTCATTATCGTTGCTCTTGCCCATTTTGCCCTGAGCCTGTAAGCCAGGTAGCGCAACGATCGAGGTCCCCCCTCATAATGTTGTTGTCTCAGAAAAAGCAACCTCTGTTCCACCTGATAATCTAAAATTTTATTTATTTATTTTATTTAAACAGCAGTTTGGAAAACCTTTGAGCCATAGGCTCATTTACAAAGGTACCTTGTCACAGTAAGACAAACGAAAATACACAGTATAACAGTACAACACATAAGTATAACAGTAACTTAAGACATAGATACAAACAAGCTGGTACAGGTAGGATTTATGCAAACAATACCAGAGTTATGTTGTCCTTAGCAGCTTAGTAATAAGCTTTGTCATAAGTATTGAGTACTGCTTTGACTAGTGGCAATTACAGCATCAGTGTTAATAAGGTGGTTCGTGTGAAGTTTTGAAGCACGATATAGTTGGAGCTCGGAGATGGAGGGGCAGTGTGTTGAACCAGGAGGGGGCCCTAAAGCTGAAGGCTCTTTGGCCGTGAGAGGTCCTAGCTCTACGGATAACAAGAGAGGTTTTCCCAGAGGTCCGAGTATGAACTAGTGGGACAGAGCGGCGTATGGTGGTGGTCAATCCTGGTGGGGATAGCCCAAGGAGGGTCTTTTTGTAAGGGTACAGGTCAGATATTTGAGGCCGCCAAGATCAAGTACCAGCGCTTTAGCGCACTAGTAGACAGGGTGTGTCAGCCTAGGTGCTCCAGTAATTAACCTGCAGACCTTATTCAGAGTAGTGCGACTTTTATGGAGTGCGGTCTGATCAGCAGCACCATACACTGGCAGTCCATAGTCCACTAGGGACAGGATAGAGGAGGTGACTGTGAGTCAAGAGCCTTCGGGAGGCAGTGTTTATACCGTGTAAGATGCCCAATCGGATATTAGTGGCAGTGGCTAGGGCAGCGATGTGTCCATGGAAGGAGAAGGAGGGTCAAATGGATCCTAGGTATTTATAGGAGCAAACTTGTTCGAGTGGGAAAGAGGACCCAGAGTGAATGAGGAGTTTGAAGTTGCAGGACTTGTTTTGGGGATGAGTGAAGAACATGGTTTTGGTTTTTTTAAGATTTATCACCAATCTATGTTCCTTGAACCAGCCCTCGGCTTCAGTGAAGGACTTCTGCAGCGAGTCCTGGAGGGCAATAGGGTTACGACTTGAGGCAAAGATGACTGCATCATCAGCATACAATAGAATGTTCCCCGAGCAAGAACTCTCTCTTATAGTCCAACAACTGTCTCCTCCGCTCCTTGTCATACTTTTGTTTTCGCTGCCCTTCCAAATCTGCTATCAGTCCCATTAGCTTGAGTCTTCTGGCCTCCCTCTCCCTCTTTTTCCTCGAGGACAGTTGGATAAATTTACCTCGCAGGACTGCTTTTGCGGCGTCCCAGCGGATGGCCTGCGTGGTATCCTGCTCTGTATTATCTAGAAGGCAAGCCCTATAAGTTTCTACTATTTGGTCCCTGATTTCTTTATCTTTCAAAACAGAGGTGTTCAGCCACCATAAGGTATTCCGGCGAGTCTCCCCTAGGTCTATTTTTATATATATGGGTGCATGATCAGACAAAAGTAAGTCCCCTATCCATGTATCCTCAATTCTCTGTACCTCAGTCTTTGTGACTAGAATATAGTCTAGCCTTGAATATGTGTTGTGGGCTGCAGAAAAAAAAGGTATAGTCCCTCTATCTAATGTGTTGGTGTCTCCAAGTGTCTAATAATCCCATTTCTCCTATCAATTTCTGGATTTTCCTAGCTGTTCTATGTGGTTTCCCTCTTACCCCCGAGGAGGAGTCCATATCCGGGTTCAAAGGCAGATTAAGGTCCCCCCCACAAATTATGACTCCCTCCCCGCACTCTAACAGAGTGGCTAGAAAGGAACGATACTCACGTAGTGTTGAGCAAGGGGGAAAGTACATGGATGCCAATGTGACAACATTGCTCTTAAGTTTACCTTTCAGCATCGCGTATCATCCCCCCTTATCTGTCTTAGCCTCCATTTTTTCAAATGGGGAATTAGATGACACCAATACCATCACGCCCCTCCTTCTACCATTCTTATAGGAAGATGCAGCAATTTCCTCAAAACCCAATTTTAGGAACTTATTATGCTCCTTCATCGACAAATGGGTCTCCTGGAGCAATACAAAATCTGCCACAGCTTTCCTTACCTGGCTCAATATTTTAGATCTTTTAACAGGGTTTGTAAGGCCATTAACATTATAGGAACAAACAGTCGTACCCTTACCTGCCATCAAAAGGGTCTGCAGTTAGAAATATATTCTCAGGGTCCCCCTGGACTCCTCCTTGAGAGCCCCGTCGCACATCTCCCTTCTTTATTTCATTTAACTCTCTATTATGATGGAACACACCCCAGACATGAAACAACATAAAAACCATTACTTGATAACAGTAGCTCAACTTTACAGCCAACTGGGCTAGTAACTGATGCATGATCTTTGACCTCCAAGGTAGAAGTCCCACTTTTTGGGGCTGTAGTCCTACCTCCACCTTATACAGACGGAGGCAAGTTCAGAGGGGTTACCAGTGTCTCTACAATGGGAGACCCCCTCTAGAGAGCTCTTGTTCGTAACTTGAAGCTCTTTGCTTTCCTGTGTGATCAATTACTCTATTGATCAGAAAAGCTTTTTATTGGAGCACTGCGTGCCCAAGCATCTTCCAAAAGAAAATGATGTTCTGCTCTGATCTAACCGTCTTTCATATAAACATTTGACTCCTGACCTAATCCCAATTTCATGTCTTCTATAGGGTGGAGAAATCTCCCTCCACCACTTCCCCAACTGGGGTACCCCCACAGGGGGGAGACGTTAGTCTCCCCTCACGTGGGAGGGAAGCAAACCCCGCAGCAACCAAGCAAGAATCATTGCCCCCTTCCCCAATCCCCCTCTCCTTCTCCATAATTCACTGACCTGACTAATTTTGTTTATTTTGTTCATTAATTCCTCCATGGTATTCCTTTTTCCTCATACCTCATAAGCTTCTTATCTGTTCATCCCCATGTTTTGTGTTATTAATGCCCATTCTTGTACTCCCGATATCTTAAGCCCATAGCATTGTACGGTTTCAGATATAATGATCTGCACTTTATATATTTCTTCTCGAGCCAGGCCTCTTCCTCTGTTTCAGCTCCATAACTGGGGCCCCTTGTTTTACTTTTACCACAAATCCTCTACAGTGGCCCCTTTCCAGTGTCAAACCAAAGATTAGCCCCTTTATATTCCCCCCTCCCACTTCCACCCTCGCCCCCCCCATCAGTCATGTAAAAAATAACCCAGTTCCTGATGGTGATATGATTCTTGCACTTCTGTTTTGTTTCCCTTCGCCCTCCTTCCACTACATCCACGTTTATATCTGCTCATAAACCCTTCCACATCAAATCCCGCTTCCCTGAGGCATCCAGTATCTACATAGCATTATAACTGCTGCAGGAAGTCGGGAGACATTAACCCCCCCCCCGCAATCCCATAAGGTTGTTTAATTATTATTCATGTGCCATGTAGTCTGATTATGCAAGCATAGTCCCCAGTTATTAAAGTCATTTTCATTTCTCTTCAAGCGCTCTGAGCACACTGTACTCCCTTTAGTCCCCATCATAGTCTCTTTTAAGTAAGTACTTGCAGTGTATTCCCCGTTTCACAGCTTCATCCTTCAGCCGTTGAGTTGTTATTCAGCACAACGTCTTGTTCTCTTGGAGGGTTGCCTTGTTCCTGCTCTCCTCACTCTGGTTCTGTGTCTGGGGTTTTATTTTGGCTAGGACCTTGTCCCACACCCCAAACATGTCCCTAGTTGAAACACCATTCACTCTTTTTGGGCCTCTTTTGAACCAGTTCCGCTCCCCCAGCTGCTGTTGAATCCGCTGACCCTGCTCCTCAGGTATGTGCAACCCCACTCTCTCCACGAACTCCTTAGCTTCTGCCTGCTCTTGAAATCTCCAAATACCCTTTTCTGTTTGAACTTTCAGCCTAGCAGGGTATTCAACAAAGGCCTTTACCCCTTTTTGCTGTAATAATTTAACAACCTGTAGCACCTTCCTTCTCCTCCTAGCAAGCAGCTGTGGGGTAAAGTCATGGTCAAAAAACAGTCTGGCGTCTCCGAAATACATAGTTTTTCTCAACCATGCTAGGGCTAATACCTCCTCTTTGGTCCTGTAATCAAGGAACGCAAACACTATCGATCTGGGTCTGGACTTCTGATCTCGTGGCCGCGGTACCAGTGATCTCTGAGCCCTAATAATGTCCAGTCGCTTATCAGTAGGTAAATTGAGGATCTCTCTTAAAAATGAGTCGATAAAGTCTATCATGTTCCCCGATTCTGTTCCTTCTGGTACTCCATGGATCCGAATATTGTTTTGCCGGTTCCGATTCTCTAGTTCCTCAAGCTTCTGTTCCAGCAGCATGGTGCAATGATGCAGCTCCAGCAAGGCCGAGTTTTGCACGTCTGTGGTCTGGGTATATTCTGTCATTACCGTCTTCAACTTCTTGTGTTTTCTGGTGTAATTTTGCAATGTCTTGGCATTGATCTAGTGTTTTAGCCTCCAATCTCTGCAGAGTATCGTTTATTTGTTGTAGGGTTTGACAGAGCTGCCGAGAAGTAATCATGCATTCTGTTTCTTGAGCCATGCTCTCAGGCTTCTCCGCACTTTGTGCTGTGGATTCGCGCTCTGCATAGGCCTTCACTCGGCCGTTCTGTACCTGCTCAGCTATCTTTTGTTTTACAGCTCCATTAAACTGAATCTCCTTCAAATGGTGTTTGGGTCCCATTAGATAGTCTTTTATTGATCTCTTGGTCAACAGGATTGACGTTTTCTTTATGGATTAATGTGGATTGTTTCTGGTCAGTCATTCAGCGCTTTGTTTAGGCAGCCATTAGGTCTGTGCCCCAACCGGAAGTCCGAGTCCCTTTAGTCTTGATACCGTCCTAGTGACCCTGCACTGGATATTATCTAACAGCTTTTTAACTTTTACTAAATATGGGGCCCAGAATGAAGCAGCATAATCAAGGTAAGATCTTATGAAGGCTTTAAACAGTGGTATCAGGCGTAATTCACTCCTACCAATGAAGGACTTGCAGATTGATCTAACAATTCTGTTTGCTCTTAGCTCTTAGTGTTATCTTCCTACACTGGTCCCCATGTGTGAGGTCGGTATTAATTGTAATTCCCAGGTCTGTTGAGGTAACCTCTCTCAAGATGGTTCCATTTTTGAAGGGCTCCAACGCACCCAGGTTACCTAGGCAATGGAGGCTTGACCCTCTTCTTTTGAAGGACCAAGGGTACATATCCTTCATGTCTGAGCATATCCACAAGTATTTAAAATTCAATAGGAAAGGTGACACCTCTCACAGGACTAGATGGGAGGCCTTAAAAGCTTTTATCAGGGGTCAGACCATCTCATATTCGACTCGTCAAAGACATACTGAGGGGGGAGAGTTGTCCTTTTTAAGAGCTAAAATTGAGGCCTGTGAGAATGCTCACAAATTGAACCCTACTAGGAGCCTACACAATGTTATCCAAAAGCTAAAGTGGAAATTTATTATCTGAATAGTTCGAAGCTTGAAGAGTCTATCCTTTTAGCTAACGCAGGGATGTATTTTGATAGGGACCATGCTGGGAAGTTACTAGCATGACAGATAAAGAAATATGAAGCTGAGAGAATGGTGGGGCAAATCCTTAATAGTCAGGGGCAAATGGTGTAGAATACAGTGGAAATAGGGAGAGCCTTTGTGGATTTTTACAAAGCCCTTTATGCATTAGAGTGTCAGCCTGACCAGAGAGAATATGACTCCTTCTTCTCTGGTGTCCCCCTCTGGAGGTTGGATGACGAGGCAGCTGGGGACTTGGACTCCCCACTGACAATGCAAGAAATTCTGTCCGCACTTAAATCACTTAAGGGAGGGAAGGCCTCTGTCCCTGATGGGCTCCTCATTGACTTTCTTAAAACATTCTGCACCTCTCTTTTGGAACCGCTGTTTGACATGCTGGTTGAGAGTTTAAAGACTGGAGAACTACCCCCCTCCACACGGTCTGCAACAATCACAGTTCTGCCAAAGCCAGGGAAGAACCATACAAAGTGCACCTCCTACAGGCCCATATCTTTTTTAACTGCTGATTACAAAATTCTGGCTACGGCTGTGGCTTTTCAATTGGATTCTCTGCTCCCAAATTTGATACATGAGGACCAGTTGGGATTTGTGCAAGAACGGCAGGGGAAACACAATATCTGATGCACACTAAATATTATATTTCGTTGGGGCAGGAATAAACACAAACATGGAGTGGCAGTATTGGTCCTGGATGCTGAAAAAGCATTTGACCATGTGGAGTGGAGGTACCTTTTTGATACACTTGGTAGATTGGGAGTGGGACCAAATTTTGTAAATGGATACGCACTCTGTACATGCAACCACTAGCTCAGGTAGCGGTGAACAGTACGCTGTCACGTCCCTTCACCCTGGGGTGCGGCACCCGACAGGGATGCCCATTGTCCCTGTTGTTATATGTCCTCTCTTTGGAACCTCTAACCACTGATCTCAGAGCACACGACAGAATTAGGGGATTTGTGGGGGGTTGGAGGGAACACAAGATAGCCATGTATATAGATGATCTGCTTCTTTACCTACATAACCCAACGTAGGACCTCCCTGCTAGCCACCAATTGATGAGAACATATGGGGAACTTTCTGGCCACAGGGTCAACTGGACCAAAAGTGAATTAATTCTAGTAGGATCACTGGACCGAGCCTACTTAATTGCCAACTTAGAGGGCTGCAAATGGTGTCTCAACTGAAATACATGGGAGTACAGCTGTCTGCGTCAATCAGGTCATTGTATGCCCTCAACTTCAGACCTCTCCACTCCAGAATAGCTGTGGACTGTGATAGATGGTCAGCCTTGCTGTTGTCACTGTTAGGCAGAGTGGGGGTGGTGAAAATGACAATCCTGCCGAGATGCCTCTACCTATACCAGTCTCCACCCATTAAAATTTCCCAAGCCCATTTCAAAATCCTTGATGCTGTAATTTACAGGTTTCTATGGCAGGGGGGGCAGTGCTAGAATAAAAAGAGCAACTTTACAGTGGCAGTCCAAGGAGAGAGGCACTGGGTTACCCAATTTTAGGGTTTATTACTGGGCAGCACAATTGACTTTCTTGCCCACTGGCCTGGAAACGGTGGGGTGCTCATGGCTGGGCCTTGAGGAGGACTTGTTGACTAGCAACCTTAGAAATGACACCCTAGCAGTGGCTCTGGGAAATCCCAGGGGGGACAAATTACTTAATCCATTTACAGACACCTCTTTAGGGGTCTGGTTTCGGGTCCATCAACACATTGGGCATGACTGTATTGTGTCTGCACACTTGAGCTTACTCGCAGTGGTTGATAAAAAAGGCCTTTGCTCACTCCCCTTGATAGAACGTCTTTGGAGCTGGAGAAGAAAGGGACTGGTTTCTGCAGTGCAGCTATACAAGGGAGGGGTGATAAACAATTTCCAAGCCATTTGTGTGGAGTGGGGAATCCACCCAGGTGATTTCTTTGTATATTTACAGGTCCGACAGAGGTGTGGCGACATGCTGTCAGTTGCACATGGATGGTCAGCCCCTTCCCCTTTTGAGGAGGAACTTTTCATGCCACAGCCGGGTCAGAGACTCCTCTCAGTATTTTACCACATCATGCAAGGCCACTAGCAGGGTGCTGCAGACTCCAGCAGGCATAATTGGAGCAGGAACCTACTTATCCCTATAGACCGTAACACTTGGAGATTAGTCTGTTCCCACTTCCAGAACTGTTCATATAGCAATAAGCTACGCCTGATTCAGATAAGCTTTATGCATAGGGCTTACATAACTCCTGCCAGGCTGCATTCCATGGACAGTTTGAAATATGAGTTGTGTCCTAAATGTGGGGTAGCGGTGGGTGATTTCATCCCTCTGGCTCTGACCTGCCCCATAGTTGCTCCTTTCTGGCACTCCTTCCATAATATTATGAGCCAAACTTTGGGTTATAACCCCTCAAAATCTCCCTTGGAGCTACTATTGGGGGTGGACCCTGCCCACCCCAGTTGGGAGAGTAATAATCCTCTCTGGTCTCTGGCACTTATGAATGCCAGGAGGACCTTGGTTCAGGACTGGATGTCACCCTCCCCTCCCACAATTGCCAGGTGGGTTAGCAACCTCATGTCATGTATGAGCCTAGAAAGGGCCCAGATGAATGTATTGGGTAGATCCAATAAGTTCCTCAAGGTCTGGCATCCATTGATCATTGCAGTGGAGTCTGGAATCTTCCCATTGTGAAGGTTCCTGGGGCCCAAGGGGACATTGGTGGAGACCCTATATTCCACCCCTTCTTCTTTTTTGTGGTGGACTCATCCTTTTAATGTCCGAGTCTCTTGTCACGACCACTATGTGCAGGGGACCTAATTAAGATTTTGCCACCTGACTCTTACAACATGTTCTGGCTCTGAGCCTGGTGGTTATGATGCTCTTTTGGGTGTCACAGTGTGCTTTGTTCTGCTAGCTGGCTGCCTGAGTCTTTCTCTGTATGCTCCAATATTTACATGGAGTACATCTGATGGTCTGTGTTGTATGGGTAAAGACATTGTTATGTAATTGTTTATGAACTCCTATAACTGAATGCTGTTAACAAACCATGTGATATAAGCTGTATGTTTGATCTTTGCACATCCTTAACTCAATAAACTATTTTGGAAAAAAAAAAAAAGATGGTTCCATTTAAAGTGCATGTATAACAGCTGTTTTTTTCCCAAATGAACAACAGAGCAGTTATCTACATTGAAAAACATGTCATTGTTAGAAGCCCAGTTATCTCTCTTGTATAGATCCTTAGTGAGTGTATTATGTTTACCAATGCTATCCACTTCAAAGTCTAGCTTTGTATCATCTGCGAATTTAATAATACTGCACTGAAGTATATGGTGTAGGTCACTAATAAAAATACCGAACAGAATTAGCCCCAAGACTGAACCCTGGCAAAACCACTAGTTACTTCAGTTTTCTCGGACAGGGTTCAGAGAGCGACCCTGTAGCCATTCCTCAACCTACCATTTGATATATGCATTTAGTCCCATATGGACCATTTTAATTTGTGGTACAAGAATGCCCCTTAGCAAAACCGTGTTGCATTTGGTCCTTAAGTCCTCTGACTACTATTTAACTTTCCAGTTTGATTTTCAGAAGTTTTTCTGTGACTTTACAGACCACCGCTGTCAAGTTGATTGGCATACCTCTCAACTTCTCAGTATTAAAAATCATAGCAATGGCCTTCAAAAAGCGTAACAAATGGCCTGAATGTGTAACACTTCCTTGTTTTAAACAATAACATGTCTACAAATAGTGAGCCCCATATATTTTGTGTTAAGGAATGTTTCTATCAACTTAGTTCAATGATTTAATAGTTTGTGTGTCCAGAAATAGCTTGAACATTATTAAGAACATCAGTAAATCTAAGTGGAGCAATGGTAAATTTGAGTGTGAAGATCATAGCGCTGTGCAAAATTCATAGCAGTTGAGAGGCGTACGGATTGGATGGAAATTACTGGCTGATGATCTAGTGCCCTTTTCATATATCAGAACTACAGTGGCCCGCTTCCTTTACTCTGAGCAATTAAAGCTACAGTGCAATTTTTATTATTAGTGCAAAACACTGCAAATATAAATGTGTAAGTACAAATGTGCAAAATGTGCAGTCTAAAAAGCAGAGGTCATTCAATCCCAGTAATAAAAACATATGTACATAAACAACAAGGTACAGGGCTACAGAAGGGGAGGGGTGAGGCAGAGGGGTAAGGATATTGGATCAGACAGGCAGAATTTATTTTAAATAGATTTGCTGATCCATATTTGGGATCTAATAGCACATAAAACCACATTTTTAAAGTTGGGCTGGTGGTGCAGGGGGCTAAGATGCAGTCAAGCATCTTACATCTCACCACACTGGCGACCTGATTTCAGGAACGAGCTTGGGTTGGGGGGGGGTCGAGAGAGGATTGAGCAGCCGCCTGGCAGCTCTCCTCCCTTCGATTCAGGTGGCAGGTCTTCTCGGCTCTTAGCTACCACCAGGTGGAGTCCTGGTGCTAGTGTCTATGCTATGGGGGGCTAGAAGGACTTCTGGGTGGGTGGAAGGAGGCTGCGGTTCCAGAGCGCATGTGCACTTCCACATGCATTCGCTTCTGTGCCACACTGCAACTCCAGGACCTTGGGGAGAAAATCAGGAGGAAAATGGAAAGGGAACTGGGCTCCATGAAGCCTTGCCCGAGGTGCCATAGCCCACCCTGCCATTCCACTGGTACGTAGGGATTTGGATGAGAGTCTCTGGGAGGGAGCACACCTCCCCCCTGGCCCTGCCATGGGGGAATATTCAAGGGGGAACCCCCACCCCATCTGGGGAGAGCCAGCTGACCGACGGCACTGAGCAATAGAGCTGAGAAGAGCTACCCGGTCAGCCCAAGGTGTATAAACACCTTTATAAATGAAAAAGAAAAACGGAATCTCGACAAAAAGCCTTTGTTTATGATTAGGTGTTTTGTAAGCCAAAACTATTTTTTTAAGTGTTTCAAGTTACTTAACTTTCTTGTTGAATAGTCTGGGATTCGGCAACATGGCGGACACTGCGCGGTTCCATTTCATGTGAAAGTGCGGAGCCACACCACTCACTTCAATGTAAGTGTATTGACACTTAAAATAACAGTTTTGCTTGTGAAAAGCCTAGTTGGGGGTAAGGCTTTGGGGGTGGGGAGATTCTGATTAGTACAACTTTCCTTTAAAAGTCTCTGTCATATCCCCTCTCTCCCTTCTCTCCTCTAGGGTGCACATATTTAGCTCTTTTAGCTTCTTTTCATAGGGCTTTTGATGCAGACCCTGCATCATTTTGGTTGCCCTCCTCTGGACTGCCTCCATTCTGTCTATGTCCTTCCTGAGATGTGGTCTCCAGAACTGGGCACAGTACTCAACATGAGGTCTTAACATCGATCTATATAGGGGCAGCACCACCTCCCTGTTTCTGCTGGCAGTGCCCCTTCCTATGCACCCCGGCATCCCACTAGCCCTATGGACTACCTTGTCACACTGCTGGCAACCTTTAGGTAATCTGGAATTATTACTCCTTGGTCTCTTTCCTGCTTGATCTTTGTCAGTATCAATTCACCCATTTTGTACTCTGCTCCTGGGTTTCTATGACCAAAGTGCATTATTTTACACTTTTTTGCATTAAAACCCAGCTGCCATACCCTTGACTACTCCTCCAGTCTTTTCAGGCCACTGGCCATCCTTTCCATCCCTCCCAAAGTGTCCACTCTATTACAGATCTTGGTATCTTCCACAGAGAAACAGACCTTTCCTTCCAGTGCCCCTACTATGTTGCTTATAAAGACATTGAAGAGGACTGGTCCCGGCACTAATCCCTGAGGTACCCCACTGGTCACCCTCCCTAGGAGGCAGCATAGTGCAGTGGTTTAAGGCTTTGAGCTGCAAATCTGGAGACCTGGGTTTGAATCCCACAGCCCCCACTTGCATACTGTGTGACACTGAGCAAGTCACTTAACTTCCTTGTGCTCTCAGTTCACACCTGGAAACAAGATTTGGCTTAGTGTGCCTCTCCTGGTTAAACAATCCCCCCCCTTCCCTCTTCCTCAGGGTAAACTCCGTTTACCACCTCCCTCTATGTCTTGTTCCCTAACCAGTTTTTTATCCAGGTTACCACCTTAATACCCACCCCCAAGTTCCCCAACTTGTGCAGTCTCCTGTGAGGAATGGTGTTGAAAGCCTTACTGAAGTCCAGGTAGGCCATGTCCACCGCCACTCCCTGATCCAACTCCTTGATCACCCAGTCAAAGAAATCTTTCAGATTTGTTTGGCCTGACCTTCCCCCTGTGGAACCATGCTGCCTTGGATCCTGTAATCTATTGGATACCAGATATTCCACAGTCCTTTCCTTTAGCAGTGTTCCATTAACTTCCCCACCACCGATGACAGGCTTATAGTTTCCTGCCTCCTCCCTGCTACCGCTTTTGTGAAGTGGGACTATCTCTGCCCTTCTCCAGTCCCCCAGGACCACTCCGGTCTCCAGTGATCTATTAAATAGTTCTGTCAGAAGTGCAGCCCGCAGCTCCCTGAGCTCTCTCAGCACCCTTGGATGTACCCCGTCTGGTCTCATAGCTTTGTCTACCTTCAGGTTAGCTAGTGCTTTCCAGACTTTCTCCTCAGAAAATGAGCTGGTGTCCACTTCCCTCCCATCAGTGCTCCTGGTGCCTTTTTGAGGTCCCTCCCCTTCTACTGTGAAAAAATTGAGAAGTATTTGTTCAAGATGTTTACTTTTTCTTGATCCCTCTCCATAAGTCACCCCCACTTTAACTACACAATCCCTCCCTTTTCCCCTTTTGTTAATCCTTGAGCTGTTCTTTCCTCTATTTGCGCCTTTGCATTCCTTACTGCTTTGCCTGCCTCCTTCTGTTTTCCCAAATACACTTCCATATCCTTCTCTGTCTGGATCTCCTTATACCTTCTGAATGCTACATTTTTAGTCTTTACCTTTTCTGCTACCTCCTTTGAGAACCACAGCAGTCTCCCCTTCCTTTTACTCTTGCTTATCTGCTTGACACAGCAGTTTGTTGTCTTCACTATGCCCTCTTTTATTCTGGCCCACTCTTTCTCCACCCTCTAGCCCACTCTTCCTCTACCCTCTCCAGGTCCTCTTGTCCTGCCAGGTCCTGCCTGAGGTATTTACCCATCTTAGTAAAATCAGCCCTTCTGAAGTCCAGGACCCTCGCCATTGTGTGGTTGGATTCTGCAGCTGTTCTTATGTTGAACCACACTGTATGATGCTCACTGGTCTTCAGATGGCTTCCCACCTTGATGCCTGCAATATTGTCCCTGTTAATAAGCACCAGATCCAGTACTGCCCCATCATGAGTGGATTTGCTGACTGGATGCCTGAGGAACGTCCCCTGAAGGGAGTCCAGGATGTTTCTGTTTCTAGCTGAAGCTGCCACAGAGAGGCTTCAATCTACATTCGGTAGGTGCTGGTCACTGAGAGGAGTGGTGTTTTGCTTTTCGTGCCCGAGCTTGTGGAGGAGGCCCAGGTAGCAGGGCTGCACAGCTAATTTTATTTTTTCATAAGGTCTGCCACCTACTGCCTAGAAGTGCAGCCTTTCCAGAATTTCTTATCGCAGTCACCCTCCAGTTTGTTCAGTTTGTCTCTCCTGCTCTTCTTTGTCGCACACAGGAGGAGTGCCATGTTAGGCTGGTAAACACTGAAGCCAGATCTGCTTGCACGCAAAGAAGGCCAGTCAGGTGGCTTTGGGCAGGAGAGTTATTGTTTTTACCCTCTGAGCAACCTGTTCCTTGATGAAGTTTTTTGCGAAGGGAGTCCGTCAAAGTACCAAATTACTGAACTACCAAATTGTGAACCGTGAACGTCTTGAAGCATCAAGTTACTGATGCCTGTTGGACACCTGTCAGAAGAAATCTAAGAAATCTACACAAGATGGCAGAGTGACGGTAACATTATCAGTAACATTATCAAAGTATTACCAAGTGCTTCTTAAATCTACAGAATTTAAAAATTTTCTGTGACTGAACTTCCAGTACACGGGCAACTCATGCTCAAGCATCTAATAGCTTTTTCATAAGAATATTACCAGCTCACCAGTTTGCACACAAGAACACCTTAAGAGCATCCTGAGAACTTTTTAACATTTTAACTGTGTGTTTTAACTGTTGTGTTAATCATTAAGTTTCAACCATCTGCTCTCTCTCTCTCTGTTGTTCTATCGTACATTTCATTCTGTATTTTGTATCCCTTATTTGTTAGCTGTTAGCTGATAATACTGATTATGACTGATCAGATTTTTTATGAGCATGTGTGGTATTTTTTCCTGATGCAGCACCACTTTTTTGAATCCTCTTATCAATAAGATTGGGTGATTTAGACTCTGGATTTGCACCCAGTCTATTTAATTTAGACCTGACATGGTCACTTTTGCTCTATGGTTAAATCCGTTCTAACATTGAGCAAATTCTGCAAATAAGTGGTCTCCTCTGTGGCCCTCTCTGAGACACTAATATTGCACAAGGACCTGAATCAGATTTTTTCACTGGGTGGCTAGGTGCCTTGCAAAGATTGAAGGCCTCCACTTCTCTGAATAGAGAACATTTTTTCAGCTTTTTTTTTTGGAAAGTCTGTTGCAGCCTTATAGACATTTTACCCAGATGCATAGGATTATTGTAATTGCATAACTCTGGATTTGGTCTTTCAGCCTTTTACTTTAGTTTTTTTTTTTTTAGTGCATGAAAATTATATGAAACTGTTTTAGCTGGAATCAGATTGGTGGTTTGCAGTCATATGCTGACACTCTAATTTGTATGTTTGGAGTTTATATGTTTTTTATTGGTTGGTTAGCAGCAAGAAGCTGCATTTTTAACTTGCATTTTAACCTAAATGTACACCAGAAGTGGGAAAATGCTCCCTGCAAGGGGAAAAAAAAACAGTGGAAGCGTTTATGAGGAGCCTCTGCTTATTACTACCTCTACTCCAACTGATGTTAAGTCCGATGAAAAATGTATTTCTTATGCAGAGGCACTAGAATCATATATATTAAGAAGGCTTCTGATTTAAAAAAGACAAAACAAACCAATAAAAACACCACAAAAGCTTTAACAATACCAAACAACAAAGATAGGGAGGAGGAGCTTAGTATGAATTCCCAGGGAGTAGCCCCTGAAAAGAACAAAAAGGAAAAAAAGAAAAAAGAGGCAAAGAGTAGAACTTGTGTATCAAATGATGAGGCACAAGTAATTTCCCAGAAAATCACTGAATACTTTTCACCTGACCATCAAAAAAATAACAGACTGAAATGTGCAGGATGCCATATAACTCCCAACTTAAAAGAAAAATCTGAGTCTACCTCATTTAGCTTGTCTAACTTTGTTTTTGATAATCCACAAGCCACCAATATGGAGCTTTTTAGCCCCCTCGAAATTTCTTCACGTCTCTCAGAACTACTAGATCAAGAACAACCCCAAGTGAATGGCAATGTATCCATTCTGGCTGCTTCTCCCAGCACAGTTTTTCCTAGACTTGATAGGGAAGTCGAACAAATTGAACTGGAGGAAGATCTTCTGGTTCAATGTCCAGACACTCTATCAAAATACACAGTTAATGCACTGGCACACCCTGTAATGAAAAATGTTGTTCTTTTAGAAGCCCTTAAAGAACTAATAACTAGTACGGAAGGCTTTATTAGTACCACTTATACTAAGATGCATAGTCTAGACAATAAAATTGAGACCTTCATGCAACAAATGAAAACAGAAAACCCTTCTTTTTCAACCTGAAACCCCCAAAAAGGCTTGAGGAAGGAAAAGGGTGCTAGGCCTAAAAGGGAAAAAAAAGGGTAAAGGCAAGGGTAAGAAAAATGGTGCTGATGGACAATCAGCAGCAGTTAACCCATTAACTAAAGCATTAAAGTCCCCTATATTAGAACCCAAGACTCTTGAGAAGATTTCAGAAGTAACTAAAAAAAATGAAACCTCTACAAATAATCAACAATTTGCAGAAGGACTTAGAAAAACAGAGATAGAAAGGACAGGGGAAAAAAGAGGTAATCACGCAGGCAGAACAAAATACTGAGAAAAACGATACTGGGCAAGGGAGGGAAAAAAATCCTGGATATTGACAGGAAATGAAGTCTGTTTAAGAATTGATGGAATTTTTGAAAAACATTATGAAACTATAGAAACCCTTAGAGACATCACTGAGTATTTAGAGACAGCAGAATTGTGTATTTCTCTGGCTAAGGGAAATATCATTATGACCTGCAGGGACCATAACAGTGAACATAAACCAGTATACGTTCTTATCTCTGGTATGAAGTTAGCCAAGGACATATGGACTAAATTGCCTAGATTAAACCATTTAGGACTGGAATTATGGGCCCCAATAACCTAGAAAACAATTAACTTACAATTATTGCAGGACAAGGCCCAAAGTTGCTTACTAGATCAGGATACCTTTACAAAAAATCTTAAGTCCCTTAAATGGGTATTTAAGAATCCTGAACCATCTAGGAAGCACGAGAAACCCGATATTCTTTTATTATTCATAGTCAATAAGTTGTCAGGGGAGAATGAGGTAATATTCTTCTCTTACATTAATTCCCCGATTGCCTCCAAATTGAATTTAGATATTGAAAAGCAGCACATTAATTATGTTGTGTGAGCTGTCCAAGATGGACAAGGAACACAGACAGACCTGTTCTGCGAAACCCCTGAAATTTATTACCAAATCAAAAACCATGAGGATGAATTTGATGGTGAGGGTTTGTTTATGGTTGATATGCTTGATCTCCCAATGGGAGAAACACATGACCCAGAATCGAATCAATAACTGGAGTTAAAGAGTAATCTCTCATTGGAAATAGGAATGGTCTTGGAAGACTCCAAGACTAACTCATGGAATTGTAACTTACTATCATGGAATATAGCTGGGCTTTCTGGCACAATTACAGATTATGAAAGCTGCTCTTTTATAACCTCACATGTAATAATCTTTTTTCAAGACACTTGGGCAATAGAGGATGTAAATCTCAGTGGGTGCCAGGCAATTACAAATCCTGCTATAAAGATGAAGAAATTTGGCAGGCCAATTGGAGGGCAGGCAATTTACATCAAAATTGGTCCCACGCTTAAAGTAACAGAAATATTTAAAAACACACAAAATTACATTATATCGATAATATCTTGGGATCAATCCCTTTTCATTCTGATCAACGTTTATCTCCTGCTAAAAAATTCCTCCAATAGTTCCAATATAATCTGGGTCTCTCATAACGTAGCTACTGATTTTGCCTTTAAAAAATATCCGCATGGTACCTTTGTGATAGCGGGGGATTTTAATTCCAGTATTGCCAAATATGATAATTTTATTATATTAGAGACACAGTTAAGTCTGAAGGATTGCAATACAAGAGAAAGTAAAGATAAAGGGGTTAATGAGCAGGGGAATGAATTCAAGAAATTTATTGAGGAAAATGCCTTGCTAATATTAAGTGGTAGACTTGTGGGAGACAGGGAAGGAGAAACTGCTTTCTTCTCATCAAATGGGCAAAGCACTATAGATTTTGTTCTTACTAACCCAGAGAGCTATGAAATGTTCAAATTGCTCAAAATACAAATGAGAACAGAAAGTGATCATGCCTCCTTGAGCTTATATATCAAGACAAACAGGGAAAATGAAATTACTTTAGTGGACACAAGAACTCCCTTGGCACAATTACGTTCTGAGGGAAAACAGCATTTAAAATATAACTGCATCAAAGGTGAAGTATTAAGAGACATCCTTGGCAAATACAAAGATACCCCTTTTTTTGGGGGATCCTCATTTGGATAGTGCCCAAACTTTTGATTGAATTTTGGGACAAATGAATTAACAAATAAAGTCTAATTTACGCCCCTCCTACTTGCAATTCAGCTTCAGAAATAAAGACCTGGTTTGATTATGAGTGTAAAATAGAAAAAAAGAATCTTAGAACACTAATCAAGTAGACCAAAAAACATCCTACAAAGAAAAATTACAATATTTTAAATAAAGCTAAAAAACAATACAATAAGTTCCTTCAAATTAAGAGACTGAGCTTTCAATACAAAACATGGGACCTAATGTACCAAATTATTTTGGGGAAAGATACCAAGGCCTTTTGGAATATGGTGGCAAAAGGAACCAACCCATATCAACCTTCCTTGGCAGTCTACATTCCAAAGGAATCTTGGATGAAACACTTTAAGGATATTTTTTTTCAAAATCCCTTCTCTTACATTAGAAGATAATAAATGGAAAGACTTTGCAGCGACATTGTTGCGTCCTATTGTTTATTTTAACAGAGGAAGGGGAATTGGCTATATTTACGTTAAAAACTTCATCCCCCCAGAAGTTTATAAAGAATACAAAGACTTTTGGGTCCCAACTTTAACTATTTTCTTCAACTTATGTTCATCACAAAACTACATCACAGTATCATGGACCCAAAATATAATTGTCCCTATTCATAAAAAAGGGTTAGTGTATGACCCTATTAATTTCCAGCCGATCAGCCTTCTAGATATAAGTTCAAAAATCTTCTCTAGATTATTACTAAACAGGTTAATCCAGTGGTTAGGCTCCACCAAGCAGATCTCCCAATTCCAAGCAGGTTTCAGGGAGGGTTTCTCAGCCCTAGACAATATTTTCTGCTTGGCCCAGCTTATTGGAAAATACGTCCACCTTAGAAATTCAAAATTATTTGCACTATACATAGACTTTGCCTCTGCTTTTGACTCTATTAATAGGGAAAAACTCTGGGAAATACTCCAAGCAAGAGGCATAGAACACTCACTACTTAAGTTAATAGAGCTACTTTATACTCTGGCACTTCGACAGCAATCAGATTTGACAACAAATGCTCTTTGACACAATTCTTCCCTACAAACAGAGGGGTAAAACAAGGCTGTCTTCTTGCTCCAACATTGTTTAACTTCTATATTAATAATCTATATGAATACTGTATCTGGAAAGTGATACTCTGGAGTCCCCAAAATAGATAATTTATCAGTGCATTCGTTAGCGTACACGGAAAATGTGGTAATTTTTTCACTAACTAAAGCTGGAATGCAAAAAAAATTATCTCTTTCAGAAATGTAATCTCCTTGAATTAAAAGTAAACAACAAAACTAAAATTGTAGTTTTCGGAAAAAAACTTAAAAACTATAACAAACTTCAGTTCAGAATAGGGCAGGAAAATATTGATGTTATTAAGGAGTACTACTACTTGGAAGTAAAATTTGTCTCATCAGCATTCTGGTCAAAACATATCAAGGAACAGATAATAAAAGCTAAAATTAAAGTAAAAGCTCTTTTAAAATTTAAAATTTAATTTCCAGTATGGGGGGAATTCTATTATTCCAGCTTTAAAGGCAGGGGAAGCAAAAATACATCCTTTATTACTATAAAGATCTGAAGTATGGAGCTATGCTAAAGTCGAAGAACTTGAAAAACCCTTATCATATTTCTACAAAACCTTACTTATGGTCCCCTCTGCGACATCAAATGCAATGGTTAGGGCTGAACTGGGAAAAATCCCAATTAAATACTTTAAGGAACTAACACTTATTTCCTACTGGTTAAAAATAATAAATAATAATAAAAATACTATCCCAAAAAAATGCCTTTTGGAAAAAAATTGAATGGCAGGAAGAAGGACTTCCTTCTTCATGGCTCAGCTCATTGAAGAATAATTTGAAAAAAATGAAAATGCTCCACCTTTGGAATGATTATAAAGAACAAATCTTGATCTCGGTACAATACAGGAAAAAAATTAAAAATAAATTGGTCCAGTTAGGGAAAAACCTGGATATGGAAACTATTAAAAAAGTAATCTTTCCTTTGAACCCAGTGCAAAGAAAACTGATTTTGTGAGCAAGGTTTGAAGTTATTAATTCAAAATATACTTATTTTAATAACAATATAGAAAACAACACATATAAATTATGCTCCTGGGAAATTTCTTGCCATTGCAAAAGGGGCTTCTTGGAAACTTTAAACCATTTAATACTGATTTGCCCACTGTATAGCAAAGTAAAGAATCAACTGTTATGGAACCACCTGGAAATATATGCAAGCTCAAATTATGATGTGGTTTTTGTATTGATGCACCCACAAGTTCAAGAAGTTGCTGAACTAATTTCCAGATTTATCACGTCCATTGTTAAAGTTAAGAAAAAAAGATATAGGATTTTGAAGGATGGAAAAGCTCAATGAGACATGATTACACACATTGACTCCCTTAAGAATGAAATCTTGTGTAGCCTTTTTTCCCCCTCTCTTATTAAATAGATGAATGCTTGTTTACACATTCCACAATACTACAATGTAGTCTATGTCTTTGACTTTTGGCACTTTGTACACTGTCTATAATGTCCAGAATGTGTTTCTTTAAACTGTTATTCTTTTTTGATACTTTTTAAATATTTTAATTGTGAAAAAAAAAACATGATATTTGTATTATCCTGATTGATCAAATAAATTGAAACTGAGACTGAAACATTCGGTAGACTGAAGTCCCCCACCAGGAATACATCCCTTTTTTCATCCATTATACCAGCTGCTTCTACCATTTCCTAATCTAAGTCCTCCCCCGTGCCAGTGGCCTGTAGATCACACCGGTACTAATAGTGGCTCCGTTTCCCAATTTGAGGGTGACCCACAGAACTTCTGCCTCCCCATAAATTCCTTGTATTTCTCTTGCTTTTTTTTTTAATTAGTATTTTATGTTTTTTTCTGGGTTTTCTCCCGTCCCACTCCTGCACATCCCCAACGTGATGTACATATGTGGAGAGACATGCATGCACGTCTTACAGGACGCCCCACCCTACTGGTCACCTGATACCATCTGCGCCTTTCACCAAAGCTCCATTTGGTGACAGTGGGACTATGAGTGGGTGACCCCCCCATCTGGGAGGGGAGAGCAATTGCTCAATCCTGCTCCTGCCCTTCCCCCCTTGCCAGCACCCTGGTGACCTGAGATCATTTCCGAACCCGTATCGCCAGCACAGCGAGAGGTAAGGCATCCAGTGCCTCAGCCCACAGCGCCACTGGGCTGGCCTATTTTTTATGCTTTTATGCTTTCCTTCACTTAGCATCACTACTCTACCTTTCCTTCTTACCCTGTCCCTCCTGAACATTTTATAGCCAAGTATGGCCATGCCCCAGTCATGGTTAACAGTGCACCATGATGCAGTAGTGGCCACAATATCTAGGCTGGCCTCTGCCATGATGGCCTCTAGGTCTGGGATCTTATTTCCCAGATGTCTAGCATTAGTACACATGGCCTTCCAGATTTTGTTAGCTCTCTGCTTGATGCTACTCCCAGTTTCCTTTTTGTGCCCCCTTCCTTCCTCTTTTTTTCTGACTGCTTTTTATCCCCCCTTCCTCCTTTGCTAACCCTCTACTGCCATGATCTACTTGCTCTGTGGTGGAACTTATGTCTTGGGATTCCTCTACATATAATCTCATCCTGTGGGGTGGTGGGGCAGTTTCTGCCCCCCTTCTTCTTCTACCACCCCCTCAGCTAGTTTAAATGCTCATCAAAGTCATGTTTAAACCATCCACTAAGAACTGTGGTTCCCCTCCTGAATGGATGCAGGCCATCACCACTTAATAGGCGCTTACCCTCCCAGGTGGGCACCCACATCCTCAATGTAACTGTACCCCTCCACTTTGCACCATTCCTTCAACCATGAGTTAAAGGCACTGGTATGGAACTCCTTCCCCCTCCCCCTGCTGTAGACAGGCAGCACCTCCGTAAAAGTTAGCGTGCACCACCTGTCTAAGACTCCTTCCCAGCTCCCCAAACTCCCTCCACACTGTATCTGCCCCATCTCTGGCAAGGTCATTTGTTCCCAGGTGGACAATGACCTCCAGCTTCCCCCCTCCCTTCCTGTTGCCCTAGCAATCCATAGGCTATGCTTCCCATCCTTCCATGCCGTGGCACCGGGTAGGCACCTCATGTCCCTGTCTTCCCCCTTTCCTACTCACAGTTCTATCTTCCTCACAGTTAAGTCCCCCCCACCCACCAGAAGTTGCTTCTTGCTTCTCTGGGTTCTTTTCCACTCATCTTGGGGCCTCCACCCAAGAGGGCCCCCACCTCCTTTCTGGCCACTGCCATGGGTGCTGTTTGGCAGTCCTGCTCTTCTTGCATGGTGAAGGAACTGGTTGTATGTAAGGAATCTTCCCACCATAGTCCAGCTGCTCCTTCTTTCTAGCAACCCTTGAGGTAACGATGTTGGACCTGGTGGTCCCTGGGTGGGAGAAAATGTCACCTAACTCTTAGTCAGCACAGCCTAGAGTCTAGTGACCTCCTCCTGATTCAACACCAATGCAGCCTCAAATCTAGAGACCTTCTCTGCCAACCCAGACCCAGAGAGATGCAAGCAGATGGGCAGCACCGCAGTCTCCAGAAGGTCTCCCTGAAAACTGCTGCCCCACAAGCACTGCACTGCACCACTCCCCAAATTCTCTATCCCTGCTCTCCCTGTGCTTCCTGTTCTTCTGTCCCAGAACCCCATATGGCTAAGCTGTACCCAGTACCAGTTACTGAAATTCAGTACACCTCCCTTTTATTTACTTACTCCATGTATGTCATGAAGACAGGTAGGTTAGAAACACCAACACTACAAAAATGTATTTTTCTAGGAGCATGGATATGTTGTTCATCCACACTCTCTCTGGCATGTCCCTTTCCCCTTTAAATCTGTCCGGAAGTCTTCAAGCTGACTCTTCCCACCCACCTACGTGATAAATACCTCAGCTCTGTCCCATGACGCCAGATCTTCCTTTCCGCTGGAAGATTCAGGTTCCCTCGTGCTACCTTAGCAGTTTGTAGGCCCTGGATTCTCAACGTCGGTTTTCACCGCCAATTTCTTTAAAACTCATTAGAGTTTACGCCTCCAATCCTAGTGCATCAGACATGGAGAACAAATCATCCCCCGAATTTCGCTGATGTCCCTGTGGCCAGAAAATGTCACACACCGATCTCCACCTCTCGTGCGTCTATTGCTTAGGTGTCGTACATGACACCACTGCTTGCACCATCTGCTTGGCCTTCCATCCCAACGTTCTGGATGACTGCAAGGTGCACTTAAAATTGGGGAGACCGGAGCTTTGCAATCTGCTGGTGAAATCGAAGGAGGCAAGGTGGGCAGTTTCTGTGGCTGTGGGATCCACCGAACAGCTGGAGTAGATGGCGGCTTTTGAGGAGGAAGCTGCTCAAGCTTCAGCCAGTCAAAGCTTTTTCGTACCTCTCAACCTTGGCTCTACCTTTTCTGGTTCCTTTTTGGAATTGTGCCAGTCTCTCTCCACCAGGGGTGAGGCACCCTCAGGCTCGCACTCCTACCGCCCTTGGAAGAGGGACAAGGATCCCAAGTCTTTTTCCTCCAGAATGAGACGTTCCTGGGACTGAGAGAGGTCCGAGTCCCAGGAGCTTGCCGTCTCGACCTCGGTCGAGATCGCTTCCTCGGCTGCCGGCTTTTCAGATCTTCCATCTGGCCAAGGCACGAACACCGAGGAAATGGCTGAACCGGCCGAGATCACTCTCGACCCAATCGAGCCTCTGTCACCGACTCCGGTCAACGATTCCTTAGAAAGGACGCCTGTCCTTTCCTTCCCCAACAAGGAGACCCGGCCCTTGGGTGTCCTGATTGAGGGAAAGGTGCCAGAACCTCGGTTCTCTCCAACTACGGTGTCTCTCGATCGAAAGAGCAGACCCCGTTGGTCTCGATCGAGGACCAGGACCCCTTCGGTTGAAAAACCAAAGAAAGGTCACAAACACTCCAGAAAGAGGAGTCGCCATCGATCCTCATCCTCCTTGGATGAGGAGAGACCTCAACGGAAACTCAGTCGACGTTATGAGGATCTCATGTGGCAACAGCTGATTCTGACCTGTCAAAAGCTGGCTCCACCGGCAGCACCAGCCATTACATGGCCTCTGCCTCCCAGGCCGATGCTGACCCCTCCGGAACCGAAGGCTTCGGTTCCTCCACCTGTGGGGCTGGCACGTATTCTGGCTCAGCCTATTTCAGTCTCCCCACCAATTTTGGTGGAGCCACTGCCTAAGCAGCCTCAGGGAGGGGCTCCCTCGAAAGAGGACCGGACAGACACCAGCCTGCCCTGTTGTCAGTCCATCACTGTTGTCCCCGATCACCCTCAGTGCATCCAGGGAGACATAGGTGGGAAACCATTATATCCTGACTCTTCGGACTTAGATGCCACTGGTTTGCACTCGCATCTGGTCATTCAGGGCATCCTCTGCCTGCTTTCTCAATCTACCAGAATGCCCCTGGAACCCATCCAAAAGAAGGCAGAATACCCCCTTACGGATATCCTCAAGAGGGGGGGATACCCCGATGGAGGCCTTTCCAGTGGCCGAAGCCATTGTTGGCCCGACCCTTGAGCTCTGGCAGCATCCTGCTTCCTGCTCAGCTCCGTCTGCCCGCATTGCCCGCAAGTACATGGTGCCCATGTGGTCCTTGGAGGGGTTCACAGAGCATCCCTTGGCCGAAAGCCTTGTGACAGCTTCTGTGTTCGGATGCACTGGTAGCTCAGCTGACACTGACCACCCCCAGACAAGGAGTCCAAAAATATGGACCATTCTGCCCAGAAGGTCTATGCGGCCTCCTTCTTAGGCCTTCATCAGGCCAGTTCAGCTGTTATCATGGCACACTTCTCTCACACCTTCTTAGGGTCGTTAGATGAAGTCTTCCCTCATATCCCAGCGGACATGCAGACCACTGTGAAGCAGGTCCATGACCAGGGCCATGCTGTTGCAAAACAGCAGCTCCAGATGGCCCTGGACATTGGAGATTCCTGTGCCCGCTCCTTAGCAGCCACAGTGGCCACTCGCCGCAGGGCCTGGCTGAGGTTATCCTCCTTCCTGGCAGAGACTCAGCACAAGTTAGCTGACGTGCCCTTCCTAGGCGCCGACCTCTTCAGTCAAGGAGTGGCTGGTCACCTCCAGCACATAGAGCAGTCCAGTGCCACCTTGGATGCTACCTCTGTGAAGAGTTCTTCGGGCAAGAACAAGCAGAAGTGCAAAAAGAAGCCTTTTTGGCACTCTTCCCCTGCGGTTAGGCAGCCCTCCTTTCAAGGAGGCCAGCAGCAACAGCAGCAGCAGCAGGCTCAAGCTTGGCACCCCAGGCCCAAGCAGGGTCCCCAACAGCCCCATAAAGGAGGCCGAGGTGCTTGTCCAGGAGCCTCCTCCTCCTGTAAGCCTGCTCAGTGATGGGTCAGGGGTTGCCACCCCTACACCTGTCACGCCAGCCCTGGGTCCTCCTGTGGGGGGCTGGCTCCACCATTTTCTTTCCGCCTGGTCTGGTATCACTTTGGACATGTGGGTTCTGGAAGTGGTCGGCCAGGGACTGCCTCTGGAATTCGAGCAGTACCCTCCCAGCTGAGCCCACGCCCCTCGGGAGGAAAGGATCTCAGCTTGCACTCAGTCGGCTCTTCGAGAGGACATTGCTCAGCTCCTCCACAAAGAGGCGGTAGCTCCAGTGCCGGATCCTCCTACAGACCCAGGCTTCATAGCCAGGTACTTCCTGGTGCCCAAGCGGATGGGGGGTTGGTGCCCCATCCTAGATCTCCATGACCTGAATCAATATCTCGGGTCTTGCACCTTTCAGATGGTAACTCTAAACCAGATCATACTATCCCTGGAGCGAAACATGTGGTTCTGTTCACTGGATCTACAGGATGCATTCTTTCACGTCCCAATCCGTCCGTCTCACCAGCAGTTCCTCTGCTTCAGGGTCAAGACGACCCTATACAAGTTCCTAGCCATGCCGTTCGGCCTGTCATCAGCCCCTCGGGTCTTCATGAAGTGCATTGCAGTGGTGGCAGCCCATCTTTGGTGTTGAGGAGTTCGGATATACCCTTATCTCGACAACTAGCTCTTGGCAGGTTCTTCTCTTCAGGAGGTGGAGAGGTCCAGGGATCTGGCCCTTCGAACCTGCTCTCAGCTCGGCCTCTTGATCAACGAAGCCAAGTCAGAACTCATGCCCTCTCAGGTGATGGGCTTCATTGGGGCACAGCTCAACTCTCGTCTAGCCAGAGCTCGGCTCCCAACAGACAGGGCGGAGGTTCTTTCCTCCTTTGCTCGATAATTTCTGGTTGGGCACTTGTGCCCTCCCTGGGACTTTCTGCGCCTTCTGGGTTACATGGCGGCATGCACCTCAGTGGTCCATTGGGCCAGGTGGCACATGCACCCCCTCCAGTGGGAGCTGGCCACCCAGTGGACTCAGAGCCATGGTCACTTCAACCAGCTGATCACTGTAACCCAGAAGATGTGGGATGCTCTCCAATGGTGGACCGCCCCAGAACGGTTGCAGGAAGGGATCCCATTTGTCTGCCCAGAGCCGCCGGTCATCCTGATGACCGATGCCTCTCCCATGGGCTGGGGAGCCCACATGGGGGACGACAGGGCCCATGGGTTCTGGACCCCCGAGGAGTCTCGATGCCACATCAACCTGTTGGAGCTCAGAGCAGTCAGACTGGCACTGTCAGCTTTCGCTCCTCAGCTCCAGGGTCAAGTGGTTCAAGTCCAGACGGACAATACCACGACCATGTACTACCTGAACAAACAGAGCAGCACGCACTCCTGTCTGCTGTGCAAGGAGGCGTGCCTCATCTGGACCCTCGTAGGTCGGTTGGAGGCAGATATCCTAGCTATTCATGTGGCAGGAGTCTCGAACCAACTGGCAGATGCTCTCAGCTGCTTAGGCCAGGCATCCCATGAGTGGTTTCTCCATCCAGAGGTAGCTTACAGCCTGCTCTCCCATTAGGACAAAGCGTTGGTGGACTTGTTTGCCTCCAGGGAAAACACCAAGCTGAGACTGTACCGTGCCTGCCCCCCCTCAGCAGGGCTCGCTGCAGGGGGATGCCTTTTCAATGCCATGGACCCCAGGCCTCCTCTATGCCTTCCTTCCATTTCCCTTGATCCACAAGGTGTTACTCAAGGTGAGGAGGGACAAGGCAAAGGTGATCCTGGTAGCCCCAGATTGGCCATGCCAATTCTGGTACCCAGATCTCCTCAGCCTCAGCTGCAGGCCCCCGGAATGACTTTGTACACACCCGGACCTGATATCATTGAACCAGGGGAAGGTATTCCATCCAGACCTTCAATCCCTGCACCTCACAGCCTGGTACCTGAATGGCTAGAGTTCCAGGCTCTGGGTCTTTCCGAGGATGTCTACACCATGGTGGAGGCATCTCGTAAGGAATCGACCAGGAAATGTTATGCCTTCAAATGGAAAAGGTTTTCTGTTTGGTGTCAGGGTAAGAGTCTGGACCCCTTATTCTGCTCTGAGGCTAACATTCTAGACTACCTTTGGTCTCTCTGCAAAGGGGGTCTGATGTCATCGATCCTTAGGGTGCACCTGGCAGCCATTTCTGCTTACTAGGTGCAGGCTGGTCAGCCGACATTGACACAGGAGACAGTAGTCGGGTGCTTCTTCAAAGGCCTGGATCACATATCCCCTCCGATGCATGAACATCCACCTCCATGGGATCTCTTGCTAGTTTTGGCAAAGCTCATGGGCAAGCCATTCAAACCCATGCACAAGTGTGAGCTCTCACACTTGTCATGGAAGATGGCCTTCCTGGTGGCTATCACGTCAGCCAGAAGGACAGGGGAACTCCAGGCACTTTCGGTGGACTCCCCTTATCTGGTCTTCCACAGGAACAAAGTCGTCCTGCGCCCCCACCCGAAATTCCTTTCCGAAGGTGGTTTCAGAGTTTCACCTTAACCAGGTGTTGGCTGTGCTGATATACTACCCTAACTACACCTCGGACGCTAAGTACAGGCTCCATACTCTGGACCTCAGACGTGCTCTGTCCTATTATAAGGAGAGGATGGCGGAAATTCGGGGAGAGGTTCACCAGCTGTTTGCCACCTATGCTGAAGCCGCTTCTGGCAGGCCTACAGCCAAATGGACCATACGAGATGGATTACATCATGCATAGGTCTGTGCTATGAATTAGCGGGCAAGGAGCCTCCCAGAGGGATAAGAGCTCATTCTACCCATGATACTGCTGCATCGTTGGCTGCTTCCAGGGACATACCTATCCAGGAAATCTGTCGGGCTGCTACCTGGAAGTCAGCAAACACCTTCATTACCCACTACCACATCGACCTTGAGTCACGCCGGGATGCTGGTTTTGGGGCCTCGATTCTCCAATCTCTATTTCTCAAATAGGGGGGTGTGCGCCTTGCCTCCCTCCTCCCGAAGAACTGCTTGGAGTCTGCCAGAGAGTGTGGATGAACAACTTATCCACGCTCCTAGAAAAACAGGTTACTCACCTGTAACAGTAGTTCTAGGAGTGGTATATGTTGTTCATCCACACGCACCCCACTCGACCTCCCTGGCTTTAGGCGCACAACTGTGCTTCCAGCGGGCTAGATCTGGCATCATGGGGCGGAGCTGAGGTATATACCACCCGGGTGGGTGGGAGGAGTCAGCTTGAAGACTTTTGGCCAGATTTAAAGGGGAAAGGGACATGCCAGAGAGTGTGGATGGACAACATATACCACTCCTAGAACTACTGTTACAGGTGAGTAACCTATTCTTTTTTTTGTGCCCTCTACCTAACTAATAATGTAGCAGTAAGCCCCTAGACCCGCAATCACAATACCACCCCAAGACTGTTTAGCAGCAAGTCCCCACTCCCGCAACACAGTACAGCAGCTAGTTCCCCAAACAGACACAGAAAAACCCATGTCCCCTTAAACAATACAGCAGCTGGTATCCCAAACACACAAGGAACAACCCACTTCCCCTATCCCAAACACACAAGGAACAATCCACATCCCCTTAAACAATACAGCAGCTAGTACCCCAAACAAACAAGGAACAACCCATGTCCTCTGAAACAATACAGCAGCTAGTACTCCAAACACACAAGGAACAACCCATGTCTCCTTAAACAGTACAGCAGCTAGTGCCCGAAACACACAAGAAACTACCCATGTCCCCTTAAACAATACAGCAGCTAGTACCCTAAACACACAAGGAGTAACCCACATAATTTTAAACAATACAGCAGTTTAGCACCCCACACACATAGGAACACCCCTCCAGCCCAGAAACAACACAGGTGTACCTTATATCTGATGGGTTTCTGGCTGTTGGCTGTCTTCTGGGCCAACTCTGGGCATACTCCAGTCATCACTGCCCTTTGTACATGTCCTTAGTGCAAGGGCAAGTATGCTGCCAAAAAGTTTCTCTCTGTAAAAGTTTGCAGCCTAAGTCACCACCTCAAACATTCAATGTAACCTTCACTATTTCAGTGAAATGGAATATGTGATCTTGCTTTGAGAGGGCTCTTGCAGTAGGCAGTAACACTTAGGACTGAGCCGCCAGGTGCTAGGACCACATGGAAAACTTGGCTAGCAGTGTCTGGTGGGGGACCACCCAACTGGCATCACGTGACCAGCATCGGCCCAGCACTATATAGTGGGCAGTCCCCACGCCCACCTACAGTTTCTTCCTGCTGTCGACCTGCGCACGTCGAACCTCGCGGAATGCTGCTACAGTTGACTGGCATTTTTGATAAGTATACACTTTCGATTTTTCTTATTTTTTGCATTAAAGTTAGTTCTTTTGACATCAGATTGCATGTCTTCACCAACTCCGTCCGAGTCCCACAGAAACAAGTGCACCTGCATAGGTGAGGCTAGGGTGCTCTGCACCATGGGATTCAATCAGTGGTTGAAAAACTAGTGCAGAGCTCAGGATTTTGGCTTTATTGGGGACTGGGGGGCCACCTGGAGGGATACAGGGCTATACTGGTGTGATGGTCTGCATCTGTCCAGGAGGGAAACCAGGATCCTAGGTGATAAGTTTAAATGCTTCAGGGGAAGTTAATGGGCACTCAACCAGAGGCATGGCTGCATCTACTGCTTGGTTCAGGAATGTTTCTGCCGCTGACATCTGCAGCAGCCACTTGGAGCTCTGTCCACACCTTCACTAAGCATCACAGTCTGGACAGTGCCTCTAGATGCAGGGCAGGCTTTGAACTAGCCATCCTTCGGGGCCTTCTGTCTTGATTCCCTGCTCTTCTGCAGACCTTTATCCTGCCTCCTGCGTTCAGTCGTTGCCTGAATTACACTGCTTGGGACTCAGACCTAAATGTTACTGCCTACTTCAAGAGCCCTCTCGAAGAAAGATAGTACAGTTTCGTAAGAACTTACCATAACAGTAGATCTTCGAGAAAGGCTGTTGCAGTATGCAAGCCTTTTACCTCCCTCCTTCCCCCTACTGCTATTGCTTTTTCAACCTATTGTAGTGGCTCCAGGAGCCCACTTCTTCTTTTAGGTCTCCGTCGGGAGAACTGGAGGCAGACATGGGGACTACCCACTATATAGCGCCAGACCGATGCCAGTCATGTGATGCCGGGTAGGTGGTCCCCCATGAGACACTGCTAGCTAAGTTTTCTGTGTGTTCCTAGCACCTGGCGGCTCAGTCCTAAGTGTTACTACCTCCTGCAAGAGCCTCTCTACAAGATCTACTGTTACAGTAAGTTCTTACGTAACTGTACTTTCCCTCCTTCAGTGCCTGACATGCACAGCAAGCGCGTTAATAGTTTCACCTTTTGTAAAGCTTCTTAGGTGTTTCCCAATGTATCTTTTTAGTTGGCATCCCAATTTCCTATACAAAAAAAGAATTGCAATTTGGGACATCATACTTAGCAATATATACCACTGACTCAGTATTGCATGTCATGAGTTGTCTGATTTTGAGATGTTCATTTGTAGTGAGACTCAAAAGATTCTTCCCCTCTTTGAGTGATAGCAGAAACCACAGTTTCTGCACTTAAGCATTCCTTTTGGTGACTCCCTATCAGAAGATTCTCCTGGCTGTTAGAGGCAATGTACCATTATATCGGCAATGTTTTTCCCTCTCCAGCAAACTACTTGTGGTGGATTTCTTCTTCTACTTTCTAACGTAGACTCACATCTCAACACATGCCAGTGTTTCCATAGAATATTTTGCATCATGTAAGTTTGTGTAGTAAAAGTGATGATGAAGGGCTGGCCTGCCAATATAGCAGTAGCACTACTGTTTGTGATGCTGATGACCTGGGTTCAGGAATGAGCCAGGATATTCAGAGGGCCAGCTGGGGGGAGTAGTATGAACATCCGTCGGATTGATCTCCTCTGAGGGGAGTAGGTGGTGGAGCCTGGCGTAAGTGTGACTCCTATAGGAGGCTGGGAATACAGCACCAGCTTGGGACCACATTGATGGGGCAGAGACGACTGCTGACCTGTGTAGGGCACGTGTGGGAGCATGCATACCCTGTGCTGACGTTATTTTATTTTATTTTTTTGAAATTACTCTTTTTTTTTATCCCCCCTACTCCCACTGGTCCTACACCTTCGGGAGCATCACAGAGTCTACCCCTGCAACCACCTACCTGGTCTGCCATAGATCCCTATGGAGCCCCGGCTTATCCCCTGGGCGGGGCGGGGATGGGATGGGGCCCTGACACCCCGACACTCATGTTTTGGTGGATCCTTAGTCATCCAGGCAGGCGGTCGCACATGAAGGCTAGCTCCCCAAAACTCAATCTCCCCAGGACTGGCAGGATTTTCCGGTGTTCCCTGCTGGTGTTGTGAGTCCCTGACATCATGGCGCTAATGCTGATGTCTGTGATGTCCTACCTCCTGTTGCCAAGACTCTTGGTGCCGACATAGCCCAGACCTCTGTCTGAGCCCCGCCCAGCACCTCAGGAGCTGACATCCTGCAAGACCCCCAGCCTCTGCCAGGGGTCAGCAGATGCTGAGCGCATCCCTCCCCCTCCCTCCGTAAAAGACGAGCTGTTGTAGGATGCTGCAGCCTTCTCCTCCTGGTCGGTCCTCCAACGACCTGGGCTCACTCCTGAACCCGGGTCGCCAGCGTCACAGATGTAAATCCAATCACTGCATCGATGGGCTGGCCTATGCTGACGTTATTGTTTGTCTACATCTCCAGGGGCAACCACAAGATGGAAAACCCCTCATTCAGCTGCACCATGAAGTTCCCACACTTGATCCAAAGGAATCTGCCAGCATAAGCCTCAGGCAGGAATCAGGTGGATCTTAGTCAATCCTTCTGGAATTCCAGCATAGCGGGTAAACTATAGGGCCTCTGACCTGGGCAGCTGAGGGGGGTGCTAGGTGGGGGGGACTTTGAGGGGTCTGATAAGGGGTAAATTCCTGCCTGAAGCAAGGAGATAAAGTTAAAAAAAAAGTGGCAGCAAAAACCATATTTTCAGATTTTTTCTCTCTCTCTCTCTGGGACCGTTTACTACCATGCATCAAGTTTTCCATTTCAATTATAGTGATTCTGTTTCCTGCTTTGTCAATAGTGACTCTGTTGTAACCTCTATTAGGGAATCTTTTAAATGGATCTGCTGCTGCCCTCTGAAAATACTGATAGTTTCTGCAGTCGCCTCTCACCCGCATGTGCAGACCAAATGAGATATTTTTGATGACTTGTCTCGGTTGACAACTGTTAAAATGCAGCAATGCATTTTTTTTCCAACTCTTTTTATTCTCCCTTACCAGTGGCCTCTTTCCGGCGTGGTCTCTCGGTGTGTCGGCTCTGCCCATCCAACCTGAAGTTCTGACATCCAACTCCGGTGAGGAACGCCCCCTTCATGTGCGACCAGCCCCTTAACCCTCTGGATCTAAGTCCCCCGAGGAAAGACCACCGCTTCTCCTATCCTGACGCTCTATCTATAGTACTGGAAGGGAGCCGCATGTTAGGAGGGACAAGATTGAACATCCAGGAGCCCGGCGTTGGACGAGGGGCTGCACCCACTGGACCTGCCTTCGCTTACCACTTGCAGGGGGTATTTTCTTGTTTTTGTTCCCGGCAGTGCAGACATGCAGTGATGCCCAGCACAATGCTGGCACGCTCCTGCAACCGCCTGCAGGACATCTGCCACACCGCCATACCCCTCAGAAACCCACTGCGCAGCCTAATCTCCAATCTCCGCCAGGGGCTGACAAAGCTGTGCAGTGCAGACCCACCCTCTCCAGGAAAGGAGAGTTCCCAGCCAGGAGCTCGATCCAAGTCCATGCCCCCCCCCGCTGACCCCCGACGGCCCGAATCCGCTCCTGAACCTGGGTCACCGGCATGGCACGAGGTGTGGCATCCAGCACCTCAACCCTCAGTGCCACCGGGCTAGCTGCAACAATGCATTTTGATCAGTAGATTTTCTGAAAAACTTAGTTTGAATCCCTCCAAAGCCACCTTTTAAGACAGTGAGGTACAGAAAGTCAGTTTTGTTCAGATCACATTTTAGAGTAACCTTAAAGAGCAGCTAGCACCTTCAGGGGAGCATTAACAAAACATAATATTAGGACATGTTTGAGCTTATATTTCACATTAGTTCTGTATTCCTCCTCCCTATAATTTATTACTGAGGTCATTTGCATGAAAAGTAGATATTTGCTCCTGAAGAGTTCTTCTATTTCTATCGTTTTCTCTCTACGTGATGTCATAGAGCACTGCTTGTAACATCACAGTTACTCCCATGGCAACAAACTGTGATGTCACAACAGAAGATTATGACTTGAGGTAGTGAGCAAGCTAGAAAGGCAGATGAATTCTAAAGGAACTATAAGGGATAAAGATAATTTATTCATGTAAATTTCCTCAGTAATAAATAATGGGGAGAAGAAATATATAGCCCATAAATGGAATATAAGCAGAATTGTACCTAATTATTGTGTTTTTTTTTAGAGTTTTCTTTGACATGTCAGTCGCTCTCTAAGGCTGGACTTTGTAGATTCAAGATAATCCGCAAACAGTTCCAATTCTTTCTGTGTCCCCTTCCACATTAAAAAGATGTGGTCAGTGAAGTGCTTATATAGTTCAGTCTTGTCATAGAAGGGGTTAGCATTCCGTGACAAGACTGATCTACTTTCCCAGTCTGCCACTTACAAATTGGCATAATTGGGTGCAAATGATGTGCCCATTTTCATTCCTTTTGTTTGCAAATAGCAATGGTCTTTAAACCAAAACACACTGCCTTTTAAAACTTTCCCAATTTTGGGGGTGGGGGGTTGGGCTGTGGAGCACATCTACTGAACATACGTGCTAAGGAGAAGCTCTGTCACAAACGAGGACATACAACTAAAATCATGCATTTTATTGCCAAACAATATAAATTAGAGTGCAGCAGTGAATTCTCCTTGTTGTGATGAATGGTTACATATAATTTTTCAGTGATGGGTCGCATGAATAAAGCTCTTGGAGGCGATCCGAAAAACCAGCAGACAACTGAGACACAGTGGATGAACCACAGTCTCTACTGGGGATGGCACCCCCCTGGAAGGCCTTACAGAAGTCAATGCAGGCGACTGACACCCAAGATCGAGTCTATCCTAACAAGGCTCACCGACCAAGATGTGAAGATTGATACTGCCACTAAAGCAGCATCTTTGGTAGAATCAATGGGAATCTACATCTGGAAGAGAATTTGTCTCCCACTGATTTTTTGAAGGCTTACCGCATCTCTCCCCAAGCCACAGCAAGTTGGAGTGGTTTACCCTGCACAGTCCTGCTGGTTATCTCTGGCACTTCTACTCGACACTGTATTCTGCAAGTGGCCAGAGGATTGGGATCATTGAATTATCAGGAAAAAAAACATCCACTTATTCCCAAACCTCTCATGCCATGCGGTCCAGGAGGAAAACATTTTAAGGTGTACGGGCCAAACTAAGAAGCATAGGCATTGCACACTCCCCGTTGATGCTCGTGATTCTATGCATCCAATATAGTGGACGCACCTTTCAATCTATGGACCAAGATAAAGCAGGGAAGAAGGTGGAGGCAATCGGGGATTTGAGCATTCTCAAGCCTGCGACTCCTCAGATTCAGATGAGGCAATCTGAAGGTGGACTGATTTAAAAACCAGACTTACTCACTGACTGTTTGAAGGGACACTGTCAACCCCCTTTGGCCTCAAAGTGTCCCTACTTTCAAAACACATTATGATTGTTCTCATTCTGTAGAGACTGCTGATGTAGCTGGTTGTTTGTTTGATTCAGACTCCTTTTTCCTTTTAAAAGGTAAAAAACTGAGTACCCACCATACTGGTGTTACCACATCAAAATATGTTTGTTTACATTTGTTGACTAGCTACAACTGCATCTTTCCTGGACTCAGGAACATCCCCAACACTGTCTAACTACTCATTATGCAGTGGGAGAAAAGAAGGCTATTATATCATGAGCGCCTGCATTGTTTGAGGGTGTTTCTAATGTTTAGGAAGTATGCAGTATGCTTAGGCAAACAATTTGGAGCAAAACAAGGCCGGGTACAGCTATACATTCCCATGCATTTCAGTTCTAATAGGCAAGGAGGCAGATTAAACAACCAGCAACATCAATGAATTTTAGAGAAGGTAAGCAATCATAAAATGTGGATTTTTACCTAGAAATAATATGATGCAAAAAAGGTTGACAGTGTCCCTTAAACAGGTTTCTTGTTTGGGAATAAATTTAAGACAGTAGTCTTAACATTACAAGTTAGGCAGTATCTCGTTGTACCAGACTATACTAGTTACTGTTTAGTTCTAACAAAGCTAAAGTCTTTAAAGCTGGTTGTTTTAATAATTCTTAAGGATTAAGCTCAGCAGTAGTTAATATGAAGCACTGATTGCAGTTAGATTATATAAATGTTCTTTTTTTGTTCTGAACCCCGATTGGAACTCAGCCCTGCTCCATTGACCCCCCCCCATGCTTAGGCTTGCCCCTTGAGTGGGGCCACTGGGCAGGCACCCCTTCCAGATGGACATTGGGGTAGGCAAGACCCGACTTACCCCCCCCCGGGTTGGGGCCACGGGAGCGGGACCCCCCCAGTGGACACTGGTGGGCATCGGGGGCAGTGGTGGAGCTGGCATCGTACACGGGGGCTGGCATTTGCCTGATGCTAGAGCCCTGGTGGGTGGGGACATGCATTGACATCCAGTGTCTGCCCCGCTCCCATACATGAAGGGGCTGGGTGCTGTGGAACCCATGGTCTGTGCCAGGGGGCCATAGTGTGCCAGACACTCAGCCCCCCCCCAGAGGAAGGAGGCAGTCCTCCGGATGCTCAATCCTTCTCCCCCCGGCCAGTCCTCCGACTCGCGAGTCCATTCCCAAACCTAGAATGTCTGCACTGCAGATGGACGCCTTGCCTCTGGGCAGGTGGGCCGGCTATATAGATGTTCTTAACAGCATAATGGTGACCACCACGTGGTCATGGTCTATGCAGTTCATAATACTTTTCATAGAAAATGTAGTCTGTAACTACAGTTCGGCTAAGTTCTTTATTAGAGTAATCCTTGAGTGGTGGCAGAGCTTAATTTTCTTCCTTAGTGCTACTAATGTTTTGGAGTTACAATTGTTTGAAGTGGGGTCACATCAACACAGGTTGTTGTGTCATTATGTTTGAAATATACTTTCAATTGGATTCGACCACCCATAGTCCTGTAGGGTGCAGCATATCCTGGAGAGTTTTGATGGACTTGATTTTCCTTGATATATCCCCAAATCCTTATATAAGATTGCATAGACTTGTTACTTACTATTATATGGAATGTATCGGCTGTACCCTTATATGATCTCTTGCATGAGAAAGTTATTTGCTATTGTTTTTATTCAGAAAGCAATAAAATATAATTTAAAAAAAACTTTCCCAGTTAACATTATCAAAAACTCCACAAAGGGTACAGGAAACACTGTCTTCTCATATAAAGGAATACTAAGGGCCTCAATACTCCCTCATAGGGGATATTGGTGTATAGTGCCAGAGCCTGCAGGGTTACCAAGATCCAGTTATTTTCTACTGCCAGATTTTCCTGACACAATGAGCTTGATTTTCAGGGGCTGATACACGGCTTGCGACAACCCCAGTGTCAACCCCATTCTTTGGCACTGCTGCCCCAAACTCCTTTGATGCAACTGCACCCAGTTTTGGTACATCAGGCACAGTTACAAACATACAATGAAGCCAGCAGATAAAGGCCGAATGGCCTATCAAGTCTGCTCGAGTGTGCAGCTCTCAGTGCTGTGCACTGATGCTGCGCCCCCCTCACCCACCCTCCCCAGCAACTGATCCCACTGTTTTACCCTTCCCTCATTCCCATTTTGATTTTGCCCTTAGGTTTATCCCCACCCCTTAAATCCTCCCACTGATGCCCCCCAAACCAGTTCCTCTGCCAGAGCATTCCATGCTGTCACCACCCTCTCAGTGAGAAAGTGCCTCCTCATCTCCCTTTGGAAACCCCTCTCCAACTTTCGATCATGCCATCTTGTAATTCCTTCCTTTCTAATTTTAAAAAGACCCTTATGATTTACCCTATTAATGCTCTTCAAGTATTTAAATGAGTCAATCATATCCCCCCTGTCCCTTCTGTCCTCAAGAGAGTACATATTGAGCATCTGTAGCCTCTCCTCATAGGGCTTTTCCCTCATCCCACTCAACATCTAGGTTGCTCTCCTCTGTAAACCTCCAATAGCCTGAGTCCTTTTTAGGGCTGTGGGCAGAGCCTATAGCTATTTTGCGAGTGCTTTCTAGCTTTGAAAACGGACAATCTCACAGCCTCTTCCACTGGACTTTTGGAAGTATCCTTCCAAAAGCCCAACGGAGCTGAAAGCCCACTGGCATGATCGTTGTACAGAATAACAGCTGCACTATTTTGGCTGTTACTTCTGCATTCTGATGCATACACGGTGCATGCGCATGAGCCACATGCATGCGCGGAGTCATGCGCAGTGCTGCAGTGCCGACATGTTGCGAATGGCACAATGCCATTCTGGATTTTGTGCCCCCCTCCCCAAGTCATGATATTGCAACACTAGGAGCCCACCCCAGTGTGCGAAATTGTTTGTTTTTCTAAAAATTAGAAAATCGTCCCTCGTCGGTATCATCGTGTCCGGTGCCCCCTGGCGATGTTATGCCTGAGATGGAGTGCCCAATCCCCATGTCAGCATTCATGTGGCACACTGAGAACCCACCCCAGTGTGCCAAAATGTGTTGTCCCCATGTCCCATTGTTCTTATGCTGTAAAATTGAAAATGGTCCCTCGCTGTTGCTTTTGTTTCCCTGTAAAAGTAAAAACGGTCCCTCATTGTCGCTGCAGTCTCCTTCCCTCCTCCCCACCCTTCCACTGCGCACCCACCTCCCCACACTTCCCTTACCCCATACTTACCACCGGAGGTCAGTGCTGACATCTTCTCTGGACCAGGACACGTCTGCACTCTGCAAAACCCAACCACAAATTGAAGAATTAAAGGTAAGCATGCTATACAGCCATTCAGTGGGGTTTTCAACTTATGCTGATATCGCAGCCATTTTTTTGAATTTTTGCCCCAGATTTTCAACATGGGCTTCTTAGGACCCCTCCTCATGAACATTGTCACTGTCATTTTGTTACTTGGTCCCGAAAGGTGATTTCGCGGTCACTGTGCAGAATCACCTTTCGGGACCGATTCTTGAGATGACAGTACCACTCTTCATGGGGTGGGGTCATCACCATGTTGAAAATTTGGTGAAAAATTGCAAAACTGACTGCATTACAGCATGCATTATAGTTTCTATGCACACCCTAATGCCACTAATTTTTCATATTTTCACTCCACATTCTTAACATTGCCATTTTTGCACACCTCCTTCACAACAGTACAGCTGTCATTTTCCACAACCTGCCCGAAACATATTTTCGCCCTGTGGCACAGAATGGTGCGTTTGTGCTGCGCAACCACCTTTCAGGAAAATTAAACAAAATGACACTGCCACTGTTCATGAGGAGGGGTCCAACAAAGGCCATGTTGAAGATTTGGTGAAGCAATTCCAAAAATTGACTGCATTACGAGCGTGCTCTGTGCAGTTTCTACGCACACTCGTAACATCACTAAGTTTTAATATTTTCACTTCAGTTTTTTTTTTTTTATTTAGTCTTTTTTGCTGCCTCGCTCCACCTGCTGGGCCATACGCCTGGTCACGGACCCCTGGCTGCGGAATCCTCACATGAGCTACTCTCCCGGGTCCCCCTGGATTGCCCCCCAGGGCGGGGACGTGGCACCCGGCCCTGAAGTGCCATGAACAATGGGATAGGGTGGGACTCAGCCTGTGGAGCCAATATGCAGCTGAGTGGTGGGCTTCATGTAGGCAGTGGAGCAGGCATGAGTTTTTCCCCCTGTAGGCAGGGGGCGGGAACGTGCAATGACACCTGTGTCTGTCCCACCCCCTGGAAACCTTGCTGGTGCCAGTCGCTGTGGAGCCCCTGGCCTCTGCTAGGGGTCCCTCATGCACTGGTGATGTCCAGCACCCTCCTCCTGGAGAAAGAGAGCAGTCATAGGATGCTCAATCCTTCTCCTCAAGGCCGGCCTTCTGACGACCCGGGTCTGTTCCTGAACCAAGGACGCCGGCATCGCAAGTGGAAGTCCAACCCTCATTCACTTCACATTTTTAACATAGCCATTTTTGTACACCTCCTTCACAACTGCACAGCTGTCATTTTCCACAACCTGCCCGAATTGTGTTTTCGCACCTGTAGCGCAGAACAGCGCATTTGGTCTGCGCAATCACGTTTCGGGACTATTGAACAAAATTACACTGGCACTGTTCATGAGGAGGGTTCCAAAAAAGGCCATGTTGAAAATCAGGTGCACCACCTCCAACATATGGCCAAGTTACATGTGGGCATTGAATAATTTCTACCTACACCTGTAACTTTCGTCACTTGGTAGTGCTTCACAGCCCTGTTGGCTCTGGCCAGAGTTTGTTTAAGTATGGATGGCAGAACTGCATGCAGTACTCCAAATGAGGCCACTTTCCATGATTTACAGCAGCTTGCGGTTGGCACAAGACCCGTTAAAGGGATCCCCCAAATGAAGCAAATTAGACCAGAGAAAACCTGGTCTAACTTGTGGCATTTGGCTCTCAGGATCAAAAATCCTGATTGCCTGGATACACACATTTGGAGATCCTAGAAAATCAAGTTCGAAGCCAGAATCTTAGGCTGATAGGCCTACCGGAGTGATTGGAGGGAGATTCTGCCAAGCTATTTGTTAATGATTGTCTCAAAGAAAAATTCAGTTCTCTTGTGGCAGATCTGAATTCTTCAGTAATTAAAGCTTATCGGATACCGCACAGAGGCAAGCCGCCGATGGAGCTTCCTCGGATTCTCATGGTGATTCTCGACAGTATGGGCACTAGGGACGTAATATTGAATTTGGCAAAGAGATTCGGACCGCTTAGTGTAGAAGGTGCAGCAGTGCATATCTTTCTGGATCTCTCATATGCAACCCATCTCTGATACAAGAAATTTGATGGGGTCTGTGCTGTACTGAGAAATTGTAATGTACCCCACACCATCCAGTTTCCCGCTAAGCTACAGATTGTCTATGAAAGTAAAGTCTCCATATTTACAGATCCGGTGGATGCAGGAAAATGGGTTGCAAAACTGGCATAAATTCCCAAGCAGCAGAGGAGACTGAAAACCTAACATGAGGACTGTGTGTTTATAACACTTTCTATATTAGAATTGCCCTAAATGTGGTGTCTCCCTCTCTCCCTTCCTGAAGGGTGTCTTGATTTCAGGTCTTGATCCTTAAAATATCCTGTTATATGGTTTTGTACATTTAATGATTATTAGTATAAATACTGGTAGGGTGAGTACTCCCTAAAATTGTTATAGCTAAAAGAGTTACACTGAGTGCTTACTTCTCCAGTTATAGTAGGGGATGACGTACTTCTCCTTGTTTAAAGTTGCGGGTAACTCAGGTATAACTGTGCCTGTCTACATTTAAGTAAGGTTGTTCGCTCCTATGTAGTTTAAGTGTTGTTATTGAGACTGCTATTTCACATTCAGAATCTTTACTTCATGGAGTTTTAAACATGGCACCGAATGCCTGGTTGGGCGCTGGACTATACCACTTACATTATTTGAATATGTTTTTTTGCATAATTGCCATGTGCTCTTGGGCTACAGTTCCATGGCTATATTCCTTTTAATATTATGGAAAGTTGAAATTTTAGGTGGCCTCTCCAATTGTGTAATAAATGAGGGATACTGCGAACCTGTATTTGTATAGAATCTACTTTCAATCTTTGTTGTACATTTCCTGATGTTCCTTACATGGTATATCTGTATTATGTACTGCTTTTTATGAAAAGGAATAAAATACAAATTGAAAAAAAAAAAATCCCGATTGCCAGCTGGGTGAATGTCTCGAGCTCCATGTGCCAAAAGGTCAGTGCACAGGGGCTTATATCATTCACGAGACTTTGAAAATCGAGCCCAATGTTTCTAATTTGCTTATCCACAGGGTGACCCAGTGGTTCTGTTAATGAGTCTGTGCTGGCCACAGTCGGTCCGGCAGAAGGATTTTGTAGATCCTTATGGATCTTTGGCCACCCCTAGATAGTTGCAATGACTGGCTGTTGCACTTTCAAATAGTAATACGTGTTTTCGAAATCATGCTGTTATAAAGGGCTACGTGAAGTGCAAGTTCAGTTTCTACTTTATAGTCCATGGTGGGATCAGGAGTCACATTCTGTAAAAATTCTTGTCCGATATCAGTTTGGAAATCTCATTTTCATATTTACATATATCCATCACAACAATGCCCCCTTTTCTGGCTTTGTAATTGTTTTAGAATTTTTTGTGTTTTAAAGCACAGCGTTCCTTCTCAGTGCATTTGTTTGTAGGCAGGGGTTTATTTATTTTGTTTAATATTTGTATTGCTATTCATTTAACAGGTTGTTCACCACATAAAAACAAACACAGTAATTTATCTTGCAAACATAAACAACTTGACCTTACCCAATGTTTACATATTATGTCATTGTCAGCTTGCTTTTTAACACTGCTCCATTTAACATTTTCTAAGCAGAAAAACACAACCCCAAGGAAAATCAAAAATTAAAAAGATAATACAGATTGTAAGAGACAAATATAAATTCAGCACACTAGCATTATTGAAAATGCATTATCCTGTGTGAACATTCTGTATCTCAATTCCAGAAGGGCGTGTGTCTTTTTAAATACTTACTCTTACCTCTGTCTATTGGCATGGTAACGTACCTACCCCTCTGAAGGCTTCAGTCACTATACTGTACAATGGTTCCCTCCTACCTGTAAGTGAAGGTCCCTCGGCTCTCTATTTCACCTTCTGGTGGGATTATTTTTTAATAAGTTCTACAATATCTTTTGCACAAAGTTTTTCAAAGATTGGCATAGCCTCATTATAAGGGGGTTACAAAAGTTAACTTGTTTTTCATTTCTGTACAATAGATAACTGTCCTAGAAATGTCTGTAGAGGGCTGAGTCAATTCTAACCCTGAACTTGAAATGTTACCATAGCATGTGTTTATGGTTGATGGAAAGAAATGCTATTAAATTTAATGACCTGGTAGATTTAAGTAAATCCAATGCAGTCTCAAAATGATTAATGATACTGGTGAGAATAAGTTAGTCCCTATTCCAGTACTTTATATTCTGCGTCTGTTTAAGTCGAGATATTTGCAACTTCAGATGGTACTTCCTCTAGCGTTTTCCCCTCTTCAGGTTGTTCCAGACCCTCTGTTGTTCCTGATATCCATACTGCTGGCTGTTCCGGTATCCCAGGGTGTTGTTTTGTCTTCGGCTCTCATGCACTCCTGGTTCTTTGAACCTGGCTATTTGAGGTGATCTCCTGAGTGATAATTGAATGGATCATTTCAGTTCTGCTGTGAAGGCCTACCAATTCAGTAGAGTTTCCTCCTCTGTTTTTCCAAAAAGCAGGGGACAGTACTGTTGAAATCAGTCACTAGATACATAGATACATAGACAGTGTCGGCAGATAAGGGCCTATGGCCCACCCAGTCTGCCCATTTGAGCTTGTAAGTTCAGTTTATGTTTTCCTAGAAGTCTGTTGCCCCTTACCCCTGACCTCCAGAATTCCTTTATGTCTATCCCATGCATTCTTATATCCCGTGATTGTTTCAACCCCCACCACTTCCTCTGGAAGGGTGTTCCACTTGTTCACCACCCGTTCTGTGAAGAAATTCTTCCTCACGTTTTCTCTGAATCATCCTCCCTCCAACTTCATCCCATGCACTCTAGTCCTGGAACAACATTTTCCCTTAAAAATAGTGTATTCCTGCACCCTGATGCTCCCTGTAAGATACTTGTATGTCTCTATCATATCCCCTCTCTCCCTCCTCTCCTCCAGGGAGTACATGTTCAGTTCCTTCAACTTGTCCTCATAGGACTTGTGATGCAATCCATGTACCATCTTTGTTGCCCTCCTCTGAACCTTCTCTACCCTGTCTATGTCCTTACATAGGTAAGGTCTCCAGAACTGTACACTGTACTCCAGGTGGGGCCTCACTAGTGTCTTGTATAGTGTCTCTTTTCCTGCTGGCGATGCCCCTGCCTATGCATCCCAGCATCCTATTTGCTTTACTTGCTGCCTTGTCACACTGTTTCCCTACCTTGAGGTCATCAGAGATGATAACCCCAAGATCCCTTTCCTGCTTGGTGCATGTTATATCCTCACCCCCCAACTGATATATTGTGCCAGAGTTTTTGTGCCCCATATGCATTATCTTGCACTTCTTTGCATTGAATTTCAACTGCCAAACCCCTGACCATTCTTCAGGTTTCTGCAGGTCCCTTCTCATTCTGTCTACACCTTCTGGTGTGTTTACTCTGTTACAGAGCTTTGGGTCATCAGCGAACAGTGAAACTCTGCCTTCTAGGTCCTGCGCAATGTCACTGATGAAGATGTTGAATAGGACCAGTCCCAGCACTGACCCCTGTGGTACCCCACTGGTCACTCTTCCCTCTGTGGAGTGACAGCCATTTACCACCACCCTCTGTTTCCTGTCGCCAAGCCAGTTACCTACCCACCACACTACTGTCCTGCCCACACCCATATTCCCCAGTTTGTGTAATAGTCTTCTATGTGGCACTAGTATAAGTTTCCTTGTTTTCTACTGAGGTACTGTTCTGGGTTTCATCTACTCCAGTCAAATACCCATCGCTGTTCATAGCCCTGACCACCTCTCTCAAACGTTCTTTGTTTCTGTTTTTGGAACCTTATATCATATTGTTTAATAGTGTAATCCAACTGCTGATGAAAAAGTGGTAATCTGGGTGTGTTTCAAATGCTTTCTGCTGTGCTTCTTTTAGAATCACCAGATCTTTAACTTCTTTTCTATGTACTGTGCATCTAGTACAATTAGTTTTACTAATCTTGCTGATGAGTCCAGCAAATGCTGTTGCCACCTGGACAGAAAATTGTCTCAGTCCATGCCAAAAGCGAGTGGCTTAACCCACCTCAAGCTCCATGGAACACAATTCACATGCAGATATGCTGTTAGGGTCACATGTTACCGCTATACTGTGGGCGTCCCACTTTCAAAGCAATTTTGTCCACTTGCTGAAGTGCTTCCCTTATGTTCATTGGAATCTTGTAGCTCTTATGCAGTGCTGGTATTGCTTTGTGTTTAAATATTTTAATTTTTAATTCAGGAAGGGGGTTTTCAAAACTGCTTATCTTGTCAGCATCTTCAGAAGGGCTGAAATAACTGCATATTTGATTTTTCTTTGTGGCTAACAAACCACCAGGCTGTTTTGGGGCTGGAGAGGTTTACCTGTGTCTGACTTGGATATCTGGATTTTTCTCTGTTTGATTAGCAGGGTACTTTCTCTGTCAAATTGTTATGTAGGGTATCTTGCTGACAGGAAGGCACTCATCCTAGCGGTGGGTGAGAGCTTTTAGCTGATTGTTTTGTGAGGGCACAGTTTAGGCCAACCCCTTCCCTCCCTCACCCCACCCACCCACCCCTGGAAATAGTTCCTTTATACCTGAGGGTCTGACATCATTTCCTCAAGAGTGCAAGGTGAAGGTGCATATCACTGTCATATCCTCTCTAGCACACTGCACTGTCAATATAAGCATACACATTGTATAATATATATATATTTCTATATAACCAATCACACACTCGCGCACACACACACAGACACACACACACACACACACACACAAATACAAACAAACAAACAAAAAAAAAGCAGATAAACATGTGGGGAGTAGTGGGATGTAATTGCTGTGGGGCAGCAGTCTTCCGGGAGTCTTTCTGGAGGCTGAGATGCTGCCCTATTTGCAGACAACTATCTGCCCTGAGGGAGGAAGTAACCCGTCTTCAGGCCGCACTGGACAGTAGTAAGGAAACCTTCCCCCAGGCCACACTGGACAGTAGGAAGGGAACCTCCCCCATCCAGGGAGCACTAGCGCCACCACCACTACCTCAGAGGTTGCGAAGAAAGCACAGCAGTTGGACCACAGTGGGCTCAGGGAGGGTGAGGATGGTGGAACAGAGGCAAACCCAGTCAATTGTTCCACTCCACAATCCATACACCATTCTGGGGAGCATAGCTCCCTATGGATGCACCCTAGAGAAGACTGATGACAACTGATCAAGGGAGGCCCACAGGAAGAAGGCAGAGGACACCACAGGAAAGGAAGCAGCTCCTGGTGGGGGACCAATTATGGGTATAGAACTGGGGGAGCTGGGAAAACTGAAGTAAGGCACCTGCCTGGTGCCATGGCTTGAGGGACAGGAAGCATCCTCAGGATCATGAGAACAGCTGCAAGAGAGTCTGAGCTGGACGTAATTGTCCACCTAGGGACAAATGACTTGGCTCATCATGAGATTAGAGCAGTGCAGGAGGACATTGCAGAGTTGGGGAGGGGCCTAAGACAAGTAGCACACACAGTATCCTTCTCAGAGGTGCTGCCTGTCAAAGGCATGAGGGAGGCGAGGTAATTAGCACCATGCAGTTTAATGAATGGTTGAAAAATGGTGCGGAGCACAGGGTTTGGCTTGCTAGGGACTGGGGTTCCACCTGAGGGACACCAGCCTATACTGGCAGGATGGTCTGCATCTGTCCAGGAAGGGAACAAGTCTTTTGAGCAATCGGTTTAAATGCTTCATTGGCAAGCTTTTAAACTAGTCAAAGGGGGAGGCACTGACAAGCAGCAGGAAAATCCCAGCCTCTCCCTACAAAACAGGGTACTAAATGAGAAAAAGACCGAGGTAGAATGGTCAGTGGGGGATGCTGCAACAGAAGGTAAAGCCATCAAAAAATGGAGAGCAATGAGTACCAATGCCCGTAGTCTGGGTAACAAGCTTCCTGAATTAGTGGCCTTGATGGAGCAGGAACATCTGGATATCGTGGCAGTCACAGAAACATGGTACACACAAAACCATGACTGGGACGTAAACATACCAGGATACACTATCTACAGGAGGAACAGGAAGGGTAAAAGAGGAGGAGGAGTAGCTCTTTACATAAGGGAAGGAATCAAAGCAACAGAACAAAAGGGTAAACAGGGAGGAGAAGAAGCACTGTGGGTAAATTTGGAGACAGGCAATGGCACCACACTCTACACAGGGGTTGTATACAGACCCCCCTTCTCAGGGGGAGGAAATGGACAAGGAAATGATAGAAAGTATACTTAGAATGGCAGAAAAAGGGGAGATATTGCTGATGGGTGATCTGAATATGCCAGATGTTAACTGGAGTGCAGTTGCAGCTGCCACTTTGAAGAGTGGAGTTATTCTAGATGCTCTACAGGGGGGCATGCCTTAGACAACTAGTACTGGAGCCCACTCGAGAGGGAGCAATATTAGACTTGATTCTCTCAAATGGAGATGGAGAGAGGATCACAGATGTAGAAGTGGGTAGCCATCTTGGAACTAGCGACCATCGAACAGTATGGTTCACAATAAACACAGCAATAGAATCAAGCCATACAAAGACAAAAGTACTGGACTTTAGGAGGGCTGACTTTGCCAAAATGGGTGAGTGCCTAATGAATGCACTAGCAAATGGGAAGGAAGGAGGGTTGGAAGAACAATGGGGAATAATAAAAACTGCCATCACAGAGGTAACAAGCCTTTGTGTGAAGCAAATAAACAAAACAAAACGATGTAAGAAACCACTGTGGTTCTCAAAGGAAGTGGCAGTGAAGGTTCAAGAGAAAAGAAAGCATTCAGGAAGCACAAGGAATCAGGAAGGAGCAGGACAGAGAACTGTATCAGTTAAAGCAAAGGAGGCTGGGAAGGCAGTCAGGACAGCAAAGGCCCAAACCGAGGAAAAGATAGCCAACCAGTTAAGAAGGGGATAAAACCTTTATAGGTACATCAGGGAGCGAAGGAAGACCAAGGAGGGATAGTGAGGCTTAATAAAGGGGAGGAGGGTGGGCAGAGGAGACTGTGAAAAGGCAGAGATACTAAACAAATATTTTTGCTCAGTATTTACAAATGAAGAGGGGAGGTACATAAAACAAACAGTAGAAACACTCTGGATACAGAAGTTGATACCAAGCCCATTTACAGAAGAAAGGGTTCTGAAAGAACTCTTAAAACTGAAGGTGGACAAAGCAATGGGGCCTGATGGGATTCATCCCAGAATTCTAAAAGAACTAAGGGTAGAACTAGTGACACCACTGACTACCCATTTTAACAAATCGTGGAGGATGGGGTGGTACCCGGAGACTGGAGGAGGGCAGATGTGATTCCTCTTCACAAAAGTGGAGCAAGGCAGAAGCAGGAAACTACAGACCTGTTAGTTTAACCTCAGTGATAGGGAAAATAATGGAATCACTTTTGAAGGAAAGAATTGTTGAGTATCTAGAGGCCAGAGGGGCACAGGACCCTAGGCAGCATGGATTCACAGCGGGAAGGTCATGCCAGACGAATCTGATAGATTTCTTTGACTGGGTGACCAAAGTAGTAGATCAGGCAGGGGCTGTGGACATGACCTACCTAGACTTTAGCAAGGCATTTGACACAGTCCCACACAAAAGATTAATATACAAGTTAGCCAGCCTGGGAGTGGGTCCCAAGATGACAGCCTGGGTAAAGAACTGGCTGGAGAATAGGACACAGAGAGTAATAGTAAATGGAGTCCACTCGAAGAAAGGAGGTTTACTAGTGGGGTACCGCAGGGTTCAGTATTAGGACCGGTCCTCTTCAATGTCTTTATAAGCGACATTGCAGAAGGACTGGAAGGAAAAGTCTGTCTCTTTGCAGATGACACAAAGATATGCAACAGAGTTGATGCACAGGGTGGGGTGGAAAGGATGAGGAGGGACTTGGCAAGGTTAGAAGAATGGTCAAATGTATGGCAGCTTAGATTCAATGCTAAGAAGTGCAAGGTAATGCACCTGGGAAACAAAAACCCAGGGGAAGAGTACACAATGGGGGGTGAGATACTAACAACAACAAAAATGGAAAGGGACCTGGGGGTAGTCATATCAGATGACCTAAAGGTGGGCAAGCAATGTGAAAGAACAGCAAGGAGGGCTGGGGGGATACTGGGATGCATAGGGAGAGGCATCACCAGTAGAAAACAGGAAGTTATTATCCCTCTGTACAGACAGCTGGTGAGACCGCATCTGGAGTACTGTGTGCAGTTCTGGAGACCCAATCTCCGCAAGGACATAGACAGGATGGAAGCTGTCCAGAGGAGGGCAACTAAAATGGTGCAGGGTCTGCACCGAAGACATAAGGAAGAGGAGACGAAAGGGAGCTTAATATGTATAGCCTCGAGGAAAGGAGGAGAGGGGGACATGATAGAAACTTTCAAGTACCTCAAGGGAATCAACAAAGTCCAAGAGGGTAGCATCTTTCAAAAAAAGAGGTGTGTAAGAACAAGAGGGCACAATTTTAAGATAGAGGGGGGGTGGCTCAGAGGTAATTTAAGGAAGTATTTTTTCACAGAGAGGGTTGTGGATGCATGGAACAGCCTTCCGGAGGAGGTTGTTGAGTCAAAATCAGTGGTGGAATTCAAGCATGCATGGGACAGTCATAAGGCAATTCTAGGGGATGGGGGTAGGAAGAAGTAGGCTGCTGGTTAACTAGGATCTGCAGCTTATCCAGTAGGTAGGGAAATGGGCAGACTGGGTGGGCCAAGCGGTCCTTATCTGCCGTCAAATTCTATGTTTCTATGTTTCTGTAGTAGTCACTTGTGATGATGTCTCCTCTGAGCTGAATAAAGGAATTATAGCTCCTTCTTTAAAAAAATAAAGTCTCTGCAAAGTTATTGGAAGTGATCAATTTTTTTAAAAGCAGTCAGCCATTACCTTTTATATCTGAGGTATTGTTTTTTCTCCCTTTGGTTAATTAAAAGATTGTTTACCCGATGTTAGTAGGTGTAAAACGTAGGGCAGAACTCTGCCCGGCAGCTGACATATCTGTCTCTATTACCCCCCACACTACATCATCAGCATTGTGACCTCACTAACTATGACATCAGTGCTGTTTAGGAACAGCCACTCAGTGGTTGCCAGGTCAATCACCTGTGATGTCACTGTCAGTGAGATCACATTGCTGATGATGTAGTAGGGGGTGGATAGAAATATGTATGTCAGCTGCCGGGCTAAGAGTTGTTCTACACATCCAGCACAATATTATCACACATAAGACTTTCTGATGAACAAAAGGAAAAAGAAAACTACTTCAGAAATGAAAAGTTTCAACAGAGTACTTCTTCAAATTTGTATTATTTTGCTGTCTGCCTGTTTTGGCAACACTAGCTCTCGTACCTTGGTATTCTTCAAGATCGTTGGGAGTCCACCGTCGCCTGTTTTTTCCTGGACTCGGCTGGATGCCAACTTACATAGTTATCCATGCTACCCCACAGTTGATTTCCACTCATTGTGCTCGGTCAAATGTGATCTATGTACCTCAACCATTGTACCTTACTTGAATGTCTCTAAAGTGCTTTAATCTATGTACCCTATTCGTATGATTTATCATGTTGCCTGAATCTAATGTATGCTAACCCTGTTTATACCTGTATGCCTGATGTTCATGTATTGTTCCATTGTAACCCTCCTGGGTCGCACCTGAAAAAAGGCACTTGGCTGTCTAGTGCGCTTACCCGGTAAACAAAAGCAAATAAATAAATATAGATTATCATAATCCATATCTAGGATCCAATAGCATATTAAACTACATTTTAATTAGTCACAAATACAGAAATAATGTAAACCTCATACTAACACATAAAAGCAATGTAATGTCCTGATAGAAGGGGCTCAACTGTAAATGGTAATTTAAACCTGGCTGCATGTTTGCTTTTAATTTATGTTGTCAAAAAGTTTCTCTCTGTAAAAAGACAAGCCAGGAGAATCTTCTGATAGGGAGTCATCAGAGGGAATTTTTTTTTTGTACACTCTATTTCTGCACCGGAGGGCCAGGGCATCTCTCAGGTGTACCCTACCTGACTCGGCCTCTGCTCCCTGCCTGAGACCCCTTCCACTGGGAGTACAAAGGCTGAGCAACCACCTTCCCAAGCCTACGGACTCAGCCGCTCCCCCCGATCTAAGCCTCCCGGGGGGGGCCACCTCTCCTACCTGGCAACCTTTCTGCAATCTAGGTGGTCGGTCCGTGGCTGGGTAGAAGGGCTCAGGAGAGCTGGTGGAAAGGTGGTCCATAGTTGGGATGTGGGTGTTGGCCTCTGGGGTCACTGTTGCCTCCCTAGATCCTCCAGGGATTTTCCCCTTGGTGTTTTCCCCTGGGACGTAGTGTGTAGTGACCCTGCATGGTTCCTCCTCTGCTGTTGTCTCACCCTTGTGCAGTGTCCCTGCTCTTCTGCTGCCTCTGATCTCCATCAGGGGTCACTACAGAGCAGAGAGCCCCATGCAACTCACCCCAGGAGAGGAGAGCAGACCTCTGGATGCTCAATCCTCTCCTTCCCCTGCCGATCCCCGGTGTCCCGAGTCTGTTCCTGAACTTGGGTCGCCGGCATGGCACGAGGTGTGGAGTCCAGCCCTCAACCCTCAGCACCACTGGGCTGGCCACCAGAAGGAATATTTAAGTGCAGAATCTGTAGTTTTTGCAAACATGTCAAAGAGGGGAAGAATTTTTCAAGCCCCACTACAGGCGAACAGTTAAAAATCCAGTAACTCATGATATGTAGTACTAAGTCACTAGTAATGTGTGACATCTCGAATTGCAATCCATTTTACATTGGGAAACTGGGGATCTAAAAAGACACATCACAAAAGGTGAAATTACTAGCTCTCTTGCTATGCATGTTAAACAGAGAGGGAGGGAACACACCTTCCATTTCATCGCAATAGAAGGTTACATTGAATGTTTGAGGTGGTGACTTAGACCGCAAACTTTTATAGAGATAATCTTTTTGGCAATATAAATTAAAAGCAAACGTACATCCAGGTTTAAATGACCATTTTCAATTGAACACCTATGTGTTAGTATGAGGTTTATGTTATCTCTTTGTTTTTTTATTTATTGTTTATTCATTTTCAAAAATGCAAAAAACAAAATAGTACATACAGAAATGGGAAAAAATGGTGAAAAATTGTATCCTGGTTGGTACAAGATTATGTATGATTGTTGAGTATGTAACAGATTTCAGTGTCTGTTATTTTCTTTTAGCGGATTAGCATGAAGTGTAGTCCATTGTCCTTTATTTTCCTTGGATGGCTAAATCTGGATGTGGGCTTACAACGTCACTCACAAAATCTGAGAGCTGCATTTATTCCCAACTAGCCCAGACCAAATGGGTTTGTGCCTGTCACATCTGTTGCAAAGGGAACAACTGTTTCATATATTATAAGGATGGATTACTACCAGTAGGTAAAGAAACTGAAAACTGCAAAAAGAGAAAGAAGTTTCAGAGGTAGAAAGAACTGAGGTGTAGTTAGAGGGTAGCGGAGAGAGAAGCATGCTAAGGTGCAATACGAAGCTAAAGTAAGATGAGAATAAGAAAGAATCAGAAAAAAGGGCAGGGGGGACCCCTTATGGTACAAAGTCTGAATAATTGTCCAGTTGATAGCTTACCCATCTACGCTGGCAATGGAACCATTTTTATAGTGGGGTGCTGAAAGCCATTGAACAAAACTGTAAACCCTGTATAGGAAGCCACAGGGAACTGTACTTCAAACAAGGGGGTGTTGATGCACCCCCAGCACCCCTAGTTCCAGCTACTATAGAACAATCTCTCTCTTCTTTTGCACTCCTATGACAATGTCAGATTCCTGACAGTATCCCTTTCTGCCCTTCCCCCGTGTACCTCCTTAAGTCCCGAAACCTACTCCACTTCTTACTCAATCTTGAATGTAAAAGTTTAACCAGATTGTAACTCTTGCTGTAACTGAATTGTTACCTCTTTACCTGTCTGTAACTTTTATGAATGATTGTACCCAACTCCATGTATCATGTATTCCTCTTGTCATGTATTTAGTTCTTTGTTGTGTTGTCTTTACTTTGATGTGGAACCTTTGTAAAAGAGTCTTTGACTCAAAAGTACTTTAATCCGAGACGTGAATGAATAAATGAATAAATAAATAAATAAAAGTCTAATTTATTTGGGAGGGTATATGTCAATCTCTCCACTGAGTAAATTTCCATCAATATCTTAGCCAGCTCTCAATGGTGGGAGTAGATGTGGCGTGCCAGAGCTGAGTGAGCACCTTCTTTGCAGCCAGTATTAGGATTAGTAATAATTTCAGGGTCGAGCCTCTGAGGGAGCTCCCCTCTTGGGGAATGACCATCAATACTAATGAGAGGGTGATGTCTCCTGGGCAGCTAAAGTTTGCTTCTAACTCCTGAATTATTCCCCACCAGAAGGGCTGTAGATGTGGACATTCCCAGAAGAGATGGGAGTGATTAGCTGATACCAGGCCGCAACCCCTCCAACAGTGGCTTCTATGCGGACCTGCATATTTAACTACTCTATCCAGGGTGCAAAAGAAATGGTACCGACATTTCCAGGAAAATTCCCTCCAGCTGGTTGCAGATGTTAGACGATAAACTGGAAGGGCATATTTATGCCAGGTGTCTGTGGACTGCATGAACAAACCAAAACTAAGGTTGCACTCCAGAGGCAATGTGGCTGATTGAAGTAAGAACTTCTAACACGAAAAGTCCATTCAGAATGTTTATTCAAAGTACCATTGAGTCACAGCTACTTTGCTACATCGAACCATCAGCCAAGTGAAACTGTACCCAGCAGCCTTGATGCTTCGCTCATTTGAGCTTCGTCGAGAGGCATTAGACTAGGTGAAGCCTGAAATTTATATATCGCCAACATTCACATAATTAATTAAGTGATAAGAAAAATTATTTTTGAATAAACATTTTGAATGGACTTTTCAAGTTGGAAGTTCTTACTTTAATCAGCCACATTGCTTTTGGAATGCAGCTCTATTTTTGGCTTGTGCTGTCATTGATTTGGGCTAGCCGAACCCTCAGTGTGCACCCCACCTGCACCAGTGAGCGCTGTGGTCTTTCAGTTTTTTAGTCCGTGGAATGCATCATTACTAACTCTCTATTCCAGCAAATGTAGAAAAGTGTCTGTGGTCTTAGCTGATGTGTCCTGAAGGGCTTTGTATAGGTGACCAATAAGATGGTACCAGGTTTCACCCTTTAAGCGGGAGGTAAGGATCTGCATAAGTGTTGGGAGTTTCCCTGGAAGGTTTGTAACAGCTATTCCCTGTGCTGCTAGGAAAGTCCAGATCTGCAAGTACTGATAGTTATATTTAGCGGGAAGTTGGAAGGTTGCTTGTAAGTCAACAAATGGAAGCACATTATGGGAATCCAAAAGCTGAAAGTAGAAGCAGCGACCCATTCTGTGCTATTGTTTAGTGTCCATGTCCTGGGTTTTTGGAGGAATGAGGTGTGGTATTATATAGCCCTCATCTGGAATTGCTGAGCTGGGATCAAGAAAGCGTTCCATATCGCCAACCACTGTCTGAATGTCTCCGCAGTATGTTGGGCAAATGTAGAAGGCAGGAAGCCTCCTGGAGGGTTCCCAAACAGATAATGATCTAAGCTGAAAAGATCATTCAGGGTAAATTCAATCTGATTCCAGCAGGGCTGGTGGTGATCAGAGAGGCAGAGACATGAAACCTTTGAAGAGGTATCCAATTGCTCTGTTATATGCTTGAAGGGAGCTGTACAGTGTTTATATACAGCCAATAAATGTCTGGGAGAAGCCAAACCCAGCAAGCACCCCACACAAGTAATTCCAATCCACTCGATCAAAAGTCTTTTTGGCATCCATACTCATTGCAATAGTCAGGATTTTGTGGGTGTTTACATGATTATATGTATGGTTCTTCTGACATTATCGAGGTTTATCTGCTTGCATCGAATCCTGTTTGATCCCTATGGATTATTTCTGGTACTGTTTGTTCTAATCTCTTGGTCAGTGTGGCCGTACTTGTAATTAAGGTTTAGGATGGATATGAGTCTATATGAGGGGCATTGGGTAGGTTCCTTGCCAGGCTTGGGAATTACAGATATAACTGCATAGTTCCATATTAGGGCAAGGGCCCCTCTTCTACTAGGGCACTCAGGTATGCAGCATGTAATAAATGGAGTTGTTTCTTCTCTGAACGTTTTATAAACTCCTGCCAGAATACCCTCGGAGCCCTGGCACTTTCCAGTTTTATTATCTTTGATGGCCTGCAATATTTCTCCTTTAATTATAGGGGCACATAATTTCTCATTCTGTTCCTGGGTTATCTGCAGCAGCTGTTCTTGTGCCAAGTAAGCCTCTAACTGTTCTGGTGATTTATTGGGCCTAGCTTTGTACAGGGTTTCATAACACTATTAAAAGGCTTCAGTTATCTGTTATGTTCAAGGTAAATCACCTTTGGTATATGCGCCTTAGCCCTCTGCCTTCTTAATCTGCAGGCTAATAGTGTTAATGCTCTTGGACCTCCCTCATAGTATCTCTGTCTTAGGTACTTGAGATTTTGTTCTACTTTATAGTCAAGCATTTTGCTCAGTTTCTTTTTAAGGGCTGTTAGTTCTTTTCCTCGTTGTTCATCCAATTTCTTCTGCTATGACCCCTCCAGCCCTATTGTTTTGGTCTCTAAGGTTGTCTGTTTTTCTGTTCTTTGTTTCTTTTTCTTAGCTGCTATTGTTATCAACTTCCCTCTTACCACAGCCTTAACTGTATCTCCCATGGTCTCTGGGGAAATCTCTGTGGAGTTTTCTTGCACCACTTGGTGGATAAATTTAGGGAATTGTTCTTGGACTTCCCTATCCTGTAAAAGGGAGACATTCAGTCAAGGGTCTTCTGACATCTATGAGCTGGTGAACGAAACAAGTGGGAAAATACCCCCGACTACACTGGATGCTGCTCGCTGTCTGTTATAAGTACTGCACCACTGACCAGGCTTCCATTCTAGGACTGAATCTAAACTCTGTTGGAGAGAGTTGGGGCAGACTTCCGGTAGCCCTTCCCATGGGGGGGGGTGGGGTCATCCATCCATGGGGGAATATGGAGCCAAGGTAAGTCCCAAAGAAGGCCGATGAAGGAGCTGGGTGGAGCGGTGGTCTGATGTAGGCAGGAAGGTATATAGAGGGTGCTAACAGGGAGGCGGCTCTATAGGTCCGATGAAGACCAGGAGGCCTGCAGGGGCAAAATGGGTCCAAGAGAGAGCCCAGACACAGTTGGTGCCTATACCCAGGGCTCCCACCAGACCAAATGGGCAAGTAGCCTCTAGGTACAGCAGCCTCGGATAATCACCTATGGGCAGTGCTCTGCACGCAGTGCCAGCTCAGTGAGGAATAAGACAGCCAGTATGGCAGATTTAATGTCTTGTTCTTCACGTGAGCTAGCTTGCATCACAGAGGCCTGGCTGAGTGGTGGCATCCTGTTTTTGAGGCTGCTGTCCCAACTGGATTCTCTGGGGTTCACTGCCTGTAGCGATCATGGGGGGTGGAGTGGGGTTGGGGTGGGTTCTGATTTAGATCTGAATTGAACTTCACTGTGCAACAAGTTGAGGAAACTTCATAAAAATGCTTAGCTGTGTGTGTGTGTGGGGGGGGGGCAGTTGCAGCTTGCTGGATCTTTCCTGTGTACCAGGCACCAGGGCACAAGAGGGATTTCCTGCAGGAAATCATGGACTTCATTACCAAACGCATATTGGAATTGCCCACATGATTAATTCTGGGTGATTTCAAGGCCTGGATTAATGATGAACTCCCACAGTTTGGTTAGAATTTCCTCCAGGAATCACTGGGTGTAGCACAGGTAGTTCCCTCTGTGGCCCATCAAGATGCCTCTATCTTAGTTTTTTTACTGGGGCTTAAGATTCACAGCCTTGAGATTGATCTAGCCAATTGGTCAGATCACTGCACTGTAAAGTTCTTATTCAGGCCCCCCTCGTAGTCCACCTCTAGTGGAGATGGTTCATTACAGCCCTTTGAAGGGATTTTCCTCAGTTGGACCAGAGGCGCTAGTGGATCTCTTGTGCATGACTGCTGCTTGTGGGACTGGATCAGGGGATGCGGCATTGGCCTATAATAGGGCCATTACTTCAGCTTTCAGTACAGTTGTACCAGTCTGTATATGACCCCAGACTTCATGCTTGAGATCCCTGTGGTGTGAGACTAGGAGCTCAGGGAACTAAAGTGTACAGGTTAGAGGGTGGAGCATTGTTGGAGGAGATCAAGGTCCAAGGGGAATAAACTGGCTTAGTGGACTCACTGTGGTGAGTATTAAAAAGTGATTTCCTTTAAAGGGAAACAATGGAAAAGACAAAGCTTTCCTCAGACACTACAGAAACTCTCAATTAGTGCTTTCAGACAATAACAACTTTATTTAATGATTTAGAACAGCTACCCACAACTTCCGCTTCCTGTTGCTGGTAGCAGCCATTTCATGAGCAGCAGTAAGCTTCCTGAGCTCACTGTATGCTAATATGCCTATTTGACCTCAGCTATTGGTTGGCAGGACATATTAGCATAAAGTGAGCTCAGGAAGCTCTCTGCTACTCATGAAATGGTGGCTTCCAGCAATAGAAAGTGAAAGTTGAAGGCCACTGTTGAAATCACTAAAAAATCAATTAGAGTTATTTGTTAAAAAATTTTACTGTCTGAAAGCTCGAATCAGGCATTTTTGTAGTGCCTGGGTAAAGCTGTGCCTTTTCCACCGTTTCCCTTTAAGAAGGTAGCATTCCTGTCCAGGAAAATTGTGGCAGGGAAAATCTGACCAGCTCACCTCTTCAGGACCATGGGCAGACTGTTCCATCTGGTCTGGCTACAGCTGGTGAGAGCAAATTCATCTGCTCGCTGTGAAGAGTTTGCTCTTTTTGTATCTGACAGTGTCCTTGATTCAGTCTGGGATCTTCCCAACTTGGTTGTTGTGACCTGGCAGGGTCGAGGTGGATAAAAGTGGTTGCTCTACTGGTCTGGGAAGAGTTTAGGCTAGTTTTGGGGGAAGAGGATTGTGGGGGGATCTTGGAGTTGTGGCTCACCTTTTATGAGCTGATCAGGGCCTGGTTTGCCTGTTGATTAGGTGTGTAGAGTTTCTGGGTCCAGCATTCCTCGAGCTGGTCCAGTATTCACTTTTGGGAGGTACCTTTCCAAGGGCATTGAAAGATGCAGTGGTGAGACAACTCCTACAGAAACCATCCTTGGACCAGGACTGCCTGGTGAATTATAGACCAGTCTCTAATCTCCCCTTTTTGGGGAAGGTTAGAGAGAAGATGGTGGTGCTACAGCTTGAGGAACGCCCCATGACCTTTGACAGCTATGAACCTCTCCAGTCTGGATTTAGGTCAAGGCACTGTACTGAGATAACATTGGTCAGGGTGCATAATGACCTTCCCTGATCAAGAGACAGAAGAGAGCTGTCAGGTCTCATCCTCTGAGATCTATCATCAGCTTTTGACACCGTGGACCATGGATTGTTGGTGGCTCACCTCAGGGAGTACTATGGACCGCCAGCATAGTTTTCTGCTGGTTTGTGCCGTGTAACTGGGACTTCCTTCTCACTGACAAAGTCCTTGCTCTGTTGTGTGGCCAAGAGGTTGGTCCTGTAACCCATGCCATTTGTTGTGTACATGCTACCCCTGGGAAGGCTCATTACATGGTAGGGTCTGCATTTTCATTGCTGTTCCGATGATACCGTGTTGCATTCGTCTTTTGCACCTGGGATGCTGGATGTGGTCGGGGTACTAAATTTGTGCCTAGCTGAGATTCAGGACTGGATGGCATCAAGCAGGCTGAGATTCAATCTAGACAAGATGGAGGTACTAGTGATAGAGCCTAGTTGAAGGTGGGATACAGGGGCCACCTTGGAGGGGATTAGCATTCTGCTTGGTTCCTCTGGATTGGTGGCCTCTGCTAAGGTGAAGAATCTGGGGGTCATTCTGGACAAGAGGTTGACACTTGAGGCTTAGGTGTTGGCTGCGGTCCAGAATGGCTTTTACCATCTCAGAAACATTGTGCGGATTAAGGCCTTGATGCCCCCTGATGACCTGCCATTACTGGTACGTGCATCTTTTACTTCCAGACTTGATTACTGCAACACGTTGTGCCTCGGGGTGAGTGGAGGTGTCTTATGGCATCTGCAGCTGGTGCAGAATGCACTGACCCAGTTGTTGATGGATCTTCCAAAGTCCTGTCATACAACCCTTGTCCTGTGTGAACTGCACTGGCCATCTTTTTTTTTCTGTAAGTAGTTTTATCTTTTTCTGTTTGATGCACGCGTAAACATAGAAACATAGACTTTGATGGCAGATAAGGACCGCTTGGCCCACCTAGTCTGCCCATTTTCCTACCTAGAGGATAAGCTGCAGATCCTATTTAACCAACAGCCTATTTCTTCCTACCCCCCCCCACAAAAATAGCCTTATGTGTGTCCCATGCATTCTTGAATTCTCCCACAGTTTTAGACCTCACAACCTCCTCAGGAAGGCTGTTCCATGCATCCACCACCCTCTCTGTGAAAAAATACTTCCTCACATTGCCCCTGAGCCGTCCTCCCTCTATCTTCAAATTGTGTCCCCTTGTTCTTGCACATTTCTTTTTCTGAAAGATGCTACCCTCTTAGACTTTGTTGATTCCACTGAGGTACTTAAACATTTCTATCATGTCCCCCCTCTCCCTCCTTTCCTCAAGGGTATACATATTAAGCTCCTTTAGTCTCTCCTCTTATGGCTTCTCTTGCAGACCCTGCACCATTTTAGTTGCCCTCCTCTGAACTGCCTCCATCCTGTCTATGTCCTTGTGGAGATGGGGTCTCTAGAACTGGACACAGTACTCCAGATGGGGTCTCACCAACTGTCTGTACAGGGGGATAACAACTTCCTGTTTTCTGCTGGTGATGCCTCTCCCTATACATCCCAGTATCCCCCAGCCCTCCCTACCGCTTTCTCACATTGCTTGCCAACCTTAAGGTCATCTGATATGATTACCCCAGGTGCCTTTCCATTTTTGTTGTTGTTACTACCTCCCCCATTGTGTAATCTTCCCCTGGGTTTTTGTTTCCCAGGTGCATTACTCTGCACTTCTTACCATTGAATCCAAGCTGCCATACTTCTGACCATTCCTCCAACCTTGCCAAGTCCCTTCTCATCCTTTCCATGCCTCCTTGTGTATCAACCCTGTTGCAGATCTTTGTGTCATCTGCAAAGAGGCATACTTTTCCTTCCAGTCCCTCTGCAATGTCACTTATAAAGACATTAAAAAGGACTGGACCCAGAACTGAACCCTACGGTACCCCACTAGTAACCCCTCTTTCTTCAAAGTGGACTCCATTTACAATTATCTTCTGTGTCCTGTTGTTCAGCCAATGTTTTACCCAGGCTACCACCCTGGGACCCACTCCAAGGCTGGTTAATTTGACTACTAATCTTTTGTGTGGGACTGTGTCAAATGCCTTGCTAAAGTCTCGGTAGGCCATGTCCACAGCCCCTCCCTGGTCTACTACTTTGGTCACCCAGTCAAAGAAATCAATTAGATTCATCTGACATGACCTTCCCACTGTGAACCCATGCTGTCTTGGGTCCTGTGCCCCACTGGCCTCTAGGTACTCAACAATTCTTTCCTTCAGAAGTGATTCCATCACTTTCCCTACTACAGAGGTCAAACTGACAGATCTGTAGTTTCCTGCCCTGTCTTGCTCCCACTTTTGTGAAGTGGAATCACATCAGCCTTCTTCCAGTCCTCAGGTCCACACCATCCTCCATGATTTGTTATAAAGGGTAGTCAGTGGTGTCACTAGTTCTCTGCTTAATTCTTTTAGAATTCTGGGTGAATTCCATCTGGCCCCATTGCTTTGTCCATCTTCAGTTTTAGGAGTTCTTTCAGAACCCTTTCTTCTGTGAAAGGACTGGGATCGACCCCCAGAGTGCTTCTGTTAATTGGATTAGGCACCTCCCCACTTCCTCTTTTGTGAATACTGAACATAAGTATTCATTCAGTATCCTGCTTTCACTGTCACTCTCTGCCCACCACCATCCATTCTATTCAGCCTCACTATCCCTCCCTTTGTCTTTCTATGCTCCCCTGATATACCTATAAAATGTTTTATCCCCTTCTTAACCGAGTTGGCTGTCTTTTCCCAGTTTGTGCCTTTGCTATTCTGACTACCCTCCTGCTTCCTTCTGCGTAACTGGTACAGTTCTCTGTCTCCTGCTCCTTCTTGTGTTTCCTTATACTTCCCTAAATGCTATCTTTTCTACCTAACCTTCACTGCCACTTCTTTTGAGAACCATAGTGGCTTTTTCTTTCATTTTGATTTGTTTATTTGCTTCACACAAAGGCTTGTTGCCTCTGTGATGGCAGTTTTGATATTTCTCCATTGTTGCTACACCCCTCCTTCTAGCCTGTTTGCTAGTGCTTTTCTAAGGCACTCTCCCATCTTGCCAAAATCAGCCCTCCTGAAGTCCAGAACCTTCACTTTTGTATGGCTTGACTCTGTAGCTGAGTTTATCGTGAACCACACTGTTTGGTGGTCACTTGTTCCCAAATGGCTACCCACTTCGAGATCTGAGATCCTCTCACTGTCCCTCCGTGGATGGGCATTCATCCTCTTTAAGCAGGCACCTCTAATAACAGAAGATCCGAAAAATACAATATACACACGTGTGGAGGCATGTGCATGTCACACCCTACAGGATGCCCAACCCTACCAATCTCTCTGTAACTGCCTACATCTGCCACTGCACCTCCATCCAGTGATGGCAGGACTATGGACGGGTGACCTTCCCACCCAGGAGAGGAGAGCCAATGCTCGGTCCTACTCCCCCCCCATGCTGGCACCCCGATGACCAGCAATCGTTCCCAAACCTGGGTTGCCAGCATGGCATGAGGTAAGGCAAGATGCCTCAGCCCTCAGCACCACTGGGCTGGCCTGCACTGGCTATCTTTGAAGCAACTTATCGCCTTCAAAGTCGGTTTGCTGACCTATAAGACCCTGTATGGATTGGGCCCTGGTTACCTGAGAGATGTGAGGCCTCCAGCCCCTCTGCTCCTGCAAGGTGGGTCTTCTTGCTGTTCCCAGGGCGAGGATGAAATCTTCAAGAAATTAGGTACTCATATTAGCAGGCCCATCCTTACGGAACAGGCTCCCAAGGTTGTTTAGGGAGGCCCCCTCAGTGGAGGCCTTTATGAGGGCCTGAAGTCTTTCCTCTTCTGGGAGGCTTTTGGTACTCTTTAATTGCCTCATTGCTTGCTGCCATACTCCCTTCTATGGCTCCTACTGTGACTTATATATATACAGCTGAAGCCTCTTAGAAGGGACACCTCCGTGGATGGGCATTCGTCCCCTTTAAGCAGGCATCTCTAATAACAGAAGATCCGAAAAATGCAATATACAGAGACAAACTGAGCAAATGAACAACAGGAACAAACAGAGACATACATTACCACTAAAACAGCATGTATTGATTTCAGCTTTTTTTCTGATTTTGTGCTGTATGTCTCAAGTTAGGTAATGATACTATATTTTATTGAGAAAAAAAATGTTAAAAAGTGTTTAAAAACAGTAGAGTTTAACAGTCTTGGACGTTGATGCACCCAGCTCCTGCAGCGCTTCAATAACCATCACTTTGTCTGCCAAGGGAAGATCCACTCATTTAGACTCCATCAGGACAGATACATGTGCACAGGTAACAGCAAGAGACACAGTCTATGTCGATTAGCAGTTTGTGACTCTTTCTGTGCAGTATGTACTGATTAAATGTGATTAGCTGCACCTGATTAGGTGTGAAATGTCAAGTGTCTTAGCAGGTGATAATGACAGATAATGAGTGGATAGCAGAGGAAACTGCCACAAAAGCATGCCCATTAAAGGGATTCCTATGTCCCCTTTAAAGGTGTGATACTTCCATTCAGTTGCATAGCCAGTTGATTGGTGCCTGGGGGATTGTCCTCTTAAAGCGAACATCCCCATTAAGTGGCTTCAACTGTACTTATTTTATTATTTATTAATTTTAATTAATGTCTGTTTTAATGTCAGAGTTATTTATTTTGATTATGTTAATTCTTCTTATATGCTGCACAGCACTCTGGGTCCCAGGGAATAGGCATTTAAGAAATAAAGACTACTACTACTGCTGACATTTCATTTTCATTTAATGGGGCTTTTTTTTATTTCACAATCCATTCTTTCATTTCCCCTTTTTTCTAGATAATGGAATACAACCCTGTTTATGGACTTCTGCTTTGCTTTAAACTGTAGGGAAAGTCACAATGTGAAACTTGAAGTGAGAGTAGAAAAGTGTTTTGTTCTTGTTCTTGCTCTCTACTCAATGATGTTTTAGTTACACTTTATTTGTGTAATTGTTTTATTGTTTTAGTTTAATCACTGTGAAGACTGCAGTATTATAATTATCAGTTTATACTACCCTTTTTAACAAATCATGGGAGGATGGGGTGGTACCCGAGGACTGGAGGAGGGCAGATGTGATTCCCCTTCACAAAAGTGTGAGCAAGGCAGAAGCAGGAAACTATAGACCTGTTAGTTTAACCTCAGTGATAGGGAAAATGATGGAATCACTTCTAAAGGAAAGAATTGTCGAGTATCTAGAGGTCAGAGGGCACAGGACCCTAGGCAGCATGGATTCACAGCGGGAAGGTCATGCCAGATGAATCTGATAGATTTCTTTGACTGGGTGACCAAAGTAGTAGATCAGGGAGGGGCTGTGGACATGGCCTACCTAGACTTTAACAAGGCATTTGACACTGTCCCACACAAAAGATTAATATACAAGTTAGCCAGCCTGGTTGTGGGTCCCAAGATGACAGCCTGGGTAAAGAATTGGCTGGAGAATAGGACACAGAGAGTAATAGTAAATGGAGTCCACTCAGAAGAAAGGAGGGTTACTAGTGGGGTACCGCAGGGTTCAGTATTAGGACCGGTCCTCTTCAATGTCTTTATAAGCGACATTGCAGAAGGACTGGAAGGAAAAGTATGTCTCTTTGCAGATGACACTAAGATCTGCAACAGAGTTGATGCACAGGGTGGGGTGGAAAGGATGAGAAGGGACTTGGCAGGTTAGAGGAATGGTCAAATGTATGGCAGCTTAGATTCAATGCTAAGAAGTGCAAGGTAATGCACTTGGGAAACAAAAAGCCAGGGGAAGAGTACATAATGGGGGTGAGATACTAACAACAACAAAAATGGAGAGGGACCTGGGGGAGTCATATCTGATGACCTAAAGATGGGCAAGCAATGTGAGAGGGCAGCAAGGAGGGTGGGGATACTGGGATGCATAGGAGGCATCACCAGTAGAAAACAGGAAGTTATTATCCCTCTGTACAGACAGCTGGTGAGACCCCATCTGGAGTACTGTGTGCAGTTCTGGAGACCTAATCTCCATAAAGACATAGACAGGATGGAAGCTGTCCAGAGGAGGGCAACTAAAATGGTGCAGGGTCTGCACGGAAGACATATGAAGAGACTTAAAGAGCTTAATATGTATAGCCTCAAGGAAAGGAGGAGAGGGGGACATGATAGAAACTTTCAAGTACCTCAGTGGAATCAACAAAGTCCAAGGGGTAGCATCTTTCAAATAAAGAGGTGTGCAAGAACAGAGGGCACAATTTGAAGATAGAGGGCGGCTCAGAGTAATTTAAGGAAGTATTTTTCACAGAGAGGGTTGTGGATGCATGGAGCGGCCTTCGGAGGAGGTTGTGGAGTCAAAATCAGTGGTGGAATTCAAGCATGCATGGGATAGTCATAAGGCAGTTCTGGGGGATGGGGGTAGGAAGAAGTAGGCTGCTGGTTAACTAGGATCTGCAGCTTATCCAGTAGGTAGGGAAATGGGCAGACTGGGTGGGCCAAGCGGTCCTTATCTGCCGTCAAATTCTATGTTTCTATGTTTCTATACTAGCATTGGATATATAGGATGTGTGTGTGGAAGCTGATTTAGCCAGTATCAGGCTTTAACAAAAGTGTGTACTAAATAATTAACTCCACTGTACAGTAACATGACAGTTATTTAGAGAATGGGGCAGTGTCATTTTAAGAGCCTAGTATTTAAATAGGATAGTTAACACTAAGTTCCGCCCCCTGGGGAAGAGCTAGAGAGGCTCAAAGCTGCTGGGGTGTTAGTAGGGATTTCAATCAGGTCTGTGGGTTTTTATGTTTGTGATTTTGACACCATCGTGTTTACTGGCTTTAAATACATTTAAAAGGTGATATGCCTGAATTGAAACTGATATACTGTGCTTTTGTGAGTGCCCTGTCGCTTTAATTGAATTCAGTTTGTTGGAATTAGCCCTGCTGAGGAGCACCAGAACTGCAGCATCAAGCACACCAAACATTCCTTGTTGCTCATGATGGAAACACAGCTGTTTCAATAGGTACTATAGTGGTGTAGGCACTAGGCAGTATAGTTCTGTGATTTAGGGCTCTGAGCTGCAACCTGGAGACCTGGGTTTGAACCTCACAGTCCCCACTTGCATACTGTGTGACCCTGAATGAGTCACTTAACTTCCTCATGCTCCCAGGTTGCACCTGGAAACAAGCTTCAGCTTAATGTGCCTTTCCTGGTTAAACATTTTCCCCTTCCCCTTCCTTCCCTTCAGTAACATTCAGCAAGGGGCCCCATATTTCCTCAAATGTCTTGTCTTGTACATTTTTTTTCCTGTGCTACTTGCTTGCTATCTTTAGGCAGTCTAACAGGTTACATGCCTAGTGAGCTGCCGAAGGGGGTCAACACTGAGCCCATTTTGAGGTTTTCTTGGCACTAACCAGTGTCAAGCTCCAAAGTGGGGTCTGCTTCGTGAATGTAAGAGAGAAATAGGTTCCTAATAAGAGCTGGGGGTCTGTCACGATGGCCTGTGACACCTTGAACATAGTTTGGTGGACTTCATACCAATACCTGTTTTGGGTGTGCATAGTTCATATAGAGGAAGGACTTGTCAGTAGTTTGACACTTTAGGATTTATCTGGCCACATGCAGTGAAAATGAGATGGGGTGTAGAGCACTGTCTATAGAAACTTATACTGTACTAGTGCATTAGTGTCAGGGTGGCTCAGTTAGTAGCACATCCACCTCTGGACCAGAAGTGCACGGTTTCTAGCCCTACACTGTGTTTGGGCACATACCATCAGTGCTAGTACCTGAGGGCAGTACTGTTGGGATGCTGTACTGCTGGAGTGTGCCATCAGGGGTATCAAGCAAAGACAAGTTTTACAGGGGCACAAAATCCAAGCCTCTCGGGGGGGGGGGGATCCAGGGGCATGCCCCCCCCGGGAAAATTTAGGAATTAAATAGTGCATTTTAGGCACCAGCTGCTAGGTCCTAAAATGCACCAAAATTCCCGTCTCTGATGGGCGAACATGTGAGCAGGGCTATGCGGGAGACAGAGTGCACTGACATTGTGCAAGCATTAGTAATTTGTTTTCACTGCAACACAGAATAGTCCCCTCCCAACAAATAGGCAGCAATAGCACAAATTAGCCTGGTGCACAACAATGGGTAGCTGCAGGCCATAACTGGGAAAAGAAAGAACAAGAAACTGGGAGAACTGGGAGATGGGATCTTGTGAATGATAGCTGGATGCTAGAGGCTGTGGTAGGGCTGCCTGCTGAGGGTCTCCTCTCTCTCTCTCTCCCCCTGTCCAGTAAATTACACCATTAATCTCTCTTACCTTGCTGGTTTCGTTAATGGGGTGGGTGATTCTTGGTGGCAGACACCACCACTTGTCCATACATGTCACAATTCCCTAGTCCATGGCAACCGTTAGATTTCTGATTTTTGAGATGGAGAGGGGATATGATTCCTTTCTTTGTGTGATGAACACAAGCAGAGAGTCTGGGATGGTAGAATCAGATGAGTGTTTTTTGGAGGGAAATTTGGTAAAAGAATGGCAACAAACTGAGCAGCCGTCCAATTGGTGCAATGCAGATGACAAGCCCTTGAACTCTGTTCTGGCTACAAGCTACATAGCTCTCTGTAATGCCACCCATAAATCGATACTGATACATACATACACAACTGCCAGTCAGTATATTCAGCAGCACAATTCAGCGTGTCAGTGCCGTGATAAGTTTGGGGGAGCTGCCAACGAGCCTGCCTCTCTACTTGTGCACGGGCTGAAGGTGCAATTTCATGGTCTTTTAAACAGCCATGAACCTAAAAACTATTTTCATATTGCACTTCTGGGTTCGTGGATGTTTAACAAGACAATATTGGGGGAACATTAGAGGGGGCATATGCCCCCCTGTCTTCACAATGGCATGACACCACTGTGTGCCATCCTTTGGATGTAACATGAAATCAAGGTCCCTTCTGTCCATCTGTGGTGCTGTCCTAGTGGGTGTCCAGGTGGAAGTAAAAGAACCCAAGGCACTTTTCACAAGAGTAGAGGATTTTCCCTGGTGTCCTGGTCAAAATTCCTGTTCTCGTTAAACCAGTTTATGCAATTGTCCAAGGCTGTGTGAGGATGATGCTGTGCAAAATGGTTGCCACTTCACATTTATGGTCACTTCACTACCAGTCTCTTATTGCTTGTAAAGCACTTTGGGATACAATGTGTATGAAAAGCTCTGTAGCAATGCTAATTCTTTTTCTTTGTCTTAATATGTTACTTTTAGCACAGGTGATGACATTAGTAACAGCTTTTCTTCAACGATCTTACGAAAAGGTTATAATTATTTAGTATTTTTATTTCTTTTAATAGCCACCTCTATCTGGCGTGTCTACACTCTGACCACCTCTTCATGACGTAGTGAATATGCCTGAGAAATATGAAATTTAAAATTAAAAGGTAAAAATTAAAAGCAATAATGAAAATCACTTTATAAGAGCTTCTGAGTACATTTAACATACGCTAGACACATTTATGTCCTTCATAATCAAGAAACTCACTGTTTACAAAATATCTACACAGTGTGAATCAAAAGATCCTGTACACATTCATTTTTAGCCCTGCGATGACATGCCTTCAGAAATGGCAACTCTTGATGGAACAGCAGAAAAACAGCGTGTTTCTGGATCATTCAGGGTGGTGTCATCACCAGTTACACTGGGTGACCTGGGAAAGCTACTTGTAGTGTGGGATTGGGTGTGAAACCAATTGACTTATGTGTTTTTCTTTCATTTTATTGTGTTAGAATTTGGGCTTCAGTTCTTGCAAGAGTCTTTGAAAGCCAATGTTTTCCACCATGGAGAATGGCGGAAGCCAAGAACTGTCATTTCCCTAATAAGTTGCATCATTCATACAGAACACGGATAAAGTAACTGGTAGCCTAATAGTTTAGTGCAGGCATGTAATTGATCTGGCTGTGTACAGGTAGTTTGTTACAACAAATTTAGCACCATTGCTGGGGTGCGTACACTTGGCGTGGTTCTGGCTGGTGATTGTTGGACACCTTGTGAAGCAATACCAGTACCAAGGGAGGCATCGGCTACTGGCAGCCATGGTGGCTGGATTGCATTAATTAATTGTCATATTCCACCACTTCCCATACCTAACCCAACCTAACTGTCCTTGCTGCTGCTTGCCCATCTGACCTGAGCAGGGACTGGGAGTGGACGTTGCAGTTAGGTAGATGCCATGTTTTCACATTTTAAATGATTGACCAGAACACTGTTTCCCAGTGTTTGAGAGCCATTACTGTTCTCTACTAAGTTTTCTACCACACTGATTACAATATACTTTCAGTGGATTTGTGGTGTCATCCATATAGTACTCCCACACTGCGAAGGATCAGTTTGTTTTTTAGGTGCACTGGACTTAAAGAGCAGTATTTGTTAGTCACCATATATATTTTTTCAACAGTAATGTTTGTCCCACAAAAATATCAATATACCTAGTTTTCTTAATGTTTTCCTTTATTCCTGACCAAATTATGAGACTTCAGAGTTTTTAAAAATTTCCCGTGCCAGGCCTGCCATGAAAAACGAAAGTCTTAGTACAGTGCTGTGCTATTTTCCACATCACAAACACATGTTTGCATCATCTGATACATGCACAGTGTGAATCTAGTATATCTGTTCAACTAGTAAGCTCAACAGAAGAAATTTTTTAAAAATAGTGAATGGTGGCTGTCTTTAATGATATGTCATTAATTACAAAATAAGCAAAAAACTGTTTTAAAAAATGTCTGAGAAAGCTAAAAATACACCAAGTGTGATTCTAAGGATGTCAGTAGCCATCGCAGTGTGCTGAGAGTTGAGGTGCTGGATGACACACCTCGCACCACGCTGGTGACCTGGGTTCAGGAATGGACTTGGGTCCTGGTGGTTGGCTACACAGTGAGAGGATTTTTTTTTTTTTATTCAATTATGCATAATACACTACATTGCAGTATACAGTACTGTTTGTTTTAAACCTATAAACAAACCTTTGCAGTGCTTCAGTATTTCTGAGTAAACATGTGAATTATATATTGAAGGTATGAGGAACACCCTGTAGTTGTCCCAAATTGATAACTCAGGCATCAAAATTCCTCAAAGAATTTTAAATTAACAGCAAAAAACTCCTGTCAGTGATGAGAGAATCATTCGAGTTACAGACGGATACTAACACTGAAATTAAAGGGCAAAACTCACCCTAACAGCTGAACCTCTCGAAGTTCAAATAGATGGCCGGGGAATTGAGACCATATGTTCCGTGAAGGGAAATGTAATGGAATATGTGTATCACACTCATACCCTTCAACCATTCAGGCACGTCATTTTGGCTTCGTCAACTGTGCAGGAGGTGCCGAATTGCTAAGGAGCTGCAATAACAAGTGATGTAAAATAGCCGCCTGCATCTGAATGGAGAATCATCCATCAGTAAAGTGCCCACGTTCCCCAGCCCATCACATTTACCAACCATATATGAAGACAGGGGTTCGGTATGTATGCTTCATTTATACATTGCATAGATCACATTTATTAATATAGCAGTCCTCATTTTCTGGGTCTTGGGTGCAGTTATGTGTTGCAAAGTCCTGTTTTATCTTCTGAATTCATTTTCCAGCCTTTGTGGAGTCACTGATAAAGAAAGTTTATTTTTTTCTGCATGTCAGATTTTTAACTTGGTTGGGAGTTGGAGTGAGTAGGTGATACCCAGTAATTTTAAATCACCACAGACAGCATTAAACGCTTTGTGATGCTGTCTCATCATGTAACTTAAATCCGGGAAAAAGAAGAGTCTGGCTCCATCCGTGACAGATAAGGGCCCTTTCTTTTTAGCTGCATTTAAAACCACATCCTTGATGTGTGGTCTGACTATGACCAGCAAGATTGCTGGTGGAAGATCTGCAACTGAGGGATGTTTGGGAGAATTTATACAATAGGTTTTATGGATAAACCTTGCTAAGTCTAGCTCCAGGTTGTTTTTAATCAGTTCAAGTACACATGATATTAGATCTGGGCCTTCAGTTGCTTGTGGGATCACCATTAATCATACAGTGGTAAGTCTGACCTCATTCTCAAGCTGCTCAGGTTGAAGTCGTAGCACCCAATTTTCTTGAAGGACTCCCAAGGTAGCTGTGGCTGTTTTGTCTGTTGTGGTCTTGACTTGCAGGGGCTTGGTAGCCACAAAGTTGAACTTCATTTCTATCATACGGTTATTGAATATGTCCATTTTTATATCAAGGTCTTTTAAAAAGTGCTCATGATCTTTCACAGCATGTAAGACCTCACTGTTTGGAGGTTCAGCTTCGTCTGCACCACCACTGTCTTGTCCACCTCAGGCTGCCTCATCCTTAGCCTACCTTAATTTTGGCTGTTTCTGAGAAATGGTCTGTCTCAGCATTCCCACCATCAACACTGCTGAATTTGACGTTGCTTGTACAGAGCTAATGTTGGTATCAACTAATGACAATGTACATATTTAGTAACACTCAGCCGATCACAACATGTATATTAACTAGCCAGTATATAAGGTTTGCACATTACTCACAGTTCTCTGTTACTGTCAGTGCATTACTTTAGTTTTCAGACTGAAGAAAATACCACAAATGCCTAAAAAATATGTTAATTCAAATTAGTAACTATAGGTTATTGCTTGTAATACCTGAAGTGATGCACTCCCCTCCACAAGAACACTAAACCACGTAGTGCATTATGTAACAAGGACATAGTCCTTTACTAAGTGAAACCAGTTTAAAAAGTCTATTTTTTGAAGGCCCATACCTGACTGCTTAGGGTTAATATCTCATACAGAAGGTCCAATTGACGTAAACTGGCCAAGAAATAAACATAAAGAAAATAGTTTTGAGTAATCCGGCTCTATTAAGTCAGCATTTTTATGCCAGCACTCTGGGTAAAGCCCAATACTTAAACTTACTACTAATGTTATGCTTGAATGCTGAAAAATGATCTTCGGCATATAACAGCAGTTAGGCAGAGCCATGGATTTCAGCTGAATTTAAACTCACTGCATCAGCCATACATTGGTGACGTCATGCGTAATGACTCCCATCTGAGGTATGATTTGCTGAAATCAGTGCAACCTGCTTCCTAGGCAAACATGCACAAACCCCAGACCTAAGTGTAATGCCCCCCCCCCCATGTGGGGCTTATCTCATGTCTCCAGGTTTTCTCCTGCTGCCTCCGGCGTCCGCCCGTTTCCTCCTGATACCTCCTGCCACCTGGCCCAAGTCCACTGGTGCCCCTGTTTGTCTCCTGGTCCCCGAAACAGTCCCATACTTTGTTTTAGCCCATTTCAGGCTTAAAGATTGAACTATGAGTTGCCGGCATTTCCCTTGCCTGGTTGACACTCGTGCATGCGCATTTGAGCGCTTTGCAGCCGACCGATCGGTGTGTGGTCAAAATGGAGGAGTTTTCCGTGGTCCTGGTGCCCTGGCTATGTTAAAGGGGGCAGGAAATCTGTGTTGACTGGCAGCTGTTTATAAAGTTCTTATTTTAAGAAATGATATGCATTCCCCCAAATTGTCAATATTTAACTATATCTGAATAAAAAGTGATATGAAAAACTGTATTTTACATTGTTTTGTTTTTATGGGCAGAATTCTGTTACAGTTCTCTTCATGGAACCAGTGATCTAGAGTTTTAATGATGCCACGGTTTGTGTATAGAATGCTAATTATGAGCTCTTAACCTACCAGAACTATACTTAGAGTTCTGTGCACAAACTGTGACATACTTAAAACTCCAAATTATTGGTTCCATGAAGGGAACTGTAACAGAATGCTGCCCATATAAACAAAACAATGCAAAATACAGTTTTTCATATCACTTTTTATTCAGGTTTAGTTAAATATGGGTACTTTAGGGGAATGCATGTCATTTCTGCGAATAAGAACTTTATAAACAGCAGTCAATTAGAAATGATTTCCTGTCCTCTTTAAATAGGGACCGGGAAAGTCAGCAAGGCCACAGAGAGGCCTTTTAAAATATAAATAAAGAAAGTGCCATGAAGCGCTAAGTGCGGGGCATAAAGCAGGGCTCATGAATATTAATGATCCCCACATAAATATTAATGAATAGCTGCCACCTAGGGGGTCAGTATATCGGCAGCAGTGACAGCAAAATGAATGGGAATTAACGGAAATAAATAAATGCAGTTAAGAGGGCACTGTTGGGGCTAATGAACTGTGGGGCTATTATTATTTAATAAAAGTACTTTTACTGGCTGTACCAGGACTTGTGGGGGAAAAAGGAGTTACAAATTTGGGCACCCAAATGCTGTCCAATTAAAATACTTAAACTGATTCTGACAGCTTGGGCAGCCAGTTGGATTACAGGAACTTTGCTCTGTATAAAAGGAGGGACAGTTTGAACTGAGTCAGTCTGAGGAGCAGTTCGGATCAGTCTGGGTCGACCCTTAGGACTGTCAGGAGGCTCCCTGCAGCTTGGGGAATTTGGGGAGAGGCCTGCTTTATCTCTCCTCAGCCAAAACCACTATTGTATAAGTGTTCGGACTGCCAAGTCTGCAGAACAAGCTGAGATTCTCCAGGAAAGGGAAAAAGGAGACCCTGTTGACTGGCAGCTGTTTATAAAGTTCTTATTTTAAGAAATGATATGCATTCCCCCAAATAAATGCAGAGTTAATTTCCAGACTGAAATTGGGGTCAGAGTTACTAAAAGATCCCAAAGCTGCATCTCGGTGAGAAGCTGTTTTACCTCAGGGACTGTGCCGAGGTTAATGCCTGGGGTCTCCAGAGTTGTCTCCAGTCCGTTTGCCAAAAGAGGGAGACCTGAACTGCCATGTGCCAGCTTACATATCAAGGACTGCAGTTTGCAAGTGGGTAAACTGTGCAGCCTATTACAGAACTGTATCTAAGCTGAATCTGTGATGCCAAGCAATGTGTCTAAGAGTCTGTTGCTGTCTGTGAAAGCCAAGCTGCCAGATGACCAGAGAAGGGAATCGGCTCCTGCAGAGAAGATCATCGTGGGTTGCAGCCACCATTGGGGGCTATGCCTTGACGAGGGGGTGAGTCATGTTAGCTCCAATCCCTGTATCCTGATCCTTGCCAGAAAGGACGAAGTCCTGCAGCCACATCCTGCCTTGAGGAGAGCCATCCTGGAAATCAGCCCAGATCCCAAGGTTCAAGGTTCAGTGAGTAAAACAGGGTTCTACCCTGAAACACCAATTAACCTGTTTTTCTAACTGATTCGCTTTTCAAGTTTGCTGGGTGGTGTAGACTGTTCTTTGCAGGCCATCGAGCCTGAGGATTACAATTTCTGGGTTTCAAATAAGTGTGTTATGACTGCTACAGCCAAGTACAAAGTAAAGCCTTAACCATTTCTTTGTTTAAGGGCCCCAACCAGCTGCGACACCAGCCAACCCACGGCACCGGTTCAGGCCCACAACGTAGCTTATCTTATGTACCCAGTGAGGTTAACTGGACAGTCCAGAGGGGTTAGTGCATTTGTTTGCATGTTATACAAAGCCAAAATACTGCTAAAATCAAAAGTACCATTTCATCGAATTTTAATTTGCATCCCCTACCCCTTGTTTAAACCCTTAAATAAATCTGTTGTTTGAATGTTAATCTGGTCCATGAGCATATTATTACTGAGTGCTGGTGTAATGCAAGCAACAGAAAGGCTTTGTGTTGTTATTGCTGGTAACTATTCTTTACAGGTGCACAGGGTGAATGCAAGAGTTCCAGACCCTGTTGGTAAGTGGTCACAGTGAGCATATTATTAGCACTATCCCTCGTTTGTGAATTGAATGCAGAGCTAGGTGTTTATTGTAATTTCAAGTGTGGGGCCACTAGGTGGGGCTGTGGGTAGGTATAACTTCCTAGAGGGCTGTATCATTTCAGGTTCTAACCCACTAAATCACTACTCTGGGTGGAGGCACCATAACTGTACTTTTATTGTTGGTAGAGACACCACAGTGACCCTTGATAGTGAACCCAAGCCCCTCAACCTGCAGTCAGGGAAGTAGGCAGGAGTAGTAGTAGCCCTCGGTTTAATGGTGCCAGGGTTACATAAATATAGGTCATAGGGTTTAGGGTCATGGCGGTGACTCACAAACACAACGCACCATGCAGTTAGAGTATGGAGGGTGTTTACAAATAATCTGAAGCAATGTAAAGTGAAATGAATGCTTAAAATAGTAATTATGAGCCAGCCTGGTAGCACTGAGGGTTGAGGCGCTGGACGCCACACCTTGCACCATGCCAGTGACCTGAGTTTGGGAACAAGCTCAGAGCTCTGGGGGATGGCATGGGTGGGACAGGATTGAGCGCCCGCTGGGCTGCTCTCCTTCCCGGGGGGAGGTCGGGGATCGCTCTTCACATTGGCAGCTCCTGGTGGTGACCGGGAGTGATGTAGCTCACTGAGCAGCACATAGCTGGTGTGCCTGATGCAGGCAGGGGTTGCCGTGCACCATGCGTCGGGATGTGCACACACATGGGAGGGAGGGAGGAGGAAGCTCACCAGAACAGGGAAAACCCCGGTCTGCGAAGTAGGTGATGGCACCTGCCACCATGCCCACAGGTGGGTCTTTCCTGTCTGGCCTTCCAGGTTCCTCCATCCGGGTCCTCTGCCACATCGGAGATGACTGTTGAGAGCACCCAAGAGGACAGGCGGCCCCCACCCTGGAGGGGTTAAGCTGGGGGTACTGATCATGGCTAGAAGAGGGGGAGAGAGGAGGCACAGGTAGGAGGACTTCAGGTGGGGCAGGAGTAAGGCAGGATGCCTGAGAGAGGCCCCGGAGACCGTGACCGGAGGGGAAAAGAATCTAAAAAAAAAAAAATTGTAATTATGGGTTTCCAGAGTATAAAGTTTAGGTAAACTCCATGTAGGGATCCAACATTGGTGTAATCATACATGATGACACCGAACAGATGTGTGCTGCATTGAAAACAGTGGAAAATGGTTGCTAAGCAACCAAACTCAGATCCGGGACCTGAAATTGGGTCTTTGGATCCAGGATCCCAGTGACAACTTAAACACAGGCATAATTCACGCATACCCAAATGAAACAGGATTCCATGTTTTACTCTAGCAGTAGATTGTGGAAAGCTCATTGACGACCTCTTCTTCATGTGAAATTGGGAGACAGAAGAATTGGAAATGTATTTTTGCAGTATCTTAGTACCAGAAAAGCAAACCTTAAGTTCACTATAAACAGCAGCTGAGGCGGTGTTCCCTATTTAGATGTCATCATTAAGCTTAGTGATATTAGATTTGACACCACACTTTACAGAAAATCAACAGCCAGAAATACAGTCTTACATGCCAATAGTTATCATTCCAGAAATCTCATTGAAGGCATCCCCCCTAGTCTCAATTCCTAAGAATAAGACACAACTGCAGCCAAGAAAATGATTTAAAAAAAGAAATGAGGCCACAGATAGGTTCACTCAGCAGGGTTACAATAGACAAGTGCTACATAGCGCCACACAAAATTCAAGCTGTTACACAAGGATGTAATAATCACACAGACACCAATGTGGAGTAAGCTGGCAAGTTTACTGTGCTGATAACACATTAGGAACAATTGCAGAAAATGCGGGCTATTGCCCGCCAGATATAGGTTTATATATACAAGCTAGCGCAGTAAAGCATTCGCAAATCACATATGCTAATTAACTTCCTCACATCTCCCTTCTCAATTAAACTTTTCCCCCCCCAAACATGTATGAAGCTCAACGTTTTTGTGAGTCTATATATTCACGATACCAGGTGGGCCTTCGGATCTCCCTTCCACTGACATGGCTAAGTCTCAGGCTGGAGCTGGTGCCAGTCAGTTAGTCCTGACTGCTCAGGGCTGGTGCCGACTCCACATGTTCACTTTGTGACTGCCCCGGCGTCACTTGTGGAGGGACCTCCATTGTAGGCACCTCAGGGATTCCATCGTCCTCCATAATGTCGTCCTGCTTGCTGTCCTCTTCTTCTCCTTGGAAGTGCAAGTTTTGTGGGCCACGGGGGTGGCGCAGCTCAGGGGTTAACAAGAGGTCTCTCCTGTTTCTGTGATAGTTTCCCATTTGCTTTGACTACATAGGAACATGGCTCTTCAGTATGGTGTTCCACAATTGCAGGGGTCCAGGCATTTTCAGGTGTTTGCATGTAAACAGGCTGTCCCAGCTGTGAGGCTGGGAGTGGTCAGGCATGCAAATTGTAATAAGATTTTTGTTTTTCTTGAGCTCTTTGTAGTGTAGCTCGCACCTCAACTTCTGGTACTTTTGATTTAAGTAGCTCAGATCTGGTAGGAATTAAAGTTCTGGTTCTGTGGCCCATGAGCATCTGTGCAGGGGATCCCAGCCCCTCCAGTGGGGTATTTCTCAATTTCAGAAGCACCAAGGAAGGGTCTTGATGGTCCACTTGTGCTTTCTTTAACAGTCTCTTTATTGTTTGAATGGCTCGTTTTGTCATGCCATTACTCTGGGGTATCTCAGTGAAGAGGTTACATGTTTAAACTCATACTCCCATTGAAAGCCTCTGAATTCAATGCAGGCAAATTGCAGGCCATTATCTGTTACAAGTATGTCTGGAATACCATGTCTTGCACATTGTGATTTAATATGGTTAATCACTGTTTCGCTTGTTGTATTTTGCAGCTTAGATATCTCAATATATTTGGAGTGGTACTCAACCATTGCCAGATAAGTTTTCCTTTCAGATTCAAAAAGGTCAGCTCCAACCTTTTGCCAAGACCTCTCTGGTATCTCATGCGGCTGCAGTGGCTCTCTAGATTGTGCTTTCCTGAACTGGTGGCAAATGCCACATTTGGCTACCATGTCACTAATCTGACTGTTCAACCCTGGCCAGAATAAGAGATCTCTGGCCCAGCGCTTACATTTTTCAATGCCCAAGTGGCTGCTGTGTAATCTGGTTAACATGTCTGATCTCAGTGATGTGGGGACTATCAGTCTCTCCCCCTTCAGCAAAAGTCCATGTTCTGTTGAGATTTCATCTCTGAAGTGCCAGTACTGCCTTATCTTGGGGTGCACTGATATCTTCTCCTGGGGCCACCCATTCAAAATAGTGTTTCTCAACTTGACCAATGCTGAATCTTTGTCAGTCTCTCGCTGAAACAGTTTCGGCTTTTCATCACTGATCGGCATATAGTCCACTGTGTGAACCTCATATTTGTCTAGTTCAGCTTCTGGCACAGAATTTTCTCTCACAGCCCTACTCGGGGCATCTGCTTTACCCACTTTATACTGTACTCGCAAATCATATCTTTGCAGTTTTAGCATCATGCGTTCCATTCTTGGTGGGGCTGTGGCCAGTGGGTTTTTGAAAAGGCTTTTAAGGGGATTATGGTCCGATTCAACATGAATCCTTGGTCTGCCATAAATATACTGGTGGAACTTTGAACAGCCAAACACAATAGCTCACGTTTCTTTCTCAATTTGTGCATAATTTCTCTCAGCTTTATTAAATGATCTGGATGCTTAAGCAATAGGCCTGCCTTCTTGCAGTAGGCATGTGCATCAACAGATAATGCAACAGGTTTCCTTAGATCATAGTAGTCCAGCACCGGGGGGTTAGTGACAACCGTTTTCAGCTCTTGAAAGGTCCGTTAGTGGCGCTTCTCCCAGTGCCATACTGTTTCTTTCTCTAGTAACTCTCTCGACGGCTTATTTACAGTTGATGGGTTTGGAATGAACTTTCCAGGTAGTTTACCATGCCCATAAATCTCTGTAAGTCAGTCTTAGTTTGGGGAACAGGCATCGGGGTAATTGCTTTTATCTTCTTGGGGTCTGCCAACAACCAGTTGTTACTTAACTTGTGTCCAATATATTAGACCAATGACATTTTGATTTTTGATTTTTTTAGGTTTAAAGACAAATGCTTATCTCTGGCTCTTTGTAGAACATTCTGTAACCTCTCATTGTGCTCTTGTACATTAGCTCCCCATATTAGGATATCATTCATAATGACCTCTGTGCCCTCGAACCCTTCAAAAATGTGTGAAACTTTCTTTTGAAAGACTTCTGGTGCTGAGCAAATCTCAAAGGGGAGACATTTGAACTTGTACCTCCCACAAGGTGCATTAAAAGTCACTAGATCAGAGCTGGGCCCATCGGGTTTAATCTGCCAGAAGGCATGCCCAGCATCTAACACTGGGAATACTTTGGCCCCTGCTAGCTTGGCTGCAACCTCTTCAACTGTTTTCATCAGGTAATATTCCCTTTTAATTGCTCTATTAAGATCTCTGAGATCTATACAAATTTGTACTTTGTTTTTTCTACAACCACTATCGAGTTGACCCAACTTGTGGGTTTCTCCACCTTCTCAATAACCCCCAATCTTTCCATATTCTCTAGCTCAGTTTTCACTTTGTCTTGTAATGCGAAAGGTATTTTCCTAGGGGGTGAATCACAAGGCTGACTGTCTTATCTGTTTTAATGTGGTATTCACCCTCTAAGCATCCCAATTCCTCAAATACATCAGCAAATTCAGCCAGTATTCCTTCTGTGGTTTCCTCTGCACTTCCACTTGCAGCATCTACTAAAAATAGCTTCTTTATAAGCTTCATTTACAAACAAGTAGATTGGCCCAACATTGGGGTCACGCTTGCATTAACCACTTGAAATGGCAACAGGTAATACTTTTGCTTAAAACATATTAAAGCATCACTTTGCCTTTCACATCCAGTTTTTGCTCAGAATAGGAAACTAATCTAGCTGACAGCCTTTGAACAGCTTCTCTATACAATGTCTTATACATCTGAAAAGGCGTCACATTACACTGTGCTCCAGTGTCTAATTTGAATATCACCATTTTCCCATTTATGCTCAAATTTACTTTCTAGTCAGTCTCGGGTTTATAAGTAGACACAGTCTCAGTACTAAAAGTACTTTCAATTTCCTGGGCATCTTCTCCCACAACACAGATCTCTCTGTGTCTAGCCACATGACATACTCTAGCAAAGTGTTTTTTTTCTGTGGCATAATCTACAATACTGTCCATATGCTGGGCATTTGTTTATCTCATGCTCACGCTGACACTTTTCACATTTGACTTTATTAACTGGCGGTGCAAAACTCCCTTTTCTCACATTGACACTGCTTTTACTCTTTCTTCCTGCACAGCTGCTACTTACTCTGAGATTTCATCCTGAGCATTTCCATTTAAGCGTTTAATCTGCATTTCACTCAGTTCAGCGGCCCTGCACATATCTATGGCATTATCTAATGTTAGGTCCGCTTTTCTCAACAGTCTGCATCTCACATGCTCACCCTGTATGCCACATACAATTCAATCTCTGATCAACGATTCAGTTAAATCTCCAAATTCACAAGATTTAGCCTTTAGCCTCAGTTCAGTTACATATGAATCAATGAACTCACCCAGATTCAGGCTCCTCGTATTGAACAAATGTCTCTCATAAGTCACATTCTTTCTTGGGTTACAATACCTCTCAAACTGTCCCATGATTTAATTCAGTTACTCCTTTTCTTCCTCATTTTCCCAAACAAAAGTATTGAATACCTCTAATGCATCAGGGCCTGCCATGTGCAAGAGGGTCATTGCCTGGATTTTCTGGGATTTTTCAGCGAGTCCACTGGCAATCGAGAAAATTTCAAATTGCTGCTTAAATCTTCTCCAGTTTTCAGCAACATGTCCATGGATATTGAGCGTGGTGGGAGGCTACAGGTGGTCCATTCTGACACCATGTAATAATCACGCAGACACCAACGTGGAGTAAGCTGGTAAGTTTATTGTATTGATAACACATTAGGAACAACTGCAGAAAACACGGACTACTGCCTGCCAGATACGGGTTTATATAAACAAGCTAGCGCATGTGCATTAGTAAAGCATATGTAAGTAATGTATGCTAATTAACTTCCTTACAAAGGACAGGCTTTGCAAGGAACATCTAGAGATATATCACTAAACAGTAATTCTACTAAATTTAATTCTAACATTTCTGACATCAGAAGAAATCTCCACTCTCATTGGAATATCATTACGGACTATCCTCAGAATAGGGGGCACTTTCAATGAACCCCCTGTAGTGGTCAAAAAAGTATTAACCATTAAGGACAGGTTGGTTCAGATGGACCATCCACGAGGAGTGAAAACACAAGGAAAGCAACTTCTCCTTGGACCCCTTAAACCAGGAATGGCTTCATGTGGTGCTATTCCACATGTTGCCTAAAGATGCAGTGAAGTTTTAATTTGCAGGTGAATTTGCCACGAAGTTGGTAAATCCACCCCGCCTTGCACTTCACATAATTTTTTTAAATTACCCAAAATTTGCCATTTGTGACTTTGCCTTGCTTTTGGGGTTTTTAAGTGCAAATTGCACTTAAAAACCCAAAGCAAGTAGAGATTACAAATGGGGAATCCCCCAACACCACTCCAAATCTATCCTTGGTGTCTGGTGTCCCTCCAATCACCAGCCCCAGTTTAAAAACAATATATATGTATGTGTGTATATATATATATTGCTAAAATTGTTCAAAAAGCAGGGGAAAACATTGACATCCTGATACACATAGGGACTAATGATCTCACCAGCCGGTCAGTTGTGGAGACCAAGGAACACATGACCAGGCTGGGTGACAAACTATCATCCATTTCGTCCGGCATCTCCTTTTCTGAGATCCTGCCAGTCTGGGAGAGGGGGACAGATGGATGGAAGGTCAGAGAAGGGGAGATAGGGGAGCTAAACATATGGCTCAAGGGCTGGTGCCAGGAAAAGGACAGATTTGTAGGGAACTGGCAACAGTTCTGGGAGCGAAAGTTCTTTAAATTTGATGGACTACATCTGACTAAGGAGGAGTCAGTGCATTGGGGCAGAAGTTTGATGTCTTTGCAGAATATTTAAACTAGCAAATGGGAGAGAGGTGCAGCACCCCATCGTCGAATGGGAAGAACACCCTCCCCTCAAGCTAGTGGTCAAACAGGGATTCAGTATGTTTGCAGTTCATTTGCATCACCAGGTAAGAAAAAAGGTCCGTTGCCCCATACGACGCACAGGGGAAATGCCAAACCTCACCCAACAACTAACACACCGAAATCTGGCCAATGGAAAATCATGTACACAAATGCTCACAGCCTGGGAAATAAGATCCCAGACCTGCAGGCAATAATGTCAGAGGCTAAACTGGACATAGTAGCAATTAGTGAGATGTGGTTTACCAGTAACCACACTTGGGAGACTTCAGTACCTGGCTATGTATTGTTCAGAAGAGACCAAGGTGCAAAAGGTGGAGTGCCTGTATGTCAATGAAAATATCAAAGCTACAGAAATTCAGAATACACATAAGGAGCCAGAAGAACTGTGGGTCACGTTGGAAACAGAAATGGGACAGCCATAAGAACTGGGGTTGTCTACAGGCCCCCAGACCAGGGGGAGGACATAGACACATTACTGTTAGAAGATATACAAAACATGACAGCTAAAGGGGAGGTTCTGATAATGGGAGACTTCAACATGTCGGATACAGATTGGTCAATACCAGCAGGAACATCTGCCAGAACTAGACACATGGTGGATTCCCTGCATGGGGAGGGCCTCAAACAACTGGTACAACAACCCACAAGAGACAGGGCTATCCTAGATCTAGTACTGACTAACAGGGAAGGGATCACAGCTCTCCAAGTAGAAGGTCACCTGGGGGCCAGTGACCATCACATGGTATGGTTCAATTTGGCTACTACATCTAAATCATCCCATTCCAAGGCAAAGATATGGGACTTCAGAGGAGCTGACTTTGATAAGATGGCCAACAGAGTTAAGCTAGCCCTGGCAAAAAGAAACACAGGTGAGGGGATACAGGCAAAGTGGGCAAGCATTAAGGATGCAATACTTGAAGCAACATCCCATTGTGTTAGAGAGAAAGGAAGTGCAAAAGAAGAAGGAAACCACTTTGGTTCTCAAATACAATAGCAGAAAAGGTCAGAGCCAAAAGGCTGGCCTTCAGGAAATATAAGGGAACAGAGCGGGATGAAGATAGGGAGGCATACCAAACTGCCCTAAGGGAAGCAGGGAAGGCAGTAAGGCAGGCAAAGTCCCAAACTGAGGAAACACTAGCACGAACAGTAAAAGAAGGTGACAAGACTTTCTATAGATACATTAGTGAAAGGAGAAAGTCCAGAGGGGGTATTGCTAAGCTCAATGGAGAAAAGGGACATGTGAGGAGGAGGACCCTGTAAAAGCATCTATCCTAAATAGATACTTTTGCTCAGTATTTACTGAAGAGAAGGTAGGGCAGGGCCCACAGCTCAGCACCATGGACACAGGGGGAAGGGAGGTGAGCACTACTCCCTTCACAAAAGAAAGGGTCCTACAACAGCTCGCTAAGCTCAGGGTGGATAAGGCAATGGGACCTGATGGCATATATCCCAGGGTACTTAAGGAGCTAAGGGTGGAACTAGCAGAGCCATTAGCAGAACTGTTTAGTGAGTCTCTGAGCACAGGAGAGGTCCCAGAAGACTGGAGAAGGGCTCATGTGATCCTGCTCCACAAAAGTGGTAGCAGGGAGGAGGAAGGGAACTACAGACCAGTCAGTCTTACCTCAGTAGTGGGCAAGATTATGGAGGCACTCCTTAAGGAAAGGATAGTGCAGCACCTGGAATCCATAGGGGCACAGGATCCAAGACAGCATGGGTTTACAAAAGGAAGGTCCTGTCAAACTAATCTCATAGATTTCTTTGACTGGGTAACCAGAGTGGTGAACCAAGGGGGAGCAGTTGATGTCGCCTACCTTGACTTCAGCAAAGCTTTTGACACTGTTCCACATAGAAGATTGATAAATAAGCTGGGTAGGCTCAGGGTGGGTCAGAAGTTAGTCAACTGGGTGGCAAACTGGTTGACGGGCAGAAAACAGAGAGTGGTGGTAAATGGTATACAGTCAGAAGAGATGCAAGTCACAAGTGGGGTACCTCAGGAATCAGTCCTGGGGCCAGTCCTCTTCAATATCTTCATTAGTGACCTTGCAGATGGACTAGAGGGTAAGGCTTGTCTGTTTGCAGATGACACCAAGATCTGCAACAGAGTAGATGATCCAGATGGGGTGGGCAGAATGAGAAGAGATCTGGATAAACTAGCAAAATGGTCAGAAGAGTGGCAACTGGATTTAATGCAAAAGTGCAGGATCATGCACATAGGGAAGAGAAACCCTGAAGCCACCTATAGGCTGGGAGGGGAGTTGCTGGCAGTCACAAAGGAAGAAAGAGACTTGGGCATCATTATCACTGATGACCTGAAATCATCCAAGCAGACCTCTAAAGCAGTAGGTAAGGCTAGGGGATGTTAGGGTGTATAAGTAGGGGTATCACAAGTCGTAAGAGAGAGGTAATAATCCCTCTTTAAAAGACACTGGTTAGGCCCCATCTGGAGTACTGCGTTCAGTACTGGAGGCCACACCTTCACAAGGACATTAACCAAATTGAGGCAGTCCAGAGAAGGGCAACCAAAATGGTGCAGGGACTGCATCAGAAGACATATGAGGACAGATTAACCGAGCTCAATATGTATACCCTTGAGCAAAGGAGGGACAGAGGTGATATGATCGAGACATTCAAACACCTTAAGGGCATCAACAAGGTGAAAGAGTCTAACATGTTTAAATATAAGAAAAATAGCAGGACAAGAAGACACAGCATGAGATTAGAGGGAGGCCGATTAAGGGGGAATGTGAGGAAATACTTTTTCACAGAAAGGGTGGTGGATGCATGGAATGGCCTACCTCAGGAAGTGGTGGCTATGAATACAGTGCAGGGCTTCAAACAGGCATGGGATAGGCATAAGGGAGCAATACAGATGAGTATGAATAGATAGACCACTGACAGAGCAAAGGCCAATGGCACATTTATACGGTAGAAAAAGAAATGGGCAGACTGGATGGGCCTTGCGGTCCTTATCTGACGTCAGCTTCTCTGTTTCTATATATATATGCTAACTAAAATCCCTGGTGTCTAATGGACCCCCCACCCTGCCGATTGTCAGCCCAAATAATAATAAAATAAAATAGTCAAAATCCCTGGTGTCTAGTGGACCCCCACCCACCAATCCCCAGCCCAAATAATAATTAAATAATCAAAATCCCTGGTGTCTAGTGGTGTACCCCTGCCCCCCACCCATTCAGGTAGTGCCCACCCCCCTACCACCACTCCCCCATGCACCATCACCCTGACCCGAGGTGAGCCACTGGCACAGCCCTCACTCACCTCCACGGCCGGCAGGCCAACTGGCTTCTTGTAATGAAGTTAATAAGCGCGTGCTTGTACAAGCACACGCTCATTCATTCAGTCAGTCAGTCAGCCAGCTTGTCAGTGTGGGGACATTTTTCAGGGGGCTAGAGAGGGAGTGGGGCTTTTACGGTGATCCATGAGGGGGTGGGATGGGGTGAACGGGGGTCCATAATGCCATTCCCCCATCCCACCAGCCCTGTGGATCACCAAAGCATCCCTCCTCCCTTCTCTAGCCCCCTGAAAAATGTCCCTGACACTGACGAGTTAGCTGACTGATTGAATGAATGAGTGCGTGCTTGTACATGCACGCGCTCATTTATTTCATTACAGAAGAAGTCAGTTGGGCTGCTAGCCATGGAGGTGAGTGGAGGGCTGTGCCGGTGGCCCGCTCAGGGTTGGGGTGACGGGCTTTGGGGGCGGCGTGGTGGTGGGGGTGGGCACTACCTGCATGGTGGAGGAAGGGATACACCACTAGACACCAGGGATTTCTATTATTTTTTATTATTTTTGGGACTGGTGATCAGCAGGGTGGGGGGGTCTAATAGACACCAGGGATTTTGATTATTTTTTTATTATGTGGGCTGGCAATCGATGGGGTGGAGGGGTTCACTAGACACCAGGGATTTTGATTATTTTTATTATTTGAGCTGGAGATTGGCAGGGTGGGGGGTCCACTAGACACCAGGGATTTTGATTAGTTTTGTTCATTTGGGTGGCAATTGGTGGGGGGAAGGCAAACAGTAGTTTTTAGGCTCCCCTCTGACTCAGTGAATTGGTGAATTTTGCAAATTGCACTCTGCAAATTGAGCGCAATCTGCTAAATATTTCACGGTGCAAATTTTATTGACTTCACCCACCACTAATGTGGACATACAAGCAGGATATACTTTTATAAACATCCTTTCACCAACAAAGAATGTCACATTAAACAGCACGTAACAAGTGAATCCACAGGGTAATCTACATACTTCACTGCCCCCATGACCACATTTATGTCAGAAAAATACTGAAGAGCAATATTCGAAATAATTCACAGATGCCTGTAGTGGAGCACTTTAATACAGCAGGCCACACAGGAGCCTCTCTTCATTTTTGGGGGCTTGAGGTAGTATCATCAAGTGATTTCAACAAGATCTTGGAACACACAGAAATTTACTCGATCTTTGAAATGGATGCACTAAATGAAACATAGGAATGAATAGGGCACCAACTGGGCAGCCCGTTGGTAAGGATTCATAATTTAGTAGTTATTTTTATTTATTTCCAGTCCGCAAGATGCACTAATATGGGCATCCATGCCCCTACCCCCATTCTGCTCTTAAATAATTCTCTTCCATATATCCAGTTGGTGGGACATTTATCAATGGGATCTCTGTCACAGCTTACTGACTCCCCTCTGCCCTGATATACATTGATTCTTTATTTTTTAGGCACTGTAATAAGTCAGGTCTGAGTTAGAAAAATTGTAAATACATGGGTTTGTTTAAACTTGGTGGTTGGTATGGGTATCTCTGTATCCTGAATGGTCAAGATGACATTGTTTGTAAATCAGGAAATTTCTGTGGTTATATAAACAAATGTTTCATGAGCTTTCCACAATCTACTGCTAGAGAACATGTGCAATCTGCTTTCATTTGGTTGCTGCGTGGTGCACTTTATTTTTCACTCATTGACGCAACCCTGAACCCTGCGACCTAAGTTTAGGTCCAGGATTTGTATTTGTTTGCCTAGCAACAAGGTCACAGTGATTTCAGCACATCACAGTTTGGGTAGATGTCATTACACATGATGTCACCGATGTAGGGCTACAGCAGTGAGTTTAAATTCAGATGAAAATCCACTGCTCTGCCTGGCTCCATTTATATACAGAAGAATGTTTTTCAGCATTCAGGCATAAAATTACCAGTAAGTTTCAGTATTTGGTTTTTCTTAGAATGCTGGCATAAAAACGATGACTTAATACAGCTGGATTACTCAAAACTATTTTCTTTATGTTTATTTCTTGGACAGCTTAGGTCAATTTGACCTTCTGTATAAGATATATTTGCAAAAAACTGCATTAATGCAGCAGTTAGGGTTCAGATTAAAGCGAAAAAAGTAGGGAAATGTGTTAGGGTTTTGAACTCTTAACTTCCCCTCACCCCCACCTCCCAAGCAGTAAAAGGAAAAATTATATTTGTGGCCGTCCTGAGTCTTGGTGACTCAGGAGTGGAGTCTTCCTTGGGGGTTCTCAAACCTAATGCTTCTTCCATTCCCTAAGCAAATAAGTTCAGATGTGGTCTGTTTTCTTCAAGGAGGGCCCACAGGTTATTGGCAACATGGGGAGACACAGTTCTGTACATTTGAAGACTGTATCAGAATAGGGTGAGCATAAGGGCTAAGAACTCCAAGGAAGACCCCACCCCTGATTCACCAGGACTTTGGACAGCCAAAACTGTAATTTTTTTTTCCTTTTGCTACTTGGGGTGGGGTGGGAAGTTCAGGTTGGAAACCCTAGCAGCACATTTCACTACTTTTGTTGCTTTAATTTGAACCCTAATTGGTGCATTAATGTCATTTTCTGCAAAGAATGTCCTTTCTTTTTGAAATAGTAGAACTGTATCCTCATGAACACATCCACCTGGCTGCAGAAACATTGGGCCCTCTGGGCCCTGCATTTCTGTGCCTCCAGGAAAGCAATTTATGTGCGTTGTCATAATTGTTTTTAGAGGGGCTCACTTAAAAGAATAAAATTTGCTGGCGCACCGGCACAGCGGTTGGATTTCCGCTTGCGGCGCCAGCGACCGGGTTCGGGAATGAGCTCGGACGCTGAGGGTCGCTCGGGGAGACAGCTGAGCGCCCCATGACCGCTCATTGTCTTCAGGGAGGGAAGGAGGGAGGACTGCAACCCAGTGTTGGATGACCGCTGGTGGAGACCAGGGGTAGGGCAACACATCGGGTTATCGCTGGGAGGTGTGTGGCAGATGTCGGCTCTTGCCTTGATGTCCGGACGTCACGCACCACAAGGAAATCAGGAAAAATCACTTGCTGGCCACTGGATGATGGTCCTCTGTTCCCTGAGTACCTCCAGTGCCTTCCCAGGGCCTCCTGTTCCTCAGCAGCATCCCGGGTCCTAGAAGTATGTGTTGGGGTCATCCCCCTCCCTGGTGCCTTCCTCCTTGAAGGAGGGGGACCCTCCCGGCAAAGGGATACCCCGGGATATCCTGGGATCAGCTGCGATATGAGGTCCAGAGGAGGGCTGGGTAAGGACAGTGGGCCGGGGGGGGGCATGTAGGGGCCTGAAGGAGTGGGGACCAGTGAGCACGGGGCAGGGGGGAAAAAAAAACGAATAAAATATTTTAAGTGTGCCCCTAACTCCTGACAGTTGATTGTATATGGGCAAAAATGTTTTTTCTTTTTTTTGGCCATAACTCAATAAATGTTTGCCAGTTTGGTCTAAAAGTTGCTATGTCTGTATTGCAAGACAGATACACGTTTGGTGCATTCTTGATTATCGGATTTGAACTGTGGATTTGACACCATGGTGAATTTTGCAGGTAATTTTGGGTTGCAGTACATACTCCATGAATTTTTTGGGGTATTATGTGTTAGTCTTGTAGTACTAACTGAGGACCTTTTTTTATATATAGATCGGCCTTTAACTCCACATATTGACAAGTTATGGCTTGTTAATGTTGCAGTGTTATCCTATGGGAATTTTCATTTTTTAATTTCTAAGTTTTTTATATGTCTATTTTCAGTTGGTTTTCTTAGGGACTTAGTTTTGTAGTACTCACTGAGACCTTTTCTTTGATACAAAACTTGGGCCCCATATTCAGAGCAGGCCAGATGCATGCACAAAACAGTGCGTTGTGCAAATAAGCTGCACCAGCCATCTCTGTTGCGATATTCAAACAGAATGTGCAATGGGAACAGAACACACATTCTGTTTGAATATCGGACCCTGGATGTGTAGCACAGAACAAGGGGCTGCCATGTGTCAGTGGCTCAATAGGTAGCACACTCACCTCTGAGGCCGGGAGATCAGAGGGCTGTGGGTTCAGTTCCCACATCTGGCACTTGGGTTAATATCCCAGTACTGACACTGTAGTGCAGCATGATAGGGTTGCTGCACTTCTGAGGTGCCGTCTTTTGGATGAGACGTTAAATCGAGGTCCCATCTGCCTGGATTGGTGATAGTTCAGGTGGATGTTAAAGATCCCATGGCACTTATCAAAAAGAGTAGGGTTTTTTTTATTGAAAATCACATAATATAAATACAGCAAGAAAATCAAAAAGAAAATCAACATAAGTGTATAACCCCTAAAATGGGGAAAAAAAAAGGGAAAAAAAACCCAAAGAATATCTCTTATACTTAATAAAAATTTGAAAACCTTTCCACCATCGATATACCTTATCACTAGAATAATGTAATACATCAGATTGATACACTGTATTCATTGCCTGTGCCACCAAAAAACCTATAAACTTGATATGGCATCAGTTTCTGGGAAAGGACCCACTAGCATCGAGCTTGCCACAGATAAAACCTTAAACAACATAAAAAAATAAAATATGTTTCCAAATGGAGATCATTTTCAGTAGGCAAAAGAACTAACACTAGGGTATCATAATTTGTATTAAGCAACCAATCCATACACCATTTATCTTTGAGAAGGACCCAAAGTGTCTTTGAATATGAACAGGTCAACAAAAAATGAGACATAGTTTCCTCTAAATTTATACACAACAAATAAGGACAATTTATTTCTGCCAGATTCTTATGCTTAGCATTTCCTCTAATATTCAATTTACCATAAAGTGTAAGCCACAACATTTCCCACATGGTAGCAGGCACCCTTTTGTTCGTGAGTTGTTTCAAACATGCCCAGTAAGGGCTGGGGACAATCTTAAAACTAGGTTCAGGAGGGTATAAATGAGCCAATAATTGAAAATAAAAATGTTTCCTAGAATTCTGCAAAATATCAGTCTGAGAATTTTCCATTTAAATAGTTTTTGAGCCTTGGGATGAAAGTAATCGGAAACTGAAGTCTTGAATGAAGTTTTGGTGCAATATCATGCCATCTGGATAAATAGTGCAGCAAGACCTGTTGTACTACACATCTAGCTCCATCAGAAGTGGAGGAAATGCTATACAAAACAGAATGGTAAATAAATAAAGAATAGAAAAAAAATCAATGGTTCAATCATACCCAGTCCCCCTTGTGCTTTACTTAAATAGGTATAACAACGCTTAACAGGGTTAAGCTTATTCCCCTAAAGCATCTGGAAAAACATCCCATATAAAGTATTCTGTAGGGAAGAAGGGAGGGGAAAAATATATGCTACATATTGTAATTGAGGAACTAAAAATTTCTTCAATCTCTGAATTCTTTTAAGCTTAGAGAGTTTCCAAAATTGCCATCTCCTAACTTTAATCTGAGATTTTGATAGCGCTAACTCCCAATTTTCTAAGGGTAGGTTTGTTACACCAAACTTAATACCCAAAATGACTATAGGCTGTTTAGAAATATTAATCCCTGATACCTGACATGAATTACTATCCCAAGGGCCTATCATTAACCCTTTACATTTAGAAAAATTGAGTTTAGAATTAGAAACAATCGCATATTTTTTTAATTCCTGCAAAAACAAGGGAATATGATCAAAATGGAAAAAAAAACACAAATGTCATCTGCATAAGCTATCACTGAGAGGTTGGCAAAAGCTCCCCACCCTGACAATCTATTTAAATTCATTTTCATCAGGAATCGTAGTAAGGGATCAATAGAGAATAAATAGAGTAAAGGACTAAGAGGACATCCTTGCCTAACACCAGTATAGATTTTAAATCCATTAGTGATTTGCCCTTTTAAGAAAACTTTCACATAGACAGGAGAATATAATGATTTTATAAACTCAATAAAAACTAAGGGAACCTCATATTTAGCTGATGTAGAAAACAAAAAACTCCTATCAATCCGATCAAACGCTTTCTCCTGATCCAAAGACAGTACACAGCCTTTATGACCCATCATCAGTAAAACTTCAATAAAATCTTTAATAATGACAAGGGCATCTTGGATTTTCTTCCTTGGAAGTCCACCAAATTGCTGTACTGAAAGTACAGGGGAAGCATAAATCTTAAGTCTAGCATTAAGAATATGGGTTAAAATTTTATAATCGGAGTTTAACAATATAATTGGTCTCCAATTTGAAATGTCAGTTCTATTCCCTGATTTAAATAGATAGACTAATAACCCTTCAGAAAAAGTAATCGGGATCTTCTTCTGTTGAAAGAAAAATAAATATACAGTATGTAAAATAACTGAGATATGTGATATACAAACTTTATAAAATTTACTTGGGAGACCATCCAGTCCCGGGGAAGTACCTGCACTGAGACTGTGAATTGCATCTGCAACCTCTGTTACGGTAATCTGTTTCAGCAACAACAAAGCTTCGTTTGAACCTACTGGAATCTCAATATTTTCTAAATATTCTGAAATATTCTCATTAGAAGGGGCTACCATAGGTTCTAAAGATTGGTAATGCAATCCAATGAAATTTTCCATATCTGAAACTGAATCTATTATATAGATATTATATAGATATATATATTATATAGATATATAGAATCTATTATATAGACATAGAAGACTATTACACAAACTGGGGAATATGGGTGTGGGCAGGACAGTAGTGTGGTGGGTAGGTAACTGGCTGGGTGGCAGGACACAGAGGGTGGTGGTAAATGGCTGTCACTCCACAGAGGGAAGAGTGACCAGTGGGGTACCACAGGGATCAGTGCTGGGACCGGTCCTATTCAACATCTTCATCAGTGACATTACTTAGGACCTAGAAGGCAGAATTTCACTGTTCGCTGATGACACAAAGCTCTGTAACAGAGTAGACACACCAGAGGGTGTAGACAGAATGAGAAGCGACCTGCAGAAACTTGAAGAATGGTCAGGGGTTTGGCAGTTGAAATTCAATGCAAAGAAGTGCAAGATAATGCATATGGGGCACAAAAACCCTGGCACAATATGTCAATTGGGGGGTGAGGATATAACATGCACCAAGCAGGAAAGGGATCTTGGGGTTGTCATCTCTGATGACCTCAAGGTAGGGAAACAGTGTGACAAGGCAGCAGGTAAAGCAAATAGGATGCTGGGATGTATAGACAGGGGCATCACCAGCAGGAAAAGGGAGGTCATAATTCCGCTATACAAGACACTAGTGAGGCCCACCTGGAGTACAGTGTACAGTTCTGGAGACCATACCTACGTAAGGACATAGACAGGGTAGAGAAGGTTCAGAGGAGGGCAACAAAGATGGTGCATGGATTGCATCACAAGTCCTATGAAGACAGGTTGAAGGAACTGAACATGTACTCCCTGAAGGAGAGGAGGAGAGAGGGGATATGATAGAGACATACAAGTATCTTACAGGGAGGAACAGGGTGCAGGAAAACACTATTTTAAGCGAAAAAGATGTTCCAGGACTAGAGGGCATGGGATGAAGTTGGAGGAGGACGATTCAGAGGAAACATGAGAAAGAATTTCTTCACAGAGCGGGTGGTGGACAAGTGGAACACCCTGCCAGAGGAAGTGGTGGGGGCTGAAACAATCACGGGATTTAAGAATGCATGGGATAGACATAAAGGAATTCTGGAGGTCAGGGTTAAGGGGCAACAGATTTCTAGGAAAATAAACTGAACTTACAAGCTCAAATGGGCAGACTGGGTGGGCCATAGGCCCTTATCTGCCGACACTGTCTATGTATCTATATTACCCCTTGCATCCTGTAAAGAGTCAAGAGACATGTCTAAAAGGATCCTTTTACAGGCTTCATAGGGGTCCCCGATAGGTGACTTCTGGGTTCCGCTAGAAAGCATTGTGGCTATTATAGTGGCTCTATTGTACTGATAAGTTAATATGTCCTTTTTAATTTTATTAATTTGTAATGAATAATCAAATTTAGTGAGATATGAGATGGAATATAAGTGTTGTAACTGGCTGCGAAGGGAGAGATATTTTAAAAAATGTTTGTTTTCTGAAGACTTACTATAGTTACTGAAAAAACTTTGTAGATCTTTTTTGGTGTCTAACCACCATTCTCCAGTATCGTCGTATAGACAATAAACCGATAGTCTAGCAGACAATAATGCAGTAATATCTTTTTGCACTTCCAAAGATGTTAGTAAAGAAGGATTTAATTTCCATCTGTTTTCAATTTTGGGTTTATAACTCAAACCCTCAATAGTAAACCTTAGGAGCAAATGGTCAGAAAATTCACAAGGAATAATAGAGAACTGTCCCTCAGGGATATTCCGGGAAAGAAAAAAATGGTCAATAGTAGTTTTAAAAATGCCTCTAACATACGTAAACCTAGAACCTCTGTCATATATACTACAATCAATTAATCCTGCCGTGCTGATTAAGGTTGTTAACATATTAGAGTCGCAATAAACTTTCTTCCTTTTCCCTCCTCCTACCTGATCCCTAGCAATATCACAGTTAAAATCTCCTCCCAATATGATCATATATGAGGAAACTAGGTAGGGTTGAACCATTTTCAAAAGACCCACTCTATCAGCTTTAGTTTGAGGCACATAAACGTTGATAAAATGAAAAGCAGACAGTTTCCATTTTCCATCTAACATCAGTAAACAACCTGGAATTAAATCAACCAATTTCACTAAAGAAAAGTCATATGAACCGAACAGAATACCCACCCCATCTGCACAGTCTGGGCCAAAGGACCAATAAGATGGCCCCCAAATCCAGTTTCTCTTAAATGACAATAATTGTTCCCTAGAACACATCCATGTTTCTTGTAAAAAAAAAAGATCATAACCAGAATCATGAATAAAAGAAAAAACTGCCTGTCGTTTAACTGGATTTAAAATACTGTGGATGTTTAAAGACCCAATCGAGAAAAAACCCATGAGATGTTATACAAGCAAAAACAAAATAGGGTCAATATCTGTCTTCTTTCATTTTTTCCTTTTTTTATTTTTTTTATTTTTATAGTCCCCTTGACTAGTTCCAATAGAAAGCTGACTACTCTCCACTGATTGGGAATCCACCCCCCCATGTTCCATATCAGAACCATCATCTGGTAGGAACAAAGCAGCATAAGTATTATCATGTTCGTTAAGTACTGGAGAAGTCAATGTAACTGGAGGTTTATTGTTCCTAGAGGAACGTCTTCTTGTTATAGGCAGAAAAACCTTGCTGTTAACCAATTCACTCCTAGGGATAGCTAGTTCCTTATAACAAACTGGTGTTAAAAGGGAACTAATGGAGCTTTTTGAAACAATAGAATGGGCCCCAATCTTGGAGTCTGAGATCACTGCAGACTGGGGGAAGGGGGGGACCTGAACAAAGACATCGTCCTGCAGAGGAACTGACTTGGGAACTGAATTTTCATGTTGAAATTCTTTTTTAGCAGAAGTAGAGTCCTGTGCTTGCTGTATCAACTGTTCAGGACTAGCACAAGAGGCTTTGTTCTTAGCAGCCCAAGGACATTCACTGAAGACATGGCCATCATCCTCGCACAAATCACATTTCGTTAGATTAGCACACTGCATCGCTATGTGTCCAATTTCCCCACAATTATCGCAGTGGGCCTTATCACAGGTACTGGACAAATGAGTTCTTGCACCACATTTATAGCATGCCCTAGGCTGCCCTGCATAAAAGCAAACTCTCCTATCTCTCCCCAACAAAAAAGAGTTGGGGATATGTTCCATTCCTGTAGCAGTAGCTTTTAATTTAACCTTATATTTCCACCCCCCTGTCCAGAAAGACTCTGAATCTAACAGGGCTTCTGGAGTGCTCAAGATCTCACATTTCTGAGATAGCCAAAAAGTAATATCATCAACATGAACACCCTCATTTCGAAACATGACTGTCACATACTTAATTAAAGGTTTTGTTAATGGAATCACTAAAAAAGGATCCCAAATGGGAGAAAATTTGACCTGTGCATATCGTTCCCAAAAAAGATCTAAAGCATATGCTGTTCAGAAACTAATGTCATAGTTATCCTCCCCAGAAATATTAATCAAAGCAAAAACATCTTTAGGAGAAAAAAATAAAGATTCCTTCAATAAGGTTCGACCAACATAAGTATGGTCTGGTCTGTTCTCCAAACCACCCTTATATCGAATACGAACAGCAGTCCACCTGGGAGCAGCCTCCTTTTTATTTTTAGAAAATAAGTCGGATAATAAGGGTGGTCAATCTGAGACAGAGTCACGAGGCTTTGAACTCTGGTCCTTAATAAGTTCCTCTTCCAAAGGTGTTTTTTCTTTTTCTGAAGTTTCCAACACTTCAGGAGCCTTGCAAGCCTCAACCTCTGAGGGTTTCCACTCAGGGGAGGATTGCAAAAATGTTAAAGAGGAGTCCCAGCTAGGGTCTGGATGCCAGATCCCCTGTTCATTTTGTAGCCATCCTGCCCCTTGCAAGGCTTTTTGGGGTGTCCAGCTTATGTCTGTAGTAGGCAGTGATGAGGGGCCAACTGGAAGATCAGGGGAAGGCAACTGAATGATAGTTTGCTGGCCAAGGGGCTGAAAGGAGCGATCCCTGGGGGCACATATTTGCTGGGAAGATTTATCTTTCAAATGTAAAAAGGAAAAAGTAGTAGCCCCCGTCTGTATATCTGTGCTAGTCTGATAAACAATGTCACCTTTTGTTCCTTGCTGTAAATCCTTGTCAGACTGACTCGTCGGGAAATGAAGCACAAAACCTGAGTCAGTCATCAGTGCAGGGTTAGAAGAGGCTACGGTGGACTGTGCCAGCCCCGGGGAAAGAGCAAACATTTTTGGAATGCAGTCAATGCCCTCAGCCGGAATTTCACTCGCCATAGAGTGCAAGTTACAGGGTTGGGCCTTCACACACCTGCCTCGGTGTCAGAACTGCCAGCCCGTGACCTGAGTATGAAAGAGAGTTCCCGGGAAAGAAAAGACAGGCTGTCAGCACACACTAGCTCCACTAGAACTGCCAGCCAGGGAAAAGGGTGGTAAATTAGAACAAGAATCAGCAGCCAACTCACCACACTCCGAAACAGCAAGTGGTTCCACCGAGTGTCCTTTAGAAGTTGAAAGACTCTCCGGTAGGTCTAAACATCCAGTAACAACCTCATTTGAAGTTTGTGCAGACAAATCCTTAGCATCCTGTAAATCATTCATATCCGTACTTGCCGGAAAATCAGAAAAAGAAAAAAATGCGTTGTTATTCAAAGGAATCTCCGGTTTAAAACCGGCCGTAGTTAAATCTTCCGTAGAAAGAAAAACATCATTGCCATCCCCTTCTAAATCCAGCTCCAAACGATTACAAAGGAAAGCCTGTTGTTTAACAGGAGTAGGAGAGGAGGCTTGCTCTCCTAACTCCGCAGCATCTTGCCGGTCTGACGACTCGCTCCGAGTGGCCATCGCAATGGCCCATAGCCCTCTACTGGCCACAGAGCAACAGCATCAGAGTAGGGGAATTTCCCCGGTGTCCTGGCCAAATTTCCCTCATTCACTAAAAATACCACCAACAGCTTAATCTGGTTCAAGGTCAGTTGGCATTCATCTGTATCCCCTTCCCCCAGGTCGTGCCTGAAAATAGGCAGGATTTGTCTAGTGCACTTACCCAGTCAACAAAAACTAAATAAATAATGTATGGTGCGGCACATCCAGGGTGTGGGTCTGAAGACTGACCATAGAGGAATGCCGGTGCATACCTGGATGCGCTGTGTCCCCTATGGCAATATTTAGCTCAGACATACAAATGAGCCCGTTGGGCAAGGATGGCAACAAAGGGGCTTCATGCATGCCCATTATTGGCTCATTTGCATGACTGCACCAGGTGGATTGTGCAGGTGCAGTCTCCCCCCAGCCCTGATTGTTCATACCTGTATACATGAGGAAATTGCTGATGGTCCAGTGTACCATGCTATCCCAGAGCACTGTTGACACACACAGACAACCCCATGCCCCCATCTCCATTAACATGTATGAACACCCCCCTCCCATGCCACAATCTCCGTTAAATTTAAGCATATCCCCCATGCTCTGATATCCATCACACTGTAAGTACACCCCCATGCCCCGATCTCCGTTAAATTGTAAGCAGACCCCAATGCCCCAATCTCCTTCACACTGTAAGTACACCCCCATGCCCCGATCTCCATTAAAGTTTAAGCACCCCCCCATGCCCTGATACCCATCACACTGTAAGTACATCCCCCCATGCCCCAATTGCTGGTACAGTGATGTGAATGCCCCCCTACCCAGCCTGATCACTGATACAGTACTAAATAAATGTAAAACCCTTTTCTATAGTGCAGTGCCCCCCCCCGAGATGAGTGGGGCTGCAAAAATGGAAAACGGCTGGCCTGTGGCCCTGGAGGATGGCCTCTGTCTGGTCTCCCCTACGGTACCCGAGTGTCTGGCGCACCATGTTTCCCCATTGGCAATTTCTCCCTGGTCTAGCTGCTTCCCTGTGAGGAGTCAGTTGAGCGTGGAGACCAGTGTGAGAACCTGAAGGAATGGGGCTGCAGGAAGGAATGGGGCTGCAGGATGCCCAGAGGAGCAAAGAAGAAAACTACGTCCAAATTCTTCTTTCATACGAACTCATCTTCTTTCATTAGATTTTCATGAGCTCACAAAAGAAGATGCCATCATACAAAGGAAGATTCAGAAAAAAGACGAAGTCCAAAATCTTCATTTGTACGGCCCTAATCCTTTTTCGTATGGCCTTATTCCTCTTTCATGAGCCATACAAAAAGGAAAATTGTCTCACGAAAGAGGACTTTTAAACGTTTTAAAAACACATTTGGGGTAATTCTTCGAAAAACGAATTCCATAATTCAGCTAAACAGGTCCCATTTAACAAGATATGTGTGTTGTCGTCACCACAGGACATCATTTTATGGGTTTTCAAAAAAGTAAAAAAAAAAAAAGATGGTGACCATACGAAAGAGGAATTTTCTCTCATGAAAGAGGATTACCTCCTCACAAAAGAGAAACCCTCTTTTGTATGGCCAAATTCTTCTTTCATATCAAACATCTATCCAAAAAACTCTACTGAGCTTGTTCAGAACCCCAAAATTCCAAACCGTCTGAACGCTAGGTGATGAGAAAAACAACAGCAAAAAATCCAGATTTTTCCTAAAAATGCACTACCGGATCTCAGATTTGGCACATCTGACCCAAACAAAACTTGGCAAATCAAGAGACCTTGCCCTCAGACAGCACATGCAACATTTTGTGCAATTTTGTTGAATGGGGCAAAGCTATTAAGGTGCAAAGTTAGGGGGTTAACATTAAGCAGCCTACTCAATCCTAACTGTAATGGCACTACTGTGCTACTATAATTAATCCTAAGCAGTCCAGGTATGGGCCTTCAAAAAGTAGACTTTTTGTCTTCCGGTGACATCATGATCCAGGAAGTAGCTGAATAATTTAGCTCTGTCTTACCCTGGGAAAATTCCTTTTAAAAACTCTATAGCAAAAGGGGAAATTCCACTAAACTTGGTCTCCAGAAGGTGTAAGATGCCAAGAAATTGAGCGGGCCACGCTCCATTGTCTGAAGATTCAGCTGATGGTGAAGGATTTGGAACAGATAGCAAGGGCTTTTAAGCCTTGGCCCAACATGGCTGACTCCACCCCGACCATTCAGATGCCAATACTGTGCAGCACCAGAGGATGCTTATTTTGACAGAGCTCCAAGACTTCAGAAAAGAAATGCACTTAACAACCACTTCGCTGCATGCAAACCTGAACAAATTAGAAAAGTGGCATACAGAAATTGGAGAACAATGCTCAACCACAGATTCACATGGGGACACAATGGAGTGTGTAGTCATCAAGCTACACCAGGCCATTTAATCTCTACAAGATCGAGTGGGGGATGCTGAGGCCTGCAACCGCTGCAACAATATGAGAATTTCGGGACTTCCAGAGGGAGCTGAGGGGACCGACTTAACTTCTTTCCTTCAAAAATTTTTCCAAACTGAGTCTGAACTTCCCTCCTTTTTCTCCTTGGAACTTGACAGAGCTCATTGGGTGCTGGGCCCTAAACCCACCACACTGGACTCAAGACCTCATTCAGTATTGCTATGCTTTCTCCAATACCAGGAGAAGGAATTAATTTTGCATAAGGCACGGCAGAAGGGTACAGCACTGTTTAAATCATATAAACTGTACTTTGACAATAATTACCCCCCAACCCCAGCCATAGCAGCTAGAAGGCGTGTGTATGCTCTGGCAATGAAGATTCTCAGGGAGCACAACCTAAAATTCTGCACCCCATGCCCTACGAGGATGACAGTTTTCTTCCCTGCAGGTGCACACACTTTCAGTACAGTAGAGGAGGTCTATGTGGCACACTCCCAGAAAAAAACTGAAATGCCCTCCCACCTATTGAAAACCACCCCAACCACTTTGTTGGCAAGCAAAATGGCACATAAAAAGTTAAACCTGTTTACCCCTAAGGTACAGAGATGTCAGCAGTGGGTCGCAGCCCTCCAGCAAATTGTAGGCAGCCTCAGAAGTACTGCTACTGTGGCCCCAGAGCAGCGCAGATCATTCCTGTGAATGACTGAAACCATCGAAGACAGTGTGAGAGGTAAGTCCCTAGTACCCCCTCCCATCCTGAGTTACCTTGGCATAGCCTCCTACACCCCGCTATAATATTTTGCTACTGGGTTCTCCCTCAAATCCACATGAGGTTCGTTTGCAGTTTTTGGGTCAAATTCAATATGGCAGCCGAGATTATGATGTCATCAGACGAGATTTCCATCATAACAGATTCTAGTCTGATGACGCCTTTGATCTCGTAAGCACTACAACTATTAGCAGTAGTTGTAGTACTGGTAATAAAATACTGGTAGGAAGAGTGGGGAGGGGGGCTTGGAGGGGCTTTACCCCTGAAATGAATTGATTCGCTGTGTGTGGGGGGTGCAGGGGGGCACTGCCCCCTGGTCATCTTCATTCCCGTCAGCACCAAAGACTGGTACACTGTTGACAGTAGCCAGGCAACAGTCAGGTCTCGTGCAGAAATCTCATCCACCATATTAGATGTGTCCCAGTAACTGCAGCCACTCCTCACAGTCTCCTTTCTGTGGGGTCTCTTACCCTCCTAGCCATAAGCAGGTGGCTGGTGTCAGGTTGTTATTCTGTTTGCCTAATCCCCCTGACCACATCCTCAGCAGCTTGCTCGGCTGCACTAAATGTCTTATACATAGATATATAGACAGTGTCGGCAGATAAGGGCCTATGGCCCACCCAGTCTGCCCATTTGAGCTCATAAGTTCAGTTTATGTTTTCCTAGAAGTCTGTTGCCCCTTACCCCTGACCTCCAGAATTCCTTTATGTCTATCCCATGCATTCTTAAATCCCGTGATTGTTTCAGCCCCCACCACTTCCTCTGGCAGGGTGTTCCACTTGTCCACCACCCGTTTTGTGAAGAAATTCTTTCTCATGTTTCCTCTGAATCGTCCTCCCTCCAACTTCATCCCATGCCCTCTAGTCCTGGAACATCTTTTTTGCTTAAAAATAGTGTATTCCTGCACCCTGTTCCTCCCTGTAAGATACTTGTATGTCTCTATCATATCCCCTCTCTCCCTCCTCTCCTCCAGGGAGTACATGTTCAGTTCCTTCAACCTGTCTTCATAGGACTTGTGATGCAATCCATGCACCATCTTTGTTGCCCTCCTCTGAACCTTCTCTACCCTGTCTATGTCCTTACGTAGGTATGGTCTCCAGAACTGTACACTGTACTCCAGGTGGGGCCTCACTAATGTCTTGTATAGCGGAATTATGACCTCCCTTTTCCTGCTGGTGATGCCCCTGCCTATACATCCCAGCATCCTATTTGCTTTACCTGCTGCCTTGTCACACTGTTTCCCTACCTTGGGGTCATCAGAGATGATAACCTCAAGATCCCTTTCCTGCTTGGTGCATGCTATATCCTCACCCCCAACTGACATATTGTGCTAGGAGTTTTGTGCCCCATATGCATTATCTTGCACTTCCTTGCATTGAATTTCAACTGCCAAACCCTGACCATTCTTCAAGTTTCTGCAGGTCCCTTCTCATTCTGTCTACACCCTCGGTGTGTCTACTCTATTACAGAGCTTTGTGTCATCAGCGAACAGTGAAATTCTGCCTTCTAGGTCCTGTGCAATGTCACTGATGAAGATGTTGAATAGGACCGGTCCCAGCACTGATCCCTGTGGTACCCCACTGGTCACTCTTCCCTCTGTGAAGTGACAGCCATTTACCACCACCCTCTGTGTCCTGCCACCAAGCCAGTTACCTACCCACCACACTACTGTCCTGTCCACACCCATATTAGATTTTTCTTAGATTTTCTTAGATTTTAAATAACAGAGCTGCTGGACTGTATTCACCTTTTCATTGATGCAACAGGAGGCAGTGCAGCACAGTGGTTTAGGGCACTGAGCTGCAAACCCAGAGACCTGGGTTTGAATCCCACAGTCCTCATTTGCATATTGTGTGACCCTGGGCAAGCCACTTAACTTCCTTGTTATCCCAGGTCACACCTGGAAACAAGTTTCGGCTTAGTGTGCCTTTCCTGGTTAAACAATTTCCCTTTCCCTTTGCGATTCCCGGGTGTCCCTCTGATTACTGTTGTATGGTATGGTCCAGGATTGTAGAACTTGCCGAGTTCTGGGTCTGTGGGCCACCGCGAAGGTCTGCCATAATGGCTGATGCACGTGGACGCTGATGATGTAGAGTGAAATAATTCATATTTGGCCCCGAGACTGTGAATCTTAAAGGGCCATAATTCCAAAGTGTGACCTCCATCACACAATACCTGGTGTCACAAACCCACACCTGAGGGTCAGGTTCACTGAGTTCACAGTACCCACTCCTAAGTGCAATCCGTGATGGGGGGAATGGGATACCCTCTTCATGTCCTTCTATAGTGCTCGCTGAGTTCACAACTGAACACTTGCCACAAAGTTCCAAGGTCACCTCTTTACTCTGGGTAAGGGTACAATACCAGTCTCGAATCTTGTAGCCAAATGAGAACCCATTCTTAGTTATTACACAAAGGGGGAAGATTCAGGTATTACAGTCTGTTCGGGGTAGACTTGTAAGCCTGATTTTGTCTTCTCCTACGGGCGTTCAATAACCTAGTTCAAATCCCCACACACCCTTCCTTGAGACTTTCATATTCTCCTACTCTTTACCCAGATTTCCCTATACAGACCCTTGTTCGATTTGATAGCTTATGGTGACACCCTCAGCAATAACAGTTTGATCACAGATTATTAATAACTGTCCCACAATTCACACACAATATAAAACATCTCGCTCATGCAGGTTACTAAAAAACAAATGTTTTTACTAAAATAATTAATAATCATACAGTTACAACAAAAGTTTTAGAAACTGTGGTCACAGAATAACATAAAAACATAGAAACATAAACTTTGATGGCAGATAAGGACCACTTGGCCCAGCTAGTCTGCCCATTTTCCTACCTATTGGATAAGCAGCAGATCCTAGTTAACCAACAGCCTACTTCTTCCTACCCCGCACCAGAATTGCCTTATGTCTGTCCCAAGCATTCTTGAATTTCCCCACTGTTTTTGACTCACAACCTCCTCAGGAAAGCCGTTCCATATGGCCACCACCCTCTCTGTGAAAAAATACTTCCTCACATTGCCCCTGAGCCACCTCCCCTCTATCTTCAAATTGTGTCCCCTTGTTCTTGCACATCTCTTTTTCTGAAAGATGCTGCCCTCTTGGACTTTGTTGATTTCCTTGAGGTACTTGAAAGTTTCTATCATGTCCCCCCTCTCCCTCCTTTCCTCAAGGGTGCACATATCAAGCTCCTTTAGTCTCTCTTCATATGACTTCTGTTGCAGACCCTGCACCATTTTAGTTGCCCTCCTCTGGAATGCCTGGATTCCTGTCTATGTCATTGCGGAGATAGGTCTCCAGAACTGCACACAGTACTCCAGAGGGGGTCTCACAACCTGTCTGTACAGAGGGATAACAACTTCCTGTTTTGTACTGGTGATGCCTCTCCCTATACATCCCAGTAACCCCCCAGCCATCCTTACTGCCTTCCCACATTACTTTCTTACCTTTAGGTCATCTTTAGTGTTTAGGTTACTCTCAAATGGGGAAGGAGAAATGATCTCAGATTTAGAAGTGGGTAGCCATCTGGGAACAAGTGACCACCAAACAGTGTGGTTCACAATAAGCACAGCCATAGAGTCAAGCCATACAAAAACAAGAGTATTGGACTTTAGGAAGGCTGACTTTGGGAAAATGAGAGAATGCCTTAGAAAAGCACTAGCAAATGGGCAGGAAGAAGGGGTGGAGGAACAATGGGGAATAATCAAAACAGCCATCGTAGAGGCAACAAGCCTTTGTGTGAAGCAAATCAATAAAACAAAATGAAGGAAAAAAGCACTGTGGTTCTCAAAAGAGGTGGCAAGGACAGTTAAGGAGAAAAGGATAGCATTCAGGAAATTTAAGGAAACACAGAAGGAGCAGGACAGAGAACTTTATCAGTTAAAGCAGAAGGAGGCAGGGAAGGCACTCAGAATATCAAAGGCACAGACTGAGGAAAAGATAGCCAACTCTGTTAAGAAGGGGGATAAAACCTTTTATAGGTACATTAGGGAGCGAAGAAAGACTAAGGAAGGGATACAGAGACTTAATAAAGGGAAGGGAATGTGAGCAGAGGGTGACAGTGAAAAAGCAGGGATAATGAATGAATATTTCTGCTCAGTATTCATAACAGATGAGGAGGGGGAGGTGCCTAAACCAAACAAGAGAGAAACTCTCAATAGGGGGGTCGATACCAGTCCATTCACAGAAGAAAGGGTTTTGAAAGAACTCTTGAAACTGAGGGTGGACAAAGCAATGGGGTCTGATGGGATTCACCCACGAACACTAAAAGAACTAAGGGTAGAACTAGTAACACCATTGACTACTCTCTTTAACAAATCATGGGAGGATGGAGTGGTACCTGAGGACTGGAGGAGGACAAATGTGATTCCACTTCACAAAAGTGGGAGCAGGGCAGAGGCAGGAAACTACAGACCAGTTAGTTTGACTTCAGTGGTAGGGAAAATGATGGAATCACTTCTGAAGGAAAGAATTGTTGAGTACCTAGAGGCCAGTGGGGCACAGGACCCAAGGCAGCATGGTTTTACAGCAGGAAGGTCATGTCAGATGAAAACTAATATATTTCTTTGACTAGGTGACCAAAGTAGTAGACCAGGGAGAGGCTGTGGATATGGCCTACCTAGATTTTAGCAAGGCATTTGACACAGTCTCACACAAAAGATTAATATACAAGTTAGCCAGCCTTGGAGTGGGTCCCAAGGTGGTAGCCTGGATAAAAAACTGGCTGGACCACAGGATGCAAAATGTAATAGTAAACAGAGTCCACAGTGAAGAAAGGAGGGTAACTAGCGGGGTACCACAGGGTTCGGTACTGGGACCGGTCCTCTTTAATATCTTTATAAGTGACATTGGAGAGCACCTGGAAGGAAAGGTATGCCTCTTTGCAGATGACACAAAGATCTGCAACAGGGTTGATACACAAGGTGGGGTGGAAAGAATGAAAAGGGACTTGGCAAGGTTGGAGGAATGGTCAAATGCGTGGCAGCTCAGATTCAATGCAAAGAAATGCAAGGTAATGCATCTGGGAAAGAAAAACCCAGGGGAAGAGTACACAATGGGGGGTGAGTTAATAACACCAACAAAAATTGATAGAGACCTAGGAGTAATTATATCAGATGACCTAAAGGTGGGCAAGCAAGTGAGAAGGCAGAAAGGAGGGCTGGGGGGATACTGGGATGCATAGGGAGAGGCATCAACAGTAGAAAACAGGAAGTTGTTATCCCTCTCTACAGACAGTTAGTGAGACCCCATCTGGAGTACTGTGTGCAATTCTGGAGACCCCATCTCTGCAAAGACATAGAGTGGAGGCTGTTCAGAGGAGGGCAACCAAAATGGTGCAAGGTTTGCACCAGAAGACATACGAGGAGAGACTAAAGCAGCTTAGTATGTATACCTTTGAGGAAAGGAGGGAGAGGGGGGACATGATAGAAACTTTCAAGTATCTCAAAGGAATTAACAAGGTACAAGAGGATAGTACCTTTCAGAAGAAGAGATGTGCAAGAACAAGGGGGCACAATTTGAAGATACAGGGGGACGGCTCAGAGGTAATGTTAGAAAGTATTTTTTCACAGAGAGAGTTGTGGATGCATGGAACAGCCTTCCTGAGGAGGTTGTGGAGTCAGGAACAGTGAGAAAATTCAGGAATGCATGGGACAGGCATAAGGCAAGTCTAGTGGGGGGGCAGGAGGAAGTAAGCTGTTGATTAACTAGAATCTGCAGCTTATCCATCAGGTATGGAAATGGGCAGACTGCATGGGTCAAGCGGTCCTTCTCTGCTGCAAATTCTGTGTTTCTATGTTTTGTATCTGATATGACTACCCCCAGGTCCCTTTCCATTTATGTTGTTATTAATACCTCCCCCCCCATTGTGCACTTTTCCCCATGGTTTTTGTTTCCCAGGTGCATTACTTTGCACTTCTTTGCATTGAATCTAATCTGCCATACTTTTGACCATACTTCCAACCTTGATAAGTCACTTCTCATCCTTTCCACCCCCCTTATGTATCAACCCTGTTGCAGATCTTTGTGTTGTCTGCAAAGAGACATACTTTTCCTTCCAGTCCCTCTGCAATGTCACTTATAAAGACATCAAAAAGGACCGGACCCAGTACTGAACCCTGCGGTACCCCGCTAGTAACCCCCCTTTCTTCAGAGTGGACTCGGTTTACTATAACTGTTCTCTAAAGTTCTACCTTAAGTTTGTAATAAATTGTAGTCCGGAAGAATAAGAAGTCTGAAAAATCATTTCTCCCTTTTTAGCTACTGGCAGGTTGTTTTGTGTCTTGTCAGGAGAGTGTCCAAAGTGCATTGTAATCAGCTTCTGTTCACAGGGGGTCTTTATAGTCCCTCTAGCAGTCTGAAAAAAAACATCTCTGGTTTATAGCTGGTGGCCTCCTCTTTCGGCCAGCAGGTGTCTCTCTTGCTCTTTCCAGATTTAAAGGAATTATTATCTATTTCCTGATCTGGGTTCTCATATCACCACTTCCTTGCACATTAATGACATTTTCAGAATTAGTGCCTTTGAAGTCCTACTGCTCTGCAAGATAACACCTGTAAGACAATTCACACCAGGCTGCCACTAATACGTATTTCCCTAATGCTGTTTTCTGAAGCATCCTGGCTTTTCAAGTGACAATTTGTATTACAGGTGATAGATTTTAGGACCACTGTGTTAGTTAGCCAGGAAGCACTTTTGAAATGCGATATCCAGTTTCCCTGGGAAAATCAGTTTCTCTTAGGTCACAGGGAATTTGCAGACCTTTGAAAAAAAATCCATTCCCTTGTTCCATGTGACCCTTTTATTCATTTCCCTTGTGGCATTTTAAACATACACAAAATATAGCATAATATAACACCATATATCTGTACATCTGACTGGAAAGGGGAAATTGTTTAACCAGGAAAGGCACACTAAGCCAAAGTTTGTTTCCAGGTGTGACCTGGGAGCACAAGGAAGTTAAGTGACTTGATCAGGGTCACACAGTATTCAAGTGGGGGCTGTGGGATTCAAACCCAGGTCTCCAAGTTTGCAGCTCAGTGCCCTTAACCACTGCGCTATACTGCCTCCAGTACTGGCGCTAGCATAGCTCGCCACACCTGGCACTAACCTTCCAGTTGGCCAATAAGTGGACACCTGGGGGGTTTGTGCAATGTGACACAGACTTTTGCTCTTTTAAAAATACAGGCCACAGATGGGATGGGGTAAAGAGCTGCAGACATATAGTGATAGGTGGTTTACTGACTGGTTTGTGCCAAGAGGGAGGTGGTTACCTATGGGAGATATTTGGGGTGATAGTGGGGGACCAGGAGTCCTGAGGCGGGGGGCAGACTGCTCAATGGATAGACCTTCAGGCTCTGCAGGGGTAATATAGACAGTCTTACAGGAGGCTGAATCACATTAGTAAATGGAATTTCACCATGATTTACTCCTGCACATAGTTATTTCCAGAGCTGATACAGGAACAATCACATACTTCTCTCTAACATCCCCCACACAGTGTCTCCTTCCAGGTACTCTGCTCCTAAGCCCAATGTTGACTAATAACTATTTTTATTCTTTCCATAGCAGTCACTCTAATTTGATGGGTTGCAACTACAATCCCCATTTCACAGACTTAGTGGATTTTGTCTAAGGCCCCATTTGTGTTGATGCAGCAAAGGCGATTTCTATTCTTGGCTCTCAGTAAATTTTGTATACTTCCAGTGGATATTAGGAGGGAGCTAGCAGGGGAGTAGCATAGCATACAAGCTATAGATAAACTACTTGTATTAAAATTCTCTGTATAGCTGCCCACTAGGTACTATATTTAGTAATGTGAATACTGGGATAGGCATATCTGGGGGAAGGGGGTCCTGGGTGCACAGAACTCCCCCTTGCTTGCCTTAATGTTAAAAACATCAAATTCTCAGCATAGACATGCTGACTTATTGTGGCAGCCTCAGGTTCGGCGAAATCAGAGGGCTAGTGAGACGAAGGCAGGCGTCGGCTCATGAATATGCAGTACAAGCACCACCTCCTGCAGTGAACATTGGATTACTTGTTAGACTGATCAGGTGGTCGGAGTCGCAGCGCACAGAGAGTCGCATGACAGTCACTCTTTCCCGCCAGCAAGACAGATATTTAATTGCGGTAGCGTCTATATCAGGCAGCAGCACATACCTTTTCTCCCTTTTTAAATTTTCATCTTTCTCTTGTCTAGATCTCTTCCCATTTTGTTACCATCCCTACACTATTTTTATTTTGATTCACATTTCTGTCATTTGACCCAAATATTCTCTTACTTTCCTCTGACCTGCCAGGCATTTCTACACTGGAACTCTTAATTCCCTAAAATTGCCATTTCTATGGTTCCCTCTATTTAAAATTCCTTTGGTCTTAACTCAGCAGTAGCCCTAAGAACACCACAGTGGTTCCCCTTCCCCCATCTCCATTCTGACACTCGATTGTGTGACTTTAAATATACCTTGTTTTTCAGTTTTTTTTCTGCCAGGAGATTAATGCAGACACTGCCCTATTGGCACAGAAATATGACTTTATTCCCCCTTGTTCTATTCATCTTTGTTGTCAGTTTGTCCCAATGTGTTGATTCACAAACATTTTGACCAAAAGATTATATTTTCTTTTTCCTCTGACCTGGCTGCCCAGGCATTTCTACACTGGAACTCCTCTACTATTCTCTCCATTTTCCTTTAGTAACAGAAATATTACTTTATTTTCCCCATGCCTTCTATTCAGCAGCCTTCACTTTCTATGTGTCCCAATATGAATTGCCGGTTCACAAATATTTGAAATTCTATTCACCCAAATATTCACATTTCTTCTACCTGCCCAGGCATTTCTACATTGGAACTCCTAATTCTCTAGTCCTGTATTTGAAGTTCCTTTACTAATTAGTCCTTCAGCAGAAGCCCCCACACCACAATACCCCCATCTTCAAGACCATTAAATCTACCTTGTTTCCTTTATTTTAATTTTATGCCAGGAAGATTAATGGAGACAACAAATAAGTGTCACTACGGTGGCTTTACAGGGCAAGGGCAGGTAACTTACAAAATTTTTCCACTGACTTGCTGCTGCCGATTAATGCTGCAGCCTGGAATAGAGACTGACTTTGGGGAGCTTGACCACACCCCAGCTCATGTTTTGAGCTTCTCCAGCAGTCTGTCCAACCATCTGCCGAGACCGAGAAGTCACGGATGGAGAGTGACAGAGACCGGGTCCATGCTGCTGCCTGATATAGACGCTGCCGCAATTAAATATTAACCAAGAGCGCTCAGAGGCATACTGACTTCTCTGTCTCGCTGGCGGGAAAGAGTGACTGTGTCATGCGACTCTGTGTGCTCTGCTCCGACGACCATCTGATCAGTCCAACAGGTAATCCAAGGCTCCTCAGCAGCTGTCCTGTTCACTGCAGGAAATGGTGCTTGTGCTGCATATTCATGAGCCAATGCCCGTCTTCGTCTCGCTAGCCCTCTGATTTTCACCAACCCTGCGGCTGCCACAATAAGTCAGCATGTTTGTGCTGAGAATTTGCTGTTTTTAGCATTAAGGCAAGCGAAGGGGGGCTTGTGCACCACCCAGGACCCCCGGTTACGCCTATGTGTGACCCTGGAATGACAGATGCTGTGTGGGGGTGAACATAATATTCCATTTATTGAATGTCATTACCACTGTGGTTTTCTTAACCAAAGTTCATCTTATATTATAAAAGTCTACTGCAGTATTATGCACAATCCACACCATAGCATCAAACTAATAAGTTCTTTTTGGCAGATCACTAGCCAGAAGTACTATAGCTGACATGTTAGCACCCTTCAACTACAGCTTTCTTAACAGATCCAGTCTCAGGTGTACATGATACTTTGGTCTCATTCCATGCATTCTCCCAACACAGGTTGTTCATAGCAAAATGTAGTACTACAACCTCAACATTACTCTCAGTGGCCCTGCGCAACTGAGTTGCACCGGTGCAACCACGGACTTGCGCTGCTGAGCAATATTCAAAGACAGCGGCTGCACAGCACAAGTCCCACTGCGCCATGGCACAAATATAATATATGCATGCAAGTGCAGGGGGAGTACCCTTGAATATTCGGTGCAACGGGATATTCAATCAGGAACCCATGGCGCAAGGCTGGAGCAAACCCAAGATATACTGGCCGGACTTGTTCCTATAAAAACCTGGCTCAAACTCAAAGACAGATGGATGGACAGATAGAGTGACACAGACACCCAGGGAGACACCCACAGTGACGGAGGGATAGAGAGTGCCCCATTCCTAATGGAGGCAGTAATGAGGGGTATGAGGAAACAGGAGGAACACCAACAGGGCCGACAAAGGGCCCGGCAGCGGTATGCCTGACACAGGTGGTACTGTGCCCGTATCACATTTGAGAACTACAGTGATACTGAGATAGTGGGCCAGTACCGCCTGAACAGGGCAATCCTGAGGCAGCTCTGTGAGCTGTGCAGTGAGGAGATGCAGGCACCCACCAGACGTAGTCATGCTATGTCTGTGGAGGCTAAGGTGATCGCTGTGATGTTCTTGCTCACCACGGGCACCTTCCAAAGACCAACAGGGGACACCACAGGTATCACCCAGTCGGCCACATCCTGCCTCCTCACACAGTTCCTCAGTGCTCTGCTGCCACATGCTTTGGAGTTTATACAGTTCTCCAGCACACAGGCAGTGCATACAGCAAACATGCAGGACTTCGACAGGGTGGCACGCATGCCTGGCATGATCGGGGCTATTAACTGCATCCACATGGGCATCCGCATGCCACCTGGCCTTGAGGGCCCTGTGTATATCAACAGGAAGGGAAACCCAACCATCAACTGCCAGGTGGTGTGCGATGCCACCAGGCGCATCATCAATGTCTGCACCACACACCCCAGGAGTGCACATGATGCATTCATCTGGCACAGCTCTATGCTGTGCTACAGGTTTGAATGTGGGGACATCCCCATGGGTCACCTTGTGGGTGAGTAGGGCATGGGACAGGGGGGCATGTGTGGTTCTGCCGTGGGGGTGGTCAGGCAGGGCGGGCATGGCAGTGTGGGCAGTGGGTGACAGGATGAAGGGGGCAGAACAGCATAGCGCAGGGCTAACTGTGTCCTTCCCTACATAGGTGACAGCGCATATTCGGTGAGGCCCTGGCTGCTCACCCCCTACCGGCGTCACCTGCAGAGGAGAGGTACAACAAGGCACACATCAGCACGCACAATATCATCAAGTGTGTCTTTGGCATGCTGAAAGCATGATTCCGTTGCCTAGACAAGTCAGGCGGTGCCCTACAATACAGCCCATCCAAAGCCTGTGACCTATTCCTGGCCTGCTGCATCCTGCACAACATGGCCATTAACCGTGGGATAGCTGTCGAGGCTGATGAGGGCAACAGTAGTGGGGATGATGATGACAATTGGCTGGAGGGCAGTGGGAAGCCACCCCTGGTAGACGTGACCCCCGTCTGGAACAGATGGCACGAAGACACCGGGACACAATCACCCAAGGACACTTTGGAGAATGCAGGTACTGTAGGTGCAGTGACACACATGCATGGGTCACACAGACCAGCACACCACATGCAGGCAGGTCCATGCACGGTGGGATGCATGCAAGGAATGGGGTGCACAGCAGAGATGGCGGAGGCAGTGGCACACAACGCATACACATACGCGCAGCACAGGTATGTATATATACACACACACACACACACACACGCACACACACATATACACACACACACATGCAGAGGAATATGGCATGGATCAGATGCATGACACCGATGCACAGGCACAACCAGTACGGAGCTGCCCTCATCACTCCCAGGCCACATGTTCCCAGCAGCCCAGCCAGCACACATGGGAGGCATGTGGCACAACATACATGCGCGCCACCACATGCATGCCACACCACCACCACCCACGTGTGCACAGGGCAGCAGCAGAGACAGCAGGTCAGGGCAGCACACACCTCAGGCCAACCATGCGGTCCTCAGCCACCACGGCCACATGAGCTGGCACGCTGGGGCCTGATCAGCAGACGCTGGCTGTGCATCGGTCACAGGGGGAGTGTCAGACGCACCCCCCAGGGTAGATGTGTGGGACCATAACCGTGTCCTCGCAAGGGTACAGAAGTGGCCAAACAGGCCAGCCCCAGGTGTGCCTGGGATGCCTACATCAGAGCCCAGCATCTGCTGCGATGGGGTCACCAGATGCTAGGACTGTGGGGTGGACAGCGCACTGCGGGGGCTCCTCTGTGCACGGCCATGCCCAGTGGCAGCCAGCGATGCAAAGCTGGCCGCAATGTTACCGGTCATGCGGTCCATTGCTGCCACAATGGCGAAGGGCATGCGGTCCATAGATGCAGTTGTGGCCTCTTGCATGTGGTGCAGCCCATCCATGATCTGCGCAGTGCCCCTGTCTTGCTGCTCATCCAGCTGGTGCACCTCCTCCCGCAGTGCCTGCACCTCAGTGGCAAGCAGCGCCTGGTTCTCCATGGATGCCTGCAGCAACCAGGTGTGCTCTGCCCAGCCGCTCAGCATCCTGCGCCTCCTGGCTGGGACGCCGATTGGCTGGGGGTGACCTGGCACACTGCCCAGCCTCCCACTCTGGTGGACACTGCACAGTGGGCCATACAGGGGCAGTGTTGGGTAAGTTACTTTTTCTATTACTTTCTATTTCTTTTGTAAATTTGTTCCAGAAAGCTCTATGCAGTCACTAGCAAGGATGGAGAAGTATTGGAAGATGTAATACACCTCACAGTAACATTTACTTATGTCTTTTTACACACAAGAAATACTTAACTGTAACTGATTACATTTATTTGAAAGTAACTAGTAACTAACCTATTACTTTCAAAAAGTGTAATCTGTTATAGTGATTTTTTATTTTTGTATTGATTTTGTATTAGAAGAAATAAGTAACTGTAATTGTATGGTGTATTACTTTGTCTAGTACTTCTCCATCCTTGCTAGTGACTGCACAGAGCTTTCTGGAACAAGTTTCCAAACATAATATAAAGTAATAGAAAAGGTAACTTACCCAACACTGTACAGGGGGTACAGTGACGTCAGGGGCACCAACGGCAGACCCCATATCCCGCTGCTCAGTGGTACCTGCATCCTGCTGCTGCCACCCGACCGTCTGCTGGATGGTGCCTTGGGGCGGGGCAGCCACAACAGCACCACCACCCATGCTGGTCACAGTGGTGGTGCCACACCCCACTGCACCTGCAGGGATGGGAGGCAACTGTGCAGCTGCGGGCACATCACTGGTCCCCGATGATGCCTGTGAGGCAGGCAGGGGCATGTCATCCACAACATCTACCACGCTGTCCAGTATCAGGGTGATGTCATCATCGGGGCCGGACCCTGCCCTGAGCTGAGCCTCTGCGCACAGCACATCTAGGCTGGCATCTTGCAGGAACTCATCCAGGGCCTTGTCCGATCCCAGGCGGAAGTTGCCCACCGGCCCTGCAGTGCTCAGCCGCAGCCTGTCTGGCCAGGGATGCCGGTGGATGTTGAGGGTCCGTACGCACTGGCCATGGCTGCCACCCCATCCCCTGCATGGAGGCGTGATAATGCTGCAAGACAGGAAGAGATGGTCAGTGGTGCATTGGCGCCCATGTTCCCCCCCACCATGTGCATGCCACTGGTGTCACTGGCTAGTGGCGTGCCATGACCGGCGGCATGCACAGGAGCATGTGCCATGCGGCAGAGCGGCAGGCACACCTGCATGCCCTGGCTCACACCTGCCAGGACAGTGTGAGTCACATACTTACCATGCAGTGATGAGCTGCCATCTGTCTGGAATCCCCAGCCAGGCACACCCTCCACCGCAGTGCGATGGATGGTGGCCGTCACTAGCTCCTCCGTGACCGACAGGGTGGGTGTGGTGGATGGCCCTCCACTGGTGGCACTGTGGGAGGATCGAATGGCTGCCACTTTCTCCTTAATCCTCTGCTTGCTGGTCCTGACCTTCTTGCGGCACTCCTATGCCTCCGCTGGTGCCTACCATGCAGGTTGATGTAGGCCGCCACCTCATCCCACCCTACCGACCGTTCATGCTGTGTGCCCATGGCACCGCTCAACAGGGCCTCCCTGTCAAGGTATGTCTCGAACAGGCATTTGTTTCATCCTTTGTAAAGTTGGGCCTGCGCTTGCATGCAGGCCCATGCTCCTCCTCCTCCTCCTCATGTCCAGACATTCTGCCACCTGTGAACAGGGACAGCACAGTATGTCAGTGAGGGCATGGCCCATGTTGCCCTTTGTGGCAGTGTTGTTGCAGGCCGCCAGTTCCCCAAACAGCATCCACCTACCTGTAAGGGTGCAATACCGATCTGTGGCCAGTGATGTTCACTGGTGCTTATATGACGCATCACATGCAAATGAGTTTGTACGCAATGGTAATGATATGCTAATACACCCTACTGCGCTGTACATTGGCTGATGAGGTCGTTTGCATACCGTGGTTGAATATCGCGATTGTGTGCTGTGCTCAACTGAGTTACACTGGAGCAACTCCATGGCGCATGTCCAGTACAAGCGCAGTGCACTGTCACGCAGTGCACATGTGTGCACACTATCGCACATGCCTATCGTGCAAACGACGTTTCATGCGTGATACTGTGCTATTGTGCACACATTGCTGGGGTGTCATTGCACATGCCTGCGCATACTGTCACTGGCTCTAGTCGCACACATGCACGATGTGGCATGCAGCGCATGTCCGGCACATGTGTGACTCTCCACGAGGTCACGACCTGTCACCTCTGGGTTGAGTTTGTGACCCCGCACAGCCGCTGGGTCATGGTGTGGTGAGCATGCCTGGAACCCCACTATGCACCTGCATTGCGCATCGTTATCATGCATATCCATGATGTGCAGCTGCATCATGTCGGTCCCCATCGTGTGCTGCCCCCATGTGCGCGTTCCACCGCCATTGTCCCGGACACCGCAGAGCTTGAAGATGGCGAGTGGACGAGATGGTCGAGTATGTAACTGGTCAGACATCGAGCTGGTCAGTCTCGTGGCAGTTGTCTAGCCATATGTTGCCCAGCTCTGTGGGCAGGTGTCACTCCAGCAGGCGTGGGGTGATGTGTTTCAGAGCAACTCCAGGGCCTTAGAGAGGCTCATGGGTGTGGCCAGGACAGTGGGTCAGTGTCACCACAGGTACGGGGACCTGTGGCACAGGAATCCTGGTGTCCTGCACTGGCTACAGGTGTGAGTGCAGCGTGGGGCTGTGCCACAGCCAGGTAGGTGTGTGCAGATGGCATGCATGTCCATGTGCCCAACTGTAGTGTGTGCAGGGCTGCACGGCATGGACAGGCATTATGCATGTTCGCAGCATGTGTTTTGGGCATGCAGGCATGGGGGCCATGGGATGGGCAGGATCTCACCCAGCACAGTGCAGGCTGTGGGGTGGTGGTGGCCCCCCATGCATGTGCACTCATGTCCTGTTCTCTACATTCCTCCCACAGGAGGGCTGCAGGCAGGCCAGGGAGGCCGCGGCAGAGGTGAGGGACCGGGGTAGGCCCCAGGATGCAGCATGCGTAGATTGGCACGGGGCAGGTAAGTATAGTCACATTGAAGGTACTTGTCTCTGTGGGTTAGCAGCGGGTACAGGGTATGGGCATGGGTGCCCCATCATGTGTCAGCTCAGCCGTGGTTGAGCTGACACGCCTGACTGAAACTGAATATCATGTCAGTCATGACACATGACTGCGCTCAGTCATGTGTCAGCTCAGCCGTGGTTGGCGCACTGTCAATCAGGCGTGCTGCTGTGGCACGTCCATTGGTGGTGTGTGGCCGGCCAATGGGGGGGACATGCACACGGCCACTGCCTTGTGCGCTGTGACAGTGCTGTCACCCTGTGCCATGTGTCCATGCCTGTGCACACATGGGCACAGCGCGCTACACTGTCTGCCTGTGTGCACCATTGTGGTGTGCCATTTGGTTAGCTGGGGTGGCCCACATGGCACGGGTCCATTGTGGTTCCCCTGTGGTGTGCTCCTCCACCATCCACTGCATGCTGTGGGTGGTCCTTGGTCATTTGTACAGTGTAATGATTGCCTGTCTTGTCCCTTCCCCTAGGTACACGTCAGCTAGCTGCCAGGAGGGGATCCATATTGAGACCGCAGGTTCTGGGACGGATTTTGGCTCTCCAGAGGCAGATCCTGTGAGTGACGGTGGGCATTAGGAGTGGCATGCAGGGCCTGGAGCAGTCCCTGCATCACCAGAGATGGTCCCGATTGTATATAGGCCCCTTCCCCTGCCATTCCTGTTCCCCTGCATACCCACCTCTGATTGTACAGACCCATCCCCTGTCCCTGTCCCCCACTCATCCATGCCCGCACATGCATCCTGTTCATTCTGTTGTTGTTTCACCTTTCTATTTGATAAAACTTCCATTTTGCTACATGCCTGTGTCTGTGTCTGCTTTGCAGGTAGTGTGGGGAGCCATGCTGCAGCTGTTGGGTCATTGTTCCTGGGGTCACTGCGGGTGCAGGGCAGGTCACTGGCACCGGTCACATGGGGACTCTGGGGTCTGTGTTGGGTGTACCGCTGTGTCCCATGGTCTTGGCGGTTGTGTACCTGGGGGCACACGGGTCGGGTGTGTCGGTTCATGGACATGGTGGGGGGCTGTACTGGTGTGCGGCCATGTGGGGGGACAACATGCACGGGGTCCTGGTTCCCTTGGTGGCATGGTCCTCCTGGGGTCAATTGGCTCCCATCATCCATGGGTGTGCTGTCCTACACATGGGGGGGGTTGCCTGCCTGTGGTGTACTGCCGGGGTGGATTGCCTCTGGTTGTGGGGGTGGGGACAAGGACCTGGGTGTTGTTGTGCCAGGGACCAGCGGGTTGCTGCCCCTGTGGGTGGACGATGTCTGTGGCCTGCATGCTGATGGGCTGCATGGGGTGTGGATTCCATCGCAGGTGAGGGAGGCACACCATCCCTTGTTCTCCACTGCAGGTCCAGCTGTGTTCACCTATGGGGTGGGGGTCTTGGGGCCGCTCCTATCCATGGGGCGTGAGCCTGCTGATGGGGTGCATGGTGGGGTGCCTGTGCAGGTGCCTGGGCTTTGTTTGCCAGCCACCATGTGTCAGTAGTGTCATCTGTTTGTGTTGCTACCTCTGTTCAGCTGGGCATGGCCATTGTCCTGGCTGTCCTCCTGCAGCCACATGGGCTGTTGACCTTGCGGTCACTGGGCATGTAGACCATGCCTCTGCCCTGTGTGAGTCCCAGTGCAGCCCGTGGGGGCCCCTGCACATTGCACTCCTGTCTGCCAGAGCTTCTGTCTGCTTGTGGGGATGCACACGTCCACTGTGGCCAGCACTGCAGTGCCCTCCACTGGTTCTTCAGGTGCCCTGTGTAGTGCGTGGCTCGCCTGCTACCAGGAACATACTCCTTGTGTTTTGCCCATCCACTGGCACTGTGCCCTATGCACACTGTGGGCCTGCCTGGTGGGTGTCTGTTGTGCGTCCCTGATGTTGGTATGGCTTTCATGCCAGGGTTGTGGACCAGTGCTTGTTCCATGCTCAGTGGGCTGGGGTTGCCTGTGCACCGTCCCCTGGTGCCTTTTGTTCCCTGCAGGTCACTGTATCTGTGTACGGGGTGTGCTCTGGGTGGGGGATCCTGTGCTGCCTTGGTTCTGTGTCCCTGCTGCCTGTGGCTCATGCCCTGCTCACAGGTTTGTGCTCAGGTCTGCTCCGTGCATCCCTAGTTGCGCCATGGCGCATCTTTGCCATATTCAGCCAACTTGCGCTGGAGCATTTCAGGTGGCACATCTTCTGAATGTAACTCGGGTGTCTCATGGCATGCACTTGACTGCGCTCATGCTGGTTCTATGCCGGGCTTGGCGCTAATCTGAATATCTGGCCCTGTACTTCTGCGCAGTACACCATGAATAAATTGAAACCCCTATGAGTACTTGGCTCACATTCAGTTCTTTTTCTTATACTGATGTGGGACCTTTGAAAAAGAGCTCTTGTGCTCAAAGGTGTTATCTGAATAACAAATAAAATAAACAAATGTTATTATTCAGTTGATTGTAACCCCCCCCCCCCGGCCAGCCTACTAGCTCTGCTATTTTCATTTTTGAACCATTGTTACCCCTTGTTGCAGTACCTTCATGGGCCAGACTACTTTCTCCGTTTCCTCTCTGTATGAAATAACCTTCCTGCATATTTTGCCTCTCCCCCCACTCTTTCCCTGCTCCTAAGCAACTTCTCTGGGATTACTTTGCTCCTTCCTGCTATCACTCTTAGCACTTCTATGCTCAACCATTGTATTTGGGCTGTTCTGCCATCAATCTACAAATTGATCAATTACCACCACTCATTATCAGTTTATTGTTCATATTTGTTTGCACTATTGTTCACAGAGTATTTCTTGATTGTTTTGCAGTTGACCTTTTGAAATGTATTCCCTACACTTCCTCGGGTACACCCGAAATGAGCTTTGGCTCATTCACCTTTCCTTGTCACCTATTAGTAAATACATAAAATTCACCTACTATTATCCTCTTAAAGTTTGCTTAATCTCTTCACACAAAATACATAAAACTCAAAATTTAAATACTGTACTTTTTCAGACTTGCTTGAGCCTCCCTTGGAACAGGTTGGGGCCTCCCAAGGGAGGCTGGCCTCACCATTGGAGAACCCCTGACCTAGACTCATACATTTCTCAGACAGTGGTCTGGGACACTTTAAAAGCTGTCTGTAGGGGTCATCTAATTAAATACACCTCTACCCAAGCCAAATTAAGAAAGGAACGTTAAACACTGCTGGAGGATATGTTTCACTTTTTGCGAATGGCACATCAACAAGGGGACCACTCAGTACTCCAACAGCTTAAATAGGTTAAAGCAGAATTAGACGCATTTTGCCTCCAGCAGCCTAAAATTGCCTTCGCATTTCGCCACCAACAATACTATGAGGTAGGGCCAAGAACTACCTGCTTGCTAGCCTACCAGTTATGTAAGCAACGGCATGCAGCAACAATTAGCATACTAACATACTAAAAGCCAGCAGAATAGGCCTGTCGGTCTTTTGTGTCTGCTCGGTAGCCAGCCCCTAACGGGCGCTCGCTTCCCTCTCCTTGTCCCCATGAGGGTCAATCTTGGCTTCAGTACCCCCATGCATCTGTCCCACCCCCTCTTGAAGCCCTCCACAGTACCTTGCTCGACTAGACTCCTGGGCAAAGCATTCCATGGCTCCACCACCCTCTCTGTGAAGTAATGCATTCTACGTTCTCCCCTATAGGTTACTCCTTCCAGTTTCCATTTATGCTCTCTGGTTGTGCCCCTTTTCTTAAGCCTGAACATTTCTTTGGCTCTACCCCAGTTCATCCTTTTCACATATTTGAAAACCTCAATCATGTCCCCCCTATCTCTCCTCTCCTCCAGTGAATATAGCCCAAGGGCTTCCAGCCTGTCTTCATAGGTCCTATCCCCCATGCCCCGGATCATCCTGGTTGCCCTCCTCTGGACCCTCTCCAACAGTACTATGTCCTTCTTAAGGTGTGGCCTCCAGAACTGCACACAATACTCAAGGTGCGGCCTAACCAAGGCATTGTACAGAGGTAGGATCACCTCACTTCTCCTGGACGTTATTCCCCGGGCTATGCAGGCCAGTAACTTGTTTGCCTTTGCTGCCGTTCTTCTGCAGTTCTCACTGTTGTTCATTTTGATGTCTACCACCACCCCGAGGTCTCTTTGACTTGAAGTGGCTTGCAGGGGAACCCCTCCCAAGGTATAAACATGCCCTGTGTTTCTGATCCCCAGATGCAACACCCTACACTTCTCCGGGTTAAACCTCAGCCCCCACCTCCTTGCCCAGCCCTCCAGGGTGTCCAGATCCCTCTGGACTGCCACCCTTGCTTCCTCCCCATCGGCCAATGCTCCCAGCTTAGAGTCATCCATGAAGAGGCTCATACTACTCCTAACTCCTGTCCCTATATCGGAGACATGGGCATTGAACAGGAGTGGCCCCAGTACCGACCCCTGGGGCACCCCACTGACGACCTTCCTGGGGAGGAGACAGTCCCTCTCACCATCACCCTCTGTGTTCTATCTGTAAGCCAGTTTTTCAGTCATCTAAGCAACTGTCTTCTCACCCCCAACTTTGTCAACAACCTGAATTGGGGTACCGAGTCAAACACCTTACTAAAATCCAGATATAAGACATCCACTGGACTCTGTCTGTCCAGGGTCCCTGTCAGCCAGTCGTAGAAATCTATGAGGTTGGTCTGGCATGATCTCCTTGGGACAAAACCATACTGCTTGTCATCCATGTGTCCCAGCCTATCCAGTTGCCTCCCGAGCATCCCTTTGAGGAAGCCCTCCATTAGTTTGCCTACCACTGACGTTAAGCTGACAGGCCTGTAATTTCCCATCTCCTCCCTAGACCCCCCTTTGTGGATGAGCACTACGTGAGCCACCCTCCAATCCTGGGGCACCCTTCCTGTCTGGAGAGAAGCGTTGAACAGCACAGCTAGTGGAGCTGCTAGTTCGTCTGCCAGTTCCTTCAGTACCCTTGAATGCAGCCCATCTGGTCCTGGTGCCTCGTCAGTTTTCAGCACCCATAGGGCCTCCCTCACACTGCCCTCTGTGATTTTCCCCTCCCTAGCCCTCTCCTCAGTAAAGGCCCCGTCCTCTTCTGGACCTGGCCCACTTGGTGCCCCAGCCTCTTTTGATCCTCTCATCTCCCTATGCCCTATCCTCTCAGCTGCCCCCTGTTTTCTGGTTGAATGAAGCCCATGTCTTCCTCCCTAAAAACCAAGGCAAAATATTTGTTCAGTACCTCTGCCTGCTCCCCCGCCTCCTGAGCCCATCCATCCTCAGTCTTAATCCTGGAGATCTGTGCTCTCCCCTTCCTCTTTTCCCCTATGTATCTATAAACCCCCCCACGTATATCCTTAGCCAGGTTGTGCTCCATCCTCACCTTCGATCCCCTCACCACCCTTGTGACCCTTCTAGCTGACAGCTCATATTCCCCTCTCTCCCATTCCCCCCTGGGACGCTTAAAACATGCATAGGCGGCCTTCTTATCTCTTACCGCCTCTTGCACCTCCCTGATCCACGAGCACGGCTTGCTGGCCCTGCCATTTTTGCTCCTTACCCTTGCACACAAGCTAGTAGCCTCCTGTACCCCTTTTTTAATGGCCTCCCACAATCTAACTACATGTATGTCTGGCCTGATCTGGCTTAAGCTCCTCCTCAGTATCCTGCCCATGACCACAAAGTCCACCCCCCTGAAATCCATTACCACTGTGTTTGAGCGGTTGTCTTCCCCACCAGGGCACAGCATAAACCAGACCATGTCATGGTCTCCTCCTGCCAGCGGGCTACACACTCAGATCCCTTATCTGGTCGCTGTCTGCAAGGACAACATTGATATCCCCAGTAGGTTCCCCCACCTGTTGGACCAGAAAAGCATCTTGAAACACATCCATCAGCCTCTGCTCCATGGCCACCGCTGATGTCATGGTGTCCCAGTCTGCCCACGGCATATTCAGGTCTCCCATGACCACCACCCTACCCTTTCCCTGGTCACAGTGCCCCTTGATGTGCTCAACCAATTTTCCCTCCAGATCCTCATCCATTGTGGGTGGTCTGTATACCACCCCTACTTTTAATCTTTTTCCTTCCCCCGATTGTAGGGTTACCCAAATAGCTTCCACTCCCCCCCTCTGCCTCTTCCACTCCTCTTACCAATATTCCATCCTTGACTATCGGTGCTACGCCCTCTCCTCTACCCACTTCTCTGTCCCTCCTGAATATTTTGTTGCCCTCCAAATTTAGGTCCCAGTCATTCTTCTGGGTGGCCCATGTTTCCGTAATCACTGCCACATCCGCTGATCCTTCGGCCAGCATCACCTGTAGCTCGGGCATTTTGTTTCCCATACTCCTGGCGTTGACCAGGACCCCCCTCCATCTCACCCCCCCTCCCCTGCACAGCTGATTTGGCCCTGCGCACTCCCTATTTGACCTCTCCTGCACAGCTCTTGCACTGTGTCCATCGGAGTCCCCTGCCCTTATTTGCCTCCATAGACCAGGGACCACGGTCAGTCCTCCTGTCTCCAGTCCTGCACTAGTCCCTCCCCCCTTTACAAGTTTAAACCCCACTTCTCGTTTATGAATTCGGTGAGTTTCAGCTTTAAGATCTCCTTCCCCTCTAGGTTAAGATGTAGCCTATCCCTAGCGTATAACCCCTTATCATCCTATGTTTCCCCCCAATCCCCCACCAGTCCAAACCCTTCCTCCCTGCACCACTCCCTGAGCCACTGGTTCACACCTCTTAGTTTGTGATTGGCCTCCCCAGATGCCCTAGGCACCAGCAGGATTTCCGAGAAAGAAATTGAACTCCCAATAGAATGGCAGACCCTGGCTAGCTCCCGGAACCTCGCCTGGATTTTCAGATCGCTGTTCCCTTCTAAATCATTTGTGCCCAGGTGTACTAGGAAATCAGGGGATCCCCTGCATTCCAAAGCTAAGGAATATAGCTGGAATTTGGCCTTGTGAACATATAGTCCTGGGATACATTTAACCCTGACTTTGCTGCTTGTACCCTCCCCTACTCCTTCCCACTGGATGCCCCTGGTCATGAAGTCCCCCAGCAGGATCATCTTTACCCCCCCACTGGCCCTTTTGACCCCTTCTAGGCTCTTCCTTCTATCCTCGGCCCCCAGCTTACTCTCGCCCCCATTAGTCCGAGGTTCACTAGTCTGTGCGTGACCTACCGTGTCTTCCTTCTGCATCGGTTTCCATTTACTCTTCTCCCCCCCAACCTCCTGGCTGACTTCAGCTGGCCCCCCACTCCTCCCGGACTTCCTTTTGGGCCAGAGCCCTGATCCCCTCCCTGCCCTCTTCAGCTACCTTCCTCCCTGCCTCCCCCAAGATCTTGTCTCCCCCTCCCTTCTGACATAATTCTCCCTACCTCCCCTCCCTCCCCCTCATCCACCTTCCCACTCTCGGCAGATATCCCCTCCGATCCTGGCCCTCTAGAGTGCCCCCTACCACCCCTCCCTTGACTGACTCCACAGCCTGAGTGTCTGCTCAGCCCCAGTTCCCCCTCCCCTTCCCCCCCACCCTCACCACCTCCGACACTGGTCCCCTCTCACTGCCTGCCTTCTCCTCCAGTGTCATTACCCCACCTACACCCATCCCCCTGACAGTCTAACCAAATGTTCTCTGTCCACCTGCTCCCCACCAACTACCTCCTCTTCTGGGTAGAGCATGGTGTATCTGTTGCTAAGAGTAATGCCTGCCCCTGGCATGTTGTCACCTGCCCCCCCACCCTCTTTATCTCCCTCTGGCCAGCCCCACTCCTATGGGGTGTTTTCCATTTGTTGTATGATACCCCTACCCTCCTGGTTGCACGTATGCCCTCCCCTCCAAGTCACCATAGGGCCCGTTCTTACCTGCACCCTGGGGTATGCTGCAGTGGCCTCTCCACCCTCCATGGGACTGTTTCCCCTCTATCCCCCTCCTCCCCTCATCATCTTTCAGTTCTCTTCTGATCCCCTCTACCTCCGCCCTAAGTCCTACCAGCTGGGAACACACTGGGCACCTTCCGTTCTTCCATGTCCAATTTAGGATTATCGCTGCCCTGCACCCCGAACACCCAGTCACCCTGCCGAAGATGCCCACTCTGGTCAGCCCCTAATCCACCCTCATTTTGGTGTGAGCAGGCCTAACCACTTGCAGCCCAATAGTTTTTGCCCACCTCACTTGATCAACTGATCAGCAGATATCCCCTTTAACAGTTTTCAAAACCCCTCAGCACTATATAAATTAGCAGTTATCACAGCTAACATATAAAGCAGCACTATCGAAGAATAGCACTATATAATCAGCAGTTTAAAACAGTATACACAGCACTCTATCGTCAGCAGTTTCCCAGTTCACATCTATCAAATCCCACAGCCATATGTGTGACTAGCATGTGCTCAATGGTGTCCAAGCATAACCAGCATATGATTTTGCCTCCCTCCCAAGTTCAGTAGCAGTAAACAGTACAGCCCAGAATCAGGTCCCATACGCCATGCCTCTCAGCTGCATATAGTCAACTATTCCTTTGATATTCTCAGTCCTCACCCACTCTGCTTGCTCCTCCCAGCTCCAGTCAGCAGCAGCAATCCAGGACACCCACAGCAGTACAGTCTTCCCACTCACAGCCTTCCCCCCTCCAAGGCTCCACCCCCACCGACTATTTAATAGAGGTCGGGGCCGGGGTGGGTGGCGTGGGACAAAGAACACAGCAGCAGCTCTTTTGGAAGCTGGGCTAATGGCCTTTACAGCCCACTCGCTCAGTTCAGTGCAGCAGCTTGGCACTGGTGTACCCTCCTTGCTCTGAGCGGCGGCAGCCTTCCGAACACTCCTCTACTGCTGATGTGGCTTCCTTCGGCCCCCCCGGGTCTCCTGTGACCACCGATGTTGTCCTTCTCCCTCGCTCCCGCTGCCGACGTGGCCCCAGATCTCCAGCCCCAACACAACAATGAACACAGCAGCAGCCTTGCGGTAGTAAAACACCCCAGCACCGGAATTCATCATACTAAATTACATGATCTAACCCAAGCATTCTACGCATACTACCAATCCCTGTACACCCCAGAATGAGTGGCAGATCCAGTAGAGATTTCCAATTTTCAATCCTTGATCTCTCTACCCACACTAACTGAGGAACAACACCACCTCATTTGACCAATCAAAGCCTTAGAACTAGACTCAACCATCACTCACTCCAAAAAGATGAAGACTCTGGGGCCAGATGGTTACGGAGCTGAGTTCTATAAGACCACTAGGGAATAGGTCCTTCCACCACTCCTCCAGGCCTTTAATGAAGTACTCTTGGGGGACCCTTCCCCTCCAAGTTGGTCACATGCGGCAGTCTCAGTAATATTAAAACCTGATAAAACCCCTCAGCTATGTGAATCCCATTGCCCTATTTTGGTGCTTAATACTGACTATAAATACTTAATGTCAATCTCGCACACCATCTAGGCATGGAACAACCGCAGATAATGTAGGCGCACTCAGCATTTCATCCATTAAATGCAGACTCGTGAGTCACCCTCTGTCCTTCTCAGTCTAGATGCTGGGAAGGCTTTTGACAGAGTCTCCTGGCCTTTCCTTTATGCCACACTGGAAAAACTGGGCTTCCTGTTATACCTTGTAACAATATGAAATCTATACACATCGCCCCATTCATGTGTTAAGATATCAGGCCACCATTCAGTAGACTTCTCTCTCTTTAGAGGGAATAGACAGGATGTCCCTTCTGTTATTTGTTATATATATTGACTTGAGCCCTTAGTGCAGGCAATCAGGGAATCTACACACATAGCTGAAATCTCCATGGTGTTAGAGGAACACTGGATAGCCTTATACGCCGATGATGTGCTACTGTACCTAGACAACCCCAATGCATCACTTCCTGCTGTTTTCTGGACATTAGAGCATTTTGGAGCCATTTTGGGTTATAAGCTCAACACTGCTAAAACAGAAGCACTCACCTTCCACTACCAACTCTCACTAGAAATTAAAACTCAATACCCCTTTCATTAGGATTTAAATAAATTAAAATACCTGGGAATCTATCTAGCCCAGAACACAACGGAGGACCTAAGAAATAATTATTCCCCTTTTTACACATAATTCCAGCTGGACCTGGCAAAATGGAACCTCTTACCCTTGAGTCTTGCAAGAAGACTCAGGTCTGTCAGCCTGATGTCGGTGGTGAGCAAGATGATGGAGGCCATCTTGAAAGAGAGACTGGAGGTGTTTCTGGAGGCACTGGGCCATCTGGATGACCACCAACATGGCTTCATTCAGGGCAGATTGCATCAGACAAACCTTGTGGAATTCTGCGACTGGGTGACAAAGGCGCTGGATCAAGGAAGGTCAGTGGATGTCCTCTTTCTGGACTTTAGCAAGGTGTTTGACTCAATTCCACACTCAGAGTTGCTGGACAAGCTGGTGGGAAAGGGAGTGGGGAAAGGATAGTGAGGTGGATAGGGAACTGGCTAACTGGATGGTTTCAGAGGTGGTGGTCGGGAAGGGGAGATGTCATCTCCTAAGAAGGTCCCTAGCGGGATCCTACAAGGGTCAGTGTTGGGCCCAGTCCTGTTTAATGCTTACATCTCAGACATCAGGGATGATATCAGGAGTGAAATGAGCCTCTTTGCTGATGACTCGAAGTTGGGGGCGGTGGTGGATGGGGAGGAGGGTAGAAGAGCCCTACAGGGGGGACCTGGAGACTGTGACGAGGTGGTCATGCACTTGGAAACTGAGGATTAATGCCAAGAAATGTAGTGTTCTCCACTTGGGGCTTAGCAACCCTGATCATGAGTACTTTTTGGGTGGGGAGAAACTGCAGGTTTCGGGGGGGATGATTCTGGGGTAGTCATGGATGCCAGCATGAATAACTCAAAGCAGTGTAGGAGGGTTGCTGATAAAGCAAATAAAATGCTCGGATGCTTTGCCAGGGGGATAACCTTGAGGAGATGGGAGACACTTCTCCCCTGTACAACTGCCTGGTTAGATCGCACCTCAAGTACTGTGTGCAGTTTTGGCACCCGTACTTGAAGAAGGACATTGCACTTCTGCAGAAGGTCCAGAGGAGGGTGACCAGGATGATACAGGGTATGGAGGGAAAGATCCTATGAGGAGAGATTTGATGAGATGAACATGTACTCCCTGGAGGAGAGGAGGGACAAGGGGGATATGATCGAGGTCTTTAAATATCTAAAGGGACTGAACAGGGTCAGCATAAATAGGGTGTTCCAGCTGAGTGAGGAAGGGGCCACCAGGGGGCATTCCATGAGGCTGGTTGGCGGAAGGTTCAGTGGGGAGACTAGGAGATGCTATTTTACTGAGAGGATGTTGGAACCATGGAATGCACTACCTGCGGAACTGGTGTCTGTTGATACATTGGAGGGATTCAAGAGGGGCTGGGGCAGGTATAAGGGTAAGGTGAAGCTGAGGAATGCCAGATCTGGAGGTGTAACTCTGATGGGGAATGGGGTCGGGGGGATTTGTGGGGGGGGGGCAGCAATGGTGTCTTGACGGGTGCTGATTTTTGAGCAGACTCAATAGACCTTTAGGCCTACTTTGCTGGCATCTTAGTATGTTAGTAAGAATTAAGGTGATTAGAATGGTGACCCTCCCATGGACTCTTTACCTGTTCCTAAATGTACCACTTTTGTTAACCCCTAACATTTTTAGATTATGGAACAACATAATAGCCAGATCCACATGGTCCGGGCAGTGTCCCTGGATAAAACTTACAGCCCTAGTCCTCCCTAAGGAGAGAGGAGGCCTTGTCCTCCCCAATCTCAAACTTTACTACTGGGCGTCATACCTCTTGATTGTAGTACACAGACACCTAGGGGCCATCTGGACTAGGTGGAGAGAGACAGAGGAGGCTGTCCTCCCAACCTCAGACTTTATCAAAAATTTGTATCATCTTGATACTCTGCCAGTGCACCAAGTGGACCTTAATTCATGGCTCAGGTTTCAGCTCTTGGTCTGGACTTCATTACACAAGGCGTTTCATCTGGTCCCTTTTCTTAGTTTACTATGCCCGATAGCATTATTAGAACACTTCATTGCAGCCCAGAATGACCTAGCATTCTGCAGATGGGCCGGTATGGTCCTTTTCTGCTGTCAAGCTTCTATGATTCTATGATTCTGTACTGCCTATTTCAGCTTATGATAGCGACAATCTTTAAATCCTTTACTGAAGTATGGAATGAGTTTGGCCTAAGGCAATGTGACTTTTATAGATTTCTGCAATTATGACACTACTATAGCAGCCTGCCATTAGGAGTACACCTCCCAGAATCCTATCCAGCTATTATAACTTCTCTCATATCCATAATATGTGCCGGAGACCCAGACAACTTAATATCTCTTTTTTTTTTTTTTTATAGGGCCTTGGTTTCTACCACTGGTGACCCGACAGAGTATGTGCTACTAAGATGGAATAAGAAACATAGAATATGACGGCAGATAAGGACCACTTGGCCCATCTAGTCTGCCCACTTCCCTACCTATTGTATCCAGATCTTATTTGATCTACAGCTTACCTTCTCGTTCCTACCACTAGAGTTGCCCTCTGTCTGTCTAATGAGAGAAAAAGCTGACTGAACTCCAATCCAAGTGTATTTATAAAATTCTTCTTCTTTATTTTTAAGCTCATAAAACTAAATTAGATTCAGATTGGGCTGCTTTCAGAGCAGCCAGGAACCACTGCAATAGACTTGTTTGGGCAGAGAAGTCTAAGTACTTCCAGTCAGCACTGGAATCCACAAAAAACAATGCTGCCAAATTCTGGCAAGTCCTAAGGGAAGTCGAAAGGCATAAACTGCCTTCGTCCCTCCCAGCTAAAATAGTATCGGGGCCAATACCTACACAAGCAACCATAATATACTGGACCAACTAAATAACCATTTTGTGACTGCTGGGCTAACCTTTGACTCTTCACCTGCTAGCAAGCTTCTTCCCCACCCTCTGCTGGTGACCCTCTGTGCCTACCAATGAAAATCCAACATCATCAAAACCAATTCAGTTTCAAGCCAGTTATTCTCAAACAGGTCAAAGATCTTTTAATCGCCCTGGATGAAAAGAGAAGTCCTGGGGCCGATCAGCTCGAACCTTTTTTCCTAAAATTAGGCTACTACACTCTGTCCCCACCTATTACCCACCTCTTCAATCTGTCCCTCGCTCAAGGTGCCCTTCCCTCTGATTAGAAAATAGCACATGTTATTCCCCTTTTCAAATTTGGTGATCCAAGTGATCTTAATAATTATAGACCAATCTCCTTACTACCTATCCTATCCAAACTTCTAGAAAAACTGTCCAACTCCCAACTTAGAGATCACCTTGAATCCGCAAACCTACTGAACTCCCTCCAGTCTGGTTTCAGGTCTAAACATAGCACAATGTTGGCTCTGGCAAAAGTCACCAATGATTGGCAAACCACCCTTGACATCAATAATTATGTCTGTGCTCTATTAGATTTGAGCAAGGCTTTTGACACTGTCAACCATCAATTTCTTTTAACAATGCTATATATTGGGTTGGATGACACTGCTATAAAATGGTTCTCCTGCTACCCTACTGATAGACAGCAGAGGGTAAAAGATTATGGCACATTCTCTCCTCTTAAACCATTGCAGAGAAGAGTGCCTCAGGGGTCCCTCCTGGGGCCACTATTATTTGCTATTTATATCAATGACATTGACTTTAATGTTAACACTGCAAGCATCCACCTCTTTGTGAAGGACACTGTGATCTACATTGCTAGGCCCTCCTTTCATCTTGCCTGCCTTGAATTGCACCACAAATTTGACCTTCTTCAACAAAATCTGCTTCAATTGAAGCTACTTCTCAATGCCAAAAAAATTAAGTTATGCTCTTCTCCCCTTACACCAAAGAGCCAACTCCCCACTCCTCGAATACTAACCCACAGATCATTACAAAGACTGGGGGAACCACATGAACTCATGGAGAAGTTCAAATATCTAGGTTTCTGGTTGGATTGTAAACTTTCCTTTGTTACACATATCGAGGAACTAGCTAAAAAACTACACCGAAGACTTGGACTCTTCTACTGCATCAAGCACCTAATTATGAAGCCAAAATAAGACTGGTCCAGTCAACCTTCCTCCCCCTAACTGACTATGCGGATTTCCTCTATAGCCAATGCCCTAAAACAGTCCTCGGTACTCTAGACACACGCTATCACAGAGTCTTGAGATTTCTTAAATGCACTGTTCAACACTCACCACGGTTCCCTTTATCTACAGATTAATTGGCCCTGTCTCAATACTAGGAGGTGGCACAATGTGTTCCCTTGGGTGTATAGAGTCATCATTCTGAAGCTTCCCCCTTACATCTGCAACCTATTTAAATGCTCTCCTTGCAGGTATTCCTTCAAAAAAAACTTTCCTATATTACATTTGACACCCCTAAGATAACCCATTTTGGATCCGCATCCTTGGGATATGGAACTCCCTACAAAAACACTTCTAGAACAGATGGTTTGATACCCTTTATTGGACCAACAAGGATGTTACAAAAATAACAAATTGCTTTAGCTTTTGGACCAAAAAGTCCTTCTTCAGAAGCTTAATGACAGTTATTTAGAAAATCCTATACTACTAACACTTAGAACATGCAGAAAAAAACAGAAATAATTCTAATTGGTTTAAAACAGGCATTCAAAACAATTAAAGTGACGTCAGAGAGCTTGAATATCTGAAGTGTGCTTTCAGCTGACCCAAACTTAAAGGTCAAAGGTTGTCCAGAGATAACAGCAGGCGGAGAGTTCAACCCACATATATTATACCATGTATCAGTCTAATGAATAACAAAACACTAGGATTCTCTACTCACCAAATTATATATCAAGTTAAAAAAGCTCCCAAAGACACATGCTTCAAGAGTGAGGTAAGTGCACACCAGTAGAAGCCAGCTTCAACTCTGCTCAGAACTCTGTTAGTTTGAGAATCCGGCCAATGACAAGTAAATGACCCTGGATAAAACAATTGCATGCCAAAATGTAATGTGTTAGCAAGTAAATAATGAGCCCCACAAACTGCAACAACAGAAATTATCTTTACATGGCATACAGAAAGATAAAAGTGATGTTTACCCAAAGTGAGTAAGAACTTGGTACGAAAGCTAAAGCAATTGTTTCTTTTTGTAACATCCTTGTTGGTCCAATAAAAGGTATCAAATCATCTGTTCTGGATTCGTTCTCACTAGGACCAATACGGCATTAAACAGTTTGTTTGTACAAAAAACACTAAAACTTATGCATACAGTACTGTTGGGATGTGTACCTGTAAGTCTCTGCTTAAACTTGTGCTTTGCACACAAAGGACAAGTGCACTTGCTTTGCAAAATAACGGGCCCATCTCCTAAAGATGCTCTCCCGCGCTTATTGCTTCCACCATTTTCTACCCTCTCCCTTCCCCTATCTGTCTCTTGCTCTCCTGTTGCCCCTTCCCCATACTCTTACACCTCATTCCAGCAACTCTTCCTGTTCTTCTACTCTTTTTAGTGTTAGTTCCCTTTCTGTAATTATTTTGAGTTATATACCTACACATTATCTGTGTCGTATCCCTTGTACAGTTAGCATTGTTTTTTTGTATCTTCCGCCCTGGTTTCTATGTATGGAACCTAAGTAAGCTGTACTTGCACATTACTTGTTTTGTACCACTGGTTTTGTTACCACTGTTGTTGAATCTGCCACTGTGATTGTTAATTCTAAGTACCTCCTGTGTTTGTTAGTCCTTTCAGTACTGCTTCACAAATGAGTTGTCTCAATGGAGTTATCCTGGTAAAAATAAAATTGAATTTCTTAACACACATTCAAGGGACCCCCCTCCCTCCTTTCCTTCAGGGTATACATATTGAGTTCCCTCAGTCTCTCCTTGTATGGTTTCTGGTGTAGTCCCTACACCATTTTCGTTGCCCTCCTCTGGACTGCCTCTACCCTGTCTATGTCCTTATGGAGATAAGGTCTCCAGAACTGCACACTGTACTCCAGATGAGGTCTCATCAACTGTCTGTACAGTGGCATCACCACCTCCTGTTTTCTACTGGTGATATCTCCCTATGTACCCCAGCATCCCACTGGCTTTCCTCACTGCCTTCTCACATTTCTTGCCTACCATTAGGTCATCTGTTATGACTATCCCCAGATCCCTTTCCAGTTTGGTTGTTGTTAATATCCCCCCCCCCCCATTGTGTATTCCTCCCCTGGGTTTTTGTTCCCCAAGTGCATGATTTTGCACTTCTTTGCGATGAATCTGAGCTGCCACACTCTTGACCACTCCTCCAACTTGCTTAAGTCACTCCTCATCACCCCCGGTGTCAACTCTATTGCAGATCTTAGTGTCATCTGCAAAAGAGGCATACCTTTCCTTCTAATCTCTCCCCAGTGTTGCTTATAAAGATATTAAAGAGAACCCAGCCCCAGCACAGAACCCTGTGGCACCCTACTGGTTACCTCCCTCTCTTCGGACTGAACTCTGTTTACCACCACCCTCTGTGTCCTATTGCTAAGCCAATTTCCGACCCAGTTTACCACCTTGGGACCTACTCCCAGATTGCCCAACTTGTTTACTAACCTCTTGTGTTGGACTGTGTCAAAAGCCTTGCTAAAGTCTAGGTAGGTCATGTCCACTGCCCCTCCCTTATCTACATATCCTTGTCACCCAGTCAAAGAAATATATCAGATTTGTTTGACAAGACCTTCCTGCTGTGAATCCATGTTGCCTTGGGTCCAGTGCCCTGCTGGCTTCTAGATATTCTACAGTCCTTTCCTTTGATACCGATTCCGTCATCTTCCCTACCACTAAGGTCAAACTGACTAGTCTATAGTTTCCCGCTTCTACTTTGCTCCCACTTTTGTGAAGGGGTATCACGTTTGCCCTCCTCCAGTACTCTGGTACCACTCCCTCCTTAGGTGATTTGTTGAATAGGGCTGTCAATGGTGTCACTAGCACCTCTCTGAGTTCTTTTAGTATTCTATGATGTATCCTGTCCGGCCCCATTGTCTTGTCCACTTTCAGTTTCAAGAGTTCCTTTAGGACTGTCTGTTCTGTGAATGGATTGGTGTCCACCCCTCTTCCCTGTGTGTTTCTACTCCCTAATTCTGGTCCTTCCCTCTCCCCTTCTTTTGTGAATACTGAGCAGAAGTATTTGTTCAGGATCTCAGTTTTTTCTAGGTCCGCCTCCGCCTGCTCCTCCCCCCTCATTTCCTTAGTCTCATTATCCCTCTCGTGGCCTTTTTTCTTTCCCTATGTAACTGAAGAAGGTTTTGTCCCCCTTCTTTACTGTCTGGGCTAGCCTTTCCTCTGTTTGCACCTTTGCTTTTCTGATTGCTTTCCCTGCCTCCCTCTGCTTTGTCTGATACAGTTCCCTGTCTTCCTCCCTCTGTTTTTCCTTATACTTTCTGAATGCCATTTTTTTCTCTCTAACCATCCCTGCCACTTCTTTTGAAAACCTTAATTTTTCTTTTCTTTCTTTTTGCATTGTTAACATGCTTCACACAAAGGCTTGCTGCTTCTGTTATGGCTCTCATAAGGTTCTTTCACTGTTCCTTTACCCCCACCCCCCGCTAGTGTTTTCTTGAGGCTTTCTCTCATTTTTATAAGATCAGCCCTTTCGAAGTCTAGGACCCTTGCTTTTGTGTGGCTTGACTCTTCTACTGTCTTTACCTTGAACCATAATCTGTGGTGACTGCTGGACCCTAGATGGCTGCCCACTGATACATCTGTTATTCTGTCTTCGTTTGTGAGCATCCGGTCCAATACCACCCCCTCACGGGTGGGTTCCACCACTAGGTGTCTGAGGTACACCCTCTGCAGGGCATCCAGGATGTCTTGCTCCTGAATGTGGCTGCAGCATAGGTGTTCCAGTTAACGTGGCGTATTGAGGTCCCCTACCAACAGCGCTTCCCCTTTCTCTACCATTTTAAGGATGTTTTCAACCATTACCCTATCTATTTATTTATTTAGTTTTTGTTAAGGTGTCGTAGCCACAAAATATGACTATTTTCAGACATGACCTGGGAGGTTACAATACAAAATTGGCAGACAAAACAAATTTCCTCCCCTGAGCTGGGTGTCTGTAGATAACCCCTGTGCGAATAGTGGTGCCATTTACTGTCTCTAGTGTGACACACAGTGCTTCCTCTCCTCCCTGCTTTCCCTTTATCTCAGTTGCTTTGATCCCCTCTCTGTGTAGATAGCTACCCCTCCTCCATTTTTGCCGTCTCTGTCTTTTCTGTAGACTGTGTACCCAGGTATGTTGACATCCTAGTCATGGCTTCCATGTACCATGTTTCTGTGACTGCCACAATATCCAGGTCTCCCTCTGCCATGAAGGCCACTAGGTCAGGGATCTTGTTACCCATGCTACGGGCATTTGTACACATGGCCCTCCATGTTTTGATTGGCTTCACTCCTATTTGTTCCCATCCTATCCCTTCCCCCTGTGCATCCCCTGACTTTACTCCTTGTTTCAGTCCCTTGTGTTTTCTCATCCTTAGGATCCTCTTTTCTGACTACCTTAACTGTGTGTGTGTGTGTGTGTGTTTGGGCAGGGAGGGGGGCAGTTGGGTTTTCCCCGCATATTTCTGCCTCCCCCTTGGCTAGTTTAAATGCTTGCTAATGAAGCATTCAAACATTTTACTCAGGATCCTGTCTCCCCCCCCCAGACAGATGCAGACCATCCCTCCAGGTGGGCACCCAGTCCCCAATGAAGCCAAAACCCTCAGCTCTGCACTGGTTTTTCAGCCATTTGTTGAATCCCTTGGTGCGGAGTACCCTGGCCTCTCCCATGCCATAGATAAGTAGCATTTCTGAGTAGGTTACTGTGTGTTCCACCCATTTAAGACCCCTCCCCAACTCCATGAACTCCCTCTACACTGCTCTATCCTCATTCTCAGCCAGGTCATTTGTCCCCAGATGGATAATGGCATCTAGCTCCCCCTCATGTGCTGTTGCCCCAGCTATCCTTAGGATTCACCTCCTATCCCTCCAAAACTGTGGCATTAGGTAGGCACCTTACCTCTCTCCATCCTCCCTTTTCCACCCCCAGTTCTATCCCCCTACTAGGAACTGCTTTCTTCTCCTCTGGGGTCCTGTGTCCCCCCCTCGTGGAAGTTCCGCACATCTACCTTGTCCACCACTGCGGGTGCCTCCATGGGATAGCCTCCCTCCACCAGAATGGGGTAGGCATTGTGGAGTGGAACCACAGGTGGGATGCACCTCTGCCCAGCATCCCTCACCTCTCTGAGCCCACCATTGTCCAACCATCCCTCCTTACTGGCATCCTCTGAGGCAACGGGAGTGGCCTTGGTGGTCCCTGAGTGGGGAAGGCGGTCTTCTGAATCTCAACCAACTTGGCCTGGAGACCAGCAACCTCTGCACTCAACACAGAGAGGTACATGCAGATAGGGCAGCACCTCAGCCTCCAGAACATCTCCCAGAAGACTGCTGCCCCACAGTATTGCACCATTCCCATCATGTGTGTTGTTTGCCTTCTCCTTAATAAACTTTAGTCACCCAAGCAATACCTTTTTTTTTTTTTTGTTAAAATCAAGCAGCTGTGTTAGGAAACATTAAGGTATCCTCTCTCAGAAAACAATCAGCTCACTTCAATCCAGAATACAAACAACACCCCGTAATGAAGTGGTTTGTTAGTTGCCAGACAAAAGTGTAGTGAATATATTGCTGCTCTTAAGACTCTCCCCTTAGAAAATCTATGCTGGAAAAGTAAGTAGTTAATGTCACTCCGCTGTGCCCTCCGGCGCTGCTGCGCTGTGGTCTGAGGGAGAACTCAGAAGCTGGACCAGCACATAACACTGGAACAGTGGCATGTATCTTGCTGACTCATATCTAAAGTTACTGAGTCATACCAATGGTGGAAGTATGCCCCAGCAATAACAGCCCACTACCACACATCAAGGGATGCCTCATGACCGAGACATTGTGGAGACAACAGTGCTCATCATACTCACAGAATCTGGTAATGCCCCAAGCTATGCCCCTTCTTTTGCTCTCTCCAGATTGAGCTTGAGGAATTATTCAGTACACCAGTGCCTCTAACTGCGGAGTTGTTTCTATTCTGTATACTACCAAGAGGCTTTCGAGACTTGCAATACACGATATCTGATCGGAATTCTGCTTTTGGCAGCCACAAAGCAATAACCAGGGATTGACTCACACAGCAGGTCCCCACCCTAACATGCTGGAGGACTATAGTTAATTAGATAGAAAGCAGGGAAAGAATTGCCCACATACTAAATGACAGGACAGAGCTATGTGTGTCCAGATGGAACAGATCGATACTGCTCGCGATGACCAAAGATCCAGGCTTTGTCCCATGAGGAAAATAAGAACCTAGCCATGGTCTAGTGTCTTTCCAAAATGGTTGGCCAAATAGGAGATATTACCCATTAAATTGACAATGTATGATATTTGCTCTCAATATTATTATGACCTCAGACTATATTTTTGATCCCTGATTGTTGACTCATGTGGGTATTACTGCCACATACACATACTGCCTGTCCAGATGGCCATGGCTTGGATAATATATTTATACTGCATAGTATAGTTATTTACACCTCTCCTCCCCGCTGTTACCAAGGAGGAGTATGATCTAAAATAAAAGGATTCCATAGGGCTGGCCTGTGTTAGAGTACCATTTGTACTGTGATCTCACACTACCTTATATGTACTGCAAAAATATTGTACCTATGGATTTTGCAGATTTTAAAAAAGTTGAATAAACACTATATTTTATGTTATATAGTTTATATATTATGCTGCTGTTGTTCTTTGTTTACTGGACGCAACTGTAAAAGGCAGCCCCTGCTCTCAATTTGCATTCCAATAAACATTGATTGAACTGAAAATTGATTGAATATTCTTAAAAAAGGAGACTTTTTTTAAACTGACAACTTAATAAAGGACTATGCATTACATGGTTTAGTGTTCTGGTGGAGGGGAGTGCCTCACTTCAAGTAGTATTGTAAACACTAACTTGTAGTTAGTAATTTGAATTAAAATATGTTGTTTAGATATTTGTGGTATTTACTTATGGTATGAAAACCAAAGGAATGCATTTACAGTAACAGAGAACTGTGAGTAATATGCGGATCACTTTTCTTTTAAACTTTATATACAGGCTAACTAATATATGCTTTGCAGTCAGTTGATTGTTACTAATTATGTAAATTGTCATTAGTGCTTTAACTCATTCACTCCACAGGAGCTCTTTGAGAGTTCCACCCCCTGTGTCCTGTATACTCTTAACACTGCATCCTGGGCTTTTCTAAGCAAAATCAAGCCATAATTACCATACCACCAAGAAATGCAAATACCTCATGAACCATAAGTGCTACACACAAAATATGAAGGTAAAGTTATTAAGCACAAAATTACCTTTCGGACGGTGCTGTGCAATTAATTATAAGCAATTTTTTTTTCCTATACTAATTGAAATAGCTAAAAAAGTGTTTTTTTTGTAATAAAAAGGCAATGTAAACCATTTTTGGTATGAAAATATCTAACATACCAACACCAAATTAAGCATCCATACATTAGATGTAGGTACAAAAGTAATTTTGTACTAAAAGCGATTTTTTCTAATATAAAACAGGTATTTTTTTCCCATTTTATTCAAGATACTTAGGTGAGGCTTGAGGGACAAATGTCAGCCATACACACCATACCATAAACAAATGTGAATAACTCCTAAAGTATACATAATATGCACAAAGTATCAGCAGCTAAGTTGTTCAGCACAAAATTGCCTTTCTAATGGTGCTATGCAGTTAATTCTAATCAATTCAGTTCGCAAGCAATGCAGAGAAATAGTACTGAGTGAGGACCTAAGAAGTGTCCAGGCAAACAGGAAGTCTTTGGCTGCCAACTGAAGTTGTTCTGGGAGATAAAGGGGATGATTTGGCTGTGACTGGAGGTAATGTGGCAATCTCCTGAGGAAGCCTATAACTGAATAGGCTAAACACGGAGGGTGATTTCAGTCTGCATGAATTAAGAGAAAAATAATCTTTCATCTAGAAGCTTTGACTGTGTTTTGGTGAACTTTGTTGCACCCTACACCTACTTTGCAATCCATGGGGAACCCAGGTGGGGACATCTTGAGGGAGGTAGTGGAAGGCAGGAGGTGTGAGAAGAGGCTAAAGAGCCCCCCACAACTGTCGGGGGGGGATCTGTGTGGAAAGAACCTAAGGATATCAGAATTATATTTTTGCTAAAAAAACTATATGACAAAATGTTTTGCTGACTAACAAATACTGCTGCTTTAAAGGGTCACTGTCAATCCTTCTTGCGTCATGTTTCCTGTTGAAAACTCATGTTTTATGATTGCTTGCCTTCTCTAAAATTCACTGATGTTGCTGGTTATTTTATTCTGCTTCCTCACTTTGAACTGAAATGCATGCTAATGGTGTAATTCTACCCAAATCTTGCTGTTTTCAAATCCTTGATCTACTCTTATTGCATGCTTTTGGAATCTTGGGAACACCACTAAACAGTGCATCTGTTCCTAATGCAATAGACCCCTCTCCTCTCCTATCATTGCATCATAAGTGGCTAGACTGTGTTGTGGGTGTTTCCAAGTACAGGAAAGATGCAGTGGGAGTTGATCAAGGAGTGTAAACAAACATGTTTTTGTGTGGTAACACCAGTGTAATGGGCAGTCTGTTTTTCGTATTTAAAAAGAAAAAATAAGAATCAAAATCAAATTATCTGCTACATCAGGAATCTCTACAGAATGTGAACAATTATAATGTGCTTTTTTAAACTAAAACACTTTGAGACCTAAAGGCAGGGCTCCTGGTGTTCTGCGGCAGAATTTTCTGATTTCTGCGGCAGGGCTCCTTGACTTCTGCAGCAGCATTTTCTGATTTCTGCAGCATGATTTATTCATTTCTCTGGCAGAATGCAGTCCTGTCATTGGCTAAATATGATGTGATGTCATCGATGACATCATATGCTGAGCATAGAGGAGGGGCTTCAGGATAAACGAGGTGGGAAAGAAAGCCTGACACTATGGAAAAACAGTATATTTATATGAAAATTCACCAAAAACAATGAATTCTGCAGCACTATATATACTCTGCTGCATGATGCAAATTCTGCAACCGCAGAACTGCAGAATTCAAGGGGCCTTGCCTAAAGGGGTTGACAGTGTCCCTTTTAAGGAGGTACTTAGGGAGGAATTGGGTGGCGATTGTGGGATGATGTGACTGAGGATGTGCAGGTAGGACAGCAGCAGCAGGCAGTACAAGCACTATGGGACTGAGTATGCTGCAGGGGCTTGGGTGGGGCTTGGCATTAGATTTCCTCTGCTGCTTAAGGAGGGTGGACAGAGGGTGGCTGAAAAAGGAGAGGACAGTACCAGGGACATAGGAAGGGTGAAGGATGGACTAAGGATGGGAAAACAAAGTAGGGGCAGAGAGGGATGAAAGGAGTGGAGAGTCATGAGCGCCAAGGCAATGAGCCTAGGAAATTAAATTCCTAACCATTAGGGTAGCCATTGTGGAGGGGACCTGGATCTAGTGGCTATAACATAGTCATGGTGCACTGACAAACACAGCTAGGATATGGCCATTCTGGGTTACACCATGTTGTGGAAGGATAGGGCAGAGAGGAAAGGGGGAGGGTTTGTTTTATATGTGATGGATGGTACAAAGGCCATGGATTACAAGGACATAATGGGGATGGGAAAGGGATGGAGGTGTTTTGGTTTGGCTTAGAGACTGGGTCCAGGGCTTTTATCTATGCTAGGGTGGTGTACAGATCACCAACACAGAGGGGGGAGTTAGACAGGGTTCTGGGGGGAGGCCACTGGCAGAATGGCAAGTAAAGCGGATGTACTGATTATGGGGGACTTTAATCTGCTGGAATAGACTGGGGCAGTCTAACAGCAGCTACAGCTAGAAGCAGGACATCCTAGAATCCCTACAAGCGGCATTCCTTAGCCAGCTGGTTACAGAACCTGGTACTTACAAACAGGAACAGCATTGCAGACATCACAGTGGGTAGCCTCCCAGGTGCAAGCAGTCATCGTGCAGTGTAGTTTGGCACACAGATTGGACAGGAGAAAAAACACACTAGAACAAGGATCCTGGACTTCAGGAGAATAGATTTTAAAGAAATGGGAGACTGCCTTAGTAAATACCTTGAAGGTGGAGAAGACCAGGGGGGAAGTGGAGGCACAGTTGAAAAGAATAAAAGAGGGAATAACTAAGGAAATGGCAAGCTGTTTGAAGGAAATAAGTAAAGGCAAGAGGAGGAAGAGGCCACTATGGTTCTCAGATGAGGTGGCTAATGCAGTAAGGGAGAAAAAAAAACAACTTTTTGGAAGTACATGAAAACCAAAATGGAAGGGGACAGAGTGGTATATCTAGATAAACAAAGGGAAAGGGGAGGAGGATGAGGTCAGCAAAAATCAGAGGACAGGATCACTCAGGAGGTCAAAAAAGGGGATAAGGCTTTCTTCAGGTACATGAACGAAAACGGCAAGGCAAGATGGGGGATAGTGAAGATCAGGAGAGTGTGGGGGAGGAACTGCGTAGAGGGTACTCAAGAAAAGCTAACATTTTAAATAACTACTTCTGCTCTATTTTCACAGTGGAGGGAGGCAGGGACAGACTGACGTGCATCAGCAGGCACCAGGGGAGGGAGGAGTGGACAAAATTATTTTTTCTGAAGAGAGGGTCCACTGGGGACTAGAGGCCCCAAAGGAAAACAAGGTGATGGGGCAGTTGGGAGCCACCAAAGGGTACTAAAATAATGAGCACAGTGCTAGCCACCCCTCTGGCACTGCTATTCAATAACTCATTGGACATGGGGGATAGTTCCAGAGGACTGGAGGAGGACTGATGCAGACCCTCTGCACAAGAGCAACAGCAGGGAGAAGGGAGAAGTACAGTTACATAAGAACTTACCAAAACAGTAGATCTTCAAGAGATCTCTTTCATCAGGCCACACCTATGGAACTATAGCCATGAGGCACCAGGACCACACGGAAGCTTTTTTGATAGCAGTCTACTAGAGTCTGCCCACAATGATGTCATACTTTGATGTCCTCTCTATACAAACGCGGGTGGCCTCACGCCCTCCTCAGTTCTCTGCCAGAGATCATACTCAAAGGATCTCCTCCTGAGGAAATGAGAGAGAACTGAAGGTTCCCTCTACCAGGCAAGTTTGAGAACAGCAAGTAGACTGTCCTGGTAAGAGAGAGACAGGAGCAAAGAATCTCTGCATCTAAGGGAGATGGAGGGTGGGATGGTATGGCCTGAGGAAAGAGAGTCTCTCAAAGATCTCCTGTTATGATAAGTTCTTACGTAACTGTGCCATCTTCTTCGAGGATATCACTTTCATCCGGACACACCTATGGAACAAGTCCCAAATAGTGCTGCCACAGATGCAGTTTGAGTGGCTGAAGACTACAGGCGTAAGACAGGAGGCCTTGATGCACAGCCAGGCCGAAGCCTGCCCATCTTTTAGAGGCAATGTCCACACTGTATTGTTTAGTGAAAGTGTGGACAGTACTCCAAGTTGCAGCAGCACAGATCTCTGCAGCTGACACATTCCTGAAACAGGCAAAAGAGTTGCCCATGCCTCTGGTTGAATGGCCACACACAACCTCAGGAAGTTCTTTACTGTGCTTCTTATAATAAAAAGTAATACAGTTGGCCAACCATTTGGACAGGTGCTGTTTAGAAACTGGTACCCCCTCTTTTCCCAGGGGCAAAGGAAATAAAAAGCTGTGAGGAATTCCTAACGTCCTTCATATGATGATCATAGTACCTGAGTATTCTATGTACATCTAAAGTATGGTGCAATGATTCCCCTGGAATGGCATGCTCTGGAGAATAAACTGCCAGGTGGATGATTTGATTTAAAGTAAACTCAGACACCACCTTTGGAAGAAACTTAGGGCTGGTATGCAAAGACACCCTGTCTTTGTGGAAAATCAAATAACAAGGCTTGCACATAAGAGCCTGAAGCTTGGAAATCCTTTGAGCAGAAGTAGCAGCAACTAAAAATAATGCTTTCCAAGAAAGGAAGCTTAAGTCACAAGTCGAAGCTGACTCAAAAGGAGCCAAAGTGAGTTTCTCCAGCACAAATTTCAGGTCCCAAGCCGGGACTGGATTGCAGATGGAAGGCTTCAGGTGCAGGATGCCTCTCAAGAACGTATGGGCTACCTCTATCTGTGCCACCATACTGCCATAAGCAGGCACACTGAAAGCTGAAATAGCAGCCAAGTGCACTTTGATAGAAGAGTATTGGAATACTGCATCTGACAAGGACAATAAATATTCTAGAACCTGATTCACTGAACAAGTGAAGGGATTCAACTTAGCCCTGATGGAGGGTTTTCTGGCAGCCACCAGGACATCAGCCACCTTTAGGGGCACTCCAGATCTTGCATTGGCTTTGTCTTCAGGAGCCAGGCATGTAGATGGAGTGACTGAGGTCCAGATGGACCAGGGTGCCCTGTTCCTGTGATAGCAAACCTTTGCACAGAAGTAGGCGTACTCGGGGGTCCACTGATAACTGCTGTAGCAAGGGAAACCACATCTGATGAGGTCAGAGGGGAGCCACCAGAATTAGAGTAGCTTCTTCCATTTGGAGCTTGATTAGTACCTTTTAAATCAGAGGAAAGGGAGGGAAGGCATAGAGGAACCTCCCTTTCCAAGACAGGGATACCGCATCTTGCCAGGAAAGTCTAGGCCCTACAGCGAGTGAGCAGCAAGCAGAAAAGTGACAGTTTTGTGTTGAGTGGGGATGCAAAAAGGTCCAACTCTGAATGACCCCACCTGTCTAACAGGTCTTCTACTACCGAGGTCAGCAGCTCCCATTTGTGCATTCGAGACTGCAACTGGCTTAATCTGTCTGCAGGATGTTTTGGGCACCTGGAACAAGGACAGCCAACAGTTCTAGACCATATTCTAGAGATCAGTACCAGACCCTTATTGTTTCCATGCACAGGGGGTACAAATAAGTCCCCTTTTGTTTGTTTATGTAGTGAACAACACTGATGTTGTCCATCTGTACCAGCAGATGCCCCAGGGGCAGATGGCTCTGGAAGTCTTGCAGGGCATACAGAATGGCAGTCATCTCTAGGACATTTACGTGGAAGATCTCTACTCTGGTCTATGTTCCTTGTGTCTGATGAGTTCCTAGATGTCCCCCCAGCCCATCCCTGAAGCATCTGTGGTGAGAATCTGCTAAGGGAGGGAATGAGGAAGGGAACCCCTTTCAGCAAATTGCTGGCTTCCGTCCACCACTGGAGTACCTTTCTGACAGAAGTTACTAGAACCTGCCTTTCTAGATCCTCGGAATGCTGGTTCCACTGGACTCTTCATGTCCATTGAGAGATCCTCATGTGCAGCCTGGCCAGGGGTACCGTGACAATGGCTGCTGCCATCAGGCCCAACAAACTCAGAAATGTCCTGGCTGTGACATACCTGTTGTTGTAAAGCAGCTGGGCCTGAGCCATAAGGCACTTTGTCCTGTCCTGTGGCAGGAAGGCTAAGCCCTGATCAGTGTCCAGTATTGCCCCTATGCACTGCAGTCACTGACAAGGGGTCAAGACTGACTTGGACAGATTGACTGTGATCCCTAGGGCATTGAACAGCTGTCTGGTCTGTGCTAGGGTGTGAGACAGTTGCTCCTTGGACTGAGCTTTGAGCATCCAGTTGTCTAGATAGGAGAAGACATACAGTCCCTTACTCTCTCTCTCTCTCTTGAGAGCTGCTGCTACAAATGCAAAGCATTTGGTACATACCAGTGGTGCAGATGACAAGCCAAAGGGCAATACCCTGAACTGGTGGTGCTCCCCCTGAAACAGGAATTTAAGGTACCTCCTGAGGGGTGTACAAATCTTGATATGCAGATAAGCATCCTGCATGTCCAGGGAGCATATCCAGTTCCCTTTTTGCAGGAAGGGCAGCAGACCTTGCAGAGTAACAATCCTGAACTTTCTGTACTAAACATAGAAGTTCAGATCCCTCAGATCTAGTATGGGCCTTAAGTAGAACCCCACGTTCCTTTGTTCCCAGGGAATTTGTTCTAGGGCCTTCCTGCACAGTAGTGTATGTACTTCCTTTATTCTGCTCTGGAAAAAAAAACTGCACTCTGTGACAGAAGAAAAGGGGGTGCTTCACCTATATGATCTGGGCTAGGATCAAATTAAATCATAAGCGGCCTTTGTGCTGTGCACAAATGGAAGGTGAGCAACATGGTAGGAGGTAACGAGTAAAAAATTCTTATAAGCAGTCCTTTTCAAAAATCTTTCTTTGCTTTATTGCAGTATAACACAAGATGACAAACAGAAGAACACACCTTACCCCAGTCCAGCAGCCAGCCACACTAACCCCAGTGCTTCTCCGCAAGGCTTCCTCAGGGGGTGTGGTTCTGGTACCCCAAAGTGTCATATATACAAAACAGTGCAAGTGCATTATAAACATTAACATCAATAGTCCTGTAGGTGCACATTTTAATGAAGTATACAACAGCAACCTGTCTGGTTTAAAATGTGTGCGTCTGGAATGTGCTGTGAATTTGAAGAGAAGCAATGTTAGCATACTGTCTAGATTGTCACAATTGGAATCTGTGTGGATCTGGCAATTAAAGGCTTTAAAATTGCTAGATCTGAATGATTTTTTTCCATATTCTTTTTATCCCATGGAACTGGCAAGCGGGCTCCAGTCTCTCCTATCGGGGTCCCTGACCCATGACCCCATCACCAGGATTGCAATCGGCAACTTCATGGAGCCTGCCAGCTGCATTTTCCGTTTTTCTTCATCCCCTGTTGCGGCCTCATGTACATGCGAGGAGGCGCATGCATGCTGTGATACTGTAACACCCTCTCTTCAAGTCATCCTCCGTCTTGCGCTTCCACCAGGCCTCCATCTGGTGGCAGCCATGTGGTGGGAGCAACAGCGTCCCTTCCTGGTCTTCTGGGGATAAAGCCAGTGACAGCTCCACCTCCCATGTAAACTGAGTGACTTCCATCAAAGAAGAAGAAACATCAGTAAGGGTTCTATAAAATCTGGAGACAAGATGGGCTGGTGAAGCCTCCAACTGTATCTGCTGTAGGAGAGCTCTGACAGGTCTTCTTCCATAGCCTCCTCACCGGCACTCTCCATTACAACCTGCTTTGTTGGCGGTGTTTCTTTCTTGTTTTTGTATAATTCTCGGATCGGTATATTTTTACCATACTCCAATGAACAACTGCCCTTTTTCCTCTGTGGTAAGATAACAGTAGTGCCAAACATGTCCATGCCAGAGCTAGACTCAGTGTCACCTTCTTTACACGCTGACTGATCAGCAGCACTGGGTTGTGTGGTGCTGCTGCTGAGACATGGTATGGTGGTCGGGGGCTATCATATAGTGGTTCGAGGCAGACTGACAATTGTTGACACGCATGCACAGCTGGCTGTGGTGGCTGTTGTTGCTTTGTTCAAACAAGATGTAGAGATTGAGGGAATTTCTTTACATTTCTGGAGGGATCACTTCTGCCTTGGGCAGGGGAACTGGAAGTACTTGAAGGAGGAAAAGTAGGAAATTGATGTGCATCTGGATTCAACAGAGTGGCATTATCACCAGATGCACAGGATAACTGGCTGGGAAGGCTGCTTGGAGTACTGTAGGAGCTGAACCAGTGGACTTCTGGGGACTGATGAACCATGGTTTCTTTGGCCGTGCTGCCACATGTCCGGCCCTCTTAGTCCCCCTCACAGCCCCATGACTATGACCCCCCCCCTTGTGCTACCATAACCAGCTCCTTCTCCACTGCTACAGCCTGCAGAACTTGATGAAACTAGAATGGCAGAACCTTTATCTACTCATTTCCTCCCCCCTGCATCCTTTTCTCCTCCTGTCTATTTCCTCATGTTTTTGACATGCTCCCATGTCACATGCACAACATGATGCAGCCACCCCAGAATGCTAACTATAATATAGTTGTTGACAATTTTTTATTCCCACATGATACACACCATGCATGCGTATGCCAATGTGCCACATGACACACAAGGTGATAGGGAACTGAGGAAGAAGAGTTAGGGCGACACCACCACCAGTCCACATGCTGACCCCACTGACAGACCCTTGCACCACACCACTGTGAGTCACTGAGAGACCTAGCATCTCATACAGCAACCTACTTCCCTTTTCACTCACTGGCTGTCATACATGTACACACACACATGTATGCTCGTGCACACGCACTCTAAAACAGTGTATTTCGGTGACTTCAGCACGTGCAATCAGTAAAAAACAAATACTTTACCAAATCTTTCAAACATTCCCCTGCATCTTGCCCAGTCTGCTAAATTTTATGTGAACTAAAAACTACATTTTACTCACTGCCTTGCTGCAAGGCTGCAGCTGTCATTCTGCACTCACTTCTCCACTGCAGCAGCACATGATTTCTTTAGCCTGCCTTTCCTTAAACTGCAGTTAAATGCTGTGAACTTGCTAACTAGAATGATAATTCAAATTCTCTGATTATTTTTCAACTTTTTTTTCTTTACCAGTTACTCTTTGCAAGGAAATGCACAGCTCTTGGTCAGTTCTCAGTCTCCAGCATTGCTGACTGGCTGCTGTAGTCCATATGTCTTGCCAACAACATGCACAACCTCAGTATGTGCTCCCTGTAAAAATGACTACATCATGACATCAAGGTGCTGAAATGCTGACATGAAGCCCATGGGGGCAGGAACACATAGCCAAGTAAGCTCCGCCTTAAAATCTTTATAGTGAGGGGGCAGCATTCTGGGCTCTGACGATTAAGTTCTGTTACTGTTGCTATCTGATAGCCACCCCTACCAGTGCTATGATTCTTGTGCTCTGTTTGAATTAAACATAATGTTAAATGCATAAAACAAAATGATATGGCCTGTAGAAAAGGTCTGGGTAACATGAATGGGCATGTCTACAACAGGGGTGGGGGTGGGGGTGCAAAGAGGCACTAAAGAGTTCTGGCTTACAAATTTTATTTTCCTAGCTACATCACTGGTAAAGCCCAAGTCCCTTCTGACCTGCTTTGTTGGTATCAAAAGTGCCAGGTTTTGGTGCATCCACCAAACTCTTAATTGAACATTGGCTCACCCTTACTGCTCAGTCCTGGTAGTGCAGTTCAATACTATGGGACAGTTGACCTGTCATTCTCCTATACTTTGGAAAAGATATGAAAATGTGATCCCTGGTTTGTCCAGTGGTGTGGTGGCAGCAGTGTGTCATTCTGCCACCTGGCAAGTCAGGGTTCTTGTGCCAGCCCGGGAATGCCACAGTGTGACTGGGGGCTGTATATGTCGCAGTGGTAAGGGAGAGCACAGGCTGCCTGGCCAAGGTTGCAGACATTGCAACCCAAAACCGTTGGGCTGCAGCAGGAGGCACAAAAAAGGCAAAATGGGAATAAAATAATGAAGCAATAATGCCCGACAGGGTGTGTGTTGTGCTGGGATAACGTCACGCCTCAGGTGGTTGAGCACAAGGCCGCAGGCAGAGTGCATCCAATGCCTGAGGCATGACATTGTCCCAGTACAACACACACCCTGGAGGGCATTATTGCTATTATACAATGGCTTGTTGTAATACACAGTAAAACCAAATAATTTTAAAGAATGTTTTTGTTAGTGTGGAAGAATATTTTGTTTCTTAAGAGGAGATGCAAAAAAAGAGTAACTAATGGTCATCATGGTGGGCATCCAAATTGGTTCACAGTGCAGAGACTAGACCCGTGATGTTGTGCTGGGATAACATCACGGGTCCAGTCCCAGACTGACCAATCAGAGACCAGGATTCTTTCTTGCCATTGTATAATAAACAAATGTGATCTTGGCTGCCTCCTTTTTGGATTGTTTCTGGTGGTTGTCTGGATTCCAGTGGCATCCTGGCCAACACTGTTTATTTGTTCTTCCCCCAAGGTCTCTGACCTGGACCTTCTTTGGCTTGCCACCAGTAACCTTATCCCATACCCTGAGATCTTACCAGCGAGGCATCCCAGCCAGCTCATCTTCGGCACACTGCTGTGCTGCCCCCTTGGACTTCACCCCCACTGAGGCTAGAGCTGCCCTTCAGCTCCATGGACTTACATTCCCCTTCACTATCTGGCCACCCATGGTAGAGGTTTGAATGGGGGTATCCCCAAGGGCTGCCTACAGTGATCCCAGATGGATGTGGTGGGTAGGTGGAGGCTTCATCCTACAGTGTCAGTGCCCATTTTCCACTTGAATTCCCTCTGCCCAGGAGCATGGTGATGTCAGTGAGCTGTCAGTGATAATGTCAGCAAGATGTCAGTGGTAATTGCACAAAGGTTGTATACCGCTACCGCACAATGACATGCGGTTCCATGGTAGCAGTATACATGTTATTCAATGTTTACCACACTTGGGCACCGCTCTGTAAATCGCGCTACTGGGCAACCATTGCGCAACTACCACTGCACGTGTTATTCAATGGGTACTACTTGCACAACGCCAGCATACCATGCTACGGTAAACATTTAGCTATTACCACTAATAATTTAAGCAATTTATCCCTCCAGGGTGTGGGTACACTGGAGGATTTACCACGGCTGGTGTGATTTGGTCATGAGGCGCAGCCGAGTGACCGAACCACACCAGTCGTGTTAAGTCCTCCAGTATACCCACACCCTGGAGGGATAAATTGATATTATACAATGGCAAATGTTGTTTTATTTAATTTTTTTAGATATTTTGTAACTAACTGAGGTCCATACGGTTGGAAGGAGGATGTCATTTTTTTAATATTTACAGTGGTGTTTTAGCGAAGCGGCGACAGGACAAATGGCGGCAGTTTCGATTAAAATGAAAGTGACCGGACTGGCATGAGATAAGGTTGGCTGGCACTTTTTCCTATGGGTACACTGGAGGATTTACCACGCTGGGAAAGGTACCAGCCAACCAATCAGGATGTAGCATTTGGCACATTCGATTTACTCCATTGTATAATCCGCATTTTATGCTGAAGAATAGTTTTTCACGGTTTACATAAAAACATAGAAACATAGGGCCAGATATTCAAAAGGGTTGCGCCATGCACAACAGGGTTGCGCATGCGCAAGTCGGAAATTGCGCCATTCTGCAGTATTCAGCAGGAGGCAGTTGTGCCACTGAAAACAGGCTGAGCAACAGCGCAATGCAAATGAATGCATGCTCAACTGGAGGGGGAGGAACCATATGCAACTGCACATCCGATATTCAGCGGGCTGTACAGAGTTGTGCAAGGCGCAACCCCAACCTGCGCCTGCACAACTTTGAGCACAAAAAAGGCTTAAGTTGAGGCCACCCACAGGTGAGCTGCTGCATTGCAGGCGCAACACAGCAGCTGCCACCTGTGGCTGGCCCCAACCCAGTCCCTGTGCCCCCCAGGCCCGATCGTGGGCATGGTGTACTCCCTCCCCCACCAGCCCGATCCCAGCGGGCAGCAATGTAGCCCCCGAACATCTCCCTGGTGGTCCTGTGGACGAAATGCCCGATCGAGGGCAGAAAGTAAACCGAACCCCCAACATCTCCCTGGTGGTCCTGTGGACGAAATGCCCAATCGCAGGCTAGAGAGTAAACTGAACCCGAACATCTCCCTGGTGGTCCAGTGGACCGAAATGCCCGATCGCGGGCGGTAAGTAAATTGAACCCCCAAACATCTCCCTGGTGTGTGTCCCCCACCCACCCACCCATGAAGCCCACCACCCGCTCCCCGGCGGCGGCGGGTGGCAGCATCCACCCGCCTGCCGCCCGCCGCTCCCGCCGATTGACTGCTCAGAAGGGCTGTGCACGCCCATTGGTGCAGAGTAAGAGCCAATGGGCGTGCAGCCCATACCTATACATGACACCATACCATATGACAGTCCAGATTTGTGAATGAATGTGATTTTGCGATGGCGCAATGGTACTTGCGCCACTGCAAGTTGAATGCTCCACAGTGGCTGTGGTTGGGTGATATTCAAAGGAGTTGCTCAATAGCGCAACTCCTTTGAATATCGCCACACCCTCATGCAACTATTTTATGAAAGAAGGGCTTGGCGTCAGAATGGCGCAGTTTGAATATCCAGCCATAGACTTTGACAGCAGATAAGGACCGCTTGGCCCATCTAGTCTGCCCATTTCCTACCTACAGGATAGGCCGCAGATCCTAGTTAACCAACAGCCTATTTCTTCCACCCCACAAGAATTGCCTTATGCCTGTCCCATGCATTCTTGAATTCTCCCACAGTTTTAGACCCCACAACCTCCTCAGAAAGGCTGTTCCATGCATCCACTACCCTCTCTGTGACATAATACTTCCTCACATTGCCCCTGAACTGCCCCCCATCTTTAAATTGTGTCCCCTTGTTCTTGCACATCTCTTTTTCTGAAAGATGCTACCCTCTTGGAATACTGCTCCACAGCTTACATAAACCAAGAAATATTGTTCCGCAGCTTACATAAACTGAGAAATACTGTTCCGCAGCTTACATAAACTGAGAAATACTGTTCTGCAGCTTACATAAACTGAGAAATACTGTTCCACAGCTTACATACACTGAGGAATATTGCTCCACAGCTTACATACACTGAGGAATATTGTTCCACAGCTTACATAAACTGAGAAATATTGTTCCACAGCTTACATACACTGAGGAATATTGTTCCACAGCTTACATACACTGAGGAATATTGTTCCACAGCTTACCTAAACTGAGGAATATTGTTCCGCAGTTTACATAAACTGAGAAATATTGTTCCACAGCTTACATACACTGAGGAATATTGTTCCACAGCTTGCCTAAACTGAGGAATATTGTTCTGCAGTTTACATAAATTTGGGGTTTGCACAAGATGAGAATATGGAGGCTAATATAGCAGTTCTGGGTGAAGACAAGAATGATGCCACAAACTCAAGCAGTATGTGGCCCCAGAGTTCCTATAAGACAGACAACGCAGTGCAGTTATACTGACTGTTTTAGATTAGCATACATACCTGTCTGTTGCTAGTCCACCATCTCCCTGTCCTGCTTCTTGTACGATGTCCCACTGCTGTGGAATGCCTCAGAATCAGCAGTTGTTCTACCACAGAAAATATGATGTCCTGCTGCAGAATGTAGGTTCACTTTGCTGCAGCGAGCACGGGGCCCTGACTATAAGGACATTTTCAAAATTGGTTAACACTTGTAGGTATCTTTGATACTCTGCTTGGTGATGTAAAATTAAAAAAAAATAGAAGCAGAGTGTGAAGGATGGCTAACATTTTTGAATTTGGCTTATTACTGACTGACCTGTATTGTATTCTTATCAAACCAATTGTCTTTTCTCCTGTTATAGTTGTTCCTATATAGTGTATAGTAGAGTGTTGTTTTGTATAGAATTTCATTCCTTTCAAAATGCTGTTGTACCACAGTTCAAAGGTCATGGAATGTGACTGTACCCCTTCTATGGTACAACATCATTCTGGAACCTCTAGAGACTGCACAAGTCAGTTTCCTTTCTGAAAGCAAAAGAACCGCAGTGCGCACATTTCACAGAATACTATACACTATAAAAAATATAGAATGAGCAACTTTATGCACAACCAGTGTGTTCTGCCACCTCGGGGGTTCTGATTCTCATGGACCTCTCCAGCTTTGCTCTTGTGGTCACAGTGAATCAGAACTCCAAAGTGTAAGAATACACTGGTTGTGCATAGTTGCCCCATCCAGTATTCTCTGTGTTGTACTCTTCCAGGTTGTGCCTGAAAATAGGCAACTGTTATTGTTTAGGGCACTCACCTGGTATATAAAAACTAACTAACTAACTAACCAACCTGCAGAACAGACAGCATCAAACATGTTTTTTTTAAAGAATACATGCTCTACTAACCAAAATTCTAACCCTGTACTTTTGGGAAACAAAATACAATTCTAGATAATGGACAAACCTCTGACTTGCCTGATCTTTTTTAATTAATGGCTGTAGCATTAGTGACCCATTTAAAATAATGAAAAATACTCATTTTATTGAGGTTATACTCATTTTATTATTTTTTTAAACTTACATTTTTATTGAGGTTTCAGCAGTATTGATATACAATAACTGCATCACATACATATTGCAGAATAATTTCTTGCACTTTTCAGTGCCTGGGATGCAGGAAACATAAAAACAACATTGTCCACCTGGGGTCCAATAGGAGGAAGAGAAACAGCATGTAAAGGTATAATTGCCACAGGGGAAGGGAAGGGCTCCTGTCACCGGAAAATACATTGAGGTATAACAAAGGTTTGAATATACTACCAGTAAGGAGGTCTGACCAGGCTGAAACTTTCCCCATCCTCCTCCCCGAGAACATCTGACTCGGAACCAGCTCTGGTCTGTGTGCGGCTATATGAAGAAACCAAACAGTCCACCTATTCATGAGTATTGCTAACTTATCTTGCAACTTGGCTGTCATATTCTCCATTAGATATATATCATATATATAGTATCTTGCCATTGTTTTATTGTTTGGAGGGTGGGCTGCAGCCGTAATCGAGTTATCACTTTTTTAGCAGCTACCTAAAGAATACACACCAAATATATTCAGTGTTTTTGTTTAAATTGGGGAGGGAATTGCAGAAGAATAGCAAGTTCGGGTTTTAAGGGTCCCAAGGAGGGAAGCAACTCCTCCAAAGCTCTGCCCACCTCCCGACAAAATAGATTAAGAGCTGAACAAGACCAAAGAACATGAGTATGAGCTGATAGTTCTCAGCCACACTGTCTCCAGCAAGAGGAGTCTCGTGAAGGCATGTATTTTGCCGTGATCTGTGGGATGCGAAAGTATCGTGTGGTTACCTTCCAGTCATATTCCCTCCAGGTATATGAAGTTGTGACCTGGTGTTGTGTTCTCCAAATGTGAAGCCAGTCTTCTGGGGATAAAGCCAGTGACAGCTCCACCTCCCATGTAAACTGAGTGACTCCTGTCAAAGAAGAAGAAACATCAGTAAGGGCTCTATAAAATCTGGAGACAAGATGGGCTGGTGAAGCCTCCAACTGCATCTGCTGTAGGAGAGCAAAGACAGGGGCAAGTCTGGAGGGCCCACCGTGAGGCCTGTTGTCTCCCTGAGGAAGTGAGGAATCTGTAGATACCTATAAAAATCTACTTGTGTCAAATGGAATTCGGCCTGATTTAAATACCTCATTAAGGTAGAATTGATTAGTATGGACTAAGCCTTCCCAGAGCCATCCACCAAACCTATTATCCATCTATCCTGGAGGGAAAGTAGGGTCCAAGGCCAGGATCCCCATCCATCCAGCCCCCATCATATTATCCGCTCATTTCAAAAATGCTGTCCAGCTTTTTAATAAATTCACTGTATAAGGGGAGGAGGTTCTAGAGCGACTATAGCTGGTAGGTTGGAATATGGTGGTGTAATCTAAGGGATTTGAGGAAAGAGCCCTTTCTATGTGCACCCTGGGCTGGGAAAATAAACCAGTTAGACATATGACTAAGTTGAGCTGCCAAAGCTTAATTGAAAAAATCAGGTAGTGCCAACCCCCCCCACCCTTAGGCAGTTGTAGTTTGCACAGTGCCACTCAAGGCCTCTTCCCCAACTAAAGGAAAGAAGAGATGGTTCTATACCATTTGGAAAGCTATGTTTTTGAAGGCATAAGAGCGATATCCTGAAATAGGTATAATAACTTTGGCAGTATGGACATCTGAATAGTTTATGCTCAGTTCAATAAAGAGATTGGTAAATGCTGCCAACTCTGGAGGTCTATTTTTATTCGTTGATATAAGGGGATATAATTCTGGGCCCATATAGTTGCTGGGTCGGCTGTTAGCTGTATGCCTAGATACTGAATGGAAGTTCTGTTCTATTTGTAGGGGTATTTCCACTGGAGAAATGTTGAGAGAGTGGTGGATACCATTAGTACTTCTGTTTTATGGGGATTTATCTTGTATCCTGATACATGTTTGATCTTCTGTAAGGTACACACCAAGGCTGCCAATGGAGTATCTGGACTAATAATATACAATAGGAGGTAATCCGCATAGTACGCCACTTTGTGTGTATGATCATCTACCCCGTAGGCCTGTAACTGTTCCAGCTGATGGAGGTATTGAGTGATGGGTTCAGCATAAAGGGTGAACAGGTATGGGGAAAGGGGACAGCCCTGATGGGTTCCTGTAAACAACAGAAAGCGAGGTGAATGAGAACCATTCACTTTAACTGTGGCCTCAGGATGAGTATATATTCCTGTGTTATTCTTAAGGATATCCTGGGGAAAGTCAAATATCAGAAGAGTAAGGTGTAGTAACTGCCAGGACACCCTATCGAATGCCTTTTGGGCATCTAAACTCAATATCAGTAAAGGGGATTTTGTGGAATGGGCATGGTTAATTAGATATATGGTCCATTTAATATTATCTGTGGTTTGTCTAATTTTAATAAAGCCAGATTGATCAGGGTGAACAAGGGTTGGCAAGATAGTAGCCAGTCTGTGGGCTAATATACTAGTATATACAGTATTTTGTAGTCCTGATTTAATACTGAGATAGGGCGATAGGATTCACATAGGTGGTGGTGGGGTTATCTGGTTTTAATAACGCAGAAATTTTGACCTGCCTCCAAGAAATTGGATATTCTGCTGTTCTGTGACTTTCCTGTAGGGATGCTGGAAGGGGATCTTTTATTAAATCATATGTGGCCTTGTAAAATTCGGCCCCATAGCCATCAGACCAAGGGGATTTCCTATTTTTGAGATTATGTATAGTGGAATAAACTTCTTGCATCGAAATTGGACTCATCAGTGTTACTTTTTGGGCCTCCCCAGGTGTGGAAGCTGTACCTGATTAAGAAATTTGCTTACCTCCTCCTCAGAAGGTGAGGTATCTGCCGCATGTAGTTCAGTATAATAATAACGAAAGACTTCAAGAATTTGTTTAGTGGTTGTGACCATCCCAAACGAGCGCAAGTTCTTAATTTTTGTAGTGACTTGATATCTGTGTCTGCCTTCTGAGATGATAGGCCAGCACCTTCGAGGCATGGGCTCCCTCCTCATAGTACTTCTGACATAGCCATATCAGGGCATGCTCCGTTTTATCTGTTAGGAGTTTATGTATCTCCTGTTGTGTTTGAGATCTTTATTGGGTAAGAGTGTGGTCACCTTGCATATGTGCGAGATAGAGAAATTTAAATTTTTCTTGGCGCTCTTTAAGTTTGGTTTTGCTCTGCTTCTTTCTACAAGCAGAATATGCAATAATATGTCCCCTCAATACTGATTTTAAGGTGTTCCATAAAAGTTGTGGGGAAACCTGGGGGGAAGTGTTATCCTGTAGAATGCCTGGGATCAGATCCTTCGGCTGATAAACTCTGGATCTCGCAGAAGGGAATTACTGAAGTGCCAACAGGTGTATTTGCACTTGTGGGTGATTGTCAGGTCTAAATTAATCGAGGCATGGTCAGAGAGATGAATGGTACCTATATTAGAGTTATGTACTAGGTCTAGGTGTTCACTGCTAACTAGGAAATAATCTACTCTAGAGTAATGCTTGTGTGCATGTCAGTAGAAGGAAAATTGTCTTTTAGAAGGTTATATATGGCACCATACTTCCACCAACCCCGTTTTTCAAAGTAGGTGATGGAGATGTTTCTTTCCTGATGTGAGTGGGGATGCTCAAGAAGCTGATGTATCTAATACCGAGTTCAGTAAACAATTTAAGTCCCCTCCTATGATAAGCATGCTGTGCTTGGGCCTTATGCACTATGCAGATGTACTGTGTAAACCGGGCACGTTGGCATAGCTAAGTCAGAATGCCATGGAGCGGTGGTCAAGCAGATTCACAACTGTGGTGCGTAGCTGGTACACGCCCAATCCCTTGGCTGCATGAACAGCAACGCGCTGGGGGCAGGCGGGGGCGTGCCAGCACTACACACCATACACCATGGTGGGTAGTGTTATGCACCGGGGAATGTAAGGGGCTGGCTGGAACACCAGGGACAGCCCTGTCGTAAGTGCCACTATGCACCCCGCACCCACTCACACCGAACAGTAGAACAGCCCTGAGACCAGCAGGCAGTCCCTCCACACACTGCTTGGGCTGGCCCCATACCTCCATGGCAGGATCCCCCACACACACAACAGTGCAGTCCTCACCCCCTAATGTTGCACCCCCCCAGGGCTGGGCTGCACCACTGTGTCCATGCAGCCCATCAGGACACAGTGCTGGCATGACTCTCGCTGAGATATGGCCTGCCCCCCACCTGGTGGCAGCCATCCATGTACCGTACCCCCCGTGGAGCCACCCGACCCGGGTACCACTCGGCAGCCCCCAACTCCACATAGGCAGGGGTTCCCGTGTTCCACCCTGGACCCTGTGCCCCCTGTCACCTGAGGTCTCCCCCATGGCACTGGCCCTCATACCCTGCAGCATCATTGCGTGGTCAGAGATGGTTAGCAACTCCGCACACCTTCACGATCGCCAGCCATCTGATGTACACAGGGGTGCACTGCCGATGCGTGTCCATGTATGTCAGATGGCCGGTGGCCATGGAGGTGTGTGGAGAGCTGTGCTCCTGGTCATCTCTGACCGTGGCACCAATGCTGCAGGTGGGGGTGACACTGCTACTACTGGAGGCACCAGGATCAGGGGGTCAGGGTGTGTGTGTGTGTGTGTGTGTTGCCACGTCGGGCGGGCACAGATGTGGGGCGGGACTGGGTTGGAGCACACCTGCTTGGGTTCCTGCAGTGCACCAGGAGGGTGCTGTGCATCATGGGCTGGGCCAGGGGGTACACTGGACGTTGGGTCTATGCTGCGTGGGTCTGGGTGATTGTGGTAGGCATTCATGCACCTGAACCCGTGCCACACCATGCAAGGGATCCACTATTGGCCCAGTACGGGCATCCAATTGGATGCCCACCTGGGATTGCAACTCTGCCCTTGGTCACCCTGTGGAGTCTTGCGCACCATGGGGGCAAGGCTGCGGATAGATGGCCGCCAGTTGTGCAAAATGGCATGCGTGCACTTGTCCGCAAGTGCGGAGCTACACAGGCAGGATATGCACCTTTGGTGTGTATTTCCCTCCCATTAGTGCATAGGAGCCCTTATGTGTAAGAATCATGTCAAACAGTTGCTGAATAGATGAGGCGTCACTGCTCGGGGGAATATATAAGCTGCACACAGTAAGTTGCTGGCCATAAATCGTACCCGTGGCTATTGCCAATCTGCCCTTCTTGTCCACATATTGATGGGTTAAAACAAAAGGGGATATCTTACTTCGAGAGGGCTCTTGCAGTAGGTAATTACATATAGGACTGACCCGGAAGGCGTCAGGACCCCATGGAAATATTTCTAGCTAGCAGTCTCTGGTGGGGGACCGCCTCCACATCAGGTGACCGACGTCATGCGATGTCAGTATAAAGGAGTGGTCCCCCACGCCCGCCTTGCAGTTCTTTCCCGCTGTTGACTTGTGAAAGTTCCTCGTGGTAGAGTTCAATCACTCGTCAGTCTTCCCTCGGTTAGTTTTCCAAACTTTTGACCGATTTTTCTGCTTTTTTGCATCAAACATCCATGTATGTCGGCCCCGACACATTCCAAATCTCATAAAAATAAGTGTGACTCATGCGGTTCCCAGTTGCCGCATAAGGATGGACACTCCCTGTGCCTCTTCTGCTTTGGCCCAGACCACCCTGTGGAGAAGTGCCAGCTCTGCCAAAAGTTCAATTCAGCCATCTGAAAACAGAGGCAGCAGTCCCTGGAGGTCCATATTCTTAAGAAAAAGATGGCTTCCATGGAGAAGGAGTTGAAGAAGTTAAGGCAGGCTTCCACTTCCCCCGAAGGCCACAAGAAAAAGAAGGACAAGCACCGGGACTCGACCTCCATGGCCTCTGCAACTCCGGCTGGAGTCACGGTTCTCAAGGTAACGTCCCCTCTGGGGGACTGTTCCTCGATGACCATCTTGGCGGTGTCCAAGATGGTGTTGCGTCTCCCGTTGGGCTCGTGCTCGGGCCCCTCAGTTACCTCCGGGGTAAAGGAGGCCTCCACTTCTGGAAAGGCCACTGCCACATGGCCCTCTGGGTCGAGCGGGTCCACTAAGTTGGACACTGGTGCCACCGATGTCTGCCCGGACAAAACCGGTAATCTGCCGGCTCCTTCGGGAGGATGCACAGTCCCTCATATGCCTGACAAGGCCACATCCCCAGTGCGACCTGCTTCGGGTCAGGGTTCCGATAAGTTGGACGCCGGCTCCTCCAGTGCCCGCCCTGATCCAGCTGAAAAGCTGGCCATTGGCCCCTCCAATGGCTGCCCAGCAAAAGAGCCTATGTCGGACCCCTTCGACCAGTCCAACATCCCAGGCTCACCGTAGTGCTTGTTGTTGCTCTCTGAGGCTCCTGCATCTCCTCTGCTGGACCCCGGGGATTTCAACCCTCCATCCCTGGTCGACAAGGAGGAGCTGGGTATGCTGACGTCAGAGCTCCCTCTGACACCAGATCCTCTGACGCCGGCCTACCCGACACCAGCCGATGTCCCTCTTCTGGACGCCACCCTTACCTGGCCCACCTTCTGGGCCTTTCCCAGGGCCCTCTGTTCCATCAGAGTCCCTGGCACCTGGGTATCTGACAACACTTAATCCGGTGCCACCCTACCTGGTACCGCAGTATCCAATGATGCAGTACCCAATGCCGCTTTATCCGACGCCGAAGTACTCAGCACCTCAATACCCGATGCCGGGCTTCCAGCCATCGGGTTATGGATACTCACCATACAGATACCCTCAATATCCATATCCCCCTCCTCCTCCGCCGCCCCCACCACAGCCACTGGCGGACTTGAAGGAGACTCTGGCTGCCCGGTGGGCTGAAGCCAAGGCTCAGCTCACCAGGGAGATGGAGAGTCATCTACCAGTGCTGGACCCTGCACAGGATCCCCTATGCCAGAGATGGGAGACTCCTTCCCCCTTACCTGACACCAGAGGTGAACCCTTGGGCGCCAGGTGTGGGGAGGATATGCTTCCCAGAGGGCTTCCCAAAGGGAGTGTTCCTCCCCTGCATCAGGAGGAGTCTTCCTCCTCTACATTGAAGACCTCGGACTCGGGGGGGGATGCTCCAATCCAGATGATAAGCCTCGTACTCCAGAACGTCCCTATTTGACTTTCTATTTGAGCCTCATCAAAGGACATTCAACCTTTCTCTTGCCCAGTTGAAAGAGTCCTGGACTACATGCGTCATCTCTTTGATCTGGGTCTCAGCCATTCCTCTTTGAAGGTCCACATGGCAGCAGTTTCAGCCTACCATGTCCCGTTTGGTGACAGGACTTTTGCTCAATTGGAAGTCTCTAAGATAGTCCTCAGAGGGGTTCTCCATTTGAGACCCCCCATTCGCATTCCTGCTCCTCCTTGGGATCTGAATTTTGTTCTCAAGAAGCTTACGCTGCCTCCTTTTGAGCCAGCAGCCTCAGCAGATTTGAAGTTCCTCTCTTGGAAGACACTCTTCCTAGTGGCCATTACTTCAGCTCGACGGATTTCCGAGCTTCAGGCCTTGATGTGCAAAATCCTGTATTTGATTTTTCACAAGGAATGTGTGGCCCTGCGCACCAACCCTAAGTTTCTCCCTAAGGTGGTAGTGGAATCTACCCTGAATCAGTCCATTGAGCTACCTGCTTTCCTTATGCAACACTCCAGTCAAGGGGAGTACCTCTTGCATACTTTGGATGTTCATAGAATACTGAGATACTATACCACTAGGACTAAGGATCTCAGGAAATCTGATCAGCTTTTTGTCTCTTTTGCTTACAAAAGAGAGAGCAATGCAGTTTCCAAGCAATGCCTATCTAAATGGTTGGCTCACTGTATCACTTTTTGTTATGACAAGTACAACAAGACCCTGCCGGGTCAAGTCAGAGGTCACTCCACCAGAGGAGTAGCCACCTCTGCGGCTTGTTTCAAGAATGTGTCAGTGGCAGACATCTTCGCAGCTGCAACTTGGACTTCTGTCCATACCTTTATGAAACACTACAGTTTGGAAAATGCCTCTCGCTGTAGAGCAGGCTTCGGGTTGGCTGTACTCCAAGGTCTTCTTTCATAAGACCCGTTCAGCTGGAGGTTCCATTTGTTGGATCATTTTCTTCCTCCTGAGTGCTTTTCCATTTTACAGACTGCTTGGGATTCAGTCCTATATGTAATTACCTGCTGCAAGAGCCCTCTCGAAGTAAGATAGTACAGTTACATAAGAACTCACTGTAACAGTAGATCATAGAGAGAGGCTCTTGCAATAGGTAATGCCTTCCCGCCCTTCATCCCTCTTAGCTTTTTCAGCTCCTTTTCCAGGAAAAGAAATATCCGCTTCTCTCTCATCTTGCCTTTTTTGGCCCTTGGCGGGAAAGAACTGGAAGGCGGGTGTGGGGGACCGCCCCTTTATACTGACGTCGCATGACATCGGTCACCTGATGTGAGGGCGGTCCCCTGCCACAGACTGTTAGCTAGAAATTTTTCTGTGGAGTCATGACGCCTGCTGGGTCAGTCCTATATGTAATTATCTACTGCAAAAGCCTCTCCCAAAGATCTACTGTTACGGTGAGTTCTTACGTAACTGTACTTTCCTTAGCACAAGTACTATGGCACCCCTACAGCTCCCCTGCTTATAGGCAGATTAGCCTACATGAGAGAATCCAAATTTTAATAATTTCTGGTTTTTGGTTGTGGACAAGTGTGTTCCCCACAATAGTAACAGATCTGGTTTTAACTGCTTAAGAGCCTTCAATATTCTATAACATTTAATCGGTCTAGTCAGACTGTTCACATTATGTGATACTATTTTTACCTTAACAGGCATATATATTAGGTTTAAAATCAATTCCCACTGATCCCTTGGGCCCTCTAACCCCCCACATCTTCGAATACCCTCTCCACTCTCCACCAGGACCCACTCTTCCAAATCCCCTGGCAAAGGAAGTTTTGACCAAGAAAGTAACTCTGGAAGTATTCTGCTTTAGACTGCTGAAAAATACTGCTTTGCTTAAAAGGGAATGAAAGGGACCAAGTGGACCCAGGTAGGCAGAAAAAGATGGGCCAACGGGGCCTACAATAGGTCTGTAAATTATGTGAGAGTGGGAGTCTGCCAACCTCGTTACAATACCCACTCATAAATCCCATAAAAGGGAAAGAGAGAAACTGAGAAAACAGGCAACCATTCAGGCCAACTATACACAAGTTAAAACAGGGCCAACTGGGGTGCAAACTGTTAAACCTATTAAAGGAAGGGACCAGAGTCCCATCCTCTGGGGTGCTACTGAAGTTTGTCGGAGCAGGACTTCCAACCGGAAAGTCACTTTCCATGACTGTCCAGACCTGGTGGCCTTGTCTGCCACCTAGGGAGAAATATACCACCATTCATGGAAGTGGCTCCCTTGTGGTACCATTGACCTCTAACTGAGAGGTGGGGACAGGAAAGAAGGGTGAAACGGACACAGAGTAAAACTAAAATAGCTATTGGGTAAGTGGGATAATCAGGGAGGGTCTGGGAATAAAAGTGCATCATCTCTTCAGTCCACCAGATACCCCCTCCCCCACAAGGCATCATCCGGTTATTTAAGAGGTGGTATTTTCTCCCTGTTTCCACCTGTTCAGGGGTAAAGAATACTAGAATCCAGTCTCTAGTAAGTGAGTTCTGAGTCAACATAGTCAGTATAAATGGTGCAGTTTAATCGGCATCAACTATATACAGTTTAAATCCATTCCCCATGGAAAGTCTGCAGTGAATATATTCTGACAGGAGCATAATCCGCAGAACAATTCCTGCTTGCGAGCACCCATGAGCCGGGCAACCCACCCCCTGGTCAGACAGAAGGCAGGGCGATTCAACGAAAGGAGGGCACTTAGCTTATATAGCACCCCAATATTATGGCATCACTCCCACTGGGCCTCCGGACAAGTCCAGAGCCCCAGGCCATGTGGCGGCTGAAGAAAGGGAAGCAGCCCCCCCCCCGGAGAGGGCAGGATGAACTACGGTCCCCCCACCAATGTGCTTGTGTCAGACAGCTCTGCTCCAGGAAAAGAGAACCAAGACAAAAAAACAACTAGAATACCGTATTTATCGGGATCCTGTTAGTAAGAAGGGGAAACTGTGAGCCAATTGGGGTCCGCCGACCCCCTCAGATCACCACTGTCTCCAAATGTACAAATGGTCCATTTGCCTGTTGCTTAAATAGTATCAAGCCACCAATTGTACCCCTATTTAACAGGGAGTTGTAGTAAGAGGTTCCCTGCACAAGGGAGCCCAACTACTCAGAGTCTGTAATGCCTCTGACCTCCTTGCATATTTTGCAGGCTAGTTGTTATGGATATACTCATTTTATTGAGGCTACTTTATTTAAATATTTGTGATGCCCCCTCCAAAAAAGTGGGGCTTACCTTGTTGCTATTTCTCCCATTCTGTCCTCATTTCCTAGGGCTCCTCCCGATGCCTGCAGGGTTTTCCCCTCATCACTGCCACAGCCCAGGTCCATTATGTGGCCCTAGGTTCCTCAAGTTGCTCCTGTACTGCTTCAGCCCTTACAGGGCTCATGGAGTAGGATCGTGAGCTGCCAGCGTTTGGGCAGGCTGGTGAGCTCACTCTTGTGCAGAGGAATGCACTATGGTTTCAGACTGCAATGGCGGTCAAAGAGGATAGCTTCTCTGGTGGTCCTGGCCCCTGAATAGGCTGGTATAGGGGTCTAGTGGCCCGGAGGAAGCCGCCGGTTATTTTAAAATAAAGAGTGCCTCATGCACTAGAAGTCCTGGCCTGGTCTCATGAATATTAATGAATGGTGCATTAATATTCATGAGCAGGTCTGCTTAGCTACAAGTTTCGACGGTTGCTGCCAACTGTAAAAATGCAAATAACTGTGTGTTAAGGGCAGCAGCTGCAAGGACACTAAAGGAGCTACTAAATCAAAAGGGGAAATGATTTAGATAAAATAAATATACTGGCTGCACCAGAGCTAAATAATGGGACTCAGATGCATTGGCTGTCTACTGCCTGGGGGGCACTACATTTCGGCAGCAGTGACAGGCTAAGGACTGAAACAAAGTGTTTATTGTGGGCAGCATCCAAAAGGGCACAGTTATGGCTATTGGACAGTGGGGCAAGAAAGTGAATTAAATGTTTATCCTGACTGCACCAGAACTTAAATATTGGACTGTGTTAAAACTGCAAGGGGACTGTGTGTCTCAGCAGCCATGTTGTGCGGTCAGCAGCCAATTGGAAAATTAGGTTTTCGGCCTGGATTCTTGGGATTTGTGCAAGATACTTATGGGGCATTGTCAGGTGCATGTGGAGAAAATACAGGGACCTAATTCAGGTGCCAAAACAAAGAGCCTATTGTGCATCGAGTGAGGCCACTAAATATTTATTTTTGTGGACAGACAAGTACTTCAGCCAATCGTTTTTAGGACACCTAAGTGGACTCAGCCAATCAGGAGTCCCAGAAGGTCTCCATAAAAGACAGTGTGTTTTCTAGGCTGAGGAGTGAGTTTGAGTGGGAGCCCTCCACAGGTGTGGGGGATCAGGCCCTCAGCTAAACAAAATGGACCTAGTAATTCAGCGTGAGCCCCTTCACAGGGAAGGGGGTGTTTTTTTTTCTTTTTCTTCTGCCAGAGAAACAAGTGGCTACAAGCAGCAACAGTTGCTAGCCTGGGGTTGCCAGAAATTGTCCTCCAGGGGCTAGCCTTGTCCCTTCCACACTGGGAAAATGTGGGAAGAAGTCAGCCTTCACCTGCAGTTGTGAGAGAGCTGCAAGAAATGTTTGTGCCTCAGAAGTGAGAAAGCACTGATGTATTGCCTGTAACTTCCAGAAAAGGAAAGTACTGAGAATCTTTTTGAGTGAGAAAACCTCTGCTTACTACTACTACAAGCTTTGAAAGAACTTTAAAAGGCAGCGAAGCCCAGAAATTAATGATTGTGACTGTTTGTCTGCACCCCGTGTCTGATCAGCACTTGCATAGGGTGGACACCTACCAATTGAGTGACCGTGGATAGTTCTGTCTGTAAAATGCTGTTTTTGTGACTGTGTAAAGTTATCCAGGACTGAAAGAAAAGATCTCTGACAACCTGGAGCTGACCCAACAGTGCCTGGTATGCCAGAGAACTTCTAGATATCCAAGTTGGAGCTGCTAATACCAGCAAAGCCACGAGGGACTCAGATTTTGTGATCCATGCTGAGAGAAACTGCAGTAACTGTTTGAATTACCAAGTCAAAGTACAGTGAATTGATCTGGTATGGACTGTGAGCAATCAGGTCACCATATCCTTAGGGAGAAACCACCCACCTGTGTGAAAGTCTGTATCTTAAGCTAAAGGACCATGGCGGACACGCTGGCCCATGATTGATGGGAATGTGAGCAAGCATAGAAAGTGCTATTGATAAATGTGCTGAATTGATAAATGCAATGCATCCATCAGATTGGTCTGGGACACAGCCTGGTAGTATACCACCTAGGGCACTGCCATTTGTGTTACCCTGAGAGGCATAGCCTAGACGTGGGGTTGAAGCGTTCCAGCCCCGGTCCCACCCTGGTCTTTCCAAAAAGTGATTTCAAGCCAGAGAGGGGCACTGCCAAAAGAAGTTAAAGTGTTGTTTCCATCTGCAAAAGCTGTAAGATCCTGCAGTCAGTATAGGGCTGCTGGTTGTAAGTCTTTGCCTGCATCTAAGCCTCCGGAGTCAGAGCCCGCCTGCTGAAAGCACCTAATTCTGCCTTGTACAACTTGAATGTGACTTGCTGATGAGGACTTCTAAACAGTTGGAACCAACCCTGTATTTGGAGGGACGTGTACATAGTTTTGCAATTTACAGCCAGGATGCATGTTAAAGGTACATTTAAAGTGTAATCTGCTATTTTCTTTAAGGGCCCCACCTAGCTGGCCAACAACAGCTGCACTGAACGACGGGCCTGTATCTTTAAGACTCATAGTACTGGGTACCCAGATAACAGGTATTAGAATTGCAGGGTTTTAATACAGTCTGGAAACTGGTACCAGTATGGGCATTAAATAAATGTATCACCTTTTCTAGTGTAGCTAGCTTAGACAGCAATTAGGGATCTGAATGCCTCAGAGGTTGGTGGGTGGCAACTTGTGATTAATGCCTAAGGGTAAAATGCACAAATCATTATTTTGATTACAAATCTAAACCAAATGCCAATTAAACCAATAGACTGTAAAAAGCTTGACCTCTATTCCAATTACCCTTCCTAGCCCTTTCCCACGTAAATAAATTGCTGTTGTTGTTGCATAATCCTGGCTTGTGAGCATATTATTAGTAGTGAGGTATTTATTAATAGAATGTCGGAAATGTAGGGAATTGCTTATTGGGTCCTGCTTGGGGTGGCATTACAGTAATGTGGGTGGGTACAGCATCCCAGAAGGCTGTACCTGGTTTAATCTAGCCCACAGAAAAGTATACTCTGGGTGGAGGCACTGCACAATTTTACTATCTTGGGAAAGAACCAGTTTTAAAGCAAAGTAAGGACCCAGGCCTCTCAACCTTGGTCTGGCCAGGCAAGGCAGGGGTAGTGTAGCCCTTCAGATAGATGGCTCCAGGGTTACATATTTAATGACTCTCCTGTTACTAATTTACATTATAACATGGGGTAGGAAATACAGCAAGACAATTGGCTGAATCTCACCATGTGACTGTTCGTTAATCACTGTTAACCAACAGTCAGGGTGAGAAGTCCAAGAGGCACAATCTTTCTGCAGTAGCTGGACTTGTTCACTGTGCAGACAGAGTATCGGAGTCTGGTAGCCATTTAAATCCTTGCTAAGCGAGATGAACCCAGGTACATATTAGCCCATCGTCAGTCCCGTGCAGTCTGTCAAACCCACCCATCCTCCCTGCAGATCTCCATGTCCCTCCCCCCAGAAACTGTCTTCATTTCTCTCCAGCCACTGTCATGTCCCATGGAGTTCATTATACCCATCCACCTCATCTGTGGATCTCCATGCCCCTGCACCCCAGAAAATGTGATCTCCACTGCAGTTCATGATACCCATCCACCCACCCCATAGAGAGAGCAGTAGGTTTGACCGAGAGTGTGCCAGTTGCACTCCGTTCTTCTGACTGTTTTCCAGTGATCCCAGCCCCTCAAGCCCTCATGGTGTGCCTCGCTCACTTTACAGTGCTGGTATGGGGTGGAGATAGGTCCCAAGCTGGTGACAGCGGGTCGGAGCTATGCACGGAAGTGTAAGACATCTGTCAGAAAGCTCCGACCCACTGCCAGTTGTAACCCTGTCCTGTGTGCTACTTAACAAAAAACTGTGTGTCCTCCCATAGCACCTGTTGCCCCCCCCGAGTCTGCACCCTGTCCCACCCATGGGCCCAGTGGATCTCTGTCCTTCTGTGCCTGTCCCACCCACCGGCCCAGCGAAACTGCACCTTCCTGTGGCTTCCCTGTCACTCCTGTCGAGACAGAGCATGGTAAACAGAATGTGTCCTCTGCGTTTTTTCCCCCGGTGCCGACTTGTTCATTGAAGCAGTATGCGGCATGGCTGTCTGCCCAGCAGCAGTGGAATTCTCGTACGGAGGCAGTGGTTGCCCACTATGTGGTCGACTGGCCCCTAATGCTTATGTGTCCTGAGAGCCCATGTGCTCGATCCCAGAAGTCAGCAGGCAGAAACAGTGGGAGTGCACGAGTGGTGATCTTTGGTGCCCATTAATGGTCACCCCCCTGACAGTGAATGACAACTGCCCTCTGTCATCTGCTCAGCGGCAGCTGTGAGCAGCGGGTTGCAGCATGAAGTGTGAGTCAGGCACAGTGACCAGGAGTGAGAGAGAACCACAGCTCTGCATGCAGTTAGGGTGTGCAGTAAACAGACCTCACAGTACATCAAAGGTATGAAAGGCATGGGGGGAAAACGTTCTGATGTTGGCCCCAAGACAGTGTCCTGAGTTGAGAGGGAGACACGGGGACCAGGAGCTTCTTTGGCACAGAGGGGAAATGAAGTCACTTGTGAGAGGGAGAGAGCTGGAGATGCACAGTATTAACAGTGGTTGCAGTCTGCTCCTTGTCTGTCTCCATTTCTGTATCTCTTTCCATAAAGCACTTTGTCATAGGAAGTATATTATACACATCAAGCATAAAAGCAGTGAAAAAGGCAATATTAGTTAGGGACTGTTTCTCTGTGCGGTAGGATACAGTCCCTTTTTTGTTCTTTAAACAGCACAAAAGCACCTTTTGTGATTTTATTTTTGTTGTTTAAACATACCCCATGTTATAAGCGCAATAACCCACTCAGGGTGTGCTATTATTGGGGATTAATGCATGCCAGTTACCCGGTGCTGTGAGGCACTCGGCCTCAGCCTCGTGCCTCACAATGGACCTAGGTGTGCCAAGAATCCCAATAACAGCACACCCTCAGCAATATTAAGCCACGTAATCGTGGATGAGCAAAGCTACCAGGTGTCACCTCTCTGCATTATGACCACATGATGTGTTGAAACAATTGTTGGTTCTTAAACCTTAAAATGCTAAGGGGAAAGGATGGAATTAGCGATAAATGTTTCGCTCATATGCTGCCTCCTGTCATTCATGAACTTTTAACATATTTGTTTAACCAAGCTGTCCCTAGCTACTGGCACTCTTCCTGCCAGTTGGAAGGTTATCCAGATTACCGCAGTGTTTAAACGTGATGATTGTAATAAAATATTTAGTTATTTGGCCATTTTCTCTTCCCGCAGTTTCTAAATCAATGGAGAAATTAGTTTCAAAACAATTTCTGTTGGGAAATAATCAAATAAATCCTAATCGATCAGACATCCAGACAGTACACTAAAAGCAGCCACATTAGTTACTGAAGACCCAGTGCTTGCTACATACAGTACAGAGGCTATCTTACAGAGCATAAATAAACACATTTATAAACAATAAAGAACATCTTATGTTCAACTTTTTACTGGCCTGCTAATGTCCCATTACAACTTTTGTAAAAATATTGTTATTTTATACTACTGCTTGCCATGCAGATGGCCAGGGTTCGTGACCCAAGCCCAGGAAGTTGAGTGCTGACCAGCGAGGTGGGGTTCTTTCATCTGTTGCAGATGCCTCCCACCCAGGCCCCTTGATAGGAATTCCAGGCCAAGGGGAAGGTTCAGACTCTGGGCCCTACCAGCTTGCAGTACCTTTCCTGCATACGGTATGCTGGGTGGCCTGGGTCCCTCTTGCTGCTGGGCCACAGTGAATTATCCCTTGCTCCCCCACCTTCTCAAGGGCCCTGCTTCCACCTTAGGGAGAGAGGTCACCTCTTTCTGGTGCATGACTGGCCCCTGGTGGCCCAGAAGAGGGCATGTTGTGCATAAAGAAGTAAGTTATACCTCTGGAATGGGCTTAAGTTGGCACATGCCCACTAGCCTAGCGAGTGACGTTGAGGCATCACATGCCCAGAGTGGGGCCGGCAGGGGAGTTTTTAAGGTACGGCAGGGCTCAACCACCCTTCTGGTGGCCCTGATAGGTGCTCTGCTGGGTCACTTTTCAGAACCGCTGCTTGGGGAGGTAGAAAGGAGGGCTTTGTGAGAAAAAAATACCCCAGCAGCTCCAGGAAGATGAAGCCACTGCTCTCCGCCTCACAACAGGGCACTAAGGACATGTACATTACCAGCATGCAAATTGCATTGCTTCCATTTTCTTAATTAAAATGAATTGCTTAAGAAATAAATCAGAATTAAATTAGTGAATATTATGATTTTGTTTTTCCCTGAGTTTTAACTGGTTGTTCCCTTTTCAGCACCATAATTATTAGATCATGATGGCCTTTCTTCTGGTCAGGAGGGCAGACAAGCAGCTGTCATCACAGCTGACACACACGCTACCCCTCATCAGCTGGTGGGGGAGTATGTGAATGCCAGGTGGCCTGACATGTCCTCTTTCCCAGGAGCTGAACCCATTTCCCAGCCCCCACAGAGTAGGATTCTGAGGCTTGCACACAGACCTCAATCTCATAGGTAGCAGCGACCATGCCACTGTGCCAGCCAAGAACTTGATTCTGTGTTACTACTGCACTGAAGAAACAAAAAAACACAGATTGTGTCAGCAGAAAAAGACCCAGAGGTCCTTCCTTTCCACTGCTCATTTCCCTGCCTAGTTCCATGCCCGGCCAAGCACCATACTGGATTCAGAGATCTGATAACCCTTGTGGCTGATTGTCACTCCTTTCCCCAGGTATGTCGTCTCCTCTTGTGCCAGTGGATCCTGCGGTTCCCTTATATCTGTTCTACCAAAGTCTAAACCCCCAACACATTCTTGGCTTCAGCCACCTCTCTTGACAGTCTGATCCACTTGACTACCACCCACTCTGCGAAGAACTTCCTCACCTCACGTCTTTTCTGAATCTCCCCTTCCCCACTCAACTTCCTGTCTGAGGTTAAACAAACAAAAAAGTCACTGAGCTTCATTTAGAGCCCATTTAAGAAAGTTTCTGTACATATTTATGTAGCTGTGAAGCAGCCATCCTACTGCTGAACAAATGTGACCGAGCATATTCCAGTTCCCCCAGAGTACAAAAATAGAAACACATTTTCTGTGTGGTGAACTATTGGCAGAAAAAAAAAAGATACTGGGGGTTTGCCCAAAGTTTGTTTACATATTTCCTAGACCATAACATTGTTAATCTTAGACTTGCAATACCCTATTTTCTGAATTAATATGAACAAGTACAGTGTTTACTACCCACAGCATAGCCTGATGTTTGGTTTATAATATTGCATTTAAATGTCTTCAGTTTGCACAAGGGTCTCTTTTTCAAGTATTTCGCATGGCTCAGGAAATCCTGTCATGTGTGCATCTGTCTGTACATCAGAGCAGTTAGTGGCATAAAGTACTTTCTCAGTAGCTTGACAGTTGACATCCTCTCCCCTCTGTTAGTTGTTCAGCACTTCCCTGATTGCTTGTCTCTACTAGCTCCCTGATCTCCAGCACCAAGTCCTCTTCCTCCTCCTCTACAATGCGCTCTTCTGTTGGATCAGGTGTCTCTTCTGCAGCAGTGATCTCTTCTATGTGTGACTTTACTGAATCTGATTTAGGAAAAACAAAACAGTTACAAATTTTACCAGACGTTGCTTCCTTCAGATTTGTACCCCTTACTACATAAGTATTGGACATGCCTATTTAATTGCTTTCTGCTCAGTGACAGCCTCCATGAACCTATCAAGGGGATTTCTGCTTCTTGTCCATTATAAAGTGCTGTGGAAAGTTTCTGTAATGTATGGTAGAACGCTGTTCTGCATGGAAATCCATGCCTAGAACAGCGTTGTTGTGCTGCAGTAGCTACACCATCTAGTTTGTTGTATGGCACTATACGTAGCTACTGCAGCACAGCAACTTGGAATGCGCTCGTACATGTGCATTCTGATAACCTCCGCTCATCAGGAAATGGCCATGGTGGTGAAAGCTGGCCCCAGAAGCGAGCAGTGCTATGAAAACACAAAACTAAGGGCACAGACTTTAAAATATGAGTGCTCATACACAACATGGATATTTTTCACTGTCAAGGTTTCTGTAGTAAGGAAACCTCTCGAGGTCTCCTGTTACCATGGAAACCTCTCGAGTGAAAAATATCCTTATTGCGTATGAGTGCTCATAAACTATCCTCTATGTCTAGTATAAAGTCCAAACTCATGCCAGTTAGCATTATTTTTTTTGGCAAATTTTTTTCTCCCGTTGTGGGGCGACCCCCATCCATAAATCTATACTGGTGACCTCCCAACCCGTCACCTCCATCTCTGCCAATGCTACCACAGTTTGCTTCCCATGGTGGGAACAGTGATTTATGGCTACCCATACCACAGTTGCATTCCTAGGTAGAGGCCTGGGAGGAGCCCAGCATCTGAGAGTGCTGAAGTCAATCGTCCTGCATGCTACGGCCTGTTTTTTTCCCACTGTTTGTCTTCCCACACAAAAGGATTCCGCCATTTGGGACCCCAAGGTATGTGCACACTATGTGTACATAATGCACAGTTGGGCCAGTGTACTCACTTTAACAAGGCAGGCATCTGGCTGCACTGCCACCTGTTGACCCCCCCCATGTGGCGGTGGTGGAGCAGGAGCCTGATGACTTCCTCACGGGATGCTCATTCCTCCTCCCGCAGGTCCTCTCTAGCATCCCAGGCACATTCCTGACCTGGGTCACCAGCACCACAAGCTGCAGTGTTGTCACTGCACAATGGCTTGCTGTCACTTCATTTGTTTGTGTAAACAGAACTGAGTTCAAACCACATCATTTGCATTCAGAATAAAGGATTAAGGTAAATAAGGAAATAAGGAAGGAAGTTTAATAATCAAATTTCTTGCATTTTTTTAATTGTTTCTAGTTTTAAATTATAACATGGGCCCTGTACTCAGACTGAGCATTGTCTCTGTTTTCTTTTTTCAGGTACAATTTACCGAGAGGTGACCTGGCACTTCTTTTCCTGACTGACATTCACTCCGTTATCAGCTAACCACTCCACAGTCAAGGGCCCCTCCACTGACCCTCTTCCAGGCTTCTGTGGGCTTCCCCTCACCATGATAAAAAGGCCGATACATAGATTTGGTAAGTGAGGGGGTGGAGCTTCCACATATTAGTGAGGGTGGACTGGGCCAGATGGCATACCTCTTTAGCTATTGTCACGGAAGTGTGGGACACTGACATTGAAAATGTGGACAGAGGTGGAACACCGGCCATCACATTGTGGGACACGTCATCAGACATGGAGATACAAGCTCTGCATGCTATGGAAACTAGTGGCTGTACATGTGCTAGTTTAATTTTGATACAGCTATACAGAATGTTATGATTTCCTGCTTTAACATCTGAGTTTACAGCATGTCCTCTGCGTGGGCAGCACCTTCTTCATGTGGGATGAATGTGGGGCAGAGCAATTTTCAGGGGGAAGGACGTCCCTTGGAATGTGGGATAGTTGAGAGGTTTGGCAGATGGTTGTTGGAGATTCAGGGGTGACATGCACCCAGGTTGCTTCTTGGATGGTTCTGTTTGCCCCCTTTCATTGCCCACTCCATTTCCCCATGTGGTATACAATCAACTGCCCACCCAGAGCCCTCAGTTCTGCAGCATTCAGTCTGCCTACCTGCACCTCACTCTGTGGGATACCGGGAGGCAGGACTGCAGCAGGGCCACCTTACTAGAAGGAAGAGGAGGAGAATATATGTTGGGACACTCAGTCCTCCTGCAGCCCCACTGCAGTGTTCTGAACTTGGGGCACAAACCCAGAAAGTCAGTGTGACAATTGAAAAAGCCTGTTTATTATACGAGTAAAAACCAAAAAACTCCCAGGTGCTCTGACTAGAGAGGGCTGCTGCAACCACAAAATGAAACTCAGGACAGGACAGAGAGTGTGGTGTGCATAAAAGTCAGATTAGAAGTCTAAAGGTACTGTTGCCATGTGCCCGTTTATGAAGTGAGCCAGCTGCAAGGTAGCAAAAACAAATCCCCAGCACTTCGAATCACTAAGCTTCTTCCTTAAGGGGCAGGGTTACAGCTTGCCAGTCCTGCTATTAAAGGTAGTCATTAAAGGTGTATACAAAGACTTTAGCATTATGTAACCCCACTAATTCTTATAAGGCACAGGATCCTCTGTTTTGTACCAAATTATATCAAATGAATCCAACCCCCCAGTGATAAAGTTAAACAAAGCAGTAATATATTAAAAATAAAGAAAAAACATTAATGGAACTAGTCAATCAAATGTCTAGTGAATGTAGTAATCAATTTTCTGTTCCACTTATACTATGATTCAGATGTTTCTGTTTTCTTTTGTCTTTAAGTTCCTAGGCTTGACCCAGCTAATTCTGGAACTGACCAGAATTAATCATAAAGACCCCAAGAGATCTACAATCTTGGATATGATGTTTACAAATTCTCCAACTTTGTTCTCTAGAGCAGGTGTTCTTCCAGAATCTTTTTCTGACCACCAAGTTATTTACTCAATCAGAAGTGGCGTGGTCAAACCTGCTGCTGAGTCTAGGATATTTTGGAGATGCCTTAGGAGGTTTGACTCGTTAATTTCATGATTGATGTAGAAAATATAAACTGGAACAGATTGGAACTGATCCCTACAACATCACTTGCTTGGGAATTTTTCCTAAGTGAATTCTTGAGTATATGTAATAAACATGCACCTTTGAAATCAAGATTGTTAAAAAAGGAAGGAAAGGCTTGGTTTACTCCCGAGTTACATAAAATTAGAAGGGATGGGAATAAGAAATGGATGAAAGCTAAGAAGACAATGTTAGATCAAGATTGGGTTTCCTATAGGCAGGTTAGAAACTTGTATACTACTAAAATTAAGGTAGCAAAACAACAGTTTATTCGATCCAAATTGGAGGCCAATCATAAAAAAGACTCAAGGAAATTTTGGGGAATTATCTCAAATTTAATGGGGAAAAATAAACAAATGTGCATAAATAAAATAGTGAAGGATGATGTCGATTACCACCAGGAAAAGAAATGGTTGATGCCTTTAATGATTACTTTTCTAGTGTGGCTTCACCAAGTCTCTTAGATGAGACTTATAGGAAAAAATGAGACTCTGGAGTCTAATCTATAGGAATTAACATAAGAGATAGAGACATAGGTGGCTTTGACTTTTCCTACATCTCTTCTCAAGAGGTATGTTCCAACTCTTGAAATTAGATATATGTAAAGCAAAGGGATCAGATGAAATACCATCAAGATTGTTGAAATATGCAGCCCCGTGTGGCATATCCGCTGGCTTATATTTTTAATTTATCCATTCAAAGTGGGGAATTCCTGATGGTGGAAGATTGCAAAGGTCAGGCCTATATATAAATCTGGTAAAAGAGCGAGTTAGGCAATTATCGGCCTATATCGCTCTTGCCTCAAATTTCTAAAATATTTGAGAAGATTGTGTTAATCAGTTGAGAAGTTTTCTTGAAGATAACAATAAATTGACATCTTTTCAATCAGGTTTTAGGACTTCCCATAGTACACAAACAGCCTTGGTGAGGGTTGTGAGTGATGTCCAGCTGAGTCTGGACAGGAGGTTAATGGTTGGAGCCTTATTTATACATCTTTCAAAGGCATTTGATACCCTTAACCATCGGGTCCTCCTGTCCAGACTCAGCGGGATTGGTCTATCTGCCCAAACTGTGAGGTGGTTTTCTTCTTATTTGACTGATTGTAGCCAATTTGTATAGGTGGGTCTTCATAAATCTAGGGTATTGGTGGTAAAAAACGGTGTACCACAGGGCTCGATATTGGGGTCTTTGTTATTTAATATTTATATGAATGAACTTAAAATTACATCAACGGATGCCCGGTATCATATGTATGCAGATGATACCATATTATATGTAGAGGGCGATACCTTAGAATTGATTAATATGAGATTACAATTGGCTTTTGATGAAGTACAGGAATTTCTAAAGTTGAACTATCTCATTTTAAATGCTAATAAAACACAATCACTATTGTTTACAAATAATAAAACAAAATTTACTCTTAGAAATTAATACTAAGGAAGGTATAGCCATTACAGGTAGATGCATAAAAGTATTTGGGAGTTTGGTTAGATCCATGTCTAAGCTGGGATGTTTATATTGACTCCTTATAAAAAACATAAACAGGAGATTAGGTGTTCTATAGGTACAAAATTTATGACTAGAGAGATTCGTTTGAATGTGGTAGACTCTCTTTTACTCCCAGTAATTGATTATGGAGACCTGCTTTATGGAGGGGCTATTGGGAAGTATCTAGACAAAGTGGGCTTAGTTTTTTGTAGGTTGGCTCGTTTTATATTGGACGACCCCTATAGAACTCATAGGTGCACACTCTTTAAGGAATTAAATTGGTATAAACCGGAAGTGAGAAGGGATTTACATCTGTTACAGTTTATGATTAAGGTATGGTTTGGGGAAGTACCCAAATATGTAACTGACTTATTTGAAGTTAGGAAGATAAAGGAATGTTTGAGAGCCTCTAATGGAACCCAATTCGTTTTAAATAAGTATAATCTGAGCATTGGAAGATCTTCCATACCCTCTAGAGGAATAAGGATATGGAATAATTCTCCCCTGGAATTGAGAACAAATAGAACTAGCTATAATAAAAGTGAATTGAGGAGTTGGTGTACTACTGTATTACATAACGATATTAGGTGTTTAAATTGTTAGTGTCCTTATGTATGTTATCAAGTTATGTGATTTTTCTTGGATGTTTGTTGGTTTCATTTGGTGTACTGTGTAGCTGTCAATTACATGTGGTTTTTATGATTAGATGTTGAAATTTACTTTAAATTAACTGTGACCTGGAACTTCATTGAAAATGAACTTCGCTCAATTGAATGTATCCTTTTATTCATTGTGAATAAAAAATGATTTACTACTACTACTACTACTACTACTACTAGAAGAATATAATTCAGATATTCAGACCTGCAAAGAAAATAAAATGAAAGAGAGAAAAAAAATCACCTATCATAGATAAACAAATAAAGAAATAGAACTGGTACTTGCTGAAAGATTAACATAGACCCACTAAGCTTGACCATTTGTAGACAAGGGAACAACGTCCTAATCATCATTCAAGCCTTCGAGCTCCTAAGTACAAGCTCCTAATTAAAATTCCAAGGTCAACACACACAAACACACACACACACCCATTACAGTAGTTGTGCACACAGTTCTAGCAAGTCGTGTATTATTGTAGTTGCTTGTATAGCGATACAGGACTTCCATGCAGCAGATGGTGCCTGGCTGTGGAGGTCAGTAGGGAATATATGCCAGTGGTATTCTGGGACTGGGGTGGGGCTTTAGGGTACAGTGGGTGTTGAGGGTACCACTGAATGACATACATGAGTGGCTGGTGTGCCAGTAGACACCAGGGATAATGTTACTGGAGGGCCAGGGAGGAAGGGGGTAGTACTTAAGGCAGGGTAATCACTGGGAGATTGAGCAGGAGAGAGAAGGTGATTGGAGGATATCTTGTTTTGTCTTGCTTGTTTATCGGTTTGTACGATGTATGTCTGTACGATAGCCCAGCTGAGATGTAATATCTGGTTTTCTGTGGGGTCCTGCTTTTACCCATCATTTCCGTGTAGTTACCCAGTGTAGGTGAACTGAGATGAAGTATCTCATTACAGTGAGGGTGCTGGTTTTACATATTTTGACATTGCATTTACCCAGGATACTACAGCTAAGATGCAATATCTCATTTTCAGTCCTGTTTTTTTTGACACTTAAGTATTTATTACATTTTCAAAAGGATACTGGTTCAAAAATACAAGTAGGAGCATGATTCGGATACGTGTACAGTATATGAGTTCTTATAATGTGCAAAGCCCTCTTAAATATAAGCAATTCCATCTAGTGCCATAAAGACATATGTCGCTATCATAAAGAAAAGGAGACCATCAAGTGTAAAAATAAATATCATCTGTCTGCTGGCTACCCTGCCAGAAAGGCAGAGGGGGGCCCAACTAGGAGGGAGCAAGGCATGAGATGCGGGCCCCTCCTTTTCCTTCCTGGCCCTCTATGTTATCTGTGACCTACTGACCAATGGATGACCAGCCCAGTGATTGTCCGTCTGTTCCTCAAGCGGGGAGTCACATGGGAGTCCATCCCTCACATGTAGAGCCTGAATTTCCCTCCCTAGACCATCTCCAGATACCAAGCCAAGCCCGGTCCTCAAAATCTAAGGCACCAAATCTGGTCTGTATTTTGATATACTCAGGAACCATGATGTCCACCGATTCCTAACTTTATCTAATGTCCCCTGCAGCTTGGCAGTCATAATTTCCATAGTATAAATCTCGTAGACCAAATCCTCTCAATGTTTCAACATGGGGGGGGGGAGTTTTAACCAATTTCTAGTTAAAACCTTCTCTGCTGCTGTTAGAAGCACTGAGGCCAAATATACCCATTGCATTTGCCTGAAGTTTTGAGGGAAATGTAACAAAATGGCCATCTCAGGGGTTAGGTGAGGTAGCTCCAGGAACAGATCTTCGAGTGTCTGGGCAACTCCATCCTAAAACTAGGAGAGAGAGAGGGGCAACACCCAAAAACATGGGTGTGGGTGGAGACCTCCACCCCACATCCCCTCCGGCATGAAGAGTCCTGGGAGGCAGAGAACTTAGCCGTAATTTGGGGTGTACAGAAATATCTGGCTGTCACCTTCCATCCAAATTCACGCCAGGAATATGACCCTATAATGCGGTGCTGGTGACGCCATAGCCACAACCAGTCCTTCTGTGTTAGGTCTACCAGCAAGCCTGCCTCCCAAGCCTTCTGCACCCTTTCCCATGGAGGTCTAAAGAGAAGACATCTCTGACCTGTAGAAGCGGGAGACTAGATGTCTGGGAGTCTCCTTGCCCTGAACAAGGACTAGTAGGGAGAGTAAGGGAGGTATACTTAGAGAAGTCAGGTGTAGTCCCAGGGTGGTCTCTCTATATTAACCGGATACCCTAGAAAATGTCTAATTTGTAAGTACCGATCCCAGTCTGTCTTCGAGAGAGAGAATTCTGATTGTAATTGTTGGAAAGACTTAAATTTGCCCTGATCATAATACTGGTAGGTATGATAGGGTCTACCATGCCAGTTTGACAACACTTTCATTGACCAGCATCACAGCGATGGGATTTATGTTGACTGCAAGTTGCGGTTGACATAAATCCCAATTGTCTCCCGGTCCATTTTTTTTAGTGGGGTCTTCGCCCCCCAAACCCCCCTTATCAACTCCAAGTCGGAGTTGATTCGGGAAGGGGGTGCAGGACCGGGAGACAGTGTGCCCCTGTCTCAGGTGCACCAACACAGTGACCTGTCGGCGAACTGTCGATTTTGTCGACAGCAATGTAGGTCGCTGTGTTAGTGTCGCAGACTGTGGCACATACCAGTATGACATAGTCTGCATCTTCTCCATCTCCTGAACCCCGTGTCAACCCTCGCCAGTAAAAATTAAGTATTCCAGGCCAGTATCCCAACTCACCGTGCCCCGTACCTGTTTCTAGGTAGCTTCAGGTATCCACTCCATCTTTTTAAATAACTTCTGGTAAATATTGACTTCTCATCCTTGGGTGTCTGGGAAGGGTGCTGAAATGCAGTCGAGTGGTCCAGGGGAAGAGATGAGCTTGCCCTCTTAACCATAAGCCACTGTGGCTTCTGCAATTGAGGCAAAAGCCATATTCACATGTGTGCAAGTTGTGATGCTACAGCATATCCCGACCAGCTAGGAAGCGCTAGGCCCCATCTCTCCTTAGGTGCCTGTAGTCTACAGAGGGATATCTGAGGCCTCCCCCCCACCATAAGTACTTGGAACTACATCCTATTCCACCTCTTCTCTTCCCCTCTTGTGAATGTCATAGGAATTGTCTGCATTAAATACAATAAGCGTGGCAGGAGGTTCATCTGAACCAATTGAACTATATTGAGAAGTGACATTGGTAGATGTGTCCAAGACTTTAGGTCATCTTATATTTGGGAGAAAAGTTTATTATAATTGAGGGGAAGACCTGTTTTGGGTCTGCTGAGATGAGAATCCCTAGATATCTAATAGAATGGCACTGCCATTTCTACTGGTGTTTACTGTGTAAATTTGGAGCGGGGTTCCTGCCAATAAACAATGTTTCCGTTTTGTTCACATTTATTTTGTACCCTGTCAGTCTCTCCACCTCCACCATGCTCTGTTCTAAAACTGGAAGGGAGGCCTCTGGGTCAGTAGCATACACCAAGAGGTCGTCTACATAAAGCGCGACCTTGTGTTCATGATCCGAAATGTGGTACCCGCTAATTCCCTTTTGTTGTCTAAGAAATTGCGCAAATGGTTCAGCATAAAGCGCAAAAAGATATGGAGACAGCAGGTACCCCTGTCGTGTGCCCCGAGTGAGGGGAAACTGAGAAGAGCAGGAGCCAGTGATCCTGACCACCGCCTGAGGTTTGGAATAGATACCCAAAATATTATTAATAAAATCTTCTGGGAAAACAAATTTTATCAAGGTCTGCTGTGAAAACAGCCATGCCACCCTATTAAAAGCCTCTTGAGCATCAAGACTGAGAATTAGTAAGGGGGTATGGAATAGAGACACATGATCAACTAAATAAAGGGTTAATTTTATATTATCTGAAGTCTGACGAGTCTTTTTTAAACCCTACTTGATCTGGGTATACTAAAAGGGTCCTTAAGTGGCCGCTGTCACAGGAGCTGCTCCCAGCCCACCATCCGCCACAGCAGTTGGTGCCTTGCCCTCCCCCCCCGGGCACTTCCCTTAAGCGGCTGCTACCACAGGAGCTGCTCCCAGCCCACCATCTGCCACAGCAGTCCTTGTCCCCCCGGGCACTTCCCTTAAGCGGCCGCTGCCAGCCCACCATCCACCACAGCAGGTACGCCACTTGAATTTACCTCCGAGGAGGCGCCCTGTCGACTTTCAGCATTTGAATTTGACGCCTTTTTGCTCCTACTTCTGGAGCCCCTGAGTATTATCTGATTTCATACCTGATTTACTTGGAACCTAACTGTTTGAGTCTAACTGTTACCTTTTAAGACTGTGTCCCTGTAAGGTGATGCATTTAATCTTAATTAGCTCTACATCATCAATTGTGACTATCTGGGCTTAATTTAAGTAGAGCCTATCTGTCTGCCTTTCTTGTTCAGGCTGGAAGATTTTTGCTGTTTCATGCTCAATTCAATTTTAGCCCAAAGCTTACTATGACTCAGAATCCTAGCTGATTCATGATTAAACTTAAGTAGGATCCACCTGAGCCTGCTGCAGCATTCTCCCTTGTGAGAACGAGCTACTAGCGACTGTACTGCTTTGTCAATATTGTGTGTTAATGTGACCGGCCCAGTGGCACTGAGAGTTGAGGCGCTGGACGCCACACCTTGTGCCACGCCAGTGGCCTTGCTTCAGGAGCTAGCTCGGGGGCCGGCAAGGGAGGGAATGGATTGAGCGTCCTCAGGACAGCTCTCCTTTCCTGGGGGGAGGGTTTGAGGATGACTGGCGTCCCAGTGACTCTTGATGGAGACTGGGGGCACTGCAGGATAGCAGTCTAGAAAGCTGTGTGGGACGAACATGGCGGACACCGGCAGGGTTGCCATGTGTCATGGCGTCATTGCATGCCATGCTTGGGGGAAACGGGGAAGCACTAGAAACCCCCCGCTGGTCTGGATAGGCAATGGCTCCACAGTGCCTGACCGCCACACACCCGTAACTGGGCCTCTGCCTCCGTCTCTTGAACTCCTCGTGGACCTAGGTTTGGGGGGTCCCGCGAGGAGAGCTAATGCCTTTGAGGAGGTAGGGGGTCTCAGTGGGCAGTAGAGAGGCAGATGAGTTGGTGCCTGAGAGAGTTCCAGGTCCAGTGGGTGCCATAAAGTGAGTTAAAAAAAAATACTGTGTGTTAACTGGGCTTTCACTGTTTTATCCTGCTTCACTTTTCCTGAGCCGGCTCCCCAGTAGAAGGCAAAGCAATCCATGGTCTGTGTGTCCCTCTGCCTTGAACAATCACACTGCAGACTCAAAACAGTGATTGATCATTTCGATCTGGAGCTGTGGCAACTATAGCTGCCTCAGAGCCTCCTACTGCTCTTGGTAGCTGGGGAGGCTCGCTCCAGACACGGCATCGGGACACTGAAACCCACTTTACTGTGGGATCTTGATCTCACTACTGGGAATAAAAAAATTAACAGGGCAGCTGCCCATTGATTAACATTGCACAGGATAAGCCTGGTTCTTCCCATTGCCACCGTCCCCTTTTCTCTGCCCACCTGTTATACAGTCATGGATGTGTCCACTTCTCCTATTGGGAGACATTGAGTTGAACCCGGGACACAGCATGAGGGCCAAGCCTAGCCTTCCTACCTCTTTCTTGACCTGGTCAGACACAAAAGGGCTCAAGATAGCCCACGTGAATGTACAAAGCATCAGGCGTAAAATGGCAGAACTAGAATCCTGGTGTAACCCCAAGGTGGCGCTATCCCAAGGGCTACTACCCCTGCCTGCTGGGCTAGTAGCAGGTTAAGGGGCCTGGGTAATGAAACAGGTGCCTCCGGAGATCAGGGTTGTTAGTGCTCAAGCTAACCTGGGCACAGCCCTCCGGGACACTGTAGCCCCCTCTTTCCCTTCTAGTGGCCTAAACAATATACAATAATTACTTTCACAATGACCCTTATTCACCAGGCAATTACCCACACTGTTTGAACTTACCACCAGGGCTGGTTCCTCTAGCTTGACCCTAGGGACCCCCTGTAAAACAAGGTTAAGCACAGCAAATAGCAACAGTACAATACTTTTGGCACAAACTGGAACCACAGTCAGGTTAAATGCAAACAAAGTTAAATCTGATTTATTCAGGGGACTTAAACAAGGGAGGGGCGTAATCAGATTGAATGCTTAAAAGCTATATTAATCAGACAGTTATGCATGCAGTTCAGAGTCTCTACACAGTCATACACTCTGGGTACCTAGGTAGGAAAACGGTGGGCTAGCCAGCAATGTTGCAACTGGTTGGGGCCCTGTGATGGAAGAAAGCAACATGCACAACACACACTATTTGTAATCCGAAGCTGGAGGGCTCAGTTCGTGAAAGAAAAGGCAACAAGACAATCAGATGACAACACTTTTAGATTTAGCTGTTGTTGCAGGGAGCTACCCTGATATTTACTCATGATACCCAATACTGGACACAGGCAGGGTGAAATCAAGACTGCAGGCTGTTGAGCTGGAGTGCCTGGAGAAGCAGGGCCCACACGAATTTCTGATACATCGTTCCTGTTCAAGGCGTTGAGCAGGGGGCTGATCCCTGGGCCAGTCTCTCGTCAATGACTTTCTCTGCATAGCAGGTATTCTGGCTGGGCCAGTGTAGCAGGGCCCAGGCAAAAGGAAATGGATACGGATTCAGTCCGTGGAGCTGGATACAGCCTCCAGCATGCAAAACACAGTTCAGACACACAGTGGGGAACCAAATCACGACCCACTATAAGCACACAGTACATTCACATGTAAGGAAATCCCACTGTACCAGGCAAATGGCTCTTCGGTCGCAATTACAGAGTCTCTGCACAATCTGGGAGTTCAGAGGTAGCTGGAAGTCCTGACAGGCCGATCGCATTCAGCAAATCTTCAGTCTTCTTCAGGTTAAAGCCTGGTCACAAATTCAGTGGCTTAATTTGCTCTCCAAATTCGGATTCAGTCCAGAAAAAAAAGCACAAGTTCCCTTTCAGGAACAGCAGGCAGGCATGCAGGCCAAACTCAGGCCTCACAGTTCTCCCACGTGAATCCACTATGGATTGCTGCTCGAACTATCTCGAGCTGTTACTTCTTCACTTCCCAACTCAGATCTAACTGAAACTGCAAGCAGTGTGGCTCTTTTCCCAAGATCCAAAAGGTTTGGTTGGCTGATCTGTCTGTCAGTCACAACAAGGGCTCCCCCTCCAGGTTATTTTAGGTGCCAAAAGCCCAAAACTACAATTCCTACAAGTTTTGGCCCCACCAAGCCCCCCTGTAGGCAGGCTCCATTTTAGAGTCCCAAATGTACTGATTGGCCCATTCTGCAGTCCAGGACCAAGATGATGGAAACAAACAGAACTGTCCATGCTGCAAAGAAGGCAGGTTAGAACAAACTGCAATATTATTACTACTCTAACAAATGATCAGCAAACAAGTATATCTTCTAACAGAGCTCCCTCTCAGATTAATTATGACTGCAAGCCAGGCAGCTCTTAAAGAGACAGTTCGCAGAGGCTATACAGGCACTCTCTGGCAATACATTTAAACTACTAAAACGCAGAACTCCAGCTTGGCAGTGAACATTTAGGCAAGCTCAAGGAAGACTTTTCAGGAACCCCCATTTGTAGGGGGGTTATACCCTTCCCTTCCTGGAGAAAACTTGGCATCTGCGTCAAGTCTGTACCATCATGCATCAGTTAACATAAACTTATTACTTAACTATACATATTCACTACACTTCACAATACTATATCCATTAGGACAATACTTATGCATGTTTCATACAGGTAATACTGATTACACTATGATTAACATACTTGTGACATCACAATACTGATTCATGTTATAACTTCCTGTACATTAAACAATGTAGGAGGGGGCCCTTCCCTATCAGCTAACTTGGGGCTGGATGGGGCAGGGGCACCATTCTGAGAAGGAAGAACAATCAACCTGGAATTGGCCATTAAGCTCAGTTTGGGTGGTGAACTCTGAGAAACATAAACACCTTTGTGAACCACATTGAGAGGCAAATCCACTGGCCTCCCGGGAGAATCATAACTGAAGCGCAATACTGGCTTGACAGCTCAGCCAGTCTTTCTGGGGGGAACAGCCACAGTCACTGTACTTTCAGCACTAACTTTGGAACTTTCATCATTCGTGAGGGGTGCCTCTGCATGGATGGGAATGTCCAAACTGGGAGCACTGTCAGCTCCTTGCTCTGTAGGCTCTGTTTCCACAACACTTGGCTCATTTAGAGAAGGTTCTGGCACAATTAGGCTTTATGGCACTGAAAAGGAGTTGTCAGCACTCTCATATTGTTGTTCAAGTTCTGGTGTGTCACAAGGGAGATTCAGACCATCAGCCCCTTCTTCGGGCAAGTCACATAGTTCCACAAAACACAGAGAGTCCGCAACCTCAGATGTGATGCTTTGCACCTCACTTTCAGGGAGCACTGGCTCCAGGGATGAAGCTGGGGAGTTAGACAGTCCAGAAGGCCCAGCTTCATCCCCACAATTAGTCATAGGGTTACCTCGAAACGGCTAACTCAATTCATAGGAGGGGTAATAGGCATTGTCACACTCACTATCGTCAGAGGTGGACTGACAGTTACTATCATTCTGGGCCTGCTGTGGGGGAAACCTTAACTCTGTAACTACTGGGGTAGGTTGACTCTGCTTCTTTTTTGCAGCAGCATGAGTCACCAGCCCAGGGGAGGCAATGTCTGCTGCCTCAGCTTCAATAATAACTTGGCCGATAGGCAGCAAGTGGTTACGGTGCATGGTCTTGACAGCTTTGGAGTTATTCTCTGGGTGTACCTTGTATACTGGTAGATCATTCAACTTTCCAACTACTACACGAGGAAGATGGTGCCACCTATCAGCAATTTTGTGCTTGCCATGTAGTCCCAACTTGCGTAACAACACACAGCCGTAGCTCTTGAGCCTTTACTTTTTTGTCGTGCCTCTCTTTGTTGGCGAGATTTCTTTTAGCAGCCATTGTCTGGGCCAGTTGATATGCATGGTTCAATTGAGCTTTCAGTTTCTGTACATACTGCAGGTAGTTTTCAGCTTGGACTCCATCTGGAGATACCCCAAAACAGACATCAAGTGGCAGGTGAGCCTCCCTCCCAAACATGAGGGGGTAGGGGAAGACCCCAGTAATGTCATTTGTGGTGCAATTGTACATGTGTACCAAGGTGCTAATCTGCTGGCTCCACTTATGCTTGTCTTTTGGGTGGAGGGTGCCCAGCTTGCCTAGAAGGGTGCAGTTAAAACATTCTGGTTGAGGGTCCCCCTGCGGGTGATAGGGGGTGGTTTTTGACTTCTGCACCCCCCCCCCCAGAGAGAGCATTTCTTTGATTAGCCGACTTTCAAAGTCTCTGCCTTGGTCAGAGTGGATCCACTGGGGGACACCATAGTAGACAAAGACATTTTCCACTATTACCTTGGCCACAGTAGATGCCTTTTGATCTTTAGTTGGAAAAGCTTGTGTATAACGTGTGAAATGATCCGTAACCACTAACACATTGCCAATATTCTGCTGATCAGGTTCTAAACACAAAAAGTCTATGCAGACCAGTTCCATGGGGGTGCTGGTAGTAATACTGACAGGGGGCAGCCCTCTGAGGCAGGGCTTTCCTTTGCAGGCAACAACTGCAGGTCTTTACATGGTGCTCAACATCGGCCCCCATCTTGGGCCAGTAGAATCGAGATCATTCCAGGTCGAGAGTTCTGTCAATACTGAGGTGCCCCATGTGATTGTGGAGGGACCTCAGTGCCAAATCTTTAAAAGCCATGGGCAGGACCAGTTGCTGCTTGTCTACTCGACCACTGTGATCCACTGTCTCTCTGTATAACAACTGATTGTGTAACTTCAACCTGGGGCCTTCTTTAAACAATAGGGCAGTATGCAAGTCAGGGGAACGCAACTGGGACACATCTTTCCCCGCACGCAGGGCATCAAGTGCTGGCTGAATCATAGGATCTTGGGATTGAGCCCACTGGATGCTGTCATTATCAAATTGAGGTAGTGCACTAATATCTAGAGCAAAGAAATGGCAATAGGTAGCTGGTATGCAGGTATCAGGAGGGCCCAAGCAATCTACTAAACAGTACACTGTGTCCGTAGACATCTGTTCATCTCTATCAAACTTTTGGCACAGTGCTCAGATGTCAGGTTCAGACAACCTGACCCAATCACTCTTGGAGACTGGCCTTCGTGACAGGACATCAGCATCAATATGGTTCAGTCCTGGCCTGTATTCAACAGCATAGTCATAGGTTGATAAAGCAGAGAGCCAGTGGTGTCCAACTTAGCTGAAGTCTGTACATAGGTTAATGAGTTATTGTCAGTCTTCACGAATATCTTTGCCCCATAGAGGTACCCATGAAACTGATCAACAATGGCCTATTTTAGGGCAAGGAACTCCAGCTTGTGCACAGGATAGTTTCGTTCTGATGGGGTCAAGCTCCTGCTGGCAAAAGCCACTGGTCTCAAACCATCCTCATGGTCTTGATACAGCACGGCTCCTAGGCCCTGCAGACTAGTGTCCGTATGCAGCACATAGGGCTTGGTAGGGTCAGCATAGGTGAGGATGGGGGCGTGGGTGAGCTGGTATATGACTTTGTGGAAGGCTGCTTCACATTCGGGTGTCCAGCTGGGCCAAAAAGGTTCACCTGTTCAAAAGTATACTTTCTTGGGTTCTTTGACAGCCCCTTTCCTGTATTTATGGTTGGTAGGGGGGGGTAACCCTGGGTGAGATTCAGATGCGGGCAAATCACCTTGGAATAATCTTTTATGAACTTGCGGTAGTAGCCACAGAACCCCAGGAAACGTCGTAATTCTTTCAAGTTATGGGGCTGGGGCCAAGTAGTCGGTGACTCGACCTTACTGGGATCAGTCTCTATCCCTTCTGCAGAAACTATGTGCCCCACATACTTCACAGAGGTTTGAAAAAAATGGTACTTGTCAATGGACAGCTTGAGGCTGAAGTCTTCCAATCGGTCTAGGACTCTGAACAGTCAGGTCTCATGCTCCTCTAATGTGCGTCCGAACACAATGACATCATTTAGGTACACTAGGCATTCCAGCAACTTCATATCTCCCACCGCACGTTCCATCAGTCGCTGAAAGGTGGCCGGGGCACCCGAAATTCCCTGTGGCATTCTCAGGAATTCGTAGAACCCCAATGGACAGATGAAGGCAGTTTTCTCACGGTCCTCTGTGGCCATCGGAATCTGGTAATATCTGCTGCAAAGATCCAATACTGAGAACCATTTGCTCCCATTCAAGCAATCCAGGGCATCTTGCATCCGGGGCATGGTGTATTGATCTGGGATGATCCGCCGGTTCAGGGTTCGATAGTTAACACACATCCTCACTGACCCATTCTTCTTATGCACAACCACAATGGGAGAGGCATATGGGCTCCTTGATTCCTGTATCATGCCAGCAGCAAGCATTTCCTGCAGGTGTCTCCTCACATCATCTATGTCCGCTGGGGTGAGGCGTTGGGATCTCTCTCGAAATGGCCGGTCATCATACAGGCGTATATGATGCTCTGCACCCTGGACACTCCCCATGTCCCATTCTTTTAAAGAAAACACTTGGTCTCTCTGGGCAAGTTTCTTGCTAATCCTAGCCTTCCATTCAGCTGGCAGCGGGGAATCACCAAAGTCAAATAAGCCCGTGGTCACTTTCTCCTTTTGGCCAGAGTACTTGGTATTGGGTAATACTGCAGTGTCTGCGGAGTGTACTGTAGTTAGAGTGCACCCTCTGTTCATCTGGACCTCCCGATCTGACACATTTTGAATCTGGACCATCACTCGTCATGCATAGGCATGGGGACAGGCAGGCAGGCAAGATGCTGGGTTTAACCAATAATCCTTCTGGCAACCTTCAATCACCTGGTGCATCCAACATTAATATTTTGTTCTTTACGTTTCTCTTTAGGCGGACTTCTCCATGGATTGTGCACTGGGCATTGGAGGCCAATACAAAGGAGTCAGGTTCCTTTTTCCACACTATCCCCACTGGCTCATCTTGGTCCTCTTCATTGGGTTTCTGTTGTAAGTCATATGCCCTTTTTACTAAGGCTGGAATTCTTAGGGCTGTCCAGTCAGTTGCCCTTGTTTCTCATGGCAGAGTTGTGCTAGTCTCCCAAACATGTGGGCGTTTGTTCCAATTAACAGGGGAACCCCATCATACAGTCTGGTGGGGGACACACTAGGGCCAGTTGGTCTCTACTTGCTCCTCTACACCAGTTACAGTTGCAGGAAAAGACAACCAGAGGCAGACATATCCTAGGTATGGATAAGACTTGTCGCTCTGTCCCTGCACATATAGGCCTTCCAGGGATTGTAATGGCACATCAGATAAGTGTTTGTCATACCAGTCCTGAAATACAATGGTCACTTGCGACCCACTGTCAAGCACAGCCCGAGTAGGAAAACCATTCACAGCCACAGTAGTCTTCATTGAAGCGCCCACTATTTTGGACCAGTCTGGAGGGACAACATCAGGGACCTGGACAGACGATTTAGCCACAGAGTGGTTTGAGTTAGGATGGCCGAAGCCTTCACTATGGTCATTTCGTGCACCCCTTGACCACTGACTCATTTTCCGAAGCTATCCTTGAAGCCAGTTCACCACTTTCTCCAAGTCCTTCTGATACCGGCATTTACACTTCATATGGCCATCCTCGCCACAATTGTGACAAATGACAGGCTCTTGGGGCATCCGTGGGGAAAACATAGGGAATGCTGGAGCATCGACGGGAGATTGTGATCTGACTTCTGCTGGTGGTGTACCATGTCTGAAAAGTTCCTTTAGGGTGGCAGTCAATTCCTTGAGCTCAGCTGAGAAGCCACCCTCAGTAGAGGATGCCTGAAGGTGCACCCCCACCCCATAACAGTCACATCCTGACAGGGGCCAGGGTCTCTGTCAGCAGGGGATACCTCAGCGAATGCATCCGGTTGTACTTTTCTGACTTTCTTCGGCAGCTCCTCCCCCCACCGTTTAGCCCACGGCGGGACACTCGTAGAGGTTTCCATTTCAGAAGGGCCTTCCGGTGCCATGATTACTTAGGCTACAGTCACCCCATAATTACAATCTCCCTCTTCACCTCCTACCTCCTGGAGTTCTTTTATCAAGTCACAGTAGTCAGGTGGGTTACCTCTCCTATCCTGGAGCCTTGACTGGATGATCTGCAGTTTAGAATGCTTGGCATGTTGCAGTATGTGCCCCAATCTCACACGGCTCAAATCACTGGTGGCTACCCCACCTTTCCGGTAAGCTTTCTGCAGCGCTCTTTCTAGATGAGTAACATACACAGACAAACTTTCCCCCTTCCATTGTTTGGTACCTTGGAATTTCCACATCAAAGTCTCCCCTGAGTCAATGCTCCCAAAATTGCCTTCAAGTACAGATAGGTACTTCTGAGCAGATGCATCAGGGTTCGTGGACCTCAAAATGTAATGGCTTCAAGGGCGGGGCCCCTCAAACTTTCTATGATTCTTTTCTGCTTCTCAGCCTCTGCACACTGCCACTCGGGTACCAAGGGGGCAACACAGTCAATCCAGGTCTCCCAGTCATCCTCCCCCTGGGGGGTGGGGAGGGTGCCCGAGAACATTCTCAGCCTTCGGTAGGAGTCGTGACTAATGGCGGGTACAGATATAGGGGCCAGCATTGGCATGGGCACAGAAGGCGGTGCAGTAACAGGTGCTGGAGTGGGAGGGAGGAAGGAACACCCCCAGGTAGCAGGAATAGTTTCTTAAAGTCCTCCACGGTTTTCCCTTCCTCCAGCAACAACTTCGCAAATTTCTCCTCAAAAGTCTCAGATGATGGTGGGAGCTCATCCTCCCCAGGGTCTTTACTGTCTTTTGTTATCACTGTCCAGGTGGCTAGGACCCCTTCTGAGGCAACAGTCTGTGGTACTTTAGAGCTGTCCACAAGGTCACTACACTCTACCAAGGCTATGAAAGTTTGGACGATCAAATCAGCCTGTCGACCCACCACCACAGGGTTTTTTAAACATTCAACTTTGGAGAGTGCTCCCTCTACAGTGTCCTTTCTGGTACCAGGGAATATCCAGTATAAGCAGAGTATTTTGGGGTCGATCTCCTGCCCAGTACACACCCCATCAACTGGTGTACAGCCATTTCTACTGGGGTAGCTATTAATCTTTAACAATAATTAGTAATTTTGGCCACTAGAAGGCACAAAATCCCAGCAGTGAGCCTCCAAGATGTAACCCCTAGGTGGCGCTATCCCAAGGGCTACTACCCCTGCCTGCTTGGCTAGTAGCAGGGTAAGGGGCCTGGTAATGTAACGGGTGCCTCCACCCGGAGGTCAGGGTTGTTAGTTGTCAAGCTAACCTGGGCACAGTTCTCCGGGACACTGTAATCCCCTCTTTCCCTTCTAGTGGCCTGAATAATATACAATAATTACTTTCACAATGACCCTTATTCACCAGACAATTACCCACACTGTTTGCACTTACCACCAGGGCTGGTTCCTCTAGCTTGACCCTGGGGACCCACTGTAAAACAAGGTTAATCACAGCAAATAGCAACAGTACAATACTTTTGGCACAAACTGGAACCACAGTCAGGTTAAATGCCAACAAAGTTAAATCTGATTTATTCAGGGGACTTAGAAACATAGAAACATAGAATTTGACGGCAGATAAGGAACGCTTGGCCCACCTAGTCTGCCCATTTTCCTACCTAACAGATAAGCTGCAGATCCTAATTAACCAACAGCTTACTTCCTCCTACCCTCCACTAGGACTGCCTTATGTCTGTCCCATGTATTCTTGAATTCCCCCACTGTTCTTAACTCCACGACCTCCTCAGGGAGGCTGTTCCATGCATCCACAACCCTCTCTGTGAAAAAATACTTCCTCACATTACTCTTGCCCTGGGTTTTTGTTTCCCAGGTGCATTACCTTTCACTTCTTTGCATTGAATCTGAGCTGCCATACATTTGACCATTCCTCCAACCTTGCCAAGTCCCTTCTCATCCTTTCCACTCCATCTGGTGTATCAACCCTGTTGCAGATCTTTGTGTCATCTGCAAAGAGACACACTTTTCCTTCCAGTTCCTCTGCAATGTCACTTATAAAGACATTAAAAAGGACCGGTCCCAGTACTGAACCCTACGGTACCCCGCTAGTAACCCTCCTTTCTTCACTGTGGACTCCATTTAATACTACCCTTTGCATCCTGTTGTCTAGCCAATTCTTTATCCAGGCTACCACCTTGGGACCCACTCCAAGGCTGGCTAACTTGTGTATTTATCTTTTGTGTGGGACTGTATCAAATGCCTTGCTAAAATCTAGGTAAGCCATGTCCACAGCCCCTCCCTGGTCTACTACTGTGGTCATCCAGTCAAAAAAATCTATTAGAGTCATCTGACACGACCTTCCCATCGTGAATCCATGCTGCCTTGGGTCCTGTGCCCCACTGGCCTCTAGGTACTCCACAATTCTTTCCTTCAGAAGTGATTCCATCATTTTACCTACCACGGAGGTCAAACTAACTGGTCTGTAGTTTCCTGCCTCTGTCCTGCTCCCACTTTTGTGAAGAGGAATCACATCCGCCCTCCTCCAGTTCTCAGGTACCACCCCATCCTCCCATGATTTGTTAAAGAGAGGACTTGAACAAGGGAGGGGCGTAATCAGGTTGATTTGCTTGAAAGCTGTATTAATCAGACAGTTATGCATGCAGTTCAGAGTCCCTACGCAGTCACACACTCTGAGTACCCAGGTAGGAAAATGGTGGACTAGCCAGGAACGTTGCAGCTGGTTGGGGCCCTGTGATGGAAGAAAGCAACATGCACAACACACACTATTTGTAATCCGGAGCTGGAGGGCTCAGTTCGTGAAAGAAAAGGCAACAAGACAATCAGATGACAACACTTTTAGATTTAGCTGTTGTTGCAGGGAGCTTCCCTGATGTTTACTCACGATACCCAATACTGGACACAGGCAGGACGAAATTGAGACTGCAGGCTGTTGAGCTGGAGTGCCCGGAGAAGCAGGGCCCACATGAAATTCCGAGGCTTCGTTCCTGTTCAAGGCATTGAGCAGGGGGCTGATTTTCAGGCCGGTCTCTCATCAATGACTTTCTCTGCGTAGCAGGTATTCTGGCTGGGCCAGTGTAGCAGGGCCTTGGCAAATGGAAATGGATATGGGTTCAGTCTGTGGAGCTGGATACAGCCTCCAGCATGCAAAACACAGTTCAGACACACAGTGGGGAACCAAATCACGACCCACTATAAGCACACAGCACATTCACATGTAAGGAAATTCCACTGTACCAGGCAAATGGCTCTCCGGTCGCAATTACAGAGTCTCTGCACAATCTGGGACTTCAGAGGCAGCTGGAAGTCCTGACAGGCCAATCGCATTCAGCAAATCTTCGGTCTTCTTCAGGTTAAAGCCTGGTCTCAATTCAATGGCTTAATTCGCTCTCCAAATCCAGATTCAGGCCTTTCCACAGTTCTCCCGCACGAATCCACTATGGATAGCTGCTCAAACTATCTCGAGCTGTTACTTCTTCACTTCCCAACTCAGATCTAATTGAAACTGCAAGCAGTGTGAGACTTTCTACAAGATCCAAAAGGTTCGGTTGGCTGATCTGACTGTTAGTCACAACAAGGGCTCCCCCTCCAGGTTATTTTAGGTGCCAAAAACCCAAAACTACAATTCCTACAAGTTTTGACCCCACCAAGCCCCATGTAGGCAGGCTCCATTTTAGAGTCCCAAATGTACTGATTGGCCCATTCTGCGGTCCAGGACCAAGATGACGGAAACAAACAGAACTGTCCATGCTGCAAAGAAGGCAGGTTAGAACAAACTGCAATATTATTACTACTCTAACAAATGATCAGCAAACAAGTACGTCTTCTAACAGTGCTCCCTCTCAGATTAATTATGACTGCAATCCAGGCAGCTCTTAAAGAGACAGTACACAGAGGCTATACAAGCACTCTCTGGTAATACATTTAAACTGCTAAAATGCAGAACACCAGCCTGGCAGTGAGTATGTAGGCAAGCTCAAGGAAGACTTTTCGGGAACCCCCATTTGTAGGGGGGTTAGACTGGGCCCAACTTTAAAAACCTGACATCCTTTGCATAACAGAGTCCTGGCTAAACCCCCCCATCCTATCCCATGAAATCGCTCTCCCAGGCTACTCCTCCTACTGCCAGAACCAGACCAAAAAGAGGGAAGGGGGGTACTGATATATATACCAGGGATGGGTTGGCGATCAGTGAGCTAAGTAGCCTCCAAATCAACCCGTACATTGAACATCTTTTCATCACACTTACCCTTAGTCAGGTTAAGCGATTAATAATTGGATGTGTTTACCTACCCCCTAAACTTGCTTCCTCTTCCTATACTGAACTCTTCTCCAGGCTTGACTCCCTCCCCCCAAGAGATACAATACTCTCTGGAGACTTCAACCTTGATTGGACTGGACCTAACCGAGTTCAGTACCTTGCTGCTGTCTCTGATGCCAAACTTGAGCAACTACTTGATCAACCTGCTCGGCTCAAGTGAAGTCAGGCAACCACAGACTTCTGGATCGGCTATTAACCAACAAGAAGATACATATCAACAGCCGGCCCGCTGGTGCTGAGGGTTGAGGCGCTGGACGCCACACCTCGAGCGACGCCAACGACCCGAGTTCGGGAATGGACTCAGGTGCTGGTGGGTCGGCAGGGAGGGGTTAAGGACGGAGCACCCTAGTGGTGCTCTCCTCCCCAGAAGAGTGGGTTGGGTTGGCTCGGCGTGCCGGCGACCCCTGGTGGAGACCAGGGGATGTCGCAGCAAGTCGGGCAGCATGAGATCAGCATGGCCGATTCCAGCAGGGTTGCCGTGTGCCAGAGCATTAGGGCGTGCCCACGCAGGGGTGGGGGAATTAGCACAGAACAAAGGAAAAAAATGGCTCATGGGACAGGCGACAGCACCTGTCCCCCATGCCCTCCACTGGGTTCTCCTCGGCTGGCCTTCCAGTTCCTTCCTCCTGGCCCACCCGCAGCCAGAGTCTGATTTGCAAGACAGCCCAAAGAGGTGAGGGCTACTCTCCCTGGGCAGATGAAACCGGAGGTGTTGGCTGTGGGGGGGGGGAGAGGAGGCACAGATCGAGGGATCCACAGGCGGGCAGGATAAAGGACCGGATGCCCGAGAGAAGGTCCCACGCGCCGTGACCGGAGCGAAATAAATAAAAAAAAAAAAAGGATACATATTAAGGCTGTGGGGATCCTTCCAGATGCATTAAGTGATCATTCCCCCATGTTTTGTGTCTGGAGGATCAAATCTTCTCACTCACCCCAAAAAATTATCAAACCCAGAGACCTCACCAACTTCAGCCCAGAAGCCTTCCTGCTCAGTCTTGCCTCCGCGGACTGGACCCCCATTACCTCCCTCCCTGATGTAAATCAGGTGCTGGAATATCTTATTGACACGTTCACTACCATCCTTGACTCCCATGCCCCTTTCAAACTACATAGAGCCAAAGGTGCCCACTCCCCCTGGCTGTCTGGAGAGCTAAGGCAACTAATGCGCTCTAGAGACAAAGCCTGGAAGTTATTCAGATGATCCAGACTACACTCAGACTGGATAGCATATCACCAACTGCAGAATACATGCAAAGCCAAAACCAACAAATCAAAGTGAGGCTATCTTCTGTCCCTTCAAGAAACACACCTCTCTAACCCCCAAAAGCTTTTGGTCCCACATCAACGCCCTCCTTAAGGGCGAGCAGATCATTCCCCAAACAATGATGTCAAAAGGCTCCCTTTTTTCCTCACTCTCTGAGATTGCCTCTGGAATTAATAATTTCTTCACCAACCTAGATGTATACAAGGCTGGTCTACCTATCGCCCACCCCGCCGATCAAGTGTCTCTCCCAGATGCCCGCTACCCCTCTTCCACCTAAAAACCACCTCGTGGAAAGAAGTTCTCAAGCTCCTATTTGGGCTTAACCCTGACAGCTCTCCAGGATTTTACTTTCTACTGCCTAAATTCCTCAGGATTGGAGCACTTGCACTTGCCCACCCAATCGCCCTATTGATTAATTGATCCTTCATTACTCAAACCATCCTTGACAAGTGGAAAACCGCGATCGTTGTCCCGGTACATAAAAATGGCCCTTCCAACCTCTTAGAGAATTACAGACCCATATCTATCTTATGCCCCATAGCAAAAATTCAAACAAATCTTATATAATCAACTAAATTCCTTCCTAGAACAAACTGGCACCCTTACCATACATCAGCATAGTTTTTTGGCATGCCCATGAGATGGAATCAGCTCTTCTAAGGGTCACATCTGACATCTTTCAGGCTATGGATCAAGTCTGTGCCACCGGGGCAGTCTTCATAGACCTTACAAATGACTTCAGCCTCGTAAATCATCTTCTCCTCATCTCCAAGCTCCATTGTATTGGTCTTGACAACAACTCTCTTTCTTGGTTCTCCAACTATCTAACTAACTGCTCGTAATGTGTCAAGTGGGTGGGTGCTTACTCCTCCCCATCTCCCATCACTGACGGGGTCCCCCAGGAATCAATCCTGGGGCCCCTATTATTCTCCATTTTCATCAATGAACTCCCGAGAACCTGTGTGTGGGGTGGGGGGTGGGGGAGGGCGCTCTGTCCAGCTCTATGCAGATGATGCCATACTGTATAGATCCAGCCAGGACATCTCCTCTATTAAGCCTGATCTAGAGCTCAATTGGAATCCTGGTTCAAGGAAAACTTACTGGTGTTGAATACCAAGAAAACAAAAACCATGTTGTTCCATCACATCTCCTTTGATACTACCTCCCAGCCCTGCCTAGTAGGCCACGCCTTCTATGGAGTGCCTTTAGAAGGATGGATTCCTTCAAATACCTACGCCTGACTCTAAATGAGCATCTATCCTTTGAACTGCACGTAACAAATGTCATTAAGCCTACTAACCTGAAACTCGGCCTCCTTTACCGAACCGCCCCCCTCATCACACCCCAGGCTAGAAAAACAATTGCCTTAGCTACCCTTCCAGTCCTGTTCTATGGGGCATCCATTATTCACTCCGTTCGACATCTACTGCTACAAACTCTACAGCCCATACCATAGAGTCAGACACTTTGGCGGCTAAGGCACCTGCCCATGCCCACCATTGTGATGTGTTCAACACACTAGGTTTGCCATCCTTTGAGGCCAAACTGGACTTCCCTGTACTTTGTATGGTCTTCAAACTCATACACCTTCCCTCCCCTCCCATCCTCTCCACCCTGCTTACCCTGAAATCCTTCCCCAGGACTCTCAGAGCCTCCCACCTCCCTTTACTAAGCATACCTAAAACCCAGCTAGCCATAGGTAAACGATCCTTCTCTTCTGCCGCACCTCAAAAGTGGAACAACCTCCCGCACAGCTTACTTTATTGCTTGTCTCTTCCCCAGTTCAAAAGACACTTCAAAGAAATCTTCTTTCCACCACCAATTTGTAATGGTAACTGTGTATGATCCACTCCTGGCAACCTACCTCTCCCACCTATCTACCTATCCATATACCCTCTTCCTCCTTCTCCCCCTCTGATTCATACTCTATACCTATCTCATCACGCCTCCTCCTCCTCTTGTACATATGTATTATCTTTTATTTTTGATTATAATATCTGCAAATATCTGTATAATAACTGACACATGATTGAATCGCAATGCACTTGTACCTTAATTGGAGTATCAGGGAGCCATTTATTCACTGAATTGTTATTCATTGTTCTCATCTGGATGTCCTGTTTTGTTACCACTGTATTCATACATGTTTGTTCCTAGCTGACTGTTGTATAGGATCACAAAGCTTTATTCTTGGAATGTATCATTCCCCGGGTTGCCCCTGATAAAGGGACAGTATGTCCCAGTGGGCCCACCTAGTCATCAAAATTCAAATAAATAAATAAATAAATAAATTAAGGAGTACAGGTGATGGGCCAAAATACTTATATAGACCTTATAGTCTTGGTTAAGTACCGAAATAGGTCGATAAGAATCACACAGATGAGCTGATTTATTGGGCTTTAAAATCGCCGAAATAGTTACTTGTGCCCAGGAGGACGGGTATTCAGTGGTCGCGTGGCTCGCCTGCATTGCCTGAGCCAGGGGATCTTTAATTAATTCCCAGGTAGCTTTGTAAAACTCAGCCCCGTATCCATCAGGGCCAAGGCTTTTGCCTTTCTTAAGATTTGTGACGACAGTGTGAATTTCTTGTTGTGTGATGGGCTGGGTCTGTAAATGGGCCTGCAAGGAATTCAGCCGGGGGAGGGAGAGGCGAGAGAGAAAGGATTCAACCTCACCCGGGGTGAGGGGGGAGAATCTGCAGTATACAATTTAGCATATTAAGATTTAGAGGCCTGAAGGATCTGTGCAGTGATAAACCATAGCTGGCTTGTCTCAGGATCTTTAATCTTGGAAACTGTGACTCGCTGGATTTGTTTTCGGAGGTGGTAGGCCAAAACCCGCGAAGCCCGAGCCCCACCCTCAAGATGTTTCTGATGAAGCCACCTATAGGCTGGGAGGGGAGTTGCTGGCAGTCACAAAGGAAGAAAGAAAGAGACTTGGCCATCATCATCACTGACGAACTGAAATCATCCAAGCAGACCTCTAAAGCAGTAGGTAAGGCTAGGGGGATGTTAGGGTGTATTAGTAGGGGTATCACAAGTCGTAAGAGGGAGGTGATAATCCCTCTTTACAAGACACTGGTTAGGCCCCATCTGGAGTACTGCATGCTGTACTGGAGGCCACACCTTCACAAGGACATTAACCAAATTGAGGCAGTCCAGAGAAGGGCAACCAAAATGGTGCAGGGACTGCATCAGAAGACATATGAGAACAGATTAACAGAGCTCAATATGTATACCCTAGAGCAAAGGAGGGAGAGAGGTGATATGATCGAAACATTCAAACACCTTAAGGGCATTAACAAGGTGAAAGAGTCTAACATGTTTCAATATAAGAAAAATGGCAGGACAAGAGGACACAGCATGAGATTAGAGGAGGCCGATTAAGGGGTAATGTGAAGAAGTTCTTTTCACAGAAAGGGTGGTGGATGCGTGGAACGCCTACCTCTGAGAAGTTGTGGCTATGAATACAGTGCAGGGCTTCAGACAGGCATGGGATAGGCATAAGGGAGCAATACAGATGAGTATGAATAGATAGGCCACTGACAGAGCAAAGGCCGATGGCACATTTATAAGGTAGAAAAAGAAATGGCAGACTGGATGGGCCTTGCAGTCCTTATCTGCCATCAACTTCTATGTTTCTATGATGCCACAACAGGGCTTGTTCTGTTTTAACCGTAAGCAATTTGTGTATAGTTTGCTGGGTTGAGGCTATCTGGTCTGCAAGAGTGGTATCCCCCTGCATATGCGCCTCCTGCAAGAAGTGCAATTGATATTGTAAATCCTTGAGCTTAGCCTCTGCTCTGTGCTTTTTCTGGTTCACATAGGCTATAATGTAGCCTCTAAGCACTGTTTTTAAAGTATCCCATAGAAGTTGTGGGGATGTTTGTGGGGATGCATTGCCTTGTGTGATCTCCAGAGTTTTATCTTGCAAAAGATCCTTAAATTCAGGGTCAGACAGTAATGAATTATTAAGCCTCTAGAACATATTTTTCCATTCCGACAGGGTGATAGGAGCATGATCGGACAAGTAAATATAATGAATACCAGCAGATTTGACTTGTTTGAGGTGTTCACCGCTTATACAAAACTAGTCAAGGTGAGAGTAATGTTTGTGAGCATGAGAGTAAAAGGTGAATTTCCTAGGGGAGGGATAAACATGTCTCCAGGTATCTATGAGGCCAATCTCTTTTAAAAGTCTGTTAAGATGTCACTGGCTGGTAGTGAGTGGCTGAGATCTAGATGCAGAGGTATCTAAGGTAGGATTCAGGAGACAATTAAAATCTCCGGCCATAACCAAGGTTCCCCTCTTATAGGAAATCGCTATATCAACTAACTGTTGCATAGAGGAGGCATAACTAACTGTTGCATAGAGGAGGCATCACTACCCGGGGGTGTAAAAATACTAGCCACCGTGTACTTTTGATTATGTAATGTACCCACTGCCAGTGCCAATGTACCCTCAGGGTCTGAGTATTGTTGTGTTATTTCAAAAGTGGTCCCCGGGGACCAAAATGATTGCCCCTTATAGAGACCCCTATGGTCAGTCGACTCAATAACTTGGGAGAAACCGAACTTCACCAATTTTTGGTGTTCGGCTGCAGAGAGGTGCGTCTCATGTAGCAGCAGCAAATCCGGTTTATATATATATATAAAAAATTTTACGCCTCCTGGCTCTCCCCGTCGGCCTTTCCTTCGAGCTATCTATGGTCTCTCCCCCCGCTCACTCATGCCCCGGCCCATTGCCACCATCCTCCACTTCAGATGGCAGCCACCCTCAAGGTAACCCGGTGTAACCCTTCACTGGATGGGTCCTCCACCTCCGCAGAGAAAGGTGCCAGTGGGGGCCATCCAGCCCAACTACTTGGCCTCTCGGGTGCTTGCTGAGGTGGTCTCTGGGTCCTGACCAGGGCATTTTGTGGTGGCAGGGGGACCGGATGGCTGTCATCCGGTCGAGTGGAGGAGAGTTGTTTCCTCTTTTCCTCCAGGAGCGTGGCGCGCCATGATGTCTAGGCGCACACCAACATCTGCAACAACCCCCTAGTCAGTCAGTTGGTGCACTTCCTGTACCTTCGATCTCCACTGGGAGTCAGCAGGTGCCGGACTGCATCCCCACCCTGCCTCCCAGAGAAGGTGAGCGGTCGTCGAATGCTCAAGCCTTCTCCCCCTGGGTGGCCCTCCAGTGACCCAGGTCCATTCCCGGACCTGAGTCATCAGCGTTGCAAGTGGAAATCCAACTGCTGTGCCAATGGGCCGGCACCGGTTTATATTTTTGAAGGGTCATTATTGTTCTGTGATGCTTCACCGGGCCAGTCAATCCATTCACATTATGAGAAACTAGTCGAAATGTATTACTCATAGTGGTATATGATCCCTAAAAAGCCAGCTCCCCCCCCACCCCCAGCAGTCAGCCTGGCCCAATTCAGAACATTTTAATAAAGACTTCCCAGAACTGCTTAACAATATGTTCCTACACATATCAAACCATAATAAAGCAATAACTGAATCCATTTTCTGAAAAAGTACCAGTCCCTTAGTGTAACCTGGAAAAGAAAAAAGGGAGGCTGAACTACAAAGCGAGCCTGAGGGTATGGACGAGGCCAATTAGGCCTAACTCTGGAAAAACTATATACAAAACTGACATCCAACTTTTAGGTTGCTATCCAAAGTAAACCTAGGTTTGGTGGCTGGAATGGCCACCAAGGGAGAGATGCACTAACGTGTATGTTAGTGGCTCCCTTAGGGTACCAGTTACCCAAAATGAGGAATAAGAAAAATGGGAGTAGTAGGAGAAAGAGGGTAAAAAATAAACATACTTTGGTATCGGGGAAGTGAGCACTGGGAAATGATAGGGCCAACAAAAAAAGAAGACAGTGCGTCATTCTGAGTGTCCACTCAGTATCCCTTCTCTCCGCCCATTTACAATTAAATTCAACAGAGAAACTAGAAAGGAACTTATACAGGAGAAACTCATTAAAGTGTGAGGGATCTGCAGCAGGACCCCGCCAACTGCAGAATCCAACCAGCCATAGTCCAGCATGATACTGAGTCCAGGCAAATAAAAAGAAAAAACAAGGAGAGAGTTCAATGAAGGATATTAAATATCTAAAGGAAACCCTGGTGAATAGTAGTTTCTCAGAGTCAGTAACTGTTCATCCTCCACAGAGGCCAGGAAAATCAACTTGAACTGGACCACCTGAATTTACTAAGATACATTGGCAATAGATAAATCATTCTGTGTCTCCTCCTCCTCCAGTTCCGAATAGAAATTAAGCATTCCTCTTACTTCTGTGTAGTCTTTTTCCACGGCCAGCGCACAGGCCCCCCCAGCCCCCCACCCCACCTCCCAGGCACGGAAACAGGCCAGAGTGAGGGAAGGACATTAAACCTATTGGACCCCCTCAATTTATAATACTAGCCATGCGGTCACCACCCAGCAGGCCACCCCAGAATGCACCCCACCAGGGGAGAAGCCCCCCCCCAGGAGAGGAGCAAGCAGCCCCACTAGGCAGCCAAACAATAATCACATCTCCTCCTATAACAGATCAGTCATATAGTCACAGATGTCTTTACTGATGGCAGCCCAGAGTCAAAGCACACACCCAAGAGCACTGACCACTAAAGGAAGCTCAGTGCAAAGTTATGAGAGCCCTATCTCATGGGAACACAACTCTAATGGAGAACTCGTGAAGCAGGGGGACTCTACAATACCCCCAAGTCACCTCTGCCCCCTCGCCTAGTGCTCAATCTGATGCTCACAGGCAACACTTCACATTTATTTGTTCCCCCCCTCTGGCCAGGTCCCATCAAGCCCTATTTTACGGGCCAATGCAGGGCCTGACCCTGGGACATATTCATGAAGCCAGTTCCTTCCACGGAGAGCTGTCCTATCTAATGAGCGCTCATCTGTGATTACAACCACGTGGAGACAGTGCTTATTGTGTGCGCCCCCCCACCCCCAACCCAGGCCGCAACATCAATCTGACTTGCCTTGGAAGCAGCCTTCTGGAGCCAGACAAAAAAAACCAAAACAAGACCCCATAAGGAGAAAATCAAGGATGCCTGGCAGACTGCCCCCGGGCCCAGGCTGCATGCCCCAGCCCTGCCTGCCAGGCCACGACCCACCCAACAGCTTCCCTGTCCTGCCTCCATACCCAAAAGCAGGGGAGCCTCAACCAAAAACCAGCCACCGCACCAGGTACTCACCACACCTCATAGAAGAAGCTGAGTAGTGACAGGTCTAAGTTCAGACCGAGGAAGTAACTTGCTGCAGCATGTCTCTTAAATGGTCCCCAGTAGCTTGTGAGGAGGAAGGCAGTTCCACCTGGGATAGATGTTTGTCTGAGCGGCAAGCCTGAGGCCTCTGAGGCAGGGTCATCTTAGATGGTATTTCCAGGCCGCACTTATGAAAATTAGAGAGAGCCTCAGTCGCCGAAGTGTAGGTGTACCGTCCCAATGGAAACTGTACTGTCAGAGAACATGGGTAAGGAGTTTTGAACTGGAGATTGGTTTGTCTTAAGATTGAAAATAAAGGAATAAATTCCAGGCGCCTTCTCATTTTGTATGGCACATAGTCATTATCCAGATGAATGCGGATAGCCCCACAGAATTTTTTTTTCCGTTGCCATGCATTTTGTAGGATGAGTTCCTTAGTCTGATAGTGGAGGAACTCCATGATAATCGATCTGGGCCTGGCATTAGGTGCTGCTGATTTCGGGCTGAGTGCCCGATGGACCCGCCCAATATCCAGCTGTAAATTGGTATCCAGCATCAAAGAAGTATGGAGCAGTGTGTCTACAAAATTCAAGATGTCTCGGCCTTCTGCACCCTCTGGCACTGAGTAAATACGAATATTTCGGCGCCTCTGCCGGTTCTCAGCGTCCTCCTGCCTTCCCACAATCAATTGGCAGACTTTATTTGCTGTATGTGAGTATGGATTTGGGTGATCTGGGCTATAGTAGTAGCCTGAGAGTCTTCCATGGTACTAACCCACCCCTCCAGGGCCGTAACATCCGAGCGAAGCTCTGAGAAGGAGTCCTTAAATGTGCAGAAGTCTGATTTAATTTCGATAAGTTCAGCCAAGATCTTGTCCAGCTTAGCATTTGCGGAGGCAGTTTAGCGCAGTGGTTTAAGGCTCTGAGCTGCAAATCTGGTGACATCTAGCAGACCAGATCTGGGTTTGAATCCCACAGCTTGCAGACTGTGTGACCCTGAGCAAGTCACTTAACTTCCCTGTGTTCCCAGGTCGCACCTGTAAAAAAGCTTTCAGCTTAGTGTGCTAGTCCTGGTTAAACAACTAACAACATCTAAAGTGTTTTTTGAGAGCTCAGTAGATTTTTGGATTTTGTACCTGGATTTGCTCTTGGTGGCCTTCCAAGAAGAGAAGCATGTGGAGTGTTGCAAATGCTCTGACACAGCCGAATCAGAGCCCTCCTGGTTAACATCGCCGGCATCCCGCTGCAGAACCTCGAATCGGTTAGTATTTCCTCTTTCATATGTATTATCCATCCCTCTCTAGTAGTTTGTGACTGAAGAGACAACAATTAAATGGTTTTATTTGAGGGATTAGCTACATTAGTTTAGGGCGAGGAGCTCCACTCCTAAGCAGCCATTGCTCAGGTGATGTTACCGGAAGCCCTTCAGTCCTGGTTTTACCCAGTTTTTACAGTGTATTTTCTCTGGAGAGACATGCTGAGATGCAGTATTTCCTTTTCAGTGGGGTTCTGCTGTTACACGTTTTTACATTGTCTCTTCTCTAGGATAGAGCATATGAGATGCAATACTATTTCTTGTTTTAAGTGTGGTCCTTCCTGCTGTTAGTCATTTTTACAATGTATTTACCGAGGGTAGGCCAGATGAGATGCAGTATGCCATTTTCAGGGCTTTCTTGATTTTTTACCAGTTGTTACAGTGTATTTATCTGCAATAGCTGATGGAGATGCAATACCTCATTTTCAGTTGGGGCCTGTGTTTACCCATTTTTCAGTGTATTTTCTCTGGATAGATGCAGTAGCTCATTTTCAGTGGGGTCCTGATTTTACACATTTTTGCAATACATTTACTCATAATAGTCAAGCTGAGGAGCAGTATCTCATTATCAGTGGGGTCCTACTTTTACCTATTTTTGACAGAGTATTCACCCAGGATAGGGCAACTGACAGGCAATATCTCTTTGGGAAGTCTGGTTTTACACTTTTTTATGTTGTCTTGCGCATGTGCAAGCAACATTCTGTGGTAGTAGTAGCACAGTGAGAGGTGTGTCAGTGTTGGCAAATGCAGGGTATGCTTTAGTAGGTACGTCCCTCATTCCCCAATTAGCCAGCATGCTAGCAATGATGCAAAAATTATGTAAAGTGCCATCAACTTGAAAGAAATGTGCCACTGCAATCAGAGAGAAACTCGTCCTGCAGCGGCAGAGATGACACGTCTACTGTACGTGCCTTTCCTGGTAAAACATTTCAGTAAACATCGTGGTGCACAATACCCAAACAAAGCCAACATTGGGGGTGCAATCCCCGTGTCGCCATGTCCCCCACCCCCCGCACATTGTGTGGCACACTGGGAGCCCACCCCAGTGTGCCACCACTCACACAAAGCCAACCGTGTCGCCATGTTCCTCCCCCCACCTCCACTGTGTGGCACACTGGGAGCCCACCCCAGGGTGTCCAACATTCCCCCCTCGAAAGTCATGGGGCACACTAGTACCCCACCCCAGTGTGTCCAACATCTGTTTTATTTAACATGCAAAGAAAGAAAATGGTCCCGCAATGTCCGGGGTTTTTTTTGTACATGAAAAAAGAAAACAGTCGGCCGTTGTCATGGCGCCTCCCCAACCTGCACCCAGCCTGTGTGCACCCCACTCTCTCTCTACAAACGCCAATTTATACTTACGCTCAGAGATTCAAGCGCTACATCTTTGGTGGAGCGGTTGACGCCTGACTCTTCAAAGTCGAACTGCAAAATGAAGAAATGCCAGTAAGCTGTATAATGGCATCAATGGGGGCGGGGTCAACTTAGGTGGATATCTTTGCCATTTTTTTGAATTTTTACTCCAAATTTTCAACATGGGGTTCTTGGGACCCCACCACATGAACACATGCACTGTCATCTTGTTATTTGCTCCCGAAAGGTAATTTCGAAGTCACTGCGCAGACCGATTAGCAAAACGACAGTGCCACTGTTCATGAGGTGGGGCCCCAAAAAGCCTATGTTGCAAATTTGATGAAAAAATTCAAAAAAATGACTGTGTTACGAGCGTGCATTGCGCAGTTTCCACGCATGCTCGTAATTTCAACAATTTTTAATATTTTCATCCAGATTTTCAACATAGCAATTTTTTCACACCTCCTTATGAACAGTACAGCTGCCATTTTTCCCATCCTGCCCCAAATGTGTTTTTGCACATGTGGCGCACAATGGCACGGTCGCTGTGGGAAATCAACTTTCGTGACAGATTAACAAAATCACAGTGCCACTGTTCATGAGCAGAGGTCCCAAAATGCCTATGTTGAAAATCTGGTTAAAAATATCCCCCAAATAATTGTGTTACGGGCATGAGTTGCACATTTTCTATGCACGCTCGTGACTTCACCAATTTTTCATATTTTCTCTCCGGATTTTCAACATTGCCATTTTTTTCACCTCCTCATGAACAGTACAACTGTCATTTTTCACATCCTGCCTGAAATGTGTTTTTGCACCTGTGGCGCCAAATGGTGCAGTCGCTTGGCAAAATCACCTTTTGGCTAACAAACTGATAGTGCCGCTGCTCATGAGATGAGGTCACAAAAAGCCCATGTTGAAAATCTGGAGTGTAAATACCAAGAAACACCTGGGGCTTTAGGGTTTCCAACCATAACACCCCACCCTGTAGAGACTGACAGGTGTCAAGGGTGTGACTTGGGATTGTCGGCTGTAATGGTCATACCATTCCACCCCCACCCTGCAGCCAGTGACAGGCATCAAGGTGTGCCTTGGACTCTTCGGCCCTAAAATTCACCCCATTCTCCTATACTGAACCCATTTCAGTGTATTTCCTTATGGAATGGGGTGAGCGTAAGGCCCGAAGACCCCAAGGCACACCTCGACACTTGTCGGTGTCTACAGGGTAGGTTGAGGTGAAATGGCATGAGCGTTATGGCCGATGACCCAAAGGCACACCTCAGTGCCTGTCACTGTCTGCAGGTTGGGGGTGGGGTTGGGATCAGTTAAATACTTCGCTGCCATTCCTGTTGTGCATCTCTCTAACTCCTGCACTACCAATGCCAATGCCAGCAAGACAACATTCGGGATTGACAAATGCTTGTTTTTACTGTATTTATCTAGGACAGCACTACGGAGATGCCACATCTAATTTTCAGTGGGGTCCAGATTTTACCCATTTTTACCATATATTTAGCCACAATAGCCCAACTGAGATGTAATATCTTGTTTTCTGTGGGGTCCAGCTTTAGCACATTTTTACAGTGTATTTACCCAAGATAGCCCAGCTGAGATGCAATATCTTACTATATTACTTATAGCCATTTTTACACTGTATTTACACAGAACAGGCCAGATGAGATGAAATACCTCCTTTTCATATATAGATACGTACATAGAAATGTGATGGCAGAATAGGACCGCCAAGCCCACCTAGTCTGCCCACTTGCCTAGTTATCTGCTAGGACATGTCCCCCCCCATCCACCCACCCCACCTTCAACAGTCCCTTGTGTTTGTCCCATGCTCTTTTGAACCCTCCCACTGTTGTTTCTCCAACCAACTCCTAAGGGAGCCTATTACAATTATCCACCATCCTCTCTGTGAAATAGTACTTCCTAATGTTCCCCTTGAACTGTCCCCCCCACAATCTGAAATCCATGGCCCCATGTCCTCCGATGTCCTTTCAGCTGGAAGATGCTCTCCACTGGCACTTGGTTTATACCTTTTAGGTACTTGAAAGTCTCAGTCATGTCCACCCTTTCCCTCGTCTGTTCCAGGGAGTACTTGTTCAATTCCCTTAACCTTTCCTCGTAGGATAGGTGGCTGAGCCCCTTTACCATCTTTGTTGCCCTCCTCTGAACATGCTCCAGCCTCCCCACATCCTTTCTGAGATATGGCCTCCAGAACTGGACCCCATATTCTAGCTGTGGCCTAACCAGATGGGTGTATAAGGGTACTCTGACCTCCTTCCTCCTACTAGTAATCCCCCTCCCAATGCAGCCCAGCATTTTACTGCCTCTAGCCACAGGTCTCTCGATATGGTGATGCCTAGGTCCCATTCCTGTTCTGTTACTGCCAGGTCAAGGCCACCCATACAATATACCGCCCTCTGGTTTTTGTTGCCAGGATGCATGATCTCACACTTGTCCATGTTAAACAAAAGCTGCCACTCTTTTGACCAGGCCTCAAGCCTCCTTAGATCCCTCCACATTCTTTCCACCCCTTTTTGAGTGTCCACCCTATTGCAGACCTTAGTATCATCAGCAAACAGACACACACACCCTTCAAGGCCCTCTGCAGTGTTCCCTATGAATAGATTGAACAGTAGTGGCCCCGATATTGACCCCTGAAGAACCCTGCTGGTGACCATGCCCTCTTCTGATGCCACTCCATTTACAGTGACTCTCTGTCTCCTGCCTCCCAGCCAGTTTCTCAGCCATCGAATAACCGCGTGCCCCAGACCCAGGCATGTCAGCTTGTACAGGAGTCTACTGTGCGGCACGGAGTCAAACACCTTCCTGAAATTCAGATACGTGACATCCACTGCCCCCCTCCCGATCCACTACCTTGGTGATCTTGTCAAGGAACTCGATCAAGTTCGTTTGACAGGATCTACCCCTCGTAAAGCTATGTTGCCTTTGATCCATCAGGCCGCTTGCCTCCAGGCAACTGGTAATCCTGTTTTTCAGTAGCTTCTCCATGAGCTTGCCCACCACAGATGTCAAGCTCACAGGCCTGAAGTGCTCCCCACCTTGTGCAGGGGGACTATATCCACCCTTTTCCAGTCATCAGGTACCACTCTGGACTCCAGGGACCTGTTGAAGAGTGCAGTCAAGGGTGCTGCCAGTATATCCTTTAGTTTCCTCAACACCCTGGGGTGCACCGCATCTGGCCCCATCACCTTGTAGTGTAGTTCTCCCAAAGTCTCCTCCACTTGGAATGGACTCGTATACACTCCTGCCCCCACTGCCCTGGCTTCTCCTGCACCACTACCCTCCCCTTCATTTTCCCTAGTGAACACAGAGCAGAAACAGCTGTTTAGTCATTCTGCCTTCTCTCTATCCCCCTGTATCAGCTCTCCATCACTTGCTCTTAGTCGGAATATTCCCTGCCTAGTTTTCCTCCTCTCACTGACATATCTGAAAAAAGTTTTGTCCCCTTTTTTGACTGCGCTTGCTATGTTCTCCTCTGTCCATGCCTTCGCCCTCCTTACTTCTACCCCTGCTTCTTTCTGGCTTACCTGGTACCTTTCCCATTTCACCTCTGTTTGCGTTACTTTGAACTTCTGAAAAGCCCTTCTCTTTGCCCAGACCTTTTCAGATACAACACCATTAAACCACAGAGTTCTCATCCTCCTCTTATTCTTACTTAACTTCTTGGAGCATAGGTCTGTGGCTCCCACAACAGCCTCTTTTATCTTCTCCCACGTCCTTCACCTCTATTAAATCCTCCACCCCCTCTCGAGCCCTTTCCATATACTCCCTCATTTTCCTGAAATCCGTTCTTCTAAAATCAAGCACCTTTACCTTGGTCCGGTGAACAGCCGCAGTTTTCCGTATTATAAACCAAATGGTGCTGTGGTCATTCGTACCAAGGTGTTCTCCTACTGACACATCTCCTACCCTATTCTCATTTGTCAGGAAAAGATCAAGAACTGCTCCTTCCCTGGTTGGTTCTCTGACCAGCTGCCTTAGGAGGGCTGTTTGCAGGGAGTCTGCTATATGCCTGCTACAGGTGGATGATGCCGATAGGGTGTCCCGGTCCACATCTGGTAGATTCAGGTCTCCTATCAGCACCACCTCACCTTTAGCAGCCACTCTCAAGAGTTCATCTGCCATGTGCCTGTCCACAGATTCCTGTTGTGTTGGGGGGCCTATAAATTATCCCAGTATGCACCACCTCCCCTTTTCCCGTAACCAATGAAACCCATAGGCCATCAGCCTCCACCAATTGGGTGGCAGTATAGTGCAGTGGGTTAAGGCTCTGAGCTACAGATTTGGAGACCTGGGTTTGCATCCCACAGCTGCCTAGGTGCATACTATGTGATCCTGAGCAAGTCACTTAACTTTCTTGTGCTCCCAGGTCTCATCTGAAAACAAGCTTTGGCTTAGTGTGCTACTCCTCGTTAAACAATGTTCCCTTCTATTTGCCCTGTAATTTTGTCACCCTGATACCCTCCTTTACATAGAGTGCAACCCCCTGTCCTCCCTGTCCCTCCTGAAAAAGCGTATAACCTGGGATCTCCATGTCCCATCCCTGCTCCTGATGTCACAAAGTTTCAGTTACCCCCACAATGTCAAGGCTTGCCTCAGCCATTACTGCTGCTAGATATGGGATCTTTTCACCCAGACTTCTGGCGTTTGTACACATGACCTTCCAAACCCTATTTCCTGTTCCCCTTTCATGCTGTCTACACCCCCTTCATTTCCTTCACTTGGTCTGTTTGCCTTTTGGGGGGGGCTTGCTACCCCCCTTGCCATGTGTCATACAACTCAAGCTTCCCTGTGACCCCCAAAACAGTTTAAATGGTAGTGCTGCTCAATATAATCTTCTAGCTTACATTTGAGAACTGCCTTTCCTTCCCCATTTAAGTGCAGCCTTTCCGGGGCATAAAGGCTTTTGTCCCCCAACATTGCTCCCCAATCTCCTACTATTCCATATCCCCTCCAAGCACACCATCCTGTTAACCAACTGTTAAATTCCTCTATTTTTGCTTCACTTCCACGCTGGCCCTTGGTACTGGCAGCACCTCAGAGAACGCCAGCAATTTAAATGCCAAACTGCTGCAGAATCTGGCCAGCTCCGTAAAATGTGTCTGCATCTCCTTCACACTTTTCCCTGTGAGGTCATTTATCCCTAGGTGGAACAGCAGATGTGTCCTCTCATCCAGTTTCTTCCCCTGGGAAGGGGTCCTATGTACGACTTCGGCCGCCGTCATTTCTGGCAGGCATTCCATCCATATTTTGCTACCTCTGTCCCCCCTTCTCCCCCATGTAACACCCTTTATAATAGAGTCCCCAACAATTAACACCCTGTCTCCTTTCTCCTTCTGGGCACCTCTCGCTACTGCATTCCTCCCAGCTCTTCCCCTTTCCAAGCTTTCCCTATTTTTACTTTCCGTACCCTCCAAAATGCCTTGAGTCCTCTTCTCCCTGACTACCTCCTCCTATGTGTTTTCCTGAGCCTGTTTCTGTCTCTTTGCTACCTCTGTACTGTTTTCTGCCCCTGCACCCTGCCCCATTTGAACCCCCCCCAAAGGCATCTCCCCTCGGTCCTCTTGACCACAAGCTGCATTTCTGTCCCTTGCCCCGTCACCAGCCTGAGCCTCAGACGTCTCTGACTCCTGGGTCCTTTCTCCCTGCCTCGCTTGTTCCTGAGCAGTTTTGAAGGGTCCTGCGCTCGCTGATCCTACCTATGCATTTTGATGGAGTCCTGATGTGTGTCCTGTTTTCGATAGGGTACAGCAGTGATGCTATATTTCATTTTCAGAAAGGTCTGCTTTTACCCATTTTTACAATGTGTAACCCCTAGATGGCGCTATCCCAAGGGCTACTACCCCTGCCTGATTTGCCACTAACAGGTTGAGGGGCCAGGATCCGATGGCGGGTGCCTCCACCCAGAGGTCAGGGTTTGCAATAGTTAAACTAACTTGGTCACAGGCCTCTGGGACACTGCGACCCCCCTTTCTTCCCACTAGTGGCCCACACAATATATCAGAATTACTTTCACAGTATACACTTACCCCCAGGACTGGTTCGGCTCAGTGTGACTCCTGGGACTCCTGTAAAACAAGATGATAGCAGTGCAAAACCACAGTACAATACTCTTAACATAGACGAATACCTCAGGCAGTGTAACTTTGCTGAAACAAACAGATCTGATTTATTTAGGGGGATATAACAAGGACAGGACAGGGGGAAATCAGGTTAATTAGTTTAAATGCATTAATAATCACAGTGCTGTGCACATATTTCAGAATCCCAAATGTCCCTAATGTCACTCTTACTGGGTACCCAGGCAATAAGAGGCTAGCCTATTTGGTGCAGCTGGTTGGGGCCCTGAAGATGGAAATTGCACCTTTAATACCCAAATTGTAATCCGGAGCCGGTAGGCTCAATTCGTGGAGAAAGAAAGGAAAAGTAATCAGTTGGAACACTTGCAATTAGATGATGGCGAGGGAGCTACCTGATTTGTACTCAAATTCAATGCTGAAACTGAATGGAAGGCAGATTGTCCTGGATTGCCAGGCGGAGCAGACCATGTGGACAAGGTCCTTGTGACTGGACCCCAAGGCAGTTCAGAGCAAATGGATGTAGTCTGGATTAAACTGGGGTTTACTTGCAGCTTCATGCACTCAATTCACTGAACAGGGGATTTGAAATGCGAGTCCCCACTAGCTCTACACACATTTATATGGAAAAATAAAGTACTATACCAGGCAGGCTGCTTCTCTATCCCGATCGCAATTACTGCACAGTACCCAGGAGAACACCCAGCAGATTCAGTTCCTGACAGACCGAGCGCGATTCAGCAATTTCTCCAGTCTTCTACAGGGTGAGCCTGGTTTCTACTTTTCAGATCTCCTTGATTCTCTTCACAGGTCAGATTCAGTCCAAACAAGCACTTGCACAAGCTGCAGACCGAAACTTGGGGCCTTACACGCGTTTCCCAACTAAAACTGCGCACCGAAGGAGCACAGGGATCCTTCCCTCTTCACTGCCAGAGCTAAACTGAAACTCCAGTAGACAAAACCGGGCACTTCCTTTGAGTTCCTCTCAGTTCTTGGCTGGATTGGCTGTCACTCACAATAGACTCCCTCTGTTGGTGCAAAAAGGTGCCGAAGTCCAAACTACATTTCCCAGAGTCACTGCCCATACAATCCTCTTGTGGCTGGCTCAGATTACGAGTCCAAGTTCTGATTCATCCACAGGCACCATTTTAGAGCTCTCTTAACCCACACTGATTGGTCCAGTTCAGCAGTTCAAAACTAGAATGGGGAACTAGGCAAACACAGTTCTGACTGCAAAGAAAAGCAGGTTAGACAAACTGTATTTTCATTATTACTCTAAATGATTTCTGGCAAACAGTTACATCTTTCAGATAGGTTCCCTTTGCACTCCTAGTGACTTCAAAAACAGAGTGAACTGGCAGCAGCCTGAGTGGGACTTAAGCAGAGAAACACACAGTCCCCCCCATACAAACTAATTATGTCTGCAAGCAGACAACTCTTAAAGAGACAGTACCAGAGGCTCTAAAAACACTCACAGATAAATGGCTTAAACGCCAAACACCATTCAGGCTCGGAGCATTCAAGCAAGCTCCTGGAAGTCTTTTGGGAACCCCCATTTGCAGGGGGGTTACAAATGTAATTACCCAGGAAAGCCCAGCTGAGATACAGTGTCTCATTTTCAGCAGGACCCTGCTTTTACCAATTTTTATAATGTATGTACTTAGGATAGCCCAGTGGAGATGCAAATCTGATTTTCAGTTGGGTCCTGCTTTTACCCATTTTAACAATGTTTTTAATCAGGAGATACAGTAGTCCATCTGAGTTGCCATGTCTCATTTTCCCTGGGGTCTGGCTTTTACACGTTTTGCACTGTATTTATCCAGGGTAGCACAGTGGCGATGCAATATCTCATTTTCACTGGGGCCCAGATTTTACCTGTTTTTGTTTCCTTACGCGTGCACAAGAAACATTTTGTTTTCCTTCAGAGAACAGCATTTCAGAGAAGTGTCAGGGACTAACCCAATGCAGAGCAATCTACATTGGGCTTATCCCCGACAAACCAGTGACCACCCAAGCAGAGTATGACAGTGGTCAGAGTTTCATGGGGGTAAATTTTGTGTACTTGAAAGAACTGAAGTGCTCCAATGAGAGTATGCACTTCAGTCTTTCATTTGCATAAAGCCGGCCAGCTAGCAGCTGAGCCCCCCTCCCCAAAGCAGTCATCACATTGGAGAGTGGGAATAAAAGTAACTTGTAATACAAGTGACTTTTTTTCTTTCACACAGTGACACCTTACATTTTGAAAACTGCCTTGCTCACCACAGCGATCACACTGCCGAATTTGATCCTCCATACTCGAATAGCTTTCATTACTCCCCCTATAAAGCATAAAGTCAGCTGGCAAGCAGCTGAGTGAGAGAGAGAGAGACACACAGACAGTGCCATCCCTGCCTTTCTCTTTTTTGTTAGTTAAGTCTCTCTCTCAATATTCTACAGAGCAGCAGCTGCAGGTGCTGTTTGCGTCAGAAGGAGGAAGAGCAAACTGAATAGCAGAAGTGCAGCTCGAGACAAAGTAGTGTGGTGCATTAGAGGAGTCCCCTCTGCAGCAGACAAGAGTGGCTGTTGTGTTGTGGCGACATCAGCCACTGGGCAGGCCAAGGCCTGCCTTCACCTCAGCATGTATGAGTCAGTTGGGAGAGGCGCGGTTTAACTGTGTGCTCTCCCAAGGCAGGACGCCAGATATTTTAATTACAATAGTGACAAGCGCCAGGTTACAAACTTAGGGACTGGCTGCTAATTTGAAATAAAATAATAAAGCGCACACATTACTGTATAAGTGGGGATGGGCTCCCACATAAAATGAAGTATTGTCAGATGCCATATTGAAAGCAGAAAGCAGGCTGCCAAAGTACAGTGTGCACCAAGCACAAACTAATAAAATAATCCAGCATTGAACTTAACACTAAAACCAAAGCCACAGGAGGCTTCTACATAGTCTAAACTTCACAGACATACATGTTTTATAGCAACATAGACTTTGATGGCAGATAAGGACCGCTTGGCCCACCTAGTCTGCTCATTTCCCTACCTAGAGGATAAGCTGCAGATCCTGTTTAACCAACAGCCTATTTCTTCCTACCCCCCACAAAAATTGCCTTATGTCTGTCCCATGCATTTTTGAATTCTCCCACAGTTTTAGACCCCACAACCTCCTCAAGAAGGCTGTTCCATGCGTCCACCACCCTCTCTGTTAAAAAATACTTCCTCACATTGCCCCTGAGCCGTCCTCCCCTCTATCTTCAAATTGTGTCCCCTTGTTCTTGCACATCTCTTTTTCTGAAAGATGCTACCCTCTTGGACTTTATTTGAGGTACTTAAACGTTTCTATCATGTCCCCCCTCTCCCTCCTTTCCTCAAGGGTATACATATTAAGCTCCTTTATTTTATTTTTATTTATTTATTTTTTTTTTTTCATTTTATTTAAACAGCAGTTTGGAAAACCTTTGAGCCATAGGCTCATTTACAAAGGTACCTTGTCACAGTAAGACAAACCAAAATACACAGTATAGCAGTACAACACATAAGTATAAAAGTAAATTAAGACATAGATACAAACAAGCTGGTACAGGTAGGATGGATGCAAACAATACCAGAGTTATGTTGTCCTTAGCAGCTTAGTAATAAGCTTTGTCATAAGTATTGAGTGCGGCTTTGACTAGCGGCAGTTGACAGCATCGGGTGTAATAAGGTGGTTCGTGAGGAAGTTTTGAAGCGCGATATAGTTGGAGCTTGGAGATGGAGGGGAAGTGTGTTGAACCAGGAGGGCCCTAAAGCTGAAGGCTCTTTGGCCGTGAGAGGTCCTAGCTCTAGGGATAACAAGAGAGGTTTTCCCAGAGGTCCAGTATGAACTAGAGGGACAGAGCGGCGATGGTGGTGGTCAATCCTGGTGGGAAAGCCCAAGAGGGTCTTTTGTAAGGGTACAGGTAAGATATTTGAGGCTGCAGTCGAGATCAAGTACCACGCTTTGGCATACAGTGAACAGGTGTGTGTCATCCTGGGTGCTCCAGTAATTAACCTGCAGGCCTTATTCAGAGAAAGGAATTTTATGGAGTGCGGTCTGATCAGCAGGACCATACACTGGCAGTCCATAGTCCACTAGGGACAGGATAGAGGAGGTGACTGTAAGTCAAGAGCCTCCGGGGAGGCAGTGTTTATACCGATGTAAGATGCCCAATCGGATATTAGTGGCAGTGGCTAGGGCAGCGATGTGTCCATGAAAGGAGAGGGAGGGTCAAAATGGATCCCTAGGTATTTATAGGACAAACTTGTTCGAGTGGAATGAGGACCCAGAGTGAATGAGAGTTTGAAGTTGCAGGACTTGTTTTGGGGATGAGAGAAGAACATGTTTTTGTTTTTAAGATTTATCACCAATCTATGTTCCTTGAACCAGCCCTCGGCTTCAGTGAAGGACTTCTGCAGCGAGTCCTGGAGGGCAATAGGGTTACGACTTGAGGCAAAGATGACTGCATCATCAGCGTACAATAGAATGTTCCCCGAGCAAAAGCGTGGAAAGGTATTAAGGTAAAGGGAGAACAGTAAGGGGCCCAGAATGGAGCCCTGGGGAACCCCAGAAAAGATAGGACAGATGTCTGAGTAGGTCCCATTAATTTTTACATGCTGTGAGCGGTCAGACAGATAACTGGTGCACCAGGAGATAGGCCCAGCAGTAAAACCAGAGACACTATGGGCATCAAGAAGGAGGGGGTGGGAGACAGTGTCGAAAGCTTTCGAGAGGTCAATGAAGACAGCACCAGCCAGAGAACCAGTGTCTAAGGAGGAGTGGAGAAAGTTGGAGAACTCTAGGAGGGCTGTGTTGGTACTGTGGCCGCTCGGAAGCCATGCTGCTCAGGACAAAGGACATTGTAGGTGGAGAGGTAGTCAGAGATTTGAGAGGCCACCACTTTTCCAAGGCCTTGAGAGAGGAGAGAATGGAGATCGGTCGATAGTTTCCAGCCACAGTCCTATCACCACCTTTAAAGATAGGGGTGACAGTGGTGACTTTCCAGGCAGTTGGAACCTTCCCAGGCAAAAGAGTGGTTGATGAGGCATGTGATCGAGGTGGGACTGTGTCTAAGACCAGCCGTGAGGATACACAGATCCAGGGTGTCACTGCCTGTACTATTACTCTTGAGGGCAGTGACAAGGTGCGCCCCAAGTTCTTGGGCAGAAACACGGTGGAGGAGAAAATAAGGCAGAAAGATTTATAGCAGGTGCTGGGGAGGAGGGTCAAAAAATTTGTAGGGAGGTTAGGGCTAAGGTCAGTGAATGAGGTGTTGAGGTAGTTGGCTATGAGGGTTGGGTCTGAGGAGATCACACCATTAATGTTGATCTGGGTGGGTGGGGGAGAGTGTGCACTCCCATTTAACTGTTTAATGTTATCCCAGAAGGTTCTGGGATTCCCCCATGAGGCAGTGAGTGAGGACCGATAGTGCTCAGACTTGGCCTTTCTGATGGCCCAAGTGCACTTGTTTCGGGCAGCAGCATATAACCGCCTGTCATTGGGCCGGCCAGTCTCAATGGCACGGTGCCATAGGTTGTCCCTATGTTTGAGCTGGTGGATCAAAGCTGGGGTAACCCAGGGGGCATTCTTCCTTTTAGAACGGCGGGTCAACACTGGGGCAAAGATATCACAGGCATTATTAAAAGTTTGGGTAAAGAAGGAGAGCTGTGTCGATGTCAGGAGTTGCCAGTATAGGAGACCAGTCAATTTGGGAAAGAAGTTCCTTAAGTTTTATCAGTCCACCAGGTATTAGACGCTGCCGGCATGTGGACTGTGCTTTGGGTTTGGGGACTGAGGTTGACCAGTGGAATAGAATGGGGGAGTGATCGCTGAGAGAGTCTGGGAGGACTTGTACATTGGGGATCTGATTAGAGGCGGTTGGTGAGTACCACATCAAGCAGGGTACTGGAGCCTCTCTTGGGGTTAGTCCTGGTAGGTGGGTAACTAGTTGCATTAGGTCTATTGCAGAAAAGGAGTCTCGGGTAGAGGAGGAGGAGGGGCTGAGCCAGTTGACATTTAAGTCAACCACCAGAATTTGATCAGCGAAGGAGGTAGAGAGGAAAGGTATCTGTAAGAGAAGCAATGGTCATGCTTGGTCCCTGGGGCACGTGATGCAGTAGTCAGATAAAGGGGTCCCTTTAAAGGGTCAGGGGTTAGTTTCAGCGTAGCGCCTGGGCCCTGGAGTCAAGGATGGGGAGGCGGGCAGGGCTAGTACGGGGAGAGATTCCTTGACATAAGTAGCGCAGCCACGGCCCCGTCTCCCCACATGGTCGGACCGGAAAAGGGTGAAGCCAGGAAGGGAGACTAGGGACTCAGGGGAGGATTTCGACAGACAAGTCTCAACCAGGGTGATGACATCAGGGTTAATTGATGTGACGAGGCATTGTAGTGAGTCAAACTTTTTTAGGAGGCTACAGATATTCATGGAGACCATGCATAGGCCTGTGGTGTGAGTTGGGGAGCTCCTGGGAACCGGGCCAGGGTTTGGATGAATGTTCCTGACAGGAGTAGTAGCATGACTAACACCCTGGCTGGGAGATGGTGAGAGGTTTTCCACGATTGACATGGGGGGAGGGAGGAAGGGAGCAGGGGTGGGCAGGGAGGCACAGGAGGGAAAGCAAGAATAAGAAGACACCCAGATGTGCCTGAGGTGAAGAGAAAGCTATGGGAGGGCAGGGAGGACGGGGACACACAGAGGTCCCAAGGGCAGGAGAGAGGTTCAGGAGCAGGGAGGGAGGGTGCCAGGGCACAGTGTGGACTAGCAGATGGGTAAGTGGGTAAGTGCACTGCTAGTGGGGATAGGCACAGGAAGAGCGTGAGGCAGGGCCAATACATTGTGGTGAGCAAGATCCCAGGCAAGTAGTGCTGTACAGGTAGGAGTAGGAAGTAGTGAGGGAGCATAGGTCCCTCTAGTGTCCAGCACGTATAACCTGCAAATGGGAAAGTGGGGAGATAGGTTTGGGGCAACAGGTCGTGATGTCACCGGATGTGATGTCACGGAGTGGATCCTAAAATTGACAGCCGCCCCAGGGTGGGAGGGTGGTTAGGCGGCGGGGCAGATGGCGCAGCTCGCTGGCTAGCACCCCTGCAGGCATCCAGATGAAGAGAAGAGGCTCTCTTTACCTTGAAAGATATCAGGCTGGAGATTTGGCTTCCTCAGCTACTCAGGTGAGCTGCTTGTTGCTTCTGTTGCTTGATTGTCCCGAGTGCCTAGCTTGGGGGGAGCTGCCTATGTAGTGGAGAAAACAAAGCCTCTCATTACTATGCAGCAGGAGAATATGTTGTGACTTACACTAAGGAGCTCCACTCTAAGCAAACAGGATATTCCAAAATGAGGTCACACTAGGACCCAGCTAACCTAATGCCTTCAGTTACAAGCACAATTAGCTCAGTACCACCATATTAAACAAGTCTGATCTATATTAGCTGCTTGGTATATCTGGCTTTAAGAAGTAATCAGCAATTAGCTCCAAATACCACCATATTAACAAGTCTGATCTATATTAGCTGCTTGGTATATCTCATTTAAGATGAAATCAGCAAGGCAACTCTAGAAAAACCAGTGAGTCCCTAGCTTTACACTTCAGCATTACTAGCACAAAGAGAAGCAAATGACAAGCCCACCCAGTGGTGAACAGGAACAAAGATCATAAAATATAAGTGTTCATCAGGTAGCACCCCTCTACAGGTGTCCAGATGAAGAGAAGAGGCTCTCTTTACCTTGAAAGTTAACAGGCTGGAGATTTGGCTTCCTCAGCTACTCAGGTGAGCTGCTTGTGCTTCAGTTGCTTGATTGTCCCGAGTGCCTAGCTTGGGGAGCTGCCTATGGAGTGGAGAAAACAAAGCCTCTCATTACTATGCAGCGGGAGAATATGTTGTGACTTACACAAAGGAGCTCCACTGTAGTCAAACAGGGCTATTCCAAAATGAGGTCACACTAGGACCCAGCTAACCTAATGCCTTCAGATTACAAGCACAATTAGCTCAGTACCACCATATTAAACAAGTCTGATCTATATTAGCTGCTTGATATATCTGGCTTTAAGAAGTAATCAGCAAATTAGCTCCAAATACCACCATATTAAACAAGTCTGATCTATATTAGCTGCTTGGTATATCTGGCTTTAAGATGAAATCAGCAAGGCAACTCTAGAAAAACCAGTGAGTCCCTAGCTTTACACTTCAGCATTACTAGCACAAAGAGAAGCAAATAGAAGCCCGCCCAGTGGTGAACAGGAACAAAGTTCATAAAATATAATTGTTCATCAGGTAGCACCCCTCTGCAGGTGTCCAGATGAAGAGAAGAGGCTCTCTTTACCTCGAAAGTTATCAGGCTGGAGATTTGGCTTCCTCAGCTACTCAGGTGAGCTGCTTGTGTTGCTTCAGTTGCTTGATTGTCGAGTGCCTAGCTTGGGGAGCTGCCTATGTAGTGGAGAAAACAAAGCCTCTCATTACATGCAGCGGGAGATATGTTGTGAGACTTACACAAGGAGCTCCACTCTCAAGCAAACAGGGCTATTCAAAATGAGGTCACACTAGGACCCAGCTAACCTAATGCCTTCAGATTACAAGTACAATTAGCTCAGTACCACCATATTAAACAGGTCTGATCTATATTAGCTGCTTGGTATATCTGGCTTTAAGATGAAATCAGCAAGGCAACTCTAGAAAACCAGTGAGTCCCTAGCTTTACACTTCAGCATTACTAGCACAAAGAGAAGCAAATAAGAAGCCCACCCAGTGGTGAACAGGAACAAAGTTCATAAAATATAAGTGTTCATCAGGTAGCACCCCTCTGCAGGCGTCCAGACGAAGAGAAGAGGCTCTCTTTACCTCGAAAGTTATCAGGCTGGAGATTTGGCTTCCTCAGCTACTCAGGTGAGCTGCTTGTTGCTTCAGTTGCTTGATTGTCCCGAGTGCCTAGCTTGGGGGACTGCCTATGTAGAGGAGAAAACAAAGCCTCTCATTACTATGCAGTGGGAGAATATGTTGTGACTTACACAAAGGAGCTCCACTCTAAGCAAACAGGGCTATTCCAAAATGAGGTCACACTAGGACCCAGCTAACCTAATGCCTTCAGTTACAAGCACAATTAGCTCAGTACCACCATATTAAACAAGTCTCGATCTATATTAGCTGCTTGTTATATCTGGCTTTAAAAGTAATCAGCAAATTAGCTCCAAATACCACCATATTAAACAAGTCTGATCTATATTAGCTGCTTGGTATAAATGGCTTTAAGATGAAATCAGCAAGGCAACTCTAGAAAAACCAGTGAGTCCCTAGCTTTACACTTCAGCATTACTAGCACAAAGAGAAGCAACAAGCCCACCCAGTGGTGAACAGGAATAAAGTTCATAAAATGTAAGTGTTCATCAGATAGCACCCTCTGCAGGCGTCCAGACGAAGAGAAGAGGCTCTCTTTACCTCGAAAGTTATCAGGCTGGAGATTTGGCTTCCTCAGCTACTCAGGTGAGCTGCTTGTTGCTTCAGTTGCTTGATTGTCCCAAGTGCCTAGCTTGGGGAGCTGCCTATGTAGTGGAGAAACAAAGCCTCTCACTTACTATGCGAGCGGAGAATATGTTGTGACTTACACAAAGGAGCTCACTCTAAGCAAACAGGGTTGTTCCAAAATGAGGTCACACTAGGACCCAGCTAACCTAATGCCTTCAGATTACAAGCACAATTAGCTCAATACCACCATATTAAACAAGTCTGATCTATATTAGCTGCTTGGTATATCTGGCTTTAAGAAGTAATCAGCAAATTAGCTCCAAATACCACCATATTAAACAAGTCTGATCTGTATTAGCTGCTTGGTATATCTGGCTTTAAGATGAAATCAGCAAGGCAACTCTAGAAAAGTAGTGAGTCCCTAGCCTACATTCTGCAATTAGTAGCACAAGAGAGAAAAATAACAAGCCCACCCAGTGGTGAACAGGAACAAAGTTCATAAAATATAAGTGTTCATCAGGTAGCACCCCTCTTCAGGCGTCAAGACGAAGAGAAGAGGCTCTCTTTACCTCGAAAGTTATCAGGCTGGAGATTTGGCTTCCTCAGCTACTCAGGTGAGCTGCTTGTTGCTTCAGTTGCTTGATTGTCCGGAGTGCCTAGCTTGGGGGAGCTGTCTATGTAGTGGAGAAAACAAAGCCTCACATTACTATGCAGGGGAGAATATGTTGTGACTTACACAAAGGAGCTCCACTCTAAGCAAACAGGGCTATTCCAAAATGAGGTCACACTAGGACCCAGCTAACCTAATGCCTTCAGATTACAAGCACAATTAGCTCAGTACCACCATATTAAACATGTCTGATCTATATTAGCTGCTTGGTATATCTGGCTTTAAGAAGTAATCAGCAAATTAGCTCCAAATACCACCATATTAAACAAGTCTGATCTATATTAGCTGCTTGGTATATCTGGCTTTAAGATGAAATCAGCAAGGCAACTCTAGAAAAATCAGTGAGTCCCTAGCTTTACACTTCAGCATTACTAGCACAAAGAGAAGCAAATAAGAAGCCCACCCAGTGGTGAAGAGGAACAAAGTTCATAAAATATAAGTGTTCATCAGGTAGCACCCCTCTGCAGGCGTCCAGATGAAGAGAAGAGGCTCTCTTACTCGAAAGTTATCAGGCTGGAGATTTGGCTTCCTCAGCCACTCAGGTGAGCTGTTTGCTGCTTCAGTTGCTTGATTGTCCCGAGTGCCTAGCTTGGGGAGTTGCCTATAGAGGAGAAAACAAAGCCTCTCATTACTATGCAGCAGGAGAATAGTACAGACTTACAACAAAGGAGCTCACTTAAGCAAACAGGGTCTATTCCAAATGAGGTCACATTAGAACCCAGCGAACCTCATGCCTCAGATTACAAGCACAATTAGCTCAGTACCGCCATATTAAAACAAGTCTGATCTATATTAGCTGCTTGGTATATTCATTTAAGATGAAATCAGCAAGGCAACTCTAGAAAACCAGTGAGTCCCTAGCTTTTACACTTCAGCATTACTAGCACAAAGAGAAGCAAATAAGAAGCCCACCCAGTGATGAACAGGAACAAAGTTCATAAAATATAAGTGTTCATCAGGTAGCACCTCTGCAGGCGCCTCCAGACGAAGAGAGAAGAGGCTCTTTACCCCCAAAGTTATCAGGCTGAGATTTGGCTTCTCAGCTACTCAGGTGAGCTGCTTGTTGCTTCAGTTGCTTGAATATCCCGAGTGCCTAGCAGGGGAGCTGCCTGTAGTGGAGAAAACAAAGCCGGCTCACATTATGCAGCGAGTAGTATGTTGTGACTTACACAAAGGAGCTCCACCAAGCAAGCAGGGCTATTCCAAAATGAGGTCACACTCAGAACCCAGCTAACCTAATGCCTTCAGATTACAAGCACAATTAGCTCAGTACCACCATATTAAACAAGTCTGATCTATATTAGCTGCTTGTTATATCTAGCTTTATGAAGTAATCAGCAAATTAGCTCCAAATACCACCATATTAAACAAGTCTGATCTATATTAGCTGCTTGGTATATCTGGCATTAAGATGAAATCAGCAAGGCAACTCTAGAAAAACCAGTGAGTCCCTAGCTTTACACTTCAGCATTACTAGCACAAAGAGAAGCAAATAACAAGCCCACCCAGTGGTGAACAGGAACAAAGTTCATAAAATGTAAGTGTTCATCAGGTAGCACCCCTCTGCAAGCATCTAGATGAAGAGAAGAGGCTCTCTTTACCTCGAATGTTATCAGGCTGGAGATTTGGCTTCCTCAGCTTCTCAGGTGAGCTGCTTGTTCCTTCTTGGTTGCTTGATTGTCGGGTACCTAGCTTGAGGGGAGACTCTGCCTATTTAGTGGAGAAAAACAAAGCCTCTCCATTACTATGCAGTTAGAGAAATATGTTGTGACTTACACAAAGGAGCTCCACTCTAAGCAAACAGGGCTATTCCAAAATGAGGTCACTAGGGACCCAGCTAACCTAATGCCTTCAGATTACAAGCACAATTAGCTCAGTACCACCATATTAAACAAGTCTGATCTATATCAGCTGCTTGGCATATCTGGCTTTAAGAAGTAATCAGCAAATTAGCTCGAAATACCACCATATTAAACAAGTCTGATCTGTATTAGCTGCTTGGTATATCTGGCTTTAAGATGAAATCAGCAAGGCAACTCTAGAAAAACCAGTGAGTCCCTAGCTTTACACTTCAGCATTACTAGCACAAAGAGAAGCAAATAACAAGCCCACCCAGTGGTGGACAGGAACAAAGTTCATAAAATATAAGTGTTCATCAGGTAGCACACCACTGCAGGGGTCCAGACGAAGAGAAGAGGCTCTCTTTACCTCTAAAGTTATCAGGCTGGAGATTTGGCTTCCTCAGCTACTCAGGTGAGCTGCTTGTTGCTTCAGTTGCTTGATTGTCCCGAGTGCCTAGCTTGGGGGGAGCTGCCTATGTAGTGGAAAAAGTAAAAGCCTCTCATTACTATGCAGCTGAGAATATGTTGTGACTATACAAAGGAGCGCCACTCTAAGCAAACAGGGCTATTCTAAAATGAGGTCACACTAGGACCCAGCTAACATTATGCCTTCAGATTACAAGCACACTAGCTTCAGTACCACCATATTAAACAAGTCTGATCTATATTAGCTGCTTGGTATATCTGGCTTTAAGAAGTAATCAGCAAATTAGCTCCAAATACTCACCTATATTAACAAGTCTGATCTATATTAGCTGTTGGTATAGCTGGCTTTAAAGATGAAATCAGACAAGCAACTCTAGAAAAACCAGTGAGTCCCCAGCTTTAACTTCCAGCATTACTAGCACAAAAGAAAGCAAATAAGAAGCCCACCCACTGGTGAACAGGAACAAAGTTCATGAAATATAAGTGTTCATCAGGTAGCACCCTCTGCAGGTGTCCAGACGAGAGAAGAGGCTCTCTTTACCTCAAAAGTTATCAGGCTGGAGATTTGGCTTCCTCAGCTACTAAGGTAGAGCTGCTTGTTGCTTCAGTTCTTGATTGTCCAGAGTGCCCATAGCTTGGGGGGGGGGGAGCTGCCTATGTATTGGAGAAAACAAAGCCTCACATTACTATGCAGTGGGAGAATATGTTGTGACTTACACAAAGGAGCTCCACTCTAAGGAAACAGGGCTATTCCAAAATGAGGTCACACTAGGACCCAGCTAACCTAATGCCTTCAGATTACAAGCACAATTAGCTCAGTACCACCATATTAAACAAGTCTGATCTATATTAGCTGCTTGGTATATCTGGCTTTAAGAAGTGATCAGCAAATTAGCTCCAAATACCACCATATTAAACAAGTCTGATCTATATTAGCTGCTTGGTATATCTGGCTTTAAGATGAAATCAGCAAGGCAACTCTAGAAAACCCGTGAGTCCCTAGCTTTACACTTCAGCATTACTGGCACAAAGAGAAGCAAATAAGAATCCCACCCAGTGGTGAACAGGAACAAATTTCATGAAATATAAGTGTTCATCAGGTAGCACCCCTCTGCAGGCATCCAGATGAAGAGAAGAGGCTCTCTTTACCTCGACAGTTATCAGGCTGGAGATTTGGCTTCCTCAGCTACTCAGGTGAGCTGCTTGTTGCTTCAGTTGCTTGATTGTCCCGAGTGCCTAGCTTGGGGGAGCTGCCTATGTAGTGGAGAAAACAAAGCCTCACATTACTATGCAGTGGGAGAATATGTTGTGACTTACACAAAGGAGCTCCACTCTAAGCAAACAGGGCTATTCCAAAATGAGGTGACACTAGGACCCAGCTAACCTAATGCCTTCAGATTACAAGCAAAATTAGCTCAGTACCACCATATTAAACAAGTCTGATCTATATTAGCTGCTTGGTATATCTGGCTTTAAGAAGTAATCAGCAAATTAGCTCCAAATACCACCATATTAAACAAGTCCGATCTATATTAGCCTTGGTATATCTGGCTTTAAGATGAAATTAGCAAGGCAACTCTAGAAAAAACAGTGAGTCCCTAGCTTTACACTTCAGCATTACTAGCACAAAGAGAAGCAAATAACAAGCCCACCCAGTGGTGAACAGGAAAAACTTATAAAATATAAGTGTTCATCTGGTAGCACCCTTTGCAGGCGTCCAGATGAAGAGAAGAGGCTCTCTTTACCTCGAAAGTTATCAGGCTGGAGATTTGGCTTCCTCAGCTACTCAGGTGAGGTGCTTGTTGCTTCAGTTGCTTGATTGTCCCGAGTGCCTAGCTTGGGGGGGTGGAGCTGCCTATGTAGTGGAGAAAACAAAGCCTCTCATTACTATGCAGCGGGAGAATATGTTGTGACTTACACAAAGGAGCTCCACTCTAAGCAAACAGGGCTATTCCAAAATGAGGTCACACTAGGACCCAGCTAACCTAATGCCTTCAGTTACAAGCACAATTAGCTCAGTACCACCATATTAAGCATGTCTGATCTATATTAGCTGCTTGGTAAAATCTAGCTTTAGAAGTAATCAGCAAATTAGCTCAAATACGCCATATTAAACAAGTCTGATCTATATTAACTGCTTGGTATATCTAGCTAAGATAAAATAGCAAGGCAACTCCTAGAAAAACCAGTGAGTCCCTAGCTTTACACTTCATTACTAGCACAAGAGAAGCAAATAACAATGCTACCCAGTGGTGAACAGGGAACAAAGTTCATAAAATATAAGTGTTCATCAGGTAGCACCCCTCTGCAGGGGTCCAGACGAAGAGAAGAGGCTCTCTTTACCTCAAAAGTTATCAGGCTGGAGATTTGGCTTCCTCAGCTACTCAGGTGAGCTGCTTGTTGCTTCAGTTGTGATTGTCCGAGTGCCAGACTTGGGGGGGCTGCATGTAGTGGAGAAACAAAAGCCTCTCATTACTAAGCAGCGGGAGAATATGTTGTGACTTACACAAGAGCTCCCTCCTAAGCAAACACGGGCTATTCAAAGTGAGGTCACACTAGGACCCAGCCCAACTTAATGCCTTCAGATTACAAGCAGAATTAACTCAGTACCACCATATTAAACAAGTCTGATCTATAATAGCTGCTTGGTATATCCTGGCTCTAAAAGTAATCAGCAAATTAGCTCCAAATACCACCATATTAAACAAGTCTGATCTATATTAGCTGCTTGGTATATCTGGCTTTACGATGAAATCAGCAAGGCAACTCTACATAGAAACATAGAAACATGGAAATTGATGGCAGATAAGGACCGCAAGGCCCATCCAGTCTGCCCATTTCTTTTTCTACCTTGTAAATGTGCCATCGGCCTTTGCTCTGTCAGTGACCTATCTATTCATAGTCATTTGTATTGCTCCCTTATGCCTATCCCATGCCTGTTTGAAGCCCTGCACTGTATTCATAGCCACCACTTCTTGAGGTAAGCTATTCCCTGCATCTACCACCCTTTCTGTGAAAAATTTCCTCATTCCCCTTAATCGGCCTCCTCTAATCTCATGCTGTGTCCTCTTGTCCTGCTATTTTTCTTATATTTAAACATGTTAGACTCTTTCACCTTGTTTATGCCCTTAAAGTGTTTAAATGTCTAGATCATATCACCTCTCTCCCTCCTTTGCTCAAGGGTATACATATTGAGCTCGGCTAATCTGTCCTCATATGTCTTCTGATGCAGTCCCTGCCACCATTTTGGTTGCCCTTCTCTGGACTGCCTCAATTTGGTTAATGTCCTTGTGAAGGTGTGGCCTCCAAGCCACTGCGCAGTACTCCAGATGGGGCCTAACCAATGCTCTTGTACAGAGGATTATTACCTCCTCCCTCTTACGACTTGTGATACCCCTACTAATACACCCTAACACCCCCTAGCCTTACCTACTGCTTTAGAGGGTCTGCTTGGATGATTTTAGGTCATCAGTGATGATGCCCAAGTCTCTTTCTTCCTTTGTGACACTGCTTACTCCCCCTCAGCCTATAAGTGGCTTCAGGGTTTCTCTTCCCTATGTGCATGATTTTGCACTTCTTTGATATAAATCAGTTGCCACTCTTCTAATGCATTTTGCTAGTTTGTCAGATCTCTTCTCATTCTCCCACCACCCCATCTGGATCATCTACTCTGTTGCAGATCTTGGTGTCACTCTGCAAGCGGACAAGCCTTACCCTCTAGTCCATCTGCGAGGTCACTAATGAAGATGTTGAATAAGACTGGCCCCAGGACTGATCCCTGAGTACCCCACTTGTGACTTGCATCTCTTCTGACTGTATACCATTTACCACCACTCTCTGTTTTCTGCCAGTCAACCAGTTTGCCACCCAGTTGACCAACTTCTGACCCACCTAGCCTACCCTCACTTATTTATCAATCTCTATGTGGAACAGTGTCAAAGCTTTGCTGAAGTCAAGGTAGGCGTGCTCAACTGCTCCCCTGGTCCACCACTCTGGTTACCCAGTCAAAGAAATCTATGAGATTAGTTTGACAGGACCTTCCTTTTGTAAACCCATGCTGTCTTGGATCCTGTGCCCTATGGATTCCAGGTGGCACTATCCTTTCCTTAAGGAGTGCCTCCATAATCTTGCCCACACTACTGAGGTAAGACTGACCGATCTGTAGTTCCCCGCCTCCTCCCTGCTACCACTCTTGTGGAGCGGGATCACAAAAGCCTTCTCAGTCTTCTGGGACCTCTCCTGTGCTCAGAGACTCACTAAACAATTCTGCTAATGGCTCTGCTAGTTCCTCCTTTAGCTCCTTAAGTACCCTGGGATGTATTCCATCAGGTCCCATTGCCTTATCCACCCTGAGCTTAGCAAGCTCTTGTAGGACCCTTTCTTTTGTGAATGGAGTAGTGCTCACCTCCCTCCCCTGTGTCCATGATGCTGGGCTGTGGGCCCTGCCTACCTTCTCTTCAGTAAATACTGAGCAAAAGTATCTATTTGGATAGATGCCTTTACAGGGTCCTCCTCCTCACATGCTCCTTTTCTCCATTAAGCTTTGCAATACCCCTCTGGTCTTTCTCCTTTCACTAATGTATCTATAGAAAGTCTTGCTCACCTTCTTTTACTGTTAGGTGCTAGTATTTCCTCAGTTTGGGACTTTGCCTGCCTTACTGCCTTACCTGCTTCCCTTAGGGCAGTTTGGTATGCCTCCCTATCTTCATCCCGCTGTGTTCCCTTTTATTTCCTGAAGGCCAGCCTTTTGGCTCTGACCTTTTCTGCTACTGTATTTGAGAACCAAAGTGGTTTCCTTCTTCTTTTTTGCACTTCCTTTTCTGTTCTAACACAATGGGATGTTGCTTCAGTATTGTATCCTTAATGCTTGCCCATTTTACCTGTACCTCCTCACCTGTGTTTCTTTTTGCCAGGGCTCAACTTAACTCTGTTGAACATCTTATCAAAAGTCAGCTCCTCTGGAAGTCCCATATTTTTTGCCTTGGAATGGGATGATTTAGATGTAGTAGCCAAATTGAACCATACCATGTGATGGTCACTGGCCCCAGGTGACCTTCTACCTGGAGATCTGTGATCCCTTCTTTGTTAGTCAGGTACTAGATCTAGGATAGCCCTGTCTCTTGTGGTTGCTGTACCAGTTGTTTGAGGCCCTCCCCTGCAGGAATCCACTGTAAGTCTAGTCCTGCAGATGTTCCTGCTGAGTATTGATCCAATCTGTATCGGCATGTTAAAGTCTCCCCATTATCAGAACCTCCCCTTTAGCTGTCATGTTTTGTATATCTTCTAACAGTAATGTGTCTATATCCTCCCACTCTGGTCTGGGGCCTGTAGACAACCCCAGTTCTTATAGCTGTCCCATTTCCTGTTTCCAGGGTGACCCACCGTTCTTCTGGCTCCTATGTGTATTCTGAATTTCTGTAGCTTTGATATTTTCATTAACATACAGGGCCACTCCTCCCCCCTTTTTGCACCTCCGGTCTCTTCTGAGACAATACATAGCCGGTACTGAAGTCTCCCAGAGTGGTTACTGTCGTCACATCTCACTAGTACTACTATGTCCGAAGTTGGCCTCTGACATTAGTGCCTGCAGGTCTGGGATCTTATTTCCCCAGGCTGTGAGCATTTGTGTACATGATTTTCCATTGGCCAGATTTTGGTGTGTTGGTTGTTGGGTGAAGTTTGGCATTACCCTGTGCATCGTGGGGAGACAGAACCTTTTTCTTACCTGGTGATACAAATGAGCAGCCAAACACACTAGATTCCTATTTGACCACTAGCTGAGGGGAGGGGTGTTCTTCCCATTCGGCGTATGGGGTGCTACACCCCTTTCCCCATTGCTAGTTTAAATATTCTGCAAAGATGTAAACTTCTGCCCCAATGCACTGACTCCTCTTTAGTCAGATGCAGTCCATCAAATTTAAAGAACTTTCACTCCCAGAACAGTTGCCAGTTCCTACAAATCTGTATCCTTTTCCTGGCACCAGTCCTTGAGCCACGTGTTTAGCTCCCCTATCTCCCCTTCTCTGACCTACGTCCATCTGCTCCCTTCTCCCAGACTGGCAGGATCTCAGAGAAGGAGATTCCGATGAAATAGATGATAGTTTGTCACCCAGCTTGAGTCAGGTGTTCCCTGGTCTCCACAACTGACCCGGCTGGTGAGATCGATGAGTCCCTATGGGTACTAGGACATCCGATGTTTTCTCCTGCTTTGTGAACAATTCTAGAAATGTGGTCAGTGTCTCCCATGCCGATGACACTGGGAGACATCTGACCATCACCTAGCTGGAGATGGGTATGAACTCCCCAATCATGGACTCTCCTATGATCGAAGATTTTTTTGGATTTCCTTTGTGCTTGTTTAGTTTGGTTCCTGATTTGGGTGAGTATTGTTGTACTAGCTCCTGTGCAGCAGTCTCCTGCTCTGCAGTGTCTTCTGCCTCTTTATTTGATTTCAGAGATAGAGGTAGATACCTGTTTATGATGTTTATATGGTTTTTGGAGAGTAATGTGTTGGAGAGCAGAGATGATGGGAGCACCTGATTTGCTCCTCCTAACCACCTGCCAACCTCCTGGACCAACCACCCTCTGAGTCGAGGTTTTTCTGTTGGATGCTGGGGAAATGGCGGGTGGTTCTTATAATGTATTTCCTCTTCAATATGAAATTTGAGGCGTGCAATCTCTGCCCATGCTGCGGAGCTGAGACCTAAGATCTCAAAGAGCCCAGCATGTGAGACAGTGTCCTAAATCATAAGACTGTCCTTCTGAAAATTGTTCCACAGTACCTGCAGTTAATGAAATCCATTCCAAATAAGTTGCTGGGTTTGTAACCTAGTCAGAGTAATTAGAAGGAAAAAAAGGAAAAAAATGCAAGTAATGGTTTAGTGTGCTTTGTTTAACTTGTTATAACAAGTTAAATTACTAATGCCCCTGTAAATGAGATCACCTTGAGGAGAGCCCCACTGATCCAGCCCCTTCCTGCTCTGTCACAGGAAATGTCACAACTGTGGTAGCCCCTTACCTAAAAGGAGGAGTGTGGGCGTGGGGTGGTTGGGGATGGGGTGGGTGGCTGGACCCTTCCCCTGCCTAAAAAGAAGAACCATGGATGAAAGAACAAGGAGGTAAAAGAAACAATCAGTCAACAACAAATGCAGTAACCCTGAAAGCTTATCCTAATGTTAGATAAAACTGTAAAACCTAAAGCATCACCTGTAATAATTTCAGAGAGATATACCCTGTAAGAACACTTTGCTCCAGAGAGAAAATAAAGCAGTAACAGAAGATATACCTTGCAAAGACAATTTGAATCAGAAGATTACAGCAGTAATCTGTTACTTCTTACCTATATGTACACCTTGTAATAATGCAGAAGAAGATAACAGCAACAACAATTTGAATCAGAGAGAAAAATAAAGCAATGAAATGTTAGCAACAAACAGTAGCAATCCCTGTGAGTAAAAAATAAAAACACCACCACACAGTAAATCTGCTTAGCCAAACTAAGTCATAATCCTTCTCCCACTTGCTCTGGTAAGTTTCTCTACTCTGCCTTTCAAGCAGTCTTAAGGAAAGAGCTCAGGTGAAGCTAGGTGCCTGGCCAGCAAACCAAGTCTTCTACCTCCAAGATATCCTATACTTGACTTTTTAACCCTTCTTTCTGTTGAAGTACTGAAAGCAGTTTGCCAGCTCCACCCCCACATACACACCTAATCCTTTGGAAAAGCTGTGGGAGGAAAAGCAATTAGCTCCTTCAATGTGAGAAGGAGACTGAAACACCTCTGAGACAACAAACCTTTTCAACAAACAAGAATAAAATAAAACACAGTGTCAGACACTAATTTTGCTTTAGCCCAATGATAAAAAAGTCACAAAAATGTAGCTCCTCCTGTAAGCACAGTAATTTCAGAGAAGATATACCCTGTAAAAACACTTTGCTCCGAGAAAATAAAGCAGTAACAGAAGATATACCGCACAAAGACAATTTGAATCAGAGATTACAACTTGATAATCTGTTACACTACACCTAACGACACCTTGTAATAATGCAGAAGAAGATTATACCAGCAACAACAATTTGAATCAGAGAAAAAATAAAGCAATAGAATAGAATAGAAAAATCAGTGAGTCCCTAGCTTTACACTTCAGCATTACTAGCACAAAGAGAAGCAAATAAGTAGCCCACCCAGTGGTGAACAGGAACAAAGTTCATAAAATATAAGTGTTCATCAGGTAGCACCCTCTGCAGGCGTCCAGACAAAGAAAGCTCTCTTTACCTCAAAAGTTATCAGGGCTGGAGATTTGGCTTCCTCAGCAACTCAGGTGAGCTCCTTGTTGCTTCAGTTGTGATTGTCCCAAGTGCTGCCTAGCTTGGAAGTGCTGCCTGTGTGGAGAAAACAAAGCCTCTATTACTATGCAGCGGGAGAATATGTGGTGACTTACACAAGGAGCTCACTCTAAGCAAACAGGGCTATTCAAAATGTGGTCACACTGGGACCCAAGCTAACCTAATGCCGTCAGATTACAAGCACAATTAGCTCAGTACCACCATATTAAACATGTCTGATCTATATTGGCTGCTTGGTATATCTGGCTTTAAAAGTAATCAACAAATTAGCTCCAAATACCACCATATTAAACAAGTCTGATCTATATTAGCTGCTTGGTATATCTGGCTTTAAGATTAAATCAACAAGACAACTCTAGAAAAACCAGTGAGTCCCTAACTCCACTTCAGCATTACTAGCACAGAGAAGCAAATAACAAGCCCACCAGTGGTGAACGGAACAAGTTCATAAAATAAGTGTTCATCAGGTAGCACCCCTCTGCAGGCGTCAAGGAGAGAGAGGCTCTCTTTACCTCGAAAGTTATCAGGCTGGAATTTGGCTTCTCAGCTACTTAGGTGAGCTGCTTGTTGCTTCAGTTGTTGATTGTCCGAGTGCCTAGCTTGGAGGGTGCTGCCTATGTAGTGGAAAACAAAGCCTCTCATTACTATGCAGCGGGAGAATATGTTTGTGACTTACAAGGGCTCCACTCTAAGCAAACAGGGCTATTCAAAATGAGGTCACTAGGACCCAGCTAACCTACTGCCTTCAGATTTCAAAGCAGAATTAGCTCAGTACCACAATATTAAACAAGTCCTGATCTATATTAGCTGCTTGGTATATCTGGCTCTAAAGTAATCAGCAAATTAGCTCCAAATACCACCATATTAAACAAGTCTGATCTATATTAGCTGCTTGGTATATCTGGCTTTAAAGATGAAATCAACAAGGCAACTCTAGAAAAATCAGTGAGTCCTAGCTTTACACTTCAGCATTACTAGCACAAGAGAAGCAAATAGAAGCCCACAGTGGTGAACAGGAACAAAGTTCATAAAATATAGGCGTTCATCAGGTAGCACCCCTCTGCAGGCGTCCAGATGAAGAAGAAGGCTCTCTTTACCTCAAAAGTTATCAGGCTGGAGATTTGGCTTCCTCAGCTACTCAGGTGAGCTGCTTGTTGCTTCAGTTGCTTGATTGTCCCAAGTGCCTAGCTTGGGGGGAAGCTGCCTATGTAGCGGAGAAAACAAAGCCTCTCATTACTATGCAGTGGAAGAATATGTTGTGATTTACACAAAGGAGCTCCACACTAAGCAAACAGGGCTATTCCAAAATGAGGTCACACTAGGACCCAGCTAACCTAATGCCTTCAGATTACAAGCACAATTAGCTCAGTACCCCCATATTAAACAAGTCTGATCTATATTAGCAGCTTGGTATATCTGGCTTTAAGTAATCAGCAATTAGCTCCAAATACCACCATATTAAACAAGTCTGATCTATATTAGCTGCTTCGTATATCTGGCTTTAAGATGAAATCAGCAAGGCAACTCTAGAAAAACCAGTGAGTCCCTAGCTTTACACTTCAGCATTACTAGCACAAAGAGAAGCAAATAACAAGCCCACCCAGTGGTGAACAGGAACAAAGTTCATAAAATATAAGTGTTCATCAGGCAGCACCCCTCTGCAGGCGTCCAGATGAAGAGAAGAGGCTCTCTTTGCCTCTAAAGTTATCAGGCTGTAGATTTGGCTTCCTCAGCTACTCAGGTGAGCTGCTTGTTGCTTCAGTTGCTTGATTGTCCCGAGTGCCTAGCTTGGGGGGGCTGCCTACGTAGTGGAGAAAACAAAGCCTCTCATTACTATGCAGCGGGAGAATATGTTGTGACTTACACAAAGGAGCTCCACTCTAAGCAAACAGGGCTATTCCAAAATGAGGTCACACTAGGACCCAGCTAACCTAATGCCTTCAGATTACAAGCACAATTAACTCAGTACCACCATATTAAACAAGTCTGATCTACATTAGCTGCTTGGTATATCTGGTTTTAAAAAGTAATCAGCAAATTAGCTCCAAATACCACCATATTAAACAAGTCTGATCTATATTAGCTGCTTGGTATATCTGGCTTTAAGAAGTAATCAGCAAATTAGCTCCAAATACCACCATATTAAACAAGTCTGATCTATATTAGCTGCTTGGTATATCTGGCTTTAAGATGAAATCAGCAAGGCAACTCTAGAAAAACAGTGAGTCCCTAGCTTTACACTTCAGCATTACTAGCACAAAGAGAAGCAAATAACATGCCCACCCAGTGGTGAACAGGAACAAAGTTCATAAAATATAAGTGTTCATCAGGTAGCACCCCTCTGCAGGCATCCAGATGAAGAGAAGAGTCTCTCTTTACCTCGAAAGTTATCAGGCTGGAGATTTGGCTTCCACAGCTACTCAGGTGAGCTGCTTGTTGCTTCAGTTGCTTGATTGTCCCGAGTGCCTAGCTTGGGGGGTGCTGCCTATATAGTGGAGAAAACAAAGCCTCTCATTACTATGCAGCGGGAGAATATGTTGTGACTTACACAAAGGAGCTCCACTCTAAGCAAACAGGGCTATTTCAAAATGAGGTCACACTAGGACCCAGCTAATCTAATGCCTTCAGATTACAAGCACAATTAGCTCAGTACCACCATATTAAACAAGTCTGATCTATATTAGCTGCTTGGTATATCTGGCTTTAAGAAGTAATCATCAAATTAGCTCCAAATACCACCATATTAAACAAGTCTGTTCTATATTAGCTGCTTGGTATATCTGGCTTTAAGATGAAATCAGCAAGGCAACTCTAGAAAAACCAGTGAGTCCCTAGCTTTAAACTTCAGCATTACTAGCACAAAGAGAAGCAAATAACTAGCCCACCCAGTGGTGAACAGGAACAAAGTTCATAAAATATAAGTGTTCATCAGGTAGCACCCCTCTGCTGGCGTCCAGATGAAGAGAAGAGGCTCCCTTTACCTCGAAAGTTATCAGGCTGGAGATTTGGCTTCCTCAGCTACTCAGGTGAGCTGCTTGTTGCTTCAGTTGCTTGATTGTCCCGAGTGCCTAACTTGGGGGGTGCTGCCTATGTAGTGGAGAAAACAAAGCCTCTCATTACTATGCAGCGGGAGAATATGTTGTGACTTACACAAAGGAGCTCCACTCTAGTCAAACAGGGCTATTCCAAAAGGAGGTCACACTAGGACCCAGCAAACCTAATGCCTTCAGATTACAAGCACAATTAGCTCAGTGCCACCATATTAAACAAGTCTGATCTATATTAGCTGCTTGGTATATCTGGCTTTAAGATGAAATCAGCAAGGCAACTCTAGAAAAACCAGTGAGTCCCTAGCTTTACACTTCAGCATTACTAGCACAAAGAGAAGCAAATAACAGGCCCACCCAGTGGTGAACAGGAACAAAGTTCATAAAAAGTAAGTGTTCATCAGGTAGCACCCCTCTGCAGGTGTCCAGATGAAGAGAAGAGGCTCTCTTTACCTCGAAAGTTATCAGGCTGGAGATTTGGCTTCCTCAGCTACTCAGGTGAGCTGCTTGTTGCTTCAGTTGCTTGATTGTCCCGAGTGCCTAGCTTTGGGGGGTGCAGCTGCCTATGTAGTAGAGAAAACAAAGCCTCTCATTACTATGCAGCGGGAGAATATGTTGTGACTTACACAAAGGAGCTCCACTCTAAGCAAACAGGGCTATTCAAAATGAGTCATACTAGGTCCCAGTTAACCCAATGCCTTCAGATTACAAGCACAATTAGCTCAGTACCACCATATTAAACAAGTCTGATCTACATTAGCTGCTTGGTATATCTGGTTTTAAGAAGTAATCAGCAAATTAGCTCCAAATACCACCATATTAAACAAGTCTGATCTATATTAGCTGCTTGGTATATCTGGCTTTAAGATGAAAGTCAGCAAGGCAACTCTAGAAAAACCAGTGAGTCCCTAGCTTTACACTTCAGCATTACTAGCACAAAGAGAAGCAAATAACAGACCCACCCAGTGGTGAACAGGAACAAAGTTCATAAAAAATAAGTGTTCATCAGGTAGCACCCCTCTGCAGGCGTCCAGACGAAGGGAAGAGGCTCTCTTTACCTCGAAAGTTATCAGGCTGGAGATTTGGCTTCCACAGCTACTCAGGTGAGCTGCTTGTTGCTTCAGCTGCTTGATTGTCCCGAGTGCCTAGCTTGGGGGGGGGGGTGCTGCCTATATAGTGGAGAAAACAAAGCCTCTCATTACTATGCAGCGGAGAATATGTTGTGACTTACACAAGGAGCTCCCTCTAAGCAAACAGGCTATTTCAAAATGAGGTCACACTAGGACCCAGCTAATCTAATGCCTTCAGATTACAAGCACAATTAGCTCAGTACCACCATATTAAACAAATCTGATCTATATTAGCTGCTTGGTATATCTGGCTTTAAGAAGTAATCAGCAAGTTAGCTCCAAATACCACCATATTAAACAAGTCTGATCTATATTAGCAGCTTGGTATATCTGGCTTTAAGATGAAATCAGCAAGGCAACTCTAGAAAAACCAGTGAATCCCTAGCTTTACACTTCAGCATTACTAGCACAAAGAGAAGCAAATAAGAAGCCCACCTAGTGGTGAACAGGAACAAAGTTCATAAAATATAAGTGTTCATCAGGTAGCACCCCTCTGCAGGCGTCAGATGAAGAAGAGCTCCTTTACCTCGAAAGTTATCAGGTTGGAATTTGGCTTCCTCAGCTACTCAGGTGAGCTGCTTGTTGCTTCAGTTGCTTGATTGTCCCGAGTGCTTAGCTTGGAGGGGGGGGGGTTGCTGCCTATGTAGTGGAGAAAACAAAGCCTCTCATTACTATGCAGCGGGAGAATATGTTGTGACTTACACAAAGGAGCTCCACTCTAAGCAAACAGGGCTATTCCAAAATGAGGTCACACTAGGACCCAGCTAACCTACTGCCTTCAGATTTCAAGCAGAATTAGCTCAGTACCACAATATTAAACAAGTCTGATCTATATTAGCTGCTTGGTATATCTGTCTCTAAGAAGTAATCAGCAAATTAGCTCCAAATACCACCATATTAAACAAGTCTGATCTATATTAGCTGCTTGGTATATCTGGCTTTAAGATGAAATCAGCAAGGCAACTCTAGAAAAAACAGTGAGTCCCTAGCTTTACACTTCAGCATTACTAGCACAAAGAGAAGCAAACAAGCCCACCCAGTGGTGAACAGGAACAAAGTTCATAAAATATAAGTGCTCATCAGGTAGCACCCCTCTGCAGGCGTCCAGATGAAGAGAAGAGGCTCTCTTTGCCTCTAAAGTTATCAGGCTGGAGATTTGGCTTCCTCAGCTACTCAAATAAGCTGCTTGTTGCTTCAGTTGCTTGATTGTCCCGAGTGCCTAGCTTGGGGGGAGCTGCCTATGTAGTGGAGAAAACAAAGCCTCTCATTACTATGCAGCGGGAGAATATGTTGTGACTTACACAAAGGAGCTCCACTCTAAGCAAACAGGGCTATTCCAAAATGAGGTCACACTAGGACCCAGCTAACCTAATGCCTTCAGATTACAAGCACAATTAACTCAGTACCACCATATTAAACAAGTCTGATCTACATTAGCTGCTTGGTATATCTGGTTTTAAGAAGTAATCAGCAAATTAGCTCCAAATACCACCATATTAAACAAGTCTGATCTATATTAGCTGCTTAGTATATCTGGCTTTAAGATGAAATCAGCAAGGCAACTCTAGAAAAACCAGTGAGTCCCTAGCTTTACACTTCAGCATTACTAGCACAAAGAGAAGCAAATAACAGGCCCACCCAGTGGTGAACAGGAACAAAGTTCATAAAATATAAGTGTTCATCAGGTAGCACCCCTCTGCAGGCGTCCAGATGAAGGGAAGAGGGTCTCTTTACCTCGAAAGTTATCAGGCTGGAGATTTGGCTTCCTCAGCTACTCAGGTGAGCTGCTTGTTGCTTCAGTTGCTTGATTGTCCCGAGTGCCTAGCTTGGGGAGCTGCCTATGTAGTAGAGAAAACAAAGCCTCTCATTACTATGCAGCGGGAGAATATGTTGTGACTTACACAAAGGAGCTCCACTCTAAGCAAACAGGGCTATTCCAAAATGAGGTCATACTAGGTCCCAGCTAACCCAATGCCTTCAGATTACAAGCACAATTAGCTTAGTACCACCATATTAAACAAGTCTGATCTATATTAGCTGCTTGGCATATCTGGCTTTAAGAAGTAATCAGCAAATTAGATCCAAATACCACCATATTAAACAAGTCTGATCTATATTAGCTGCTTGGTATATCTGGCTTTAAGAAGTAATCAGCAAATTAGCTCCAAATACCACCATATTAAACAAGTCTGATCTATATTAGCTGCTTGGTATATCTGGCTTTAAGATGAAATCAGCAAGGCAACTCTTGAAAAACCAGTGAGTCCCTAGCATTACACTTCAGCATTACTAGCACAAAGAGAAGCAAATAACATGCCCACCCAGTGGTGAACAGGAACAAAGTTCATAAAATATAAGTGTTCATCAGGTAGCACCCCTCTGCAGGCATCCAGATGAAGAGAAGAGTCTCTCTTTACCTCAAAGTTATCAGGCTGGAGATTTGGCTTCCACAGCTACTCAGGTGAGCTGCTTGTTGCTTCAGTTGCTTGATTGTCCCGAGTGCCTAGCTTGGGGGGTGCTGCCTATATAGTGGAGAAAACAAAGCCTCTCATTACTATGCAGCGGGAGAATATGTTGTGACTTACACAAAGGAGCTCCACTCTAAGCAAACAGGGCTATTTCAAAATGAGGTCACACTAGGACCCAGCTAATCTAATGCCTTCAGATTACAAGCACAATTAGCTCAGTACCACCATATTAAACAAGTCTGATCTATATTAGCTGCTTGGTATATCTGGCTTTAAGAAGTAATCATCAAATTAGCTCCAAATACCACCATATTAAACAAGTCTGATCTATATTAGCTGCTTGGTATATCTGGCTTTAAGATGAAATCAGCAAGGCAACTCTAGAAAAACCAGTGAATCCCTAGCTTTACACTTCAGCATTACTAACACAAAGAGAAGCAAATAAGAAGCCCACCTAGTGGTGACAAGGAACAAAGTTCATAAAATATAAGTGTTCATCAGGTAGCACCCCTCTGCAGGCGTCCAGGCGAAGAGAAGAGGCTCCCTTTACCTCGAAAGTTATCAGGTTGGAGATTTGGCTTCCTCAGCTACTCAGGTGAGCTGCTTGTTGCTTCAGTTGCTTGATTGTCCCGAGTGCCTAGCTTGGGGAGCTGCCTATGTAGTGGAGAAAACAAAGCCTCTCATTACTATGCAGCGGGAGAATATGTTGTGACTTACACAAAGGAGCTCCACTCTAAGCAAACAGGGCTATTCCAAAATGAGGTCACACTAGGACCCAGCTAACCTAATGCCTTCAGATTACAAGCACAATTAGCTCAGTACCACCATATTAAACAGGTCTGATCTATATTAGCTGCTTGGTATATCTGGCTTTAAGAAGTAATCAGCAAATTAGCTCCAAATACCACCATATTAAACAAGTCTGATCTATATTAGCTGCTTGGTATATCTGGCTTTAAGATGAAATCAGCAAAGGCAACTCTAGAAAAACCAGTGAGTCCTAACTTTACACTTCAGCATTACTAGCACAAGAGAAGCAAATAACAAGCCACCAGTGGTGAACAGGAAAAAGTTCATAAAATATAAGTGTTCATCAGGTAGCACCCCTCTGCAGGCGTCAGGCGAAGAGAGAGCTCTCTTTTTGACAGTTATCAGGTTGGAGATTTGGCTTCCTCGGCTTCTCAGGTGAGCTGCTTGTTGCTTCAGTTGCTTGATTGTCCCGAGTGCCTAGCTTGGGGGGAGCTGCCTATGTAGTGGAGAAAACAAAGCCTCTCATTACTATGCAGCGGGAGAATATGTTGTGACTTACACAAAGGAGCTCCACTCTAAGCAAACAGGGCTATTCCAAAATGAGGTCACACTAGGACCCAGTTAATCTAATGCCTTCAGATTACAAGCACAATTAGCTCAGTGCCACCATATTAAACAAGACTGATCTATATTAGCTGCTTGGTATATCTGGCTTTAAGAAGTAATCAGCAAATTAGCTCCAAATACCACCATATTAAACAAGTCTGATCTATATTAGCTGTTTGGTATATCTGGCTTTAAGATGAAATCAGCAAGGCAACTCTAGAAAAAAACAGTGAGTCCCTAGCTTTATACTTCAGCATTACTAGCACAAATAGAAGCAAATAACAAGCCCACCCAGTGGTGAATAGGAACAAAGTTCATAAAATATAAGTGTTCATCAGGTAGCACCCCTCTGCAGGTGTCCAGACGAAGAGAAGAGGCTTTCTTTACCTCGAAAGTTATCAGGCTGGAGATTTGGCTTCCTCAGCTACTCAGGTGAGCTGCTTGTTGCTTCAGTTGCTTGATTGTCCCGAGTGCCTAGCTTGGGGGGCTGCCTCGAAAGTTATCAGGGTGGAAATTAGCCTCTCCTCATATGGCTTCTCTTGCAGACCCTGCACCATTTTAGTTGCCCTCCTCTGAGCTGCCTCCATCCTGTCTATGTCCTTGCGGAGATGAGGTCTCCAGAACTGGATGCAGTACTCCAGATGGGGTCTCACCAACTGTCTGTACAGAGGCATAACAACTTCCTGTTTTGTGCTGGTGATGGCTCTCCGTATACATCCCAGTTATGGAACTAAAATATTTTTTTTTTAAACAGCTTATTAAGGGAGGTGTCACTAGTAATGATTCACAATAAATTTAAACTGCAGAAAAAACATACTTTTTTAACAGTTGCTATCAGGCAATTGTAGCTCCAAATTACACCAAACTTAGTGAGTTTATAGTGTGAAAGAAGCCCAATCAGATAATTAATTTTAATGTTTGTATAATCTCCATTGATATGTGCCACAAAGAGATGAAGGAGTGGGGACAACAAGCCCCAATTAATAAATTACCCTATAGGTTTGTAGGAGACTAGAGTCAGTGTGGACAATGGATCAATCCCCTCTCCTACCTCTTCTTCCTCATCTGTGCAGGTATAATGCCGGTGTCTCTCCGGGACAAGGGACAGGGGGTTACCTACACATACAAGTACCTCCTGTTATTAGCTATAATTTCTCAAATAGATTTTGTCACTTTTTCAAAATGAGACATTAATTAAGTAAGAAATGTTTGAGCTGAGGAGCCACCTAGTAACACATTTGGAAAACTGATTCTTTTGTTATCTTTGCAGAAGACCTCACCCTTATGTTCAGTATAAGATGAGGCTATTCTATTGTGTGCCAGCTACAGATTGGTCAATACCAGCAGGATCATCTGCCAGAACTAGATACATGGTGGATTCCCTGCAGGGGGAGGGCCTCAAACAACTGGTACAACAACCCGCTAGAGACAGGACTATCCTAGATCTAGTACTGACTAACGGGGAAAGGATCACAGATCTCCAGGTAGAAGGTCTCCTGGGGACCAGTGATCATCACATGGTATGGTTCAATTTGGCCACTAGAACTAAATCATCCCGTTCCAAGGCAAAAATATGAGAATTCAGAGGAGTTGACTTTGATAAGATGGCCAACAGAGTTAAGCTAGCCCTGGCAAAAAGAAATACAGGTGAGGGGGTACAGGCAAAGTGGGCAAGCATTAGGGATGCAATACTTGAAGCAACATCCTATTGTGTTAGAGAGAAAAGGAAGTGCAAAAGAAGAAGGAAACCACTTTGGTTCTCAAAAACAGTAGCAGAAAAGGTCAGAGCCAAGGCTGGTCTTCAGGAAATATAAGGAATGCAGCGGGATGAAGATAGAGAGGCATACCAAACTTCCTAAGGAAGCAGGGAAGGCAGTAAGGCAGGTAAAGGCCCAAACTGAGGAAACACTAGCACAAACAGTAAAAGAAGGTGACAAGACTTTCTATAGATACATTAGTGAAAAGAGAAAGTCCAGAGGGGTATTGCTAAGATCAAAGGGATAAGGGGCATGTGAGGAGGGACCATGTAAAAGCATCTATCCTAAATAGATAATTCTGCTCAGTATTTACTGAAGAGAGAAGGTAGGGCAGGGCCACAGCTCAACACCATGGACACAAGGGGGGAGGGGGGTGTGCACCAGTCCCTTCACAAAAGAAAGGGTCCTACAAGAACTCGATAAGCTCAGGGTGGACAAGGCAATGGGACCTGATGGCATACATCCCAGGTACTAAAGGAGCTAAGGGTGGAACTAGCAGAGCCATTAGCAGAACTGTTTAGTAAGCCTCTGAGCACAGGAGAGGTCCCAGAAGACTGGAGAAGGGCTCATGTGATCCCGCTCCACAAGAGTGGTAGCAGGGAGGAGGCAGGAAAGTACAGACCAGTCAATCTTACCTCAGTAGTGGGCAAGATTATGGAGGCACTCCTTAAGGAAAGGATAGTGCAACACCTGGCATCCACAGGAGCACAGGATCCAAAACAGCATGGGTTTACAAAAGGAAGGTCCTGTCAAACTAATCTCATAGATTTCTTTGACTGGGTAACCAGAGTGGTGGACCAAGGGGGAGCAGCTGATGTCGCCTACCTTGACTTCAGCAAAGCTTTCAATACTGTTCCACATAGAAAATTGATTAATAAGCTGTGTAGGCTCGGGGTGGGTCAGAAGTTGGTCAACTGGGTGGCAAACTGGTTGATAGGCAGAAAACAGAGAGTGATGGTAAATGGTATACAGTCAGAAGAGATGCAATTCACAAGTGGGGAACCTCAGGGATCAGTCCTAGGGCCAGTCCTCTTCAATATCTTCATCAGTGACATTGTAGATGGACTGGAGGGTAAGGTTTGTCTGTTTGCAGATGACACCAAGATCTGCACAGAGTAGATGATCCAGATGGGGTGGGCAGAATGAGAAGAGATCTGGATAAACTAGCAAAATGGTCAAAAGAGTGGCAACTGGGGTTTAATGCTAAGAAGTACAAGATCATGCACATAGGGAAGAGAAACCCTGAAGCCACCTACAGGTTGGGAGGGGAGTTGCTGGCAAGTGAAGAAAGAGACTTGGGCATCATCATCACCACTGATTACCTGAAATCATCCAAGCAGACCACTAAAGCAGTAGGTAAGGCTAGGGGAATGTTAGGGTGTATTAGTAGGGGTATCACAAGTCGGAAGAGGGAGGTAATAATCCCTCTTTACAAGACACTGGTTAGGCCCCATCTCGAGTACTGCATGCAGTACTGGAGGCCACACCTTCACAAGGACATTAACCAAATTGAGGCAGTCCAGAGAAGGGCAACCAAAATGGTGCAGGGACTGCATCAGAAGACATATGAGGACAGATTAACTGAACTCAATATGTATACCCTAGAGCAAAGGAGGGAGAGAGGAGGTGATATGATTGAAACATTCAAACACCTTAAGGGCATTAACAAGGTGAAAGAGTCTAACATGTTTCAATATAAGAAAAATAGCAGGACAAGAGCACACAGCATGAGATTAGAGGGAGGCTGATTAAGGGGTAATGTGAGGAAGTTCGTTTTCACATACAGGGTGGTGGATGCATGGAACAGCCTACCTCAGGACGTGGTGGATATGAATACAGTGCAGGGCTTCAGACAGGCATGTGATAGGCATAAGGGAGCAATACAGATGAGTATGAATAGATAGGCCATTGACAGAGCAAAAGCCAATGGCACATTTATAAGGTAGAAAAAGAAATGGGCAGACTGGATGGGCCTTGCGGTCCTTGTCTGCCATAAACTTCTATGTTTCTATGTACCACCTAGCTTTGAAATCCCAGTGGGGCTCCTTTGTGCTGCTGATATTCCAAAGGCTGCAAATCTGCTATAGAATGCAGCTGCCTCACACCACAGCTGCTAAAAACTTAAACCATAAAAAATAAATTCTCTACTACACCGGGTGAACACCAAGCCATGGTTCCCATCTCTGCCATTTTTATGTTTTCTTTTGCACGCGCAAGAAAAAATGTGTTCTTGCATCCCAAAAGGTGATTTCGCAGTTGTTGCATAAAGTCACCTTTCAGGCAGGAGTTTAAAATTGTCTCTACCATTGTTCATGAGGTGGGGTCATAAGAAGGCTATGCTGAAAATTTGGAATAAAAATATTAAAAAAAACAACAAAGTTATGAGGCTACGCTGCAGTTTACAAACACAGGTTTGTAACTTTAATACACCCCTGCCACATACACCATGCAAGGAAACATTCAACATTGACAAATGCTTGTTAGCTATGTATTCAGCCAGGATAGCCCAGCTGAGATGTAATCTCTTGTTTGCGATAGTGTCATGCGTTTACACATTTGTATAGTATATTTACCCAGGATATGCCTGCTGAGAAGCAATGTCTTTCTCCTATATATTTAGCCAGGATAGTACAGCTGACAAGTAGTGTCTCATTTTCATGAGGGTCCTGCTTTTACACATTTTTACACTGTATTTATCTAGGACAGCACAGATGCTACATCTCATTTTCAGTGGAGTCCTGATCTTACCCATTTTTACAATGGATAGGCCAGTTAAGATGTAATATATTGTTTTAAGTGGGGTTCATCTTTTACACATTTTTATGGTGTACTCAGGATAGGCCAGCTGAAATACAATATTTCATTTTCAGTGAGGTTCTGCTTTTACCCATTTTTACTTGCAAGGGACGGCACAGCATATAATCACGATACGCTGCTACAACCTCACATTGAGACAGGTAATGCGCTCTGTTTGGAGGGCACTAACTGTTGTAATATCGATCAGAGTCGGCCGCACATATGGCTGGCTCTGAATATGAAGGCCATAGTCTTTTTATGACCCCATCTTATGAAGAAGACAGGTGGAAGTTTTCAAATTTTGTCCGAAAAGTGATTTTGCACAGTGACGGTGAAAACATATTTTTGGAGGGTGGTTTGCAAAATGACACCTATCATTTTTATCAGGTGGGGTAAGCTGTGGGCTGTGGTGAACATTTGGGCCTCAAATCTGCAAAAATCACAAAGCTATGAGTAAATGTTGAAAAATTGTCTGTTTCCTCATAACTTTGTTGTTTTTTGACATTTTGAACCCAAATTTTCAGCATAGACTTTTTGTGACCCCACCGTATGATCAAAACAAGGGAATTTTTCATATATGTTGCAAAAGGTGATTTTTCAATTGCAAAAACATGTTTTGGAAGGGTTATGAAAAATTACACCTGTCATGTCCATGAAGTGCAGTAACAAGAGGGTTATGTTGAAAATGTCGGTGCAAAATCTGAAAAATCACAAACTTCATGAATAAACGTTAAAATGTTTAAAGTTCCTTGTAACTTTGTTTTTTTGTTTTTTTTTCATTTTGTCTCCAAATTTCAACATGGCCTTTTTATGACCCTCACCTCATGAACCAGGTAGGTGCACTATTTGAAATTCTGTCCAAAATGTGATTTTGCAGTGACTGTGGAAACATGTTTCAGGAGGAGGGGGGAGGGGCTTGACACATTTCAACTACCTGACTCATGAGGTGGGGTAAATAAAAGGCCACTTTGAAAATTTGGGGAAAAATGTTAAAAAAATGCAAAGTTATGAGTAGAAGTAGAAAATGCATTAAAAAGACATTAATCCAACTTAAACTGTTTTCAGTCAGTTCTCAGTCAGCTTTGGAAGCAGCAGGACATTCTGGCTGTCAGAGGAGTTCGTCAGATAAGTAAGTGAGGGGTGCATGAGCGTGTGTGTGGGGTGGTGAGTGCTGAGAGAGGGTCAGGGTAAGGGGCAGAAAACATCCAGGGCCTTTTTTTTAATAGGCATTATGGGTAAAGCTACCAACTGTCCCTATTTTCCCACGACAGCACCTATTTTAGGCAGCATGTCCCAGTGTCCCCACAAGTTTTGCAAAATGTCAGTTTTGTCCCCTTTTGCTTACTTGTCCCAGTTTTGTCCCCCCCTTTTTTTTCGCTGCTGACTGCTAATCTGTGAGTGACAGTTACTTTAGCACTACTGTGGCGCTGTTTGGGCTGGACCGCAGTTTGCAACTTCAGTCCCTGCGCCTGTGTTGCACAGCAAGCATGTCAGTGGGAGTACAGTAAAGCATGTTCCTTCCTGTTAGATTAGAATGGGTAGTAGTGCAAACAAGCACATGTGGACGTCTGCCTGCCAGCAGCTTAGAGGGACTCCAGACAGAGAAACATAGAAACATAGAATTTGACGGCAGAAAAGGACCGCTTGGCCCACCCAGTCTGCCCATTTCCCTACCTAATGGATAAGCTGCAGATCCTAGTTAACCAGCAGCCTACTTCTTCCTACCCCAACCCCCTAGAATTGCCTTATGACTGTCCCATGCAAGCTTGAATTCCACCAGAGTTTTTGACTCCACAACCTCCTCCAGAAGGCCGTTTCATGCATCCACAACCCTCTCTGCGAAAAAATACTTCCTTAAATTACCTCTGAGTTGAGAGAAGAAACCGGCAGCAGGGAACTAAGGTACCCGAACCTGATCAGGTGTAGGGAAGTGTGTGAAAACAATCTGGTGTGGTGGTGGAAGTCACTGAAGTGAAGTGTGCTCAGCAAATGAAGTGAGTGTAAGCGGGTTGGATGGGACTGTCAGGAGGAGCAATACATGCAGCTCGAATGTCTGATCACAATTTAATGCAGGTTTGCTTCTAATGAACTTTCTGTACATCATGGTTTGGAACTTGCTGCAGCAGAATAATGTATTGTTTTAATCTGGATGTTTGCTGTTGGGTGTTACTGTGGGGTGGCATGGCCAGAGCAAGCAGCAAAATGTAACTGACTGTGCACAGCGTTGACTGTGGTGGTGTCCGTGGGAGTGACACAGTGGGGGGGGGGGCGGTGTCATGATCAGGATGAACTGTCCCAGTTTTAGACCTCAGAAAGTTGGTAGCTTTAATTATGGGAGATGGGAGACCATGCAGAGGGAGGAAACAGGACAGAGTTGGTCTGTTTCAAGGGGATGGGTTTAGAGGGGGAGGGTGGAAGATCATGCAGAGGGAGGGAGCAGGAGGGATTTGATCTGTTTTGGGAGACACAGGTTAGAGGGTGGGAGCAGGAGACCATGCAGAGGGAGGAGATGGAAGGGATTTGGTCTGTTTCAGGGATGGGGTTAGAAGCTGTGGGGGAGGCCACACAGAAGGATTTGTACAGCTACATAACTCCCTGACCTAAAGGGCAGGCAGCGGAGGCGAGAGCGGAGGAGAGCAAGGCTGCCATTACTTGCTCCCCAAATTCAGGGCAGGCAGTGGGGTTGGGAACAAGATGTAGCATCAGTGGAATTTCTGAAGATGAAAGAAAACAGTGCTGGGGGTGGGATAGAGAGAGACACAGAGAGAGAGAGACGAAGTGCACTAATTCATGCATATCATTATGTGCTTCAACTCCACTGTGAGGAGCAAACATTATATGATTTTCATGGGCACCACACTCTCTGTCCTGTTATCTGAGAATGTGGTTCACATTATGCACTTGAGTAGTTCAGTTCCACTTCACTGAGTTTGACTTTGCTATGCAGAAATAGTAAATTATTATATGTGTGTGTGTGTGTGTGTGTGTGTGCGCGCGCGCATGCACATGTTTGTGTGCGTGTGTATCTCACTGGATTAGCCAGAGATAAAATGTTGTAGTACAATGTGGGCAATGTGGGTTTATTTTTATTTAGTAACATTCGGAATTACAACTCTTTGGGTGGGATATTCAGAGTGCGCCAGGCAGGGGCGCAAGCCTGGGCGCAGCGCAACTGGGATGCGCCAGGGAGTGTGCTGGGTGATATTCAATGGTGCTGCGCCATGGCTCAGCACCATTGAATATGGCAATGTGGCTGCCCGCATTGCGCATGGCACAGTGGCACTGTACCAGCGCAAGTGGCAAGAGAGGAGCAGGGGATACACCAGTGCAAGTGCAGTTGTGCTAGGTGCAGGAACTGCGATATTCAGTGGTGGATATGCAAATGGAGCCATAATGCATGCAAGGCATAACTGGGGCCATTAACATGTCATTATGGCCCCATTTGCATGCAGGTGCACCAATCCCCTCTGACTTGCACCTGGCACCCTGCCAGGCTGCAGCCATTGGAGACCGACGCCCCCTGCACATTGCGGCAAAATGCCAGAATGCCCGATCACGGGCATATGTATAATGAAAAACATGTCCAATATCCCTGGTGGTCCAGTGGACTGCTTCCAGCCCGATCGTGAGCATCAGTATGATAAAACACACTTTAAATTATCCCTGTTGGTCCAGCGGTACCTCCTCCCCACCACACCTCAGACCCGCCACCCCTCCCCGGTCAGCAGCGGGTGGCAGCTCCCCACCCATAAGCACGCCTGGCCGTTCGCCGACTGACTGCGTACAGTACGGCTGTACGCCCATTGGTTCACAGTGTGGGCCAATGGGTGTGCAGACCGTACCGTACTACACAGTCCAGATATGTGAATGCACACTTGTGTGGTGCTTGCAGCAGGCTGATAAACCTGTTTTGATGAAACATTGCTGAAAAAAGTGTATTTAAACTAGTACTGTAATATCACTCACTATCATGAGTGACAGGAGTCCTAGTATCAGCAGGAACTAGGAGGAGGAGTCTGTAGTTCACTGACTGAAGCTCGGGAACTACAGCTTGATTTAAAGGGAAATTTTTATCTATTTGACTGTAAGTGTGTTTGTCAACAGTAATTATGCCACCTTCTGTGGTTATTTTAACATCTGCAGCAGTTTTTAAAGTATTGTTTGCACAAAGCATTTTGTGACCCCTAGGACTACCTCATGGGTCACACAGGCTTATAAAGGGATGCCCTGTGGTGAGTAGGGCGAGCGTGCATCGACGCATGTGAAGACATGTGTGTCGGCGCATGTTTTTGCATGCTTTAGTGGGGTTTGGTGGCTTTGATACCTCAAGAAACATAATCACGAGCAGGCTGTTAAACCTGTTTTGTGTGGTGCTTGCAGCAGGCTGTTAAACCTGTTTTGTGTGGTGCTTGCAGCAGGCTGTTAAACCTGTTTTGTGTGGTGCTTGCAGCAGGCTGTTAAACCTGTTTTGATGAAATGTTGCTGAAAAAAGTGGCTGGCAGTATAGCCTAGAGGTTAGAGGAATGAGGTGTGAATGAGCTTGGTACATCCAGTAGACCAGACCTGAGTTTGATTCTTACAACCTCCACTTGCATACTGTGTAACTCTGAGCAAGTCACTTAATTGCCCAGTGCTCCCAGGTCACCCCTGAAAACAGGCACTTGTGCCTAGTGGGCCTTACCTGGTTACCGAAGACTAAAATAAAAAATAAAAAAAAATAATACTCTGAATCCTAACACACATTGAGTGTTCATTTGCTCAGTAACTCCTCAGCGTGTATGATAATAATAACTGACATACATTTTGAGTGTATAAGTATTATTTAGTTTATTGTGCTTGTACTATATAAATAATATGGAGGACTCTATAGAAACCAGTGATGGACGTAGGGGAATAAGGTGTACATTATGTTGTATGTACAACTTTAATCTAGGTACTTTACATAACCAGGTGTATATCTGCTCCAAATGTAATAAAACAAGGAGATGGCTTTGGAGATTTCATACTTCAATAAAAAGACTAACAGACTTGGAGTTCAGTCAGAAAGAGTTGGCTGATAGATATAAAGAAAGACTACATGTAACAACAGGGCAAAACACCATTGATAATCCTGTACAAGACAAGATTACTATAGATCCCCCCCATATTATGTTCACTCCCTGGCATGCCCCTCTCCCCCCACATAATACGTAATCCCCCAAATAGAAAAAGAGGCAGGGAAGATGACATTTTTGATAACCCAGATGACAGATGGTATCAAATCCAAAGCTCCAAAATTTCTAAAAAAAAAAAAAAAAGGGAGGAGGGCGGATCAGTTTACTTTAACAGTGCAAAACAGATTTGATCCTTTATTAAATGATGAATCACAGAACTTGGGAACTGAAGTTAATTCAGAAACAATGGAAGCAACTTAACCCAGTACTTTTAATAATATTTCTGTTTGTACACCAACCGAGCATTTAATTATGTTTGAGCCATTAATGCCATGTCCCCCCTAATACAAACCAGGAAGCAAGAGTGGATGATTGCAACACAGAGGAAAACATGGAAGTAAATCCACCAAATTGTAATATGCATCAGATCTATGTCCTGGGTGACTCAATGGTAAAAGGACTGGACTGAGCCATCTGTGATGCATATAAACATAATAAAACTACGTCTTGGATGCAGATAAACGTAATAAAACTATGTCTTGCTTTAGAGGGGCAAAACATTCACACATTACAAGAGTGGCTCCTAACATCTTGGTCAACAAGAAGGAAAGAAAGTTGGTTGTAGTTCATGCAGGAGCAAATAATGTACTACAGCAAAGTGCTCAGCAGGTTAAACAAGAATTTGTTAACCTAACTAACAAAATTATAGATATTGATGGTAAATTAATCTTTTCAGAAATTCTCCCCATCCCAAGGGCCACCCACGAGGAAATATCCAAAATCAAACTTATTAATAATTAGCTAAGGTAATAGTGTCTAAAGCAACAATTAGAATGCGTAACCCATTGGGAAGAATTTATTGATAGAAGCCATTTTTTCAGTAGGGATGGGCTTCATCTTAACAGACAAGGAAGCCAGCTTCTGGGAGAAAGTATAGTAGCCTGCATCTCTAAGCATTTAAACTAGAGGAGAGGGAGGAGGAGACAAATATTACCCAACCTAGCATACTTAAACACAAAGATAATAATCATCAAACTGAATGCGTATTGAAAGTCACCCATGTGCCTGTCTGTACAAAGTATTCAAATACAATAAATGAAGCTGAGGATTTAAGAACATTAGGTAACTCTAAAAAAGCAGCTATAGAGAATAAAGAACTCAGGGTCCTGTTGCTAAATGCAAGAAGTCTCTCAAACAAAATGGATGAATTAGAGCATACCCTAAAGACAATGAAAATTGATGTTTGTGGAGTAACCGAGACTTGGTTTCCCAATAATGAATGGCGTACAAGTATACATGGTTATAATACATTTCTTAAAAATAGGAAGGACAAAAAAGGAGGTGAGGAAGCATTGTTTGTTTCAGATCACCTTAAAGGACACCAAAACTACCTATACCAGTCTGACATAGAAACAATATGGGTAAAATTACTACTAAATGATAACACCATAACAATTGGACTGGCGTATCGCCTCCCCTAATTTGGAAAAGACTGAAAATCAGCTTTTTTTAGATGAAATAGAAAATCTAGAGGTCAAAGGTGATTTTCTTCTGATGGGGGACTTTAACTTCCCCAATATAAACTGGTTAAATTATGAAACCAGTGGAAAAATTGAGAAAAGCTTCATAGAAGTTACCATATAACATGACCTAGAACAATTGGTTAAATTGCCAACAAGAAATAATAGTATATTAGATTTGATATTAACCAATATTAAGAGCCTCAGTTCTGTACCCAAAATACTTCCCCCTCTTAGTGACAGTGACCAGAATATGGTTCTACTCAAATTAACCCAAACTACTAAAATAATTAATGGAAAATCTATATTCAGAAATTTTGCTAAAGCAGATTATGCTAAAATTAAAAATTATCTGAGTGAATGGAACTGGAAAGAAGCCATGAGAGAATGCAGTCTCGAAGAAACATGGGAGAACATCAAAAAAGAAATGAACTGCTGTACTGTCACTTGGGTACCATGAAGATCCAAATCCAACAGTAATAATAATCATAAGATTCCTCCCTGGTGGAACAAAAAATTAAGGAAATTAAAAAACAAAAAAAGAGCACATTGTAAATATAAGCAATCCAATATGGTGACTGACCTGAACAGATTTAAACTATTAGCAAAGAAAACAAAAAAGCAGATCTGTATGGCTAAACAAAAGTTAGAACTTAATCTGGTTAGAAAAAGCAGGGATAACAGAAAGCAGTTCTACAACTACTGTATATAGGAACAATAAAAGGTGCACAAAATGGAATTGGTCCACTCACTTCAAATGGTGAAATATGGGATAATGAGGCTGATATGGCTAAGATACTAAATACATATTTTTCAAGTGTTCTTAAAACAGACAGTAGTGTAGGGCTGGACACACTGAATACATGTGGCCCCTTGATTGCCTTCACTGAACAACAAGTTCAGGATGCCATTGGTCAGTTAAAAATTGGATCCTCCCTGGACCGGATGGTATAAATCCACTCTTTATTAAAAAAGTGAGCAATGAGCTCCTGGGCCCACTAACGGCCTCATTCAATATTTCTATCAATGAAGGTAAAACCTTGGAAGTGTGGGGGAAAGCAAATATAACTCCAGTTTTTAAAGGGGGAAATAAACAGAATATATGTAGCTACAGACCAATTAGTCTTATATCAATTATTTGTAAATTACTTGAGCGACTAATACAAAATAAAATTGTTGAACATAGTAATAACATTAATAGTCTTGATATAGCAAAACACGGATTTACAACAGGTCGGTCATGCTTAACCAACTTGATTAATTTTTTTTGATCCAGTCAGTGAGGCTTTGGAATAAGGATTGCCAGTTGATGTGGTTTTCTTAGATTATGCAAAAGCATTTGACACTGTCTCTCATAGAGTGTTAACAGAACAACTTCTCAGAACTGCTCTGGATGGTAAAATAATGAAGTGGATAGATTCATGGCTAAAAGGTAGACAGCAGAGAGTGGTTATTAGAGGCATGAATCTGAGTGGATGCAGGTGACCAGTGGGGTGCCCCAGGGCTCTGTACTGGGTCCTCTATTATTTAATATACTTGTTTCTTCCATGCAAATCAGTAGTGGTATCTGGATTAGTAAATACGCAGATGACTGCAAAGCCAGATGCATTGTAAATAGTGCTGAGTCAATTAATAACCTGCAAAGCAACTTAAATAATTTATGTAATTGGGCTAACACTAACAAAATGAGTTTCAATGAAAAAAATGCATGGTAATGCACATGGGTAAAAAAAAATATCAAGGTGCATTATGTGATGAATAGTATTCAAATAGCAACAACCATAGAGGAAAAAGACCTGGGTGTTATAATCACAGACAACCTCAAATTTGATACCCACATAAATAGCATGGTTAAAAAATGCTACAGTATCTTTGGTTGTATCCAGGGTACATAAGAAGCAGACATACTGATGTACTATTACCCCTGTAAACTACTCTAATCTGACCCCATTTAGAATATTGTGCTCCTTTCTGCATGCCAACAACTGTGGGGACCAAAAAAATGGTTGAAAGAGTCCAACGCAGAGTCACCAAAAAATCTGTAGTGTGAAGAATAAAGACTACAGTGACAGACTAAGAATTCTTAATTTGTATTCCTTAGAATATAGGGCACTAAGGAGGGACCTAATTTTTGTATTTAAGGCATTCCAAGACAATTCACTGTTAGCTACTGTTTGTCTTGAAAAACAAACAACACACAACACCAGGTCCCATAATTTACAACTCAAGACTACTACAAGTAGAACAATGAGGAGGAAAAGATGTTTCTCACATAGAGTTCCACCGATATGGAATGCGCTACCAAGATATGTAATGATGAGCAAGACATTAGAACAGTTCAAAATAAACTTGGATAACTATATGGATAAAAATAAATTTAACTTCTATCACTGATCAGTGATGGCGGGTTCGTAATGGGCCTTCGGCCTCTAGAACCTGTACAATTCTATGAATCTATGAATACGAAACAATAGTTTTTGGGAGACGTTATCCATAATATCCATTTTATTTAGGTAATACATGAATACACATTTATTTCCGTATATAGTATACCATTTATGAGATAGAGTTATACTACAGAACGCTGATAAGAGGGGGGAGCAGGAGTAAGAGAGGGTTACTGACAGTCACAGGCTGAAGATTCTAACAGAAGAGCTTTGAGACTAGTCTTGAAAGGACCGATCCTGAGCTCCAGGGAGATGGGGGGGCCATTGAGCTAATGGGGGTCTCTGTATAAAAAGGCTCTTTGACCAAGGGATGTTCGACAGTGGGGGACTAGTAGGAAGGTCCTAGTAGAGCTACAGAGGTTCTGACCAATGGGGCTGGTTGAATGAGGCTATACAGACCAAGCGGGGCTTGCCCAAGGTGGATTTTCTTGGCCAGGAGGCAAGTATGGTACCTAAGACGGGTGTCAAATGGCAACTATTCAGCAAACTTGCAGAGATTACAGGATTGTGTCTGTCTGTCACAATCTGTGACCAGTCTGCATGCTTTGTTGAGGGCGACTTTAATGCGTCACAATGCAGTGGGGTCAGCAGTGCCATAGATGACTATGCCATAATCTACCAGGGAGAGGACAGAAGAGATAACAGCCAGATGGATAGCCATCGGGGGAAGGCAGTGTTTGTGATGGTACAGAAGTCCGAGTCTGGAGTTGATAGCGGAGGACAGTTGTTGGATATGTGCATGGTAGGTGAGGGATGTGTCAAGAATGACACCTAGATATTTGAATGACTCAACCAGCTCAAGTGGGGATCCTAGTGAGGTAATGATGGTCAGTGGGAAGTCACAGTGAGGACTCCAACGGTGGGCAAAGATCATTGATTTTGTTTTCTTATAGTTTAGAACTAAGCGATGGGAACTGAACCATGTCTCAGCTTCAGTGAACACTGGAGAGAATCGGGGCTGGGGTGGCTCCAGAAGATTACCGTGTTGTCCACATAGAGCAGACTTTTTCCAGGGCTCAAGCTGGGGAGGGAGTTTAGGAAGAGGCTGAAGATGAGGGGTCCCAAGACAGAGTCTTGGGATACTCCTGAACGGACCTGGATGCTGTTTGATAGAGTGGAGTTGATTTTCATCTGCTGGGATTAGTCTTAGAGGTAATCTTTGAACCAGCTTATTGTTTTGACTGAGAGCCCGAGGGAGGGCAGGGAGGCTAGAAGCATAGCATGATTAACAGCATTGAACGCCTTTGTGAGGTTGATGTACACTGACCCCACAAGGTGACCATGTTCAAGGGCACCATGGATGTAGGAGGAGTTTTCTAGGAGGGCAGTAGTGGTGCTGTGGTCCTGGTGGAAGCCATCTTGTTCGGGGCACAGTAGGTTATGTTTAGACAGAGGGTCCATCAGCTGATCAGCCACAATTTTTTGAGGGCCTTGGAGAGGGGAGGAAGAAGGGAGATGGGACGATAGTTATTGGGGGACAGGTGGTTGCCACTTTTGAAAATAGGGGTGATGATAGCTCATTTCCAGAGGGTGGGGAATTGTCCTAGGCTGAGGGGTAAGTTCAATAGTTTGGGTTGTAGGACCTCCTCGAGAGCTAGACAGAGGAGCTTCAGGTCAATGGAGTCACAACTGACATGGGACTTGGCAAGGGCTTTGGAGAGGTATCTCCTAGCCTCCCACATTGAGATGATTCAGAGGTGAAAAAGGGGGATGTTTGAAGGTGGGCTGCAACCAGGGATGGGATCTAGTGGGGTGAAGAAGTTGAGGGGAGGCACACAACTGAGATCAGAGAATGTGGTGTTCAGGGTGTCTGCAATGGACTGGGGGGTCCTGTGTTAGGTTATCATTAACTGAGAGCTGGGCAGGGGGGTGGGGGGGTGGCAGATTTCCCATTTAGTTCCTTTATGTTTTTCAGAAATATCTTCCTGAACCCCAGGTGGAGGACAGTGCCTGTTGATAATGGGTCACCTTGGCTTGGCGAATGGCCCAGGTACATTTGTTTCTGGCCTCACGATATCGTTGTCTATCCAGTTGGAGTTGTGAGTCTAAGGCCTTATGCCAGAGATTATCATGGTGTTGCATTTGGTCAAGCAGCTGTTGAGATATCTAGCAGTTTTTAGTGATTTGTTTCGAGAAAGGGGAAAGATGTCACAAGTGGCGTTGAAGGTATTTATTAAGTGGGAGAGAGCGGTATCAATTAGTTGGGTGCTATACATGGGGGACCAGTTGGAGTTAGTTAGGTAGGTTTTGAAGTGTTGAAGCATACCCTTTTTTAGGCATCTACAGTAGGAGACAGTGGGGGGAGCAGTAGGTATTTTATTGGACCATAAGCAGGTTACTGGGCAATAGTCGATAAGGGCGTCTGGGAGTACTGAGACTTTAGTGATGTTGTTGGGGCAACTGGTTAGAATAAGGTCCAGCAACGAGGAGGTTCCCGATTTGTCATTTGGCATGGTAGGAGACAGTATAACCTGAGTAAGGTCAAGAGCAGCAGCCGAGTCCTTATAGGGAACGGAGAATGGGGACAGCCAGTTGACATTAAAGTCCTCCATGATGATAACTTCACTGCTGGAGGGGAGTTGAGAGATACAGGACATGACTGAAGGGAAGGTAAGTCTCTGATTATGCGGTGGGATGTAGACAGCCATGACATATAGTGTTTTGCCAGGGTTGCCAAGGAGTATCTTGGCTGTGAGTATTTGGGCGCCATGCTCGGGGGAAGGTGAAGTGGCAGCGACTGGAGGGTGTTTCTAATGTAGAGGGTGCAGCCACCACCTCATCTACACAGTCTGTCAGCATGGAAAAGGGAGTAGCCAGGTAGGGTCATGGCCAAGTCTGGGGTGTCATGGGAGAGCTATGTTTGGATAGGGCCAGTATGTCTGGGGAGTGCTGGGCTTGCCACCTTTGGAGTAAGGTGAACTTTTTTTGCAGGCTATATATGTTAATAGCAGCGAGCTGGAGCCCATACATCCTGTTGCTAGCGGGGAAGCATGGGAGAGTCGGCCCAGGATTAGGGAGAATATTTCCAGATAGGAGGAGGAGGGCATGCGGAAGTAGGGCTGCCTTAGCAAGTTTGCATTTTGGGGGTGTGGGGCATCCGAAAGGGGAGGGTATTGCGGTAGAACAGGGAGTGAGAATGGAAAGGGTGAAATGAGCAAGGAAGGTGGAGGGGAAGGGTGGGGGGAGAGTGGATGGGACTACTTGGGGTGAGCCACCCCTGCTTAGTGAGGCTGGAGGAACCGCAAGGTACATGGAGGGGGAGGGGAGTTGAATGCTTGGAGTGAATGGATATTGTGGGAAGACGACGTTTGGAGGATGGTGGAAGGGAAGTAGGCCACAGATGAACAATAGTAGGCTCCAAAGGTGAGGCATAGAGATGGAAGACCAGAGGGATGGGCTAAGATACTTAGTGCAAGGGAGAGAGATGGTCTGGTCACTTAGTACACTGGTAGGGATGCTGACTCCAGAGTAGAAGGTACTGGGATCGAATATCCGGCAGGGAGGAAGCACATAGGTACTACAAGAATGTGTTGTCCCCTGGTGGCGATGATTGATAACCTGCTGATGGAAGAGTGGGAACTTAGAAAAAAGTGTAAGGGGAGGTCACGTGACTAGTGACAGCAATAAAAAAATGGTCCGGCCTTGGGTGGGTGGGGTGGGGGAGTGGCTGGGGAGTCAATGTGAAGCATCAGGTTTGGGGGTGGATGAGGTCGATGGGAGTCGACATGAAGCATTGATGGGTAAACACCCTTCTAGAGTGTGCTGAGAGATGGAACCCTCAGAAACAAGCAAGCTACAGGGAGAGCTTTCTTTACCTCTTCAGGCAGATCCAAACCGTCCACTCCCAGGGAGCCGTTGACTGTGTGTGTGTGTGCTGTCTAGGACATCTCTTCAGGCATATCCAAACCATCCTCTCTTAGGGAGCTGTTGGCTATGTTTGCACCATGGAGCCATGCATTTGCACTCTGGCATCCAGGAGTGGAAGTGCTGCCTGTGGCAGTCATCTCCACTCCAAGGAGGAAACATACACCATCCCATTCTAGTTGCAACTCTTACAGCAGAGCCAGTAAGTGAGGTGACATTAAGTGTCAGCATCAACACCTCAGGTCACAGGAGAGCTGCTAGCAAGGATATGTTAATTTGGAAGGGGAGACTCAGATGCATGTATAATAATGAATGTGGATGAGTGTGTACATTTCAGGATAGGGAAAAGAGCTTAGACTATGGGGAAAAGGGCTCTGTCAGGTAGCATGGCCCCACCCTGGCTCCAAGTGCAGTTCTCAGGCCCTAGCTGGCTAGCTCCTTTTTGGTGTCCCATTCCCAAAAGCCACATGATAGGTGGGCCCTGTGGTAGAGGGAAAACCCCAAAGCAAAGTCCAATGTTTGGTTTGGGTTACAGTAGCATGCAAGTGAAATGATGAGATGGGGCCTGTCCAACAGAAGCCAAATGAGAAGAATAAAAAGAAAAGTAAAAAAAATAAAAATAAACAGTTAAGCAAATTAGGTGATACAGTAACTGTATCAATGATTTTGCACCATGTTCATATGATATCCTGTGCGGTGTGTGATCTCATGCGGGAGCATTAGGGGAGAGCGTCCAGTTTAGCACCGGGGGAAGACGGCACAAGTAAATTAAAAAAAGAAAAATCTACAAACCTATTATAAATCACTCAAGCTAAACATGAATGATTTATGTAAGGAATAAGGCATGATGAGGTGTGGTTTATGGCCTGATAAAAGCATGTCCTAGGTGCGTAATGAGGCATGAGGTGGTTGCGTCGAGTCCCTTTATCACCTGGGAAGTGCTCTTATCAGGCCATCAACCACACCTCAGAGTGTCTTATTCTGCTTATAAAATGGGCCCCCAGTAAAAAAAAGTGAATTAAAAAATGCACATAAAAAGTACAGTTAAAAAGAGTTAAAATATGACATCATAGGAAAAAACAAAAAAGTAGTCCTTGTCATTCACTGTATTGTAGTGGCCATGTTTGATTTTAAAAAGGTAGGGGGCTGTGGTGTCTATCTGTTTCTCCTCCCCCTCACACACAATCCTTTAGAATATGCATTTTGTTTTTTTTCCTGTTTTTTGTTCAGGGAGTAAATTAGTTTTAAAGGAGTGGGAACGAGCGTGTCCCTCGCCAGCCACTCTATTTAGTGCTTTTTGGCTGCTCGTTCTGCCATTATATTTAAAACTGGAATGTAAAAAAAAACCCCAAAAAAACCCATTCTTGTTTGAAAGAGCCGGAGGAGTGGGTCTAGTGAGCCCCTGGAAAAAATGAGTAAATGCCCAGTGAGGTCTAGTCTGAGGAGTGGGAGCGAGCGTGTCCCTCACCAGCTGCTGTATTTAGTACTTTTGTAATAGTGCTTCCCCGATCATGATTTCAGCTGCTCACTATACCTGCTGTTTTAGATGTGCAATTTGTTTAATTTTCAGTTTTACATAGTTGTTTTATTTTACAACTCCTGACGAGGAGCGGTTTCGGGAATATTTGAAAGCCGCATCGTGGTAGCACACGCTCAACACTCAGTGGATTGGGGTGGCTTTCTGAGCAGAAGAGGTGACAGCTTCATATTTTAAATGAGCCATTCAAAAGGTTTTTGTCCATGGTCTCAGTAGTAGGATGCTGTGCAGTGTAAAACGTGGGTGTTGTAAGATAAATTGTGTTGTGGGGGGGGAGGGTATCACTGCTCTCATGGTGCTGTTGTGGTCCCTCACATTGGAGCTGAGGAGCTGTAGCAGGAGAGTGGTGGCATGTAGTAATTTTATCATGTACTGCAGTTTGGTTGGCACAAATAGTAGTGCCCGTTGTACGGTTATGTTCTGATAAGGACACAGCTGAAAAAGGCTTTCAGCCAATCAGATTTCAGGAATTTCTTTGCACATTTTATAAAATAAGCTTATAGGGCCTCTGAGATTGTCTCTTATGTTATAAGAGACAACTCTCATGAGGGCTGGACAGACAGAACTGCTCAGCTTCACTTTGCGGTCCTCTCACCCAGACCTCTTGCTTGGTGTCTCTTATGCCATAGGAGCCACCCCGCAGATGTCCTTTTAACTTACATAATGGACATAAAAGCTCACTTTTCATTTTTGAAGTGGCAGTCCAGCCAAATACACGAGAACACTACGCTGTGATCAGCTCGTAGGGGTGGGTTGATGGGATGACAACAGCATAGTAATCTTACCTTATAGAAACACAGAAGGTGACAGCAGATAAGGACTGTGTGGCTCACCTAGTCTGCCTCCTTTCTCTACCTAATGCAATACTGCTCTGCGGCTTACCCTCTCTTTCTTATTGCGAGAATACGCATGTCTATCTCATACATTCTTGAATTCCCCTACTGTTTTTACCCCCACTACCTCCACAGAGAGGCTGTTCCAAGCATCCACTACTCTTTCTGTGAGTGTACTTCAGTTAGATGAGCTTCTTATAAACAGTATCATGCTTATTTCTGTAAAAAGCACATACTCCCAACCTGGGGAAAGTGGTTAAACAGGCCAAAGCTGAGGCTGGGCAACCCCCCAACCCATGGCTGCTTTACTTTAACTCATTGAGGCCCCAAGACACCTGTAGCTGGCAGCAGAAAAGATATTCCTGAGATATTTTAATGCTTCCAGACATCTTGCACTTTGTGCCACTTAGGACTTAGGATGTCTGAGGACGTCACCGCTTAAAACTTAAATATTTCACAAACCGAAGTGAGTAGAATTGACTGTATAGCACCATTGGAAAGGTAATTTTGTGCTGAACAACTTTGCTGCTGATACTTTGTGTCTGTCATGTATATTAGAAGATATTCGCATTTTTTGTATGGTATGGTGTGTATGGCTGACATTTGTCTCTCAAGCTTCACCTAGCCACCTTGAATAAAACAGAAAAAAGTACATGCATCATATTAGAAAAACAGCTTTTAGTACAAAATTAGTTTTGTACCTCCATCTAATGTATGGATGCTTAATTTGGTGTTGATATGTTATATATTTTCACACAAAAAATGGTTTACGTTGCCTTTTTTATTGAAAATTATTTTTTTCGCTATTTCAACCAACATAGAAAAAAATAGAAACTACTTATAATTAATTGTATAGCACCATTGGAAAGGTAATTTTGTGCTAAACAACTTTGCCACTTGTACTTTGTGTATAGCACTTACAGTTCATGAGGTATTCACATTTGTTTGTGGCATGCTGATTATGGCTTGATTTTGCTTAGGAGGCTCCAGGTTGCTCTATTAAAAGTATACAGGACACAAGTGGTGGAACTGTCAAAGAGCTCCTGAGGCCTCAGTGAGTTAATAGGAACTAGCACAGATGCAGCAGCAATTGGTCCCAACATCCAAAACTTTATGTAAGTACCCTTTGGGTGCTTACTAGTTAATTTATCAGTTGCTGGGGGTAGTTAAGCAGAGAGGGAGCTGATGGTGCCACTTAGTCTGGGATATGGTACTGCCTGCAGACGGTAGGTGGGGCTCCTCCTATAAGGGTGTAAATAACTGGGGTTTTAGTGCTATGGGGAGTCAGAGAGAGAGGGGCAGCGAGGGACCCAGGGAGAAGAGCCGGGCGGTCGGCCCACAAGTTTGACTGGAGGGCCGTGGTGGGGCCATGGGGTAGCCCATGATGATAGCGCTTATAAATGAGCAACTGTAGAAACAGCGGCTCATTTATAGCGCTATCATGATCCGCTACCCTGCAAGGATAGTGATAGAACAGCATTTAGAGCGACTGGAAGGGGAGGGATGGGGAGCTGTATGGGAGGGATAGGAGGGAGGGTTCAGGAGGATAGGTGAGCCTGCTGCAACCGAGCCAGCCCTGTGGTGTGGTGGTGAGGCTGGTTGGCTATGGTGCAGTAGGCACTGGGTTTGGGACCTGCTAGGGGAAATAATTTTGCAGCTGCTTGCGGCTGTGTACTTAATTTTAATTTTTTACAGAATTTTGCCCCCTCCTCAAGTTGCACCCCCCTGGAGTTGAGAATCCTTAGTAAGGGGGATGCGCGGGGCAAAGCCACCCACAAGGGTGTGTGGGGGGGGCACAGACCCCCCCACAAAAACACGTATTTCACCAGATGTCAGTTATCTAAGAAATGTATATCACCAAAATGCTTTTCAGTGATACACATTCGCAAAGATAGTGATTGCTGTTTTTTGATCATTATCATCACATGGAACCAGGCCATGGTGATCTTCTTTCCACCCCAGACCACCATCCTTGAAGACTCACGAAATGGAAAAGTGCCGGCTTGGGTTTAAGTGAGAGAGGTAACAAGGGAGCAGAGGCTGGAGCAAAGCAGAAGGGCCTATCGGTGCAATTGGGAGCCAAAGCCTGGGGAAAGAAAAATGAAAATGTAGGCCAGCCATGCAAACTTTGGCACCTTGGTGGGTAAGCATCGATAGAGCCTAGAAGCCCAAAAGAAAGTATTGTCTGTCTGTAGCTCAGCTGTTGGGCCATATTGTTTACTGTGCGTGAGCCTGTTATGGCAAATTGGACCTGGGGTGCGGCTGGAAGTGGAAGTCCAGCTGTCAATGGTGTAACGGTGACAGAGTTACCCATATTCCCCGGGTTGAAGGCTGCCGCAGAGTTGGGACCCCCGGTGTGGGCCACTTGTGGAGGCAGGGAAAGTCCATTTAGGGGAATAATGTTTGGGACCCCAGCGGGGTGGCAGTCCGTTGGGTGATCTGTGTGGCACTGGCAGAAGTTCCCCCTGATGAGTCAGTTCAGAGGTTGGAATCACTGCATCAGCAGAGCATGCTGGCTAGGACTGGGAATCGAGGTTTGGGGCACCCAGAACCCCCAAAATAATCCCAGTTACCAGCCGAGGCATCAGCAATTGGATTTTTGAAAGGGTTCTGATGGTTTGGTTCTTGCTAAAGAACATCCATTTAAAGTATGAAATAAGATCTAAAGGGAACGAGAAGTATGCTCCAGTAAGAAATAGCCCCCAGGGTTGGAGAAAGTGTAAAATCTCAAGAAGGTATAATATCAGGCTGGTGGAAATGAAGTAAGGAGAGTGTAAAGTTTTGGGACAGTAGAAACGTCTCATGCTGTCATAAGCCAAAGTATCCATGTAGGAATGGAAATTCCCGAAGAGAGAGTAAAGGAAAAGGCCAGTGATTGCTGCAGTGAGAGAGAGAGAGAGAAAGAGGACTAGAGAAAGAAATAAGATACGAGTCAGTAATAGGTCGCAATGTTTAAGCTATCTCATGTTTAGAGGCCTGTACGGCCCTAGAAATGCTGCCAGGAATTCTTGTCTGTATGACTGAAGGGAGATCTGCATGAAATAAATAGTCTGTTAGCACAAGAATCTGTTGCAGTAGATTTTCCAGTGATGTCTATGAAATCAACACACCGTTTAATACCCCCTGCTCAATGGAGCAGTTGTCTAAGTTTAATTAAATTGTTTGTTGCATTTTGATTCTGGAGTGGACATTGAACTTACTCAAAATGACTGTGCATGCCTGCCTTTTCCTAACCACCACTGCCCCACAGGTGAGAAGATCGGCCTAAGTACGGATCCTGCTTCCCCCTTCAGTGACTTCCAGTCACACTGATTCCAGAACCCAGGTAATGAGATATCTTTGCTTCAAATGCTTTGGACTGTGGTTGCTTGTGCTTGTCAAGTGACCCCCTCCCACCAGTGCACCATCTAATACCTCTAGACAGGGGTGGGGGGGGGTTACATTTACAAAGGATTGATCTGAATAATAAATCACTGTTGTTACCTTCACCATCCTTGCTGGTTACACTGATACCAACGCAGGCCTCGACAAAGTCCTCTGCTCCTATGTTAAATCCATCAGAAACTGTAGAAAAAAATGAAGAACTGCAAATTATTTGGACACTTGATAATGTAAATTTGTGGATGACAAAACTTGATAAGAATGTGATGCGACTTGATCAGGAAATGGATCAAATAACTGTGAGAACAACCCAAACTGAAACGAGTGTTCCATAAAACCTGGGGCATATCTCAGATTTGAGAAAGAGACTTGAAATTTGTGAGCAACAACTGTGTCTCTGGAGGCATGCTCAGGTGCAGAGATAATGGGGCAAACAATGATCAGTCACAAAATGGAATCTATGGAAAATCAGATCAGATACAGGAATACAGTATGTATTGTGAATAAAGGAAAAACAACAACATTTAAGTTAGAAGAGAAAGGCAGTGCCTCCTGTGGTATGCTGAACAGCATGGTATTGCACTGGGACAGCTGCAACACAACAGGTGCATTTTGATTGATCACATACGCAATAAGACACGATGAGGTGTTGGATGTGCTGCCACAACCACAAACCTAGGGGCCCAGTAAGGCACAAGGCCACAGGCTGAGTTTCTTCAGCCCCTGGAAATGTGATTGTGGCAACAAAACCAACACCTGGAGTGTCTTATTGTGCTTATAAAACGGGTTTTGTGTTAAGAATGAGAAAGCAAAAAAACAAAATACAAACTTAAATATGTTAAAAATCAGTAGTTTGGTGTGAAATGTTCCCTCCACAGATAGGCTCTCACTACAAGATGCATGTACTAGCTTAAATTGTGCTGTGTGAGCCATTATGGTGTGTGTGCTTTTTGCGTGAACTATCTCTTGAAGTCATCCCTTCCCCGTTATGTTACTTTTTTTTTTTCCCAAGTACAAAAAAAAAACTCAATATTGTTTTACTTTGCGGATTTGACTTGGGAATAATTAGCTTCAGGTATTTTAGTTCAGTGACTGAGTGGATCAATCCAGGTAGTAGTGTGAATGAAAGTGAAACCAGGATTAGCGACTGACCCATCAAGGAGCTGCACACTGATTTTTTAGTAATTGAGCAACATTGATACTGGTACTTTTTCATACTCACTGGTTGTGCTGTCCCAATCCAATTGGTAAGAACATGATTCAACCAATCAGGATACAGGATTCTTGTACCAATTTTTTAATCTGTAATAATCAGACTTGAAGATGTTCTGAAATGTCTCTAATCAACTAGAGCTGCCATTAGCCAGCAGCTAGGGAGTTGTGATCTTGTCTGTTCTTGACGTCCTCCAGGACTTTAACCAACCACCAGCAGATCTGATTAATTAAGCAGCAGAAGCTGCTATCTGGGACTTGTGTTGAGCTCTTCTCAGTGCCCAGAGTGCTCATTGGAGGGAAGGACATTGCTTGTAATAATCTCTTGGAGTCCCAGTGATCCCACCTTGCAGCGGTCCCAGCATGAGTGGCACAGCAGGAGTGGTAGTCCTTGAGGGAAGTCCCCAGAAGGGAGAGGCCCAGATACCAGGGGACTCTGTCCAACTGCAACCCTGCAGACTGTAAGTGCACTTTGCAAACTGTAACTCTGATTCCACAGCCACTCGACCATGTCACCTGTAATTTAGGAGGGCTTAGGTGGGGCTATTATATTTAATCTGCACTGCCACCTAATCATATTATTTTCTGTTAAAGAGTGATTAAGATGGGTTCTGTTTTCAGAATTTGTTCTGCCACTTGAGTTTTTTACCTTCTTAATTTGCATGGGCCTGTTTATCAACCGCTACTGTGTGCCTTGCTTCTGTGTACCTGTTATTGTTAGCTACCCTGGTGGTATTACCTTGCTTTTAGTACCCCACTGCTCCCCTGACCTCCTCCCTATCTGGGTGAGACTTACATCCCCTGTAACCTCCCTGTCTGGGTGAGGCCTACATCTCCCCATAGCCTCCCTATCTAGGTGAGATCTACACCCCATAGCCTCCCTATCTGGGTAAGGCCTATACCCCATAGACCCCCTGCCTGGGTGAGATCTACACCCCTTAGCCTCCCTATCTGAGTGAGGCCTATGTCCCCCATAGCTTCCCTATCTTAGTGAGGCCTATGTCCCCCATCGCCTCCCTATCTGAGTGAGGCCTGTGTCCCCCATTGCCTCCCTATCTGAGTGAGGCCTACATCCTCCATAGCCTCCCTATCTGGGTGAGACCTACAGCCACCCGTAGCCTCCCTATCTGGATGAAGCCAACTACCTCACATGTACTTCCTAGTTATGGCATTGAAATTCTAATTCTCTGCCTCATCTATAATGCTGCTCCCTTCCCTTACTCTCCTCCCCCTCTTTTGTCCCCTCGCCTCCATCCTCCCTTCCACTGCCCCATTCTTACCCTTCATCTACATTCTCCCCCTTTCTTTCTCCCCTACCCTTCATTCCTCCTCCCTTCCTTCCTTCCTACCCAGTTCCCCCTGGTGTCCTGGGTGTTGTCTCCTACCATCTGTTTGACTCCACCTTGAAGCTCTCTGATGCCTTCAGCCACTTCCCTCCCTCATCTTTCCCCTTCTCAACCTCCTCCTCACCTTCCAAACAGCTCATTGGTTCCATTTTGCTCCTTGTTTCATTGCTGCTTATGGTGGAAGGTGACGCTGGCCTCATGGCCCTGTCCCCATTTCACCCTCGCAGCTCCAAAAAGGACTGAGGGTGGCCCACCTCAACATAAGCTGGATCAGTTACATCCCCTCATGATCAATCTCCAGTCAGATACCTTAGTTATCTTGGAGTCTTGGCTCTCCACCAAGATCTAAGATTTCTCATTTGCTCTCCCTGGTTACGTTGTAGGTGGGCAGGATCAGCCCAAGAGGGGTGGTGGTATAGCAGTCTACCTTGCAACCAGTGTCCAGTTTGAACCTGTGCACTCTGCTTCTTCCTTCTGCCTATGAACTGCTCCCCTCAAACTCTCTTTCCCCTTCCCTGTCCCTATTTTTGTAGCAGGGATCTACTGCTGTCCTTGCTTGACCCCTGCATCAGTCACTGAGCCTCTCTCCTCTGTCTCTTCCCTCTCCTCCAGTGGGCAGTTGCACATCCTTTGTGACTTTGATATCACTTGGCTCTTTCCCTCCTCCCATAAATTTTGCCAAAACATAAAATCCCTCCAACTAACTCAGTTGATTTTGGACCCCCATGTCAACCATAAATCCTTAAACCTTTCCATCCTGGACTGGGTCCTCTCCTCCCACCAACACCATATCATGGATGCAGGTATTCTCCTGGATGCCCTCAGTGACCACCATGTGGTCTACTATGTGTACAAGATCTGCTGACCTAAAGATCTCCTTAAATTTATCCTGCTTCAGTCCTTCAGGTTACTGGACTTGTCCTCCCTCTGTGCTGTCCTGTTTGCCATTGACTGATCCCCTATTTCAGCAGCTACCAACATGAATTCTGCACTCCATTTCTTATAGTCCAAATTCATGGCTGCCTGGGACTAACATGTCCCCTTCAGGAATACCAGAGTCAGGGGATTTCACTTTCCCGGGATCACTGCAGAGTTGCTGGCCTGCTTTTGAGCCAGAGACGTAGCCTGGCAATCCTTCAGGATAACTGACTCCCCTGCTGACCTAACCATCAGACCCTTGGCAATGCCTGTACCAAAGCCATCAGACTTGCAAAATCCAAATATTTTGCACCCACTCTCTAAAACAATGTGTATCCCCCCAAGTTTTGGAAGGTTACCCACTCCCTTTTCTCCTGTCTGACCCAGTTTTTCTCTGCACCATTCTCAAGGTAGTTAGTCTCTCTATCTCCAACCCTACTGCCATTGCCTCTTCTTTCACCTTCTGTGCCCAGTCCCTCCTCTCCTCCTTCCCCCACCTGTCATTGAGGTGCAGGTCAGGAAGCATAGGAAAACAAGGAGCAGTTATAAAATTCACAAGTAGCATTTTATTATTATTAATAACAATAGCATAAAAAAATAAAATTGTACAGGACAGCACCCATACAGGCAGTTCCAACAAAACGAAAGCCTTCATCTGAAGGCATCTCTAATTCTAAATTTCAGTCACTCTCTTGACTCTCTCCAACAAAAGATTGCTGGCTTTATATATATATCTATCTATATATCTATATCTATATATATAATGTCTTTTCCTGGCAATTAACTTCTGCATCCTGAGCTCGTTAAGATACATGTCCTGTTTTCACATAATGTCCTAAAACTTTGTCCATTTCTTTCCTTGCAGGTGCAACAAAATAGAACATTGTGTCCCAGAACTGATCTCCTGCTGACAGCTCTGCAAATGAGCTTGTGGAGGTCAGACTGCATCTCTAGGTTAACCCCCTGAGTTCTCAATAAATTTGCCTGGGGAAGTCAAACTGCATCTCAAGGTTGACCCCCTGCATTCCAAATATATTTTTGCAATCATTCCAACAATATAACTATATACATTTTTAAACCAGAGAATGCAGTTTCACACTTAGATCCACATTTATTTCTATAACCACAGAAAAGCAAGGGGAAGAAAAGATAAAAACAGCAAGAAATAGCAAGTGAAGGCAAGGAGATAGCTGGAGGGGGAGACTCATGAGACTGTCAGAGTGATCAGTTCCTAGGTCTCACAAGAAAATTTGATTGCGTAATCAGACAGACAAGAGACAGAAGAGGAGAGGAAAGAACAGATTCATGATTTTAACTCTTTCTGCATAACAAACTGGACATGGTCTTATTCAACTGAGTCTCATACCACCCTCTTTAAGAGGGAATCTGTTTTTTTAAAATCAGGTTTCCAAAACTTTCTTTTAATTCTCTTCTAATATTACCTACAACCTTTACAGTTTTGCACATATACAGTATCCCTTTTTCCATAACAACCAGTACAGCAAACCATTAAGTTTAAACCCACACATTTTTTTTTTACCTTCAGAATTCTCACTTCTCAGTTCCTGATTCATATCTTGGTGGAAGATCAACATTGACATTCTCTTTTCCAGATTTGTGCATCACTTTGAATCTAAATGGCTGTAGTGCCAAGTACCACCTTGTGATTCTGGATTTTTTATCCTTAATTTGGTTAAGCCAACAAAGAGGAATGTGATTTGTTATAAGTACAAAGTCAACCCCTAGCAAATAAAATTTAAGGGACTCTATGGCCTACTTTGCCGCAAGGCATTCCTTTTCAATGGTGGAGTACTCTGTTGTGCAATTTACTACCGATATATAGAATGGGATATTCCTTCCCCTCTATATTCTGACTCAAGACTGCACCTAGGCCTACTTCAGATTGGGCTTCTTAAAACAGCGGCTGAACATAATGCAGCCTTGATGGCCTGAAAAGCCTCATCACACTCTGGGGTCCATTTCACATTATTCAGGCACTGTTTCTTTGTGAGTTCGGTGAGGGAGGAGTAGCTAATTGGGCAAAGTTGGTAATGTATCTCTGACAGTAACCAGCCAGCCCTAAAAATGACCTGAATGTTTCTTTGTTTTAGGGACAGGTCTGTCTTAGAAATCTCTGGCTTTACTTCTTCATTTCCCAAAACATAACCCAATATCTGGTTTCCTGTGTGCCCAATGCACATTTGGTAGGATTAATGGTCAGACTTGCCTTTTTGGTAGATTGGATAACTGCTCGTAGGTGTTCCAGGTGGCTTTTCCAGTCTGGACTGTAAACCATGACATCATCTACAGATTGGATGAATCTTGATGCCATTCCTGACACAAATGCTGTGGTCGATTTTTTTGTTAACACACTTATTGAGTTGCAAAAAAAATATTTTACTGTGTTGACAAAAAGAGTCAGGGGAACTGGTAATAAATGGATTTCATCTGAACTTTTTGATTTAATGAGGAAAAGAGACAAATTGTGGACAATATATAAGACGACTAATGGTATTACTGAATTTAATAATTATTGTGAATTAAGAAATAAATGAAAAGATGTAATACGTCAAAGTAAATATGCTTACTTCAAGAATATCCAAACTGGTTCACAAGGTGAGCCTAGAAAATGTTGGGCCTTGGTAAAAATATTGTTTGACCCATCTAAAAATACAACTCATGGAGTCATTAAAAACAATGGTTTAAATTTAATCAATCCTAAAGAAGTCAGTGACTTATTTTTGCTAAAATTCACCAACCTCAAAACTTAGAGTTGACATAGATTGTAAGGTACCAAGGCTTGCAAGGTTGCTAATCCCTCATTGGGCTATACCATTGTATTTTTGCTAAATAAATGCAAAAACAAGTTTTAAAATTCCTAAGACAGTTGCCTGTAAATAAAAGCTCTGGATTAGAAGGACTTGAGCCTAGGTTTTTGAAGATGATAGCTGCATTTATTTATCAACCATTGACAGCCATTTTCAGTCTTTCATTAAAGACTGGTGAATTTCCTCAGATTTGGAAACAAACAATAATCAAACTAATACCAAAACCAGATTCAGTACAGGACCCTGACAACTATTGTCAAATATCTATTTTGCCTTCTTTAAGTAAACTGTTAGAAAAGATAACAAATGAACAAATTATGGAATACCTAGGGCCAATGGACTTCAGTCTCCATAGTAGCATGGCTTTCAAAAATCTTTTAGCATGGGTACTGCCTTGGCATGTTTTACAGACCACATCATAAGGGCCATGGATCTTGACAAATTAATGTGTACATTCTTTGTAGATTTGTCAAGGCTTTTGATCTTGTGGATCATTTCATACTGCTCCAGAGACTGAAAGAAATTGGCCTGGCAGAATCTCACTTAGGTGGTTCCAGTATTACCTCGCAAACCATCCGTTGAAGGTTAACTCTGGTGGAACTCTGTCCAATACACACATTTTGGTCCATTTTAGGACCCCTATTATTCTCCTTATACATTGATCCATTTTCAAAGATTCTAACAAAGTCAAATTTGTTATTGTATGCTAATGATATTATTCTTTTCATGAGTGCAGCATCAGTGGATGAAATTAATTTCTCCCTGAGCTTGATTTTGCAGCCCTGAATTGTTGGCTGTTGCAGCATCATTTTATGTTAAACACCAAGAAAACTCAGAGTATCATATTTGGATCAAAACTTAAGTTAACCAAATGTCAACCAATGAAAATATTTGACTTGGCCAGAATGATGCTGCAACAGGTCACAGAAATGAAGTACTTAGGGGCATTACTTGATTCAAACTTGACCTTTTCAGCTCATGTAAAGAATACAGTTAAACTTGTAAACCAGAAGTTGGGTACCTTATATAGATAGACTCAAGGACTGCATAACCAGAGAAGCTAGGGAATCAATTTCAAAAAATGTACTTCTGCCCACATTATATTATAACTCATTTTTATTTACTATGTTAACAGGCAATGATTTAAGTTTAATCAATAGGGCATTCAATGCTGTTTGCTAATTTGTTACTTTAAAACCATACAATAGGCCACCAGGTGGCTCTGAGGGTTAAGGTGTGGGACGCTGCACCTCGTGCCATGCTGGTGACCTGAGTTCAGGAGAGAGCTTGGGAGCCGGGGGTTGGCAGGGGATGGTAGAGGATCGAGCACCCTTGGGTGGCTCTCCTCTCTGGGTGGGTGGGTGAGGGATAGCCTGGTGCACCAGTGGCTCCTGGTGGAGATCGGGAGTGCTGCAGTGCACAGGCTGCACACTACACAGCGTGGCTGATGCTGGTAGGGTTGTTGTGTGCCGTTGCATCAGACATGCCCACGCAGGGAGGGGTTGGTCCAAAAAAGAGGAAAAACCCTGCTCCATGGAACAGGTGATGGCACCTGTCCCCCATGCCCTCTGCCGGGCTTACCCAGACTGGCCTTCCAGTTCCTCCTGCCGGCCCTCGCCTGCAGCCAGAGACTGCCTTAGAAGAGCGCCCAAGAGGAGAAGGATGACCCACTCTGGATTGGTTAAACTGGGGGTGCTGGCTGCAGGGGAGTGGAGGAGAGAGGAGGTGCAGTTCTGGGAGCCTCAGGTGGGCAGGACATGGACAAGGATGCCTGACAGATGGTTCCCCAGGCTGCGACCAAAGTGAAAGAAAGTCGACAAAAAACAAACAAACAAAAAAAAAAAAAACATACAGTACCCATCAATGTATGTTATACAATGAAATTTGCTGATTACTACCAAAGTTAAAGAGATAGTGGTGCCAAAACAGTCAGATGGGAAATAATACAAATTTTAAGAAGTTGTCAGTTGTAACTTTTTTTTCTGAAGTGTTTTTCTTTTTCCTTTTGCTCATTAGAAAATCTTCTATCTGATAACATTGTGCTGGATGTGTGGAACAGCCCTTAGCCAGGTAGCTGACATACAGTGGCGTGAAAAAGTATTTGCCCCCTTCCTGATTTTCTCTATTATTGCATATTTGTCACACTGGATGTTTTCAGGTCTTTAGAGAAAATGTAATATTAGATAAAGGGAACCTGAGTGAACAAATAACACTTGTTTTTTTTTTTTAATTTCACTTATTTAATGAAAAAAGTTAACCAACACCAACTGGCACTGTGTGAAAAAGTAATTGCCCTTACACTTAATAACTGGTTATATTTAGCTGCAATGACTGCAACCAAACACTTCCTATAATTCAATATCAGTCTTTCACATCGCTGTGGAGGAATTTTAACCCACTCTTCCTCGTAGAACTGCTTTAATTCAGTAACATTTGGTAGGTTTTCGAGCATGACCTGCTCGTTTCAGGTCCTGCCACAGCATCTCTATTGGGTTTAAGTCTGGACTTTGACTAGGCCACTCCAAAACTTTAATTTTACTTCTTTTTAGACATTCTGATGTGGACTTGCTTTTGTGTTTTGGATCATTGTCTTGCTGCATGGCCAACTACGCTTCAGCTTCAGCTGACGGAAGGATGACCGACATTCTCCTTAAGAATTTTCTGGTACAGAGCAGAATTCATGGTTCCTTTAATTATGGCAAGTCATCCAGGTCCTTAGGCAGCAAAGCATCCCCACACCATCACACTACCACCACCATGTTTGACTGTTGGTATGGTGTTCTTACTGTGGAATGCTGTGTTTGCTTTACGAGACATTATGGGATCCATGTCATCCAAAAGTTCCACTTTGGACTCATCTGTCCATAGAACATTTTCCCAAAAGGCTTGTGGATCATCCAGGTGCTTTTTGCAAATGAGAGACGAGCATTTATGTTCTTCTTGGTTAGCAGTGGTTTCCCTTGCTATTCTCACATGAAGCCCATTTTTGCCCAGTCTCTTTCTGATTGTGGGGTCGTGAACACTGACCTTAGCTGAGGCAAGAGAAGCCTGCAGTTCTTTGGATGTTGTTTTAGGATCCTTTGAGACTTCCTGAATGATTTTACGCTGCGCCTTGGAGTAATTTTGGCAGGCCGCACTCCTGGGAAGATTCACTACTGTTCCAAGTGTTCTCCATTTGGAGATTATGGCTCTCACTGTGGTTTGATGGAGTCCCAGAGCCTTAGAAATAGCTTTGTAACCCTTTCCAGACTAATAGAAGGCAACACATTTTTTCTGATCTTTTCAGGAACTTCCTTTGATCATGGCATAATGTGCTTGTTGAATCTTTGTGCTCAACGCGTGACTCTGATGGTAGGGTCAAAATAAGTGAGATTTATATTGAGCAGGGCTGGCTGTAATCAAGCCTGGCTGTGTTCAATCAGCTGACTCTAATTAGCCCTTTAATTGCTGATTTAACTAGGGCAATTACTTTTCGCTGACAAGCTCCATAGTGTTGGTTAACTTTTTCATTAAATAAATGAAAAAGTAAAAAAAGTGTTATTTGTTCACTCAGGTTCCTTTATCTAATATTATATTTTGTCTAAAGACCTGAAAACATCCAGTGTGACAAATATGCAATAATAGAGAAAATCAGGAAGGGGGCAAATACTTTTTCACGCCACTGTATCTATATCTGTGCCCCCACTACATCATCAGCATTGTGATCTCACTGACAATGACATGACAGGTGACTGACCTGGCAGCTAGTGAGTGGCTGTTCCTAAGCAACAGTGATGTCACAGTAAGTAGGGTCACAATGCTGATGATGTAGTGAGGGTGGAATTGAGATATATATGTCAGCTGCCAGGCAGAGTGCTGTTCTACACATCACACCTACTAACATCAGATAAACAATCTTCTAATTAAACAAAGGTAAAAGAAAAAGTACCTCAGCTATAGAAGGTTTTGGTTGACTACTTTTAAAAACTAATATTAATTTTGGGCAGTACACTAGCTCTTTAAATTTTTTTGTGTAATTTAGGTTGTTCACTTGATAACATCTTGAGACTTAAAAATCTATCACCACTATTTGGTCGGATTGAAATTAAAAGTGAAGGTAGAGTATTAAGATCTTCCTTACATACACATCTAACAATACTTATGATTTCAACCTGTATGGGGGAGCATGCATTTTCAGTAGAGGCACCTAAACTGTGGAATACAATTGCAACAATCCTGTTTAAATGCAGATAGTCATGCAATTGTTAAGAGTCAGTTAAAATATTATCTAACGTTACAAACTAACTGTGAATGTTTTTAATGTTGTATTTACTTGTGCTGTAAGTTTGTATTGTATGTTGTATTCTGCTCTTCCAGCAAAGCCTCAATTGTGTTGGTTCCAGGTTATTCCTGAAAATGGGCCTTTGGCTCAGTGTATTTACCCAGTTAACAAAGTGAAAATAAATAAAAATGCAAATCTAGGTAAGCAGCACAATATCCAGTGTGAGTAGCTAAAAGTATATCCATGTACCGCTGGAATGTAGTGGGTGCGCTATGTAAACCAAATGGCATGGTGGTGAACTGATGGAATCCAATAGGAGTGGCAAATGCAGTTTTACCCTGGATTCTTTAGCTGCAGGAATTTGCTAGTAACCTTTGGTGAGAGCAAAGGTATGGATGTACTTGGCACTTCAAAATCTGTTCACTAAATCATCTATCCTGGGCATAGGATAACTGTTAAATTTGGACACTTGATTTAGTTCCCTAAAATCAAGGCACATTCTAACACCCCCTTCTTTTTTATTTACAGTCACCATAGGTGATGATGTGGTGAGCTATGCTACTGTCAGTCAGATGTACGGATATATGGTGTTATATTCTGTTATATTTTGTGTATGTTTAAAATGACACAAGGAATAATGGATAAAAGGGTCACATTGAACAAGGGAATGGATTGTTTTTCCAAAGGTCTGCAAATTCTCTGTGACCTAAAAGAAACTGGTTTTCCCAGGGAAGCTGGAAATTGCATTTCAAAAGAGTCTTCCTGGCTAACTAACACAGAGGTCCTAAATCTATCACCTGTAATAAAAATTGTCATTTGAAAAGCCAGGATGCTTCAGAAGACAGCATTGGGGTAGCTATTAAAGAGGAAAAGGGTTATAAACTCAAGAGATGTTAACAGCTAGCCCTGTCATAAAAAACAAAAAAATGTAGACTTCAAAGGACAGTGCTAGATCCCAGGAAACTGTCATGGTATAATTACATTGGTTAGCTAGCAGGATACTGGAATTGTAAGAGTCTGACTAATAAAGGTATGAGTCCCTTAATAAGAATTTTTGGGGAATACGCAAGAGTGACATTTACTGGTCCAAAAGTTAGGACCAGACCAAGACTTACAGACTGCCTTGGACCACAGGTATTTAAAACCCTCCACAGAGCGTTTTGAGGACACTTTGTTTTTGGACACTCTCCTGACCACACGAGAACAACTGCCAGCAGACACACAAGAAGCAAGACTGCTACAGAAAGGACTGAAACCTCTGAACAACCATTTATTTTTCTGGACTTCATTTCACTATGAATTTAAGGTAGAACTTTAGATAACTGTTATAATGTGTTTTTTTTTGTACATATCCACTTTTATTTGTGTTATTCTGTGACCGAAATTGTCCAAACCTGTTTGCTGTAATGTATGATAATATTTTGTTTAAGAAACCTGCCTGAGTGAGATTTCTATATTGTGTGTGTGATTGTGGGATGTTTCAATACAAATCTGTGACTAAACTGTTATTGCTAAGGAGTGCCATCATAAGCTACCAAATTGAACAAGGGTCAGAAAAGGGAAAGTCTGGGTAAAGATAGGGTAAAGATAGGGAGAATACCAAAGTCTCAAGGACAAATCTATGGGGATTTGAACCAGGTTGTTGCATGCCTTGTGGGAGAAGGAATTATCAGGGTTACAATGCTACCCCGAAGAGGTTGAAATGCCTGGATCTTCCCCCTTTGTGTAACAACCAAGAAGGGTTCAGATTTGGTTACAAGACTCGAGACTAGTTTTGTACCCTGATCCAGAGTAAAGAAGGGACCCTGGGACTTCATGGTGAGTATTTAGTTGTGAACTCAGTGAGCACTGTAGAAGGACATGAAGAGGGTATACCCTGTTTCCCCCTCCCTGTCATGGATTGCACTTGGGATGGGCACTGTGAGCTCAGTAGACCTGACCCTTAGAAGTGGGTTTGTGACAGATTTGGTGGTAGTAGTGGGATCTGAGAGATCTGGTAGCAGTAAGATTTGAGAGATACTGGTGGCACAGGCATAACAGTTAGATTTGAGGCCAGTGTATCAGATCAATACCAATCAAGCAATCAATCAATCTTTATTTTACCAGGCAAAACACCGTTGAGTGAACTCATTTTCAAGGTAGACCTGGGTAAGTACACATGGCCAGTACAACAATTTAAGGGGTACAATGTAGAGAGGATATAATCAGTACAAGTCTAGAATCACCAAATAATACCTAGATTCCACAACAATATAAACATCGTATACAACAGGATATGTACTGTACATCAAAATATACAGTATATACATGTACAGTAGTAACCACAGACACTGCCAGCTATTTCCCGAAATTTCTGTGATATTTCCAGAAATATCTGATGCTTTTTGCATTTAAACAGTAGGGGCAGCAGAGAGAAACTCTTCAGAAATTTTGCGAAATATCTGGAAATAGCTGGCAATGTCTGTGGCTACCACTGTAAGTCTCATGGGTAAGGATAAGGAGGGATATATATTGCTGAAAGAGTAACAGAAGGACAGCCAGGGGAACATGGGAGCTGGGGACAAAGCTCTTATATCAGACCTTCAGGAGAAGCAGTTACAGGAGTCTTTGAAGGAGTGTGAGTACAACGTTTGAACGTGGATAGTTTTACAAGGGTGGCCAAAAATAAACTGATAAACTGAAAACAATCCAAACACAATCAGTGCAGAGATTTGGAAAAAAAAATATTTGGTTACAGTATAAAGTTCCTTACCTGTTTACATTTTTTCAATGTAAGCTAGTGTAGTAGTAGTAGTTAGGGAAGAAGATGGCTTCCAACTACAGTGAATACATTACAGACTACCTAAGGCAGTTGTGTTAGGAAAGAGGGATCCAGTTCGAGGGACAAATCAAAAATAACCTTGTAGAGTCTCTTGTGGCAGCCAATAAGCTAGTAGCTGCCCAGGACCTTGAGTCACTGCCAGTGACTGAAAAGGCCAGAGCCTTGGCGTCGGGGTGCCAGGGTCCATCACAGAGTCCAGTCCTTGGGAGGAGGGCAGTGAGACCAGAGGGAACCCAGAGCCACAGCAGCATGGGAAGGTCACCACAGAACTGAGGCTAGAATGGATCAGGCTGCAGCTGGAGTTGAGGAAATTGGAGCTGGAATTCAAACAGAAAGTTTGAAGCACAGCAGCAGAGGGAGTTCAAACAGAAGAGGTTTGAACTGGAGATGCAGGAAAAAGAAAAGCAGCACCGGAAGGAGGCAGAGCAAAAGGAAAAATGGCTTCAGAGAGAGGCCAAGAGAGAGGAAAAAGAGTGCCAGAGGGAATTCAAACTGAAGAAGTTAAGACTTCAATGACAAGTGCCAGAGAAGTTAAGTGGCAGGGACAGACCTGAAACTCCAGGGCTGGGATATAAATTAAGTTCCAAATTAATAGCAGAATTTAAAGAGGGGAAGGATATGGATGCATTTTTGAATTTGTTTGAAAAGGTCTATATGCAGTCCAAGGTACCCAGGGAGTCCTGGAGCTTCCAGCTATCCCTGCTGCTTATGAGTAAAGGGTGTGAGGTACTAGGCCAACTGGATAATGATGATAGCCAAGACTATGAGAAACTTAAAGTTGCTTTACTTAAAAAGTATGAACCAACTCCTGAGGCCTACAGGATTAAATCCCATAAACTCTGAAAAAGCCCTGACATGAGCTTTGAAGAACTAGCCTCAAAGCAACGGCAGTTTTTAAAGTGTTGGTGGGAGGGGGCGGAAGCAAACTCTGTGTGGAAAATTGAGGAGGTTGTACTTTTAGAGCAATTCTTTTGGGCTTGCCCATCAGAGTTGAAAACCTGGCTAGAGGACTGAGATCAAAAACAGCACAGCAGGCTGCTGAGCTCTCGGATCGCTATGCCAAGAGCAAGCCTGCTCTGAAAGGAAGTGGAGCAGGTGTGGCAGGGCCAAATGGGAAAAGCACACCTTCAGAGCAGCTAAATCCCTCACAGCCTCTGCAGAAAGGGGGAAGTCCCAGGTTACAAAAAAGGATTTCTCAGATTAAAGAAATGATGACTGTTGGTTTTATAAACAGTCAGGGCATTTTGCTAGACAGTGTTGTAAAAAGGCACAGAGTGGACAAGGTGGTGCTAGAACAGAGTTGGGTGCACTGTGTATCTCTGAAAGCATGCCTGTAAACATGAAGGAGCACATACACCCAGTTACTGTAAATGGAGTGCAGACCCATGGGTTAAGGGAGGTGGGGGTGTCTCTTACCTTAGTAAAAGGAGATTTGGTTGGGCCTGAACAGCTTATACCTAATCAGTTTGTAACTGTGAGGGGATTCACTGGGGAGGAGAAAATGTTGCTACTTGCTAGTGTTCTCTTGGACTGGAGTGAAACAGGAGAGATGGTGCAAAAAGTGACAGTGGCAGACAACCTTGCCCTGGATGTGATGATAGGGAACAATCTCCAGAAGGGGCTGGTGTGTACGATTGCCTTCAGTCAGAAAGCAAAGGCCAATTGTAGTTCCCCGAACCCCATAGTAGCCCCTGTGGGAAAAAATGGGAGGCTGGTTCCCCAGCCTGTGTTTCCTGAAATGGAGAGTAGTGAAAGGGAGGTAGGTCTTCCCCAAGTAGCAGTTCACAAAACAGCTACAGAAGGTTACTCTGAGGAGGGAGGGGTAACAAATGGTCAGAAGGTTAGGGATGGTAGTGACCCTGAATGCCCTGACGCTAGAGCTATGGGCCCCAGTTTAGGAACTGAAGAGGACGTGTGCCATACCTTGGAAAAATGTGAAGATTTTGCAGCTGTTCAGAGAACGGACCATAGTTTTGAGAGGCTGAGGGCTTGTTCAGAGTCTGATGGGACACAGGTAGATGACATAAGACAGAGTTTTTAGGACAATGGACTGTTGTATACACAGGATGTAAGGACAGAGGGAGGAGTGATGGGCAGACAGCTTGTCGATCCCCAGGGGTACTGTGAGCGGTTGCTCAAGATTGCTCATGATATCCCCATGTCTGGACATCTGGGCATTGCCCGCACCATGCAGTGATTGGCCCAAAATTTCTACTGGTCCCACTTCACCCAGCAGGTGAAGGAATACTGCAGGTCTTGTCACTGGTGCCAGCAGATAGGGAAGGCGGGTAGTAAAACCAAAGCTGCCCTAATTCCCTTGCCCATTGTGGAGGAGCCATTCCAGAGGGTAGGAATGGATATTGTGGGACCTTTGAGTAACCCAAGCTCCTCCAGGAAAAAGTTTATCCTGACATTGGTCAATTACGCCACCCAATACCCAGAGGCAGTCGCCCTCTCCTCACTTAGGACAGACAAAGTGGCAGATGCCTTGCTAGGGATTTTCTCCCATGTCATGTTTCTGCAGGACGTTATCACTGATCAAGGGGGTACCTTCGTGTCAGATCTGATGAAGTGTTTGTGGGAGAAGTGTGGGGTGGTGCAGAGATGCATGACACCTTATCACCCACAAGCCAATGGGCTTGTGGAAAGGTTTAATGGTACCCTAAAATCGATGCTTCAAGTGTTTGCTGAACAGCATGGGAGGGACTGGGAGAAATAGCTTCCCCCCTGTTGTTTGTATACAGGAAGATGCCCCAAGAGTCAACAGGGTTCTCCCCCTTGAACTCTTATTTGGCCATAGGGTGCACGTGCCCCTAGACTTGATCCAGGAAGACTGGGAGGGCAAGCACACCACCCAGGGAACTCCCATAGTAAAGTATATCCTTAAGTTTAGGGAGAAGCTGAAGGAGCTTATGGGGTGGCATAAAGTGACCTGTCAGCTGCCCATTAGAAGCAAAAAGTCTGGTACAACTGTGGAGCCAGAGTGTGCTCATACAGTGTAGGTCAGGAAGTCATGGTCCTAATCCCAGTCCAGAATGACAAGCTGCAGGCCGAGTGGGCAGGACCATATAAGGTAGTCCGAAAGGTTAATGACGTGAACTGTATTGTAGAACTGCCTGACAGGAGACATACCCATAGGATGTACCATGCCAACATGATGAAGCCATATGCAAATAGGGGAGACATGGTACTTGCAGTGTGCAGTTCTGGGAAGGGGACAGAAAAAAAAGACCCCCTACTGGACTTGCTGGAGGAAAGCAAATGGGAGTCCTCTGTGGAGACAATTAAACTGTCACCCCAGTTGACCCCAGAACAGTCTAGGGAAGTGAGAGAGGTTTTAGAGGACTTTGCCCCTTTGTTTATGGCCAAGCCTGGGTGAACCCCTTTAGCGATACATGATGTAGACACAGGGACGCAAGCGCCCATACGGTGCACAGCCTACCAGGTGTCTGAGCCCATCCTAAAGGACATTAGGATGGAGGTGGAGGAAATGCTGGATTTAGGGGTAATCCAGAAATCCCGCAGTCCCTGGGCCTCACCTGTAGTCCTAGTTCTGAAGCTAGATGGCTCTATTCACTTTTGTGTGGACTATCATGGACCCAAGGCAGTCACAAAGTCTGATGCACACCCAATGCCATGGACGGACGACCTACTAGACAAGTTGAGAGGGGTACCACAATTGACTTGATAAAAGGGTATTGGCAGCTGGAGTCAACTGCCAGAGCTGGAGAACAGTTGGCATTCATCACTCCAATAGGGTTATTCGAGTTCCGGGGAATGCCTTTTGGAATGGAGAATGCCCCTGCCACCTTCCAAAGGTTGGTCAAACAGGTGTTACATGGTATTGAAGAGTATGCAGTGGCTTATCTGGATGATAGCAGTGTCAGTGGCTCAGCAGGTAGCACACTCGCCTCTGAGGCTGGGAGATCGGAGGACTGTGGGTTCAGTTCCCACATCTGGCACTTGGGTTAATATCCCAGTACTGACACTGTAATGCAGCATGAGAGGGGTGCTGCATTTCTGAGGTGCCGTCTTCCGGATGAGATGTTAAACCGAGGTCCCATCTGCCTGGATTGGTGGTAGTTCAGGTGGATGTTAAAGATCCCATGGCACTTATCGAAAGAGTAGGGAATTTCCCGTGTCCTGGCCAATTTCCCTCATTCACTAAAAATACCACTAACAGCTTAATCTGGTTCAAGGTCAGTTGGCATTCATCTGTATCCCCCTCCCCCGGGTCGTGCCTGAAAATAGGCAGGATTTGTCTAGTGCACTTACCTGGTCAACAAAAGCTAAATAAAATAAAATAAATATTGCCATCTTCAGTACCAGCTGGAAGGAACACCTGTCCCACCTGAAGGAAGTGTTGGGCAGGATACAGAGGGTAGGGCTCACTGTCAAGGCTGAAAAGTGCCAGGTGGCTATAGTGGAGGTGGCATTCCTAGGCCACATAGAGAGGCGGGAGCAGCTTCACCCTAATAAAGCAAAGATTGAGGCAATAGAGGCGTAGCCTATGCCTGAAACCCAGAAGCAGGTTAGGAGCTTCCTAGGGACCGCAGGGTACTATTGAAAGTTTGTTCTAAATTACAGTACCCTGGCAGTTGTCTTGTCTGGCCTGCTGAAGAAAAGAAAGCCCTAAAAGATAGACTGGGAGCCAGCCTGTGAACTAGCCTTCATACGCCTAAAGGAGGCACTGTGCAGTGCCCCTGTGTTAGCCAGTCCAGATTACAATAGGCAGTGTGTTGTACAGACAGATGCTTCAGATGTGGGGATTGGTAGACCTCTAATCAGGGAAAAGATTACCCAATAGTGTAACTTAGCAAAAAGTTACTTCCCTGGGAGCAGGCATATTCTACAGTGGAAAAGGAATGCCTTGCTCTGGTCTGGGCCCTGAAGAAATTAGAGCCATACCTCTATGGAAGATGCTTCGAGGTACATCCCAATCATAACCCCCTGGTGTGGCTAAATCAGATGGATGAAACAAATGGTCATCTCTTAAGGTGGACTATAGCCCTACAGGCCTATGATATGACAATTACCCACAGGACCAGAGTGGCCAATGCACATGGCCTATCTCCCCAGTTAGAATAGTAACAGAATTTGTGAAAACCTTACCATGTGGTAGGAGGTGTGTTCCCACAAATTCAGTCTAGGAGGGAGGGAGGCAGGGATGTTGTAAACTATGCCACTGCCAGTCACATGTACAGATATATGGTGTTATATTCTATTTTGTGTATGTTTAAAATGCCACAAGGAATAATGGATAAAAGGGTCATATGGAACAAGGGAATGGATTTTTTTTAAAGGTCTGCAAGTTCCCTGTGACCTAAGAGAAACTGGTTTTCCCAAGGAAGCTGGAAATGGCATTTCAAAAGAATCTTCCTGGCTAACTAACACAGAGATCCTAAATCTATCACCTGTAATAAAAACTGTCACTTGAAAAGCCAGGATGCTTCAGAAGACCGCATTGGCATAGCTGTTAAAGAGGAAAAGGGTTATAAACTCAGGAGATGTTAACAGCTAGCCCTATCATTAAAAAAAACAAAACTTTACACTTCAAAGGACAGTGCTAGATTCCAGGAAACTGTCATGATATAATTACATTGGATAGCTGGCAGGATATTGGAATTGTAAGAGTATGACAAACAAAGATACGAGTCCCTTAATAAGAATTTTTGGGGAAAGCACAAGAGTGACATCTACTGGTATAAAGCTTAGGACCAGACCAAGACTTAAAGACTGCTTTGGACCACAGGTATTTAAGACCAGCCACAGAGCATTTTGAGGACACACACTGCTTTTGGACACTCTCCTGACCACAAGTAAATAGCTGCCAGCAGGCACACAAAGAAGCAAGACTGCTACAGAAAGGACTGAAACCTTTGAAAAAAACATTTATTTTTCTGGACTTCATTTCACTGTGAATTTAAGGTAGCACTTTAGATAACTGTTATAGTGCAGTTTTTTTGTACATATCCACTTTTATTTGTGTTATTCTGTGACCAAAATTTTCCAGACCTTTTTGTTGTAGTGTTGTAATGTATGATAATTATTTAATTATTTAGTAAAGACATTTGTTTTGTTTAAGAAACCTGCCTGTGCAAGATTTCTATATTGTGTGTGTGCAATTGTGGGATGTTTCGATAATAATCTGTGACTAAACTGTTATTGCTAAGGGGTGCCACCAAAAGCCGCCAAATTGAACAAGGGTCTGAAAAGGGAAAGTCTGGGTAAAGAGAGGGGGAATATCAAAGTCTCAAGGAAGGGTCTGTGGGTATTTGAACCAGGTTGTTGCATGCCTTGTGGGAGAAGGCAGAGTCAGGGTTACAACACTACCCCAAAGAGGTTGTAATGCCGGGATCTTCCCCCTTTGTGTAACAACCAAGAAGGGTCATGTCTGGCTACAAGACTTGAGCCTAGTATTGTACCCTGATCCGGAGTAATGAGGGGACCCTGGGACTTTGTGGTGAGTGTTTAGTTGTGAACTCAGCAAGCACCATAGAAGGACACAAATAGGGTATCCCCAGTTTCCCCTTCCCTGTCATGGATTCACTTAGGGGTGGGCACTGTGAGCTCAGTGGACCTGACCCTCAGGAGTGGATTTGTGACAATGACCAATACTCCTCGATTCTTCAATAATACTCAATTATTTCATTTTCTATGTGTCCTTAACCACGTCTGCTCTTAATCTTTCTGGTAATCTGTATGTCTTTTGTCTAATAAGACAAACATTCCATGTCACTATTACATGCTTGACCCCATTTGCTTGTCTGGCAATGTGGTAAAAGTACTGTTAAATGTATTTACCAAATTACAGATTTCTGTGGTTTGTTTGGAGGGTAAGGAAACATTCACCTTTACAGCATCAGCAGTTACAGTTTATTCCAGTCTGTCATAAGCTATATCAATATATTCTGTAGACGTTTCTGGTAAAATTAACAAAGCAGCCTTTGGTGTTTTTTCACCCCATTTCTTCAGGAGGTTGGCATGGTATATCTTGGTAGGATTTTTCCTATCAGGGGTCTCAGTCTCATAGTTAACTGTGCCAGTAGGTCTAAACACTTGATAAGGCCCTTGCCACTTCATTAACAGTTTATTGTCTGTAGTTGATAACAGTAGCAAGACCGTTTCATCTGACTCAAAAATGTTTTCTTTTACCCAATGGTCATTATGCCCCTTCTGTTGATTTTGGGCCTCTTCCTCATTGCTATGGGCAGTTTTAACATATTGTATTTTGCCATTTCTTTCTCAAGGCACACATATAAGACGCAATAGATTTTTTCTGAGTGGGATGATCTTCCCATGTTTCTTTTATTACATCTAGTGGCCCTCTAGGTTGTCTACCATACAGTATTTCAAATGTGAAAAACCTGTTGAGGCTTGTGGCACTTCTCTGTAAACAAAAAGCAGGTAAGGTAAGTATTGGTCCCAATCTTTCCCTTCACCTTTTGTAAATCTTTTTAACATACATTTTAAAGTTTGGTTAAAACTCTAAACAAGACTGTCTGTCTGAGGGTGCTAAGGGGAGGTTCTTATTATAGTGATACCAAGTAATCGATACAGCTCCTTCAGCAATGCAGCACCAAAATTACTACCCTGATTAGTAATAATCCCTTTAGGTACAGTATGCCCACGCTGCTGAACATTTTGGCCAGCTCTGCTGCCACTTTTGGGGCTATGGCAGTACGTATTGGAACTGCTTGAGTATCTAGTGGCATAGTCACATACTACCAAAATGAATTGCATACCCTTTTTACTTTTGTTTAAGGGACAAGCCACATCCATTGCAATTGTCTCAAAAGGCATATTTATTTATTTAAAATTTGGTGACCAGGAAAGGCACACTGAGCAGAAGCTCATTTCCAGGTGCAATCTGGGGACAGGGGGTACAAATACAACAAAGGGATAACAAAATTCAGATACTGTATAATACAGAATAAACATAATATATACAGTATAATGCAGAATACATTTATCATTACAGTATAATACAATAAGCAAATAAATTGTCATAGTGGGATTATATTACAGTAGGATGAGACAACAGGAACAAAAAAACTTGTAGTCACTAATTAATACTGGAAATGCAGGAGAGGGAGGAGGACAGTAGTAAGGTTGTGGATTAGGAAGTGGACAGCTTCAAGATGTTGTAGGGGATGGCCTGAGGAGGCGCTTACGTGCAGGAAAGGAAGGGTGAGGCAGGTTTGAGGGGAGAAATTTATCAAGAGGGAAGGGAGTCTGTAAGAGAATGCCAGTTTCACAGTTGAAGTACATGCTTGTGGGAGGGTGAGGGAGTGGAGGCAATTCATATGTGAATTATAGGGGAAGGGTGTAGCAGGATTTAGAGAGGGGAGGTAAGAAGAAAGGGTTCCAAACCAATATTTGGAGATGAAAGTGGAGCAGTGGGATGTGCATCTCTACGATAGGGATTGAAGGAATAGGGAGGAGTAGAGGTCACAGTGATGTGTTGAGGGAGGGAATTTGAGGTGAAAGGACAGAAGACATTGAAAAGGACATCAAGTTTGATGAGGTAGGTGGCCGGACATGCACTGAAGGCAACGTTAGCATAATCAAAAGTTGGGAGTATCCATTTGACCACTACGTCATGTCTGACTGGGATGGAAAGACTACCCTTATGGCACTAGAGTAGACCCAGTTTGGGACGTAGTTTGAAGCAAAGGGCCTTAAAGTGGGAGGAGAAGTCTAGCCAGGGATCAGGCCACACTCCTAGGTATTTGTAGGTCAGGACATCATCAAGAGGAGTGTTTGCTAGGGTATAGAAGGTAGGGAGGGCAAGGAGCCTGGCAGTTTTCTGTTTGGAGTCAAAAGTCATGCCTACTGACTTTTTGGTATTCATTTTTAGGCAGTTATCACTGAACCAGTTAGATACTGTGGTAAAGTCATGTTGAAGTGGAGTTTGGACAGCTGGGGCAGAAGGACCACATAGGAATAGGACAGTGTCATCGGCATACATATGGATTTTGGCGTGGGTGCATGCAGAAGAGAGGTCGTTGATAAACAGGGAAAAGAGAACAGGTCCAAGGATTGAACCCTGGGGGACCCCTGCAAGGATGGGGAGGGAGAAGGCAGGACATTACTGATTTTAATTGATTGGGACCGGCCAGTTAAGTAGGTGCTAAACCAGGAGAAAGAATCTGGGGAAAGGCAGGTAGCGCTTTGCTTGTTTAGAAGGAGAGGGTGAGAGAAGGAGTCAAAGGCCTTTGCAAGGTTGATGAAAATTGCCGAGGTGATCTGCCCTTGGTCCATTGCAGAGTGAATGGCATCTGTAAAGTGAAGAAGACAGGAGAGAAAAAGATAGGAGGTGGCAGAGTGGAATTTCCTAAAACTTGAATGAACCAGAGGTGAGTGTGTTGGAACCAGAGAGGAAGTCATTTAGCCTTGAGAGGAGAAGTGATTATTGGACCTTGGCAAGTGAGGGGAGAAGTGACATGGGGTGGTAGTTGCCAGGGATAGTGGGATCACCGCTTTTAAGAAGGGATATGACTGTAGCTGACCTTCCAGGCTGAAGGGATGGTAGAGGAGGAGAGATATAGATTGAGAAGGTAAGTTAGAGGGGTCAAAATAGAGGGTGCAGAGATTTTAAGGAGTCTAGGGTGTAAACCATCAGGGCTGGATTTAGTGGAGTTTAGGGAGCCTAGAGCTCTAAGGACTTCCTCTGGGGATACCAGAGGCAGCTGAAAGCCAGAGGGCCACATGGGAGAGAGGGGAAGGGCAGGAGAGGGGAGGTCTTGCGGGAGGGCACAGGTTGTAAAGAACTTATTTAGGGCATCTGCCATAGAGGTCGGGTCTCAAACTAGGGAACCTGCCACACAAAAAGTGGGTGGGGGGGTGCTGAGGAGGGGTGCAGAAGTGACTGTAGATTGTTCCAGAAGAAGGAGGATGGAGAGTTGTTGGAGGTGTGCAGTCAGGTTTTGAAATGTTCAGATTTTGCCTGCCAAATACACTTGGTACATCTACAGTATTTTGGAGACTTCAGTAGTTCTTCAGGTCAGTTGGGTCACATGGTTTTGAAGCACCACCAAGCGAGGTCATGGATCTTGCATGAGGATAGGATTTCCGGCGAGATCCAGGGATTGTGCTGACATTTTACTCTGACTGATTTCAGTGGAGCATGGACATCCCAGACTTTTAGGATGGTTGTTGTGAAAAGTGTGAGAGCAACATCGACAGAAGGAGTGGAGAGGACTGGTGACCAGTTAGCCATGGCCAGGTCAAGGATTAATTTATTTGAGTCGAGCATTTTGAGGGGTCGATACTGGATATATTTGGGACAGAGTTTGGAGGAGGATGTATCTTTCTGATGAAAAGGTGGGGCATTGATTACTGAGCACATTGCGAAGTACACCTGCAGAGCTGATGCAGTGTGGGTTGGTTGATAGTACCCAGTCAAGCAGGGTATGGGACTGGGAATGATGGCTGAGGCTAGTTGGCTCATTGATCAGCTGGGAGAGATTTAGTGCTTCGATCTGGAGGCATGCATTTTGTGATGAGGGGGAGAGCCAGTCCAAACTGAAGCCACCAAGAAGGATCAGTTGAACTGCAGATGCAAGGGTGGTAGTGGAGGTGACGCTGGAGACAAGGGAGGAGTGAGTGAGTTTGGGGGAGTCATACAAAACTCTGACAAAAAGTGGTGTTGAGGATGGAAAAGTGAGCTTTGCCAGGAGGAGTTCATGAGATTGCAGGACAGCTTCACGGTGGTGACAGTTGCTTCTCTGGTACCAGGTCTAGTACCCATGAACAAATCTCCTGGCTTCGAGTTCACATGGTGTAAATTGCACTGCTGTCACCATCTGTCATTGAGGCACAGGTCAGGAAGCACAGAAAAACCAGGAGCAGTTATAACATTTGCAAGTACCTTTTTATTATTATTAATAACAATAGAATAAAAAATAAAATTGTGCAGGATTACTCTCACACAGGCAGTTCCAACAAAACAAAATCCTTTATCTGGAGGCATCTCTAATTCTAAATGTTAATCTCTCTCTCTCTCTCTCCAACAAAAGATTGCTTGCTTTATATATAAAGTCTTTTCCTGGCTATTAAATTCTGCATCCTAAGTTCATGTCCTGTTTTTGCATAATATCCCAAAATCTTTTCAGTTTCTTTCCTTGCAGGTGCAACAAAATAGAACATTGTGTCCCAGAACTTATCTCCCATGGACAACTCTGCAAATGAGCTTGTGGAGGGCAAACTGCATCTCAAGGTTAACCCCTCTGAGTTCCAAATAGCTTTTTGCAATCATTTCAACAATATAACTATATACATTTTCAAACCAGAGAACTGGGTTTCACACAAAGATCTACATTTATTCTATAATCACAGATAAGCAAGGTGGAAGAAAAGACAGAAACAGCAATAAACTGCAAGTGAAGGCAAGAAGATAGCCAGAGGAGGAGAATCATGAGACTGTCAGAGTGTTCATTTCCTAGGTCTCACAAGAAAATGTGATTGCGTAATCAGACAGACAAGAGACAGCAAAGGAGATGATAGAACAGATCCTTGCTTTTAACTCTTTCTGCATAACAAATGAGACAGGGTCTTATTCAACCCTGTCACACACCCTCCTCCCACTCTCTCCTTTTCTCCCACCACTCCTTCTGCCTCCCTCAGGTCCCTTCTAGCTCTTAACCCCCACAAGGGTATGAGCCCCAGTAGTCTCCATACCAAGTTTTCTCATCTCTCTGCTCCTGCCATCACCATCCCAAATGCCCAATTTTTCAACCTCTCCTTCTCCTCAGCTACTGATCCTGATGCTTTGAAACTGGCACCTGTAATCCCCCTCCCTAAAGTTCCCCTCTTTCTTGGTAACTACTGTCCAGGCTCCCTCCTTCCCACCCTGGCAAGCTCTTCTCTCCTCTCCCCCTTCCTTGATTTCTTCTTCCCTCCTTTTCAGTATGGCTTCATAAAGTACCACTCCACATCATCATCCCTCCTCTGGCTCACTTACTCCATCCTTTCTGATATGAACCAGGGCCAGAGTACCTCTGCCATCTTTGCCAAGTTGGCCAAAGCCTTCAAAACTGTTGTCCACCCCCTTCTCCTGGACAAGCTGAAGGTAGCAGGGCTCTCAGCCTCCTAGGTCAGTTGCTTCTGCTTCTACCTTGAAGGCAGGTCTCACACTGTGTGAATCTGGTGAAGCCATATCGCCCCAACTCTGTATCTGATCAGGCAGGCCCCAAGGGTCTTTCCTTGGGCCTTATTCTCTGCTGCAATATTCCTGAATGACCTCCCTGCTGTCTGTTCCACTGTATCCATCCACATATACAGAAATACTAGTATACTGATTTTCAAGGTGCTAAAGAAACAATGTTGCATAGTCTGCCTGTTGAGTGAGTCTGAAGATACCAATTTATGCAAGCTGTCTCAAAGGAGATATGACATCTTTGTTTAAGATTCTGAAGGGACTGTCTATTGTGGAGCAGGGTATACTTTGATCTGTTACAGGACAGCAGAACCACATTCATTGTTCCTAAAGGAGGCAGAACCAAAGGAAGTGATACTTCACACAGAGGTACAGACAGGGAGCATTAAATCATTTAAGGCCAAGCTGGACCAGCTCCTCTTAAAAAATAATTTAAATGGATACTGCACCTAGGCCTTGGGGAAAGAGGGAGGGACATCATGGGGTAGAGCAAGCAGGCTAGTATTGCATCTGCCAGGAGGGCAGAAGGCAGAGGTGATGGGCCTAACGTCTTTTTTTCATCTTGCATTTCCTGTGTTTCAATGCTATTTTTTAAGCAACTTAAATAATCTAGTTATCTGTGTTTTAAAAACAGGTTTACATCATTGTATTGTGTTTGATGAAAACTGATAGAAGACTTCAGCTATAAACATTATTTAAAGTGCAAAGTTTCATAATAAATGGAAAATGTGGATATATTTTGTGCATTTTGCAGTACCTTTTCTAGCTCTGACCCTCAGGAGAGGAAAATATGTTTTCAGAGCTCCTTTGTCTAGTTGGGAGGGCATATTTGGCTGGATGCATGATCAAGGCATGAAATGAGAAAGACTGAGCATTCATGTAAAAACCTAAAGAAGTATTTATTTGTCACAATCCCACTCCTGGGGGTCAGGCCCACTGAGCTCATAGTGCCCACCCTTAAGTGCAATCCATGATGGGGGGACAGGGATACTCTCCTCATCCTTTAGAATGCTCGCCAAGACCATGACTGCACCTCAGCCACAAGGATCCCGGGCATCCCTCTAGCTCTGGGTAAGGGCACAATGCCAGTCTTGTGGCCAGATATGAACCTTTCCTTGGCTATTGCACAAAGGAGGAAGACCCAGGTATCACACTCTCTTTGGGGTAGCAGCGTGAAAACCTGATTTGGCCTTCTCCCTACAGGACATGCAACAGCCTGGTTCAAAATTTTTGTAGACTCTGGTATTCTTCCTGTCTTTACAGATGTCTCTTACAGACCCTTTTCTCAATTTGGTTGCTTACAGTGGAGCCTCTGGCAATAACAGTTTCCACAGATTATTAATAAACCTTCTATAGTCACACATATGATATAAAAACTCTCACGCAGACAGAATTTCTTTAGAAAAACAAAAGCTTTACTAAAATACTTAAATAAATACCAGTACAACAGAAGAGAATATTAATTTGGATTACAGTATACAGGAAAAGAAATTGAAAAAATGTACAATGAAATGCACTAAGACTGTAGCTAAGCTACCTAAGGTATGAGCATTTCAAAGTCAAGAGAATCACTGGTTTGCAAAATATTGTAGTCTTTCTGTAGCAGCCTTTGGCTCTAGGCAGTGTCTGTGCTGACGTGTTCTCTGTGGTCAGGAGAGTCCAAGCAAAATGGCCCTGAGTGTCTGTGCTGGGGAATTTATATAGAAGACCACCCCCCCCAGTCAGTGAATAAAGACTGGCCCTTCTAGGTCAGTGAATAGAGGTTGGCCTTTCTCTTTAGGTCACCAGGTGTCCCTCTTGCCCTTCCCAAAAATGTTATTTTCCTGATAACCTTTTATGTCAGATTCTCATAGTCAACCTAGGTTTTACAATCTCACACAGGTATGCTGTAAGGATGTGTTTCTTTTCCTATTACCTCACACAGGTCTGTTAGGATCTTTCCTGGCTAAAACATCCCTGGGCTTTTGAACTGGCTTAATTTAATTAGTTATAAGGAAGATATTGTAAGTTTTATGATTATACAGCTGATTTTATTACTTCTGGTTCCCTTGGTCAGTTCCTATTGGAAATACCCCATTAATCACGCATCCACAAGCTTTTTGACAAGAACTTTTCAAATTCCTGCAAGCAGCTGGTCTCTCAGGTCAGAAGAATGTCAAAACCCTTTTAAAAACCCACTCTTTTCTCTAGGTGCTTTGTGCTGACACTGGCGTGTACATAGAATTACAAAAAAAAAAAACATTTATATACAGTACAACAGAATATCTACAAATAAGGGCTAGCAGTGGGCAGATACCACATTTATCATTTTAGGTGAATAACACTTTCTAAACAAGAAACTCTCCTACATACTTATATGGTGGCTAGACTACCTTGTACAGATATGAGGGTCTCCTCTTGCATTCTTAGGGCGAGAGCAAAGCGAACCAAAGGTGAGGAGTTTTAGCACTATCAGGATGCAAGAGGTTGGGCTGTATTGGGAAACATTTTGCCAGCAGATACAAGTTGTTATTGCACCTTTGTACAAGGCATTTGTGAGCCCCAGCTGGAATAGCATTGCCAGTTCTGGACACTTTACTGTAGAAAATATACTGACAGAGTCAAAAGAATCTAGTGAAAAGCAAATGGGATTATAGGGTGTCACAAGCTAGGTCATAAGAGGATGAGCTGGAGAATTTTAGAGAGAAGGAGAGTGAAAGGTGACCTAGTAGTACTGTATCAATTATCCAAAGATCCTGAGATGAGACTGAGTTTAAGATTATAATTTAAAGAGGGGGACGTTATAACCCAAGGAGGCCATGGAGTACTGATCCAACTGGGACAGCTCATGGGGGGGAGACACCACAGAAAGTTCTATTACACACACAGGGTGGTGATTACATGGACTGGATTATCAGAAGCTGTAGTATATGCCATGAACGTGCAGTACCTTGACAGACACAAGAGCGAGGTTAATCTAAATGGTTATGACTACTACTAAGAGGTATGGGACAGGCTCGGTGGGTATAACTGCCAAATTCTGTCTTTTATTCTTATGTTCTTATCAAAAAGGGACAGAAAATTACAGAAACAGTATGAAATGCCAACTGAATTTGGGCAAAGCAATTCCATTTTTCAAAGTTTCCCCTGCGAGCTCCGAGGCTCCTTAAGAAAAACTGCAGGAACTGCAATTGAGTGCTATGACAGACAGTATGAGTAATATAAACTAATTTACACAATCTGCTGAGATTTTGGAAGTGTTTGATGGGAAAGAGATGGATTTCAGTAATTTTTTCTATAGAACGTTTTCTCATATGAACATACGAATTTGTCAGCAGAAATATGCCACCTGGTCTATCAAGTCTGCTCAAATGTGTATCTAGCACCCTCACCTTGCAGCTGCCCCACCCCAACTCACCTTCCCAATTACCCCCTCACCTTGTCCCATCCCCTTTTGAAACTACCCACTGTCTTACAGGCTACCACCTCCTCTGGTAGAGCATTCCATTCTGCCATGACCCTCTCAGTGAAAAAGTGTCTCCTCATTTCTGTCCTAAATCTCCCTTCCCCCCGAATTTAAGGCCATGCCTCTCATGTCCCTCCCCCTCCGCAACATGAGTATCCCTTCAGTGCCCACCTTGTTTATCCCCTTTATGTACTTAAAGGTCTCAGTCATATCCCCCTGGTCCCTTCTCTCCTCCAAGGAGTACATGTTCATGTTCTCTCAGCCTCTCCTCATATGGTCTGTCCTCCAATCCCTGGAACAACCTTGCTGAGCTGTGTTGTACCCCTTCCAGTAATTTCACATTCTTCTTCAGATATGGGTACCAGAATTGCACACAGTACTCCATGTGCAGCCTGACCAGTGCCCTATAGAGAGGAAGGAAAACCTCCCTGCTCCTGGAGGAGATCCCTCTTGCGATACAACCCAGCATCCTGTTTGCTTTTGCTGCCACCCTCCTGCACTGCTCTGTATTGTTCATCTTCCCCATTACAACCACCTCTAGATCCTTCTTCTCCTCGGTGGAACCTAGCTGCACCCCTCCCAGCTGGTAACCCCTCCCTGGGTTCTTTGCTCCAAAGTGCAGGACTTGGCACTTTTTCGCTTTGAACCCCAAATTCCATGCTTCCGACCACTCCACCAGTTTGGTCAGGTCATCCTGCAGCCTCTGCCAACCTGCTATATTGTCCACCACTGCTCCCAATTTGGTATCATCAGCAAATAGACTAATCTTATTCCTGATGCCCTACAAGATGTCCACTATGAATATTCCAAACAACACTGGCCCCAGTACCAATCCCTGTAGCACCTCTCTCATCACAGCCCTTGGAGATGAGAGTCCCCACCCCATCACTACCCTCTGCTGTATCCCCTGAAACCAAATCTCAATCTATTTGACCATCTTAGTCCCCACCCCCACATATCTCAATTTCCCTCCCAACCTCCCATGTGGCACTGAATTTAAGGCCTTACTGAAGTCCAAGTATATGACATCCGCCACATGACCCTTGTCCAATTTCCTCGTGATCCAGTCATAATACTCAACTAGGTTTGTCTGGCAGGATTTTTCAGAGACAAACCCATGCTGGTGACTGTCCTGGAGCCCATTTTCTTCCATAAAGGTCACCAGCCTTTCCTTAAATATTGTCTCCATCAGCTTCCCTATGATGGAAGTTAAGCTTACTGGCCTGTAACTACCCGGCTCATCCTTTGATCCACTTTTAGGGATTGATACCACGTGGACCATCCTCCAGTCATATGTTGTGCACCCTGTGTCCAGGGTGGTATTACACAGTTCTGCCAGCAGTCCAGCCAGGATCTTGGCCACTTCCCTTAACACTCTAGGATGTATGCAGTCTGGTCCTGGTGCCTTATCCACCCTCAGAGCCCTTAACCCCTCCAATACCCTACCCTCAGTGATCACCCCATCTGTTATCCCCTCTCCCCTCCTGCCTACCCCCTGTGGTAGCTGTCCTCTTTTCTCCCTTGTGAATACAGAACAGAAGTACTCATTCAATGCTTCTGCCTGATCCACTCTTCTCTCTGCCCATACTCTGTCCTTCCTGATCCTAACTATCAGGTTCTTGCAGCTCTTTCTATCCCATATGTATCTGAAGAAGTCCTTTTCCTCATCCCTGATGCCCTGCGCCAGCCTCAATTCCCTGGAGGCCTTAGCTGCTCTGACTCCCCTGGTAACTTCCTTGGACCTCTTCACATACTCCTCCCTATCCTCCCTCTTCCAGGATTCCTTGTATTTCTTGAATGCTGCTTTTTTAGCCCTCACCATTTCTAAGACCCCTCTACTTAACCAGATCATTTTTTTAGCCCTTCCCTTTTTGCTCTGCAATCTGGTACATGTCTCAGTAGCCTCCAATATCCCCAATTTGATGTTTCCCCATTTCTGATTTGCATCCCAGTGTGGCTGAATTCCTTCCAGATGGCCCTTTGAGATTTCACCCATCCTACCAAAGTCAGCCTGTCTGAAGTCCACCACCCTGGTCCCTGTACCCGCTGCTTCTCTGCTCATAGTAAGTGTGAACCACACTGAGTGGTAGTCACTCCCAGCCAGCGGGTCCTCTACCCCCACCTCCCTTACAGCCTCCCCATTGGCCAGAACTAGATCCAGTGTATTCCCCAACCTAGTTGGCTCAGTGACCATCTGTGCCAGGAAGCAGTCCTGGAAGACATCCAGGAGTATTATCTCCCTAGCACTCGAGGTGGCTAGGGTACCCCCCAATCCACTCCTGGTAGATTGAAGTCCCCCATGATCACTGTGTTACCTTTCCCACACACCTTCCTAATTTGCTCCGCCAGCTCTCTCTCCAGGTCTTCCCCTTGAGTCGGTGGCCTGCACACCACCCCCATCCTGAGAATCCTATTACTCGTGTCCTGGAATTGCATCCACAAGGACTCTGTCCTACCATCCTCCCTCTCTTTCCTTGCACTCTTTATCCCTTCCCTAACATACATCGCTACCCCTCCTCCTTTCTCTTTGCCCCTATCCTTCCTGTAAACCCTATACCCTGGGATCATCAGGTCCCAGTCCTGGTATTGGTTGGCCCATGTTTCTGTGATGGCAGCTATGTCCACCATCTCCTCTGCCAACAGAGCTTGTAGTTCTGTGGTTTTGTTCCCCAGACTCCTTGCATTCAAGGAGACAACCCTCCAAGATGTGTTCTCTTGTGCCATGTTTGTTTTTCAGGGATTTACCCTGGGTTTAGGGATATACCATGCCCTGGCCTATTTACTCCCAGTCTCTTCCAGGTCCAGTGCCACCCCGCCTTCTCCCTTACTACAGGGGCTTCCCTGGAGGCAGCTCACTGTGGGCTAGCGTCCAGTGTCGGGCAGGCACTTGGACCGAAGGAATTTAGAAACACAGGCTGTCATACAGATAATACATGGATTTTCATTGGTTTTCTTCTCACGGCCCCCCCCACCCCATGGCATCTGCTAATCCCGTCAGATCTCAGATGCATGCAGCGACATCCTGTGGAGGAAACAAGCTCCCTTGGCCCACAGCAGGGTTGCTCTGGCAGAGGGTGCTGAGCACCATCCCATACTGACTGCAGTGCACTACTGAGTGCCAGCTGCTGTGGTCAGGCCTGCCTCCGACATGGCCGCTCGAGCTTGCTCCTGAACTCGGGTCACGTGCTCGGTAGCGCAGTGCACTGGCGCTGACCTACTGGGACATCCCTTGGACTTCCATTATGACTATAAAGTAGTTGTCAGAATGCCTTTAATTTCCATTTTTAGACAACTCAAAAGTCTAATGGGATGTAAAGCATGCAATGCATGCTTATTATGAATGCAGAAATGCATTCAGAAAATTATGTTAGATGTTTTTATAGTTCACTACCTTCATACCATTGTGATGTGCAAGTTTATTATGCGAAGTCAAATGAACCAACACTCCCTTCAGGCCTATCCCTCCCTCCCTCCCTCCCTCCCTTCCCTGCTGGCTGGCCCCATGGGTCCTGCCCCTCACATAGCCCCATCACCTGCCTTCGCTGGGACTTGCCTCACTTCCTACAGTGCACCCTGGCTTGCCCTCCAGTACAGGGTCATGGGGGGTTGGCTTCCCCTGGATGGAAACTCGGTCAGTGGTCCTGGAAGGAGTGCCATGCTCAGTGGTGTGGGGCCTGCGGTGGGGGGGGTCAGATGTCTTCCTGTGTAGCCAGTGTTTTTCCTGTTTCTCCCTTTCCCCTGGGGCACAGAGAAAACTACACAATGCATGAACATGCTTGGCGTGCACTCACATCAGAGTGGGGCACCGTTCCTCGTCCCAACTCTTTGGCTCCAGTGCACCACCACCTGGCTACCTGTGGTCACCCAGGTGGCAGTAGAGCAGCAGAGGCTGAGCCCCTTCCCTTCCTGAGGTGGAGAGTAGCCAGTGGGACATTCATCTCACCTCCCCAGGCCAGCCCTCTGATGGCTCAGGCTTGTTCCCAAACCCAGGTCCTCAGCGTCATGAGCGGTTGCAGTACTGCTGCTTCAGCAGGCCAGCTGCCTACCCTTTCTTTCAATGGCTATTGTTTTGCCTCAAAATAAGATCCACATGGCATGTACTGTGTCAGGTTGTTACATTTATGATGGTCAGATAGCTGTTTTTAGTTTCCTAGCTACACCTGGGTTTAATGTACATGTAACTTAAATATTCTTTGTTTCCATTCACCTGTCATACCAATGACCAGGATGCTATATAGGGAATAATGTGTGGACAACAGTGTAGGAGTCTTTTATTTACACACCTGAAGTGTGTGATACCATGTAAACCACAAAGGTTGAGTGGTTTATTTAGTTATCACTCACTGAAGGTATGTAAAAAAATAATTACACACTGTTACTTATATTTTATTTTAATTAAACTACTGATTTTGTGTTTCCTCTTGTAATGAAGCATGACTGACCCCTCCACAGAATGGGGCTTATCTGGATGATATACTGAGCCCCCAGAACTCCAGTTGTGTAGCAGTGAACTGGTAGGCAGAATGGACCCCTAAAACAGCCATGTATTTGGGTAAATGTCTTGGACTTAACCCTGATCTCTGGGACAACAAATCAAAGGGGCTTCTGTTTATGCCTCACTTGAAGGCCTCTGGTAGAAGATGGTACAGTGGAATCTTTTCTGGACTTATGGGGCTTCATAGACTGCAAGTGACAGCTTGTGGATCAATGGAAGTTATCACTGAACTGCTGATATTCTGTGTAAGTTGGATTGTGCTGGAAGTTGGCAGATTGTCAAGAGATCTTGTGGAGGGAGGACTTGGAAAGTGGCTGAGCTTGTGAATAGATTTATGTTCTAGCCAGCATGAGTGACAATGCCAAAGAGATCAGCGTGGAGTGAAAACAAACCAAGTCAGAGCTGTTGGTGTAGGTCCTGTAGCAGGTACTAACATCAGGTGTCAGGCTGTTGCCACCCGGAAGGTTTGCAAAGCCAGAATGTGTGGTCATGCAAGATCTGAATGAGAGAGAGAGAGAAAGAGAGGGAGAGAGAGGGAGAGAGAGAGGGAGGAGAGAGAGAGAGAGAGAGAGAGAGAGTCAGAGAGTCAGAGAGAGACACCTCCTGAGAGAAGTGAACCCAAAGAGGGAGCCTCACTCATCCATAGGTCGCAAGAGATCAGAATGCCAGTGGCCTGCAGTGCCAGAAGGAGATGCCCAATTGGGAACCTTGCGTGAGAGCTGGGCTTGCTCAGCTTTAAGGCATGCTGATTGTCTGATGGATTTGTTTACAAGCTGGCCATTGGGCCAGATTACAACTACCTCACTTGTTGAGGTTCACAGCAATATTCATACTTGCACGGCCTTTGTGGGGAGGGGGTACTATTTTGAGCACGTTGCTCTTTACCTTGAATAGAAAGTGTACCAACACCAGCCCACCCATGCCATGGAAGCATCTATGGGTGTTCTATGATTCAGCTACCAGGAACTGCCATAAGGGGAGCTCCCACAGCTTTTAAGGGGACGCCCCAGTACCAGATTGAACTGGATGGAGGTTTCCAGTAGAGAAGGGCCATCAGAGTCTTCAAATTATATTGTGGTGTGAGGAATTTGCGATGTAGGGCTGCACCTTGCTGGGCCATGTCAGTGTCAGCAAAGTTATGGACTGTTATGCTGGGCCCATTGGTGTTAAATAGTGATTGCAAATAATACTGTGCTTACTAATTAGGGAAGAGCTGCTGCATTTGTGTGGTGTCTGTGGGAGGAGTGGCCACAGTGGGGAGGTGGGCAGGTACAGGATTCCAGGGGGCCATACTGATCAGTCATCACTGCAGGTTCACATTAATCTTTCTCAGGGTGTAGGCACTGCACATTTCTATTTTCATTTGATTCAGCCCCTCTCCATCACTGGGAATGAGAAAAGAACCCAGGAGTCACCAAAACCATCTATGGCAGTCCAGTGGCGGTATTTGGCAGTGGCGCCTCTCCCATGAGGCAACAGGAAGGCACATCCACACTACAGGGTCTTGCATAGTTTTTTTTGGTTAATATTTTTCTCCCTCCCTGGCTGCTTCTCTCTCCACTCTGACTCCCCCCAACCCCATCTCCTGACTTCTCAAGACTTATTTGGCTCCAGCTTCCCCCACGGCTTGCCCACTAAGGCGGGGTGGTGGAGATCCATTGTTCAACCTGTCAGACAGGATCTGGTGGGAGCCATGCCAGGTTGCTCTTGTGGTGCCTGCGAATGGTCAAAGGATCATCCTTGCCAGCCAGGGTAATTTTCACTTGTTCTCCCATTCCTATGGTGCGGAGGGGGTGGCGTGCAATGATACCAGTGGCTGAGCTGTGCACGCTTCCGCACACAGCATGATGAGCATCTACCCCGCCTCTGCTCCCTTATGTGTGGTCCCAGCGTTCTGACCCCCAGTCACTGCTAGGGGTCAGGCTAACACCAGGCACTGGTACCACCCTTTCCCTGAGGAGGGGGAAGTCCCTCACATACTCACGCCTCCTCCCCCAACCGGCCATCTGACTCCTGAGTTTGCTTCCAAACTCGGGTCATCAGACTCATGAGAGGTAGTGCTACCGCTGCACTGGTGGGCCAGCGTTAGGGCCTTACACACTTGTATAACAAGAGGTATGTAACAGAGAGCTACACAGTGTTTTTTTCTTTTTTATTTATAGTTTATGCCTTCAGGACTGTAACTGCCACTCTCTCAGGGAGTCCCTATGGCACAGGTTGATTCACCTTGCATCTATGATGCCACCGCCTGCCCCTGCATGAGTCACAGTATGCCAATAGGATGATTACTGACTATTGTGCAGCCTATCTGGTGGAAATGCCTGGGCTAATGGATTATTTTGGTCAAATTATTGTGAAAAGTTTATCAAAAATATGACTAAGATATTGTACCTCATCGTCCTCTCTGGGTGAAAAAAAAAATCTGTGCCTAAAATTGCAGTTTTCTGGGTATCCGTGCATCCTACATATAATAACTGCAGAGAAGGATAATTATAATGGATCTGGTAAAAGGTTATCTTGTAAATTGGTACATGGGAGGCAAATCCTTAGCTCACACTGCCCCATAGCTGTGCAACACTCTTCCACCTTTAGTACAGGAAGCCACATCACTGTTAAACTTTCACACAAGGCTCAAGTCCCACCTGCTTGGGGCAAGCTCGTGCCATTGTCAGGGTATTGGATAGTCACCCCCGGTCCCACATCCTACACCAATCCTTCTCCTTTTCCCACCCAAAATGACTCCAAAAGCATAGGAACATAGACTTTGACGGCAGATAAGGACCGCTTGGCCCATCTAGTCTGCCCATTTCCCTACCTACAGAATAGGCCGCAGATCCTAGTTAACCAACAGCCTATTTATTCCTACTCCCCACAAGAATTGCCTTATGTCTGTCCCATGCATTCTTGAATTCTCCCACAGTTTTAGACCCCACAGCCTCCTCAGGAAGGCTGTTCCATGCGACCACTACCCTCTCTGTGAAATAATACTTCTTCACATTGCTCCTGAACCGCCCCTTCTATCTTTAAATTGTGTCCCCTTGTTCTTGCAAGTCTCTTTTTCTGAAAGATGCTACCCTCTTGGACGTTGTTGATTCCACTGAGGTACTTAAAAGTTTCTATCATGCCCCCTCCCTTCTTTCCTCAAGGGTATACATATTAAGCTCCTTTAGTCTCTCCTCATATGGCTTCTCTTGCAGACCCTGCACCATTTAGTTACCCTCCTCTGGACTGCCTCTATCCTGTCTATGTCCTTGCGGAGATGGGATCTCCAGAACTGGACGAGTACTCCAGATGGGGTCTCACCAACTGTCTGTACAGAGGGATAACAACTCATGTTTTCTGCTGCTGATGCCTCTCCCTATACATCCCAGTATACCCCCAGCCCTCCCTACTGCCTTCTCACATTGCTTGCTAACCTTAAGGTCATCTGATATGATTACCCCCAGGTCCCTTTTCTTTTTTGTTTTTTGTTGTTGTTACTATCTCCCCACCCATTGTGTATTCTTCCTCTGGGTTCTTGTTTCCCAGGTGCATTATTTTGCACTTCTTTGCACTGAAACTTAGCTGCCATACTTCTGACCATTCCTCCAACCTTGCCAAGTCCCTTGTCATCCTTTCCACACCTCCTTGTGTATCAACCCTGTTGCAGATCTTTGTGTCATCTGCAAAAAGGCATACTTTTCCTTCCAGTCCTTCTGCAATGTCACTGATGAAGACATTAAAAGGACTGGACAACTCTGAACCCTGCAGTACCCCACTAGTAACCCCCCTTTCTTCAGAGTGGACTCCATTTACAATTACCTTCTGTGTCCTGTTGTCCAGCCAATGTTTTACCCAGGCTACCACCCTGGGTCCCACTCCCAGGCTGGTTAATTTGACTATTAATCTTTTGTGTGGGACTGTGTCAAATGCCTTGCTAAAGTCTAGGTAGGCCATGTCCACAGCCCCTCCCTGGTCTACTACTTTGGTCACCCAGTCAAAGAAATCTATTAGATTCGTCTGACATGACCTTCCCGCTGTGAACCAGCTGCCTTGGGTCCTGTGCCCCACTGGCCTCTAGGTACTCAACTATTCTTTCCTTCAGAAGTGACTCCATCACTTTCCCTACCACGGAGGTCAGACTGACAGGTCTGTAGTTTCCTGCCTCTGTCTTGGTCCCACTTTTGTGAAGGGGAATCACATCCGCCTTCCTCCAGTCCTCAGGTACCACACCATCCTCCCATGATTTATTAAAAAGAGTAGCCAGTGGTTTCACTAGTTCCTCCCTTAATTCTTTTAGAATTCTGGGGTGAATTCCATCAGGACCTATTGCTTTGTCAACCTTCAGTTTTAGGAGTTCTTGCGGAACCCTTTCTTCTGTGAAAGGACTGGGATCGACCCCCCTATCAAGAGTGCTTCTGTTAATTGGATTAGGCACTTCCCCCTCCTCTTTTGTGAATACTGAACAGAAATATTCAGTATCCCTGCTTTTCACTGTCCCCCTCTGCCCACCCACCGTTCATTCTATTCAGCCTCACTATCCCTCCCTTTGTCTTCCCACTCGCTGATGTACCTATAAAAGGTTTTATCCCCCTTCTTAACTGAGTTGGCTATCTTTTCCTCAGTTTGGGCCTTTGCTATTCTGACTTCCCTCCCTGCTTCCTTCTGCCTTAACTGATACAGCTCTGTGTCCTGCTCCTTCTGTGTTTTCTTATACTTCCCGGAATGCTATCTTTTTCTTCCTGACTTTCATAGCCACCTCTTTTGAGAACCATAGTGGCTTTTTCTTTCATTTTGATTTGTTTATTTGCTTCACACAAAGGCTTGTTGCCTCTGTGATGGCAGTTTTGATGATTTCCCATTGTTGCTCCACACCTCCTTCTAGCCTGTTTGCTAGTGCTTTTCTGAGGCACTCTCCCATCTTGCCAAAGTCAGCCCTCCTAAATTCCAGTACCCTCACTTTTGTATGGCTTGACTCTGTAGCTGAGTTTAATGTGAACCACACTGTTTGATGGTCACTTGTCTCCAGATGGCAGCCCACTTCTAGATCAGAGATCCTCTCACTGCCCCTGTTTGAGAGTACGAGGTCTAAGATTGCTCCCTCACGAGTGGGTTCCGAAACTAGCTGTCTGAGGCCTGCCACCTGTAGGGCATCAAGAATGGCCCTGCTCTTGGATGTGGCTGCAGCAAATGTGCTCCAGTTAACATCTGGCATATTCAGCTCTCCCATCAACAGTATCTACCCTTTCTCTGCCATTCTAAGAATACCTTCTATCATATCCTTGTCCATTCCTTCCCCCTGACATGGGGGTCTGTACACAATCCCTGTGCGGATTGTGGTGCCTTCCAGTCTCCAAGGTGACCCACAGTGCCTCCTCTCCTCCCTGTTTACTCTTTTGTTCAGTTGCTTTTCACCCTTCCTTTACAGAGCTCTCCTCCCCTCTTCTCCCTGCCTGTCTCTCCTGTGGGTTATGTACCCTGATATATTAACATCCCAGTCATGGTTCTCTGTGTACCTATGTTTCTGTGACTGCTACGATATCCAGGCATTCCTCTTCCATCAAGGCCACCAGCTCAGGGAGTTGTTGCCCAGACTACGGGCATTGGTACTCATTACCTCCATTTCCTGATGGCCTTACTCCCTTGCCCCATCCCTGTCCTTCTTGCCTTTGTCACTTTCTCCATTTAACCCTGCCCTTCTCCTATCAACACCTCTATGTTGGTGTTTGCTGCACTTACTACCGTGATTTTTTGGGGCTAGAGTTTCCCTGCTCTTTCCAGTCTGCCTCCCCTTGGCTAGTTTAAATGCTTGCCAATGTAGGCATTTAACCTATCACCTAGGATCCTGTTCCCTCCCGGACAGATGCAGCCCATCATGCCAGTATAGGCTTGCATCACTCCAGGTGGACCCCAGTCCCCATTGAAGCCAAATCCTGAGCTCCACACCAGTTTTTCAACCACTGATTGAATTCCATGGTGCAGAACACCTAGCCTCTCTATACCATAGATGGGCAGCACCTCCGAGAAAGGTTACGTGCGTGCTTTCTTGACTAAGGCCCCTCCCAATTCAGACTCTTCCTGCACTTCTTTAATCCCTTTCTTAGCCAGGTCATTTGTCCCTAGGTGGACAATGACATCCAGCTCCCTCCCCTGTGCAGCTGCTCTGGCAATCCTGAGGATTCGCTCCCTGTCCTTCTAAGCCATGGCACCAGGCAGGCATCTTACCTCCCTCTCCCCTTCCTCCCCCAGTTCTACCTTCCTAACAATGGAGTCCCCCACCAGGAGTTGTTTCCTTCCCCTGCAGGGTCCCCTGCCACCCTCCTGTGGGTCTCCTTTATGGAGGTTCCCAGCATCCTCCTTGGTCTCCACTGCGGGTGCCTCCATAGAGGAACCACACTTTGCCAGAATGGCATAGGATTTGTGGAGAGGTACAACTGGAGGGATGCACCTCTGTTCCACCACCCTCACCCTCCCTGAGCCCACTGTGGTCCAACTGCTCCTCTTTCTTGGCAACCTCTGAGGCAACGGCAGTGGCACTGGTGGTCCCTGGATGGAAGAGGAGGTCCCACAAATCCTGGCCAACTCAGCCTGGAGATGAGCAACCTCCTCCCTCAGCCCAGAGAGGTGCCTGCAGATGGGACAACACGCATCCTCCAGAATGTCTCCTGAAGACTGCTGCCCACAGCCACTGCACTGCACCACTCCAATCATGTCTTATTTCTGGCCCCTTAACTGTTTGCAATCCTTACTCTTTCCTCTGTTTTTTTCTCTCTCTCCATACTTTCTGCCTGTGTGCCCTTTAAGCTCCTGATTGTCCTGTTCTGAGACAAGAATATCCTATATTTCTCAGTAGACCCCTTACTTGCTCAGAGGCATACCTCCAGCAGCTAGAGGGGGCCGGAGAGCTACTCTTGCCCTTCTAGGATGGTGGGTCTTTGGTGGCTCTGTGATCACTCACTTCCTGCTCCCAAACAGGAAGTTCCTGTTATCAGTCAAATCTTGTGCCTATAAAATAGAACTAGCTTTGGTGGGGGGGTGGAGGAGGAGGAAGGGCAATATAGTTCCAGTAGAGAAGTCCAGTCACACAGCAGTCCTTTCTCCTGGTGTCTTCTGCCAAGCTATTACCTCAACTCCCTCAATTGTTGCACTTCTGTTCAATATATTGAAATATTGCCTTTATTGTAACCTTGAATTTCATGTCTACTTTATCTGCACCCTGTACTACCTGACTGTACTGTACTGTTTCTGTCTCCTGGGTCGCCCCTGAAAAAGGGACTTTCGGAGCTCAGTGGACCTACCGGTCATCAAAATTCAATAAATAAATAAATTTGCCCCAGAGTGTATCACTCCTGGATAAGGGTATTCACTGGATAACTGAGCTACCCTTAAATGATTAAGTGTCAGTGGCTCAGTAGGTAGCACACTCACCTCTGAGGCCGGGAGATCAGAGGGCTGTGGGTTCAGTTCCCACATCTGGCACTTGGGTTAATATCCCAGTACTGACACTGTAATGCAGCTTGAGAGGGGTGCTGCATTTCTGAGGTGCCATCTTTCGGATGAGACGTTAAACCGAGGTCCCATATGCCTGGATTGGTGGTTGTTCAGGTGGATGTTAAAGATCCCATGGCACTTATCGAAAAGAGTAGGGGAATTTCCCCGGTGTCCTGGCCAAATTTCCCTCATTCACTAAAAATACCACCAACAGCTTAATCTGGTTCAAGATCAGTTGGCATTCATCTGTATCCCCCTCCCCCGGGTCGTGCCTGAAAATAGGCAGGATTTGTCTAGTGCACTTACCCAGTCAACAAAAGCTAAATAAATAAATAAATAAATAAACAGATAGATAGATAGATAGAGAGATAGATAGATGCTTTATTTATAAAGTGCTCCTCTCCGGAGATATGGAGTGCTGTACAGTTAAAAACACAGTCAATACAATACAGATTCAATTTCCAAAATCAACAAGAAATAGAAACATTTTTAAAATGCATCTATCATATATAGTTAAAATAATACCCCCAATATAAGTAATTGTTGGTAAAATGCCTGTTGAACAAGGAGTGTTTTGAGACCTGTTTTAAAAGCTTCTCCCGAGGATGCCTCCTGTAAATACCTAGGCAATGAGTTTCACAGGGTAGGTACGGCAACTGAGAAAGCACGGTCCCCAGAATGCTGCAGTCTAACTCTGGGAACCCCCAGGAGGCCACCCTTGGCAGAACGGTGAGCCCAGATTGGCTGGTGGGGCATCAGGAGATCTTGCAGATAGACTGGTCCCTGATCATGCAGGAGTGTGAACAGAGGTGTTACTGTAGTATACAAAGCCAAAACCCTAGAAAACATTAAAGCTTAATGCATTTGCTATCAACATAATGCTTGTAAATAATTTATTGCAGTGCTGTATGAAGCCCCAGGGTACACCTCGGGGCCATGTATTGTGTTAGAAAGTTCCTTAGGTGCCTATGGGTTACCTAGCAAGCTTCTTCTAACACCTCTGTCATGTGACATAGGCACTGATATCAGGGGTGGGGCCAGACTGACTGTTTCTTGAGGGAGAATTGGGGTTACGAGTCAGTGAGAGGAAGCTCCAGCAGAGAGAGGAGAGCTCTCAAAAGAGTACTTCCATCTCTTGCAGACCAGAGTGACTGTAGACACTGCCTGCAGCTGAAGTGGCAGAGGTTGCCCCAAGAGAGAGAGATTGTGAAGAAGAATGTAGTTGGGGAAGGGGGTGAACATGGACTGCACAAGGGTTATGAATTGAGTATCCAATGAACTGTAGAGAAATAAATTTAAAGTAGGAGGCAAAGTACAAGAAATATTCGATTAAGAGAATAGTCTGCAGTGCCCAGCCTCAATAGACTGGTGGAGAAATGGTGTAGCTGAGTTCTGGTACCGCTGTGGTTCCCCAGTACCGGATCCGAGACACCTACCTCAGGAGCTGCATGCCCTCAGAATCCCATTAGGCTATAGCAAGGTAGATGTAGATCCAGGGTTGCTGATATACAGATTCTGGACCTAGAGGGCGTATATCCTCATATCCAGTTCTCGATACTTAACACTGCTGCTTCTAAAGAAACCTGTATCGCCCCAGCTACTCCAGTAACATGAAGTGCTTCTCCTGAAATAGTTACCTCTCCTGATACCCCAGTAACATGAAGTGTTGCTCCTGAAAGAAGGTACCTCTCCTGATACCCCAGTAACATGAAGTGTTGCTCCTGAAACAGGTACCTCTCCTGATACCACAGTAACATGAAGTGTTGCTCCTGAAACAGGTATCTCCCCAGCTACCCCAGTAACATGAAGTGTTGCTCCTGAAACAGGCATCTCCCCAGCTACCCCAGCAACATGAATGTTGCTGCTGAAACAGGCATCTCCCCAGCTACCCCAGTAACATGAAGTGTTGCTCCTGAAACAGGCATCTCCCCAGCTACCCCAGTAACATGAAGTGTTGCTCCTGAAACAGGTATCTCCCCAGCTACCCCAGTAACATGAAGTGTTGCTCCTGAAACAGGTACCTCTCCTGATACCCCAGTAACATGAAGTGCTTCTCCTGAAACAGGTATCTCCCCAGCTACCCCAGTAACATGAAGTGTTGCTCCTGAAACAGGCATCTCCCCAGCTACCCCAGTAACATGAAGTGTTGCTCCTGAAACAGGCATCTCCCAGCTACCCCAGTAACATGAAGTGTTGCTCCTGAAACAGGTATCTCCCCAGCTACCCCAGTAACATGAAGTGTTGCTCCTGAAACAGGTATCTCCCCAGCTACCCCAGTAACATGAAGTGTTGCTCCTGAAACAGGCATCTCCCCAGCTACCCCAGTAACATGAAGTGTTGCTCCTGAAACAGGCATCTCCCCAGCTACCCCAGTAACATGAAGTGTTGCTCCTGAAACAGGCATCTCCCCAGCTACCCCAGTAACATGAAGTGTTGCTCTGAAACAGGCATCTCCCCAGCTACCCCAGTAACATGAAGTGTTGCTCCTGAAACAGGCATCTCCCCAGCTACCCCAGTAACATGAAGTGTTGCTCCTGAAACAGGCATCTCCCCAGCTACCCCAGTAACATGAAGTGTTGCTCCTGAAACAGGCATCTCCCCAGCTACCCCAGTAACATGAAGTGTTGCTCCTGAAACAGGTATCTCCCCAGCTACCCCAGTAACATGAAGTGTTGCTCCTGAAACAGGTACCTCTCCTGATACCCCAGTAACATGAAGTGCTTCTCCTGAAACAGGTACCTCTCCTGATACCCCAGTAACATGAAGTGCTTCTCCTGAAACAGGTACCTCTCCTGATAACCCAGTAACATGAAGTGTTGTTCCTGAAACAGGTACCTCTCCTGATAACCCAGTAACATGCAGTGTTGCTCCTGAAACAGGTATCTCCCCAGCTACCCCAGTAACATGAAGTGCTACTCCAAAAGAAGCAGGATATGTAGCACTTCTGCTACCTCAGTAACATGAAGTGTTGCTCCTGAAACAGGTACCTCTCCTGATACCCCAGTAACATGAAGTGTTGCTCCTGAAACAGGTACCTCTCCTGATACCCCAGTAACATGAAGTGCTTCTCCTGAAACAGGTACCTCTCCTGATACCCCAGTAACATGAAGTGCTTCTCCTGAAACAGGTACCTCTCCTGATAACCCAGTAACATGAAGTGTTGTTCCTGAAACAGGTACCTCTCCTGATAACCCAGTAACATGCAGTGTTGCTCCTGAAACAGGTATCTCCCCAGCTACCCCAGTAACATGAAGTGCTACTCCAAAAGAAGCAGGATATGTAGCACTTCTGCTACCTCAGTAACATGAAGTGTTGCTCCTGAAACAGGTACCTCTCCTGATACCCCAGTAACATGAAGTGTTGCTCCTGAAACAGGTATCTCCCCAGCTACCCCAGTAACATGAAGTGCTACTCCAACAGAAGCAGGATATGTAGCACTCCTGATACCCCAGTAACATGCAGTGTTGCTCCTGAAACAGGTATCTTCTCTGGGGTTCCACCAAGTCTCCTTAACAACAAAGTTGTTGATGGACTTTACAGTGACACTAATTTGCTGACTGCGATCACATCGCCAGGAAATGTGTCGACCGACCGCCATGGCGCAGGGCACACTTTGACTGTTTGTGGAGGGCTGTGCGCCCTGCATTCCCCAGACTTAAAAGTAATTAACTCTGGGGGGGGGATCAATGGGGAGAGCTGCCAACACCAGGAGTCGCTGTATCTGTTCAGTGCTCCGACAACACGTTCGACTCTGTGGATGTCAAACGGGTTGTGTCACTGTTACGGATTCACTGGGATTCACTGTGGGGATGTTGCTCAAACAATGGTATGCGCTCCTCTGCTAGCCCGCTAACATGAAGTGCTGCTCCTGAAACAGGTCTCTCCTTTGGTACCGATAACATGAAATGTTGCTCCTGAAACAGGTATCTCCTCTGGTAACCCCAGTAATATGAAGTGCTGCTTCTGAAACAGTATCTCTTCTAGCACCCCAGTAACATGAAGTGTTGCTCCTGAAACAGGTTTCTCCTCTGGTACTCCAGTAACATGAAGTGCTGCTCCTGAAACAGTATCTCTTCTAGTACCCCAGTAACATGAAGTGTTGCTCCTGAAACAGGTATCTCCTCTGGTACCCCAGTAACATGAAGTGCTGCTCCTGAAACAGTATCTCTTCTAGTACCACAGTAACATGAAGTGTTGCTCCTGAAACAGGTATCTCCTCTGTTATCCCAGTAACATGAAGTGCTGCTCCTGAAACAGTATCACTTCTAGAACCCCAGTAACATGAAGTGTTACTCCTGAAGCAGGTATCTCCTCTGGTACTCCAGTAACATGAAGTGTTGCTCCTGAAACAGGTATCTCCTCTGGTACCCCAGTAACATGAAGTGCTGCTCCTGAAACAGTATCTCTTCTAGTACCACAGTAACATGAAGTGTTGCTCCTGAAACAGGTATCTCCTCTGTTATCCCAGTAACATGAAGTGCTGCTCCTGAAACAGTATCACTTCTAGAACCCCAGTAACATGAAGTGTTACTCCTGAAGCAGGTATCTCCTCTGGTACTCCAGTAACATGAAGTGTTGCTCCTGAAACAGGTATCTCCTCTGGTACCCCAGTAACATGAAGTGCTGCTCCTGAAACAGTATCTCTTCTAGTACCACAGTAACATGAAGTGTTGCTCTGAAACAGGTATCTCCTCTGTTATCCCAGTAACATGAAGTGCTGCTCCTGAAACAGTATCACTTCTAGAACCCCAGTAACATGAAGTGTTACTCCTGAAGCAGGTATCTCCTCTGGTACTCCAGTAACATGAAGTGTTGCTCCTGAAACAGGTATCTCCTCTGGTACCCCAGTAACATGAAGTGCTGCTCCTGAAACAGTATCTCTTCTAGTACCACAGTAACATGAAGTGTTGCTCCTGAAACAGGTATCTCCTCTGTTATCCCAGTAACATGAAGTGCTGCTCCTGAAACAGTATCACTTCTAGAACCCCAGTAACATGAAGTGTTACTCCTGAAGCAGGTATCTCCTCTGGTACTCCAGTAACATGAAGTGTTGCTCCTGAAACAGGTATGTCCTCTGGTAACCCCAGTAATATGAAGTGCTGCTTCTGAAACAGTATCTCTTCTAGTACCCCAGTAACATGAAGTGTTGCTCCTGAAACAGGTATCTCCTCTGGTACTCCAGTAACATGAAGTGCTGCTCCTGAAACAGGTATCTCCTTTGGTACCGATAACATGCAGTGTTGCTCCTGAAACAGGTATCTCCTCTGTTATCCCAGTAACATGAAGTGCTGCTCCTGAAACAGTATCACTTCTAGAACCCCAGAAACATGAAGTGTTACTCCTGAAGCAGGTATCTCCTCTGGTACCCCAGTAATATGAAGTGCTGTTGTATTGTAAAATATCAGTGGAATCTCTTAAATAGGTGGTAGCTGCATCACCACTAAAGGCTTCAAAAAGGAGTTCACGAATTTGGAAATTGATTAAGTCAGGCTTCTGATACTTGCAACATTAGATCGTCCCGGAGGGTTCACCAAGTTTTTATGAATTTTTGGAAGCACATATAGTGTTGCAAGCATCAGATATGCCACAGTTAGAAATGTTTTCACTCTTTCACTTACAAAGCCTTTATTACATGCCATCATTAAAAAGTCATCTATTTTTGCTTTATTTTCACTTGGGTCAGAAGTTAACATTCTGTAAACATTCTGATTACTTAGTGTAACCCCCCTGCAAATGGGGGTTCCCAAAAGTCTTCCAGGAGCTTGCTTGAATGCTCCAAGCCTGGATGGTATTCAGCGTTTAAGCCGTTTATCTGTGAGTGCTTTTAGAGCCTCTGGTACTGTCTCTTTAAGAGCTGTCTGCCTGCAGACATAATTAATTTGGATGGGGGTCTGTGTGTTTCCCTGCTTGAGTCCCACTTGAGCTGCTGCCAAATCGCTCCATTTCTGCCATCACTAAGTGGGCAGAGTGAGCACTTTTCAAAGATATAACTGTTTGCCAGACATCATTTAGAGTAACAACGAAAATACAGTTTGTCTAACCTGCTTTTCTTTGCAATCAGAACTGTGTTTGCCTAGTCCCCCATTCTAGTTTTGAACTGCTGAACTGGACCAATCAGTGTGGGGGACCTTTGAAATGGAGCCTGTTGCTGGCAAATCAGTACTTGGACTCCCATTGTGGAGCCAGCCACCTATGTACTGTATGGCCAATGCTTCTGGGAATTGTAGTTTGGACTTCGGCGCCTTTTTTCCACCAACAGGGGGAGTTTACTGTGAGTGACAGCAAAACCAGGCAACTGACTGGGAGGAACTCAAAGAAAATGCCTGGCTCTGTCTACTGAAAAGATCAGATGAGTTGTGACTGTGAAGAAGGAAGGAGCTCCGGGCTTCTGCGCTGTTGAGTTTTCGCACGGGAAGCTTGTGTGGGGCCCTGAAGTTCGGCCTACAACTGTTTGTGAGTGGCAGTGTGGACTGAATCAGAGTTGTAAGGAGAAAGAAGCACCAGAAGTGAGGAAACCAGGCTCACCCTGTAGAAGACTGGAGAAATTGCTGAATCGCGCTTGGTCTGTCAGGAACTGAATCTGCTGTGTGTTCTCCTGGGTGTTGTGCAGTAATTTTAATCGGGATAGAGAAGCAGCCTGCCTGGTATAGTACTTTCCTTTTACATATAAATGTGTGTAGTGCTTGTGGGGAATCGCGTTTCAAATCCCCTGTACAGTGAATAGAGTGCATGAAGCTGGAAGTAAACCCCAGCTTAATCCAGACTACATCCATTTGCTCTAAACTGCAGTGGGGTCCAGTCACAAGGACCTTGTCCACATGGTCTGCTCCTCCTGGCAATCCAGGACAATCTGCCTTCCATTCAGTTTCAGCATTGAATTTGTGAGTACAAATCAGGGTAGCTCCCTGCCATCATCAAATTGCAAGTGTTCCATCTGAATACTTTTCCTTTCTTTCTTCACGAACTGAGCCTACCGGCTCCGGATTACAAAGTGGGTATTGTGCATGCATTTTCCATCCTCAGGGCCCCAACCAGCTGCACCAACTAGGCTAGCCTCTTATTGCCTGGGTACCAAGTAAGAGTGACATTTGGGACATTTGGGACTCTGAAATATGTGCACAGTACTGTGATTATTAATGTGACTGAATCAATTAACCTGATTTCCCCCTGTCTTTGTTACTATCCAGTAAATAAATCAGATTTGGTTGTTTAGCAAAGTTACGCTGCTTGAACTGTGTGTCTATGTTGAATTACTGTACAGTGGATATTGTATAACTGCATCTTACTTTACAGGGGGTCCCCAGAGTCAAGCTGATTGAACCAATCCTGGGGTAAGTGTATATTGCAAGGGTACTGTGATTGATTTGTGTGGGCCACTAGTGGGAAGAAAGGGGGGTTGCAGTGACCCAGAGGGCTGTGACCAAATCATATCAGACTGTCTTAACCCTGACCTCTGGGTGGAGGCACCTGCCATCAGATCCAGGCCCCTCAATCTGTTAGTGGCAAATCAGGCAGGGGTAGTAGCCCTTGGGATAGCGCCACCTAGGGGTTACATTAGCATTACTTAGATTAACAGTCATCCAACTAATGCAGTGACTTTTAAGCCTAAATCTACCTTTTACCCCCTGACAGCTCCAGTTGTAAAAGCTTTTGAGCAAGTGTGTGAAAACTATTTACAGAAGCTCTTTAAATCTGAGAGGCCAGAGTATTTTATGAATATGTCTGGAGTGGAGCGTGTTGCTTTAAACAGTCTCCAATAAAGAGATTACTATTAGAAAAGTGGACAAGGGTGGTGGGATAGTTGTACTAGACACCGCGAACTATGAAAGGGAAGTATTGAGACAACTTAGTAATTGGAATGTTTACAGAATGTTAACTTCTGACCCAACAAGTGAAACTAAAGCAAAAATAAATGACTTTTTAATGACGGCATTTAAGAAAGGCTTTGTAAGCCTTGTTTTTTTACCCCTGAGGAGGTTGTGGGGTCAGAAACAGTAGGTGAATTCAGGAATGCATGGGACAGACCTAAGGCAATTATAGTGGGGGAGTAGGAGGAAGTAGGCTGTTGGTGAACTAGGATGTGCAGCTTATCCAATAGGTAGGGAAATGAGCAGACTGGGTGGGCTAAGTGGTCCTTATCTGCCATCAAAGTCTATGTTTCTATGTTTCTATTAAGTGAAGGAGGGAAAAAATTCTAACTGTGGCACATCCAATGCTTGCAACACCATATGTGCTTCCAAAAATTCATAAAAACTTGGCGGACCCTCCGGGTCAACCTGTTATTGCAAGTATCGGAAGCTTGACTGAACCGATTTCCAAATTTGTGGACTCCTTTTTTGTAGCCTTTGGTGATGCAGCTACCATCTTTTTAAGAGAGTCCACTGATATTTTACAGATTTTGGAGAATAAAAGGTTGGAGCCTGGATCGTTCCTTGTCACCCTTGATGTAGAGTCACTATATACTAGTATTCCATACGAGGGTGGACTGGAAGCTGTGTCCTTCTTTTTGGAGAAGATGGGCGAATATGATGTACAGTTCATCAGATTTTTAGTCAAATGTGTGACTTAGTACTTAAACAATCATTTCATTTTTCTTGGCAAACACTATTTGCAACTGACTGGTACCGTGATGGGAGCGACTTTCACAATGAGCTATGTAAACCTGTATATGGGTTTGTAAGAGCTCACAAATATACAGGATCCAGATTTAATCCATTTCCAGGTACTTAGTGTGTACCGTCGCTTTACTGACCATTTATTTATAATATGGAAAGGCACTGAAATAAATCTGAATGAATTTACAGATTTTTTGAATTGCTCGAATCCATACAGTATTTATGTTTTTCAGCAAAAGATTGTCAAGAAAATACAGATTTTCTGGATTTAATAATCAGTAAGGATCAAGAAGGCATTCAGCACGTTTACATGGCAGGAGTTTTCTGATTCGAACAAGATATCAGGTTATTTAAAAATTGTCTTTCTTGGGAGTCTGACTTGTTTACATGATGTTTTGTCCATTTTCCGATAGGAGCAACGCTGTTTATATGCTACTATATTTCCACATTCCATCTGTGCTCCAGCACAAGTGTATTTAGTTATCATGTTTGCGACTGTCAAACACTGCTGCTTGTGTTTGACAACTTACTGTTTTCATTAACAACAGGGAGAGTAAGGAGTTGTTTTTTATATCTGAAATGAAACTTTAACGTTTGTGTTTGTTATGGACTGTTTATACGTTTTTTGTGTGTGTGGGGGGGGTTGTAAGAAAAAATGTTTCTCATTTGCCTTTTTTTTAGCTGAGACATCTTGTATAGATGCATTAGTGGTATAAGGTTACGTTTTACCCTTTCTAATTCTGCATCAATGAATTACGAGTAGTGTAATTGCTGAACTGAATTATAAATTGCATGACTTATGCCGGCCCTTTCGGCACAGCAGTTGGATTTCCGCTTGCGACGCCGGTGACCTGGGTTCGGGAATGGACCCAGATTGCTGGAGGGCCAGCCAGGGGGAGAAGGATGGAGCATCCTACGGATGGCTCTCCTTCTCTGGGGGTAGGGTGGAGCATTGCCTGGCACAAGGAGGATCCCTGGCAGAGGCCAGGAGTCACTCAAGCTACTGGCGCTTGCACGTATGGGAGGGGGGGCAGATGCTGGCTTCATTGCATGTCCCTGCCTCTGAAAGAAAATCACAGGAAAAAGGGGAAGGTGGGTGGGTCCACTGTCTATGTGAAGCCCTCCTTGGGGCTTCAATCAGCCATGATCGCCACCACTCTCCTGACCAGTCATTGGTTCCATGACTCGGGTTACCGGGGACCGATCCCACAGCCCCACCCTCCGGGGGGTAAGCTGGGGGTAACTGGGGGAGGATGGCACTAGATGGTAGGTGGGAGCTCCAGGGGCCATGATCAGAGCTGAGTAACTGACAGTAGGACCTGCCAAATAAAGAGGATAAAATAAAAAATAAATAAATTGAATGACTTGTTGGTTACTCCTGGAGTCAGCGCGAGTTGCCTGAGGGTTCACAGATGTACACCTGTATTCTCTTGATTATAGCCAGTGCCCCCCCCATAACAATATAATGTCGTAGTGAAAACCGTGCACATCAAGAATGTCGCACACAAATCAGCGTGCGGCAAAATAATATTGGCACAACATGCTGACCAGGACAAAATACCGCACACCGGAGGAATATCTTTGTCTTTGAGGGGGGCTCAGCTCCCCAACCCCCTGACATGGGGGACTTTGTCCCCCACACCCCCCAGACTTATTATAATCAACTCTAGGGGGTCCTGGACTTCAGGGAAAAAAGAAACTTGGACTGGGGAAAATGTTTTATAAAAGAAATAAAAAAGTCACATCACAGTGGGACCTGGGGGGAACTGAACCACAGCCCCACGTCCCTGACGCCGCTGTGGGTAGGTGCTCTAGTCACTCCACCATGGGAGTGGCTTGGCCAGGCACCACCCTGGCAGCTTCCTTAGCATTCCCTAAAGGCAGCCTACAGCGACAGGGGTAGCACTTCTTACTGCACGCTGAAAGAACCACTGTCACTGTTGAACCATTCGCACTTCTTACAGCATGGTATTTCATGCACAGTTTTGTCTGCGCTAAATTCACACAGTACCCCCAATAACACATTTTATATGGCAATATGTCATAAATGGGATGATATGGGAATGCAAATTAATATGGAGTTACACATCTCTGCAAATAAAATTTCAAAGGGAATTATGATCTGGGTGCTTTATTGCACAGTACAAAATGGAAAAGAATGGTATCAGGTATTGCAGTAATAAATACTCATACCCAACATTCTTGGTTTTGATGACATGCAGTTTGAAGAAAATTTTATTGTGAATTATACTGAATGCTATATACAGATGAAGGACTGCAAAATTACAGTCTTGTAAGCCCTTGTATGGATTTGTGCATCACAGCTACATTGAACACCTTTGTGAACAGCCAAAAAAAATAGATCAGTCTGGAGTGTGGAAGAGGCCAACATCACATGATATGGGGACTGAAGCAACCAGGTTAAGTGAATGCTTTTATTCCCTACCCTTCACCCTTTGTTGTATTTTCCCTTACTGTTTAAATCAGCACACATATTTTTTTTTCTAATGGGGGGGGGAGTTTTTTTTCCTATCAACCCCCCACCCTACATCAGACCCTGCATCAGCCCCATTCAGATAGACAGCAGTGCTTCTCAGTCCTGCATGTAAATGGATAGCAGCTTAATCTCATGGGCAGCTAGAATTAAAATTAAATAAATATAATTGTCCATGATAAATTGCCTTGAACAGGGTCTCCAGCACCAGCTCCAGCTTTTCTGGCCTACTCCAGTAGACTACATACTATGCCATCATACTATGATGGAAAACTAAGCCGCAGTTTAAAAGACATTGCCAGATGGCCTGGTGGCACTGAGGGCTGAGGCACGGGTCACTTTACCTTGCACCACGCCGACGACCTGTGTTCGGGAATGAGCACGAGCCACCAGGGGTTGGCAGGGGACGAGAAGGATCGAACATCCGAGGGACTGCTCTCCTTCTCCGGGAAGGGGGAAAGACATTGGTTGGTTCTTGTCTGGTCCCTGGTGGCAGCTGGGGGGCAGCGCACCGACGCTGTAGGAAAGGGGTAGAGCTGGGGCTGATGCCTGGAGGGAGAGCACTCCCTCCACTGGCATCATTGCATGCCTCACTCCAGGGGACTGAAAAGCGGAAAAAGTAGCTCCGGTCAGGCAGCATGAGCTTCTGACCTCTATGGCCCAACCCGAATGGCACTCACTTGTCTGGATCCGTCTCAGTGAGTTGAGCTACGGGGGCACCCCCTACCACCCTGCTATGGGGGATAATCCATGGGGGAATTGAGGAGGTGGCCTGATGTCGGGTGTCTGGGCCGGGAGGTCGGTCAGGATGTCCCAGCTGACTGAAGGCACAGGGAGAGAAAATACTAGCTAAAAAAAAAAGATATTGCCGTGTCTAGCTGATTTTAAATTTATGGTCCATGACCCCAGTAACAGTGCCCCTGCCATTGCAACTGATTGGTGGGTTGACTACACAGGTGCTTAAGGGGCAGACTGATATCACTGTTGTTAGCGGGAGAAAGAGACTGAGCCAAACATTAATATCTAACATATCAGTTCTAAACATAGTCCTTCAATTACAGTGCACAGTCAGGAATATCAGCAGAGAGAAACTAGTATCTTTGCAGTTCAGGAATAACGATGAAAAAGATATGCAGGTACATGATAAGCAGACACCGTGTAAACAGTTTCACAGAGAAGCTAATAAAGTCAGTTCAGGCAGTTAGTTCTGGCTACGAACATTAAAAGATTTTCAACTTGCTGTTTGTGATCTCTCTGAGGTGCAATTAGTGACCCCCAGGCGAATCAGGCTTGTATGCTGTCCTTTCAGTTACAGCGCAAGGGTGAGTAGCATATTCAGTCTCAGGTTACTGTTCTTAAATGGACTTCCCAGTAATTAAGGCACACTGATTTGGGTACAACTGTGGGTCGAAGAGTGTAATTAACTGTGGTTTTCTGGAGCAGGACCTGAGTATTTGAGTTACAGTAGGCATTGCATCAGTAAACGTTCATTAGACACTATGGTTTAAACTGCCAGGGTGGAAAAAGTAAAGGAGAAGGTTTGTTCAATAAAGACATGATCGGTTGAAAGGACACAATGTCCTTCGAGTGTCTGTTCCACAGCTGCTCGCATTGTCCACCTGCCAACCAATCGACCGCAAGATATGCATTTGCTCTCACTATCCATTTCAGTTCAGCTGACTGATGCAGTTCCATGCTGCGTTTGGATGAGATTTGTAGTTTCAGGTAGTTGAGTGGGAGAAAGTCTAGGGACTGCATGGATGTGTTGTGTCTAGTAGGGCTACTGGGGGTTGTGGGGCCATTAACCGTAGGCACATGCCTCATCAGTTACTGTATACATATAGCAAAGAAAAGATGCTGAGGTCTCGTGTTCTGTGGATTTAGTCCCTAGTACACCTTTTTGAGTTCTGCTTGAATATCCTCTTGCAGACCAGATCTACACGCCCTGGGCCCTGCCTCACCCTTGCCTTTTCTGATGATAGCGCATGCCATTTGTTGCACTTCCCTATTCTTTGTCTGGAAATTCAGGAACCTCAATGCTGTGCCTCTGTAGCATTTTGATGGCCTACAGTAGGGGCTCCTCTTGCACTACTAATTTGGACAGATCCCTTACTTGTGCTGTAACCTTTTTTCTTGTAGTAGTTTTATAATTGCCATGACTTGCTTCCATTCCTTTAACATATTTGGCTTGTGTGTCCCTTTCAGAATAATTTATTCTGGTATCAAGCTCTGCAGTGTACTTGAATTTTGTTATGTACTTGCATTATAATGTTCAGAGATTTGTTTTATGCAGACATTTAGTTGCCCTGAAATGAGTGTACTAGACAGAATTATCCCACCATCTACACACACACACATTAAAAAACAAATTCAAAACATATATGCAGTGTCTTTTATTATAGGTCATACAATCTGACCAGCTTTGATGAAAGGAGTGTGTCTCTTTTCTTCGTGTGTATTTCAACTGTGTTGGTATTCTGGTCTGTGAATGTTGATATGAGGAGGCTGTAAATCTAATGGAAAGAGCTGATGTGTAGTACTTCCCATCCCTCAGCAGTTCTCAGCTATTCTGTCCGCTGTACATAAATATCTTGGTCAACTACTACGGACAGGTGGGAAGGTCTGCGGGAGAATCAGTGGTCATTCCAGATATGGGGGTTGCAGAAGGCTGCAGACATATCACACTTTGTGATTGGTTGGGAGGGACTGAGATCACTGCTGTGGGTTTCCTACTGCACATTTATGAATAACATAATTGATTTGATTGTTAAGCTTATTTCAAGAGATGCAGGAGTGACGCCGAAGTTCTCTAGAGCTCAAACATGTATACTTGGGCAACGACTGAGGAAATTAAACCAGTACAGTAGGAAGGGCAGAAGAAATGGGGCCAAACATTAAGTAAAAAAAAAAGTCAGATACAAGTGAGAATTGTTTAGTTTGTAGTAAGATAATGACAGACAGATAGAAATTGATAACAGACTTTTGTAGACAAGACTGCTTGACCCACTCAGTCTACCCATTTATCGCTACCTACAGTATAATTGTAGACCTTATTTGGTTTTTGATGCTCCCCCCATTTCCACTAGGAATCCATGGTGCATATCCATGTGTTCTTGAATCCCGTCTCTGTTTTCATCCAAATCACATCTTGTTAAAGGCTACTCTAGTTACCCACCCCTGTTTTGATGGAGGACTTCTTCCTTATATCTCTCCCGAATCAACCCCCCTCTAGTTTCACATCTAGTCACCTAATTCTTTAGCCCACCCCCATTTTTTCAAAAACACGCCCCTCCTATACCTTATTTATCCTATTGAGGTATTGAATGGTCTCCTTCCTATCCCTCTCTCATCTCTTCCAAGGTGTACATATTGAGGTCCTTTAGTATTTCCTCATAGGGACTTTGGGGTGCAGACCCTGCACTGTTTTACTTGTATTCCTGTTGAATGCCTATACTCTGTACTTTTTCTGAAGATGTAGTCTCCAGAAATGGACACAGTACACAAGTGTTTAGTCTTACCAGAGATCTACAGTATTTAAGGGCAACACCACCTCTCCCGTTCTGCTTGTGATACCCCTCCTGATGTATCCCTAAATCCCACTTGCCATCCCAACTGCCTTGTTGGATTGCCTGATCACCATTTGATCATCCAATTTGATCACCCTAAACTCTATTTCCTGCAGGGTGGTCATCAATACCACCTCCCTCTCCCCTTTTTTTCCATCTCTCCAATAGGTTTCTTTGATCTAATTACATTAGTATACATTTTCTCCATATAAACCCGGTTTCCATATCCTTAACCACTCCTCAAGTTATTACAGAATCCTGCTCATGCTTTCCACCCAGCTCTTCCAAAGTGCCCACACTGTTGCAGATTTTTGGTGGCATCTTCAAATAGGCAGATCTTGCCTTCTAGCTCCTTGGCAATGACAGTTACAAAGACTTTAAATATGACCAGCCCCATTACTGATCTCTGAGGCACTCTGCTGGTCACACTCTGTTCCTCCGAGTGAACCCTGCTTACCACCTCCCTCAGGTTCCTGTTCTATAATCTATTTCTTACCCAGTGTACCACCTTTGGATCCACTCATAAGTTATCCAGCTTGCTTACCAGCCTCCTAGATGGAACCTTGGTGAAAGCCATACTGAAATCTAAGTAGGTCACACCAACCTCTCCACTCTAATCAAATTCCTTGGTTACCCAGTCAAAAACAATTTATTGGATTTGTTTGACAAATAATACACACAACCTCCCCCTCCACCCCCACCCACCACTGTAAACTTACTGCCTTTGTTCTTGCAACCTGTTGGACTAACCCTTTCCTTCTGCAATCTTCCCATATTAAGTTGTCTTCATCCTACATTGGGATCACTGGCCTGTAATTATCAACCTCTTCCTTATTATCACTTTGTTGAAGTGAGATTACATCTGCCCTCCTCTAAACATCGGGAACCACTCCCTTTTCCAGTGAGTTTTTACATTGGAATGTCAGAGGTGCTTCACACAGTACCTCCCTGAGATCCCTCAGTACTCTTGGATGCATTACATATTGCACCACTGTTTCATCCACATTACAATTATTGAGTTCCTTCAGGACTTCCTCTTCAGAAAAAAATGAATAGTATCCACCTCCATCTTCTCCATAGCTACAGTTATTTTTTTGTGTGGTCCTTTTCTTCTCCTTCTTCTCTGTGCGCCAATCAGAAGTATTAGTTCAGTAGGAGTGCCTCATCCTGGTCTGCTTTTGCACTGTCCCCCCTTCCCTTTTAAATCAAACAAATCCATCCCTGTTCTTCCTTTTTTTCACGTACATACATAAAAATGTCTTAATACCTTTTGTTAATGCCTGTGCTATTCTCTCTTCAGTAAGTACCTTATAGCTCATTATTGTTTTCTCACTTCCCTCTGTTTTTCTCTGCTACAGCTCTCTATCCTTCTCCCTCTGCACCTCATTATACCTTCTGATTGTAACCTTTTGGCCTTTTCCTTTTCAGTCGCCTTTTTTTTTTTTTTGAGAGCTACAGTGATCTATTTTTGCTCTTGTTCACTAGATTGATGTTGAGGATTGTTGCATTTACTCAGTTTAGCCTGGACCACATTTTTGTACCTGAGTTAAGCAATTAAAAGGTTTGTCCTTAAAAATGTATTCCCTTTCAACACAATGACAGTGTGCCCATGGTGCATTCCTCCATCTTTGTATATTTCGTCTTCAAGGTGCCACATTCCTTTGTCTTTGTGTGTTGCCAATATGCCACAATACCTCTATTGGTCCACTCCATTCATTGATCCCTGTTCAGCTGGTTGTCACCCATTTCAAAATCTTTGATGTAGTCACCATTGGTGAGTGATAGGTCCAAAACTGTCTTCTTGTAGCTGTCATCCAGTACTAGTTCTCTGATGAATGCCCATTGCAGTTTGTCCAGGATTTGTCCTCTTCAACATCAGTCTTCAGTTCAGATGTTCCAATCCGTATGAGGCAGAATGAATGACCCAAGTATCACCAATTATCTACATGCTACACTACATTTCAAATATTGCGATCAGTATCTTATCTGTATCTCTCAAGTAACTCTAGGTCTGTATTTTATGGAGTTGTGAATAGTGCTTTTTGTTTAGAACCTACTAGTTGTGTGCCCCTCCCACCACTATGCACACATTGTCACTCTTTACTGCTCAAGTAATGCATTTTCCCTCTCGACTTGATGTAATGGTTCATGTGATGCTAAACATGATAACTTCCTGAGTCATATGTGCATAGGTGATTTGCTGTCAAGGAAATGGTCATGTGCAAATATATGCAGTTACTACCTTAGTGGCTAGTACATGGTATGAAATGTAAAGGTTATACTTTTCATTTTGTAAACTGATTGCTATTGTAACATGAAATAATACAATGAATTGGAGTTAGAGGTTTAATGGATCAGGACAGTTTAAGCACCATGCTGTCATGTCATTGAGAGGTTGTCATGACATCATAGTATACACTGAGTACTAGGCTCAAGAGCTGTACAGCTTGCATGATGACCTTGATGTGGAAATTCCATGCTGTTGATAACTGTTGCCCATCTATAAACTATGCTGTTCTCCAGCTCCTAAAATAGGCACAGAGCTTACCCTCTTTCTATCACCAATGAAGAGGGCTCTCCCCTGGAGCTAGTTCAGCTCTTTAAATATCTGGGGATTACTATTGACAGTACGATGACCTATGCCTATCACATTGACTACATTGCTAAGGCTGTTAACACCCGCATTGGGCTACTTTATAGACATAAGCAATGTTTGACCCCAGAGGCTCTTAACCTGGCCATTCAAAGCTCTTTTGTCTCGCTTATTGATTATGGCTTACCAATCTATGGATCAGCTACTGAAACAACTCTTCACCGCATCATAGTTGCACGCAACAAAGCATGCCGGCTCCTTACCGGCTCAGCCCGTCTGTCCCATACCTGCAACATGTACACTCAGGCTAACTGGCTCCAATTCAAAGGTAGACTCATGTACCAAATATGTTTACTGTCCAAAAAAGTAAGCTTAGGCAAAATGCCCCTGGGAGTGCAAAAGATTATTACCCCCACTATCAACCGTACATTGCACCAGAAGCTCTACTAGCCAGATTTTTAATATACCCCGCTGTCGCGCTTCCCTGGGACAAAGACCCTTTGCCTACCATGCCCCGCTATGGATGAACTCGCTGCACCATGACATCACTTCAGCATCCACCTTGGGCTCCTTCAAGGTTAAACTTAAGCAACAGCTAGTTGCTGATGCCAGTTGTGACTGCTTCCAATAACCTTCCCTCTTGTGACCAGCACTTATTCTAACCTTATGCTATCCTGACCTTATGCATAACTGTTCTCAGCATGTAAATAACTGTTCTAAGTTGCTAATCATTCTCCTTCAAATTTCCTCTTGATCCCTTCCACTCTTTCCCCTCACCCCTCTATGGCTTTCTCTCCATCCCTCCCCCTGTTATATCTCCTGAGCTCCCTTGCTCACTTTAAAATGCTTTCTCCCATACCTTCTCACCTCTGATGAGGCCCCTGGGCTGATGCCATCCCTTACCTTGTTGATTATTAGATATTAGGCTGAGTCTGTTCTCATTTTCCTGTAAAGGGTTGTTTCATAAGACCCCACCCCCTCTAATATGACCCTTTGAATTCCAGGTTTTAATCAAATATGTACCATGGCATACATTGTATAATGCCACATGTACTGGAACTTCTCCAGTTATAAACTCTTGTAATGTCTTGTATAATTCCTTGTTTTGTTTGTTCTCCATCTCATACTTTCCCAATACGTACTGTTCGTCTGACATGGAACCTATGAAATGAACTTGTTCGCAAAGGTGTTATCCGAAATTTCAATAAATAAATAAATAAAAAATCTATTGTCTTTAATGATGGATGGACAGAAATTAAGGAGAAATCTGTTCTTTATTTACTTTTTGTTCCCATCGTGCTGCTTTCCTTCATTGTCTGCTCTCACCGCTGTAGCCACTTGTATTAAACCTGTAGATCAATAGGCACACATGTGCAGAGCGGTTCACATTTTTATGGTATTGACCTGATGTATTCCAGAGTGGATAATGACCACTTGATGGCAAAATGATAACATAACAAGAAATGGAATGGATTGAATTCAGTCCTTAACAACCCTCTTCAAAACAGTATTAGGTTGTTAAGGATGGAATTCAATGAATTCCTATCCATGTTAAGCTGTCATTGTGATGTCAACATTTTGTTATACCCTCTTGAGAACGTCACAATGATAGCATAACAAGGTGAACAGCTTTGCACAGATGCATTTCTGGAACTTACAGCTTACAATGAATGGACATGATGGTAAGAGCTGGGCATGAAGGACAGTGGGGCTAAGCCACAAAAAAATGTAAAGAAAGAACAAATTCCATTTAACTTGTGACCATTTAGTACAAAAAGACAATGACTGGGCACAATATAACACCAGCTTGGAGATACCATCATGAGGGCATCAAGTCAACTGTAAACCTGTCGAGTTTTGCTCACAGGGTTTACTACATTGTCATTCTAACCTCCTGATGGGCAATCAGCATTGTTCTTATCTGGTGTCCCTCAATTATACTCTACGTTAAACATTTCTAACTTAACAATTATGTACTGTATGCTAGGTAGACTGTGAATTATTTCTTTTGTAATCCAGATTCATATTGTTTTACAGATATTGTCTGTGTACTTCCATCATTTCTTTGACCATAACATACGCTCTTGGCAAGTTGAATTCCATAGCACCACCCCCAGAAAGGAGATGGATATTATAATATCAAATAGATACTTCATTGTGTGAAAATTATAAATGTTATAATCAACCAGCACAGGAACAAGAATCATAGGATTAAGAAGAAAGGAATCATCTGATCAACGAAAATATTTTGACTTGAAAATTTCACACAAAAAATACTGTGCTCATGTATCTGAATGTACAAAAGATGCTAAACATTACGGCCAATTTTCTTTTTCTTATAATGATGGTAGGAGGGGAGCTGGAGAGTAAGTTCATTTCACCGCTGCAAATGCGACGTAGAGAACAGTAAGACGTCTTAGATGCGAGTTACAATATCCATATATGAAACTGTAACAGGATATGTGCAGCATCAGCTTGTCATCTGCATGATCATACAATTTGGATGAAGGTGCGCAGTCAGGACTGGTGGCAGAGAAGAGTGATCACCAAATTCAATGATGGAGACTGGTTGGAGAATTTTTGAATGTCTCATGCATCTTTTATGAATCTGGTTCACATAATGTCTCCATATACTGTACAGTATGCAACCAGATACTGCTTTTGTTAGCAGGCCCATACCATTGCACATCCTAGTAGCATTGGTGCTGTATAAGTTCAGTAACTGCTGTGAGTGTAGAGTAGTTGTCAATCAGTTTGGAATTCAGTAATCAACAGTACATAAGTTTGTACATGTGTTTTGTTTATCTTTCTTTCAAAATGTGTTACCTGATCTGGTAAAGATACCTACAACATCAGAAGCCACGTAAATAGCTGGAACATTCAAAAAATTACATGGGATTACCACAGGTGGTAGGTTGCATGGATGGCACTCACATTTCAATACAGGCACCCACTGAGGGCTATAGAGACTGTGAATCACAAAGAATGACCATCTTATGTACTGCAATCAGTCATTGACCATAAGTATTTGTGTGGGTTGCCAGCCTGGTGGCACAGACGGTTGAGGCGCTGGGTGCCTTATCTTGCACTACGTCAGTGACCTGGGTTCGGGAATGACCTCAGGTCATTGGGGTGCCAGCATGGGGGGGGGCAGAGCAAGATTGAGCATGCTGATGGGCAGCTCTCCTCTCCTGAGGGTGGTGAAGGTGGGTTGGCACCCCCCCGGCAGTTCCACTCCTACTGGGTGGAGGACCAGCGGGTAGCATAGGTGGAGTGTATCGGGAGGTGGAAGGGGCTGCACTGACACCATGGGGTGAGAAATGTTCCTCCTCATGGTCACAAGGCCATATGCCAGGGCCTTGGGGGGGTGTCAGGGGAGAAAATCCAAGGTCAGAGTATGTGTCCCTATCGCCAGTTGACCCAGAGACGGCGACGGGGACCAAAAATATATATATATATATATATATATATATATATATATATATATAGTATTACTATGTAACTTACTTTTTCTAGTATTATAGCATCCTATATATGTAACTGTTGTGTATTTGAATTGCTCACATATTTATAATATGGTTACGAACAAACAACACATGTTTCAATGACCTATTAGATCTATGCATGTCTGTTACCTATGGCTGTGGCGAGCTATATGAATATCCATTATTCTGCACCCAAATTATCTACCATGGTGGTGCACAGCATCCCATTTCAAAGAATTAGCCACAGCAGTAGGCTAATAAGTCAACTGGGAATGAGAGGGCATTGGTGATACTATGTTTCCCCCATGGTCAGGAGCATAGTAAGGCAATAGGCGAGGTCAAGTTCCTTCAACCACCTTGATCGTGGTGGATCATAGTACCATCAAACTTCACTCGAGTGCCACATAACTTATATATAGTTGACCCATACTCAGCCTTTTAACAGTGGGCTCTCTTAAAGTTCTCAAAGACCCATTAAAATAGAAAAAAAAAAAGAATCTAAGTACTGTAAAATAGTCCCTCATCATATGTATTTTACCTGTCGGATATCTGTCTTTCTTCACATACAATAAATGATGTGACTCTTTACCATTGAAAACAAGAATTAAAAGAGCTCCATTATTCTGTTAGGTACAAACATACAAAAAATGTCAGCAGAAACAGGCCATAAGGTCAATCAAGTCTACTCAAGTGTGCAGCTTATCAGTTTATTATTCTGCAGTTGCCCCCATACCATAGTGCCCCTCCCCCGGACCCTGTCCAGCCCCTTTTTAAAAACTGCACACTGACCTTACGGTCACCACCTCCTCTGTCAAGGCATTCCATCCGGCCACCACACTTTCCATGAAGTAGTATCTTCTAATTTTCCTCTTTAACCTACCCTCTTCCAGCTTCAGACTGTGCCCGCTAGTGTACCTCCCTTCCTTTAATCTAAAAATCCTTTCTGCGCTAACCCTATTTATGCCCTTCATCACATGTTTGAAGGTCTCAATCACATCCCCTCTATCCCTCCTATCTTCCAGGGAGTACATGTTGAACTCCTTCAGTCTCTCCCCATAGGGTTTCCCCTCCATTCCTATGATCATCCTGGTTGCTCTGCACTGGACCCCCTCCAGCAGCTTGACATCTTTCTTCAAGTAGGGCCACCAGAACTGCACACAGTACTCCACGTTTGGTCTCACTAATGACCTGTACAGTAGCAGTATAACCTTCCTCCTCCTTGAGGCGATTCCCCTGGCAATGCACCCCAACATCTTACTAACTTTAGCTGCTGCCTTCCCACACTGTGCTGAGTGGTTCATTTGCCTTGTGATTAACACCTCAAGATACTTCTCTTCCTCCATAGTGGAAAACTGCTCCCCCCCCCAGCCTACAGCCAAACTTTTGACTTCTGGCTCCCAAGTGCATGACTTTGTAGTTTTCCGGATTGAAACTCAGCTGTCATGTGTCCGACCAGTGCTCCAATTTAGCCAGATCCTTCTGTAGTGCCAGCCACCCATCTGTGTTGTCCACCACCACTCCAGTCTTTGTGTCATCTGCAAATAAGCTGATCTTATTCTTAATCTCATCTGCAACGTTGGCAGTAAAGATGCCTAACAACACTGAACCCAGCACTGATTCTTGTGGAACCCCGATGGTTACATCCCTTGGAGCTGAGAGTGCCCCCCCCCACAACCACCGAGTGCTCCCTATTCCGCAGCTAGTTTTTGACCCATTCCACCAGCTTCTCCCCTGCCCCCAGGTTACCCAATCTGCTAATCAACCTCCTATGTGGCACCAAATCAAAGGCCTTGCTGGAGCCCAAATACAGGACATCCACCACCTGGCCCCTGTCGATGGCCGTAGGTACCCAGTCATAGAAGTCAACCATGTTTGTCTGGCAGGATCTCCCAGAGACAAACCTATGTTGCCTGCTGTCTTGGAGACCGTTTTCCTCAATAAAGGCTACCAGCCTCTCCTTGAGGATAGTTTCTATGAGCTTCTCCACAATGGAGCTGAGGTTGTCTGGCCTGTAGTTCCCTGGCTCATCCTCGGGCCCACTTTTATGGATAGGCACCACATGTGCTATTCTTCAGCCCGGGGGCACGTACCCAGTCCCCAGGGAGGTGCTGAATAAGTCTGCCAGTGGTCCTGCTAGGACCTCTGCCATTTCCCTCAGCACCCTTGGGTGCATGCCATGAGGACCTGGTGCCTTATCCACCCCCAGAACCCTTTATTGTTTCCCTACTCCCCCTCCACCTCCTTAATAATCACCCATGTAATGGTATCATGAAATACATGATATTGTAATTCCTCTAATTCTCAATTTTAAGAATGCACACACACACACACACACAGACACACACACACACACACATTCACATATACTCAGGCCTCAAGCATGGAGTTATTTTGCAAGCTGACAGTGGGTAGTAGGTAGTTTTCAACACCATCAAGCACACACCAGAAAAGGAAACTAAATATGAATTCTTTGTTTAAATATGCGTGTGTGTGTAAAGATGTGCTCTTGATTGAAAATGCTATTATAAAACAGGTGTTAGAAATGCTGCCATGTACTTTACTGTTAGGATTCCAACAACATTACATTATTCCCTGTTACATTTTCATGCACAGCCTGAGCACCATGGTAGATGTATTCTTCCTGCCAGCATTACATCATCTAGCACTGCAATATTTGTAAATGCGACAGTGCTTTCTGATTCAGAACATGCATTCTTAATCTGTTGGCGGAAGACATATCTTTCTAATAATCTTTTTCAAATTGAGGCAAACATTAAACATGTACAACTTAACAACTTTACATTTGGGGTATCTTTATGATAGCAAAGAAAAAGGTCCTACGAGGTGTTAGATTTACAGTCAGTTTATAAGACTAGTATTCTTGCACCTTGTCTGTTCTTTTTTTTTTTTGTACTTATTCCAGTGGTTTATCTGTACTTGATGTGCCATACAAAATGTGGATATACAGTTTTGAACTCACTGTATATTATATAATGTATGACTACTATGTTTCAGCTTTTGGAATTTAAATTATGGATCGCCTGGTAGCACTCATGATGCCAAGGTATTGAGGAACTCCATATTATTCTTGCATTTTGAAGACCTTCCAAAAGTAATCATTGCTTTATATATTTATATGTTTATGTACATTATTTATTTATTTGTTTATTTGACTTTTGAGACCATACAGTCCCTTTTTCCGGGGCGACCCCTGGGAGGGTACAGAGGATAAGGAGTACAAAATATAACACAGTCATGAGCATATAATACATTGCTTAATAATACAATATGATACAAGAGCACTGAATAAGAGAGGAATACAGGAACGTGGGGGTGGGAGGGGACATAGGCAATGCAGTGTACATACGATGAAAGCACATGCATACATGAGATTGCAAAGATCCCCAGGATCCTGGGTACACTTATAAACAGAGTTACACAGACTACTAAAAGAAAACGTGATGACACTACCTTATTCATTATCAAACACACACGGTATTGCACGCTTACAGGAATAAATATATGAAATTTTCACATGCTGTGCACATAAAATTAACCATGTGACATGCATGCTGCAAGCATAATTGTTATGTTAAATTGGAACCAATTGCATACATGTGGCATGCGTGCAGCAAGCCAGTTTGGCAAGCATGCTTTTTATGTTAAATTAGAACACAGTTCACAAGTGAGATGAGATTCAAACCCAGGTCTTCAGGTCTTCAGTTCATTGCCCTTAACCACTACGCTATACTGCCTGCATACATGCAGCTCGCTTGTACTTCAATACAAATCTGCACACATCTGCATGCATGTGGCATGCTTATAGTCACTGGTATTCTTTTTAGTTTTCTTGTCCCTCTCATCTCAGCTGCACAGTTGAACCGTAGCACACATACCATCAGAAACACAGGTGGTTCTTTCCACCCCCCCATGCACATACCCACAGAACTACTTAATCATTTATGTCTGGCCTGTGCTCCTATTTTTTTCTCTCCATAGCTTTGAATGCTTCCATGCAAACAGACTTTAAGGGACAAACACAAAAGTAGCAATAACTCGGCACCCACACTGCCAGTCCCCTTTCCCAACATACACACATACTGTAGTGGGTGCAGCCATGCTGTGGCAGACAACCCACCAAGTACAGGTATAAGCTGAGAATCCCTTACATGAGTACTAGGGAACCAGAGGCAGAAGTCTTTAAGAGATGATGTCCATGGGACAGAGTACTGGGGCATGCCCATTTGAAAATAATGGAGTTATTTTTTATTGCTATTTTATACATTATGATGGTGAGTTGGAGAATAATGAAAGCAACTGTTCTACTAACGAGGCCCTTGTTAGTTGAGCGGTAGCCTTCATTAATCTCCAATTCGCCATCATTATGTATAAAATAGCAATAAAAAATAACTCCATTCATTTCAATGGGGCACACTCCTGGACTCTCCCTTGCCCTATGACATAACATACCTGAACTTGGTGATGTGGAGATCAGCTTAACGTGGTGGTGGGGGGGGCATAAGCCTGACTATAGTGGGACTCTAATGTCTGTGCATACCATACTGCTCAACTGTCCCTGATTGTAAGGGACAGCCCTCATTTTACCCATGAAAACTGCTCACACACTCTCTCTCATAGAGACTTTCTATCAGCCATGGCTGCTGTCTCCTGATCCAGATGCAGAGTGGGATCAACCAGATATTTGTACTATTTTGAAAAGGTAGGATTAACCAGATAAGTATTTAAAAAAAAATGTAAATGATAAAGATCGGATAGCACTGAACAGTAGCGACTTGACTGGTTGGTAAGCGAAAACTGGCACTGCAGTATTTGTAATATTGTGCAGCCCGCCCACACACAGAACATGAGACAGTGAAGTGCCACGCTATAACTGAATGACACAGAGAGGACACTGGAGGTGAAAAAAAGTGTAGTGATGCCAAAAAAAAACCCAATTTTTGGGTTATTACGGTGTTTGAGAGTACCTGTAATCAGGCTGATAAATAGGGTCACCAGTAATTATGTTACTTTACACAAATTACATTTTTACCATGATTGCCTGTCTGGCATTAAGTACAGCATGTCTTTCAGGCTCTGTCATTCTTCACAGATGTAAAAAAGCCACTGTGCAGCTACATGAATGAAGTTAGCTGACTCACCCTTGTTCACTCAGTAAGTGGATGTGGCGGGATTTGAGCCAGGATGTCATATTATTTTTTCGGAGATCAATAGTATTAATAGTATTAAATAGTTCTGTGTGCTGGAATTATGTTTCCTGTGTTGGGCTTTTCTGCATCTGATCTAACACCCACCCAGCTGCAAAGCAAACCTCTCAAATCAAAACTGGTGCTGGTTTTCTTTAATTTTTTTTTTTTTTACTTTGCTAACCCATTCTGGCACCTCTAACATTGGATGTTTCAGAAACTGACAAGATGACTGCCATAGCAACTCTGTTTTCTTTTACACAGCAGTCATGCTATTCTAGCAACATTTACTTAAGTTATTGCACCACATCCAAAACTGATAACTACATGAGCTGTTAGTCAAATTGCAGTGATGACACGCTAAAGACAGAGCAGCAACAAACAGTCTCTCACTGTAGACCCAGGTACTGTAGCGCACCAGGAAGAGATAAAGTACACAGTCAAAAAAGCATCAACTCAAATGAAAGGGCTGCCTTATATTAGGATGTTGAGTTTCTTTATTTATTTTTGGTAAATTATTACTCAACACTGTTTTTTGCTAAACAAATGTATTTATTTATTACGTTCTCAGATTAATAACCTTTGATCTATGAGCTCGTTTACAGAGGTTCCACATCAACAGAAATCAACAACTTGACAGCTAACAATACAGACAGTGATTACAAGAATACTAGTATTAAATGCAAAAAACTACATTAATGCACTAGTTAGGGTTGATATCATGCTTTTCAAAGCATAGAAATGTGGTGTTAGGGTTCTCAACTGTACCACCCTACCCTCCCCCACCCAACCGTACCACCCCATCCCACCCCTCCACCCTCTACACACCATCAGGTGTTGGGGTGTGCATTGGGGTCATCGGCCCCAACCCTCACCCCCATTCCAAAAGTACATAAGCTGAGAGGGAACCTAACACTCACCCCCTTCCATAAATTAAAAAGGTGGGATGGACCATAGTACAGGAGAGTGGGGTGAGCGTTAGGGCTTGCTAAAATCGAGGTAGATGATCCACTGCCACCCCCACTCCAATTTACTTCCTTCATCACTCAGTCAAAGAAATCTGTCAGATTCGTCTGACACGACCTGCCTGGAAATTGTCAGCAGATAAGGACCACCAGGCCCATCCAGTTTGCCTGTAAGCCCTGTGTTTGATTACGACTTGTGACCCTCTCTCTACTTTAGCTCTGTGGTTCCCCTATGCCTGTCCCATGCGTGTTTATTTTTCCTGTGGGCACTCTTTAGTTACTTTTTCCATTTTCTCCCTGATCCCAGTCCCCTTGCATCCCCGATGTGATGCACACGTGTGGAGGCATGCACACACCACGCACTACGGGATGCCCCCCCACCAGTTGCTCCGTTACCACCTACGCCTGCCACTGGACCTCAGTCTGGTGACGGCAGGACTACGGACGAGTGACCATCCCTCTTGGGAGAGGAGAGCCAATGCTTGATCCTTCTCCCACCATCCCCACCCATGCTGGCACCCAGGTGACCCAAGGTCATTCCTGAACTTGGGTTGCCGGCATAGCGGAAGATAAGGCAAAATACCTGAGTCCTCAGCACCAAAGGGCCAGAACCCCATGTATGTTTAAATCCCACCACAGTGTTCACTTCCACCACCTCCTGTGGCAGACCATTCCATGTGTGCACCACTCTGTCTGTGAAGATAAACATCCTTACATTCACTCTTAGCTTGCCACCTTGTAATTTCATGTCATACCCCCTTGTTCTTGTTCTCCTCCTGTATTGGAAGATGTCTCCCTCCACACCTTGTTTATACCCTTGAGGTACTTGAATGTCTGTACCATGTCTCCTCTCTACATCCTCTCCTCCAGCGAGTACAAATTGAAGTCCCTTAATCTCTGCTCATAAGTTTTGTGGTACAATCCCTGTACCATCTTAATCACCCTTCTTTGGACTGTCTCCAGCCAGTTTGTGTCCTTTAGAAGGTGAGGCATCCAGAACTGCACACAGTACTGCATGTGAGGCCTGACCAGGGTTTTATATAACAGCATCAGAACCGCCCTCCTTCTGCTGGTGATACCCCTGCTGATGCACTCCAGCATGCCACTGACCCTCTCCGCTGCCTTTGTACTCTGCCTTGACATTTTCAGGTCATCGGAAATAATAACCTCCAAGTCCCTTTGTTCCTTGCTGACTGCCAGCAACTCCCCACCTCATCCTGTAGATCTCCACAGTATTTTATATGGCCCAAGTGCATAATTTTGCACTTCTTTGAATTAAACCTCAGTTGCCAGTCCTCAGGCCATTTCTCTTGCCTCCCTAGGTCCTTTCTCATTTTCTCCACCCCTTCTAGAGTATCCACCCTGTTACAGATCTTGGTGTCATCTGCAAACAGGCAGACCTTTTGTTCCAGCCCCTCTGCAATGTCACGAATGAAAACATTGAACAGGACTGGCCCAAGAACTGATCCCTGCAGTACCCCGCTAATCACCCCCTCTCCCCAGACTGTACCCTGTGTACCACCATCCTCTGTCTCCTGTCTGTTATCTAGTTCTTAAATTAGTTCACCACCTTGTGTCCCATGGCCAGACTGCCCATCTTGTTAACAAGCCTCTTATGTGGGACGGTGTGGAAGGCCTCGCTGAAATCGAGGTAGGCAATGTCCACTGCCCCCACCCAAGCAGCAGTGCAAGATAGCAGTGTAAACTTTTGCCTATTCCTTTTTATTCTGTTTTAGATTGCCCCTTATCACCTGACTTGTATGATGCCCTTCTTTCCACAGTTTGAGTCTGCTTTAGTACTTTGTTTCACATTTGAAATAATAAAAGGAGTACGCCTTTTAATATTGCTCAGGCCAGGTTTTCATCAGTACTTGCAGTTGTTTTTGAACACCTATTGTTCCATAAGGCCAGGAAACACTGCCTGCTGCAGAAGTGTTCATGTCAGTCACTGATGTTTAAAAACAGCTGAGAATACTGAAGGAAAACGTGGTCCAACCCATATTAAGCACTGTGAAAAGAAGTACTAAATCGTGGGAAAAATGGGCATGTAACTCTGGCGTTTGTTGTTATTTTAGCTTCAGATTTTCAACATGGACTTTTTGGGACCCCACCTCATGAACAGTGGCACTATCATTTCATTACTCAATCCCAAAAGGTGATTTCGCGCAGTGACTGCTCCATTCTGCGCCACAGGTGCAAAAACACATTTCAGGCAGGATGTGAAAAATGACAGCTTTACTGTTCATGAGGTGGTGTGAAACAATGGCTATGTTAAAAATTTGGAGTCAGAATATTAAAAATAACCAATGTTATGCACATGCATAGAAATATTTCAATGAATGCATGTAATTCGGGCCATTTTTTGGTATTTTCTCACCAAATTTTGAACATGGGCTTTTTGGGACCTCACCTGATGTGCAGTAGCCCTGTGATTTTGTTGCTTCATTCCAAAAGTTGATTTCACACAGTGATTGCGCCATTCTGTGCCACAGGCGCGAAAACACATTTCAGGCAGGATGTGAAAAATGATAGCTGTACTGTTCATGAGGAGGTGTGAAAAAATGGCAATGCTGAAAATCTGGAGTGAAAATATTAAAAATTGGTGACGTTATGAGTGTGCATAAAGACTGTGCAACGCACACTTGCAGTGCGGTCATTTTGGGGATTTTTTTCATCAGATTTTCAACATGGGCTTTTGGGACCTCCCCTCATGAACACTGGCACTGCCATTTTGTTATTCAGTCCTGAAAGATGGTTCCGCAAAGTGACTATGAAATCACCTTTCGGGACCGAGTAATGAAATGACAGTGCCAGTGTTCATGAGGTGGGGTCCCAAAAACCCCATGTTGTAAATTTGGCGCACAAATATCAAAAAAATGGCTTAGACATCAACATAAGATGAAACCCCCATTGACAGCCATGATACAGTCCTTCTCTTTGATTCTTCAGTTTCCGGTTTGGCTTTCAAGTGTGTGGACGTGTCCCACTCCACAGAAGACCGTAGCCGCCAACCTCACGGAGGTAAGTATGGGGTAAGGGGGTAAGGGAGATGGGTGCACAGAGGAGGTCGGAATGGGGAGGGAATGGGGAGACAATGAGGGACTGTCTTCTTTTTTTCAGGGCAAAAAAAAACAAAACATCGGGTGACTGTTTTCTTCTTTTTAGGTAGTAACACTTTGGGGACACTGGGAGTGGGCTCCCCAGTGTCCCATACTGTTGGGGGGGTTCTCTTGGGGATTGGGCCACCAGATATCAGCAAAGTGTTACTGAAGGGACAGCTGGGGGAAGGGGTGGCATCATCTGACACCGGGAGTGGGCTCCCCAGTGTCCCACACTGGTGAGGGTAGTATTGCTGTGCCAACACAGGGATTGGGCCCCCTGATGTCGGAAATAAAATAAATAGGGTACAATGCCCTAAATGGCACTTCGATGCAGTTAGATGCAGGATTCTGCATCAAAAAATGGCACTTCAGTGCAGGATTCTACACATGACAGTTCAATGCAGGATTCTCAGTCAAAAAAGCCTGCAATTCTTCTTCATGCCTGACATCTATTTTTTCCCCATAGAAAATAATGGGGAATGCCTGGAATGGATTAATATGTTTCCACCAAATCTTCAATAGGCACATCTGTGAGGCCAAGGCTTTCTACCATAAAGATTTCAACCAATAATGTTAGCCTGTTTTTGAGATACAGGTGAGCAAAAAAATAGCCCAAAACAGAAAAAACATCTGTTTTTTCAACACTCTGTATCTCAGAAACGACAAAAGGGATTAACAGCAATTTGGCACATCAAGAGACCTTCCCCTAGCTGCAAAGAATGTCAAATGTCATGCAAATCCCTGGAATGGTTACAAAGTTATTAAAGTGCAAAGTCTGAGGTTTAACATTAAACTGCCCTGCCAACTCTAACTACACTGGTGCTACTGCTCCAGTATAATACAGAAATAATGTTCAGCTCTTTTGTAACGGGATATTACATAATTTAATCACATTAAGCAATAAGTACATTGTGAAGGGTGAACAAAGTGGAGCGGTAGCCTACTATGGAGAGAGAAACTAGTAGCAACAGAGGCTTGGTGCTGAGAGAGTGCAGAGTGGGTAAAGGGAGAAAAGGTGGAGAAAACGGTGGCAGCCATTGAGCCTTGTCATTGGTTTGAGGAAAGGGGAACATTCCATGGGGTTTTTGGAGTGGGAGGATAGGGTGAGGGGAGGGGGGCAGCAGATAGACTGAGGGGAGGGGAGGGGGGAATTAGATTAGGTGGGAATGGATGAAGAATGGATGGAGGGTGAAGGCAGAGAGGGTAGTAGAGGAGAGGGGAAGATAAAAAGGCAGTAGGTGAGGGGAGGTTATAAGTGCTATAATGAACAGAAAGAAAACAGGAGTCAGCTAGTGCAGTTTAGAAGTTGCAGTCACACTCACTAAGTGTTGCAAGGTGGGTATGAAGCTTAGTTTTGAAGGGGCCAAGTTTAGATTCTCCCAGCAGGTTATTATGTAATGAGTTAAGCCAAGTGGATGCCCGGTACTCAAAAGACCACTGACCCTGGGATGTGTGGCGGAAAGGAACTTTTAGTGGCTGGCTATTTGTCCCTCTGGTATGTCTAGCCTTGTTGATGGGGCAGAGGAGACTCTGAATGCCAAGGGGTGTTAGACATAGGGTGGACTTTTTAGCCAACAGGCAGACCTGGTATTGAGTTCTACAGTGCAAATTTAACCACCCAGACTGGGAGTAGAGATCGCAGGTATGTTTAAGGCATGGCACATCTAGAACAAGCCTACAGGTTTTGTTTAGGGCCAATTTTATTCTCTTTATTTCTGTGTCAGTTACTGCACTATAGACTACGAACCCATAGTCAATCACAGATAAGACTGAACAGCACACCGTGAGTTTTAATGCCTCATCAGTTAGGCAATGTTTATGCCTAAACAGCTGCCATAGTTTGACATTTGCAGCCTTGGCAACAAGGTCAATGTGCTGTGAAAATGTAAGGGAACAGTCTAGAGTGACCCCAAGATATTTAAAACTTTGGACCATTTCTATTGGGGGGTTTTGGTTGTTTACTATTTTTAATTGATGGGATCTAAGCCAGTTGTGGGGAGGGGCAAAAAGCATTATCTTGATCTTATAATTAATCAATAGCTTTGAATCAAGAAACCAGGCCTCAGTTAAGGAGAAATTAGCCTGCATTCGCTTTTCCAGTGCTTCTAGGTCTGTGTGGCTAGAGTAGAGTACTGCATCATCAGCGTACAATAGGACCTTATCCTGGCATGCTAGAAGGAGGTGGTTTATTGATTTATATTTATTTATTAGCTTTTGGTAACTGGGTAAGTGTGCTAGGCAACAGACCTGCCTATTTTCAGGCATGACCCGGGAGAGCACAGGACATTGGTTACAATATGCAGAAATGCACAGACATAATATAGGTGTACAGGAGCAAAACAAGATATACATTGGGTAGCACAATAATAGTTACATAAGGGTACATTTTAGGCATAGATCATAATAAGAATGTAGGAACGGGCTAAAGAGCAGGGGGCCCAAGATTGAAACTAGGGGGACCCCTATGTTGACATTCTGACTTTCAGAGAGGGTATCAGCGATTTTTACTTGTTGTGTTCTCTCAGACAGACAGCTCTGGAACCAACCCACTGATTCAAGTGATAACCCAGTGCAGGTTAGCTGATGCAACAGCAGTTCATGACTGACCGTATCGAAGACCTTGGTGAGGTCTATGTAAGTTGCTCCCACCAAAACCCCCCAATCAAGTGCAGCATGGATGTAGCCTGTGAACTCCACCAGTGCCACTGTAGTACTATGTTGTTTCTCGAACCCATGCTGCTCTGGGCATTGCATCTGATATTTATCGAGGTAGTCAACAAGCTGGTCATAGACAATACGCTCCAATGCTTTAGAGAGTGGGGAGGCGTATGGAGATCGGACGGTAGTTGTGACTAGCCCTGTCACCACTTTTAAAAACAGGGGTGACCACCGCTGCTTTCCATAGTCATGAGAATTTACCAGTTATAAGTGACAGATTCATAATTCTGGTAAGGGGTGTTAGTAACTCATCAATTGTGAGAGCAATGAGCTTGAGGTCAAGAGTGTCACCACTCATTCTAGTTTTTACTAAAACTTAAAAAAGGTATTTTTTGGCTTTGGCTTGAGAGGTAATTTTGAAGTTGAAAGGTTGGGCAGAGCCAGTATGGGTAGTCAGCCTGTTATTTCGATTTTTTCCACTGGGTGGTTGTATGAAATCTGGGGGAAGAACACCACTTAAGTCAGGAAATGCCTTATTAAAGGTGTTTGCTATGATTTTGGGGTCCTGGGTTGTTGTTTCTTCTAGATTTACAGTAGCATGGTTGGAGGTGTCTTGTTGGGTTTCCCAGTTAGAGTCTTGATATTGTCCCAGAACTTGCGGCTGTCCCCCCAGGAGTTAGTCAGCTCATTTTGGAAAAAAAAAAACGGCTTTTTGTTTGATGAATAGTTTAGGTACAGCTATTGTGGGCGGTTTTATAGTTCTGATTATCTGTGAGAGAGTCGGTACTTCTAAATTTATGCCAGAGGTTGTCTCTTAGCTTCATAAGTTTGATGAGGGGTGGAGTGATCCAGGACTTACAGGACCCACGAACTTTCCACTTAGAATAGGGGACATATATGTTGCATGCCACATTGAAGGAAATGCATTTGTCCTTAATACTTGGAAGTGAAGTATATGGTTTGCAGATGCCAGTGTAAAAGACATGAATGGCTGAAGATTTACTGCTCCTAAAACACTGTATACTGGTATTGCTGGGACAGCCAATGTGTTGCCAGCATGGCACCTTAGCAACACCTGAACCCGACCTAGGGAGATCAATGAATTTACCCAAACTGCATTAACACCCACCAGATTTCAGGCAGTCTAAAAAAACTAGGCTCAGAGCTCAGAAAGAGTGACCACAAATGGAGTCTGTTGTAAGAATGATCTGTGAAGATTTTTGAGTCTACACAAAATTTAATAGGCGTAAATATGGGGACTTAGTGAGCCAATTATTATCATTATAAAAAAATAGGTATGCAAAATGCATACAAATGTGTCAGATTAACTTTCCATCAATTTTCCTTCAAAGGTCATAAATGCTGAAGATGATTGATAGAAAGATTTGCAGAGGTAATGTATAAAGTGTACTGTATATTATCCACTCTTAATCGTTTTGTTTCAGTTTAAGTATTAAGAATATCATTCAACATTTCCCCGAAAAGAACAGCTCAGGAAGGAATGGATTGTATCTGCTCTCAGAAGCTGTAGGCTGTCAACACAAACTTTTTTTTTTCTGCTCGGATTTCTGCTCCTGGACTGTATTCCTCAGGCCACCTCAGAGAAGCAACCAAATTCTTGTTTTGAGTATAGAAAATGAGCCTGGCCCCTGCAGATCTAATAGGCTACAGTTATGAAATGACAGTTCTGTCTCTCACACTACAACTTTGTAAATGTGATCATTGTCCCTCATTTTGAGAGTCTCTGTCCCTCAATTCAGTGGTAAAAGGTTGCAAGGTAAGTTTTTAAATGAAAGAGCCAAGTAAACTGCATTTGGAGCTTTTTTGGGAGCAATTGATAGTTTGCTGTTTGGAGTGGCTGGAGTGATCGCTACACTTAGGGCTTTCAGCACTTGACTAACTTCTGGTTTCACTGACATGAGACCAGGCAGTGCTTGCCTGTGTAAAGCAATAGTTGCTTTTTTTTAAAAAAAAATGAAAAGTATTTGATTAAAGTGTGCAGTTGTAGTAGTAAGGTGTGAAAGAGGTAGTGACAGTGGCTGTAGGGCGGGCAGTCACAGAGATGAGCACCAGCATGGAAGGAGCAGCTGGGGACAGTGAAGCATTTCCGAAGAGCAGATTTCAGGCCTAAACAGAAGAAATGTAAAAATTAAAGGTAAAGACAGGTTAGGTAGTGCCATGTTTATTGTTTGTTAGATGTGTTTGTAGGATCTGGGTTGGGATGTCTTTCTGCATGTTGGCTGCACTGTGTCCTGCTTGGCATTAAAAGTGCGAGCCCCAGGACTGTTTTCTTGTAAGGACATGGGTCCTGACCAATCAGCATGCAGAATTTCCTTTACCTATTTTATAATATGGTTTACTACACATTTTTACAACCTTGTCTATAGCCCCCCCCTCCCAATTTGGGGACTTACCTTAAGTGTCTTCCTAGGCTCCAGTAATGCCCAATGCCAGTCAACCGTCCATCATAGATGGTAAATCCGTGGTTGTTTGTTAATCCTGTTGATTCCTATGAGAGTGCCATGACTCCACACCTGTTCCTTTAAGTCATTAGCCAGTGTGTGTATAGTAAATGGTCTGGGCTGGGTTCGAGTACCTCAAAGCTCGCAACCGGCCAGACACTGCTTTAATTTGCTCCACTCTGCTATTGATAGTAAAGCAGAAGGAGCTCTGATTAGTACTGTGATTATTTACTGCTAACTTGCTGTTATATTTAGATTAGAATACTTTGCTTAACCTGCCTTCTTGCTGTTAAACTGAATTGAATAGGAGCCACCATGTTTGGTCTGGGACTTCCAGTAACTGGACCAATAGGACTCAGGGAACTTCTAAGGGTCCTTAGCTCCAATGCCTCGTGGGAAGGAAAAACTAGTTTTTGTAGTTTTTTCAGGTTGGCGCCTAAACTGAACTGAAGGGGCATCCAAACTGTAACTGACAGTTCCCCCCAGCCGATCAGAACTCAGGGAAACCCTGGGAAAGCCCAGAACTGTTAGAGGACAGTAAGCAGTTGAATTGTAGAGCTTGAAGAGTGAGCAGCTCTAGCTATTGGGGAGCTGCTCCAGAAAGGAGCCTAGAAGAATCAATGGGAGAGGCATGACTTGCCTTCCTGCTGTAGTTCTCCCATTTGGGACTGCCTGATTGCAGTAATCAGAATAATCTGAAAAGGAACTTTAAGTTGCAGCAGAAAGCTCCAAGATATTTGGAAGTGCAGCTTGAGATTTTGGACTGATGAGAAGCTCCTGTGAAGCGATCAGCCCAAGAGAATGTGAGAGACCGCTTTATTGGATTCAGAGGTTTTGCTTAATGAATCGACTGCAATTGCAAACCAGTCTGCAACTAAACTGAGAGGTAAAGACTTAAATGCTGTTTTCCTTAAATGTGCTGAATGTTTATTGTGGATGAAAGCCTGTCGCCCAGGGACTCCTGATTGCCAGAAAGGAGCTCACATTTACCAGTGATCAACTTGTCTGCCAGCTGGAAAGGTCACCAGCAAGTAAACTGAACTTTGCCAAAAGTGTTGATCCAGCCTTGGGCCTTTGCTCAAACCGGCCCACACCACCTGTTCTTGTGCAAGCCTCAGCATCACCGTCGAGAGACCAGCTTCAGGGATCCAGCCCCTGTACAGAAAGCCATCGCAGGTTGTGACCACCTTCAGGGAAAGGTCGTGAAGTGGAGGTGAGTCATGTCAGCCCAGCTTCCCCATGTGCATCAGCTTCCAGCACCAGGTCTTCATTTCGCCAGGTCATCGTCCGCAATCGACTGGTACAGTGAGCAAATTCAGGGTAGCTCCCTGCAGCTGGCAACTTGTGTTTACTATGGTATCATCTAATTGTTTCTTGCTTAACTTTAATAATTTCATTAGACTGGGACAAACCATTTGTGGATACAAATAATTTGCCTCACCTTGCCTAAATTTAATAATCATTTTCTCCAAGGGCCCCAATGACAGCTGCACCCCCGGGCAATGTTTCTGGACAGCCAGCATAAAATCTGGGTACCGAGTAGCTACGGGACTGTCTGTCAAAGGGACTAGATTAATGGTGTTTACTAATCTGGTTTACCAAATAATAATCATTTGCCTAAATTTGTTCCCCCTCCTTGTTCACATTCCCCTAAATAAAACTGTTTTGTTGTTTCACGTTTAAAACTGGCTTATGAGCATATTATTACTGGGCTTAAAATAATAGACTTAAAATTGGTTGTGTTAAAAAGTGCTGGCTGTATTGCTAAACTGTCTTTTCAAGGGGGTTGCAGGGCACCAAGACCAGAGACCCTACTGGCAGGTGAGACAATTGTGTGCATATTATTAATGTTAATTGCTAACCATGTGTTAACTGCTGTTAAGGGTACAAGGCCACTAGGAGGGTTTGTGGGCGGTTATAGCTTCCCAGAGGGCTATAACAGGTTAGGTAGATATCCACACTATTGTTACTCTGGGTGGAGGCACCCTAATATTCAAGCCCAGGCCTCTCAACCTGCTGTTAGGAAGACAGGCAGGGGTAGTAACCCTAGATATAGTGCCACCTAGGGGTTACAAGTCTATGACAGCTGTACAAAAACGTTTAATAAAGATTATCTGACCACATTATATAACATCACAGACCTGGTTCTGAGTCACTTTTTCTGGAGCTAAATGGTTGTAAAGTTCTTTTAGTGCCTGTGCACATTTACAGATGGTGGCTGCAGACCATTCCTGTGCACCCTGGTTAGGAAAACGGGGAAATGTTGCAGCTATTTACAAAAGAATGATGCCACTTGTAGGCCTGATCACATTTCTTCCTCCAGTTAAAAGCAGGCAATAATAAGTTACAAAGGTACACAACAGGTGGCTAGACAAATATGGTTGTTGGACCATCAATGTCAGGGCACTGGACCACCACGGATAGAGGAATGGGGTGAAATAAGGAGGAGGGGTGTCCCTGTGAATACTAGCAAATGGGGGAACTGACTGAACTAGCCTGATTCCTGACCCTTCTCCTCTGCAGTACTGCGACCTCTGCTACGACAGCAATGTCTTTCCAGATGACTCCTTGCATACAGTAGGGTAGTAGGTTTGTTTCATTACACTTATCTTTAAACAATGTATTAATCATTCATGTTCAAACCCCACCATCCCAACCCCCATGCAATGATAGGAAACACAAACACCTGTAAAATTTCATGCATAACATTACAAAGGTCACAGGCGATTTCTGAATTGCTTACAACTGTTTTATTAATAGCAGTGGGACAGCTGTAGGATTGGGGGCTGTCCCCCATCATTTACATTTGACAGTCTGACAGTTTTAAATCCATTACAGTTTACACGTGGTTAAGCGTAACTCCTGTACCAGAGAATGTACGAATTTCCATGTAGTAAAATGTAGAAATACAAGTCATAGGACTTACATTACACTAAATTTGTACACAACCTAATTAGATAGAAAACAACAATCTGGTCTGGCACTTCATCAGCTTATAAGGCATAATATATTTGTTTTTGGTATTTTTTAACACAAGCTAAAAGAAATTAAAATACATGACATCATTGAGTTAGGCATAAGACTGTAAAAACACAAAAACCAAAAAAATAGGTAGACACCACTTACATCAACCAACCAAGAAATTGGTAAACTGTATTGATAGATTTTAAGTTTTAAATGTTTTTTTGAGAGATTAGACACAAGCCTAATAGAATGCTTCACAGAGCTGTTGACAACTGCGAACTGACAATCACCTGAGGTAAACAAGGAAGCAGGCAATTTTACAGCCGCGTGCCACACATTTACTAGGTTTGTGTTCCATGACTGGAACATAATGCGCATGTTCATATCAGACTAATCAGAAAATAGCAATAAGATCCATTTACATGCCAGTTTTTTTGGTTTTAAAAAGGTAATTTCCACCTAATTTGAATGGAAAACTTGCATTATTGGATAAGGTCTAAAATATGATTTTTCCAAGTTTACATGAGTGTGTGATTTCCAATATAAATATCTGAAACAGAAAAAAAAAAACATTTGAATCGGAAACCCCTGCCATGTAAAAATGCTGATTGTCTGTACTGACTTGTTTCGGAAAAAGACTGATACAAATTCTATTTTGCAGGCAACTAGTTGTCACCCTATGCATCTGGTAGGAAACATTCCTCGGGGACAATTTCTACACATTCATAGAAATTGGTAGTTTACTCACCTGGTAAAGGTGATTGCGGAGGTATAGATCTCTGAGGCACTCCACACTCCTTACACCTGGATATTGTGTCCACCTGATAGGTTGCTGATGCACATGTTACTTCTAAAGAAGTCCGTCCCCTCTTCCCTGTGATGCTGCCTCTCCTGTATCAGTTTGATGTCTTCCAAAGCTGTACCTACTAAGAAAATTGTGGTCTCTTGACCTGTTATGTATCCTTATTCCTTTAAAACCAAACACATATGCATATTGATATCAAGGTACAGAAGAAATCACACACCTTGATAGAGTTAATAACACCCTGGACCTAGAGTCTGTTTATTTCCTATTTCATACAGACTCATACTACTCGGCCCTTATGGCATGCCAGTGATAAACTGTATGAACTGAGGGATCACCTCATTTGATCTGACTATTTGGGTGGGCTGTGGAGTGCCTCAGAGATGTATACCCCCACAATCACCTTTACCAGGAGAGTAAACTACCATTGTGGGGGATAATCTGTGAGGCACTCCACACTCCTTACACCTGGATAACGATTTAAGTAGCAGTACCCAAAAATAGGGTGGGTAGTCAGTCAAGGTTTTCTTTTGTATCTGCCCTGGCAGCTAGCAGCACTGCCCTACCAAAGTTGGCCTTTGCCTCCATAGACACATCTACTCTATAGTGTCTAGTAAAAGTATGTGGGGATGCCCAAGTGGCGGCTGCACAAATTTCATCCACTGATGCCATGTTTCTTTCTGCCCAAGATGTGGCCATAGCTCTAGTAGAATGGGCGTTAACACCTGTGGGTGGATCTTGATTTGTCGCCTTATATGCTTCGGTGATTGCTGATTTTAGATAGGTGGCTGTAGTGGATCTTGTAGCCACCTGTCCCTTCCTGTGATGCTGAGTGATAATAAAGAGTTGGTCTGTTATTCTGTTGTCTGCTGTCCTGGTGAGGTATGTCGAAAGTACCCTCTTTATTCCCAGTAGTTGGAGTTGAGGTTCTTGGTCCACTTCTTCCGCCGGCATGTACGCTGGGATCTCGATGTTCTGCTTATCATGAAATGTTGTGCATATTTTTGGTATGAACAAGGGAATAGTTCTTAAAGTGATCTTGTCCTCGTGGAAAACTAGAAAGGGTGCTCTACACGATAGTGCTTGTATTTCACTGATACATCTGGCTGAACAAATGGTGACTAGGAGTATAGTTTTTAGTGTTAACTACTGAACAGAGACCATCTCCAATGGCTTAAATGGTGTGTCTGTCATTGCCCTGAGTACCAGGGTGAGGTCCCATGAGGCTGTCCACTACTTGATTTTTGGACGGAGATTGGCTGTTGCTTTAAGGAATCTTATGATGTCTCTGTGTGCCCCTGAGGTTGTCCCTTCTATCAGGCCCCTGGCTGCCCCAACTGCTGCCACCTTTACTCATAGAGGTGCTGGTGATAACCCCTTATCCAGACCTTCTTGTAGGAAAAGTAGAATATTGGATACTAATGCCATTAACAGGTCTATCTCTTTCTCTGTGCACCATCTATGGAATACCTTCCAGTGTCTTTGGTATGTCAGTGTCATGGAGTTCCTTCTGGAGTTTGCCATAGTGTTGATGACTATGGGGTGGTAGCCTGCTTTTAGCAATCTCTCCCTTTCAGGACTCAGGCCGTCAGCTTGAGGCTTGTTGGGTTGGGATGATAAATTGGACCCTGACTGAGAATGTCGAGTCTGCATGTTAGGGTCCAGGGGTGATCCAGCACCATCGCCACGATCGTAGTGAACCAGCTTCTCCTGGGCCAGTATAGTGCAATTAATATCACCTGGATCTTTATCAGGACCTGTGTAATTAATGGAAGGGGTGGAAAGATGTAGGCTATGTGGAAGCTCCAAGTTGCTGATAATGTGTCAACCCCCATGGATTTGTAATCCCGAAACTGGGAGTAGAACCTGGGACACTAGTTGGTCTTGTAGGATGCCATTATGTCTAACTCTATTCGGCCCCATCGGCTGTTGATGGACTGGAATATCTGTGGGTGGAGCATCTATTCTCCTGGGTGAATCACTTGTCGGCTGAGCCAGTCCGCCGTGGTGTTTAATTTGCTAGATGGATGGCAGTCAGGCTTGTGAGATGTTTCTGTGCCCAGGGGATACATTTTTCTGCCTCTTTTTGCATTGCTCTGATTTTTGTTCCCCCTTGTTTGTTGATGTATGCTACGGTCACTTGATTGTCTGATCGAATCAGTACATTCCTTCCTCTTACTTCCTTTGTGAAATGTAGTAATGCTTTGAACACTGCCCTTATTTCTAGTACATTTATTGGCAATTTTGACTCATTTATTGACCACCTTCCCTGCACTGATTTTAGGCCTGTTGTTGCCCCCCAGCCTGTTAGGCTGGCATCTGTGTCTACCTGGATGTCTGTTTGTATGTCTAGCAACATACCTCTTAGTAAATTGTCTTTTATTGACCACCACACTAATGAATGAGTAATGTTTGTAGGGAGTACCACCCTTCTTGTAAAATCCAAATCGTATGTGGGACCTTGTTGAATGAGGAATGATAACAGTGGTTTCGTGTGCCATCTTGCCCATGGGATGGTGTCTATACAAGATGACATTAGACCTAGTGTATGGGAAATGGTTTCTAGTGATGGTTGTCTTGTGCTTCTTAGTTTGTTTATCGTGGCTAATAGGGTTGAGACCCTTTTTTCTGATGGCTGGACCCTTCCCTCTATAGTGTCTATGAAGTTGCCTAAGTGATCCAGTCTTCTGCATGGATTGAGTTGGCTTTTCTCCTGGTTTATGACCCACCTGTGAGTTTCGAGACATTGAATTGCGATTCTTGTCTCCCTCATTGATTGCTGAATTGATCTTGTTCTGATCAGCCAATCGTCCAGGTAGGGTATTACTTTGATTCCTGCTCCCTTAGTTTTGAGGCGAGCACTATGGACACCTTCGTAAACACTCTGGGAGCGGACGCTAGTCTGAAGGGGAGTACCTTGTACTAGAAATGTTTCCCCATGATGTGGAATCTGAGGAATTTCTGGTGAGATGGTCTCATGTGGATGTGAAGGTATGCGTTCTTCAGGTCTATGGACGTGAGTACATCCCCTGGTTGGAGCACCTTTATGGTGGCTCTTGTTGTTTCCATCTTGAAAGGTTTGTATTTGATGCTTTTGTTTAGGAATTTTAGGTTCAGTACCGGTTGAAGATCTCCTGTCTTCTTTGGTACTGTGAAGAGTATTGAGTAGACTCCCTGGCCCTCCTCTGCTGGTAGCACCCTTATGATGGCATTGTTGTCTGTTAGTTCTTTCAGTGTCTTTTGTAACTGTTGAGGCGTGGCCTTGTGTTTTGGTATTGGTGATGTTATCAGCCTGTTTAATATTGGTCTTTCTGCAAATTCTATTACATAACCTTCCTGAATTATTTCCAGGACCCATTTGTCCGGAGTGGTTTTTGTCCATTCATGGATGAACTTGCTTAGTCGGGTGCCTACTGGTACCCTGGGCTGTGGTTCACAACAGGGATAGTCATTGTTTGTTGTGACCCCTTCTTCTGTGCTGGTAGGAGCCTCTTGCTCTGCTCTGTGTTCCTTTTCCCCAGTATCTGTTGTACATGTTGTAGGGGTTGAAATTTGTTCTGTAGCCCTGCCCACTATATGATGGCTGACCTCTGAGTCTGTCTTGAAAGGAGTGTGTGTGATTTATCTGTCTGACTGGAAGGTACATGGAGTTGTTAACTCTGTCCTTCCCCAGTGTCTTCCCATCCTCCTTTCCCTTTAAGTATTTCTCCAGTCCTTCTCCAAACAGAAGGTTGCCTCAACATGGTAATTTTAGGGGGAGTGATTTTGACTCATTATCTGTGTTTCACAGCTTCATCCATATACATCTCCTAGTTCTATTCAGAAGTTTGGCAACTCTGGCATTGATCTTCATAGAGTCCACTGCCATGTCCACCAGATATTTAGTAGATAGGATGACATTGTCAAGTAAGTGTGATTCCATCGTCTTGGCTGTAATGGATTTTTGAGCCTCTTCTAGCCATTCGAGCTAAGCCCTGGTGGCGTAAATGGCTGTGGTAGCTGCCCTAGCCCCCAGGCCTGCTAGCTCAAAGTTCTTCTTTAATATGTCCTCCAAGTTTCTGTCCACCGGGTCTCTTAGTGCCAAAGTGGACTCCATCGGCAGGATGGTCTTTTTATTGAGTGAGGCTATCTGAGGGTCCACATTAAGGGGTGTGCACCATAATGCTAGTCTGTCAGCTTCCAGGGGATACATTTTATCCCATGATCTTCTCTCTGGGATACGGGCAGGGTCTCCCGATTCCCATTCTTTATTAACTATTTTGTTAATGGCCTCGCACACAGGGAATTTGTCAGATGCCTTTGCCGCCGGTTGTAATGAAGGCAGCAGCTTAGATTGGGGAATGGGTGTGGATGGTGTCTCAAAGCCCATAGTGGCCATAATGCTGCGAACCAAGGTGGGTATCTGATCAGGAAAGCACCATTTGGCCATGAGGGATTGTGGGTTGACCTCCTTGTCCTCCTCATCCTCTGAGTTGGGTTTGGAGTGGGAGAGCAACGCTGTAGAATTTGAGTTGGATTTGTCTGTGTGGGTCTGTGCACTTGGGACAGGAGCTTGAGATATGTGGGGTCTGGCAGAAATCTCAGCCAATTTGTCCCACATAGCTGTCATGAGTTGCTGTTGTAGCTGAAGGACTTGTCGATTTTGAAGGAGGATCACATTGGTGTCTACATTACTTTGTGAGGTAGAGAGAGAAGGACCTATGTAACATCAGGGGCTCCTTGCAGCTCACTATGGTCAGTAAACATGTCCTTGTCTGCTGTATGTGCTGATGTTGGTGGCTCCTCAGCGCATGAAGCGCAGATGTGTCCTAGCTGTGCTGAAGGTATGGGAACATTGCAGAGCTTGCAGCTTTTTGTTTTTCCTGTGTCTGTGGAAGAATGGGAAACAAATGGGGATGGCTTTAGGATCATAGCCAAAACTACTCAGAAAGAATTAGTGTACATTATTGCAGTAATATTCCCTGCACCCATATTCAAAATGTGAATAGGGAGCACAGAACTCAGCCAAGATAAATAGCCACAGAGAGTGAGCACTCCCCAGCATCTGCTGCTGTCCCTTTAAATGGCATAAGACTAGATGTTGCACTGTGCCTTTAGTTGTACATACAGTATATCTTGTGCCCAGCAAAGATCCTGGGAAGGGATAATGCCATGAAAAACAAGTCCACTGTGAGGTGAAGAGATTGGCCCCAAAACATCAAGTTCCCCTTCCCAATGAAAAGCCACCAAGAATAATATGACTTGTGGAGCACGAGTGAAATAGAGTGGCACAACAGTTCCCTAAAGTGGCTGGAATCTCCATTTCTAAACTTGCAGTGGTGTGAGTGATCTGATCACCATGCCACTCATAAGATGGCGTCGGCAGTAGTGCACATGTGCAAGTCTTAAAATCCCTTCGCACATGCGCGAGCTAGGGGCATGAGACGCGCATGCGTGATCTCAGAAGCTCAAGCACATGCGCGGAGATGCAGATCAGAAGAACTGCGTGAACGAGAGAGGTGAGATGGCCAAGACAGCCCAGCAGGCAAAGGAATCATGGCCAACACCCTCCCCGAATACACAAGAGACGGGGAGGTGTGAACATTTCACAATATTAGGACGCCAGGGCTCTGGACCATTCGCCAACAGGGGAATACAAAAAATGTTATAACTTGCTCCAGGAAGCTGCTCTAAATAAGAGGTAGGCCACATCAAAAATGCGAAAATATACCTGATCTGATACTGACTAAGCACCCTAGGATGCAGCTGCAAAAACATGGGAAATAATCCTTGGAACATCACAGGCAATGTCAAGGGACCCTTTCTGTAGCCGCTGGCAGAAGCCACAGGATGCCCTGATGTTCCCACAAGAAACTGAGAAGTGGGGAACTTGAGCAGTTTTGAGACCGCTAGCAGGGGTCTCAAAATAATACAGAGCAGCTGAACATGACTCAAGTGCACAAGCTTAGGTCTGCTAGCAGGAGACCCAAGTGAACTGCTTAGGAAAACACAATTTTTTCGTGCTTAATCAATCAGAATCTGTCTCCTAGGGTTCTGGTCAGTATCTTTATTATTTGAATGCACTCCGAGTGATTTGGGGAACTTTTTTAAAAGAATCACACAAACATTTGTCTATTTCTCTAATTACTATATGCTTCTTAGAGAATAACTAGTCTTTACATGACAAAATAAACAAGATGCCTCTCCCTCTCATATTGGCTGAATGAAAACAATATCTCTATAATAAAATTCAGAATTTAGATGACTGAGTTTACCCTCATTTATGTAAAATTTCAAGAACTGCTGGGGAGATGTTGTGATACACCTCAACCTGTTCAGATGCACAATTAGAACTGATACAAGAGAGGCAGCATCACAGGGAAGAGGGGACGGACTTCTTTAGAAGTCATATGTGCATCAGCAACCTATCAGGTGGACACAATACCCAAGTGTAAGGAGTGTGGAGTGCCTCAGAGATTATACCCCACAATGCAGCACTGATCAACAATTTGAAGAAAGGGCAACCGAAATGACTGTAAGGTACAAAGAAAGGTGTTACAGAGATAGTGATATTGCTTCAGCATATAATTGGGCAGCTTCACAGGAATGGAGCTCTTTGTTAACTCCTAGGGAAAGAACTGACAGGGAGGAAGACAGAGAGTGTCTTAAATATATCACTACATATTCGAAGAGATCTAGTGAGGTACAAGATATTATTCTGAAGAACTGGTATATTGTTCAAGCAGATCCAGTATGCAGCCAGTTTACATAAAATCTACCTAGGTTTGTTTATAAGAAAGCTAAAAACTTGGGAGGATATATTAGTGAATTCACTGCAACCATTGCCAGTATGGAGTCTTGTACGGGTCAACATATTTGTAGCAGTGCTCCATTTGGGAAATGTAAATTTTGTGTGTACATCAGGAAATGTAAAACATTTAAGAACTTGACAACAGGGAAGGAATTTAAAATAAATAATTTAATAACTTGTGATACTGTAGCAGTGGTCTATAGAGCTGAATGTAAGTGTGGTGCTAATTATGTGGGCAAAACTACCAGAGCCCTGAAATTACAAGTTGGAGAACTTATTAGGGATGTTGACAATACTAGGAATTAAAATGTTTTAGCAGCACGTAATAATTTCAGTGGGGTTGGAATGTGCATAAATGGCAGTTTTATGGCATCGAACATGTAACTTTTGTTATGCGTGGGGGAGATCTAGATGCAGTTTTATTAAAATGTGAAGCCTTCTGGATGTTTCAGCTGGACAGCCTTAGAATTCCTGGTCTGAATGAACGTTTTGAATTGTCGACATGTTTGTAAATCTCTATATGCTGCATTGCGTTCCTGTATTGCTAATTATTCTTCTGGTTCCTTTAATAACTCCCTGTGATGCAATCCATTTTTCATCTATGTTGTTGTGGAGCAAGAAATGAAGCTGACAGAGTGCTGATGTAATGGGACCAAACCAAAAGAACAAAATATGGACTGAGATACATGGTTCTATAATTTCTCATCACAGATCTGAAGCTGTTCATGATTTATAAAACGTATCATAATTAAATTTACAATATGTGATTGTTTAAATCATATTGCTCCTTTCAAAAGGGCTACAAGAGCACCTGCTTGTAAGCAGCACTTGCACCTGTAATTAAGCACTGTGTCCAATATGGTTCTCCCACCTTTGAACTCCTAGCCGACTATGGTTGTAGTGGTATTGTGCCACCTAAAGCTCCGTTGTCAATGAGTTGTCTTATCAGTCCTTAGTCATGTTTTTTTACTACCCTTGCTAAGCTAGAATGTAACCTTGTATTGCCTCTGACCATGTTTGTCACCTCACACCTTGTATTTACTAATGAATTGTATTGTATAATCCTCAGTACTATTGACACTGTTCTCTCATTCTGCTGCCTTTATGTGCATTTGTTTTGTATTTCAAATTACTGTACATGAAACTAACTCTGAGTCGCCCCTGAAAAAGGGTCCTTCGGGGTCCAGGGGTCTACAAAGTTAACAACATTGAAATAAATAAATAAACAAATGCTCCTTATATAATTATAACATAGATTTTTTATAGCGCTGTGCACTTTAATTGATGTTGGTGTTTTTAAACATTTGTATATTGAGGAAGGATCTTTTGTATTATCATGTACACCTGTTATGATGTCATAACCAGTACTATTTAATCAGCATGTTGTTGTTACATTGATACCCTTGACAAAGTGCCAGGTTAGGGCATGAAACGCCATTAGGGCTTGTGTTCAGGATGTGGGTAATTGTTTTTTATATGTGGCTTCTTTTCACATGGAATTGTGTGTGGTAAATAAATATGTATTGTCTTTTTGCACATTTTCTTGTCTGATATATTTTGCACACCTGGTGTGTGAGCCTTTTCTGTTTTGCCACTGATCTTTCTTGGCCCATTCACCCCTTGCTCACAGGCAAACCTTATTGTTTTACTTAGATCTTCCCTGGTAACCCAGTAGCACGCAGTGCTGCTCCTGAAACAGGTACCTCCCCTGGTACCGTAGTGAAATGAATTGTGATGCTCCTGAAACAGTATTTCCTCTGGTACACCCAGTAACATGAAGTGCTGCTTCTGAAATAGTTATCTCCTCTGGTACTCCAATAACATGAAGTGTTGCTCCTGAAACAGGTACCTTCCCTGCTACCCCAGTAACATGAAGTGCTGCTCCTGAAACAGTATCTCCTCTGGTACCCCAGTAACATAAAGTACTGTTCCTGAAACAGTATCTCTTCTAGTACCCCAGTACCACGAAGTGCTACTACTGAAACAGGTACCTCCCCTGGTACCCCAGTGACATGAAATGATGCTTCTGAAACAGTATCTCCTCTGGTACCCCAGTAACATGAAGTGTTGCTCCTGAAGCAGTATTTCCTCTAGTACCCCAGTAACATGAAGTGCTGCTTCTGAAACAGTATCTCCTCTGGTACCCCAGTAATATGAAGTGCTGCTTCTGAAACAGTATCTCCTCTAGTACCCCAGTAACATGAAGTGCTACTACTGAAACAGGTACCTCCCCTGGTACCCCAGTAACATGAAGTAATGCTTCTGAAACAGTATCTCCTCTGGTACCCCGGTAACATGAAGTGCACCAGATGGTGTGCATCCAAGGGTATTGAGGGAGTTCAGGGAAATACTGGCTGCACCTCTGACAGTCCTGTTTAACAGCCTACTGGAAATGGGTGGTTCTGGAGGACTGAAAGAGGGCAGATGTAGTCCCACTGCACAGAAGTGGTACCAGGGAGGAGACTGGTAATTTTAAGTCAGTCAGGCACACATTGGTGGTGGGAAAGTTAATTGAATCACTGTTGAAGGAATGGATTGTGGAATACAGTATCTGGAATCTAGTAGGTTACAAGACCCGAGGCAGCATGGTTTCACAGGGGAGAGGTCATGTCAAATGAATCTGATAGATTTTTTTGACTGGGTGATTAAATAGTTAGATTAGGGTGGAGCGGTGGATGTGGCCCACCTAGATTTCAGTAAGGCTTTTAACACTGTTTCACATAGGAGACTAGTAAACAAGCTGGGTAACTTAGGAGTGGGTCCAAAGGTGGTAAACTGGATTAGAAATTGATTAGGGGATAAGCGACATTGGGTGATGTTAAATTGAGTTCACTCCAAGGAAGGGAGGGTGACCCCTAGGGTGCCTCAGGGATCAGTGGTGGGACCGGTCCTCTTTAATGTTTTCACAAGTGGCATTGCAGAGGAGCTGGAAGGGCAGGCCTGTCTCTTGCAGAGTACAACAAAATCTGCAATGGGTGGATACTCTGGTGGGGTGTGGGTGGGGGGAAGGATGAGCAGAGACCTGAGAAAACTAGTGGTTAAGGATATGGCAGCTGAGTTTCAACGTGAAAAAGTGCAAAATAATGCACTTGGGGCACAGAAACCTAGGAACAGAGTACAAAATGGGTGGAGTAGTATTGACAACCACCAAGCAGGAAAGAGACCTGGGGGTAATCATTTTGGATGACCTAAAAGTGGCTAGGTAATGTGACAAGGCAGTAGGGAAGGCTAGTGGGATGCTGGGGTCCATAGGGAGAAGTATTACCAGCAGAAAGATGGAGGTGGTGTTGCCTCTGTATAGATCACTGGTAAGACCCCACCTAGGGCACTGTGTTCAGTTCTGGAGATCACATCTCCGGAAGGACATAGACAGAGTGGAGGCGATCCAGAGGAGGGCAACTAAAATGGTGCTTGGTCTGCATCAAAAGCCCTATGAGGAGGGACTAAAGGACCTCAGTATGTATACCCTGAAACAGAGGAGAGAGAGAGGGGGATATGATAGTGACATTTAAATACCTCATGGGGGTAAACAAGTTACAGAAGAGAAGTATGTTTCAGAAGAAAAGGTGCTCAAAACAAGAGGACATGTTATGAAGCTGGAAAGGGGTAGATTCAGGAGAGATATGAGGAAGTACTTCTTCACAGCTAGAATGATGGATTCCTGGAACAGTCTTCCAGCAGAGGTGGAGGGGGCAAAAATAGTGATGTGGTTCCAGAATACATGGGATAAGCACAAGGGAATAACAGATTAAACAAAGGGGGAAGGGAGAAAGCTGTATATGGAGTACAGTCTGCAGTAATAGTGTAGATAGGGAGAAACTGGCAGAATGGATGGGCAAGAGGTTCTTATCTGCCATCAGATTCTATGTTTCTATGTTGCCATCCATCATGAGGCCCACTGGCATCCAGGAATTTCACTATACTCAGTTTTGCAGTGTGATGACCTTCAGTATTTTCCTAATGATTAAGGTCAGACTGACTGGTTCATAATTTCCTGGTTAGGTAGGTAAGGTAAACTTTATTTATATTTCTCCCAATCCCCGGGGCTCTGGCCACCTTAGAGAATGTCAGAACAGGAAGGATAAACACCAACAACATACAAAATCAAAGCTGTACGAGTGTTATACAAACTACAAGGTTAAAATGATACAATAAATAAGCATTAATAAATAATAATAAATAAACAATTTAAAATCATCTGCAATTAATCTGGGAATACCTCTAAGTTTTCAGACCCCTCTTTAATGCCTCCACTGACGGGCCTCCCTCAAATATCTGGGAAGTGAGTTCCAGAGGACCAGCCTGGCCACCTCAAACACACGGTCACCCAAGGTTTTCAGCCTGTCCCTTGGAACTGCAAGGAGGCCCCCAGTGGAGGAGCAGAAGGAGTGGACTGGAATGGCAGGTGTAAGGAGGTCAGTCATATAGCCAGGGCCTGAGCCATATAGGTAGAAGACAGAGGAAAAGCACTCTGCCAAAATATTATAAAATAAATAAAGCCACAAAATTAGGTGTCAGGAGCAAAAGCGGAGCCCATGCACCTACCCCAGTAGCTTGTGTCCTCTCCGGGACACTTCATCCCGGAGAGGACATGAAGCACTGGGGTAGTGTGCTGTGGGCTCCGCATTTGCTCCTGACACCTGATTTTGTGACTTTATTTATTTTATAATATGTTGGCAGAGTGCTTTTCCTCTGTCTTCTTCCTGAGTTTCTTTGTGTGGATTAGCACTGCTTGCTCCGTGGTGCGCGGTTGCTCTTGTGATTTTCTTCCCAAGCCATATAGGCCTTATAGGTGAGCAAGCCCACCTTGAAGATGATCCTCCACCTGAAAGGCAGCCAATGCAGATCCTGCAGGACTGGGTCATGTGACAAGACCCAGGCAGGTCCGTCAATGGTATACCATTCCGTGAAGACCATTACAGTGACAAAATTGGTAGTTCGCTGTAATGGTCTGCACTACACCGACACTGCTGTCTCAGGTGATTTTTTTCCCCCTCCCCAGCACAACTCTGACTCAGAGTTGATTATTTTAAAATGTGGGGGTGGAGGTATGAAACCCCTTAAAAAAACACTTTGTTTTACTGATGGCACAATGCTGACTGTTGGCATTGTGTCATCACTGTAATGACGTTTGACAAATTTACTGTTGAACCGGCTTGGTGGAACCTCCATCAGTAACCTGACTGCTGCGTTCTTTTTGTTTTTTTCTTTTTTTTCCTATTTTCCTTTACCTCCTCGGCTGGGGAGGGGGTTGTGATCCTATAGTTCCCCACTTAAGGCGTTCTTTTCTTGGCTGCTGCCCCAGACCCGGTCAGAGCTTGAACCCTTTCACCCTGCCATCCCAGGTCACCTCACAGTGGGGATTTATCCTGCATACTGCAGAGACCTGGAGGCCAGGAGCTTAATGGGAGCTGACTGAAGTGGGTCCGCTGTGGTGCTGATGATGTCTGCCGTCACTTGCGCTGGAGGATTGGGTTTTTGTCCCTTAGGTCCCCCCATGGCACAAGCATGCAATGGCATCAAGGATGTACCTGCGCATGTAGTCGCCTGTAGTATGCCTGATGCCTGCTTGCACCAGCCCCCACATTGATCCCTGAGCCTGCACTAGCCCCCAGCCACTGCCAGGAGCCAGTGGCTCAGCGATCCTCCCCATCGTCCCTCCCCGAAGGAGGAGAGCAGTCCATGGGATGCTCAATCTTCCTCCTCCCAGCTGATCCTCTGGGACCCAAGGCCACTCCTGACCCCAGGTCATCAGTGTGGGAAAAGGTAAGGCACCAGCGCCTCAGCCCTCTATGTCACCAGGCCGGCTAGCTGGCTGCTGCATTCTGCACCAGCTGCAGCTGGCGGAGGTTCCCTCCATCGACCTTGAAGTACAGAGAGTTACAGTAGTCTAACCTGGATGTAACAAAGGTGTGCACCAGTGAGGGCAGGTCCTTGGGGGGAACTAGGGGTTTAATCTGGGCAACATTCCCTAAGCGGTAAAAACCACTTTGGACAACAGACGACACCTGAGCATCAAGTGTCAGCCTGTTTTCAAGGAAGATGCCCAGATTTCTCACCCTAGAGGATGCTATCAACAGAGTGGATCCCAGGACCAGTCCTGTTGCCACCCCAGAGGCATTCCCTCCATGCCCGTGACCAGGCTTGATCACCAGCACCTCCATCTTGCCGGGATTCAGCTTCAGCCAGTTAGAGGACATCCAGTCCTGGATCTCGGACAGGCAATTATTTAGCACTTCAACGGCATCATTTGTTCCACTGGCAAAGGACATATACAGCTGGGTATCATCTGCATAGCAGTGAAAACCCAGGCTGTAACATCTAATGAGCTCTCCCAGGTGTAACATATATGTTGTGAATGACATTGATGAAAGGATTGAACCTTGAGGAACTCCGCATGGCAGGAGCTTTGGAGAGGAGGAGAAATTCCCCATCACCACCTGTTGCTTCCTGCCTGAGAGATAGGACTCGAATCAAGTTGATGACTGTACCAGTGAGTCCACAATACTCTCTAAGGTGATCCAGAAGCACAATGTGGTCCATGGTGTCAAGTGCCGTAGAGAGATCAAGGAGAATGAGAATTGGCCAGTCTCCTCTATCTCTCGCCCTAAGGAGGTCATGTTTCACCCTGACCAATGCCATCTCTGTGCTCTGCCTAGCCCTAAATCTGGACTGAATGGCTCACAGATATCAAAAGCTGCAAGGTGTGCCTTGAGCTGCAGAGCCACTACTTTTTCAGCAACCTTCCCTAAAAATCGGAGGTTGGAGATAGGTGGACAATTCACCAGGACATCAGGATCCAGCACCGGTTTCTTCAGAAGGAGCCTCACCATCACCTCCTTCAAGGTGTCGGTAAAGATCCCCTCTGAGAGCGAGCACCAGATCATCTCGGCGAACACTGGACCAATGGTCCTGGCGCATCCCACTAGGAGACAGGTTGGGGCCAGGTCCAGTTCACAAAAGGTGGGCCACAGCTTTGAGATCACCTGAATGACCTCAACCACCTCCACTGGCTGGAACTCCCTCCTAGACAATAGGAGTGCCTATGTTCCTATCAGGCCCCCCACTGCGGAGCTGATCGTGCCCCACTGGGGAGATCCCGGACCGAATAGAGGACATACTGTCAGAGAAGAACTGAGCAAACCCTTCACACAGTGCAATTGAAAATGCCCTCTTTGGTTGCAAACAGACAGGGTGAAGTAGTCTGTTCACAGTCTGAAAGAGGTGAGCTGGTCTGTTCCTCTCAGTGGCAATCTCCCTGGACAGGAACTCTGCCTTCTTATGGTCGATTACCCCTTGATACTCGCTATAATGAGTTCTCAAGGCCTGTTTGCCCTCCTCAGACCAGCTCCTCTACCAGTAATGCTCTAACTTTTGACCCTTGATCTTCATCTTCTTGCAAGCCCCGTCAAACTTTGGGGGGCTCAAGCAAGAAGATCTGGGTCGTACATAGATTGGTGCAATGGCATTGAGTGGTTTGGAGACAACTTTATTACAGGCAGCCACTGCCTCGCCCACACCAACCGCACACGCAGTACTCACAATAGGCAACTCTACTACCACCAAAAGTCCCTCTGGGGATAACCCCTTAAAGGTTGATAGCTGAGCATCTTAGCAGGGGAGGAACTATCCCGGGACCCTAATGAAAACTCTGCTGTGCATTGATTGGACCAAGCAACCTGATCAGACCTGAGGTTCATGACCTCAAGCACCAGTGAGAACACCAAGTTCAGGGTGTGGCCGTGGTGATGGGTCACAGAAGCAACTGCTTGTGCCAGGTCCAGCGATGTCCAACTGGAGGAGGTCATCCCTATCGCCATTCTTGTGGAGTAGCACCACACTGATCATCCTCCAGTCCACCAAAACCACTTTTATTTCCATGGTGCAGTTAACGAGGTCAGCCAGGGACTGCACAACTTTCTTGAGCACCCTATGGTGAGACCCATCGGATCCTGATGACTTCTTTACTTTTAGGGACCTGAATGCCTTGAGCATCCTCTCTATTGTGACCAACCCCCGTATCCAGACCCTTCACCCTTTCCACATTGGTCTGCATTTTACATTCTGGGACTGGTCCTCTCTCCTCTACTGTGAAGATAAAAGTACTTATTTAGGCTATCTGGTATCTTTCCAACCTCTTCCTCCCATGGCCATCCTTTTTTCATTCTGACTATTCCTTCTTATGCCTCCCTCTTTGTCCTCTTTCTTAAGTTACTCTGCTGTTCGTAATGTACCTCTGGTTCTACTTTAGCTGTGCTTACTACTTTACTGGCCTTTTTCAATTTCCCTATATAGACCTTCCTGTATTCTTTGTATTGTTCCCTCTTGTATTTTCTGAAAGCTGTCTCATATACCCTTATTGCTTCCCCTCCTTCTTGGAGAACCAGATTGGTCTTTTGTGTTTTTTTTTTTTTTCACTGCCTCATACAGGAATTGGGTACTTCAGTTAATCCCTTCTTGATGATGTCCTATTTGGCATCCACTCTTACTGCTTCACCTGCCTCGCTAGTTTTCCACTAATCATTACTCCAATCTTCCGAAAGTCTGTCCTTCTGAAGTCCAGAGCTGTTGCTGGACTGGTGAGTTTCTAGCACTGTACTAGACCACACTGAGATGTGGTCACTAGTCCTTAGAGGATCCACCACCTTAATATTCACTATGAGGCCTCTGTTTGAGAGCACCAAATCAAAAACTGCCCCCCTTCCTGGTAAATTCCTTAACCCACTGTGCTTCTGCATCACATCCGCCAGAGCCCAATCCTTAGCAGTTTTGGCCACTGGTACAATCAGACCTGTTTAATCCGTGCCTTGTTATGATGGTTACCTGATGATTTAAATAAGGAACCTCTGAAATCAATTTTTGCCATGTTAGTTACCTCTTAAATATAAAAATGTCTATGTCTAAATCTGAATCATGTGTTCAGACTACAGAGATCATGATTCCCATTCATTCTGACCTGGATAACCTGGTGCTGGTGAATATGTTAATGGGTGTCTTTGTAGTCCCTCTTAATCTCCTCTGGCATGTTAAAGGTGACAGGAAATGATTTTTAGATTGTTCACTCTGCTTCCATTTTCATTTCCATGCCAGTTATGTATTCTGCTATGCTTTGGCCAATTTTCAATAAATAAGTAACCTATCTTTGGGGTGTCCTCAGATCTACCTAGAGTTCCACCCTCACCAGCTACTGATCTGGTGTTTCATAGTTTTAAGACATTCAATTGCATCAGTGACACCCTGCCATGCTATTCATCTGAATGACTACAAATTGGAATTTAGGCAATGGCTGCATAGAAAACCTTTCGTGCAGCTCTGCTGAAGGTTCTGGACAAATATGCTTGAAATGGTGCAGGTGCCTGAGTATTTTGTAAAACGAAACCACAAATCAAAAATTTCTTCAGAATTCTTTTATTTCATTAAAACCCCAATGTTTTGCCTGTACAACAGGCTTTATCCAGGGGAATTTCTTGTAGGTTTTCTCCATTCATGACCCAACAGTTCTGGACTGAAACAGCTTATGCGCTAAGAATTAACTGTTGCTGTCTCTATTCAATGTTCCACATTTTTAGGATACATAAAATATTCAGAATAAGTGGCTACACACCAGTGTGAAATTTAAAGGATAGCTACAGTTGCTAGCCATCTGTCTTCTTCCCCTAGTCTCCTTCTTGATTCCATCACCTTGATCGACCACTGTACCCTTCATTCTGTACCAGCAGTTCTGGAAGCCATCAACTGTTTTAGCCCCCACCACCTCTGCTGGCAAACTGTTCCACAGCTCCATCACCCTTTCTGTAAAATAAGACTTCCTCATGTCCCCCTGAACCTTCCTCCTGTCAGGTTTCCACTCATGCCCTCATGACCTTGAACTAGCATTCAAGCTAAATAGTTCCTTGCAGTTCACTTTATTTCTTTTAGGAACTTGAAGGTCTTTGTCATATCTCCCCTCTCCCTTCTGGTCTTTGGCATGTACATGTTCAGTACCTTGAGGCACTCCTCATAAGACCTGCCCTGTTGCTGCTAAATCATTGTTGTACCCTGCGCTGCACTGTCTTCAACCTGTCCCTCTCTTTTCTGAGGTGAGGGCTCTAGAACTGGGTGCAGTACTCCAGGTGTGGCCTCACTAAAGATCTGTAAAGGGGTAGAATTATCTTCTTCCTCCTATTATCAATACCTCTCCCTGTACACCCATCATCCTACTTGCCTTACCATATGCCTTATTGCACTGGCTCGATTGCTTCTAAGTGTCACTGATGATAACTTCGAGGTCATGTTCCTCAGCTGTAGCGCTAAGTCTCACCCCACCATCCAGTACTCTGTCCTAGGGTTTTTATTCCCTAGGTGCATTACTTTGCATTTTTTGGCCTTGAATGTCAACTACCAAACCTTAGACCACCCTCTAGTTTTTTAAGTCACTTTGCATTTTCCTGATTCCTTTATCACTCTCCACCCTCCCATAGAGCTTAGTGTCATCTGTGAAGAGACGCAACCTGCCCCGGATACCTTCGCCAATGTTACTATTAAACATACTGAAGAAGACTGGGCCCAGGACAGATCCCTGTGGCACCCCACTCATGACTTCCCTCTCTTTCAGTTTGACGCCATTGACCACAACCCTCTGCTGCCTACCGTTTAGCCAGTTTCCTACCTGGTTAACTGTGTCTTTAGTTGCATCCACATCTTCCATCTTCTTCAACAAGCATCTGCACCCACATCTTTCATCTTCTTCAGCAAGCATCTGCACCCACATCCTCCATCTTCTTCAGAAAGCATCTGTGGGGCACCGAGTTGAAAACCTTGCTGAAGTTGAAATATAGCAAGTCCACAGCATGGCCCTTGTTCAGTTCCCTCATCAATCAAGTGAGGAAAACTATCAGATTCATTGGTCAGGACCTACCTGCCATGAACCTGTGCTGTTTACTATCCTGGAGACTGTTGCTTTCCTGGCAGTCCACAAGGTCTCCACTGACCAGTGACTCCATCAGCTTCCCTACAACAGAAGTCAGACTGACAAGCCTGTAGTTCTTCGCTTGTTCTTTGTCCCCACTTATGGAATGGAATGACATCAGCCACCCTCCAGTCCTTCAGGACTATGCCCATCTGTACTGAGCTGTTGAATAGTCCTGCCAGAGATTAAGTCAGTTCTTCTGCCAGTTCCCTGAGTATCCTCAGATGCAACCCATCTGGCCCCAGGACCTTATCTATCTTTAGGACTGCCGGTCCTTTCTGGACCCTGTCGCTTGTAAATACTGTCTGCCTCATCTCTAGGACCCCCTTGTCCCCCACTTTAGTGCCACAGTCTAGCAGTGGCTTGCCTTTCTCCATGGTGAAAACTGAGCAAAAATATTCATTACGGGTGGCAGTTCTTTGTCTGTTGTTCTCTATCACCCTACCCTACTTCTATTGCCTAATGATTCCCCTCCATTCTTTCCTTTTTACCCTAATGTATCAGAAGTGTTTTTCCCCATCCTTGACCCCTTCCTCAATATGCAGCTTTCTGCTTTTTTCAATATTTTAGTTTTTATTAACTGTCTCAAGTAATCAACATAAACAAATTAAAGTAGAGAAGAGTAAATATGTTACAATTGTTGATGGCAATAGTTCATAACAGCTTCCATTAGAAAATATTTTTTTTTGATACTTAGATATTTATTAAGTTTTCAAAAGGGTACCGGTACACAATATAAGACGTAGGCACACTTCCTATACATGGATAATACATAGTTTCATATAGTGTGTAAAATCATTATGACATATATTGTTCCATCAGGTCCCATTTATACACAGGTTGCTAGTACAGTAAAAACAGAAAAGGGGATCACCAATAGCAAAAGAAATTCTCTGTCTACTGGCTACTCCGCTAGGCAGGTGGTAAGGGGGGGAAGGGAACCCGGGGTGTGGGGGGCAGGCCACAGAAATCGGGCCCCTCCTTCTCCTCCCAGCCCCTCTATCTTATCTTTAGGCCGCTAGCTTATGGATGACTGGCTGGATAGATGTCCATCTCCCTCTCGGGCAGAAATCTCCCCCAAGGATCACCCCCCGCATATAGGGCCTCCGCTCCGCTCCCAGAACAATCCTGAAAAATTAATGTATTTGTGGTCCCCAGAGTCTAAGGAACCATATCTGGTCTATGATTTGATACACTCAGGAACCATATGGTCCACTGATTCATGACTTTATCTAGTGCCCCCTGTAGTTTGGTGGTCATAGTTTCCATAGTATAAATCTTATAGACCAAATTCTCCCAATGTTTCAGCGAGGGGGGATCTGGTTTTAACCAGTTTCTAGTAATAACCTTCTTTGCTGCTGTTAGAAGTATCGAGGCCAGATACACCTTTTGTTTTTGCCTAAAGAGTTGAGGAAAGTGTAACAAAATGGCCATCTCGGGGGTCAGGCCAAGCAGTTCTGGAGACAACTCGATGAGTACCTGAGAGATTCCTTCCCAGAACTGAGAAAGAGAGGGGTAATACCAGAAAATATGAACATGTGTAGAGACCTCCGCCCCACATCTTCTCCAGCATGCGGAGTCATGGGTGGCAGAGAACTTAGCCATGATTTTGGATGTACGAAAGTATCTGGCTGTCAGCTTCTGCCCAAATTCACGCCATGAATATGACCCTGTGATACAGTGTTGGTGACACCAAATCCATAACCAATCCTTTTGTGTAAGGTCGATCAGCAAATCCGCCTCCCACATCTCCTGGACCTTTTCCCATGAGGGTCTGACAACAGACATCTCCATCTTATAAAAGCGGGAGACTAGATGTCTGGTGGCTGCCTCTCCCTGCACAAGAACCAATAGGGAAAATAAGGGAGGTATGCTAAAGGAGTTCACCTGCAACCTCAGGGTGGTCTCCAAAAAAGTCTGATTTGTAAGTACCAATACCAATCTCTCTGGGAAAGAGAGAATTCAGATTGTAATTGTTGGAAAGACAAACTCTCCCTGATCATAATATTGGTAGGTATGAAATAGTCTGTGTCTTCCTCATCTCCTAAACCCCGGATCCATTTTCGCAGGTAAAAAAGTGGCATCTCAGGCCGGCATCCCAACCCACCACACCCCATTGTCTGTTTCCAGGTAGCTTTAGGTAGCTAATCCAGCTTTTCAGATAAATCCTAGTGAATACTGATTTCTCAACTGAGGGTACCTGGGACGGGGGCTGGAACACAGTAGAATGATCCAGAGGAAGGGATGAGCTCACCCTCTCAACCATAACCCACTGCGGCTCCTGTGTCTGGGGCACAAGCCATGCTGACACATGGGCCAACTGTAATGCCACGGCGTACCCCGACCGGCATGGAAGCACCAAGTCCCCCTCTCCTTAGGTACCTGTAGTCTGTAAAGGGATACCCAAGGTCTCCTCCAGTCATAAATAATTGGTAATCATCCTGTTTCACTTTCTCTCCTCCTTTCTTGGGAATGGCACAGGAATTGTCTGCATTAAATGCAGTAAGCACAATAGGAAATTCATCTGTACCGACTGAATTTAACTGGGAAGAGACATTGGTAAATGTACCCATGACTTTAGGTCCTCTTGTATGTGGGAGAAAAGTTTATTATAATTAAGGGGGAAGACTTGTTTGGGGTCTGCTGGGATATCGATCTCTAAATATGTAATTGAGCTGCAGTGCCATTTATATTGGTGTTTACTTTGCAAATCTAGAGAGGGACTCCCCCCGGACAAACAATGTTTCCATTTTATTTGCATTTATTTTATACCCAGTCAGCCTTTCCACCTCCGCCATGCTCTGTTCCAAAACCGGAAGTGAGACATCTGGGTCAGTGACATATACCAGGAGGCCATCTGCATAAAGCACAACCTCGTGTTCATGATCGGAACTGTGGTACCCCCAAATTCCCATCTGTTGTCTAAGAAATTGTGATATTGGTTTAGTGTAAAGAGCGAAGAGATGTGAGAGAGAGCGGGCACCCCTGTCGTGCGCCCTGTGTGAGGGGAAATCTGGAGGGACAAGAGCCATTGACCTTAACCATCACCTGGGGATTGGAATAGTTTCCCATAATGTTGTTAATAAAATCCTCTGGGACCTGAACTTTGTCAGGGTCTGTTGAAGAAATAGCCACAACACCCTATCAAAAGCCTTTTGAGCATCAAGACAGAATTAGTAATGGGGTGCAAGTCAAAGATGCATGCTCAACCAGATAAAGAGTTATTTTTATATTATCTGAAGTTTGAAGGGTTCGTATGAACCTTGCTTGATCAGTGTGTATCAGAAGGGGCATTATGGTGTCAAGGCGGTGAGCTATAATGCTTGTATAGATCTTATAGTCTTGGTTAAGCACCAAAATAGGTCAGTAAGAATCCCATAAGTGTGCCAGTTTGTTGGATTTTAAAATTGCAGAAATAGTTGCTTGTGCCCAAGAGGGTGGGTATTCAGCGGTCAAATGACTCTCCTGCATTACCCTGGACAAGGGATCTTTAATCAAGTCCCAGGTAGCTTTATAAAACTCATAACCATCTGGGCAAGAGCCTCTTGCCATTCTTAAGATTTTTAATAATGGTCTGGATTTTTTGTTGCATCATGGACTGGGTTAGTAGGTGGGCCTGCGATGAGCTCAGCTGAGGAAGAGTAAGGGAAGAGAACAAGGATTCAACATCACCCTGAGGGGGAGGGGAGTCTTCAGTATATAGTTTAGCATAATAAGATTTAAAGGCCTGGAGGATCTGAGCAGTAGTGGAATGCAACAGACCCATCTGGGGATCTTTAATGTTGGTAACAGTGACTTGTTGGATTTGTTTACGAAGGCGATAGGCCGAAACATGCGAGGCTTGGGCCCGTCCTTCGAAATATTTCTGATGGAGCCACAACAGAGCTTGTTTTGTTTAACTGTAAGCAATTTTTGTGTAGCTTGTTGTGTTGAGGCTATCTGGTCTGCCATAGAAGTGTCCTCCTACATACAAGCTTCCTGTAGGAAACTTAATTGTTCTTGTAATTCCTTGAGCATAGCCTCTGCTCTGCGCTTCTTTTGAGTCACATAGGCTATAATATAGCCTCTGAGCACCGTTTTTATAGTATCCCATAAAAGTTGTGGGGTGTCTGGGACAAGGTGTTATCATAGATTATCCCTGGAATTTTGTCCTGTAGGAGATGTTTAAATTCAGGGTCGGAAAGTCATGAATTATTGAGTCTCCAGAACATATTTTTCTGTTCAGTCAGGCGTTTAAGACTGAGGGTGATAGGGGCATGATCAATCAGGCAAATGTTATGGATGCTAATGGATTTGATCTGCTCCAGATGTTCACCACTTATGCAGAAATAATCTAGGCAGGAATAATGTTTGTGAGCATGAGAGTAGAAGGTAAATTTCCTAGCAGAAGGGTAAACAGTCTCCATGTATCTATAAATCTAGAACACACGGTTTGATACCTTTTATTGGACCAACAAGAATGTTACAAAAAGAACAAAGAGCTTTAGCTTTCAGACCAACAAGTCCTTCTTCAGAAGCTTAATGAGAGTTGTTTTAGAAAATCCCATATTATTAACATTTAGTGCATGCAGAAAAAAACAGAAATAATTTGCAATGGTTTAAAACAGGCCATCAGAAATATAGTGACATTTGAGAGCTTGAATATCTAAAGAGTGATTTCAGCTGAACTAAACTAAAAGGTCAAAGGTTGTTTAAAGAAAACAGCTGTTTCTCGAAGGTCAGCTCATTACGAACAGTTCTACTCTGAGCAGAATGATGTACTGTGGCCTCACTTGCAAAATGTGTGTCTTAGGGAGGTTTCTTCACTTGACATGTAGTTTACTAAGCAGAGAATCGTAAGGTTCTTTTTGTTTGTTTTTTTGTCCATTAGACTGATATGTGGTACTTTCTGCTGTTATCTTTAAACAACCTTTGACCTTTTAGTTTAGTTCAGCTGAAATCACTCTTTAGACATTCAAGCTCTCCAATGTCACTTTAATTATTTCTGAAGGCCTGTTTTAAACCAATGAAAATGATTTCTATTTTCTTCTGCATGTTCTAAGTGTTAATAATATGGGATTTTCTAAAAACTCTCATTAAGCTTCTGAAGAAGGACTTGTTGGTCTGAAAGCTAAAGCTCTTTGTTCTTTTTGTAATATCCTTGTTGGTCCAAAAAAAGGTATCAAACCATTTGTTCTGGATTTGTTCTTACTAGGACCAATACAGCATTAAACATTTTGTTTGTCTCCATGAATCTCTGAGACCGATTTCCTTTAAAAATCTCCTGAGATGCTGCTGGCCGGCAGTGAGTGGCTCAGATCTAGATGCCGAGGTATCTAAAGTAGGATTTAGGAGGCAATTAAAATCTACCCCCAAAATCAAGGTTCCTCTCTTGTATGAGATCAGAGTATCGATTAACTGCTGGATAGATGAGGCGTTGCTGCCAGCCTACCCTCCGAGTCCAAATATTGTTGTATAATTTCGAAAGCGGAGCCCCTGGGGACCAGAATGACCACCACCGTGTGACGTATCCTACAGTAAGCCGATTCAATAATCTGGGAGAAACCGAACTTTAACAGTTTTTGGTGCTTGGCTGAGGAAAAGTGCGTTTCCTGCATCAGCTGTAGATCTGGCTTGTGTTTTTTAAGGGCCACTATTGTTCTGTATTGCTTCACCCGGCCAGTCAATCCATTCACATTGTGTGAAACTAATCAGAAAGTGTTATTCATATTAATGTATAATCTGTAAGTTGCCAGCCCCTGACCCCCCCCACCCCCCAGCAGCCAGCCAGCCCCATATTCAAAAGCTGTACATGAATGCATCACAGGACCTCTTAATAATATTTTCATACCCACATCATACATACCACAATGAAATGATGAATATGCCCATTTCCTGAAAATAGTACCAGTCCTTTATTTGAACCTGAAAGGGAAAAAATATTGAACAACAATCTAATAATAATAATAAATAGGGACGAAAGGGTGTGGAAAAAGCCAACTAGGCTTAACTGTGTAAAACCTATTTACAGATGTGACTTCCAACCTGTAGCTTTCTATCCTAAGCAAACCTAAATTTGATGGCCAAAATGGCCACCGAGGGAGGGGTGCATGAGTGTGCTTAGCAATGGCTCCCTTGGGGTACCAATTTCCCAAAATAAGGGAATAGGAAAAGGGAAATATGGGAAAAGGGATTAATGTAAATTACTTTAATGTCAGAGAGGTGGGTATTAGGGCGACTGAGGATCAACTTAAAAAAAGGTGCGTCATTCAGAGTGTCCACCCAATGTCCCTTCCCTCACCCCAAAATAATAAATTTCAGTGAAAAATCTGTAAAGGAACTTGGTTAGGAACCTTTAAAATATATCAAAGTTCCACAGCAGGGTATCTTACAACTGCTTTAACCAACCAGCCACAGTCTTTCATAACATAGAGTTGCAGCTAGAAAATCAATAGAAAACATTATACAGCCAATGGAGACCGAAATAGAAAATAGTCTCTCAAAATCACTAGCTGCTTGACCTTCACATGGGCCAACAAAATCAGAGTGATCATTACAGATTTAATCATCAGAAATACATTAGGAATGAAACCTCCTGTTCTCCCTCCGAAATCCAGTATAACGTAGATGATTCCCTCTCCCATGGTGTGGTCTCCTTTCCACGACACTAGCGCCAGCTACCCGATACCCCCCAGCCCAATGGGCAACCGGGCAAGACAAAAGGAGGATGGGGCACTAAACCTATCTGGCCCCCCTTGTCATTTCTTAGTTACAACTGTGCCAGCTTACAACTGCTGACTACCTCCAGGGCACAGCGGATGCAGCTTGGGGGAAGTCCCCCCCCAAAGGAGGGAGTAAGCAGCCACACTGCTCCCAACACCAGGGGGTGCACCATAACAAAAGTGTAAAAGTGGTAACCATGGCTATAGCAAAGCATATCGAGTAGTCTGAGAAGAGCGCCCGACCAGCAGAGCATGGCCTCCAAGGAAAAAGCCCAGTGAAGAGTTATGGGAGCCCTATTTAATAGGAATACAATTTCATGGAGGGAACTCATGCAACAGGAGAGCCCTAGAGTTCACCCGAAGCACCTCTGTCCCTCCTATTTCGAAAACCTTGGTAAGAACTGGACTTTCCACCGCTCCCTCATTGACCAAGCCAACTCAAACTCTATTTAGTGGGTATATGCCTAATCTGGGGAACCACAGTCCGGCCTCTGGCTACCCAGAGGCCCGAGATGCTACTGCCCCCTGTGGTCAATTATGGCCTTGGTCATGGAGTGCACTAATAAGGCCACAGCTGAAGGGAGAGCAACCCTATTTAATGGGTACTCATCCCTCTAGTCCTGGTCATGATCCATGCCGCCACAGTGTGCGCCCACTGCCCAGACATCCTCCAAGGCTCCAGTCAAAACCACCTCCAAGTCTGCCATGGCACAATGGATTGTACACCCCTGGAGTGGTCAAACACAGCAGACCACCCCCAAGAGCAGAGGCCACCTCCCCTCCCATGCCACCAAGCCCCAGGCCCATCTGCCAGATTCCAGCCAGCCCAAGACTATCTTAAAGTTGCCCCCACCGCCTGCAAGCTGAGGGGCCCTGCTGGGAGCCAACGACCAGACTGGGTACTCACCACACCCCTGAATGCTGCTGCAGAAATCTCAGTGGCCAAAAGCGGATTGGTGTGGAAGCTCATTGCAGCATATTGAGGGTTAAGCAGAAGAAAGAAACTCAGCGGGGGTACCCTCAACAACATGTCCTTCAGAGAGTCCATTGTAGATTGTGAAGAAGGTAGGCCAGGAGTAAAGGATTCACCCGCTGGACGTCAGGCTGAAGGTCTGTGTGGTAGGGCTAGTCTGGATGGGATGTCATAGCCCCACTTGTGGAGATCTTGCAGGGCCTCAGCAGCTGAGGTATAGGATTGTAGGATTGTTGTCTGGTCGGGAACTGGATCATTAAACTGGAGGGATACTGGGTTCTAAATTTAAGTTTATTCTGCAGCAGAATTGCAAAAATAGGGATATATTCCCTGCTGTGTCACATAGTGTATGGGGCGTAGTCGTTATCCTGGTAGATTCGTGTAGCCCCATAAAAAAGTTTTTCCTTGGATCCACGCCTTCTGGAGAATCAGTTCCTTTGTTTGGTATCGAAGGAATCTGACCAGGGCCGGCCTTTGCTAGGTGCAAACTGTGCCCCTGCACCTTGGGGGCCCATACTTTTTTACTTGAGGAAGCTAAAATAATTGAAAACATTTAAAAATGCCAGCATTTTGTTATAGATGAAAATGTTTACCAGCAAATAAAGTGGAAGACAATTGGCTCTGCTACTGTTACAAAAAGTGGGGGCAGCTTTGTTGCAGTGGAAAGGATTAGGTTAAGCAAGTGCTAATGGTGTTAATGGCCTTACTTTACACCTCCCAGGCTGACTGCTTTCACAAACAAAGGGCTATATTGACAAGAGAACTTGTTTGTAGCCTCGACATGTAGCTGAAACAATGAATGATATGACAAAATCTGTTTCAAAGGTATGTGAGCACTCAAAATCAGGGGTCGATCTCAACATTGTTTTACTAGCCCAAACACTAGTGCAAATTGTCCAGGGCTAATGCAGTTAACTCTCTACTTGTCCGTCTTGACTAGTGCAGGTTTTCATGGCTGTTAATGAAGTTAAAAAAGTCTACTTTAGCAGGCTGTAGTCCTCATGCTAATCTCACTCAATGTTCCAGACAAGCTGGTGTGGTTAACAGCTCGTTAAGAGCTGCAATTATCTGGCAGTTCAAGAGGTGGATCCCACAAAAAACTCAACGATAGTGACTATCACTCCACTGTTAGGACTTTCAGCTAGTGTCCAGGGTGTGATCAAGGGTAGAGTGCTGTTAAGTCACTAGCTTCCAGTTTTCTGAATGTATCTCTGTCTACAAATTTGTCCCATATTATTTAGACCAGTGCCCCTCATTTATTTTTTTATTTTATTTATTTATTGAAATTTCAGAATTACAATCCTTTGAGTCGAAGACTCCTTTGCAAAGGCTCCACGTCCATAAACTGAACAACACATAGTGACAAGTTGTACATTGTTAACCATGCGAACAATACATTAAGGCAGTATAACATGGTTGAGTCAGTACAGAGTCATTTGCTATTTAGGTTGGTTTCACATGGTTTCACTAGGGTTGAATAAGAACCCAGGGTCGTTGCGGTGGGGTGGGTTGGTTGCTAGTTTAGATGCTAGCATTTGGTCAAAGGGCTGTGCTTAAGGTACCCAGAGCTATGATGGCCAGGTAGGGAGTTGAGGGAGATGTTGGTTTTCTGACTTCAGCCTAGTGTGGGAGGACTGGTTGAGGCAGCCGCAAGTCTCAGAGACAAGGAGAAATCTCTTGAGGCCTTTTTTATATAGGTTAAGGCTGGGGGCTTGGGAGATGGTCTGGAGAAGGGGAGTTGATTAAGCCAGAGTGGCGCTTGATACCTGAAAGACCTTTGCCCAAGTGAAGTCCTACAGTGGGGGATTAAGAGCGTGTTGTCAGCCAGATGTTGAGGGGTGCTCCTATTAGGGTTTGGCTGGATGAAGGGGCAAAGACCCGAGGGTGAAAGTTTCATCAGGATCTTTTTTGCTTGGAGGCAGGTGTGGTACTCCCTTCAAAGGTCAGCCAGTCTGCTTGATTATAGAGCTCACAAGTGTGGGTTGATCTTTCTGCGTTAGTGACCAATCGGCAGGCTTTGTTAAGAGCTAATTTGATGCTATTTAGGGCTGTGTTATCGGCTGTGCCATATATTGTAATCCCATAGTCGACAACAGATAGGACTGAGCAGATAACAGAGAGTCTAAGTGCCGGGGTGGGGGTGGGCAGTGCTTGTGCCTGTAAAAAATCCCTAGCCATTATGTTGGCAGAGCGGAAGGTGTTTAATATGTGAGTGGTAGGTGAGGGACATGTCCAGTGTTATGCCCAGGTACTTAAAGTTAGTGACCTGTTCAATTTAGGTGCCCTGTGGATTGGAGATAGTTAGCTGGGCAATACTATTGGGGTTTTGGCGGTGAGCAAAGATCATAGATTTGGTCTTGTTGTAGTTAAGTAGTAACCTGTGATCAGTAAACCAGGATTCAAGTTCTCTAAAGCAGTTTTCTAGGATATTTTGAAGGGAGATTGGATTTGTGTGTTTCCAGTATACAACGGCATCATTGGCGTAGAGTAATAATTTACCACTGCAGGCCTGGGGGAGGGAGTTGAGAAAGAGAGTGAAAAGTAGGGGGCCTAAGATAGACTCTTGGGGGACTCCAGAGTGAACAGGTAGCTTGGCAGATAGGGTGGTGTTGATTTTGACCTGTTGCGTCCGGTCTGAGAGGTAGTTATTGAACCAGGAGACTGATTCAGGGGCAAGATGGAGGGAGGAAAGCGGGTGGATAAGAAGTGCTGATTGACGGTGTCAAACACTTTGGTCAGATCTACAAAGATAGCCCCTGCAAGTGACCCGTGATCCAACGCTTCGTGTATGTAGGAGGTAAATTCAAGGAGGGCCGTAATGGTGCTGTGTCCTGATCTAAACCCGTGCTGTTCTGGACACAGCAGACTATATTTGTTCTGGTGCTCTGTGAGCTGGTCTGCCACAATTTTTTCGAGCGCTTTGGGGGGGGGGAGGATTGTGATGGGCCTATAGTTACTAGGGTCCGTTGGATTACCCTTTTTTAGGATAGGTGTGATGATACTCTTTTTCCAGAAAGTTGGAAATTGACCCAGTGTTAGAGAACAGTTTAGTATTTTAGTGAGGTGAGGCAGGGTCTCGTCGAGTGTAAGTCTGAGGATTTTAAGGTCCAGGGAGTCACTACTGAAACACGAGTTGCTCAATGCTTTGGTTAGGTAGCGCCTAGCCTCGTTGCAGGAGATGATTCTCAGCCGAAAGGGAGGGCACGTATTAGGTGAGGAGGCACTAGAGGGACGTTTGGGATAGAGTCAAAGAAGTTTTGTGGTAGGATGTGGCTTAGATCGGAGAAGGAGTTGTTAAGGACATTTGCTATGGTATTAGGGTCCTGGGTGAGGGTATCCTGATTGAGAATCAGCATGTGAGATGGGGAAATGGCTTTCCCACAGAGTTCTTTGACATTGTTCCAGAATTTATTCCTGGCACCCCATGTGGAGGTGAGTGCTTGCTTGTAGTAGGTAGACTTAGATAGTCGAATTGCCCAGGTGCATTTGTTTCTAGCCTCTCTATATAGCTGATGGTCAGAGTGGAGTTGGGAGTGCAAGGACCTATACCAGAGGTCGTCTCTGTGTTGCAACTGTTTTAATAGGGTGTGCGAGATCCACGGAGTATCCCTGTTTTTTATAATTTGTGTAGTGAAAGGGGCAAATGTGTCGCAGGCGGTACTAAAAATTTTGATAAAGGAGGTGAGGGCAGCGTCTACGGACATGGCAGTGTGAATGGGTGCCCAGTCACAGGAGGAGAGATAGAGTTTGAGATGAGAGAGGGCTCCTTTTTTTAAGGTGTCTCTGGGTGGATTTTTTAGATTGACTGGGAGTGGATTTATTTGACCAACAGCAGGAGACAGGAGTGTAGTCACTTAGGACATCAGGGAGGACTCTTACTTTGGTGAGGTGGGTGGGTTTATTCGTAAGGATGAGGTCAATAAGGGTGAAGGTCCCAGATTTGGGATTGACCCTGGTAGACGACTGGACAACCTGGGTAAGGTCATAGGCACGTATTGCATCCTTGAACGTGGTGGAAGCAGGGGATAACCAGTTTACACTGAAATCACCCATTATAATCAGTTCGCTCCTGGGGGGGAGATGGGAAGTGTTAGCCAGAATAGATTCAAAGGCTTGTTTCTGGTCTGAGGGTGGGATGTAGACTGCCATAATGTACAGTGTTTTACCTGGGGTGCCTAGTGAGGTTTTAATTGTGATGGCTTGGGCACCATGTGCTGGAGGGGGCAGGGGGACAAGGAGTGGCTGGAGAGAGGTTCTTGCATATATGGCGCAACACCCCCTCTTTTGCCTGTCCTGTCTGCTCTGAAGATGGAGTAATCTTTAAGAGTGATGGAGGCATCCGGGAATTTGTGGGAGAGCCAGGTCTCAGATAGTGCCAGGATATCGGGGGAATGTTGGGCAATCCAACACTGCAGCTGAGTGAATTTCCTGGGTAGGCTGCAGATATTAAGTGTGGTTAGAAGTAGGCCTCTCTGCCCTCGCTCCTTGGGAACACTATTTGCTATTGGGCCAGGATTAGGGTGTACGTTGCCTGAAATTAGAAGGAGGAGGATAGCCTGGCGGAGAGCGGCTTTCCATAACAGTTTGGGTCTAGAGGTAAAGTAGTGTAGGTTAGATGGAGATTTGGTGTGCGCAACTGGAGTGGTGATGGTGTGGCCTAGTTGGACTAGATGGGCTAGAGATAGGGAGGGAAGAGGGATATTTAGAGCGTGCGAGCCTGGGGGCGGGTGGGACTCCGTCCACTAAGGACCTGTGTAAGGTGCAACTAGTGCAGGAGGTGAGGTTGGTGCTGTGAAAAATAGGGGGAAATGTTGTTAGGTAGCATGACATGGTTGCAGAGCTGCTGGTGTGTGTATTAGGGCAGCTGTAGTGGTCCCTTGAGATGGATGTGCCCTCAGGGAGAGAGGGGTGTGAGTGAGAGAGGAGAGTTAAAATGAAGATTAAGGTGGTGTGTTTTAGAGCCCAGGAGATATGAGCCATGTTGCTAGAGTGGGGATTGTATATTAGAGGTAATGGGAGGAAGCCCTCTAGCGTTGATCTTGTATAAGCTGCAGATGACAGAGTGGGCTGATTGGTTTTAAACGTATTTTAAACGTAAACGATCACGTGATTGTCACTATAAAGCCCGATGTTGACCAAGGGTGGTGATCGGGACGGCGGGGATCACCTTGAGCAGCAGTTAAGCTTCAGCAGCAGCTAACTGAGACTGCAGCAGCAGATGAGGCAGGCTCTGGGCGTACCTGGTGTGCGGTGGGCTACTTCGGCATGGAGGAGGGTATCAATTGGACCCTCGCAACATCCAAATTCGGCATCTCTTAGCTTCGGTGATGGGGGAGGGCTGCGGTGGAGACCCTCATGACCTCCAGGTAGGTGGTTCTGCTGTTGTCAGGGAAACAGGGACAATGGGAGTGTTATTTATAGCAGCAGGATGTGGGACGAACAAAAGGGATTAGATTGCAAGCCACAGTTTAAACGGGAGCCGCCCGTCTAAGATTACCATGCGGCTGGAAGAGAGGTTTTTTTTATCTTAACTGCTAAGTCTACTCACAGTTGATAACAGTTGTTAACAGACTTTAAATTAATTAATACTGCGAGATGCGACTAGAGAAAGCAAATATTTCTAGATATACTAAGTCTGCTCACAGTGGTTACTCAGCATGCAGTTCGGCTTGTAATAAACTTTAAATTAACTTCAACATAGACTTTAAAATTAAAATACTTCATGAAAGTCAGGTTTGGCGCCTAAATGCAAACAGGTTTCTAAGTCCTTAAAGAGCAGGGTTTGAAGATACTACTGGCAGGCGATTGTAGTGACAGAGTAAAATAAAATTATCTTAGAAACAGCCTTTAAATCGTAAGATAATTCAAATCTGGTTTGACGCCAAAACGCATAAAGGGTCTTAAAGTTAGTGGTAGAGCAGGTAGAAATCACAGTTGGTTAGCGTTGTGGCTCTTGATAAAAAAAAAACTATCTCCACATGTGTGGGGACAAAAACGCTATGACTGCTTAATTAAAATTAAAGTCCTTCACCTTGAGCAGCAGTTAAGCTTCAGCAGCAGCTAACTGAGACCGCAGCAGCGGATGAGGCAGGCTCCGGGCGTACCTGGTGTGCGGTGGGCTACTTCGGCGTGGAGGAGGGTATCAATCGGACCCTCGCGATGTCCAAATTCGGCATCTCTTAGCTTCGGTGACGGGGGAGAGCTGCGGTGGAGACCCTCACGACCTCCAGGTAGGTGATCCTGCTGGTGTGCGGTGGGCTACTTAAATCACAGTTGGTTAGCGTTGTGGCTCTTGATAAAAAAAAAACTATCTACACATGTGTGGGGACAAAAACGCTACAACTGCTTAATTAAAATTAAAGTCCTTCACCTTGAGCAGCAGTTAAGCTTCAGCAGCAGCTAACTGAGACTGCAGCAGCGGATGAGGCAGGCTCTGGGCGTACCTGGTGTGCAGTGGGCTACTACGGCGTGGAGGAGGGTATCAATCGGACCCTTGCGACATCCAAATTCGGCATCTCTTAGCTTCGGTGATGGGGAAGGGCTGCGGTGGAGACCCTCACGACCTCCAGGTAGGTGGTCCTGCTGGTGTGCAGTGGGCTACTTCCCTATATTTTGAGTGTCTGTATCCAATATTTCCTGATAGGGACCCTGAAAACCTGATCACCAGGTAAAAAACCTGACAGGTGGCAACCTTACAGGTGTCCTGTGATTTTATTTATTTTTTTACCAGCAGAGATGCGCTAAGCTGAAAGCTTGTTTACAGGTGCAATCTGGGAAGCACAAGGAAGTTAAGTGACTTACTCAGGGTCACACAGTACGCAAGTGGGAGCTGTGGGATTCAAACTGAGGTCTCCAGGTTTGCAGCTCAGAACCTTAACCCACTGTGCTATACTGCCTCCTATGATAATCCTCGCTATTCTCTCTGATGTCTCCAGAAAAGTTAAATTGTTTAACTTGTTTGCAAATCAGAGTATCTGAGGTGCAAATGTCCAGTGATGTTGTCCCTGCCCTTACAGAAATGAATACGGCAGTAGTACCATACTTACTTAAGTTCTGGCTCCAGGCTCAGTCAGATTCATTTCCAATGGTTAAGTCAAATAATTAAGTGCAGTCAATGCACTAATTAAAGATGCTGGTTAAACTAGTAGACCTGCTACTGCTTTTATTAATACAGGACAGGAGGGTTAGTTAGGTGTAAATGTTGGATGTGTTGGGGGGCCCACAAGAGGTAAATGGATTAGGGGAGCTGGCAGGGAGCTGCACAGGGGCCCAGAATGATTAAGGCTGGCCCTGAAGCTGACTATTATGGATCGTGGTCTGGCATTAGGAGTGGATGGCTTAGGTCCCAGAGCATGGTGGACCCACTTGATCTCTAGCTGCATATCCACATCTAACATCAAGGAGGTGTGTAATAGAGTGTCCACAAAATCCTGGATGTTGCTGTCCTCTGCGCCCTCGAGGACTGAATAAATTTGGATATTGCGACGTCTGTGACGGTTCTCGGTGTCTTCTTGCCATTCCACCATCAGCTGGCAGACTTTAATAACTTGCTGCAGAGTGGTTTGCAGTTGACAGACTTGGGTTGCAGTAATGGTTTGAGAATCTTCCACCGATCTGACTCTACCCTGAAGAGCAGTAACATCTGTCCACGGTGATGTGAGGGAGTCCTTAAATGTATGAACGTTGTACTTGATCTCAGTAAGGTCCACTAATATTTTATCTATTTTAGTGTCCGTAGCTGTGTTTGTTGAAGGAAGGATTTATTTGTTTTTTTTGTTTAGACTTGGTCCTTAGGGCCTTCTGGGAAGACGAGTGTGCCGATTGTTGAGAGAGCTCGGAAGTGGCTGACTCACAGGCATCTTGTTCAATATCTTCGGCATCCTGCTGCAGGATGGAGAACCAATTATTTCCTTTATACTATGCAGTAGCCATCCCTCCTCCTCAGCTATTTTGAATGGGTTTTAAGCTGAAATATTGAGGTTAACAAGGGAATAGGCGAATTAGCGAGGAGCTCAGTCCCCAGGTGGCCATACCATGGATGACATCACCGGAAGTCCCCAATTAGAAAATAAGGCTACATTTGTAGAAAGTATAACTGGGAAAATAATTACAAAAAAGCTCCCACAGTCCTGTACATCACCATTTAGTCCAGATGCTGTGGGGTGTACTGACCCCTCACTTGGTTCAGTAATGTGGTAAAGGTTACATAGAAACATAGAAAGTGACGGCAGAAACGGGCCATGCGGCTCATCTAGTCTGCCCATAAGCCTACCCCTTCCCTTAACTGCTTTTCAGTGTTATGATGCCCTTGTATTTATCCCACACTTTCTTGAAAGTCCCTTGAAAGTTTGGGTTCCTAAACTAGAATCTACTCAGCCCACATTGCAGGAGCCAGTCAGTATATTTTCCATTAAACAGATAAACAGATAACAATACTGGATCTTGGCATAGCAAATCATCTAGTATAGCAACTGAACTACAATAAAAGGAACTGTGGAAGAAATAAAATAATTTGAAATGAAAAAAGAAGTTGTTTTTCAAGGCAAGCGATAGAGTGAAAGAAATTGTGAAGAGGAGTGCGTGTGTGTGTGTGTGTGCTGGGGGGGTTCTCAGAGTATAAAGTTAGGGTGAGTGTCGAGCTGATACATCACCCATCTGCACTATCTAGTGTTGAATAAATCAACTTTACTGTCAAGAGAATATGTCAGTCTCTCCAGGGCATAAGTGTCCAGCACTATTTTGCACCAGCTTTCCACAGTGAGGATGGTGGCTGTGTGCCAGAGTCTAGTGACTGACGTTTTTGCCACCAACAGAAAAGTTAACAGTAGCTTAAGGGTCTGTCCTGTGAGGGAGGTGCCCTCCAGGGGCTGGGGCATAGCAATTAATATTAGGGAAGGCATTTTGCCGCCAACAGAAAAGTTAACAGTAACTTAATGGTCTGTCCCTTGAGGGAGGTGCCCTTGATGGGGAAGGGGGTTAGCGATTAATATTAGTGAAGGCATTATAACTCCTGAAATGTTAAATATGGCTTCCAGTTCATTAATGACTCTGGGCAAAAAAGGTTTAAGGAGGGGACAGCCCCAGAAAATATGGATGCAATTGGCTGCACTTTACCCACACCCTCTCCTACATAGACGCTTCTGTGGGCCTGCATATTTTCATGAAAATTCTTTCCAGCTGGTAGCTGATGTTAAGTGGTACACAAGAATGGTACATTTGTGCCATACATCCGGAGAGTGAGTGACCTTCAGTTCTTTATTCCAGCATTGTATGATGGAGTCTGTGGTATCTACAGCATTGTCTTGGATTGTAGCATGTAAGTGCCTAATTAGGTGGGCCCATGTTTCCCTTTTCAGAAGGGACATGAGGATCTGCATGAATGTTGACAGTTTCTTAGGGATGCAGGATATTGCTGTTCCCTGTTCTAGTAAGTATGAGCAAATCTGTAAATACCTATAGTGATCTGTAGAGGGAAGCTGGAAGAATGAATGCAATGTGGTGAAAGGTAGGACACCTTTGGAGTCTAGTAGTTGGAAATAGAATCAGAGGCCTAATCTATGCCACCGTCTGGTACCCATGGTTTGTTGATTTGGGAGAAACGAGGTATCATAAGGTACTGACCGGTGCTGAAACTGCTTTGCAGGACCTTCCACTGCTTAAAAATGATGGCAGTATACCGGGCACATTTAGTAACAGAATAACCCCCATGGGTGGCCCAAACAAATAACAATTGAGGTTGAAAAGATCATTGAACGTAAATTCAGTCTGTTTCCAGTAGGGTTGGTGGCTATCTGATAGTCGGAGACATAACATTCTGATGTGAGTCGCTATGGCATACCATTGCAGGTTAGGAAGATTTACGCCACCTCGGTTTCTAGGGAGATGCAAAATGGTAAACAGGGTTTGGGGTGGCACATCTTGCCATATGAATCTAGATATTAACTTATTCCAAGAGTGGAAGTAAAGCCAATCTGGCATAAGAGGTAGGGTTTGTAAAAAGTATAGTATTCTGGGGAGTATATTCTGATGGATTATCTCCAGACTACTGAAAAACCTTAAATTTAGATGGCTTCATTTTGATAGGTCATCTGTGATCTGTTGGGTTAGGGGTCCATCTGGTGGGTTAGGGGTTCTTAATTTAGGAGTTCAAGATGTTCAAGATTTTTAGTTAACTTTACCCTTAAATACCACATAGCACAGCTGAATCATTTAAAGGGGAAAGCATGTTTTAATTTGTGGGACGGAGTATAGTTGTGGAGAAGTACATCAGTTTTTTGTATGTTTAGTTTATATCGTGCCAATTCTCCAAATGGCGACAGAGTGTTCCAGACTTCTGGGATGGAGGTTTCCAGTGAGGTAAGTGTGAGTAACATGACATCTGCAAGTAGTGACATTTTATAATCCTTCCCTCCCTCCTATTGGGATCCCTGTGATCTGTGAGTTGTTATGAGTTGCTCTAGCTAGTGGTTCTAAATATAGGGCAAAGAGCAGAGGTGACAGGGGACAGCCTTGCCTAGCCCCTGGCTGAAGTGGCATGAGGGAGTAAGGTAGCCATTTATTCTGTGGTAGGCCTGGGGTGGCATATAACAAGCCCTGGAGCATCTTAATTATGTCCTTAGGGAATCCAAAGTTCGACAGGGTGGCCCACAGCTCTGCATTTGCTTTTGCCTTCATACTCGCCCTCTTTGACTCCTTATTTCTCAGTAAATATTTGCCCCATTCTTCCTCCCCCTGCTTTTGTTTGTACCTGTAGAAGGCCTTTTTCTTAGCTTCCCTGACTTTTGCTGAGAACTGTAATTGTCTCTTGAACTTGTTTCTTTTGGTTACCATGTTCATGAATAACTTAGATGCCTTGAGAATGGCCCCCCTTAATTAACCCCCATCTTTCTTCTACCCCACCTAAATTGTAGTAGTACTAGCAGGGCTCCCATATCTACAGGGATTCCTGTATTTTACAGGGATTTGGAGGCCTCTACAGGGAAACTCTTCCCATAGACTTGCATTTGTTATACAGGAAAACAGGGCAATTCAGCTTCCATAGGAAATAATGTAATCTACAGGAAAACACAGGAATATCACTCTGGAGTTACAGGGAAAATGCCAAATCAATATGGGAGCACTGTAGTAGTAGCAGTAGATTTTATTTATCATGAGCCCAATCCCAGGGGCTCTGAGTACTGTACAATCATTACAGAAAACAATATCATAAATAACAACACTTACAAGACATGCCACACCAAAATAAATATGATTTATAAATAATACATATAAAACAGTGCCTGTGATAAAATGCTGGTCAGTGAGATAGATTAGAAACTTATAACTCAGACAGTGCCAAAAGCTTCCTGAAGGAGGGAGGATTTCAAGGGTATCCCATCAAAAGGGTGTGGGAAAAAGGGCTCTGTAATGTGGGTGCACCCCATGTGGGCATCTAGGACTTGTAGGCGTATTGCACTGAGGGCATCACCTGTCTCCCGCTCTCCGATATGCCCTGGTGTGGAGGTGATTATATTTATTTCAGGGGAGGTGTGGGGGGCACAGCCCCCTGCAAAAGTGCACACTAAATTAGTTGCATGCTCTGTGTCTGTGGCGCGGTTGCTGGGCATTGTCATGACTTGCATTTTTTTGACAGCGCCTGGCTTTCATGTGCTGCGTTTGCATTCGCCCAAAAGTGTATGAACCGATTTCAGGTCCCTCTTAAAGGCCTCCAGAGAGGGAGCCTCTCTTAGAGCCCTGGCAAGCCTGTCCTAGAGGGCAGAGCTGGCAGATAAAAAAGCCCTATCTCCGGAGGATTTCAGCCTTGCCCTAGGAATGGCTAAGAGGCCCACCTCAGAGGAGCGGAGGGGGAGAGAGGGGTCTGATAAGGGGTCAGTAGGTCACTCAGATAGCCAGGACCCAGTCCATATAGGGCCTAGTAGGTCAGCAAGCTAACTTTGAAGATAATATGCCGCTTCACTGGCAGCCAGTACAGTTCACACAGGACTGGAGTTATACGACATGACCTAGGAAGGCCTGTGAGCAACCGAACTGCTGCATTCTGCACCAGCTGCAGACGTTGTAGGACACCTTCACTCACCCCAGGAAATAAAGCATTGCAGTAATTTTTTATTTTTATTTTATTTTAATCTTTGGTAACCGAGTAAGGCCCACTAGGCACAAGTGCCTGTTTTCAGGGGTGACCTGGGAGCACTGGGCGGTTAAGTGACTTGCTCAGAGTCACACAGTATGCAAGTGGAGGTTGTGAGAATCAAACTCAGATCTGGTCTGCTGGATGTGCCACACTCACTCACACCTTGTTCCTCTAACCTCTAGGCTATACTGCCAGCCCAAGTCTAGGGGTGATGAATGTATGAACCAGTGAGGGCAGGTCTTCAGGGGGAATACAGGTTTTAATCTAGGGGATGTTACTGAGATGATAAAAGCCATTCCGGACTACAGCTGACACCTGAGCCTCAAGTGTCAGCCTCTCGTCCAGAATGTCCCCCAGATTATTAACCTTAGCAGAAGCCACCAACACAGAGGAACCTAGCTATAAGCAAGCCCCCTCATCAGTGGCCCCTACACCCCACCATGACCAGGCTCAATCACCAGTACCTTGGTATTGTCTGGACTGAGTCTCAACCAGCTAGATGACATCCAGTCCTGTACACCAACAGACTTTTCCCTGACCAATTCCCTCAGCTTGCTGAAGTCTGCCCTCCTAAAATAAAGGCCTTCAATTTTTGATTTGGGCTTTCCAATCTCAAGGGCCAGTTCAAACCAAATGAAGTTATGATCACTGTTGTTCCCTAATGGCTCTCCTACTCTTATCGATCCTATGACCTCCGAATTGGTAAGCACCACATTGAGAACAGCAGCCTGTCTGGTGGGTTCCATTTTGATAGGACCCATCTAAACTTAAGGTTTTTCAGTAGCCTGGAGGTAATCCATCAGAATATACACCCCAGGAGACAGCCCTGGAGTGCATCGAACAAGCCCTGACTTCTGGTGCTCCAGGCCCCCAACCATAACTACTTAATCGATGTCCAGTATGTTCTGATCACCCACTACCACTACTTCCTCCTTTGCTACTCCCCTATTAAGTTCTTCTGCAAGCTCTCTGTCCCTTCTCTCTCCTTACCCAGGGGTCTATAGACCATCCCAAGAGTAGTTTCTTGCCCAAGGCTGCCATGAGTTGCACCCACAGTGACTCTGACTCCCTATTATTACCCCTGATGCACCCATCTTACACTACCTCAATGCCATCCCTGATATAGAGTGCTACTCCTCCCCCTGTACCTTTTCCTTGATCCCTCCTGAACAGGGAGTACCCTGCAACTGTCAGGTCCCAGTTGTTATTTTCTGTAGCCCATGTTTCCGTGATTCCACAAGGTCTACCTCAGTGTCCACCATCAGCGCCTGTAGTTCACTGATTTTATTACTCAGGGTCCTGGTATTAACATCCTCACTTCCATCTGACTCTTGAACCCATTCTGCTATTCCCCTGTCTATGACTCTTGTGTTTTCCATGTTCTCTTAGCCTCTTATTTTTCTTGGTGTTTGCACACTTTGGATTTCCCACTCTAATTTCCCCTCACCTGACCCAGATTGTACTTCATCCCGCTTTATACCCGCTGAGCTGCTACTAGCCCCCAGATGTGGGGAGTGCTAGCTAGGATCCCCTTCTTCACACCTGTCACCATGGTTCCCCTAGCCCCAGTCTCCCCTGCAATCAATTTAAACATGTAATATAGATATCAAACTTCTGCTCCATTGTACTGGCCCCTTCTCTTGTCAGGTGGAGTTCATCACCCTTGAAGAGCCTCCTATCCTAGAAGTCCCCCCAGTCCCCCACAGAGTGGTACCCCTTCTCCTGACACCATTCCATAAGACACCAATTAAACTCCTCTATCTCATCCTTCCTAATTCTATCCTTCTTCCCCTCTCTGTTCCACACAGGGAGGACCTCATAGAAGGCCACTGGGCCGCCAATCTGTCCCCAGTCTACAAAAGCTCCACTTCACCATTTCTACAGACTAATTCACCAGATCATTGGTACCCAGGTGTACCAGCACCCTCAGCTCCCCCTGCTCCTTCTCTGCCATCCTCCATATCCTGTCTAAATACCAGATGGCTGATGTACCAGAAAGGCACCTGACCATCACCCTACCACCACCCTCTCCACACCTCTAATTATTGAGACTCTCCTCTTAGACTTACTCTTGCTTGTCCCCTTGGATGCTATCAAGCTGACCTGACCCTCACCGCCAACTGTCTCAGACCCCCCCCCCTTGGAGTTAGATACCTGAGCCTCCTCTAGGGGTGCAAAAGTATTTGCCATTTGGATAGTGCAGGACTAGACAGCCTCTTTGTGGCCTCCCAACCACTCTCCACCCACCAGGCCAGTGGGCCTCTTGGGAAGTGGAGGGTTGGGGGTGGTCTTCAGCTGAGCTGTTGACAAAAGCTGAGATATTTCTATCCTTGCTGCCTGCCACCAGCTGAGCATGGAGCTCCACCATAGTCCTGCAGATGGGGCAGTGCCTCCTCCTTCAGAGCATATCCCTAGACAGGGCCAGATTAAGGCATAGGCAATTTATGCACTAGCCTAGGCCCCCACCTGCCGGGGGTGGGGGTCCCCAATAGTCCCAAAATATATTTACTACTTACCCATTTCTTTCTGCTGAATTTTTTTGTAATGGACTTGGCTGCTGAATAAGGTGAACAAGGCAGGAGCTGATCTGTGATGGGAATCTCACCTCCCTGATTAGGTGTTCAGCTGATAGCTTCAGAGGGCTGCAACCAGACTAACCTTTATGGTGTAAGCAGGCCCTTTTCCTTTGCTTTGTCTGCTTGAATGTGAAGCTCACCTCCCTGATTAGGTGTTAAGTACAGGTGATAGCTTTGTGTGGCTCCAGCTAGACTGACTTGTAAGGTGAAAGTAGGCCCTTTTCCTTTGCTTTGTCTCCCACCCCCCAGTATCCCAAGTGGGAAGAAGCAGCTAGAAAGATCCCTGCCCCCCAATTGGTATTCCTGATAGGGAGAGTGACTGGTGCAAATCTTAAATTGGGATGCCCTGCAGTAGTTTTTCACTACTTGTCTCATCTAGTGCATTTAGGGGGCTCTATCATTCATACTGGAAGGATCAGAGAGCCAGTAGAGCCTGCTTATTGGACAGCCTGTTCCAAGTTCCAGATGCCTCTCATTAGCACATGGATGTTCTGTGTCATGCCATGGCCCTGGGTCACATAATATGCAGATAGAGGTTATGGTTCACTAATCCTGGCAAACAAAATCCCTGACCTCATGGTCATCATGGCTGAGGGTGGACTAGACTTTGTGGCTGTGATGGAAACCTGGTTCACAGAGAACCACGGATGAGACATAGCTATCCCGGGGTACAACCTGTACAGATGAGACAGAAAGGAAAAAAGGGAGGGGGTGGCTTTATATGTCCAGTAGAAAATTAAAACCACAGAGATCCAGGGGACCCCTAGTGAGACTGAAGCTCTGTGAGTAACAACTGAGATGGGGAAAGGGGCAGCCATTAGGTTAGGTGTTATCTATAGGCCCCTATCGCAAGGGGAAATTGGAGCCAAATTAATAGTAGAGACAACCCACAAAATGACTGACAAAGGTGAGGCCCTAGTAGTAGGGGACTTCAATTTACCAGACATTACTGGAGCTCTCATACAGCATCAGCAAGAAGAAGCAAGGACTTTCTTATGGCACTGCAGGGGGCAGGACTGGGGCAGCTTGTTGATTCTCCAACCAGAGGTGAAGCTGTCCTTGACTTGGTTCTTACTAACAGTGACAAGGTAAAGGGGGTTGAGGTAGGGTGCTATCTAGGCGACAGCGACCACTGTATGGTCGGTTTCCAAGTGATTCCAGCTAGGGCACTAGTCACTTCCAAGATCAGGGTTTTAGATTTCAGGAAGGCAGACTTCCAGAAAATGAGAGCCAGCCTAGCAGAGAGTCTTGGACTCAGTGAAGGGAAAGGGGTAGAGGAAATGTGGGAGGGCCTCAAGGAAAGTATCACAGGTAACTGATCTATGTGCCAAGACAGTGAGTAAGGCCAATAAGAAAAGGAAACTCCTCTAGTTCTCTCTTGCAGAACTATAGTAAGGGATTAAAAAAAAAAAGGCTTACAAGAAATTTAAGACATCGAAGAAAGAAGAAGATAAGGAATTTTATAAGGAAGTACAGAGGGGAGCAGGGAAAGCAGTAAGAAAGGCCAAAGCTCAGACTGAACTGAGGATAGCACAAGGGGTAAAGGGGGAGACAACACCTTTTTTATGTATATAAGAGAAAAGAGAAAAACAAAGGGGGGAATAGTAAGACTGGCAGCTACAGGAGGGCGTCTAGTAGAAAAGGACAGTGACAAAACAGAAGTCTCAAACCAGTACTTCTGTTCTGTGTTCACTTGAGGAGAATGCAGGGGACGGACCAAACCTATTAAGCAATAGCAACCAGGGACCAGGGGTCGATATTAGCCCCTTCACAGAAGGTCAAGTCTCGGAATAGCACCTTCACAGAAAGTCAAGTCTTGGAAGCCCTAAATAAACTAAAAGTAAACAAGGCCATGGGTCCAGATGATATTCACCCAAGAGTTTTCAGGGAACTGGGGAATGTACTGGCAGCTTCCCTAGCAGAAATCTTCACCAAATCACTGGAGTGCGGGATGGTACCAGAAGATTGGAAAAGGGCAACAGTGGTCCCACTTCAGAAATCAGGGAGCAGAGAGGAGGCTGGCAACTACCGTTCAGTGAGCCTCACATCAGTGGTGGGAAAACGGATGGAGACACTGCTCAAACAGAGGATAATAGCTTTTCTGGAAGCCAGTGGACAACAAGACCCAAAACAGCACCGTTTCATTGCCGGTAGATCTTGCCAAATGAACCTGGTTGACTTCTTCGACTGGGTTACAAAGGCAGTAGATCAGGGAGTGGCAGTAGATGTGGCCTACCTGGACTTTAGTAAGGCCTTCAACTCTGTTCTGCACAGAAGGTTGGTAATGAAGCTGGACCACATAGGAGTGGGTAAGGAGGTGGTTGGGTGGGTGAACAGCTGGCTGACAGGAAGAACACAGAATGTGCAGATAAATGCTGCAGTATCTGCTGAGAGGGAGATAACTAGTGGTGTACCACAATTTCTATGCCGTTCTGGAAAAGTGTGGTTCCTCTATGGAGGCACCCACAGTGGAGACCAAGGAGGATGCTGGGAACCTCCACAAAGGAGACCCACAGGAGGGTGGCATAGAACCCCACAGGGGAAGGAAACAACTCCTGGTGGGGGACTCCATTGTTAGGAAGGTAGAACTGGGGGAGGAAGGGGAGAGGGAGGTAAGGTGCTTGCCTGGCGCCATGGCTTAGAGGGACAGGGAGCGAATCCTCAGGATCAAAGGAGCAGCTGCACAGGGGAGGGAGCTGGATGTCATTGTCCACCTAGGGACAAATGACCTGGCTAAGAAAGAGATCAGAGCAGTGCAAGAAGCATTTGTGAAGATGGGGAGGGGCCTTAGACAAATAGCACACATGGTAACCTTCTCGGAGGTGCTGCCTGTCTATGGCATGGATGAGGCTAGGGTGCTCCACACCATGGGATTCAATCAGTGGTTGAAAAACTGGTGCAGAGCTCAGGGATTTGGCTTCATTGGGGACTGGGGGTCCACCTGGAGGGATGCAGGCCTATACTGGCGTGATGGTCTGCATCTGTCCAGGAGGGGAACCAGGATCCTAGATGATAGGTTTAAATACTACATTGGCAAGGTTTAAACTAACCAAGGGGGGAGGCACTGGAAAGGAGCAGGGAAATCCTAGCCCCCACCCAAAAAAAATCAGGGTACTAAGTGAGGTAGACACCAACATAGGGATGTCAATAGGGAGAAGGGCAGGGGTAAATGGAGAAAGTGACAAATGCAATAAGGATAGGGATGGGGCAAAAAGGGGTAAGGCCATCAAGAAATGGAGGATAATGAGTACCAACGCCCATAGTCTGGGCAACAAGCTCCCTGAACTGGTGGCCTTGATGGAAGAGGATGCCTGGATATAGCAGTCACAGAAACATGGTACAGAGAACCATGACTGGGATGTTAACATACCAGGGTACACAACCTACAGGAGAGACAGGGAGGGCAGAAGAGGGGAGTAGCTCTGTATGTAAAGGAGGGATAAAAGCAACTGAACAAAGAGTGAACAGGGAGGAGAGGAGGCACTGTGGGTCACCTTAGAGACTGGAAATGGCACCACAATCCACACAGGGGTTGTATACAGACCCCCATGTCAGGGGAGGAATGGACAAGGATATGATAGAAGGCATACTTAGGATGGCAGAGAAAGGGAGATACTGTTGATGGGGGACCTTAATATGCCAGATGTTAACTGGAGCACCTTTGCTGCAGCCACATCCAAAAGCAGGGCCATTCTTGATGCCCTTCAGGTGGCATGCCTCAGACAGCTAGTTTTGGAACCTACTTGTGAGGGAGCAATCTTAGACCTCGTACTCTCAAATGGGGACAGTGAGAGGATCTCAGATCTAGAAGTGGGTAGCCATTTGGGAACAAGTGACCACCAAACAGTGTGGTTCACGATAAACTCAGCTACAGAGTCAAGCCATACAAAAGTGAGGGTTCTGGACTTCAGGAGGGCTGACTTTGGCAAGATGGGAGAGTGCCTTAGAAAAGCACTAGCAAACAGGCTAGAAGGAGGGGTGGAGCAACAATGGGGAAATATCAAAACTGCCATCACAGAGGCAACAAGCCTTTGTGTGAAGCAAATAAACAAATCAAAATGAAAGAAAAAGCCACTATGGTTCTTAAAAGAAGTGGGGGTGAAGGTTAGGGAGAAAAAGATAGCATTTAGGAAGTATAAGGAAACACAGAAGAAGCAGGACAGAGAACTGTACCAGTTAAGGCAGGAGGAAGCAGGGAGGGTAGTCAGAATAGCAAAGGCACAAACTGAGGAAAAGATAGCCAACTCGGTTAAGAAGGAGGATAAAACCTTTTATAGGTATATCAGGGAGCATAGAAAGACAAAGGGAGGGATAGTGAGGCTGAATAGAATGGATGGTGGGCAGAGAGTGACAGTGAAAAAGCAGGGATACTGAATGAATACTTCTGTTCAGTATTCACAAAAGAGGAAGTCGGGGGGTGCCTAATTCAATTAACAGAAGCACTCTGGAGGGAAGGGGGTTGATCCCAGTCCTTTCACAGAAGAAAGGGTTCTGAAAGAACTCCTAAAACTGAAGGTGGACAAAGCAATGGGGCCAGATGGAATTCACCCCAGAATTCTAAAAGAATTAAGCAGAGAACTAGTGACACCACTGACTACTCTTTTTAACAAATCATGGGAGGATGGTGTGGTACCTGAGGACTGGAAGAAGGCTGATGTGATTCCCTGTCACAAAAGTGGGAGCAAGACAGAGGCAGGAAACTGCAGACCTGTCAGTTTGACCTGTGTGGTAGAAAAAGTGACGGAATCACTTCTGAAGGAAAGAATTGTTGAGTACCTAGAGGCCAGTGGGGCACAGGACCCAAGGCAGCATGAGTTCACAGTGGGAAGGTTATGTCAGACGAATCTAATTGATTCCTTTGACTGGGTGATCAAAGTAGTAGACCAGGGAGGGGCTGTGGACATGGCCTACCTAGACTTTAGCAAGGCATTTGACACGGTCCCACACAAAAGATTAGTAGTCAAATTAACCAGCCTTGGAGTGGGTCCCAGGGTGGTAGCCTGGGTAAAACATTGGCTGAACAACAGGACACAGAAGGTAATTGTAAATGGAGTCCACTCTGAAGAAAGAGGGGTTACTAGTGGGGTACTGCAGGGTTCAGTACTGGATCCAGTCCTTTTTAATGTCTTTATAAGTGACACTGCAGAGGGACTGGAAGGAAAAGTATGCCTCTTTGCAGATGACACAAAGATCTGCAACAAGATTGATACACAAGGAGGCGTGGAAAGGATGAGAAGGGACTTGGCAAGGTTGGAGGAATGGTCAGAAATATGGCAGCTTGGATTCAATGCAAAGAAGTGCAAAGTAATGCACCTGGGAAACAAAAACCCAGGGGAAGATTACACAATGGAAGGGAGGTAGTAACAACAACAAAAATGGAAAGGGACCTGGGGGTAATCATATCAGATGACCTTAAGGTTGGCAAGCAATGTGAGAAGGCGGTAGGGAGGGCTGGGGGGATACTGGGATGTATAGGGAGAGGCATCACCAGCAGAAAACAGGAAGTTGTTATCCCCCTGTAAAGACAGTTGGTGAGACCCCATCTGGAGTACTGCGTCCAGTTCTGGAGATGCCATCTCTGCAAGGACATAGACAGGATGGAGGCAGTTCAGAGGAGGGCAACTAAAATGGTGCAGAGTCTTCAAGAGAAGCCATATGAGGAGAGGCTAAAGGAGTTTAATATGTATACCCTTGAGGAAAGGAGGGGGGGGACATGATAGAAACATTTAAGTACCTCAGTGGAATCAACAAAGTCCAAGAGGTAGCATCTTTCAGAAAAAGAGATGTGCAAGAACAAGGGGACACAATTTGAAGATAGAGGGGGGACGGCTCAGGGGCAATGTGAGGAAGTATTTTTTCACAGAGAGGGTGGTGGACACATGGAACAGCCTTCCTGAGGAGGTTGTGGGGTCTAAAACTGTGGGAGAATTCAAGAATGCATGGGCAGACATAAGGCAATTTTTGTTGGGGTTGGGAAGAAATAGGCTGTTGGTTAAATAGGATCTGCAGCTTATCCTCTAGGTAGGGAAATGGGCAGACTAGGTGGGCCAAGTGGTCTTTATCTGCTGTCAGAGTCTATGTTTCTTTGTTTCGATGTTTCTACCACAGGGGTTGGTGCTAAGGCCTCTACTTTTTAATGTTTTCATATCTGACATCACAAACAGATTGGAGGGAAAGGTGTGTCTATTTGTGGACGACACCAAGGTATGCAACAGAGTGGACTCCCCTGAAGGAGTAAGGAATATGAATTCAGACCTAAAGAAACTGGAGGAGTGGTCAGAGGCTTGGCAGTTGAAATTCAATGCCCAAAAATGCAAAGTCTTGCACGTAGGAAGGGGCAGTCCCAAGGAGGATTACTACCGGGGGGGGTGGTTATCTTCCTCCAGCCAGGAATGTGACCTAGGGGTCATAATCTCAGAAGACTTGAAGGTGGGGATGCAGTGCGAGAAGGCAGCTCTAAAGGCCACTACCATGCTGGGTTGCATTCAGAGGGGAATCAGGAGTCACAGGAGGGAGGTAGTACTGCCACTCTTCAGGTCACTGGTGAGCCCCCACTTGGAGTACTGCATACAGTACTGGAGGCTGCATCTCAAAAGGGACATCAACAGAATGGAGACAGTACAAAGGAGGGCAACAAAGATGGTTCAGGGGCTGCACCAAATAGCATATGAGGATAGGCTGAGGGAGCTCAACATGTACTTTCTGGAGCAGAGGAGGGACATGATTGAGACCTTTAAGTATATTAGGGGTATAAATAAGGTTGGGTTTCAGGAGTTGTTTCAGGTGAAGGAGAATGGTAGAACTAGAGGGCATAATATTAGGCTGAAAGGTGGAAGGTTCAAGTGCAATGCTAGAAAGTTCTTCTTTACTGAGACGATGGTTGACCCAGAGAATAGCCTGCCCCAGGAGGTGGTGGGGGCCAAGACAATAAGAGAGTTCAAGAACGCATGGGATAGACACAAGGGTAGCATTTTACAGAAAGGCTAATGGAGGGGGGTAGTATCCTAGTAAATTTTTGGGGCAGAATAATTTATTTATTTAATTTTAGTAACTGGGTAGGCCCACTGAGTCCAGTAACAGCCCCTTTTTCAAGGGCGACCCGAAATTAATTACAGATACAGTGAAAATATAACAATAGCAGAGGTACAGAATAGATGGATCTTGTGGTCCCCTTCTGCTGTCACTTTCTATGTTTCTATTCTTAGTCTTCGCATTTTCCAGGTTCTTGGCTTTGGCTGTAGCCACTAGTCTATACTGCCTAATTTTTTAATTTTATTTTTACACCCCTTGACTGGAATTGGATTATCACTGTTAAATGCAATTCTCCTATCAGGGAAAATTAGTAGGAGGGTTCATGATTGAGTTTGAGTTGGAGCGATGAGTGTCATGAAACTGATCATCAAAGTTATAAAAAAAATGGGGCTGAATTTTCTAAGTCATTTAACAGTACTATATTGCAATTTGCAAACACTATGGCTAAGCCTGATCTTTAACACCACCTCAAAACCACATATTTTTTATATCTTCTGTTTATATTCCCTACCCCTGGAACTCTCTCAGGCTGCTCCTGCACGTCAGGCACCGCTCTACCGCCCACCTGATCCCCCGTCTCCAACTGCCCCTCCACTATCTTCCAGCTGGCAGACTCCCCAGCTCTGAGCCCCCTGGGGTAGGGTCACCTCCACTTCGGCACTCTATCTAGAATTGAGTGTGCTGGCCGAGGTGGTAGAGGAACAGGTGGGGGAACGGAGACAGGGCCCGGTGTTGGGCATGTGGCAGCATGGCTTGGAGGAGAGCCATTGCCAATCTGGGATCAGGGGACTTTTTCCTTTGTTTCCCCCTAGGAGTGCGGGCATGTAATAATGCCTGCACAGCCATGTCATAAGCGTCTGCTGTGCTCCTCCCCTTAACTACTCCATGAGCAAGCTGTGCCTCCGGTCTCCACTGGGGGTCACCACTGCACCAGAGAAACCCTGGATCCCTCCCCAGGGAGAGGAGAGCAGTTCATTGGACGCTCGATCCTACTCCCTCCCCTGCTGACCCCCGGTGCCTGAGCTCATTCCCAAACTCGGGTCGCCGGCGTGGCACAAGATACAGCGTCCAGCGCCTCAACCCTCAGCACCACTGGGCCAGTGACAAAAACCCATTTTAATGACACATAGAAACATAGAAGTTGACGGCAGATAAGGACTGCAAGGCCTATCCAGTCTGCCCTTATCTTTTTCTACCTTATAAATGTGCCATCGGCCTTTGCTCTGTCAGTGGCCTATCTATTCATAGTCATTTGTATTGCTCCCTTATGCCTATCCCATGCCTGTTTGAAGTCCTGCACTGTATTCATAGCCACCACCTCTTGTGGTAAGCCATTCCATGCATCCACCACCCTTTATGTGAAAAAGAATTTCCTCACATTCCCCCTTAATCGGCCCCCCTCTTTAATCTCATGCTGCGTCCTCTTGTCCTGCTATTTTGCTTATATTTAAACATGTTAGACTCTTTCACCTTGTTAATGCCCTTAAGGTGTTTGAATGCCTCGATCATATCACCTCTCTCCCTCCTTTGCTCAAGGGTATACATATTGAGCTCTGTTAATCTGTCCTCATATGTCTTCTGATGCAGTCCCTGCACCATTTTGGTTGCCTTCTCTGGACTGCCTCAATTTGTTAATGTCCTTGTGAAGGTGTGGCCCCAATACTGCATGCAGTACTCCAGATGGGGCCTAACCAGTGTCTTGTAAAGAGGGATTATTACCTCCCTCTTATGACTTGTGATACCCCTACTAATACACCCTAACACCCCCCTAGCCTTACCTACTGCTTTAGAGGTCTGCTTGGATGATTTCAGGTCATCAGTGATGATGATGCCCAAGTCTCTTTCTTCCTTTGTGACTGCTAGCACAAAGTAGCAAAGAGGCTACAGTGCTATGATTGATAGGCTTACAATGCCATCGGGGTAGCAGTGTCCTTTAGATCATATTTGTTTCATTTTCAGGCAACTGTATATGTTATGGAGCTATATACATTTAGAAAATAGGCTTTTTATTTCCTGGCATCTGATTGGCTAGTACCCTTGCCAGGGGGTACATTAACTTTCAATAGATGTCCAGGAAATAAAAAGTACCAGCCTATAGTGCCTCTTCACCCACTGACATATCCTACTGCCCACCCTGCTTCCTAATTTTTTTGAAATTGTATGTTATTGAGAATTTTCCATTTTCAACAAACATGTCAACATTTATCTATTTTACATGTACAACATTCAAGAAGGAAAGGAAAGGAAAGAAAAAAAAATCACGCACATTATTTAATTAGACAAGACAGTCTACTTGTACTTAACCTACAGCAACAAAAGAAAATAACCAAAGGATAAAAAAATTTAAAACCCCACAATTTAACATAAATAGCTAGCCAGGAATTTGTTACTGAGAATTGATAACTCCATCTGGTATACACACACACACATATATATATATATATATATATATATATATATATATATATATATATATACACATTTCCTTAAGTCTATACTTGCATAAATATAGAACAGAGGTCTGGAACATTCCTTAGCAAGAGATAAGGGGGGGGGTGGAAGATTGGGCTACCTCCAGGTATCTGAATTATTGATTTTAATTCTTAAATTATTCTCAGTTAGCCTTGCTCTGCTAGAATACCAATTCTATTTTGGGTTTGTTTGGCCACTAGATAGTGAAAGAATGGCAGCCAGCAACTAGTAAATTTATCCTTTTTCAGCCGTAGCTTAGCTGTCATGCATTCCATAGCTGATACTTGTGTGCAATTTTCTAGCCATGCACTGACAATGGGTGGCATAGGGGTTAGCCACCTTTGGGTCAGAGTCTTAAGTGTTGCTGCTGCCACTAAGATGTTATACAATTAATGTTATGCTTTGGAGCATATTGCTGTCGGTGGCAACCCCAATATCCAGTACTGGAATTCTACAGGGATTTGCATTTCCAGAATATTCCCAACCACAATTCTTATTTCACCCCAAAATGTTGTCACTACGAGACAGGACCAGAACACATGGATATATATTCCTGTCTCCAGACATCCTCTCAAACATTTGTCTGATGGATGGTGGATGATCCCCATAGTATTTGGTCATAGTTGGTGGATGGAAATGCCTATTGGCTACATACCATCTAAAGTCCATCCAGGAGGGGGAAGCTGACACACTGACCCAGACCTTTTTCCACTCCTCCTCCTCTGATAATACCGCATTGGTTTCTAATTGCCATTTTTTCTTTACTGATTTCATTATGTCCACAAAAAGCTTAACCATCTTTGAGACCCTCCCTCTTGTATTTAAGTCATGTACTAAAATCAAGATTTGCTGTGTTAATTTATTTTGTGTATCCTTTATTTGACCACTCTGTATCTTATCTAGCAAATAGTGTCTGAGGTATAAGAAATGAAAATGATCTCTAGGGGAAAGATTAAATTCCTGGCACAAATGTGCAAAAGATTTAAGTATTGTTCCTGTGAAAAAGCTGTTGTGAGATACAGACCCTGGTTCTTCCATCTTTTGAACCCAGCATCTAGTTTATATGGTGTAAAGTCTATACAGGCTCGCAGTGGTGTATCCATAGAGGTGTTACAGGTAAACTGATACTTTCTACATACCTCCACCCAAATCTGTTTGAGGGTCAGAGCCCAGGGGTTCACCGTATTAAACAGCCTAAAGTTTCTTTCATCCATATATATTATGTCCCCCATCTTCGCAATGCCCCTGGTATCTCCTTCCAGGATCACCCATTTGGTGGAATCTACCTTTTGTAGAGATGGTGTAAGATGTTGCTAGTGGGCAGCCCAAAAATATTGTTTAAAATCTGGGAGAGCGAGTCCCCCCTGTCTTTTGGGAGCAATTTGAATGGGCCATCTGATTCTGGGCTTTCGTCCCTCCCCATACAAATTTGTTTAAGATAGATCTAAACTCCTTCCAATAGACATTTGGAGGTTTGATAGGGATTGCTGAAAAGACAAATGAAAAATGGGGTAATAAATTCATACGTGTTACTTCTATTTTTCCAAACAGTGTTAGGGGAAGTTCTTTCCACCTCCTGCAGTCTGCCTGTGTTTCTCGAAGTAATTTCAGATAATTAGCCTGGAACAGTTTTTTAATATCCCTTGGTATCCAGCCACCCAGGTATCTAAACCCATTCATAGCCCATCTCAACTTCCCAATATTAGGTAATTTAAGATTCTTGCCTTGTCCCACTGGAAGGACCTCTGTTTTGGTTTCATTTACTTTAAAACCAGAGGTGACCTTAGGGATTCCTTTACCTGGATTAGAAATGTAAAGGAGAGTGTCATCTGCATATAGGGATATCTTAATTTCTTCAACCCCCCTACCCTAATGCCTTTGTATTCAGGGGATTATTGAATTAGGGCTGCAAGGGGTTCAATGCTCGGGCAAACAGTAGGGGAGGCAGTGGGCAGACCTGCCTGGTGCCCCTTAGAATATCAAAAGAATTAGACATTATCCCATTTACCTTAATCTGGGCTGAGGGAGAATTACATAAATTAGAAATCCAGGACTGGAATTTGGACCCAAATCCAAATCTGTCCAGGGCCGCATCTAAGAACATCCAGTCGAGACGGTCAAAGCCTTCTCTGTGTCGACTGACATAACCGCTAAAACATTGTCTGGGGGAAAGGATCTTGTGGAATGTAGCACATTCAAAAGCAAACGGATGTTATCCTGGATATGTCTACCCGGGATAAACCCTGTTTGATCGTGATGTACCAGTAAGGTGATTATTTGTTGAATTCTTGTGCTGATTACCTTAGCAAAAATTTTGGAGTCCTGATTCAAAAGGGGAATGGGGCGGTAGCTGGAGCATAAAGTGTCATCTTTCCCTGGCTAGGGCAGCACTGATGTTACTGCTCTATTCCAGGTGTCAGGGGTGGCATCTTTTTTATGTGCCGTATTATATATCCTAGTGAGCAGTGGGGCCAGTTCTTTGGAAAAAGTGGTATAGAATTCCATTATGAATCCATTTGGGCCCGGGGCCTTATCCCCCTTCAAAGACTTAATAGCCTCCAAAACCTGGACTTCTGTGAATGGGGCTTCCATCAACTGTTTTTGTCCCTCTGACAGTCTGGGAAGAGTTACTCTTTGAAACAACTCTGCAATTCTATCTGCAAGCCCTTCTTGCCTTTCCTGGTCGTTTAGCTGTGAATAATATTTAAGAAACTCCTTTACCATCTCTGTGGGTGAGGCTGCAAACCCTTTATCTGCCTTCCCCTTATTTATTCTGGAAATATATCTGTCTGCTTCTTGTTTCCTGAGACAGAGCACAAGAAGTCTGCCTGCTCTGTCCACCCATTCATAGTATTTTTGCATAATAAAGTAAAGTGCATTCTCTGTTTGATGAGATACCAAATTGTTTACTTCTTCTTTTGCTTTTTTAAGTTTAGGTGAAAGTGCTGGGTCCCTAGTTCTTTTATGTTCCGATTCTATCTGCCCTGGTGTCTCTTCTGCTTTTAATAGTGCAGCCTGGTGCTGTTTCTCTTTATATGAGGTGTACGAGACAGCATGCCCCCTCACCACTGCCTTAAGACTATCCCATAAATACTTAGGGGCTGTATCTTGTTCTGTATTTTCCCTCAGAAAATCTTTAATAATGCTTTTGGTAGAAGTTACAAAACTTTTGTCATGTAGAAGGCCAACATTTAATCTCCAATTCCCCCTGAATTTTTGAGTTCCCCACCTTGTCATATGAAGCCATGGCATGGTCAGACAAGGAAATAGGGTATCTTTTTATGTCATGGATTATGTGTGCCCATTGTTTTTGTGTATATAGGTTATCCAATCTAGAATATGAGTTAGAGGCTGTCAAGTAGAATGTAAATTATTTTTGGCTTGGATTTTGAAGTTTCCAGGGGTCCACATATCCCTCTTCCATTTTTAGTAGCTTTAATAGTTTGAAGCAAGCTCTGTGCCCTCCCCCTGGATCAGTACTTTTGCCAAAACTGGGTCCTCAACACAATTCCAATCCCCTAAACATAGCACCTGTCCCTCTGGGAGGGTAGAAAGTAAATGGAATACTCTTCTAAAAAACTCACCTGTGGGTGAGGTTGGAGCATATATCGCAATCACTTGTATAGGGCACCCTTCAGGATCCCAGAAAGTTGCACCAGTCTTCCGATTCCTTCCGTGTATATCTGGGTTACCTGAAAAGGCAGCCCCTTTCTTAGTAATATTGTTGTCCCTGCTCTTTTTGCCCCTACAAGGGAATTAGCATACACATTTCCTACCCACATCCTACACAGTTTTAGGTGTTTAGTTGCAGATAATTTGGCTTCCTGTATATAGGCTACGTCACATTTGGTTCTTCGTAACTCTTGTAAAATTTTTGTTTGTTTTACCACATTATTTACCCCTTTCACATTCCAAGTGCATATTTTTAACTTATCCATAATCGATAGGCAATAAAATCCTTCTCTCCCATTTCCAGTCTCTTTTCCTACCCTTCCCCTGTCTTTCAGATACACAAGTTCCTGGACTAAAAAAATATATAAGTAAACCACAAAACCACATACATAGACAAACATTTAGAATAACTTGAATCATAGATCCTACCCTACTGTCTTGAACAGAGACAGAACAGTGACAAAACATTCAACAAGTAATGTACAGCGGAAGACAAAGGTCTTCCAGAGGCCCCTATTGGTGCCTTTGTGAAGATTTGCACCCTCAAGAAAGCACCCTATTTACAGGGTATAGATAACAAGTGAGTTAGGTACCCACTTGCTTTTCTTCTCATGAGGTGAACCTCCAGGATCCCGCTGCATGAACACCTCGGTGGTTATTCCTCTCTATTTTCGGGAGATCACATGGACCTTGAGCTCTGGGTTTGTAGTCAAGAAGTGGCTACCCCACCTCGCCTAAACTCACCACACCCCAGTGTTGATACACAGGTTATGGGTTGTTGTTTTTTTCCGTGCGTGTCACTGTATCTCCTTGTTTACCGGTCATATCTAAAGGGTTTTGGAGGTACTCATAGGATAGGCACCTTCCAACATTTTACCTTCCCACATTGTCCCCCCCCCCTTCATTTATTTAAAATCAAAATCATCCTATAAGTAAATCAGACTTTCCCACTTTAACATCACCACTTAATAATTAAATTCGTATTCAGGGAACTCATATAATCCATAACAAGTCTGAGATATCTAGTCGAATAATAAGCGGATACTTCTTTGTATAAGCTCTAGTGTCATTGGGACCCCAGATTTGCACCAGTTCAGGTTTAGTGTGTTTAAGGTTTCTCACATTTCCTCCCAACTGCCTTCATAATTGCCCCAACAGCCAACTCATGCCCATCTCCCTGAGTCCCCGAAAATCCTTACTTAAATAGATCTTATTCCAAAACTGTGTAAAAGGACTTGCCATAGAAAAGGATTCAATGAGCGGTAAATATGTCTCATACATCTAGATCCAGCCATGGTAAACCTTGCTTTGTTGTGATCTTGTTAGAAGGACTGTCACTTTACAGTACCAGATGAAGTATAACTTTAAATCGACAGTACTGGATTTTGCATATGTGTGCGGCTCAGTTCCTTTGAGTTTGGAAAGTTCCCCCATTTCTAGTCCAACGTAAAAGAAAGGAATGTCTTCAGACCATGCAGTAATTAAACAGGTATCCAAGTTTTTCCGTGAGATCTAATAGCGAAAAAACAAAACGGAAAGGGCTCTAACCTTATTACCTGCACTTCAAACACCAGTCAGGTAAACAACTTTGGCCCTGTATCATGCTAAAATAGTGCAGTTTACTTTAACAGATTAACTTTTTTCAGGTCATCTGTTTCTTCTTTAACCATTTGAAGAGATCAGAGTGCAGAAGAACTACACAATTCAGTCGCCTCTTATTCATTCCTGTGGTGGAAGACCTGTTGGACCACAGCAGCTCTTCAGTCTCCCTCTCTGCCATCTCTTCTTTCAAGTCTGGCATAACCACATTCATGGATTCAAGGTAGGATGTTGCTGTTACCAATGAGTTAAAACTTTTTATTGAGTCTTTATCTTAGATCCATAATCGTGCTGGATATTGGATTTGCACCTTGACCCCCTTTTCTTTAAGTTGTTTAACCACCTATAGCACCTTTTTTCTTTTGGTCAAAAGCAGGGAGGGTTATCCCAATCTGCATAGACCCATTGGCCATCCAAATTGAGGTCTTTCTTGGCCCGAGCTAGCCTCAGTATTTTTTCTTTTACCAGATAACTTAGACATTTAATAATAATGGAACGGGGAGGGGTGCCCAGTTTTGGTTTGGGAACCACTGCTCTATGCACCCATTCTATACCCAGTTCAGAATTGTTGGATAAGTCCAGCTCTTTTTGTAACCAACAGGGCAGGAATTTTGCAGTGTCATCTTGTTCTGCACCCTCTGGTATGCCGAAAATTCAAATATCGTTTCTTCTTGATTGGGCTTCTGCATCCTCTGCTCATGCAGTCATATCTCTTTCCCTTCTGTATAGGTAGCCAGGGAGAGGCCAAAGGCCATATTTTCATTTTGCAGTGAGTTCACCTGATCCTCCACTTCAGTTGTGCGTTTCTCCAGTTTTTTAAAATCTGTTTGTATTCTGGATATTTTGCCATCTATGCGATAAAGCATTCTCATAATTACTTGGGTATCTGCTCTACCCCTTGTTGAGTCCACCGCCAAGCCATAATCCTCTTCTTCCTCTCCTGAACCAGCCATAAATGTAGACGCATGGGAGGTTTTGGGGCTACTGTCTCTAGACCGCAATTTTACCAACTCCATTTTCTGCTTTCCAGGAGTACGTTTATTACAACTTTTAGATTTTTTCATGAGTGTATTGGCTTGGCAATTCAATGAGGTAACAACCCGTTGCAGATTTTTAAATCTGATGACCAATTGCAACCAATTTTACAACTGTGCGTTCAGCTCTTAGAATTAGGCTTCCATAACAGATGGTGATGTCACCGGAAGTCTGCTTCCTAATTTTTATTTATTTTAATTAAAATTTGATAACCAGGAAAGGCACCATGAGCCGAGGCTCGTTTCTAGGTGCGACCTGGGGAACCAGGAAAAACAGGAGAAATGCAACATTACAAAATGAGAGTAATATGGTAAGAATCCATAGTAATACAAGTTTAAAAAATTAGAGTAATACAAAATAATACATAGAAAACCATACCAGCCAATTAAGAAAAAATTCACATTTAATGTACCATTGAATAGTATCAGGGGAGAGAAAAAAGAACACAGTTAACTTTGCACATTATACAGAATCATAAAGTGGGAATGATGGAGAAGTAACCATGATTTAATCTAATAGAGCAAAATAAACCAGAGAGTACCCTCCCATGGTGCATGGAATAAAGAATAAGTCTTAACCTAGGCTTGTAGGAGGGCAGATTAGGGAAGCTGTGATTATTTGTGTGTAATGTGCACACTTGGGGAAGGGGAGAAGTCTGAGTAGTCTTTTGACTGTAAAGACAGAGGATGACAGGCAAAGGTCAGTGGGAAGCTTGTTCTATAGTAAGGGCAGCCTGTAGGAGAAGGTAGATTGACCAGCAGCCGACAAGGGGCATGGAGTAGTGAAAGTGCGTGGGATTCTATGATGTAGGGAATATGTTGAGGGGCTGGCCTGGGATAAATGAGAGGAGAGGTAGGGGGAGAGTCCCAAACCAGAATTTAACAAATAAGAGAGGTGCAGTAACCATCCTTCTGTGAGATAGGGGAGCAAGGGAGAGGGCAGAATATAGAGAACAGTGGTGAGTGACAGGGGCAGAGTTGTAGACTACATCTGCATAATTTTTGTAACAAGCTCACGATGGGTAGGGAGAGAGGCTGTCCTTATGCTGGTATAGGACTGTGAGTTTAGGGCAGAGTTTAGAAAAGGTGGCATCAATGTGTGTAGAGAAATCTAAGTGGTTATGCAACCAGACCCCTTGGTACTTAAAAGATGTGACAGACTCAAGGAGTGATCCATCCTGAGCAGTGAAGACTGGGGCAGACTGGAGCCTAGGTAGTTTCTGCCTGATGCTGAATGTCATGGTGACATTTTTTTTTTTTTTGCATTAAGTTTTAGTTAGTTAGCCCAGAATCAAGACTGCACACTAGTGAAATCTTGTTGTAGAGGGGACTGTACACTGACAGACGAGGGACCGCCTGTGAACATGACTGTCTCGTCAGCGTACATGTGCATGTGGGAGGAGGTACAGATGGAGGTGAGGTCATTTATGAACAAAGAAAATAGGATGGGGCCAAGTATAGAGCCTTGAGGGACCCCAGATAGGGTAGGAATGGGGGGGAAGAAGAGAATGTCATCTATTTTAACAGATTGCTGCCTATCTTGTAGATATGAGCAAAACCAATTTACAGTTGGAGCTGCTAGCCTGACAGAGTTCAATTTGTGAAGGAGGAGGGGGTGGGAGACAGAACTGAAAGCTTTGGCCAGGTTTAGAAATATAGCAGCGGTAATATGACACTGATCCATTGCAGAAAAACTAGAATCTGTTACCTGTAGTAAGGAAGAGATAGCCAAGTGCTGCTTTCTGAAACCAGACTGTATGGGAGAGAGGATGTTGCTGGTGGAGAGGAACTCAACGCAGAGTGAATGAGGGACTCTTGTATGTTGGCGAGAGAAAGGGAGGAGTGAAATGGGCCTGTAGTTCCCTGAAGTGGAGGGATCCCTACCCTTGTGGTGAGGTAGTAGCACATTAGCGAATTTCCAGGCTTTTGGGATGGTAGAGGTTGAAAGAGAGAGGTTTAGGAAATGGGCTAGAGGGGGAGCTATGACAGAGGCAGATATGATGAGGAGCTTGGGGTGGAGGCCATTGGGGCTAGTTTTGGCTGGTTCTAGAGCAATAAAGGCAGAGTAGACTTCATGGAGGGAGATAGGGGGAGAAGTGGAAATTGGCTGAGGTGGTGGAAGGGGCTGGGGAGGTGGGTGGTGGGATTATCAGGGAGTGTGCAGGTGGTGAAATATTTGTTGAAAACCTCAGCTACAGAGGCAGGGTTTGAAACAGGAGAGACATCAGTTTTGAGGACTGGGGAGGAAAACTGAGTAGGAGAATTGAGGAGTGAATTAATAACTTTCCAAAACGATGCAGGTGTACAATGTTCATGTTGGAGATGGAATTTAAAGTACTTGGGATTTAAAGTAATTGGCTGTAACCACCTAATTAGAATATGAAATTGCTGCCATTTTTCTCTCTTGCTTAGTGAGAGACATTGGCCCCCCCATTTCTATTGCTTAACGGGAGAGATGCCCCCCAAAACCCTTGATCGATCCTCTGCCCGATTCTCCTCAACCCACACAAAAAACATTTATCTACCTGATTTTTCCAGGCTTACTTTTATCTTTTCTCCCACCTGATTGATCTACCTTCTACAAAATCTACAGACATTTCATCCACACTAGGCTGCTCCACAGTGCGACCGCCCACCCGTCACCACCGCTCCTCTGCCAATTCCCCAAATCCCAATACATTCACGTTTTTCAAATTTAGTGCCCTTACTTCAGGAATACCCCTGACTAGTCACTCCTTCCAAAAGCCGCCGGCTCCATTATGACTCTTCTGCAGCCATTTTTTCTATTATTAAGTGACAGGGCTATCTCAGCCCTACTACAATAAGCTTTCCTGGCTTGCCCAGGCTCCGCTACCCACACCCGTCATTGATGCCTGCTACTACAAAATATCCATTGCATTTAAACAGTTATTTTAAAAAAAAGAATACAGGAATACCGGTAAAGTCAGCATTGATCACCGGCGCAATTTAACCTCCCCTGCTCCATTCTGCTCCTGATGTCTTGCAGGTGGACAGGATCCACAGCCACAATCACTAGCCACACAAAAACTCTTTCCTGATTGATCGCAAACAATGGCAAGAATAAAAAAAATACTGCTAGTCCACGGTGGCAGGGGGGCAGAGAGGAGGAAAAATAGACTGCTTGCACAGGCCAAAGATAGACAATACTGTCTTTCACTCAAAGCAATGTGGTAAAATCTCCCAGATCTTCCAGCATCCCATGGTACCCCAAACACCAGCCGATCTAGTAGCTACTACAAGCCAGCAGTGTGTCTCCATCTACTGGGAGTACAAGTCAGAAAAGAGCCATTATGGCTCCTTAAGCCCAATTCTCCCCATGCACTTAGTTGTAAAAATACAGCCCTACTCAATACACTAGCCAAAAAAAGGAACACCAAAACCAGAGAAACGCGTAAAAATGTACCCACAGTATTTCAGCAGCTTTACTTTTTCCCGACAGCACGAGCTACATCCCTACGTGCACTAAGGCAACCAGAAACAGTATAAAAAACATAAACTTTAATAGCAGGGGCATTAAAGAGCTGTCACATCCAAGTTATTTTTGGTCTGAACAAATCACCGCTGTGGCTTTGATTGACCATACTCGGAAGGTTTTTCCAGGTCTGACACTGCAGCCACTATCAAACCACATAACACATATACTGTAGATATATTCATTGCATGAATAAATAAATAAAAAAAAAGAGAAGCCGTGTGTGTGTGTTGTGTGTGTGTGTATGTGTGTGTGTGTGTGTTGGGGGGGGGGGTTAACCATGACTCCCTGATCAAAAGGCTCCAGTACAACGAACAGCCACACACAAATTCTAATGTAGGTGGAGGAACTATTTTATTACAAAAATGTATTTAAACTATTTTTTTATTAAACTTGTTTTCTTTTACAGTGCCCATTTTCTAACCACAATAATACACTCCAGGGGGAGCGGTATTGGGGGAATACTGGACCTTCCAGGGGCTTCAAGGCCCTCCACCTGTGACGTTGAGTCTCATAGGCAGTCCACTATTCCCCAATACTGCCCACCTTGGAGGGTATTATTGCTTACACAATACTACCCCCATTATGTATAACTGCCTGCAAAGTAAAAAAAATAGTATCTGAAGGCCACCACTAACCCTGACCATTATAGGTCTAACTATAGCACTACAACCCCTTCCCTATGTGGTTTTGTGGGAGGGGCTGTTATCAGGAAATAAGACTGTACTTGCAGTAAGTTAAGTAGCATACGAAAGGTGGCAATCATGTATGCTGAGAGTAGTAGAAGGCAGTATAGTGCAGTGGGTTAAGGCTCTGATATGCAGATCTGGAGACCTGGGTTTGAATCCCACAGCCACCTAGGTACACACTGTGTGATTCTGAGTAAGTCACTTAACTTTCTTGTGATCCCAGTTTGCATCTAGAAACAAGCTTCGGCACAGTGTACTACTTCTGGTTAAACAATGTTCCCTTCCCTAAACAATGTTCCCTAGTCTTGCACATACAGTAATCCCTTGATTATCCACCAAATGTTTGTACAAAATGATAGCTATTCCATTGCCCTTTATTATCTTACACCCTTGATTTTCCACCCAATTTTGCTTGTGCAAAAATGGGCGGAAGTCAAGGGTGCACAGTAGATTATCAGACTGAAATCAACCAGTATGTGACACTTGGGGGAAAAGGGAGACTAGAGCATGGTGTCCACTGTCACTGATATGATGCTAAAAGTGGATAAGGCAATGGGCCCTTACGGAGTACACCCCAGAGTGCTGAGGGAACTCAGGAAGGAGCTTGCTACACCTCTGATGGCCCTTTTTAACCTGTCTCTGAAAACAGGGATGGTTCTGGGAGACTGGAGGAGGGCTGATGTTGTCCCACTGCACAAAAGTGCAAGCAGAGAGGAGGCAGGGAATTACGGACCTGTCGGCCTGACTTCAGTAGTGGGCAAGGTTGTGGAGACACTGCTGAATGAGAGGTTGGTGGAGTATCTGAAGGCCAGTGGGCTGCATGATCCAAAGCAGCATGGGTTCATAGGGCGGAGATCCTGCCAGACTAACTTAATTGAGTTATTTGATTGGGTGACCATGGTAGTGGATTGGGGGGAGGGGTAGACGAGGCTTACCTGGACTTCAGCAAAGCCTTCGACCCCATCCCCCACAGAAGGCTAGTGAACAAACTAAATAGTCCTAGAACTTAAGGTAGTTAGATGGGTAAGAAATTGGCTCCAAGGTAGAAGTCAGAGGGTTATGATAAATGGTGTGCACTCAGGAGAAGACAAAGTGACTAGTTGGGTGCCACAGAGGTCAGTGCTAGGTCCAGTACTCTTCAATATATTTATCTGCGATATCTCTGGAGGACTGATAGGGAAGACATGTCTGTTTTTGGATGATACCAACACTTGCAATAGAGTGGACACTTGGGGGTCGGGGGCACAAATGAGGGAGGATGTTAGCAAACTGGAAGAGTAGTCAAGGGTCTGGCAACTGGGCTTAAATGCAAGATATGCAAGATCATGCACCTGGGTCACAGGAACCCTGCGGCTAAGTATCATCTTGGGGGAGAGGAACTGACGGTCACAAGACAGGAACGGGACCTGGGGGTAATTATTTCCAAAGACCTGAAGGTGGCTAAGCAGTGTGAAAAGGTGGTGGGGAAAGCCAGCAGGATGCTGGGGTGCATAAGCAGAGGGAATCTCCAGCAGAAGAAGGGAAGTCACAAAGTTGGTGAGACTGCACCTTGAGTACCGTGTACAGTTCTGGAGGCTTTACCTCCAAAAGGAGACAATGTTGAAGGGGTTCAAAGGAAGGCAACCAAGATGGTGCAGGGCCTGCATCTAAAGCCCTATGAGGACAGACTCAGGGAATTAAACATATATTCTCTGGAAGAGAGGAGGGAGAGGGGAGACATCATAGAGACATATAAATATCTCATGGATGTGAACAAGGTACAGGATGGGGAGTATTTTCCAGAGGAAAACTTGCACAAGAACTAGGGGTCACACAATGAAGCTGGGAAGGGGGGGAGCTGAGGGGGAATGTCAGGAAGATTTTCTTTATGGACATTTTTTTCTTGGGCCTAGGCTCCAGGTTACCTTAATATGGCCCTGTCCCTAGAGAAGAGTGCCTCACAGCCACCACAACTGACTGTCTCTCCTCTGTACCTCATACCTATACCTTAGGCAACATTATAGTAGTGAAACAGATGCCTAATTGAACTTGTAGTACTCTCCCAGATAGGGTGTGGCAATAAACTTCAACTTTAGCACAGTCTCGTAAATTAAACCGGAAGTATGAGTAGTAGAAGTAAATGATACAACAAGACAGACTACTAATTTAACTTGTAGTGTTCACCCAGAGAGAGTGTAGCAATAAGCTTCAGCTTTAGTACAAGATTTTAAATTAAACTGGAAGTATCAGTAGTACCAGTAAGTGACACAACCAGACAGACTACTCATTTAACGTAGAAACATAGAAGTTGACAGCAGAAGGGGGACCACAAGATCCATCTAGTCTGCCCAAGAACCTACCCCTCTCCCTCAACTGCTACTCAGTGTTATGATGCCCTTGTATTTTTCCCATGCATTCTTGAAAGCCCTGACCATTTTTGCCTCCACTACACCCTGTGGGAGGCTGTTCCATGCGACAACCACCTTCTCTGTGAACAATAATCTACATATGTTGCTCCTGAATTTTCCCCCTTTTAGCTTCATAGTGAGTCCTCTAGTTCTTGTATAACTCTTGAGCTGGAAAATGTCCTGAACCTGTACCTTATTTATTCCCTTCATGTATTTGAAGGTTTCAGTCATGACTCCCCCTGTCCCTCCATTGTTCAAAGGTATACTTGTTGAGATCCCTCAATCGTTCCTTGTATGGTGTTTTGTCTGGTGCAGTCCTTGTTTCGTGGCTCTTCTTTGCACCATTTCCAATCTCTCTCTACATCCTTTTTAAGGTGTGGATGCCACAACTGTATGCAGTATTCCAGGTGTGGCCTTACTGGTGATCTATAGAATGGCATTACTACTTCTCTTTTTCTACTGGTTATTTACCTCCCTATGGTATGCATCCCAGCATATCATTTGCCTTCAATGCAGCTTTCTCGCATAGCTTGGTCTTTTTTAGATCTTCCGTTATAATTACTCCCAGATCCCTCTCCTGCTTTGTGGCCTCAAGTTTGATGCCCCCCATATGGTATTGTTCACCTGGGTTACCCCTGCCCAGGTGCATGACCTTGCACTTTTTCTCACTGAATCTGTGTTGCCATGTTTTTAACCATATTTCCAGCTTTTTGAGATCTGCCCTCATTTTGTCTACTCCCCCTGGAATGTCTATCTTATTGCATAGCTTTGTGTTGTCAGCGAACAGGCTCACCTTTCCCTCCAAGCCCTCTGATATGTCCCCTATGAAGACACTAAAGAGGATGGGACCCAAGACCGACCCCTGTGGCACTCTGCTAGTCACCTCTCTTGTAGTGTTCACCCAGAGAGGGTGTAGCAATAAGCCTCAGCTTTACTACAAGATTTCTAAATTAACCTGGAAGTATCAGCAGTAGCAGTAAGTGACACAACCAGACAGACTACTAATTTAACTTGTGGTGCTCACCCAGAGAGGGCGTGGCAATAAGCTTCAACTTTAGCACAGGCTCCTAAATTAAACCAAAAGATCAGTACTAGTAGCAGTAAGTAGCACAGCAAAACAGATTACTGATTTAACTGGTAGTGCTCAGCCAGATAGTGTATGGTGATAAGCTTCAACTTTAGCACAGACTCCTAAATTAAACCAAAAGTATCAGTAGTAGCGGTAATCACCACTACAAAAAAGATCACTAATTTAACTATTAATGCTCACTGAGTCACAGTGAAGCCAGTAAGCATCAGCTTTAGGACAGATTTTTAAACTGAACTGAGCAGTTATAATAGTAACAATAAGCAGCACTTCAGCACAACAGCCTGTTAATTTGATCTGTAGTGCTCACCCAGATAGGGCGATGATAAGAACTAGCAGCTTAAATAGGTTTGAACAAAGTACTTATATTTTATTTACAGCTTTACCAGTAGTCAGAGTTCCTGGCTGTTGGCTGTCTCTCCTGGCTGACTCCCTGGCAGACTCCTTTGATGTCCTTTGAGCTCTGTTCTTAGCACTCTGGATGCATGGAAGGCCACTAAAGGGTCAGTTTTAAGAAAGAAAAGTCTTATCAGTCAGCTACCACAGGTGGCTCCTGATTGGTGGAAGAGCAGTAAGGGAGGTGTGGCTGTGTTCTGAATGCCTGCTGACTGGTCAAACCTTGATCCTCACTCAGCTCAGCTCAGCTTTCTGAGCTTCAGGCAGCTGCAGGAATGTTGGTCCGTCGACGCGGTATGGGGAGAGGCCATTCCTGATAGCAGAGCCCTGCTCTACACTGAGTGCCCTGGTAGCAGGGCTGTGGTGATGAAAGTGAAAGCTCTTGCACTAGGAAGCTGGAATTTAAAGCCCTCTGAGAACTAAGTCTCATGAGTCAGCTCCCACAGGTGGCTCCCGACAGGTGGAGGAGCAGCAAGAGAGGTGTGGCTATGTTCTGTGGGCCTGCTGATTGGTCCAACCTCAATCTTTACTCAGCTCAGCTTTCTGGTCTTCAGGCAGCTGCTGGAACACTGGTCCATTGGCACGGTGCACGGAGAGGATGATCCTGGAAGCAGAGCCCTTCTCTACCCCGAGTGCCCTGGTAGCAGGGCTGTCATGATAAAAGTGAAAGCTCTTACTGTACATAGGGAAGCTGGAATTTAAACCTCTCCGAGAGCTATGTCTCATCAGTCAGCTCTCACAGGTGGCTTCCGATTGGTGGAGGAGCACTTAGGGAGGCACGGTTATGTCCTATGTGCCCACTGCTAAATGCAACCTGTGCCTCAGAGCATTATCCCAATCTAATTCTACTTGACAGCAGCACAGGCTATGGAGGAGTGGAGTGCACTGGATTGGATCAAGTTAAACTAGCTCTCACACAGGGTACATCCATATTGTTGCAGGGAAGGCAGGTTATTTCTCTATTTTTTTTTTCTTTTTCTGCCCATGCCAGGTTATCCTTTGGTTTCCCTTCCCTGATGGAAAAAGGGGTTTAACTTGACTGATTATTTCAGCAAGTCCTCTACCTGGAGACCTGAGATTATTTTTCCAGGAGTCTGTGTGGTTCACTTCTATTTTGGCATATTTGTGCCATCTCAATTGCAAGGGGTCCCAGTTATGGGGCCTACCCCTCTTTGTTTCTCATATCAGAGCCATGTGCTTCATGACTGCCACCTTAATGTCACTACCCATCTGCTGTTCAGCTAGTGGTGTGAGGCTCTGGTTCCATACCTAACTACCCACTGTGCCACCTAATGTCCCCCTCTCTCTCTCTCTCTCTCTCTATCCAGGTGCTGGTAGCCAGGTTCTATTTTGTTGTTTATTTATTGGCTTTGTATCCTTTCCCTATCCCTTTGGGCTGGGGAATTTCTTTAGCCCTCGCTTTATTTTTTCACCACTTTGTTTCTCTCTTGGTGAACGGAACTGAGGTTGTGAGGGAGCTGGTAACAGTTATTGGCTAGTGTATGCATCAAATGGAGGGTACACAGGGCACCGTGCCCAGTACCCATTGCCAGCACCCCCCCCACCTGCTAGCCAAAATCTTTGCTCTGGTGGGGTCCTAGTGTCTCTAGCCCAGATGTGTAAGTGATAATCTATGATGAAGTTATTCTGGAAAATCAACAGTTATATTAAATACACTGTGAAAATAGAAAATAGAGTTAGAATGAACATTTTGACCATAAGTTTTCTTCAGGAATTATCTAAAAGAGAAAAAAGCAAAGTTATTTTAAAAGTTTTTTTCTCTTTTAGATAATTCCTGAAGAAGACTTCTGGTCGAAACCTTGATTTTAACTCTATATTTTATTTTCAGCATGCATTTAATGTTACCATTTTGTTTTGTTTTCAGACAACATGCAGACACAGCACCTTGTTTTTTTGATCAACACTTATAGTAAGTACGTAACTTTCATATTTTGCAGGTTTAATTTAAAGCTCGAAATCACTCCAAATTTTTGAAGCTCCTCTCAGGCTGCTACAATGGAACTACGAGGTGATACTGATGTTAGCAGCATGTCATCTGCATATAAAACCACTTTAAATTCTGTTCCACCCAGGGATATCCCTTCAATCTTCATATTATGGTGAATGACCACAGGTAGCAGTTCAGTAGATAATGCAAAATGAAAGGGCAAGAGGGGACCCCCAACCGCCTGCTTTCACACTCCAAGAGAAATGGTGTACTACAGGAGCCATTGACCCTCACATATGCCTGGTGGGAGGCATATATGCTACGTGTAGTCACGATATGAAGAGGTCTGGGAGTCCAAAAGCCTCCAGGGTGTCCCATAAAAATCTCCAGGAGACCCTATCAGATGCCTACTGAGCATTTAAGCTGAGAAGGGCAGTGGGAATGGAACACTGACATACATAGTCTTGCAAGTGGAGGGTGCTGCAGATGTTGTCCACCATCTGGCGCTGCCAGATAAACCCAGACAGATCATTAAGAATCAGGGCAGAGAGCAGAGTATGCAGTCTGTGTGCCAAAACTGCCATAGAGATCTTAAAATCCATATTAGGAATGGCTATTGGTCAATAGGAGGCTGGGTTACAGTAGTCTTTACCGGGCTTCAAAATAGCAAATATGGTAGTCCTGTTCCAGGAAAGGGTAGGAGGGTCTCCAGCCTGTACCACTCGAAAAGCAAGCAGCAATAATGGAGAGAGTTCTCCCAGAAGGCCTTATAAAATTTTACAGGGTAGCCATCGGGGCCGGGGTATTTTTGGGCTTTGGTTTGGTGAAGGACCAAAGCTATCTCCTCCTCTGTGGCACGCTTTTGTAAAACATGCTGGTGGTCCTGACTTAGATGGGGAAGGGGTCTGGAGGATAGGTAGGTTCTAATAGTAGCAGGAGAAGGGGGCATGCTTTCACTGTAAAGGGATGGATAGTACCCTCACATCAGTGCCATTATCCAGTCCTCTTTATGCTTAAGACCCCCTGTAAGGCAGTCTCTCAATTGTAGGATATATGGCCTCTTGCATTTTGCCCTGTGGCGATGTGTGAGGAGATGGGTCCCCCTCGGCTTGCTCTCATAATAGGTCTGTTTCAGATAAAAGAGGGCTTGCTTCACTGTCTCCATCATAATCTTCTGGATACTCACCACTTCCTCCAGTTCCATGTCCCCATCATTCCATGGATCAGTGTACCGTCTCCATTCCTCACCCTCGTTTTTCTGCTGGACAGTCTGCTTTTTCCTATCTCCTGCCACTTCTCTGGAACCTGTTCTCTAACTCCACTCATCACTTTTCCTCCTTGGGATCCCTTAAGCATCAGCTGAAACTCCTTTTCCAAACTAATTGCACCTGTCTTGATTGATATGTTTGTCATGTGTTGACAAATGACATAAGGGCCACAGAGATCCAGGAGGAACAAAATGGGGGAGAGATACTGTGGGTTAAGCTGGAAAGGAAAATGGGAACAGCCATCTGCACAGGTGTGGTCTATAGACCACCAGCCCAGGAGGAAGAAACAGATAGGGAGCTGATGCTAGCCATCCAAGGATGGCAGACAAAAGTGAGTAGTACTGGTTGGAGACTTCAATATTCCAGGCGTGGACTGGAGCATCCAGCAGCAGCATCAACTAGGAGCAGATTTATCCTGGACTCCTTCAAGTGCCTTCCTCAAGCAACTGGTCATGGAACCAACTCGGCAGAAGGCAATACTGGACCTTGTGCTCACAAACAGGGACAGTGTGATGGGGTAATAGTGGGGAGCACCTGGGGAACAGTGACCACCAGTCATTGTGGTTTGAAATCACAGAAAGACAGAACCAAACCACACAAAAACACGTATCCTGGATTTTAGGGGGGCAGACTTTGGGAAAATGGGGAGATACTTGAAAGAGGCATTAAGGGGAATGGGACAGGAATCAGGGGTTGAGGAACAGTGGGCAGTATTTAAAATGGGGATTACAAGAACAACGAATTATGCATTAAGCAGGTTAGCAAAAGGAAAAGGAGGAGACCATTATGGTTTTCCAAGAGGTACAAAGAAAGTGAAAGCCAAAAGATTGCATTCAGACAATACAAAAAGACACAGGCAGAAGGGGATAGGGAGAAGTACCAGGAGAAGCAAAGGGAGGCAGGAGGTCAGTAAGGAAGCCAAAGCTCAGACAGAAGAACACATTGCAAAATCAGTGGGTAGAGGGGCAAAACCTTTTACAGGTACATAAGTGAAAAAGAAAGACAAAGGGAGGGATAGTGAGACTGAAGGGGGAGGATGGGGGCAGCGTGGAGGATGACAACAGTAAAGCTGACATGTTAAACAGGTATTTCTGCTCAGTCTTTACTGAGGAAGAGGAGGTAATGGGTCTGAAGAAGTACAAGGGGTGAGAATGGTGCAGAAATGGACACAAGTCCTTTACACGAGAAAGGGTCCTGAAGGAACTGGAAGTAATAAGGTTGATAAAGCAATGGGGGCTAGATGGGGTGCACCCAGAGTCCATAAAGAACTAAGAGAGGTGGTGGCTGAGCCTCTGGCTATCCTGTTTAGCCGATCACTGTAAACAGGAGGTACCCAAAGACTGGAGGACAGCAGATGTAGCCCCTTATACAAAGCGGGAACAAAGAGGAAGCAGGGAACTACAGACCAGTCACCTCACCTCGGTAGTGGGGAAGATCATGGAAGCACTACTGAAGGAAGATTGGTGGAACATCTGGTTGTCAATGGACTACAGGACCCAAGGCAGCATGGTTTCACCAGGGATGTCATGTCAGACCAACCTCATTGAATTTTTGACTGGGTGACTAGGGAGGTGGATCAGGGAGGGCAGTGGACATGGTCTATCTGGACTTCAGCAAGGCCTTTGACACTGTGCCACATAGAAGACTATTACACAAACTGGGGAATATGGGTGTGGGCAGGACAGTAGTGTGGTGGGTAGGTAACTGGCTGGGTGGCAGGACACAGAGGGTGGTGGTAAATAGCTGTCACTCCACAGAGGGAAGAGTGACTAGTGGGGTACCAGGGATCAGCTGGGACCGGTCATTCAACATCTTCATCAGTGACATTGCACAGGACCTAGAAGGCAGAATTTCACTGTTCGCTGATGACACAAAGCTCTGTAACAGAGTAGACACACCAGAAGGTGTAGACAGAATGAGAAGGACCTGCAGAAACTTGAAGAATGGTCAGGGGTTTGGCAGTTGAAATTCAATGCAAAAGTGCAAGATAATGCATATGGGGCACAAAACCATGGCACAATATATCAGTTGGGGGTGAGGATATAGCATGCACCAAGCAGGAAAGGGATCTTGGGGTTATCATCTCTGATGACCTCAAGGTAGGGAAAAAGTGTGACAAGGCAGCAGGTAAAGCAAATAGGATGCTGGGATGTATAGGCAGGGGCATCACCAGCAGGAAAAGGAGGTCATAATTCCACTATACAAGACACTAGTGAGGCCCCACCTGGAGTACAGTGTACAGTTCTGGAGACCATACCTACGTAAGGACATAGACAGGGTAGAGAAGGTTCAGAGGAGGGCAACAAAGATGGTGCATGGATTGCATCACAAGTCCTATGAAGACAGGTTGAAGGAACTGAACATGTATTCCCTGGAGGAGAGGAGGAGAGGATATGATAGAGACATACAAGTATCTCACAGGGAGGAACAGGGTGTGAGGAATACACTATTTTTAAGCAAAAGATGTTCCAGGACTAGAGGCATGGGATGAAGCTGGAGGAGGACGATTCAGAGGAAACATGAGGAAGAATTTCTTCACAGAACGGGTGGTGGACAAGTGGAACACCCTGCCAGAGGAAGTGGTGGGGGCTGAAACAATCACGGGATTTAGGAATGCATGGGATAGACATAAAGGAATTCTGGAGGTCAGGGGTAAGGGGCAACAAACTTCTAGGAAAACATAAACTGAACTTACAAGCTCAAATGGGCAGACTGGGTGGGCCATAGGCCCTTATCTGCCGACACTGTCTATGTATCTATGTAATCTCAAAATCTCAATTCTGCAATCGAATGTATGCATCTCACAGTCATGATGCACTTTATGCTCTTGGTTTGTACAATTACTGTAATGTACTGTACATTTTTAGCCTATTATCTGCATTTTTTCATCACTAAAGTTATTGTAACAGTTTTTTTTGTTTAATCCTGTAACTTTTCCCCAACGTCGCACCTGGAAAGAAGCCTAGGCTCAGTGTGCCTTTCCTGGTCACCAAAATGTTAAATAAATAAATAATACTAATATAGTTAGATGAGATCTGAGCTGCTATTGTAGCATCACCCGCAGAATAAAGTTTCTGCAAAGTATTCAATTATCCATGAGAGTAGCCAAACACTGCTCTCGGAGCCTTGTTCTGGGGGGGGGGTAGCATAGGAAATGATTATGCCCCGCAGGACCGATTTAATGGTAGCCCACATTAAACCCTGAAGTTGGCCTACCCATTCAAACTATCAGCCTTCAAAGCACTTTATCCTTGCTCTATCAAGGAATCCTGTAACTGCTACCCCTGATGTCACCTTCCCCTAGCCTCAGCTTCATCTGCTCCAGTGCATCCCTTTACTGGTACTTCTTTCTCACCCCTCTTGGGCAATGTTAGAGCCTATAAGAACTTACCTGACCCTGTATTTTTTCCTTATTGTTAGTTCCTTTTCCATGTCCCCCTGGCTCCCACCTACACTCCTTGCTTACCCCCCTTGACACCATCATGGTGTTTTGCTTTCCACTTCCTAACTGTTGCCACCCCCGCAATCACTACATGCCTTTGTGGGCACTCCATATACCATGTCCTCTCCTTACTCACCCTCTTCGTCCCCTCCCCACCCTCCCATTGCCCCACCGCTCCTTCAAACAATAATTGTGTTCAAGGATACCTCAAGTACACGCTGTTATTATAGTTGCGTAGGTTTAACCTGTGTTTACAGTACTACAGTTGGTATACTTTTTAGCTGCATTCTCTTATGGTCTTAGCAGAATGACTCTTTTTAATACTGTATTTTGTGTGTATTATAAACCTCCTGTGTATAATTACTGCTCTATGTAAATACTATGTAAGGGTGAATTCATTTTGTATATATTGTTTACCCAATTATGATGTAACTGAGTATTCCTTTGTATGTATTGTTAACCTCTCCTTTCCAGGTCCATCTCAAAAATGAGCCTGCTCAACTATGTTCGCCTGGTTAAATAAAGATTTTGATTGATTGATTGATTGATGATGGGGTCACTGACATCTCCCAAATCATTGACCCTGAGGGTGTTTGTGATAGTGTCGGTAAGTAGGATCTGAAATTCCTCATCTCTCAAAAGGGAGGTGTTGAAATGCCCCAGTGCATTTTTGTTGCATTTTTCCAGAGTAACCTTGGGCCATAAGACATATCTTGCACAGTATAGAAATACTCACAGTTTGGAATGATGTAATCCAGGTGGGTGTAACTGTTATATCATGCTGAGTTGGGGGTATAGGTTCTATCAGACAGGTAACGTCTACACCAGACATCAATAAGATCCAAATGGCTTATAGTTGTTTTTAGGTATTTCTGCGGTGGGGAGGTCCAGTAACATTTTGGCTTAGAAGCATCTAAATCTAGTGACAAGGTCAAATTAAAATCACCTTCCAATATGAGTTGACCTGTGAGAAGACAGTAAACTGTCCTTTCTGTAAAGGATGTAACCTGGGAGAGCTTGTTCCCAATCACGGTTTTGTGTAGCCCATGTTTCAGTTAAAAAAGCCATGATATCAGGGACAGCTTTTGCTGCTACAGCCTGTAGGTCCCCCATGTTGTTGCTGAGACTCCTAGCATTGGTGCAAACTACAACACTTTTGGAGCCTTTTTTCTTCTCTTTTCCTGACTGTGACTTTGCCCCCCCCCACTTGCCTCTTTTCTTCTATCCCTATATTTTGCCTTCCTGCTGTTCTGTCTGTCCTGTCTACCTTGGCCAGTTGATGTAGTTCCATTAGGCCTTCTGTATCTAAAATAGGTTTCTGAAACCTATGAACCCAAAAGAAAGATGCGGTGACATATACTCTGTGTTACAGCCCCTGACTGCTGGAGTACCACAAGGCTAGTTTGGGGACCCTGCTGTGCAGTCAGTTATTAATAACTTCCCAGGGGTCTGTGACTATTCTAAAACTCTGCTGTCCACAGACAACACAGTCATTTGTACTATTCACTGGGACCCAGCAACCCTTAAGAAAAATCTCCAACATGACTTGAACAAGGTGTAGAGTGGGCTAACCTCAAATAAACTTTTCCGTAACTTAAAAAAAAAAGCAAATTCGTATTGTTTGGGAGTATCCACAAACTAAAGGGGAGCTCAGGGCAGCGCATCGCTACACTCAGTGGGGACCCAGTTGAGCAGGTTCAGGTCTTCAGGTACCTAGGAATATACCTGGAAGTTACGCTGTCTTTTTCTCTCATGTTAACTCAGTAGTTAAATATATCAACTGATCACTTGGCTTTATTTATAGAAACAAAATACATTTTACTACAGAAGCCAAAAAACTGCTAGCCTCCTGTCTCATCATCTTGGTCATAGACTATGGCACTGTGATTTACTCAGCCACTAATAAGTCAGTCCTGGAGAAACTCTTTGGTGCCTTTAACTGCGCCTGCATATTTGTGCTTAACTTAAAATTTTATACTCCTGTACACAACCTCTAACTGGCTCTTTTCACCTCAGAGCATCCTCCTAGTCAGCACTTCTTTGAAAAAGGTCACTATTAGGCCAAATGCTCCACAGCATTCTAAACTTGTCACCCTAGTTGACAATAAATACACTACCCACACCATGGGTGACAGTGATGATAGACTACTCAAGCTTTTTAGAAAAACTGCTTTAGGTCAACAATCTATTGTAACTAGAGCTATTAAAGTGTGGAATTCACTGCCCCCTGAGGTGACTGCGCTGACTTCCTTTGACTCTTTTAAAGTATAACTATCAGCATTCTTCCTCAAGAAACTGAACCTTTAATACAATCATTGATGTGTCTTACATCTGTACTTGTATTCCCTATTTATAACTTATATTATACTTGTACTTTACTATATGTCCTATTTATAAATTACAGTTGTTCTTGTTTGTCCTATGTATATGTTACACCTGTATTTGTATATCCTGTTTCTATCTTACACCTGTACTTGTATTTCCTATTTGTATCTTACACCTGTACTTGTATTTCCTATTTGTATCTTACACCTTCGCTTGTTTGTCCTATTTATATGTTACAACTGTACTTGTATATCCCGTTTGTATCTTACACCTGTACTTGTGTTTCATATTTGTATCTTACAGTTACTTGTATGTCCTGTTTATATGTTACACCTGTCCTGTTATGAGCTGTTTGTATGTTACACCTCTACTTGTATGTCCTATTTGTGTCTTACACCTGCACTTGTTTGTCCTATTTGTATCTTACACCTGTTCTTGTTTGTCCTATTTGTATTTTACAACTGTACTTGTTTGTTCTATATGTATTTTACACCTGTACTTGTTTGTCCTATTTATATGTTACACCTGTACTTGTATGTCCTATTTGTATCTTACACCTGCACTTGTATGTCCTATTTGTATCTTACACCTGTACTTGTTTGTCCGATTTATATCTGTTACACCTGTACTTATATATCCTGTTTGCATCTTACACCTGTACTTGTATGTCATGTTTGTACAGTATCTTACACCTGTAGTCATGTAGTAATAGCAGTGTCAGTGGCCCAGTAGGTAGCACACTCACCTCTGAGGCCGGGAGATCAGAGGGCTATGAGCTCAGATCCCACATCTGGCACTTGGGTTAATATCCCAGTACTGACACTGTAGTGCAGCATGACAGGGGTGCTGCACTTCTGAGGTGCTGTCTTTTGGATGAGACGTTAAACCGAGGTCCCATCTGCCTGGATTGGTGGTATTTCAGGTGGATTCTAAAAATCCCATGGCACTTCTCGAAAAAGAGTAGGGGAATTTCCCCGGTGTCCTGGCCAAATTTCCCTCATTCACTAAAAATACCACCAACAGCTTAATCTGGTTCAAGGTCAGTTGGCATTCATCTGTACTCCCTTCCCTTGGGTTGTGCCTGAAAATAGGCAGGACTTGTCTAGAGCATTTACCCGGTCAACAAATACTAAATAAATAAATATGTCCTGTTTGTATCTGACACCTCTACTTGTTTGTCCTATTTGTGTCTTACACCTGTGCTTGTATGTCCTGTTTGTATCATACACCTGTACTTCTGTTTCCTAGTTGTATCTTACACCTGTACTTGTTTGTCCTATTTATATGCTACCACCTATACTTGTTTGTCCTATTTGTATCTTACACCTGTACTTGTTTGTCATATTTGCATCTTACACCTGTACTTGTTTGTTCTATTTGTATCTTACACCTATACTTGTTTGTCCTATTTGTATCTTACACCTATACTTGTTTGTTCTATTTGTATCTTACACCGATACTTGTTTGTCCTATTTGTATCTTACACCTGTACTTGTTTGTCATATTTGTATCTTACACCTGTGCTTGTTTGTCCTATTTGTATCTGTCACAGAAATCCCTCACTAGGGACTTCCAGTTCACTGCCACCACCTGGCTTTTTTTTTTTTTTACCAACAGGGCCCAGGAAGCCTATTTCTGACTTACCCCTTTGTACAAGGTCAGGAAGGTCAACACAATAACTGCGGGGAGAGTGCTTTCTCAGAGAAGGACTGCAACAGAGTCCAACAGAAATAGAATTACCCTTTTAAATAACACACAAGCAGTCACTGATTCTGTAAAAATAGACTGTTTACTAGAATACTACAAGTATTTACAACAGGATGTATTTACAGGAAACAAAAGGGTTGCACATATACTAAGAAGCAGAAAATAAAATCACATTAAACAGATATGTACTGTACAGCAGAAGTCTAAGCTATCCTCCCCTATAAATCCTTCACCTGCCCTAGCTAAAGAAGCACTTTTCCCTCACTGTGCTATCTTACCTCCTCTAGTCTTTGCAATGGCAGGGGCTCTGGTCTTTAGGTATTTGAGTCCAAGAGAGTGAGCTGGACATAAGCCCCTCAATATATTGCCTTGCTCCAAGTGGGGAGGGTCCTACTCACTCTTGAGTGACAGGCCCATGTTGCCCAGCCCTCTTTAAGAGTGTGTGTGCATGTGTGCCCCCCCATTCTTCAGCACCTCCTTGCTACCATAATGATGTGCACCTGGTTCCTTTTGTTCAACATGGGAGTATCTCCCAGAAGCATACCCCACTGAGTTTATAGGTTTATTGCTTCACTGCCTCCTGCCTGGCTGTTCCTGTTAACTTTCTTGTGAGAACCATCAGTCTTGTACTTTAACTTTTCCATATATACTTGCTCATGTGATCTGGCAACCATCTTGTCTGAAGAAGGTGCATATTCAAAAAGAATAACTTAATCAAAAAAATACATGGTTCTGATTCCCTTTTCTGTCACGGTATCTTACACATATACTTCTTTGTCATATTTGCATCTTACACCTATACTTGTCTGTCCTATTTGTATCTTACACCTGTACTTGTATTTCCTTTTTTTTCTTATAGATTTTTACCCCAGCGATAATCCCACATCCATCCCCAACTCCCCCACAGCTGGCACATACTTCTCCTGGAGCTTACCCAAAGCCAGTCCCCCACAGCTTCCCCGCTGTGGAGGGGTTGAAGGGGGAGGGCCATACTCCCAACCCAGATGATAATCCAGAGTTGCTTCAGGTGCTCCAGGTGGTGACACAGTCCTGGGGAGATGTGTGGAGTGGTGGTCAGCCATCTGGTCCCTTTTTCCATTTTCTGCTGTAACACACACACCATGGTGGCATGTCAGGATGTGTGCATGCAGGTGCACATGCCTTGCAGAACTGTGGCTCCTCCCTTCAAGTAGCTCATCTGCTTGCACTACCAGTGGGCCTCCATCTGGTGGCAGTCAAAGGCTGAGTCGACTGCCCCACAGGGAGAGGAGAGCAGTCCCTGGAGCTCAATCCTCTCCCACCCCACCAACCCCACCAACCAGTGATTGTTCCCAAACGTGGGTCACTGGTGTCGCAGGAGGTAAGGCATTGAATGCCTGAGCCCTCCATGCCACTGGGCTGGTTTGTACTTGTATTTCCTATCTGTATCTTACACCTGTACTTGTTTGTTCTATTTGTATCTTACAACTGCACTTGTTTGTTTGATTTGTATCTTACACCTGCACTTTTTTCCTATTTGTATCTTACACCTGCACTTGTATGTTCTATTTATATGCTACACCTGTACTTGTATGTCCTATTTGTATCTTACACAAGTCCTTGTTTGCTCTATCTGTATCTTTCACCTGTACTTGTTTGCCCTATTTGTATCTTACACTGGCACTTGTTTGTCCTATTTGTATCTTACACCAGCACCTGTTTGTTCTATTTGTATCTTAACACCTGCACTTGTTTGCCCTATTTATATCTTACACCTGTACTCGTATGTCCTATTTGTATCTTACACCTGCACTTGTTTGTTCTATTTGTATCGTACACCTGCACTTGTTTGTCCTATTTGTATCTTTCACCTGCACTTATTTGTCCTATTTGCATCTTACACCTGTACTTGTATGTCCTATTTGTATCTTACACCTGCACTCATTTGTCCTATTTGTATCTTACACATGCACTTTGTTTGTTCTATTTGTAGCTTATACCTGCACTTGTTTGTTCTATTTGTATCTTACACCTGTACTTGTTTGTTCTATTTGTATCTTACACCAGCACCTGTTTGTTCTATTTGTATCTTACACCTGCACTTGTTTGTCCTATTTGTGTCTTACACTGGCACTTGTTTGTCCTATTTGTATCTTACACCTGCACCTGTTTGTTCTATTTGTATCTTACACCTGCACTTGTTTGTTCTATTTGTATCTTAACACCTGCACTTGTATGCCCTATTTATATCTTACACCTGTACTTGTATGTCCTATTTGTATCTTACACATGCACTTGTTTGTTCTATTTGTATCTCACATCTGCACTCATTTGTCCTATTTGTATCTTATACCTGCACTCATTTGTCCTATTTGTATCTTACACCTGGACTTTGTTTGTTCTATTTGTATCTTACACCTGCACTCATTTGTCCTATTTGTATCTTACACCTGCACTTTGTTTGTTTGATTTGTATCTAACACCTGCACTTTTTTTCCCTATTTGTATCTTACACCTGCACTTGTATGTTCTATTTATATGCTACACCTGTACTTGTATGTCCTATTTGTATCTTACACATGCCCTTGTTTGCTCTATCTGTATCTTTCACCTGTACTTGTTTGCCCTATTTGTACTTACACTGGCACTTGTTTGTCCTATTTGTATCTTACACCTGCACCTGTTTGTTCTATTTGTATCTTACACCTGCACTTGTTCGTTCTATGTGTATCTTTCACCTGTACTTGTTTGTCCTATTTGTATCTTACACCAGCACTTGTTTGTCCTATTTTTATCTTACACCAGCACCTGTTTGTTCTATTTGTATCTTACACCTGCACTTGTTTGTCCTATTTGTGTCTTACACCAGCACTTGTTTGTCCTATTTGTATCTTACACCTGCACCTGTTTGTTCTATTTGTATCTTATACCTGCACTTGTTTCTTCTATTTGTATCTTACAACTGCACTTGTTTGTTCTATTTATATCTTACACCTGTACTTGTATGTCCTATTTGTATCTTACATCTGCACTCGTTTGTCCTATTTGTATCTTACACCTGCACTCATTTGTCCTATTTGTATCTTACACCTGCACTTTGTTTGTTCTATTTGTATCTTACACCTGCACTCGTTTGTCCTATTTGTATCTTACACCTGCACTTTGTTTGTTCTAGTTGTATCTTACACCTGTACTTGTTTGTTCTATTTGTATCTTACACCTGTACTTGTTTGTCCTATTTATATGCTACACCTGCACTTGTTTGTCCTGTTTGTATCTTACACATGCACTTGTTTGTCCTATTTGTATCTTACACCTGTACTTGTATGTCCTATTTGTATCTTACACCTGCACTTGTTTGTTCTATTTGTATCTTACACCTGCACTCATTTGTCCTATTTGTATCTTACACCTGGACTTTGTTTGTTCTATTTGTATCTTACACCTGCACTCGTTTGTCCTATTTGTAGCTTACACCTGCCCTTTGTTTGTTCTATTTGTATCTTATACCTGCACTTGTTTGTTCTATTTGTATCTTACACCTGTACTTGTCTGTTCTATTTGTATCTTACACCTGTACTTGTTTGTCCTATTTATATGCTACACCTGTACTTGTTTGTCCTGTTTGTATCTTACACATGCACTTGTTTGTCCTATTTGTATCTTACACCTGTACTTGTATGTACTATTTGTATCTCACACCTGCACTTGTTTGTTCTATTTGTATCTTACACCTACACTTGTTTACCCTATTTGTATCTTACACCTGCACTTGTTTGTCCTGTTTACTGTATATGCTACACCTGTTCTTGTATGTTTTATTTGTATCTTACAACTGAACTTGTTTGTCCTATTTATATGCTACACCTGTATTTGTATGTCTCAAAGAAATACAAAATCACACATGCCCCCACAATGCAAAGCATCATGGGCTGCATATGCAAATCACCACAGAATATGATGCTGGTTCAACTTTAAGCAGAAATGCAAGGTGCCAAAAGACCTCTCACACAGTTTGCAAAGGGTGCCAACAGAAGACATAGACACGTGTTTCATCCTACCAGGACTCATCAGTATGCCTCATCTGTTTGACACCACAGTGTAATGAACCAGCTACCCTAAGATGGTCTATCTGGGTTATATTGTGGTTCTTTGTCTTTTAAATAGTTTTTGTTTTACTTGGGTTCACCACAATATAACCTAGATAGACCATCTTAGGGTAGCTGGTTCATTACACTGGGGTTTCAAACAGATGAGGCATACTGAGGAGTCCTGGTAGGACGAAACACGTGTCTATGTCTTCTGTTGGCACCCTTTGCAAACTGTGTGAGAGGCCTTTCGGCACCATGCATTTCTGCTTAAAGTTGAACTAGCATAGTATTCTGTGGTGATTTGCATATGCAGCCCATGATGCTTTGCATTGTGGGAGCATGTGTGATTTTGTATTTCTTTGAAACTTGGCTTCCCAGCCAAATGCCCTTTGGGGCAACCATTGCCTCAGTGCTTGCACAAAGGGGTTCTTTGTCTTTTGTATGTCTTATTTGTATCTTACATCTGTACTTGTTTGTCATATTTGTATTTTACACATGCACTTGTTTGCTGTATTTGTATCTCATACCTGTACTCGTATGTCCAATTTGTATTTTACACCTGTACTTGTTTGTCCTATTTGTATCTTACACCTGCACTTGTTTGTTCTATTTGTATCTTACACTTGTACTTGTTTGTCCTGTATGTATCTTACACCTTTATCTGTATGACTAATCATGTATTGACCATGCCACTATTTTGTTGTTGTGTAACGACCAATGACTTGGACACATTTGAAAAAGGGATCTTGAGCTCAAAGTCTTCTGAATACAATAAACAAACAAACCAAGTGAGAGTGCAGAGGAATTGCAAATGAAATTGAACTTTTGTCGAGAGACAGTGAAAGTAAAATACATCAGGAGGGGTTCCACCCATTCAGAGCACCGGCGTTAGTGCACCCGGTCATCAGGGTGCCAAGTTGGGATTTTGCTGACACCTGTTTTTGTGGGGGTCTGTGCCCCCCTGTCCCCCAGTTGGGGGGCTGCACCCCCCCCACACAGCCTTATTATTATTCTAACTCCGAGAGGGGTGGACCTTGGGGACGGGGCACGAATCCCAAAATCGGCACCCGGATGTGCCGGGCACACTAATGCCAGCGCTCTAATGGCTGGAAAGGATCAGAAGGCGGTCTGAGAGAAAAGAATAAAATTGGTACTGCTTGAATCTAGCTCAAAAGTATGAACACTGAACTTAATACTAGCTAGGACTCAGGATCACCTAGGATCTCGGGATCTCAAGGGCAGACTTGATGGATCTTTGGTTTCCTTCTGCCATCACCTTTCTAATATGCTGTTTACAGATTGGTGCCCCTCAAACTTATGCACCTGTGGTCCTCTAACTTTATACCAGCCTTAAACCCTGGCTGGTCTCTTCCCAGTGTGTAGCACTAGACATCTGGGGGGTTGGATACAACTAGATACCTGCTCATTAACCTCAATGCCACATCAGGACAACTCCAGCTGAGACCTGCTCTCCCTGTTTGGGATCGTTCTGTTCAATAAAACAACTACAGATATATTTTACTAAATATTAACTACTAACTAACTGAAGGATCTTAAACAGTGAGAGTTGGGTCTCAGCTGATGAAGCTGTCCTGATGTGGCACTGAGCTTGGCAATTTGATTCAAATTAGAATCCAAGGGACCAAGGGCTTGTGAAAAGGCTTTTAGACTACTTTTGGAGGTAAGTATGATACAGTGTTTTTCTTGTCATAGAAATAGAAAACAGTTTTAACTGCAGTTGCCAAGTGCAGCCTATTACATTTGAGATCTAAAGATGCAATAAAAAAAAGCTTTAAATAAATAATCTTTTGTCCAATCAACTTGAAAAATTATAAGAAATGAAAGAGCCACTATTTGGCAGAGTAACTATATGCCAGCATTGTGAGGTGTGTCTCTTCTGGAGATCCATCAGCACCCATTCTAATGTGCTATAGGCCCTTTCATTCATGGCTCGAGTGCACTTTAGGCCATGCTAGGATACACCACTGACTTCATCACATCAGCGAGCATCATGCGTGCACCCTAGGTCCGGGAGAGACTTTGCCAGTGTGGACCCTTGGAAGAGACAGCTTTGAATCAGCAGATTGCTGATAATGGTGTTCTGAGCACACTGTAGAAGGCACATACAGCATAATGAAAGGAGAATAACTCCAGAAAGTGTGTTTGCCCTACTTCTTTGGTGAGTTTTTCCTATGTAAACAGCTGGACATGCTTAATGAACTATTGAAATGTGTTACAAAACATTAAAATTATTACTGATACAGATATAGTTCTTGTAAAATTTGGACCACATCCCCTGACAAAGTTTATCAGGAGCAAGAGAAACGCTGAGGAAATACGAATTGTGTGGTGTTGAAGCTGATGAAGTTTTGAAAACAGAATACAATATAAAAAATAACAGATTTTGAAATCTCAAGTTGCTGTGGGAGTCAGTATCTACCTTTGCATTTCAAACGATATTTAACCCATGAGACATATCTTCTGCTATTCCTGTTTGTAATGATAAAAATGCAAGTACTACCCAATACAGAAACTAGACAGATGATGAAATAGCAGCCAGCCCAGAGGCATGGAGGGCTGAGGCGCCACGCACTTTACCTCCCGCCATGCTGGTGAGCCAGGTTCAGAGACGGACTTGGGCCGCTCGGAGGCTGGCCAGGAGAAGAAAGATTGAGTGTCCATGAGATGGCTCTCCTCCTTTGGGGAGGGGGGTTTGTGGAGCATGCTGATCGATTGCTACCCAGTGACAGCTGGGCAGCAGCAAATATGAAGCCACCAGGAGAGGGAAGAGACCCCACATTCAGGGTGCTGGGGGTGTCTCAGCAGAGGCTGGGCTCACACATTGCACCCATTGCATGTCTGTGGGCCCAGGGTGAAAATTGGTGAGAAAAACCCTGGCTGCAGGATGAGGAATGACCCCTCACAGGCCCCACACTGGCAACCGAGCATCCCCTATGATGATATGGCAGAAGACAACAGGGGAAAAATAAGTCCTGGGGAAATGGGGAGACAGGGCTGGGGGGGGGTGTCAATAGGAAGGTGGCAGCCAGGGTGAACATGCAATAAAATGTATATGGGAATATAAAAAAAAAAAGAAGATGAAATAATACTTACCTTCCTCTTCTTTGAAAGTAATACTTGGCTCTGTTAATTTTTTCTTTGTGTCTGGGGTTATTGTTTCCAGCACATGTCCTTCATTATCAGTGACATACATAGCCATGCTTAGCTCTCCCATCGCTTGGGTAGCAATCAGCTAGCAAAAAACAAAGTAAATGATTCACAGTTGGGCAATGCACATGTTTGCTGTAACTATTATACTCTTGATTTTGCTGTGGCAAAACAGCAGTGGATTCATCAAACCACAAACTTTGAATATTGCTTCAGGTAAATCATATTGACATTCATGCATATACCATGGCCTTGTTTACTGAATGTCTGCCATGCATCAACCATCTTGTGTAAAACGATTAACTAAGCAGAATGTCTGGAGCTTGTTCTCAAGGTTGTTTCTCCCATTCATTTAGCATGTGGTGCCCAATGTAGAAATGATCTTGAATTGTCCTTCTCGTGTTAATCTGTTTGTAAAATCTAATTAAAACCATTTGTTGCTTAGTAGTGTATGAGTGTCAGTTTCAATGTGCAGCATATTTCATGTAATTTTTTTAATATAAGAGCGATTCTACAGTACCATTTAATTATATAATTAAAATCAGCAGGAGTAGCATCAACTGACAAAGCAATCAGGCTGCTTTTCATCAAAACTATATGATTCTGGTTCTCTATTCAATGTTCATGCAAGATGATAGATCAGTGGGGCTGGGAACTGAACTCCTGTTCGTACGATATCTGAAAGCTGGGTACTATACAATGTGCAGCACAGGTCCCCCATGTTGGTGGACCAGTGACTGCCACACTGATCTAGAGACTCTACCATTTATTCATAGAAACATCAAAACAAAAAACACTTTGACATGCAGAAATAACTGAAGTCTGGCGAGTCTTCTGTGTTCCTGCCTAGCTTCTGCCAGACCTTAACTTTCTTTTTTTGGCAGATTACCAGCCATGCAGAGATTTTTTGAATGTACACTGCTTTTCTTGTCATTGGGTTGACTACTATTTACTGGACATTGACTGTAGAAGATCACTAAATTAATTTATAGTTTGGACTTCAGAATCGTAGCAACTTAATTGGTCTAAACACATGACCTGACCATTGATTAATTCTGCTACACACAGTTTATAACAGTGGTTCTTGGATGATGTCAACATTGCAATGGACTCCAGGCAGTGTACCAGAGCCATCTTTGTTGACTTCTCCAAGGCTTTTGACATGGTTGACCATCACGTTTTGTTGAAAAAAAACTCATTGAGGTGGGGATAGGTAAGAGAGCTGTTAAATGGTTCACTTCCTATCTTACAGATCAGTGTACGGCTTCCTCTCGAATATTTCTGTACTTACGTCAGACTCCTTGGAGTTAGTTATAATTAGTACGGGGTGTAGGTAGTGGATATATCCTACATTAAACACCGTGTTACATTGCATTTTTCATGTAGTCTGGACCATCACTGTTTGTGGTCACTCTATTGTGCACATCGCCGATGCGGTTTTTTGGTGATGTGCACTCGCTCATCTGACAGTTGCTATTGTGTGGTCACTACTATGACACGGAACCCTGCAGTATAGATCACAGTGGCTAATTTCAGCACTTCAGTTGCTCAACATTCAAACCAGGATGCATTCATAGCCAAGCAGGAGAACAAATGCACATTGAAAAAAACTGTATTTTTTTTCCTACAGTGGCTAGTTTTTCCATACACTATAAAATACAATGCCTGATTAACGGTGGTCAACCACGGACATAATCACCTCTCTCAGTTGTCCTGGCAACTGCTTGAAACATAGAAACATAGAAGTTGATGGCAGATAAGGACTGCAAGGCCCATCCAGTCTGCCCATTTTCTCTACCTTATGAATGTGCCATTGGCCTGTACTCTGTCAATGGCCTATCTATCTACTCATCTGTATTGCTCCCTTATGCTTATCCCATACCTGTTTGAAGCCCTGCACTGTATTCATATCCACCACTTCCTGATGTAGGCCATCCCATGCATCCATGACCCTTTCTGTGAAAAAGAACTTCCTCACATTACTCCTTAATCGACCTCCCTCTAATCTCATGCTGTGTCCTCTTGTCCTGCTATTTTTCTTATATTGAAACATGTTAGACTCTTTCACCTTATTAATGCCCTCAAGATGTTTGAATGTTTCGATCATATCACCTCTCTCCCTCCTTTGCTCTAGGGTATACATATTGAGCTCTGTTAATCTGTCCTCATATGTTTTCTGATGCAGTCCCTGCACCATTTTGGTTGCCCTTCTCTGGACTGCCTCCATTTTGTTAATGTCCTTGTGCAGGTGTGGCCTCCAGTACTGCATGCAGTACTCCAGATGGGGCCTAAGCAGTGTCTTGTAAAGAGGGATTATTACCTCCCTCTTCCGACTTGTGATACCCCTACTAATACACCCCAACATCCCTCTAGCCTTATCTACTGCTTTAGTGGTCTGCTTGGATGATTTCAGGTCATCTGTAATGATGATGCCCAAGTCTCTTTCTTCCCTTGTGATTGCCAGCAACTCCCCTCCCAACCTATAGGTGGCTTCAGGGTTTCCCTTTCCTATGTGCATGATCTTGTATTTCATTGCATTAAACCCCAATTGCCACTCTTCTCACCATTTAGCCAGTTTATCTAGATCTCTTCTCATTCTGCCCACCCCATCTGGATCATCTAATCTGTTGCAGATCTTGGTGTCATCTGCAAACAGACAAACCTTACCATCTAGTCCATCTGCAATTTCACTGATAAAGATATTGAAGAGGACTGGCCCCAGGACTAATCCCTGAGGTACCCCACTTGTGACTTGCATCTCTTCTGACTGTATACCATTTACCACCACTCTCTGTTTTCTGCCTGCCAACCAGTTTACCACCCAGTTGACCAACTTCTGGCACACCCCAAGCCTACCCAGCTTATTAATCAATCTTCTGTGTGGAACAGTATCAAACCTTTGCTGAAATCAAGGTAGGCAACATCAACTGCACCCCCTTGGTCCACCTCTCTGGTTACCCAGTTCAAGAAATCTATGAGATTAGTTTGACAGGAACTTCCTGTTGTAAATCCATGCTGTCTTGGATCCTGTGCTCCTATGGATTCCAAGTGTTGCACTACCCTTTCCTTAAGGAGTGCCTCCATAATCTTGCCCACTACTGAGGTAAGACTGACTGGTCTGTAGTTCCCTGCCTCCTTCTTGCTGCCACTTTTGTGGAGTGGGATCACATTAGTCCTTCTCCAGTCTTCTGGGACCTCTCCTGTGCTCAGAGACTCACTAAACAGTTCTGATAATGGCTCTGCTAGTTCCACCCTTACCTCCTTTAGTGCCCTGGGATGCATGCCTTGTCCCCCCTGAACATAGCGAGCTCTTGTAGGATCCTTTCTTTTATGAAGGGACTTGTGCACACCTCCCTCCCCCCTTGTGGTGATTACATCATGGTTAACAACTGATACTCAGGCATTATCCTCTATGTTATCTCCAGTTTATAAACACAAATGAATAGCAAATGAGCCTTAATAAGGTGTAGCTCTGCCTACATCCTTACTGTCATAACTAGACTCCTTGTATAAAGGACTGTATGTGCAGACTGACTCCTATAGGAGTGCATACAGAAAATTCCTGGCTCAGATACACTTTTTTTTACTTTGTTCCCCTTGGGCTTTTGGCTTTTATGAGGAAAAAATATAGAATATCAATTTTAACCCTCAGGCTGTCGACAGAATTAGAACGTATAGGAATTTTGGACTGACATATCAGTCCATGGCACCAGGAGTAGTTTCTTTTATAAGCAGAAATCAAATTAATTTAGTTGGTTAAAAAGCAGTTATTACTCCTATCCACAAAAAAGGAAGTAAATCAATTGCTGGAAATGATAGGCCAATAAGTCTGACATCACTACTAAGTAAACCAATAGAAAAACTATTCTAATCAGAATTTGCCAGTGAGGTCATGGCTAGAGGTAAACAGGACATTACACTGCATGGTTTCACCCCAGGGATGTCATGCACTACTAATCTGATATCATTCTATGATAAGGTTAGTACAAGTCTGGACAATGACACTCCAGTGGATGCAAACTTCTTGGATTTTAGGAAGGCTTTAGACACCATGCCACATGTCGAACTAGTGGATAAGTTGAAAAATATGGAGTTCAATCTAAATTTGGTGACATGGGTTGAGTCTTGGTTGACCAATAAAACCCAGCAGGTAAGGATTAGTGGCCACCTTTCTGAAGAGAGATTAGTCAGTAGTGGCATTCCATAGGGATCTGGTCTCGGTCCAACTTTGTTTGGACTATACACAGGCGACATGCACCATAACTTAAAAATAGTATACTAAAATTTGCAAATGATACTAGAATCAGTGGTGACGAGGGATTTCTTTACTGCCTATTATTTCTAAGGTCTTTAAGAGTTTGGTAGCCACTGAGTTAAAAAAATATTTTTGAGGAAAACAAGATTATAAATCCCTATCAATCAGGGTTTCGATCTCTCCATAGTATACAAACAGCTTTGACAAGAGTGGTGGGTGATATTCAGTGTAGTCTGGACAGGAGAATGTCGGTGGGAGCAATATTTGTAGACCTATCTAAGGCGTTTGATACTTTGCACCACAAAATTCTCCTGTCCAGACGCAATTATATTGGGGTGCAGGAAAATGAGTTGACTTGGTTTAAATCATATTTGTCAGACAGGAAACAATTAGCAGAAGTTGGTCACTTTAGATCAGAACAAATTAAAACGGGGTGTTCCCCAAGGGTCAATATTGGGCCTTCTGCTTTTCAACATCTATATTAACAATTTCGAATTTATTGATCAAGGAGTACAGTATATATATATGCAGATGATACAGTTATATGTGTTGAAGGGAAGGACACAGAAATTATTCAAATTAAACTTCAATCAGCGTTCAATGATTTGCAGGTTTTTCTTTTGGAACACAAACTATGTTTAAACATAAAAATGACAAATTTGATTTTATTTACAAGAATTATAAATGTGTTAAGTAGTTTTGAAATAAAATCTCTCAGTGGTACCACTATTCAGCAAGTTGACAGGTACAAATATTTTGGGTTAATGTTAGATGAAAAATTAAATTGGAGACCCCATATTGAGACGTTGATAAAACATTTGGGTAATAGATTATGCTCATTATATAAATTTAGGCGACATCTATCACAAGAGATAAGATTAAGGGTGGTCAATTCTATGTTACTCACAGTTTTGGATTATGGGGATATTTTTATGTAGGGGCAACAAGGGGTACTCTTGTTGGTTTAGATGTTATTCACAATAGGATGGTGCCATTTATACTTGATTTACCTAGAGAAACTTATCACTGTTTGCTTTATAGATCAATACAGTGGTTTAAATTAAATGATATGAGAGATTGGCACCTTCTTAATTTCATGCATAAAGTACACAGACAAAAATTGCCACAGGACCTATTAGATTTATTTTCTATTAGGGAAATAAGAACTAATTTGTGAGCAGCATCTGGTTTGGAATATGTTGTTCCCAGATGTAATTAAAAAATGGGGCAATTTGCTGCTTGGTATGGGGGCCCTTAGTGTGGAATTTGTTACCTGTCACCTTGTGCCCAATGAATCTGCCAATTAAGCTGGGTAGTATTAAATAATGGAATAAAACTAAGTTGGATGCCTTATCTGTTTGCTGTATTGGAAGCTCTATATGAAAGCTAATTTTAATATTGTTATCCATATATATATAATATGTCTTAAATTGGAGGTTATGTGTATGTATGGATGTCTATGCCCTTATTAAGATGAAGCCTGTTGTAGAAGTGCTGAATGTGTTTGTGATTGTTACATTTTATATAATTGGAATGTTACACTTTCTTGTATGAAATACGTACGTGCAATTATCTATTGTAATAATGGACCTCCTTTGACATGAGCTTTTGCTCAATGGAGTTGTAACATCTATCCAACTTCATGTATGATGAATAAAATTTTATACTACATACTACTACTACTGAAGATAAATATCAGTCTCTAGTAAATAATCTGAAGCACGTCAAATGAGCTACTAATAAGATACAGTAGAACACCAAGAAATGTACTGTGCTTCACCTTCAAAGGAATAATCCAATGAAACCTTACAAGCTAAATAATACTATTAAGACTGGTACAGAATGATTGTGACCTAGGGATTATAATAAATGACACTCTGCCCCCCGTACCATTGTAGAAAAATTAGTCAAGACAGCACAGGCTAATAGGCACCATGAAAAAAGCCTTTGTATCCAGAAATGAACAATATATAATCTCTCTGTACAGAACAAATGTGAGACCTTACCTGAACAATGGGTCCCCTTTTTGGTCCCCTCACCTGAGAAGGGATATTGATCTACTGGAGAATGTTCAGAGAAGGGTAACCAAAATAATCCCAAGATTAAAGAACAAAACATACATGGAAAGACTGAGGGAACTTAACTTGTTTAGTATGGAGGAGAGAAGGCTCAGGGACCACATTTTGTTATTATTTAAAATATAGGGTAATTCAAATCTTACATCCCAATGCAACATAGTATTTAAAGACAGAATGGCAAATCTTAGATTGCATACTAAACAGCTAAAAATACCTAGGGCAACAACAACCAACATTACAACTTCTTTACTGTTCGGGCACCAAAAATGTGAAACACATTACTAGAAGACCTAGTAGACATTATATCATTTAACTTAGATAGCTATGTTCACTGTAACAAGCAGGGTATGTTACGTCCACTTGGAGTGGGAGACAATCTCAATGATCTACACAGGACTACTTCTGTCTTAATCACAAAGTAAACCGAATACCTGGGAACAACAAAACTACAGGCAACTAAAACTTTTTTTCCATTTAATAAGTGCAGTAACCCACTCCAGGGTGTGGGTTTGTTGAGAACTGATGCACTTGCATGTGCATTGAAAGTGACTTGGCAATTTGCCTCTTGCCTTCCAGTGACCCATGATATGCATTAATTGTCTAGAAATGGGTTATAGTGTATGGGAGAAGGCTATTATTAGGGCAATAATTTTATCACGGTGTGCACGATCTTCACGGATACCATGAAAAAGTTTACTTGCCGTGAAAACATCAGTGTTCACTATGCAATGCTGAATTATGTCATTTTATTGTGCTGCTATATTAAAATCCCTTTTTTTACATTTTTACTGCTCTCTCTTAGTGAATATATGGCTTTCATCACTAAAATAGTTGTATTTAGTGTCAATGAGGTTTAATCAGGTTTAATTAGCAGCTCATCTGACAACTAGTTTCGTTCACAATCGTGATCAGATTTGCACGAGTAACACTTTGTAATCAATGAATCAATGTCCTAATTCATTAGATCAATTAACAAACAGTTTAAACATTTTAAAAGGCGTTTGGAAACTCTCAGTTCATTCATACAAGTTACTTTTCTCCTCCAGCTAAGACAGAAAGAATGTCTGTTAAAACTAATGGGTCGCCCGCTGCGAAAACCGGTAATGTTTATGCTCAGCAACGGTGTCGGCAATACAAATTGGGAACTTTCCATGTATCGGGTGATGTTTTATTTTGCACAGTTTGTAATGTGGTGGTAGATCATAAAAGAAAGACTATCTGCGATCGTCATCTAGACGCAGCTTCACATTTAGCCAAGAAGAAAAAAATTGAGTCCTCCTGTTCCTCTGCCAAAGAAAAGCAAGTTACAGTTACCGAGCTGTTCTCTATTAAATCTGTACAACAGGAGAGTGAAAAAATTGCTCTCTTTAACTTGGTAGAAACCTTTACTGCTGCAAACATCCCCCTACATGTGTTGGACAACCCCACACTTCACTCGTTCCTAGAAGAGAACCTTAAATCCATCGGTGTACTTCAAACATCACAGTGGCTGAGAAGCGAGTATCTGCCTAAGGTATTTAACTACCACTTGAGAGAAGTAAAAAACAAAATACAGAATGCTTTTTCTGTCTGGCTTGTCTGTGTCGAGACAACTGATGTCCAGGACAGAGATATTTTAAATATAGTTGCTGTACCATCCATACATAGCATTCATGCGAGTGAAATAAAAAACTGTGCTGGAGCCGATGCTGCTAGACTGTGTCATTTTAGAAGCAACAAATTTTAAGACAGTGTCACAAGCAGTGCTTACATGTTTACAAGACTTAGGCATGCAATACACAAAGGTTTCTTAATTCGTTACTGACAATGCTATTTATATGAATAAGTGTTGGAGACAAAGTTTACAGCATGTATTGCTAAACGCTGTTCATGTAACTTGCTCTGCTCATTTACTAAACCTTTTGGGTGACATATGGAGGAGAAACTATCCTGGTGTAAATGAGATCGTAGTAGCAATTAAAAAATCATTCACCGCATGCCCAGCCCGAAAAGCGCGGTTTAAGCAATTTCTCAGTGGTAGTGGACTATCCACAACGCTGCCTCCTACTCCCATAATTACTAGATGGAACACTTGGTTTTACACAGTGTTATACCACCATGAACATCTTGAACAGTACATAGAGTTTTTTAAAACGGAGAGCGCTGCCTGTGACGAAGTTATTAAATGGGCCACCACGGACTCAATTGCGGATGACCTGAGGCATGTGGATTGTAATGCTCCCCCCGCCCAAATGCTGGAGAAATATAACGGAGATGAGATAAAGGCCCACCTTGTTTTTGATGATCTCACAGATTTTGCTTCTTTTTTGCAGCTAAAATCTGAAGACACCAAGCACCCAGCCACTAAAAGAGCCCTGTCAGAGCGCTTTCATAAAATTACAGATTACATGACAGGACAGGGGAGATTTAACCAGTTGGCATTGCAGTTCTTTCAAGCTTCAACAGTTTTCAACCCAGTGAGGCTGGCTACTTTGGCAATACCAGAGGAGGAGATCTGCAGTGGTATTCCTGCATTTGAGAAGAACATCAGAGCATGATCCGAACTTAGAATTTACATTGCCGAAATTCAAGCACAGAAACTGAAAATGAATGACCGCACTGTTGTGCAGTTCTGGGGTGACTGTCAAGAACGTTTCCCATTCCTTGCAACAATTGCACTTAGCTGTCTTAGTGTTCCAGTACATAGTGCTAGTGTAGAGCGATCTTTTTCTAAGTATACAGCACTGCTAAGCAACAACTGACGCTGCATCAAGCCTGAGAATTTGAAAGTATACTCAATGTTGCAACAAAATCAGTTTAAGTAGACTGCACAGTATGAAATAGCATTGTATCTAGCCAATATTTATTGAAATTGTGATTGTGTTTGAGATTCATTTTATGTTTTTTCATATTTTTCAAATGATTTATGTATTAAACTGCATTTTAAGTATAATCTTCACGTTTTCTCTTGGTCATGTGCATTTCCGTGAAATCACCCTTTTTTAATCATTTTGTTGCCGTGAAAAATGGCAAAATGTCCCATGAAATAATTACTGCCCTAGCTATTATTAACTGAATTCGAGCATTTCCCAGCATTGTTGTACTATTGGTGTAACATCAAGAGGTTGTTGTACCCTCTTGAATATGTCACGATGATGGTACAACAATATTGAATGTCAGCTCACGCTGCTGCTTCTGCCTTAGATTGCCGCGCTGCTGTTTAAACATCTTTCAAAATTTTTTAAATGGTTTCCGATTACCAGTGAACCTGGGGCACAGCACCAGGCAAGGAAGACATTCAATTAAATTCATCTCACTTTATTTACCAGGTAAGATAACTGGGTCAAGGCCCTTTTTCAGTATCGACCTGGTGCTTCAAATAAAGAAGCAAAATAAATACAATAATACAAACATACACGACAATACATTAAATACTTGGACAGTAAACACAATAATACATTGACATAACTAAGTACAATTACATACAGCAAGTGATTGCAAATAGCAGTACAAAACTTTTTTTAAACGTTCTTGCTTAACAGCAGTAACACAATTATCCGGTAATGTATTCCATTGAGTCAGACATTGAAATGAAAAGGAATTACACAATGGACTCCGGAATAGAAGAGTAGATGCATTTTGATTTCATTGTTTTAAAAAAAAGAATGTGTCTGTGTCAGTGTGCGGCAGAGCGGGGCTTGATCATGGGGGATGGGGAATATTTAAAACAGCCACGTAATCCCAAGAAGTGCTCCATTGTTGTTCAGCGTTGCCCATACAGTATAAAAGACAATTGATGAACAACAGTTAACAATAATGCTGAGTTCACTTCTTGAGTCTGTATGACAACCATAAGCCTCTCGAGCTTCGCTCTCAAGGTTTACTTGGTTGTCATGACAACCTCCCAAAGTGAACACAGCGCTGTTGTTCACTGTTGCCCATTCATTATCCACTATATTGCTTATTGAACCCATGTGTGATCTAAGCTAGAATGCAATGCTAGATCTATGGGTGTGGCAGGTCAGGGCATCATCCAGCATGCCATCAGTTCCATAAAAATATATGAAGATTATTCAAAGTAAGAGCGAGAGTAAAAATGGAAATGTGAAAGATCACTCACTCACTCACTCTCTCTCTGTCTCTCTTTTTGGGTAAATAATTAATGTTTCATACATATTGTTATAGATTAATATTCACAAATTACTTCACTCAGTCTATGGAACCCTCAACAACAGACAATAATATTATATATCTTCAGCAGAAAATTACTGAAAATATTCTTGATGCAGTAAACAGAATTGTTGGATTAAGACTGACTTCTTCCCCCTGTTGGTATTAATTGCAGCCATTAAAGAATTAGGTACTAGTCTTTATTGAGCTGACTCCTATTTTCAATAACTAGGAGTCTAACGTACAATAAACAGTATATCTAGTTTTATGTTTGTGTGCCTTGCAGCCTGTTACTGTCTGAAAACAGAAAAACAAATTTAGTAAAATGTTCCATTTTAAAGTGATTTTTGTCCCTTTCAGTAAACTGACAATATAATACTTAGACACAATTCAACACACAGTACATTTTATAGATTTTCTGTATTTCTGTTCCTTTAACCCTTAGACTGCCGACAGAATTAGAATGTATAGGAATTCTGGACTGATATATCAGCCTGTGGCACAGCAAGGGTTAATTTTCATTACAAAGTTTATTTACAGGGAAACAGGATAATTTCCCTTACAGCTGAACTGCTTATTCTGTATTTTTTCTTTCAATCTAATCTCCCCCTGGCGCCTGCCATGTAACCAGGGATACACCGTTATCAGGAATATACTGTGCTGAGGCTTCAAGAACCATCATGAAATCAGCAGGAGTTTTGTGCCTGTATTTTGTTGTAATTATTCTCATGCTGCTTGTAAACCTACTCTTATAATCTCCTGGGTCGCACCTGAAAATAGGCATTCCTCGTCTAGCGTGCTAACCCGGTAAACAAAAGCTAATAAATTAATTTTCTCCCCTTACCTCCTCCCTTCTCCCCCTGGTGTTAACAAAGCCATCATAGTCTTGTACTTCTAGTAAATCTCTGCAGGAAGAGTAGCTCCCTGGACCACCTGAAAAGGTTTTCTAGTGCACCAGAACTCACTGGCAGTGCTTCCTGGCCGAGGCACATTGCCTTTTGGCAGTTGCCTACAGCCCAGCTTGCCCTGTGTGTTGTGAGTGACATCCACTCCTGAACACCATTTGTCTGCATGGCGGTGTGATGCCCTGCCACTGGACCATTGGGGTTGCCTTTGCTTGTGTTGTTTCATTCTTCAGTGTAGTCATAGTCATCTGTTTTGATTTTCCAGAGTACAGTAACAAATTATGATGTCACAAACTCAGGATTATCACTTCAAGGATTAAGAAGCAGAAACAGATGAACTGTAAGGGCAGGGATCCTGTTTCTATGCATTTTAACAGCAGAAGCCCACACTCACAATACCTTAAATAAAAGGTACTTATAAGCCTTTAGATATGTTTATCAGAACTACTTTTATTTTAATAAATATTAAATACTAGCAGCAATACATAGTGGTAATAAAAAATTACTCAAGCGACTTCTGGTGACGTCATGCCCGCAGCTGCAGCCTGAGAACTCAGCTCCGTCTCCCCCAGAGCATAAACTATTAATTTAACAACTAAATTAAGGAAACTACTGGGCTAATCAGACAGAATACACTGCAAGGATGCCCTGACGAAAGCTGTAGAATCAGAAGCAGCCACCAGATCCCTTCGATCCAGAGGGATTGCACTCCGACAGCGACAGCTCACAAATGTCAGGCCACGGCGACCTCCCGGCGGCCGACAACACTAACGCCACCAGCCTAGCCAGACAGATGGACATCATCCTTAGAGAAATAAGGGACTTTTGAAGAGAAATGCAGTCCACTTTTGCAACTCTCAGAACGGACATGGAAAGGTGGAAAGGAGGATAGACGGCCCTGAAGAACAGGCCGTGGCCACCGACTCCAGGGTAGACCATGCCGAGCGTGCAATCTTCCAGCTGCACCAGGAGGTGCAGGCCCTACAAGAATGGGCAGAAGATGTGGAGGCACGCAGCAGGAGAAATAATTTGAGGATATTGGGTTTCCCCGAAGGAACTGAAGGAAACAACCCGGTCATCTTCTTGCAGCAATATTTCAGAACTCAGACCTGCCTGAGGACTGCACCCTCAAAATGGATCGTGTCCATCGCACACTGGGGCCCCAAATGCCCAATCACCTGTGTGCAAACCTAGCATGCTTTCTGAGATATCAGGAGAAGAAGATGGTGCTGCATAAATCTTGGCAGAAGGGGAACCTAGTCTACCAGCACAACAGAGTTTTCATCGACAATGACTACCCCATAACCATAGCGATGAAGCGCAGGGCCTATGCTCCTATCTTAAGGAAACTGAAGGAGGCCGGGATAAAGTTCCAAATGCTGTATCCCTCGAAACTGGTGGTTTATTTTGTGGAAGGCCCCAAAAGTTTTGAAAATGCTGACGAGGCTGCCCAGGAACTTCTCAAAATGGGTATTGAGGTTCCGACATGTCATAAAACCCCTAGTTCAACACTGGCTTCCAAATTAGCACAGAAGGCCTGGAAAAGAGTAATGCTGCGGGAACAACATCACAGAGAGGGAGAGTCAGCAATTCAGCAAATAGTGACCAGTCTAAGAAGACAAGCAACGGCTGAAATGGAGAATGAATCTTCCAGACAGACTGACAAATGAAGGGACTGTGGACTATTTATGTAAGTACCTAGTCAGCAGGTAAACTGGTCTTGCTCTTCCCATTTCTACGTAGACTCCCCTAGCTGACCCCTGTGCACTTACCCCCTGCCCCCCTGAGTATCTCTCCTCTGATGCGACTGCTCTAAAGCAGTTACTTCTGGGGCTGTCACTGCCTGGGGGTTCCTGCATCTCTGGACTCCTTGCTGAAGACCTAATGGAAGGATGGGGGGGCCCTCGGTTGCTGGCTTCCTCCTGAGTGAACCCACATGTAGGAGGAGAAAGAAAGGGTTAGAGGAATGGGGGGGATGTGCAGGTCACGGGGATGGAAGAGACATGGCTGGCTAGTCCTCTGACTTTCATTTGGCTTAAGAGCACACGAGAATCTGCTGAACTGACAGGTCGGTGGCACCTTATCAACTAGAGAGATGCTAGTGGGGGCATCTTACGTTAAAATAATTCAGGGGTGGGATATTGCTAAGAGGCAAGGCTGAGGGGATAGTGCTGTCCGCTCGCACCCACTTTCAATTCTCATGATGGGCAGGAGAGGCTACGGCCGAAGGTGCAGCCCTCCCCCTCCTCATAAGCTCTCCCAATGCTGTAAGGGGGAGATGAGAAGGGTGATTGGCGGGCTCTATTTTGATTTGGATTCCTGAGGTAGACGAATACGCCCCTCCCCCTGAAATTTTCATAGATCCCCCAGGATGTATCTAAAGGTCAGCCCCAAACTGCTGAAAAAATAGCGTAGTCAGTTGTGACACACTTATTATGAATAATGTATATTTGCTACCCTGGGGGAGGATAGAAACATAGAATTTGACGGCAGATAAGGACCGCTTGGCCCACCTAGTCTGCCCATTTTCCTATCTAACAGATAAGCTGCAGATCCTAGTTAACCAACAGCTTACTTCCTCCTACCCCCCACTAGAACTGCCTTATGTCTGTCCCATGCATTCTTGAATTCTTCCACTGTTCTTGACTCCATGACCTCCTCAGGGAGGCTGTTCCATGCATCCACAACCCTCTCTGTGAAAAAATACTTCCTCACATTACCTCTGAACCATCCCCTCTATCTTCAAATTGTGCCCCTTGTTCTTGCACATCTCTTTTTCTGAAAGATGCTACCGTCTTGGACTTTGTTGATTCCCTTGAGGTACTTGAAAGTTTCTATCATGTCCCCTCTCTCCCTTCTTTCCTAAAGGGTATACATATTAAGCTCCTTTAGTCTTTCTTCATATGTCTTCTGGTGCAGACCCTGCACCATTTTGGTTGCCCTCCTCTGGACAGCCTCCACTCTGTCTATGTCTTTGGAGATGGGGTCTCACAGAACTGCACATAATACTCAGATGGGGTCTCACCAACTGTCTGTACAGAGGATAACAACTTCCTGTTTTCTACTATTGATGACTCTTCCTATGCATCCCAGTATCCCCAGCCTTCCTTACTGCCTTCTCACATTGCTTACCCACCTTTAGGTCATCTGATATAATTACCCCAGGTCCCTTTCCATTTTTACTGTTGTCAGTATCTCACCCCCATTGTGTACACTTTCCCTGGGTTTTTGTTTCCCACGTGCACTACCTTGCACTTCTTTGCATTGAATCTGAGCTGCCATACATTTGACCATTCCTCCAACCTTGCCAAGTCCCTTCTCATCCTTTCCACTCCATCTTGTGTATCAATCCTGTTGCAGATCTTTGTGTCATCTGCAAAGAGACATACTTTTCCTTCCAGTTCATCTGCAATGTCACTTATAAAGACATTAAAAAGGACCAGTCCAAGTATTGAACCCTGCGGTACCCCGCTAGTAACCCTCCTTTCTTCACTGTGTACTTCATTTACTACTACCCTTTGCGTCCTGTTGTCTAGCCATTTTTTATCCAGGCTACCTTGGGACCCACTCCAAGGCTGGCTAACTGTGTATTAATCTTTTGTGTGGGACTGTATTAAATGCCTTACTAAAATCTAGGTAGGCCATGTCCACAGCCCTCCCTGGTCTACTACTTTGGTCACCCAGTCAAAGAAATCTATTAGATTTGTCTGACATTACCTTCCATTGTGAATCCATGCTGCCTTGGGTCCTGTGCCCCACTGACCTCTAGGTACTCAACAATTATTTCCTTCAGAAGTGATTCGATCTTTTTCCCTACCACTGAGGTCAAACTAACTGGTCTGTAGTTTCCTGCCTCTGTCCTGCTCCCACTTTTGTGAAGAGGAATCACATCTGCCCTCCTCCAGTCCTCGGGTACCACCCCATCCTCCCATGATTTGTTAAACAGAGTAGTCAGCAGTGTCACTAGTTCTACCCTTAGTTCTTTTAGAATTCTTGGGTGAATCCCATCAGGCCCCATTGCTTTGTCCACCTTCAATTTTATTAGTTCCTTCAGAACCATTTCTTCTGTAAATGGACTGGTATTGACCCCCGTCTTCAGAGAAAACATGATACACCCCCCCCTTCTTCCCCTGTTCCCTGGGACGTATAACGTCTGGTCCTCCGGAAGGTGCGACCAAGCCATACGTGGCAAGCTAGGGGGCTCTGGCGCGTTTGGCTCTCAGGCCCCATGGAAGCCATTCACTGTTTGGCAAGGCCAACCTAGTTGGCTGGCCCTTGCCCTTTGTTAGTTTATCTGTTAATGTTAATGTTTGTTATAATCCTTAGGTTTTTTGGAACCTTGAAATCCGAGGGTGACTTGTCTCCCTCATTCCCCATAGGCAATCATCCACTTACATAGCAGGAACCGGATACTGTAGAGTCATAGGATCAAGAGTTAGTAGAAGGGCTAAGTTAAAACCTCTAACAAATAAAAGAGGCACAAATGGCTGATAAAACATTACAGATATTTTCACTAAACGTGAATGGGCAAGGGACCCCAGTTAGATGCTCCAGAATGCTTTCTCTGTTTAAAAAAAGTCAAGCTGAGATAATCTATGTACAAGAAACGCATATGAATGTCAATGAGCATAAAAAATTAGTTGGAAGGGGATTCACTCAGGTTTTCTCATCCTCATATACTGTAGGTAGGAGGAAGAAGGTCGCCATACTGGTCTCGGGTCACTCCCCCTTTCGAGCCACACAGGAGTGGACAGACGCTGAGGGCCACCTAGTGATTGTCCAAAGGTTATTGCAGGATAACGAGGTAACCCTGGCCAATGCCTACTTCCTCCTGGGGTCAAGCACACAGACATTAAGATTCCTCCTAAGGAAGGTACTGGAAATGACAAAAGGGACTCTGATTTTAGCAGGGGACTTCAATATTGCACCAAGCCCAAACTGGAATCCACGAGGGTCACTAGGAGCAGACAACCTGCACCACACAAGTTTTTTAAATGGTTTATTCAAGAGGTGGGCTGGCTCAATGTATGGCGTACCCTCCATCCGAGAGACAGAAGATATTCATTCTACTCTGCTGTACATGGAACATATACAAGGATAGATCATTGTTATACACAAAAAGAAAGCCTAGGGCTACTTAGGGAGGCCACCATTGGGAACATTGCCCATACAGACCATGCCTCTGTGATCACGAAGTGGGGACTGGGACTTGAGAGGCTTGACTCCTTGTGGAGACTCAACCCAATACACCTTAAGAATGGATTATTCCAGGAGTTCCTGAAAGATAAGATAAGATACAGGAAATCCTAGAGGATACCCTGAACAGGAGACCCCTCCGGCGACCCACTGGGACACGCTGAAGGCGGTGTTCAGGGGTCTCCTAATACAACACGCTATCCTTCCTGCCAGGCAACGTAGGGAAAAACAATTCAATTTGGAGCAAGCCCTTGGGTTTCTCCAAGAGGCACACCAACAAGACGACCTGTTGGTGGCAGCACAGCTCAAACAGACCAAACAGGAACTGGATAAGCTGTGTCTGCAATGAACAGAGACAGCATTAGCATTCCTAAGGCAACAGTAAGGGGAGGTGGGCCCGAGAGCCTCACAACTGTTGGCCTCTGCCTCCGAAAGCAGAGATGGCTTGCCACCATAGCCTCCATTAAGGATCCGGAAACTAGCATCCAACACATAAAGTTAAAAAGTATCACACAAATATTTTGTGACTACTACATGAAACTATATACCCCTGACCACCCATCAGATACTAGTAAAACTGACAGTTTTCTCTCATCCCTGGACCTCCCTAAACTTGACAGGGACCAGCAGGTAGGGCTGACCTCTCCCATAACCCAGGCAGAACTGCGAGCAGCCATTTTCTGGCTAAAGACAATGAAGGCCCCAGGCCCTGATGGCTATGGTTCAGAGTTCTACAAGCGTACAGAACATCTGATCGGCCCCCTGTGGAAGCGGGTCTACAACAGAGTACTACAGGGCCAGGATGACCCCCCCTTCAAGCTGGCCATATGCAGTGATCTCAGTCATCCCCAAGCCGGACAAGGGCCCTCAACTTTGTACCTCCTACTGCCCCATATCAGTATTAAATGTAGATTATAAACTCCTCATGTCTATAATGGCTAGGAGATTAGATGGGGTTCTCCCCTCCCTGATTGACTTAGACCAGACCAGTTTTGTTAGCTCTAGATCCACAACAGATAATACCAGGACAGCCTTGTATTTGGTCCAGACAATGCACTCAGGTGGGGCCCCTTTGGTCCTTCTCAGCCTAGACACCGAGAAGGCATTTGACAGGGTCTCCTAGCCATTCCTGTTTGCTACCATGTCCAAGATGGGGTTCCCTGCCCCATTTGTTTCTTTGATTAGAGCTCTCTATGAAGTCACCTAAGGCATGTGTTAAGGTTTCTGGCCATCACTCAGCATATTTCTCCCTACACAAAGGCACCCGTCAAGGTTGCCCTCTGTCCCCCGGGGCTCTTCGCCCTTTCACCGAACCACTGGCCCAAGCCATTAGGCGCTCCCCACAAATTTCTGGAGTCCACTTGGGGAGAAGAGAGCATCGTATCACCCTATATGCAGATGTTGTCCTGCTTTTCCTCTCTGATCCCACACAATCAGTGCCAACCGTGTTCAAAATTCTAGGTGAATATGGACAATGCTCCGGATATAAATTAAACACCTCCAAAACAGACGCTTTGACATTTAACTTTGCTCCCTCACCACTATTTTGCAGACCTTTTCGATGGGATCTTGAAAAACTGAAATACCTGGGCATTTATTTGTCCCAGGATGCTGGGAAGGCTGTACAAAACAATTATGCCCCATTCTTTTCTCAACTTCAAGCAGATTTGGCCAGGTGGAGTGTCCTCCCACTTAACCTACTTCAGAGGGTTGAGGCAGTTAGGATGGTGCTCCTTCCCCGGGCACTTTATCTTTTTCAAAACGTGCCAATATATGTTCCAACCAAAACACTCCAAACATGGAATAAAGCTATACTGGGATTCATATGGGCAGGTAAACACCCCAGAATAAGGTCTTCAATCCTTTCACTCCCAAGGCGGATGGGGGGGCTTAGCCCTTCCGAACTTTAAACTATATAATTGGGCCTCACATATCTCCTTTATTGTTATGCGCTTTAGGCGATCCAGTCCCACCATATGGAGGGAGATTCAAGAGGGCCTATTCCCGTTTGGGGATCTGGTAAAGGCTACCCTACACTGGACACAATATTCCATTGCACCACTGTGCCCAGGTCCATGGATTGCACATCAGACCAAAACATGGAATGTGATCTGTAGGCAGCTCACCCTAATCCCCTATTTGATTTACCTATGTCCATTAACCCACCTGGAGCACTTCCCCCAGCTCGGATGTATCATACTTTTGGTCAGTGGGAGTGTCTCCATCTTACCTTTATATCACAACTGCTAAAAGGGAATGATTTTAACTCTTTCCAAGAGCTGAAGCAGACCTATGACCTCAGGCAGGAGGATTTTTTTAGATTCCTGCAATTGAGACATTTTTTTCTTTCCCTCGTGCTGGGAATATGTAGGCAAGAAGACATACCTCCATTAATATCTCTAATGCAGAATACCATTACTGCCCCTGAGATCCCACATATAATTTTTAACCTTTATAAAGCACTTACCGAAACCCTAAGTGTCAATGCATTGGGGATTCTGGAGAAGTGGAATCTGGAAATGGGAACGGAGATTTCCCCACAGCAGTGAGACGGTGGCTGCCTGCTGACATCTAAACTTATACACTCACATAGCTGGCGACTTTTTACGTGGCAAATAATAATTAGATTTTTTTGAACCCCTGCAATAACAGCTCACTATTCAAGGTCCAGAACATCTGAATGCTGGTGCCAATGCGGTGAACCCTTGGCGCACCATACCCATGTGTTCTGGTCTTGCCCCGCTATACAACCCTTTCTGAGTTCCCTTCAGGCGGAGTTAGTTGGCCTATTGGGAGGTCCAGTCACCTTATCAGCAGAAATGTTCATAATGCAAATTGTTCCATGAGAACTGAAAGATCTTCACACACGCTGCCTTCTAGGGATTACCCTCCTGGCAGCGAAGAAAGTCTTAACTAGACACTGGCTTTCTCCCCAGATCCCCACAATACCCGAATGGAGGAAAATGGTAACTAGTATTTATAAAGCGGAAAGTATTTCATTCTCTCTGAATGGTCATACTGAACTTGGGGCACTACGGTGGGCCAAGTGAATCTTGTACATAATGGCAAGAGACCCCAGCTTCGTACCCTAAAAGTTAAATCACATAACTTAAAAAAAAACACTGCCTGAACAGCTATGGGGGACAGAAGTGGCAGTGGAGAGGATTGTTATGAGAGAAGAGAGGGTGGATAACTCTGAATATAGTGAAGGGACTTAACTTATTATTATTCCATTATGTTATGAAATTGAACCCTATGTACTCTACATATGTATGATTTGTAGCTCTCTCAACCTGTATAGGCTAAACACTATGTATTAAGATGAACTTATGACTGCCTTCCCCTGTACCTTATGGAAAAATTGTTAATAAAAATCATATTAACAAAAAAAAGAAAAAAAAAATTACTCAAGCATTTTGAACGTCCCATGGGATTTGTCCCTCTCGAAAAAAACACACATGGACGTGCAAAATGGTAAGTACTTTTTTTTTTATTACCGCTGTGTATTGCTGCTAGTATTTAATATTTATTAAAATTAAAGTTTTTTTTTTATAAACACATTTAAAGGCTTCTGACTGCTTTTTGTATACGGTATTATGAGCTTGGGCTTCTGCCTTTTGATCGTCTCCTGTGTGGTCAGAGGTTTACTCTAGCACCATTTCTGCAATTTAACCTGGTAAGGAAAAACAGGAGGCAGAGAAATGCAGCCAACTTATGAAAAATAAGCTGAACCATGCCCAAATGTTAGGTTTTTTCAAAGTTTCCTCAAACATGACAAAATCTCCTCAAGTGTGTAATAGCCTTGATTGTGTCTGCTTTCCCCCAGGCTCTTAGCAGAACCTTTTTGCACTAGAGTTAATTCACATTTAATTTAGGCAACAATTTTAATTGCGTCTGCTGGGTTGTGGAGTCCTCCACCCCCCACTGTCCTTCTCCACCCTTTGTGTAGTACTGTGCCTCCTACCTCACTAATCCCCACCCCCTCGTCCTTCTCCTCCCTTTGTGTAATACTGTGTCTCCTACCTCACTAATCCCCGCCCCCGTCCTTCTCCTCCCTTTGTGTAATACTGTGTTCTCCTACCTCACTAATCCCCACTCTCCTTCTCCTCCCTGTGTAATACTGTGTCTCCTACCTCACTAATCCCCGCCCCACTCTCCTTCCTCCTTTGTGTAATACTGTGTCTCCACCTCACTAATCCCTGCCTCATCCTTCTCCTCCTTTGTGTAATACTGTGCCTCCTACCTCACTAATCCCCCCCCCTCTCCTTCTCCTCCCTTTGTGTAATACTGTGTCTCCTACCTCACTAATCCCCGCCTCGTCCTTCTCCTCTCCCTTTATGTAATACTGTGCCTCCTACCTCACTAATCCCGCCCCCACTCTCCTTCTCCTCCCTTTGTGTAATACTGTGTCTCCTACCTCACTAATCCTGCCCTGTCCTTAAGTGTCCTGCTGTGCCATTGTGCTTGAGACTATTTGTAACCTCTACCCCCTTCCTCTCCTCAGGTGCTGCCCCATGGGCCATCCTCGACTAAGTGACCAGCTGGAGGAAGCCGCTGGATGCTTTTTAAGCTACTGCACCATGAGCCGGCCTGGTGGCGCTGAGGGTTGAGGCACTGGACGCCACACCTCGCGCCATGCTGGTGACCCAGGTTCGGGAATGGACTTGGCCGCTGAGGGCTGACAGGGGAGAGGAAGGATTGAGCATCCCATGACTGCTCTCCTTCCTCTGAGGTGGGCTCGGGGCCTGTGCCATGCTGCAGTGGCACCTAGCAGAGGCTTTGCACACTGTCAGCGGCGAGCATACTAAGGGGAGGGAGCACGGCAGATGTCTGCATGCAGGTGCATTTGACATCATTGCATGTCCAGCTCCCCCTGGGAACATAATGGCGGAAAATCACGGGGCGACCACGGCGGCTCATGGCCAAGTCCCACGCCCCCGGACATGAGAGGTGTGGCCACATGGTTCCTGGTCATGGGGCCTCCCAGAGGGGGGTGTCCCATTAATTTCATCGTTTCCTGTGTGTGTCAGACACAGTAGCATATGCCAGACCTAGTCCGGGGGTGCAGGTGCCAGCTGCTGGTGGTTGATGTGGCTCGCTCCACACAGGGGTACAAATTGTTAAATGATAAAAAAAAATAAAACTACTACACCACGGAGAGCTTTCCCCACCAACTTCACTCCAGGTATTGCATTCTTCTTTGTATCCGATTCCAGGGAAGTGATTAGCCGCCAAAGGAAGTAGCCAATTGGCTACTCCAGGAGCAGCAAAGCTCTGTTTGGCTGGCTGATCTGCTTCTAGTTAGGCTAATTTTTCACCCTGCCCTGCACCCCCAGCCCAGGCCTCCTTTAAATACACTCAGACCACTCCTATTGTCCTGGACAACCATTTTGAGTGGCTGCACCTCATCTTATCTATGTGTAAGACAATCCTCTTGTTTGGGCAACAACCTTGTTGACTCTGTGGAAAATATTTATACTGCCATCTTCTGGTCTTCATTGCAAGATCATCTTAATCAATTCTGCTCTAGATCTGATCTGAGATCCCTTGCTGCTGCCACCCACTTCCTGCAAGCTGGAAGTTTGCAAAACAGTAGTGAATTTTGAGTGCATCCAGCATAATGGGTGCTTTTCACTTCCTTACTTGCCACTATCTCATACTGTTCTGCACACTGGACTCCCGTGTTAGTCCGCACCGGTCTCCTTGCAGCATGGACATTTACAGCTCTACTTTGGATTGTCTGGTTTCCTTCGGCACTACAGATTCTCACATACTGTCTTTTATGTTACCTAATTTAGATCCTCCTTTCCAACTCCCATGGCAAATTGGTACTTCTTCCATGAGGGTAACAGAGTGTAGGATCCTGCTCACCTCTGCATTGATTGCCCAGCCCACGCCTTGATTTTTACAGCCAGGGTTCTTCTTTTTATGTTGCTTGGCCACCTAGGCATGCAGCTCAGGGACCCACAAAGCTGTGTAATAGCAACCCTAAGCGAGTTTCACCTAAAGCTCACAGATGTCTTCTTGAAGCTATCAAGAAAATCTTGCTGCTCTTATTGTTATGTTCTGGTAATGTTAAAATCAACCCTGGTTCTCCTGCAGCAATCTCTTCACCTGCTGACCTAGCCAGTATCAAAGGATTGAGCTTTATGCATATTAATGTGTGAAGCCTACTAAAAAGTTTGCCTCTATTCAAGCACTGACTTCCCATACAATGCCTGATATACTCGTGGTCACTGAGACTTGGCTTAGACTCGGTACCCCAGATAGTGAGATGAATATTCCATCTTATACCCTGTTCAGAACTGATTGGCTCACCAGAGGAGGAGGAGTTGCCATCTATGTCAAGGAGAAATTGTCTTATCAGTTATAGATTCGTCCTCACTCCCAAAGGAATTTGAGAGCCTGACTCTCAATTTCAAGCTATCTTCCTCTGTCTCAATATGCGTCCTAGGATGCATAGACCTCCATCTGTGGGGCTACAATTTCTGGACCATATAACTAATACGATGGGATCCCTTCAGTCATAGATTATTATACTAGGGGACCTCAACATGGACTGGTACTCTAATAGCTCCTCACCCCTAAATACTATTTGTGACTCCTTTGGTCTTACCCAACTCATTTCTGAAGCAACATGTCCAAACAAAGAGTGCCCTAAAAATAGCACACTTCTAGATCTCATTTTAGCAAGCAACCCCCATCTGTTTTCACATGCAGGAGTGTTCTTTTTGGATTTCAGCAACCACTGTATTATAGCAGGTGTAAGATCAGCCCCAAAACTACCATCCCTTTTCAAATTCTCACTCAAGAGGAAATGGCATAATTTTGACATCTACACATTCCCCTCTGACTTGCAAGATTCCTTGAGATGGCATGATTTTTACTTGGCCAACTCAGTGCCTGCGGCCTAGGATATCTTCCAGGAAATCATGTTAGGGGATCTGGATAAACATGCACCATTGGTCCATATTCATTCTAAAAATAAACCATGTCCTCAGTTTATGGCCCAATTAAAGGCCTCCCAGTTGCACAGAGACTGACTTTGGAAAAAAAGCTCGGAAATCAAAACTTCCAGATGACTGGACATCATTCAGGAAGGCTAGAAACCACTGTACCAATCTGGTTAGGGAGGCTAAGGCTAGCTATTTTCGCAAAGAACTGGATGCTTCCACCAAGTGCTCGGCAAACTTCTGGAAAACCATCAAGGGTATTTAAGGGCACGTGGCTATGAGCAACTTACCCACAAAAATCGCCATTGGCGCAACTTCAGTGTTGGATAAATCGACTATCCTTGATGCTTTTAATAACCATTTTGCTACTGCATGTCTCACTTTCGATGCCTCCCCCTGCCAATAACCTCTGCTCTAGTCTTGGAACATGGACTTTCCAGATCTAGTCACAAGCACGGCCTTCTCCCTCTAGTCTACCACCCTGAGAGAAGTTGAGGATCTCCTCCTACAATTGGATACCAGGAAGTGTGCAGGGGCAGACCAATTGTACCCATTCTTCCTGAAGCTTAGTCTTCATGTCCTGACTGTGCCCATAATGCACCTTTTTAACCTCTCCCTTTCGCATGGTGATAATCCTCCCATATGGAAAATGGCTCACATAACCCCCCTTTTTAAATCTGGAGACCCCAGCGACCTGAATAACTATAGATCAATTTCCCTACTTCCCACCCTTTCCAAACTGTTGGAGAAACTAGTGAGTGTGCATCTTAGGAACTACTTTGAAAGTGGGAACCTGCTCAGTCCTTATCAGTCGGATTTAGGCCTCATCACAGTACTATTTCAGCCCATACAAAGGTTACCAATGACTGGCAGTGTGCCTTGGATTCAAAGAGCTTCGTCTGCACAGTATTTCTAGACTTAAGCAAGGCATTCGATATGGTTGACCATGAGCTGCTCCTTGTCTCCCTCAGAAACATAGGCTGCGATCCCCCATCTCTGAGGTGGTTCTTGAACTATCTAACAGGGCAACAGCAGCAGGTCTAGGCTGAAGGGGAATTCTCATCCCTGAAACCACTACTGAGGGGCATATCCCAAGGCTCTATACTGGGTCCGTTGCTTTTTGCAATTTACATTAACAATATTGACACTGACAACAAATCTGCTAACATCCACCTATTTACCGATGACACAATACTTTATATCGGAAGACCCTCTCCAGAAGCAGCTTGTAGGGATCTACAATGGGAATTTAATCTTCTATAACTTCAACTACTGCACCAGAAACTGCTTCTGAACACCAAAAAAACAAAGGCGATGCTCTTTTCTCCCTTTGCATACGTCAATAACCCCACAACTCAAGGTAATATTCCCCAGAGCCACACTCTTCATGGTGAATCGCAGGAATACGTTACTAAATTCAAATACCTGGGGGTGTGGATTGACCAAAAGCTTTCCTTTTGTGATCACATTGAGGATCTCTTAAAGAAGCTTAGGCAGAGGCTTGGCCTCTTCTATAGGATCAAAAATTTTCTAACACTGGATGCCAGGAAGAGACTGGTCCAAACCACATTCTTTACCTCATTGGACTACACAGATTTCCTTTACAGCCAAGGACTCGTGTCTGCCCTGGCTAAATTAGACACACTCTACCATTGGGTCTTGAAGTTCATAACTGGTCTGCCATACTTCACACATCACTGCTCCCGTTACGCTGCAGTAGGTTGGTCATCCCTTAACTACAGAACACAGAGGAATACAGCTCTGTAGACATTTAAGGCCATCACGAAGATGTTGCCTCAGTACATCTTGGATTGTCTTCCTCTAGGTGTGATAGGTAAATATGCCTTAAGGAGTTCCTCCGTTATCTCCTTTACAGTACCGAAGTTCAAGTTGTGCTCCGGCAGGTCTGCCATATCCCACGCTTTGCCGTCTCTCTTGAACAACTTGCAAAAAACCCGGAAGTTGGCTAACCCAATCAAACTATCAGCCTTCAAAGCACTTTATCCTCGCTCTATCAAGGAATCCTGTAACTGCTGCCCTTGATGTCACAATCCCCTAGCCTCAGCTCCATCTGCTCCAGTGCATCCCTTTACTGGTATTTCATTCCCACCCCTCTTGAGCAATGTTACAGTCTATAAGAAGACTGCTCCTTGTTTCCCCGACCCTGTGTTTTTTCCTTACTGTTAGTTCCTTTTCCATGTCATCCTGGCTCCCACCTACACTCTTTGCTTACCCCCCTTGACACCATCATGGTGTTTTGCCTTCCACTCCTTAACTGTTGCCACCCTCACCCCTGCAATCGCTACACGCCCTTACAGACATGTACCATGTACCTCTCCTTGCTCACCCTCTTGTGTCCCCCTCCCCACCCCTCCCATGTCCCACCAAGCTCCTTCAATCAATAATTATGTTCAAGGATGCTTCAAATACACACTGTAATTATAGCTGCATACGTTTAAACTGTATATACTGTACTGCAGTTGCTATACTTTTTAGCTGCATACTCTTCATGGTCTTAGCTTAATGGCTCTTTTTAATACTCTTTTTCATGTGTGTTATAAACTTCCTGTGTATAATTACTGCTCTGTGTAAATACTATGTAAGTGTGAATTGATTTTGTATATATTGTTTACCCAATTATGATGTAACTGAGTGTTCCTTTGTATGTATTGTTAATCTCTCCATTCCAGGTCCATCTTGAAAATGAGCTTGCTCAACAATGTTCGCCTGGTTAAATAAAGATGTTGATTGATTGATTGATTGAAATCACTTCAAAGGGACACTGTCAACCTTTTTTTACATCATATTATTTCTAGGTAAAACCCCACATTTTATGATTGCTTACTGTCTCTAAAATTTATTGATGTTGCCAGTTGTTTTGTTTGCCTTCTTATTAAAACCAAAATGCATGGTAATGTATAGCTAAGCCCAGCTTTGTTTTGCTTCAAATCTAGGATTGCCACCTGTCAGGTTTTTTACCTGGTGATCAGGTTTTCTGGGTCCCTACCAGGTAATCCGGTTTTGCTGTGCGCTGGTCAGGTTTTTGAGCCATTTTGAGTGCTCACATATTTTTGAAACAAATGTTGTCATATTATTCATTGTTTCAGCTGCATGGCCAGCTTACAAACAAGTTCTGTTGTCAATATAGCCCTTTGTTTGTGAAAGCAGTCAGCCTGGGAGGTGTAAAGTATGGCCATTAACACCATTAGCACTTACTTAACCTAATCTTTTCCACTGCATCTTGTCTTTTATTGATATAACAGATGGCCTTCTAGGAGAAACAGTGCATGATGAGTCATAAAAAGGGTTGGGGCTGGGGCGGAGCTTAGGATCCGGTTTTTGCCCCATCCAAAGGTGGCAACCCTATTCAAATCATTGAAATACTCTTAGTGAAAACTTCTTCAACATTAGAAACACCCTCAAACAGTTCAGCTACTCATGATACAGTAGTCTCCTCTACTCCCACTGCATAATGAGTGGCTAAATTGTGTTAAGGGTGTTCCTGAGTCCAGGAAAGATGCAGTGGGAGCTAGTCAAGAAATGTAAGCAAACATGTTTTGGTGTGGTAACACCAGTATAGTGGACAGTCCGTTTCTCACTTTTTAAAAGAAAAAAGGGATCTGAATCAAACTACCAGCTACGTCAACAGTCTCCATGGAATGTGAACATTCATAAAATGTGTTCTTTAAACTAGGGATACTTTGAGGCCTAAGGGGGTTGACAGTGTCCCTTTAAACTAAACTGACTGGTTTTAACCCAGTAGCTACCAGTTGTGAGCCATGTTATTTCAGCTTTCAAACAAAGGAGACCTATGTCTCAGCATTATTGCGACAAAGAATTAAAGCAGTTGCCTCAGTGCTTTTGTGCTGAGGTTCTTTGTCTTTTAGATTGCCTTTTTAATGCTGAATATATCTGGGAATTAGTCTGTCGTTTTATTTAATGAACCTCCTCCAAACTGTTTAAACGGCAGTTCTTTTGTAATACAATGCCACATGCTGATGTACTTTCAAAGAAATGGCTTTTTGCCCAGATTCTTGGGTAAAAAAAGTTTGTTTTTTTTCAGCTGGGCTTTGTCTAGCTGGATACCAAAGTACTGAAATGGCATCTAACCAGAGGCTTGCAGGACCTTAATCTCTTCGCATTCAGGATAGCAGACGCTGTGGCTTTCTTTATTGCTGTGAGTGCATGCATGTTATTTGGTAAGTTGGTCCAGGATAACTTCCTCCAAGAAAAATTAATTTTGTATTCATTCATTCATGCATGCATGCATGCATGCATGCATTTATCAACTTATGGATTTTATAACCAGGAGGACCCTTACGCAATCAATGCCCATTTACAGTGGTGACTGCGAGACATTGAAATCAGAACTATAGACAAGCACAGTTAAACAAAATGACAATGGATTGTTCTGGAATGCAAAGCACAAGGGTAAGCAGAAGCAGAGAAAGTGGGTACCAATGAAACACTTACACCTGAACATGGCAATTAAATGAGGCTTTAGCAAATGTTTTATGTTTAGTATGGAGTTGCTTTTCATAAGGTTCCTAAGGAAAGGTGTTCTAGAACTTAGCAGCAGCTAAAGACAAGGTTCACTGGGCATGGACTGTTTTTTAACAGCAATGCAATGCTGTGTTTGATTGTAGCTCAAGTACTGCAGGAGACAATGAACCATGGGTGTAGCCAGGCATACTCCAAGTACTCCACGGTGTGCAATTTTATTTAAGGCGAGTAGCAAATAGGCTCTGAACTGCTTCATTTTTCCATGAAAACTAACAAAGAAAATGCTGAACCTTTCTGTAATTTTATTCATAGGAGTTGAAACTAGAAGGATTGGTCACTAATACTGTCTTTGCATCCCAAGGACAATATAACTTTACAGGCTCTGGGCAGGTATGTAGGTGTCTTAGGGAGCAACGCATGGCATTTGTATTTCCTCATGCATGGCACCAACCATTGTCATGGAATACAAAAGTTGTATTTATTGTGCCAAATGAGACAACAAACACAGTCCTGGTGTACATTTGTATATTGTCTGGCTACACCCGGGGGAGGAGGGTAGCAGTGAGTCCACTTGGTGTGTAGATCTGAAATCCCTGGCTATACCCCTGCAATGAACGGGGAAAGTATCCAGGAGATCTGAATGGGAACTTTGCCATGAACATCCTTGAGGACCACTGTTTTCAAAGTACTTTTGTAAACAGAAAGCTAGAGGGGATATGGATTTGATTTTTGCAAAGAGTATCGCAACATTGCAGCATAGAGCAAGATTTCCAGATCAGAGTATACATATGGGAGTTCATCAGTAAGTAGGCTAAACGGCAAAGGACCCAGTATGGAGTCCTGTGGGACCCCTTTTTTAAAAACTTTATTTAATTGTTCTGTCTTACTTGGTTTGAGCCTGATTCGCCTGCATTTCCTCTGGAACTGCTTATTGTACTTTTAGGCCCAGATATTCAAAAGGGTTGCACATGGTGCAACAGTGTTGCGCCATGCACAACCCACTGATGCGCCCCGGCACGATATTCAAATGGGAATTGCCCCTGGCACAAATCCCGCTGCGCTGGAGCGCATCAGTAATGTATGCAGGCGCAGGTGGGTGTGCCCATGCATACCTGCACAGCCCCGACATTCAGCCAGGGATGTGTTGAGCCACGCCATCGCAAGAACCTCTGCTTGTGCCACACAAAGTTGATCCAAAAAAAAAGGAGCAATGACTGGCCACCCACAGGTGAGCTGCCATATTGCAGGGCACAACACGGCAGTTGCCACCTGTGGGTGGCCATCTGAGCTCCAGCTGCACCTCCGTGGTGGTGCCGTCCCATGCCCAATTGCGGGCATTGTTATGAATAAAGAGAATCCTATATCCCTGGTGGTCCAGTGGACCGCTGTCAACCCGATCGCGGGCTTAAGTAAAAAAGAAATTAATCCTATATCCCTGGTGGTCCAGTTGACTGCTGTCAGCCCGATCGTGGGATTAGTAATAAAAAAATGAATCCTATATCCCTGGTGGTCCAGTGGACCCCTCCCCACCCGCCACTGATCAATTCACATTATCTGGAATGTGTAGTATGGTATGGGCTGCGTCCATTGGCTCATGCTGTGGACCAATGGTACAGCCCTACCTCTGAGTCAGTCAGCGGCGGCAGGGCAGCAGGCGGGTGGTGCCGCTCCGCCGCTGACGGGGAGCGGGCATGGGGATCAGTGGGTGGTGGGGAGGGGGTCCACTGGACCACCAGGGATATAGGAGTCTTTTATTTTACTTAATCCTGCGATTACAGACAGCGTCCACTGACCACCAGGGATATAGGATTCATTTATTTTCTTTACTTAATCCCACGATTGTGCTGACAGTGGTCCACTGGACCACCAGGGATATAGGATTCTTTTTGATCTTTCAAATGCCCGCGATCGGGCTGTGGGGTACATTGCCGTGCTGCAGTGGGCGTTGGCTCCCGACGGCTGCTGCCTGACAGAGGCGCCAGGCGCAGAAATGCGCCGAGATCAGCACCTGCATGCAAATGGGGCCATAATGACATGCAAATGGCCCCATTTGCATCATACATACATTATGGCCCCATTTGCTTGTGCACTTTTGAATATCATGATTTGTTGCGCCTAGCACAATGGAACTTTGTGCTAGCGATCCCCCTGCTCCATGCTGGCCACTGGCGATGGTGCAGTGCCACTGCGCCATGTGCACTACGGGTGGCCAGGGTGCGATATTCAATGATGCTGAGCCATGGAGCAGCTCCATTGAATATTGCCCAGTCAACGCCCCTGTGCAGCCAAGTTGAGCTGCGCCCAGGCTTGTGCTACAGCCTGGCGCAGTTTGAATATCTGGCCCTTAATGTTTTTTGTGACTATGTATTTGACATGGAACATTTGTAAATGAGCACTTGTGCCAAAAGGTAATCCCTGAAGTTTTCAATAAATAAATAAAATAAACAATATATAAAGTATTACTGACCCTCACTTTTTGTTCCCTCTTCTGTAGGTAGTCAGTAAACTACCCCACTCTATTTGGGGCCAGACCAGTTTGGCACAGCTTCATTTGTATTAACAAATGATTGATCAAATAAGAAGCTTTGGTATGAAAATCATTTAGAAGTTTACTACTTTTTACTGAATGGTCTCTGACTGAATTCATTTACTTGCTGTACTGAATAATTATTTATTAGCAACTATGATGCCTTATTATGTTTCATTAAAATTTTGACTGATATGATACATTTGTGCCCAATTATAAGGTTTCACCTGTGGATAGGTCCTGGTGAAGGGAAAAACATTTTCAGTTCACAAATTTTGTTGCTAGCTGCAGCAATTAACATAACAATACACTTTGCAGAACTACGAATTGTGAAGTTTGAAATTTGAGTAGTGAAAACCCGTATCACGACAACTCACCAAAAGAGAATAGAGCGTGGTCGGAAACCGCGTGGTGAAAACAACGAAAGTCAAACTGTGCATGCAGAATACACCTGAAGACAAAAAAATGCAAGTTACAACTTTTCACTTGAGTAGTGGTCCATGGTGGCGTGGTGTTGCAATAGTAAATCACACTTTCTGCATGCGTGGTTTTAACTTATGCTGTTTTCACTGTGTGGTTTTCACTGTGCTGTGTTTGGTTTCGGTGACTTTGTCAGGTAACTGTGAAAATCTATGTGAAGTGCAGAAATTCACCCGTACTTTGCTGTTTTTCCACATAGTGAGAAATTACTTTGCGGACTGCATCACAGTACAAAGTGACCAATCTGAAGGCATTACACGGAGTGTGTACTGGGCCAGCTCACACGAAACTTCACTGGTGAAGTTTAAACTTTGCACAGTCCAACCTATGGAAGGGACAGCTTAATGCTCTTATATAAAACACCAGACATTTATTTGAGGGCTGTATTCCTTCTCTCATAGATGGGTTATTGATATGGGGGTATCAAAAATAAAATGCACAAATGTCCTAACTTTAACAGTTGGGATTACAGGTAAACACTAAGCATTACAGAAATGTTATACTAATGAGGAAAATGTACTGTATGTTTTAATTATGTACAAAAATTGTTTCCAAAGTGTTTATTATTGCTAGTATAGGACATTGAAGAAAATCCTAAGGCAAAATTTGCTAATTTAAATTTCCAGCCATGTGCCAATAAGATAAACACACTTACAGGCTTAAAAATAGTACATGTAAATGTAAGAAGTCTGTTGGCTAATTACACTGAGACAACAGTGTGGATTAATGTTAATTGTTTTGACATAACTGGGCTGACTGAGACTTAGATGAAAGAAACTATGTTAAAGGAATTTATAAAGACAGATGGTTTTAACAGTTTTAGGTGTCATAGAAAAAGCAAAAAATGTGTTTTTATTTTGTTTTATGTGAGACAGAATATGTTGCAAAAATTAAAAATGTGGGAAACTTTAATGGTCATGTAGACTATATTACTATTAAAATAACATTGGGAAGGCAAAATAAAAAAAACAGCTGTTACTGACATATATGGACATACATGGACTGCACCAGAAGCCCTACGCGGAAAGATGGAAAGACTTAAGGACCTTAATATCTATTCACTAGAGGAAAGCAGGGAGAGGGGAGATATGATAGATACTTTCAGGTACCTTAGGGGAATAAACAAGGTAAGGTGGAAAGCATATTTCAGAGAAAACTCTGCACAAGAACAAGAGGGCATGATATGAGGCCGAAGGGTGGAAGGCTCAGGGGTAATGTTAGGAAGTACTTTTTCACTGAAAGGGTGGTGGAGCCATGGAACAGCCTTCTAGCAGAAGTGGTGGGGGCAAAAACAATACAGTGGTTCAAGAATGCAGGGGATAGATATAAGGGTATCCTGGAGATGTGCAAAGCAGGAGAGCTGCAGAGAAAATAGAATCTGGGGCTGCAGCTGCAGTAGTGAGTAGGAAAATGGGCAGACTAGGTGGGCCATATGGTCCTTATCTGCCGACAGATTCTATGTTTCTATGTATATATATATATATATATATATGTATATATATATATATATATATATATATAGAGAGAGAGAGAGAGCGAGAGAGAGAAATTTCTCTCAAGCAAAGTTCAACAAACAAACATTATAGTAAACTTGTATCAATTAACTATACTCCATATCTGTTGCTGGACAAACCACCTTCTATTCTTGTCTCCCCTCCATCTGGAACAACCTTACCCATCAAGTTTGCCTGTCCTCTTCCTATGTCTCTCTCAAACATCTGCTCAAACTCTATTCCCTCCTGTCCCTGCTTTGGTCCTGGCTAGCATGTATGGATCTATGATGGGTTGTCTACAAAATATTTGTTGAATGACCCAACAGCGAAACCAGCAGGTTGACTGCATTTTGCAGTCAGCTGCTGGTTTCCAAAACACACAAATGTTTTCTTCGTGGGGCTTTGCCCCCCAACCCCCCACGTGGGTGGCTGTGCCCCCTCACCCCTCCACTTAGGATTCTCAACTCTGAGTTGGAGCTGGTTGGGGGCTGCAGGACCCCTGACAGACAATGCCAGGTTTCAGCAGGTTCCCTACAGCGACATGGTGCTGTTGTCACTGTAGGGGATTCCGCTGTCGAAATGTCGATGTCGGGGGTGTATACCATCTGCATCATACTCCTATATCCATCTGAGCCATATATTACTTCTATGTGCATGTTTGCATGGCTTGACAGCCTACAATTTGACATACCATATATTCTTGTTTGTAGTTCTTCTCCCATCCCAGCCTATACACTATTTACTGCATATTAATTATTTAATTCTTTTGGTAACCAGATAAGGCCCAGTAGGCACAAGTGCCAGTTTACAGAGGAGACGTGGGAGCACTGGGGAGGTTAAGTGACTTGCTCAGAGTCACACAGTATGCAGGCTGAAGTTATGGGAATCAAACCCAGGTTTGCTGGATGCACGAAGCTTATTATGCTATCCTCTAGGCTATACTGCCAGCCCAGTCAATAAATAAATAAAGAACTGTATATATAAATAATTGAATACATGAACAAATAAATATATATTGCCAGTACCTATGTTTACTGTTTATTTATTTTGCCCTTGCCATTTTCTGTTTATATTTGATTACTGTTCATATACTATTGATTGCATTTTTGTTCCCATCCCTGCCTGTACCCTATTTGCTGTGCATATTGACAGTACAAAATGTTGCTGTATATTTTTGGCCTTACCATTCTCTGTATACATTATTTGCCTGTTTCATTCTGCACACATATTGTCCTTATATTGTCCTTCCTGTAACACATCCCCGGGTTCCATCTGGAAATGAGCCTTGAGTCACTGTGCCCTTCCAAGTTACCAATTTTCAATGAATAAACACATCTCCCACTCAATATAATTGTAAAACTGGAAAACATACTTTATTGATCGGGATGTTTACAAGTCAACCAGATTGTATTCAGCACAGTAGGGTGCTTTCTGATTCTATAATTCTGTGGGTCAGTGGCTCAGCAAGTAGCACACTCACCTCTGAGGCCAGAAGATCAGAAGGCTGTAGGTTCTAGCCCCACACCAGGCACTTGGGAAAAATTCCAATACTGACACTGTAGTGCAGCATGAGGGGGGGTGCTGTTCTCCTGAGGTGCCGTCTTTCAGATGAGACGTTAAACCGAGGTCTCATCTGCCTGTTCTGGTGGTCGTTCGGGTGGCTGTTAAAGATCCCATAGCACTTCTCGAAAAGAGTAGGGGAATTTCCCTGGCCAAATTTCCCCACATTCACTAAAAATATCACCAACAGCTTAATCTGATTCATGGTCAGTTGGCATTCATCTGTATCCCCTTCCCTCTGGTCATGCCTGAAAATAGGCAGAATTTGTCTAGTGCACTTCTGGTCAACAAAAACTAAATAAATAAAAATAAATAACTGATCACAGAGCAGCATACTATTTGGAAAACAAAAATGAAATAAAAGAAAAATTTTAACCAAAAATGATAACTCCTCGATGTGTTGAAAGATTAAATCTTGGGGCCAGTTCAGTGGCATAACATGCTAAGGCACCACCTGCCACACCAGTAGCCAGGGAATTTACTAGGGTTGCTTGGGGGGGTCGGCCAGGGGAAGGAGGACTGAGCATCCACAGACAGTTCTCCTCCTTTGGGGAGGGGAGACAGACTACAGTGCATGCTGCTGCTTGACTGCCACCTAACATAGGCTGGGGGGGCACTGCATGCGGACACCTCTGGGAGGGCCAGGTGCAGGTGTTCAAGTATTTGTGGCATCTTTATGTTGCACACCCATGTCATAGCATGAGGCTGACCTTGGAGAAGAGGAGAATATCAGGTTGAAATGCCCCTGGCCAATAAGGTGACTCCAGCAGCTTGCAGGCGCTGCACCTGATGACCTAAGCACCTCCACTGACTGGATCCATGCCTCAGCAGAGGTATGGACCCCCACCAACTCCACCGGGGGTGGGCAAGCCCAGAGGGAACATTGGGTAGAAGGTAAGTTCTGAAAGAAGTTGGAGTGATGGGTCTGGGGTGGCCAGTATGATGGTGGTTGGCCAGGACAGGAAGAGGACAATGAAGAAAGGATGAAAAAAAATCTTGAGTAATTTAAAATAGATTTAGCATAATATGACTTACTGAGGGTGGAAACAATGGCAATATTGATGAAGCTGTTGGCTATTTGAAATCTTTGTAAATTTATATGAAAAACATATACCCGTTATTAAAAGGAGAGTGAAGAGTTAAATGGTTCCCTGGTTGACACCTAATTTAAAAAATGCATAAGAATCTATGATAACTTTGGAAAACCCTTGAGGAAAGGAGGGAGGGGGGACATAATAGAAACTTTCAAGTACCTCAAGGAGTAGTATCTTTCAGAAAAAGAGATGTGCAAGAACAAGGGGTACAGTTGGAAGATAGAGGGGGGGATGGCTCAGGGACAAAGTGAGGAAGTATATTTTCACAGAGAGGGGGTGGACTCATGGAACGGCCTTCCTGAGGAGGTCATGGGGTCAAAAACAGTGGGAGAATTCAAGAATGCATGGGACAGACATAAGGCAATTATAGAGGGGGCAGGAGGAAGTAGGCTGATGGTTAACTAGGATCTGCAGCTTATCCAATAGGTAGGGAAATGGGCAGACTAGGTGGGCCAAGCGGTCCTTATCCGCCATCAAATTCTGTGTTTCTATGTTACCATATTACAAAAAATGAAACTGACTTTGTGAATTACTAACAACTGTATAATAAAAGTAACAAAAGATGTCCAGTGACAAGTCTTCTTTTTATTAGGAAAAGCAAATAACTTGTCTCAGAGATCCTAAAACATTTTAAAATTATTTTAAAGAGCTATGAAAGTGAGGTTTTAATACTAATGTGAATTCTGTAAAGTTAGAGACTAACTGATTTTGTTATCTGTTCTGTTTATTACTATTGTGCTTGCCTTTCAGGTGGAGCCTTGCCTCCAATTCCTGTCCAGTGTCTCCTCCCAGCTGGATCAGTGCCCCACCAGCTTAACCCCCAGGCCAGGACCCCATTTCCAACCCCTTCCTCTTACAACATACTCCAGGCGAACATGGACTGCTGCAACATTGTTCCGGGAGGCCCATCATTTGTGGGTATCTCTTTTTCTTTTTTTTTATATTTACCCCTCTTTCTTGTCCCCCTCACCTTCCATCGCAGGTCAGCCCTGGTCATGGTGCTCCTGCAGCTTCCACCGCCTAATCAGCCACTTTGTTCTCCCCGGTCACTCCTGGCTTGCCCCCAGGAGGTGGGGCTCGGCGCCACCACCGGAGTCGGCGCCGTGGAATGTAACTGATTGGGGAGATCCTTGGCCAGGCAGCTAATCGAAGATGGGAGCAGGGCGTCATGGAGATGTCTGGTGAGGCTGAATTTTTGTACCCCATTGGCCGTGGTAGAGACGTGCAATGATGCCAGGGTCTGTCCTGCCTCAGCCCCTCCCTTCCTCGACCATGTGTTGGTAGTCAGAGTGATACGCCCAGCTTCCACTAGGTGTCACTCTCGCACCGACCACAAAGACCCCCTTCCCCGGAGAAGGAGAGCAGTCCATAGGATGCTCCATCCTTCTCCCCCCCCCCGACTGGCCCTCCGATGACCCGGGCTCATTCCCAAACCCGGGTCACCGGCGTCGCAAGCAGAACCCCAACTGCTGCGCCGACGGGCTGGCCCAATTTGTGGGTATCTGATAATGTAGGCAGTTACAGGTCCTGCTCATCCTCCTGCCACCATTGTGATTATTTTACCAATTTTGCTCACCCCACCTCCCTCAGTGAGCGCACACATGCTCTTGAAGGTCCTGGGGGGATGCCAAGCAGCATGCAGTCACTCCTGCTACCAGCGATGCACCACCAGGCCTTTAACAGGTGTTGCTCTGTGAGTGGTGCTGTACTGTACCCCTCCCACCCAGAAGAGAGCATCTGAGGGGTGTCTGAATCTTTGCTGTGGGCCTGTACTCCTGACATCCTCAGTATGAGATAAATAGTGCAAATTATTTTAATGATTTCTTTTCCAGTATTGAACAGCATGGACCAGTTAGGAATATACGCTATTTTCCAGCACCAATATCAAGTTCAGAGAGTGGAATTAAGAGTTCTATTTGAAAGGCATGTTCAAATTCTAAATTTTCATTTCTTCATAACCACAGAATGTAAAGTACTAAAAATGTTAAAAAAGAGAATAGGTATTTTTATTTACAAAATACAAAATCAACAACACTGATATGTAACTAATACATTAGTGAACTAACACCCCTAAATACTATCACACAGCAGAATTAACAAGAGAAATGTGACAAGATATTCTAATTCCTGCAGTTCCAGTTTATGACAGCAAATGTATTACACACCAGAAATCTGCAAACTGGGTCCTAGGCAGGCTAGCAAATTCTTTGTGGTAAATTTCAGTTACTTCATAATGCACTTTGTGAAATACGTCTAGGTAGAAATGGGTAGGGGAATGTTTTATTAGAGAAAAAAAAACAAAAAACAACAAGCAAATATCAAAATGCTGGTCAAAGGAACATCACAATAACAATTAACATAAAGAAAACAGGTCCAGCATCAACTTAGAAACAGTACTTCGCTCAGCTAAAAAAAATGTATACCAAACAAAAAGACTAAAAAAATCAAAACATCAGGGATCAAGCAGGGCACGTAGGGGAAAAAAATAGAAAAACCCTGGAATAGAAACTACTGATACACTCAGTTAGAAATCAAAGCAAGAAATAAAGGGATGAAAAGTCAAGGTCCACCAGTTATCCAAAACAGCAGGTGACCCCCCCATGTTTCTCCTTCATATTTAAAGAAGGCACTTCAGTAGGGACCGTTCTAGCAGGCCAGTTACAGACACACATTTTTGTTGTAAAACATATTGCCAATGGACCTGCCAGATCACCCATTTTAGAATAGCAAATAATAGTCTCAATGTGCCCAGATGGTAAAGTGTCCACGCACCAGAAAAGTTACCATAGACTGACACTTGTAAGTCATGTGAGCAAACACTGGGAGAGCCCATTGTTTTGAATGTAAAGGCCATGAGGCAGTAATATAAGGACACTCCAGGAATAAGTGTTTCATGGAATCTAGCTGCTGAGAGCACTGTTCCCTGAGACAATATCTCTCTTGAACAGATTTATGATGGTGATTATTTCTAACATTTAATCTGTTATGGCAACAAAACCACAAGGTGTCCCACATTTTCTGGGGTATCCTGAGCTCCATAAGTTGATCTATCAAACACTTCTCCCCAATTCCGGGAGGGCACTGAAAACAAGGGGTAGTGAGGAACTGTGTGTTCAAAATGGGATCACTACTAAAAACCAAAACCCGTTTACCTGACACACTGTTGCCAGAGCCCAGAATCCTGAACCACAAAATCCCAACAGTGGGATTTTGCCCTCCCCCCGGAATTTGTTATATTAATCCAAGGGGGCAGAGCCCCTCACATTGGGGGGGTGTAGGGGGCAAAGCCCCCTAAACACAAGCCAAATCCCACTGTCAATTTTGTGGTTCGATTCTGGGCTCGGGCAACAGTGTGTCGGGGAACAGGTTTCGGTTTTAGTAGTAGACCCATTCAAAATATAAGAATACATGTCCTTTCTAGATTTATGCAAAACGGTAGAACAAGTAATTTCCACTGTTTCAGTTTTTAGAGTATTCTATCAGTAAACTGCTATACCTTTCTGTATGGCCTGGAATAACCCCCACACACACACACACATCTCTGCATTCATTTTTGAAAAATATCTCCCTTGAGACTGAAAGAGCGAGGTCCAAGACTTCTACTGTCCTTGCAGAAGTGGCAATAAATTGGCATAGAGAAATATAGTAAAAAAGACAGTAACTGGATTGATCATATTCAGTCCCCCACTTTTTAAGGTCTATACTGTATGTAACTGTGTGTTTAACTTGATTCAACCTGCTGCCCCATAATAATCTAAAAAAGGTGTTATACAACCTTGATTCTAATTTTAGGGGTAAGGGATATATGCAACTCACGTATAAAAATACAGGGATGATACTTTTTTTTTAATATTATTTCTGTTTATACTTCTCCCCCAAACGGCCCGCATCTGACCGGATCCCCCAGCTCCATCCCCCCGGAATTACTGGGGCTTACCTTACACCTGGTCCAGGAGCGGTGCCTGCGGAGAGTCAGTCGCCATCCTGCTGCCGGTTTGTTTTTCCTCTGTTTTCTCCCCATTTCTATCCCCCGAGAGCCCCAGGAGAAGGTTGCATGCGTATGGAGGCACACATGTGCCTACAGCCCTGGTAATGGCCCTCCTCCGCCCACCCCATTGGCTTCCAGGTCAGCCGCACTATGCCAGCCCCTGGCCTGCACCGGGCAGCCGTGAGGAGGGATGCCATCCCACCTCCCTGAGAGGAGAGCTGCCTGTCGGTCATGCCATCCAGCCCCATCCTCCTCCCCGTGCGGACCTCTGACGACTCAGGCTCGCTCCTGAACCCTGTGCCGTGAGGTGAGACGTCCAGCGCCTCAGCCCTCTGCGCCACCGGCCCGGTACAGGGATGATACGTTTTAAGCATGTGGACCCTTTTTTTCTTGACCATTGGCCAGGATTTCCACTGATCAATTTTTTGTTCTGGTTATAGGAGTTTCTTCCGACCAATTACGGAATGCAAGGTCAGGACCCCCAAATGTAATACCCAGTATCTTCAGAGGTGCCTGTGTAACTTGTATCCCCGCAAAGGAAGTAATCTGTTCTGCCATATTCTTAGATATAGGTACTCCAACACTCATGTTATCATTGTTCAAGGAAGAACCAGAAACTGAAGAAAAGACTTGTAAAATAAAAATAGCCCTTTCACCTGAAGCTGGGTCCATAGTCATAAGGCATACATCATCAGCAGAGACCAAGACACTGAGAAAAATCAAACCATCATTTCCCTTAATATGTACAATCTGAGTGTCATTTTCCAAATTCCTCAGTAATGGGTCAATACAGAAAATGTACAATAAGGGGCTAAGGCGACACCCTTGTCTCACCCCCCCCTGATCTGTATCGATGTCCCGGGAATTTTGTTCACCACTGGTCTAAGTGTTGCAGCGCAATGCAGGCGTTGCAACCAAGCTATAAAGTCAGGGGAAAAACAATTCTATATCTGGTGATGTAGGCAGGGTGACACCAAAACAAAGATGCAGTATGGTCATATACTACCATACACATGACCAGATTATCATTGATCAAATTGCCTTCAGCATTTGTAAGTTGAGACATATATTATTTCTCTATTCTCATATTTTATTTATTTAAAATCTTGGAATTACAACCTTTGAGTCAGAGACTCATTTCCAAAGGCTCCACGTCACTACACAATACAGACATCGGTAAATACAATAGACAGTATGATACAATATACAATGCCAGGGCAGTTTGATGGAAAGGTTGCATCACAAAACAGTATACTGGGATGTCTAACACAGAGTTGAGGCTGTTGGCTATGGGCAGCAAACAGTACGATACAGGGTACAGTGCCAGGGCACTTTGACTTCCGGTTACAGCATGACCATTTTACGAAGATGTCCTGACAGTTTACAAGGATGTCTAATACATTGTTGTGGCTGTTGACAGTGCGTAGGATAAATCTAACAGTAAGAGGTTAGTTAGTGGCCAGAGAGTGAATCGGGGAACAGTGCACATGCCTAGTATGCTTGGCTAGAGCTGAGTAAACTGGGTAAGTTAGGGGAGGCAGGTAGTGCAAATACTAGAGCAGTCTGTCGAGAGACTTTGTCAGAGTGCCTGAGTAAGAATTGTAGGCCATTGACTGTGATAAAGGTTGTGCGGTCGTTCTGAGCGGCTGGTGAAGGCACTGGTGGTGGACTTAGAGTGTGCAGGTGTAGGTGTGGGTGGCAAGGAGGTGGGTCTTGAATGCCTTTTTAAAGGGACCAAGCTTTTTATGGTTAGAGACCAATGGCGGGAGGGCATTGAACTAGGAGGGAGCCCTGACCAGAAAAGACCTCTGGGAGAGTGTGGTTCTGACTCTGGGAATGGCCAGTGCAGCTTTGGTCAAGCTGTGTGTGTACACCATGGGGGAAGAGGAGATTAGGGAGGCAGATAGGCCTGGGGGGGCCAAGCCAAGGAGGAATTTTTTGGTCAAGAGGCAGGACTGGTAGTGGACCCTCTCGTCAAAGTTCAGGATCTGGGCAATGGAATAGAGCATGCATGTGTGTGTCATGCAGTCTGCAGCAGTTAAGGGTCTGCAGGCTTTGTTAATGACCACTTTTATTTTACTGATAGCTGTTGCATCTGTGGCAGCATAGACCAGCAACCCATAGTCGATCAGAAACATTACTGAGGAGGTTATGGCTAGTCTCAGGGCTTCTGGCGTAAGGCAGTCCTTATGGCGATAAAGGAGTCCAATGTGTGCATTGGTAGCAGATGTGAGGATGTTGATGTGTGCATGGAAGGAGAGGGCAGAGTCAAAGATAACCCCTAGATATTTATAGGACGAGACCTGCTCCAGGGTGTAGAGTGACTGTGCTTGAATATGCAATTGGGCATTTTTTATTTGCTTTGGTGTTGTGTGAAAAGTAGGGTCTTGGTTTTTTTCAGGTTCATGACTAGACTATGCTTGGCAAACCAGAGTTCAGCTTGGCTGAACGCGTTCTGGAGTGAGGCCTGAAGGTTGGTTGGGTTGGTGTGGGAGGCACAGATGATGGCATCGTCCGCGTAGAGGAGGATCTTTCGGGCAGGCAGTGGGAATTGCTTTCAAGAATATGCTAAAAAACAGCGGCTCTAGAATGGATCACTGCGGGGCTCCCAAGTGGATGGGACAGAAGCAGGAGACTGTGTTATTTATCTGCACACACTGGGACCTAGAAGACAGGTAACTAGTAAACCAGTACAAGGGCCCTTGTGAGAACCCCATTAGGAAGAGGGAGTTTAGTAGGAGGGAGTGACTGACCATGTCAAGGGCCTTGGATAGGTCTATGAACATGGCCCCTACAATGTGCGCTCTATCAAGAGCAGTATATATATAGTTTGAGAATTCTAGCAGGGCCATGGGGGTACTATGCCCAGCACGGAACCCATGCTGTTCTTTGCAGAGTAGGTCATGGGTTTTAAGATAGTCAGTTAGTTGATCCGCCACAACTTTTTGTAGTGCTTTGGACAGTGGGGGGAGAAAGGAGATTGGTCAGTAGTTTCCTGGTGTTAGGGGGTCACTGCCTTTGTGGATTGGTGTAACAACTGCATTCTTCCAGGCTGTGGGAAACTGGCTAAGGCATAGGGAGCAGTTCAGGAGGCCGTTGAGCGGGGTAATCAGCACGTCCAGTGCCAGATGGAGGAGTTTGATGTCAATTGGGTCATTCAGGGGGCTAGTACCGTTCAGGGCTTTGGCTAGGTAAGGCCTTGCTTCCATGGTGGAGATAGCCTGAGATAGAAAGGTGGCTGTGGGTGGTGGTGGTGGTGGGGGTGGGTGGGTACCGGGTCAAAGAAGTTTGGAGGGAGAACTCAGCTTAGGTCAGTAAAGTTGTCATTGAGTGTGTTGGCAATCTCCTTAGGGTCTGTGGTGACTAGTCCCTTAGATGCAATTTAGGACAGGGGAGGTGTGTGTGTGTGTTTTTCCATTTAGGGACTTTATATTGTCCCAGAACTTGCGTGATGAGCCCCAGGAGGCGGTTAGGGTGGCTCGGTAGTGTTCGGCTTTTGCCTTTTGAATAGCCCAGGTGCAGCTGTTCCAAGCAGCTCTGTATGCCTGCCTGTCAGCAGGTTTGTCTGATTCATTGGCCCTGTGCCAAAGGTTATCAAGGCTTTTGAGCTGCTGGAGGAGGGATGGAGTTATCCATGGTATGCTCTGTTTTTTGATACTTGCCTTTTTTATAGGGGCAAAGATGTCACAGGCCTGGGTGAAGGAGTCCTGGAAGTAGCTGAGCGCAGCATCAGCGCTGTGGGCACGGTATATTGGGGACCTGTCCCATTGAGTAAGCTGCTGTTTAAAGTTGGAGAGTTTGCCTGGGCGAGTTGGTGTCAAGAGTGTTGTATGGGGTGGTAGCATGTGCGGTCTGACCATGAGCAGATTACTGGGAGTGGTCACTCAGGGAGTTTGGTAGGACTTCAATGTCCTTGATTTTGTGGGGCCAGTTGGTGAGGATGACATCCAGCAAGGCGTGTGTCCCTGTGGCTGGGTTACACCTAGTTGGTTTAGTCACCAACTGATGTAGGTCAAGGGCTGTGAGCACATCCAAAGCGGAGGTGGCTGCTTTGCTGAGCCAATTTATGTTGAGATCCCCTAGTAGTATGTGTTCTGATTTGCGGGGGAGGCTAGCAAGGTACTCTGTTAGTGAGTGGAGGGCTTGCATTTGTTTACGGGGTGGGAGATAGGCTGCAGTGACTATAAAGGGTGGCTTTGATGAGTTGGGGGAGATGTCAGTGATAACGCTTGTGCTCCATATTCTAACACTGGGGGGGGGCTAGTGCCTGGGCCAGTAGGGTGTGCATAATGTAAATTGCCCACTCTGTCCAGTCTGAAGAGTGAGTAGACAGGGAAGGAGACCGCTGAGTCAGGGGTGGACTTGGATAGACAGGTTTCAACCAGGGTTAGGAATTTTGCACTCCAAGGGTAGTTTAAAGTGCAAGTTCATTTAGGCTGCAGGTTTGTAGATTGTAAAATATTACAGCTCTCTTTGTTTTAAGGTCCAGTGGTAAGCTACCCTGGATCAGAAAGTAAGTTTAAAGTGATACAGTTTTTTTCTGTTTAGACCAGATTCCATTTGGGTCACAGTTGTAAGCTTTGCCCTGCAAATAATCCTTTTTCTCTTTTACTTTCTGTCCTTCTGTCTCCTTGCTACTCACTTTCTGTCCTTCTGTCTCATTGCTGCTTGAATTTTTCCATCAGCCATCATATGGGTTAATGTGCTGGGCCTTTCCCTGAGTGCCACATTTTTGTTCAGCGATAAGGGCAGCAGCTCTATTGTATTGAATGGCTGACATTTCATGTTTAATTGATTTAATCTGGGCTGAATAATCAAACCCTGTTTCTACTGCAAGGAAGATCAATGACTGTAAATGTTTCTGTAAGTCCAAATAATGCAGGTATCACTGTGTATTAATAGATTTGACAGTGGTTTTAAAAAAATATATGAGATCTTGTTTGATCTCCAATCCCCATTGCAGAGGGTTGTCATAAAGGTCACACCCTGATTTTATAGCCTCTTGAAGTTCTTGAAATGTGAGCCAAACACCCGAGTCATTAATCAAGGAGACATTTAGTCGCCAAATACAGTATTGTGAGTAACTGGGTTGTTAAACACTGCTCCAATTTTAATAGCAATCAGGCAGTGATCAGTAGTTTCTATGGGTAAAGTGAAGTAAGTATAACAAGACAACCATCCAGAGAGAAACTAATAGTCAATTCAAGATGACAATAACCCTTTGTAGAAAGTATGGTCTGTAGGGTGCTTCCCAAAGGTGGCACTATCTTGCAGTTTAGCCGTTGTGTACCTAGATTTCAGAAAAGTGGAGTTGCTATAGAGCTTCTTAGTAGTACTCGTCTTATCGGAAAGAGACAGTATACAATTGAAATACCCACCAAAAATCACAGATTTTGTGGAAAAAAAGTATGACTGAATCATTTTAAAGAGGTTAACCTTGTAAATTTTGTCTGGGGAGCGAAATGTTGATTAACAGAATTGCCAATACAAAAAATGTCCAGCAGAAGAGCCTGGCATGGGGCCAAATCCAAGAGCCAGAGCTCCAAGATCACCTGGATAGAAACATAAACTTTGACAGCAGATAAGGACCGCTTGGCCCACCTAGTCTGCCGATTTCCCTACCTACAGGATAAGCTGCAGATCCTAGTTAACCAACAGTCTACTTCTTCCTACCCCCCACAAGAATTGCCTTATGTCTGTCCCATGCATTCTTGAATTCCCCCACTGTTTTTGACCCCATGACCTCCTCAGGAAGGCTGTTCCATGCATCCACAAGCCTCTCCATGAAAATATTTCCTCACATTACCTCTGAGCTCCCCCATTATCTTCAAATTGTGCCCCTTGTTCTTGCACATCTCTTTTCTGAAAGATACTACCTCTTGGACTTTGTTGATTCCCTTGAGGTACTTGAAAGTTTCTATCATGTCCCCCTCTCCTTCTTTCCTCAAGGGTATACATATTAAGCTCTTTCAGTCTCTCTTCGTATGTCTTCTGGTGCAGACCATACCATTTTGGTTGCCCTCTTCTGGACAGCCTCCACTCTGTCTATGTCTTTGCGGAGATGGGGCCTCCAGAACTGCACACAGTACTCCAGATGGGGTCTCACCAACTGTCTGTACAGAGGGATAACAACTTCCTGTTTTCTACTGTTGATGCCTCTCCCTATGTGTGGCATAGAGCCACAAGATTTTGAGGAGGCAAAGGATACATAGATACATAGACAGTGTTGGCAGATAAGGGCCTGTGGCCCACCTAGTCTGCCCATTTGAGCTTGTAAGTTCAGTTTATGTTTTCCTAGAAGTCTGTTGCCCCTTACCCCTGACCTCCAGAATTCCTTTATGCTATCTCATGCATTCTTAAATCCCGTGATTGTTTCAACCCCCCACCACTTCTTCTGGCAGGGTGTTCCACTTGTCCACCACCCGTTCTGTGAAGAAATTCTTCCTCACGTTTCCTCTGAATCGTCCTCCCTCCAACTTCATCCCATGCCCTCTAGTCTGGAACATCTTTTTCACTTAAAAATAGTGTATTCCTGCACCCTGCTCCTCCCTGTAAGATACTTGTATGTCTGTATCATATCCCCTCTCTCCCTCCTCTCCTCCAGGGAGTACATATTTAGTTCCTTCAACCTGTCCTCATAGGACTTGCGATGCAATCCATGTACCATCTTTGTTGCCCTCCTCTGAACCTTCTCTAACCTGTCTGTGTCCTTACGTAGGTAAGGTCTCCAGAACTGTACACTGTACTCCAGGTGGGGCCTCACTAGTGTCTTGTATAGTGGAATTATGACCTCCCTTTTCCTGCTGGTGATGCCCCTGCCTATGCATTCCAGCATCCTATTTGCTTTACCTGCTGCCTTGTCACAATGTTTCCCTACCTTGAGGTCATCAGAGATGATAACCCCAAGATCCCTTTCCTGCTTGGTGCATGCTGTATCCTCACCCCAACTGATATATTGTGCCAGGGTTTTGTGCCCCCATATGCATTATTTTGCACTTCTTTTGCATTGAATTTCAACTGCCAAACTCCTGACCATTCTTCAAGTTTCTGCAGGTCCTTCTCATTCTGTCTACACCCTCTAGTGTGTCTACTCTGTTACAGAGCTTTGTGTCATCAGCGAACAATGAAATTCTGCCTTCTAGGTCCTGCGCAATGTCACTGATGAAGATGTTGAATAGGACCGGTCCCAGCACTGATCCCTGTGGTACCCCACTGGTCACTCTTCCCTCTGTGGAGTGACAGCCATTTACCACCACCCTCTGTGTCCTGCCACCCAGCCAGTTACCTACCCACTGCACTACTGTCCTGCCCACACCCATATTTCCCAGGATGACCTATTTGACAGGTTGAGATCCAGGGGATACTCTGAAAACATTTTGAATAAAGCATTGGACAAAGTTAAAATCAAAAGTAGAAAGGATTTATTACAGTATAAAAGAAAAGGACGCAAGCAAGAAAAAGTGGTCTTTTCAACTGAATATGGATATATGTGCCATAATTAAAAAAACATTAGCATGTTTTAAGCATGGATCCAGAGTTGAAAAATATAGCTGATGAGGGATCGTTGGTAGCATTTAAAAAGGGAAATGTTTGAAAGATCTGTTAATTCAGAGCGAATATAAGAAACCCATGTCCCCTCATGCATGATTAAGCACTAAATCTATAGGCTTTTTTCCATGTAAGAGGTGTAAAACCTGTAAATCAGCTGTAAAAAGGTAGGTCTTTTTTTTAACCCTGGACCTGATGGTGTAAGAAAAATCAAAATAGGTAATTTTTTGACATGTTCGTCAAAATTCATTGTGTATGCTCTATAGTGCTCCTGTGGTAAGGTTTACATTGGACAAACTATGCGGAGCCTAAAGGAGCGTATACAGGAGCACTACAGAGCTATTCAGAGAAATGATTTGGAACATTCGATAGCGAGACATTTGCGGGCCCTATCTGCCACAGCCAGCCATCAAATATTATATATGGCAATAGATCATGCACCGCACAGAATGGGGGGGGTAGACAGAGTTGGACAGAAAAGAATCAAAATGGATTTTTATTTTAAAGACTTTAAAGCCCAAAGGCTTCAAAGATGTGTAACACCTAGGTGGCACTACCCCAAGGGATACTACCCCTGCCTGTGTGACTGAGAACAGGGTGAGGGGCCTGAGTTCTAAGAATGGGTGCCTCCACCCAGAGGACAGGGTCAATGCTAGCCTAGCTGCCGTGGGTGCAGCTCTCCGGGACACTGTTACACCTCTCTTTCCCCCTCTAGTGGCCTAAATAGTTCACTGAATACACAACTGTAATTAACAACTGACGACAGATTTAACCCCACAATTGTTGTACTTACCACCAGGGCTAGATCAGCTGGCTCAGCCCTGGAGACCCCCTGTAAAACAAGATGTACCACAACAACCAACAGTATTTCAATGCTGTCTACACAGAGGTATACCACAAACAGTTTAAGTGCAAAAAGATTCAGATTTGACTTATTTGGGGGCATGAACAAGGAAGGGGGCATAATCTGGTGCTTGATTCTATTACTGATTAAATCAGGTTTAAGCATGCATGTCCCTAAGAGTCCCTCTATCACAGTTGAGTCCCTCTATCACAGTTACACACACTCTAGGTACTCAGTTGGAGTTATAGGCTAGCCTGAAGCGTTGCCAAGGGTAGGCCGACATTGCAGCTGTTGTTGGGGTCCTTAGGAAAAAGAAAACACAACATGCACTTTAACCCAAAATTTGTATTCCGGAGCTGGAGGGCTCAGTTTGTGACAATCAATCAAAACAATTAAATCAGATGACAGTGACACACTTTGATTAGGAGGTAGTTGCAGGGAGCTACCCTATGATTTACTCACGATACCCAGACCAGGTTGCAGGGATGAAGTAGAAACCTCAGGATGAAGTGCTGGTTTGCCAGGAGAAACGGGGCCCAAACGATTCACCATGGTGTCGTTTCTGTTCATTGATGTTGAGCAGGAAGCTGAATCCCCAGGCAGGTCTCTCGCTGGGTGGTTCTCTGCAGCGTGAGTGGCAATCAGGGTCATGGTGCTGAGGCCAAGACAGGTTGAAGGAAACCGATTCAGTTCGGTCAGAGTTACTGGATACTGCTTCCAACAAGCGTGACACATTTAAGCAGTGGGAAACCAAATCACGACCCACTATTCGCATTCAGCATACTTATAGTAAAGGCACGGAAATACCACAGTTCAAATGACAGTCTGGTTGCAATACACAGGGTTTTCTGCGCAAACCGTATGCTCTGCGGTTGTGATGGAAGTCCTGACAGGCCGATTGCTCAAAAGCAAGTCTTCGGTTACTCTTCAGGCAAAATTAGTCACAATTAGGTAGAAAGACATAAGTTTGGATAGAGTACAATTCAGGTTCTCAGTTCTCTTCACTTAGGAAGATGGAAGCAGGCAGGCCAGACACAGCCTTCCCGACGATTTCCCCTGTGCAGTACGCAGGAGCAGCTGCTTGAATCTCTCGAGCTCCTCTCAACTCCTACTTCAGACTAACTCACTGCTGCAGGCAGCTTGGGACTTTCCCAGTGATCCATCTGTCTGTCACAGCAAGGGCTCCCCCTCCATGTCCATTTAGGCGCCAAAGTGAGAAAACTACAGTTCCTACAGAAATTCACTCCCACAAGACCCCCTGGGGTCAGGCTCCATTTTAGGGCCCCCAGAGGTACTTGTAACCCCTCTACAAATGGGGGTTCCCAAAAAGTCTTCCTTGAGCTTGCCTAAATGCTCACTGCCAGGCTGGTGTCCTGCATTTCAGCAGTTTAAATGTGATTACCAGAGCCTGTATAGCCTCTGTGTACTGTCTCTTTAAGAGCTGCTTGATTGCAGTATAAGTAATCTGAGATGGAGCTCTGTTGAAAGATGTAACTGTTTGCTGACAATCATTTAGAGTGATAATAATAATGTAGTTTGTCTAACCTGCTTTCTTTGTAGCAAGGACTGTTTTGTTTGTCTCCACTATCTTGGTCCTGGACTGCAAATTGGACCAAACAGTACTGGTGGGACCTAAAATGTAGCCGGACTACAGCAGCTGTCTGAATTCAAAATCTGTGGGAACTGTAGTTTGGAGTTTTTTTTTTTTTTTGCACCTTTTTTGCAACGGAAGGGGGAGCTCTTGCTTTGACTGACAGCCAAATCAGCCAACAAAATCTTTTGGATCTTGGGGAAGTCCCGGGCTGCTTGCAGTTTTCAGTTCTGTTCTGAGCTGGGAAGTGAAATGAGAAGAGCTCAAGTGTATTTTGGGCAGCAATCCTGAGAGGATTCGCATGGGAAAACTGTGAAAGGGCTATGTTTCGGCCTGCATGTCTGTCTGCTGCTCCTGAGAAGGAGAGAAGAGAATTATTTTTGACTAAATCCAAGTTTGTGTGACTAAAGTAAGCTACTGAAGTGGGCCAGGCTCAACCTGAAGAAGACCGAAGATTTTACTGAATGCAATCAGCTTGTAGTTCAAGCTACCCCTAAGCTCCAGGTGTGTGAAGAGACTTTGTGATTGTGACCGGGGAGCGCTTTGCCTGGTACAGTAGAATTCCCATACATGTAAATGTGCTGTGAGCTGCTAGTGGGTTGTGAGTTAGTTCCCCACTGTGTGAGCTGTGTTCTGCTTGCTGGAAGCTGTATCCAGCCCAAAACGGACTGCATCCGAATTTGTCTCCATGCGGTCTGGGCCTTGCCAGACTGGCCCAGCCAGACTACCCGCCTCACAGAGAAGCCATCAACGAGAGACCTGCCTGGGGATCAGCCCCCTGCTCCACGCTTGAACAGGAATGACACCTCTGCGACTCGTGTGGGCCCTGCTTCTCCTGGCATTCCAGATCAACCACCTGTAGTCTCGATTTTCGTCCAGCCTGTGTCCAGTCTTAGGTATCTTGAGTAAATACCAGTGTATCTCCCTGCAACAACATCTTAATTTGAGTGTGTCATCTGATTGTCTTGTTGTTTCATTTCCTTTACGAACTGAGCCCTCTGGCTCCGGATTACAAATATTGTGTACTGTGCATGTTGTGTTTTCCATCACAGGGCCCCAACCGGCTGCAACCCCAGGCAACTGTCCTGGCTAGCCCATCTCTTCTCCACCTGTGTACCCAGAGGTGGACTGTGTGGGGGGACTCAAAGTGCATGCATAACTGCTTGATATAACCTTTAAGCTAATTAACCTGATTTTGCCCCTCCCTTGTTCAAGTCCCCTGAATAAATCAGATCTAACTTTTTCTGCATGTAATCTGACTGTGGTTCCAGTTTGTGCTCAAAGTACTGTACTATTGCTATTTGCTGTGCAAAACCTTGTTTTACAGGTGGTCCCCAGGGTTGAACCAGAGGAACCAGCCCTGGTGGTAAGTGCAAACAGTGTGGGTACTTGTGTGGTGTACCAGGGGCATTGTGAAAGTGATTATTATACAGTGTTCAGGCCACTAGAGGGGAAAGAGGGGGGTTACAGTGTCCCGGAGGGCTGTGCCCAGGTTAGCTTGACCACAACCAACCCTGACCTAGGGTTGGAGGCACCCGTTTCAGAACTCAGGCCCTTAACCTGCTACTAGCCAAGCAGGCAGGGGTAGTAGCCCTTGGGATAGCGCCACCAAGGCGCTACATCTTGGAGGCTCACCGCTGGGATTTTGTGTCTTCTAGTGGCCGAAACTATGAATTATTGTCAAACATAAATGGGTACCCCAACAGAAGTGGCTGTGCACCAGTTGGTGGGGTGGTGTACAGGGCAGGAGATTGACCCTCATAATGCCCTGCTTGTATTGGATATTCCCCTGAACATTGGTAACGATGCTGTAGAAGGAGTACTTTCCAAAGCTGAATGTTTAACAAATGCTGTGGTGGTGGGGCGACAGGCTGATTTGACCATCTAGACTTTCATGGCATTAGTAGAGCGTAGTGACCCAGTGGAGAGTTCCAAAGTGCCATGGACTATTGCCCCAGAAGGGACCCCAGCCACCTGGAGAATGATAACTAGAGACAGTAAAAACCCTGGGGAGGATGAGCTCCCCCTATTGTTTGTTTGTTTGTTTGTTTTATTTATTTATACTGATAGGACCATGGGCCAAAAAAGACCCGTTTTCATGGGCAATCAGTGTACAAATAACAATTACATATAACATAAATACATACAGCTTAAATAGCGACAGGTACAAATTGATATATCACAACATTGTCATTCAATAACATTTACACTTACATTCTGTGAAGAGGTACTCTTTCAACTTACGCTTAAAAGAACAAAGGGAAAGGCTCATACAGTCAAGAGCTGATTGTATCATATTAAGAAAAATGGGTAACATATAAGATATTGCCCTTTGTCCAAGGGAAGTACGCATTTTTGGAATGCAAAGAGAAAATTTAACTGTTGACCGAGTATTTACCCGAGAGTTCTGCTTTTTAAAAATTAGAGAGAAACAATCAGGGACTCTATTAAGTATCACCTTTTTTGCCAAAATACCCAATTGAAGTTTATATCTACCGTCCAAAGGAAGCCAACCCACTTGCTCTAAGAGATTACAATGATGAACCCTTAATGGGGATTTCACTACAAATCTAGCAACTGAATTAAGTAACACTTTTACCTTGGATAACAATTCCTCTCTTGCAGAATAGTAAAACAAAACCCAAAAAATCAATTAATGGTAGTAAAAAACACTGAGCCAACAGACGACGTGTAGTATCAGTGAGTAAATGAGATAACCTATATAAAGCCCCTAGTCGCTGGTGAGTCACCTTTACCATATGAAGAATATGAGGTTCATAGGAAAGATTCTCATCCATCAATAAACCCAGGTACTTAAATTGTTTAACTTGTTCAATCAAGGTACCAGAAACAGTGTATAGTGACAATATAGGGTCCGATATCAGTCTTTTTTTAGTACTTGCAAAAACCATGGATTTTTTTTTTCTTTCATTTAAAACCAATCCATGGGCTCGGAACCAATTCTGTACCTCCAAGAAGTAATCGGCCAAATCTTTCTGTACATTTTCAAAGAGAGGTCCACTTGTGAGGACCATTGCATCGTCAGCATATAAAATAATTTGAGATTTGGTACAAACAGAAGATAAGGTATTAAGAAAAGGATTAAACAAAGGGGCCCAAAATAGAAGCTTGGGGAACACCAAGTGAAACCTTAGAAGAAGAAGAAAGTTTACCACTAACCCCTGTGATCTTTTGTCTATTGTCTGAGACTTTTGAGGAGAAATTTGCCAAGTTGTTGCTGGAGGAAGGGAAAACCATAGATGACATTAAGAAACTATTCCTGCCACATGGGGGTGTTCCCTCACCAACACCCCCTCCCACTTCAGCACCTGTTACTGCCCCACCTTCTGTGCCCATGGCAATGCTGGCCCCTATATCTGTACCTGCCATTAGTCACAACTCCTACCGAAGGTTGAGAATCTTCTCGGGCACCTTCCCCACCCCCCAGGGGGAGGATGACTGGGAGACCTGGATAGACTATGTTGCCCCTCTAGTACTTGAATGGCAATGCTCAGAAGCAGAGAAACAAAAGAGGTTGAGTGAGAGCCTCCGAGGCCTGCCCTAGCTACCATCCATGCCAAGCAGGCCAATAACCCTGAAGCAACTGCACAGGACTATCTTGATGCATTGGAGAATGTGTATGGGAGCCTGGATTCAGATGAGGACCTGTGGTGGAGAGTAAGAAATGCCCAGCAGTACTCAGGGGAGTCATTGTCTGTGTATGTACCTTGGCTTGAAAAGCTGCTACAAAAGAGCCTTAGAAAGGGTAGTTTGCCGTCAAATGGATTAGATCGAATGAGGCTGGACCAGATCCTTAAGTCTGCTCCATTTTCAGAATTGTTACTGCTTCAGTTGCGCCTCACCAACCAACTGGAATCGCCTCCCCTCTTATGAGCGAATAATGAAAGAAATTCGGGGTTGAGCAAAGGCGACCCCAGGGGGGAATTTCACCAATATTTGCTGCTGCTGCGAAAGTGACAGAGAGTGATCATCCAAGTGGGGTTCAGGGGCAAACGTCGGCACCTAACAAGTACTTTGAGAATGCAAAGGACTTCCCATCCTGGGCCCAGTTTTGGAAAGATGAGCTACTAAAGGAAGTCCGAGAGCTGAAGGTGGGTACCTCTGCAAGGGTTCCCCCCATGGAACAAGATTCTGGTTCCTCTCAGGACGTGACTGCCATGGGGTTGGGGGTGCACCTTCAGGCATCCTCTACCGAGGATAGCTCCCAGGCTGAAATCAAAGAATTGACTGCCACTCTAAAGGAACTATTGAGACACGTTGCTCCCCTCTCACCACTGCAAGCAGATATTGGACCCTGATCCCTTGCTACTACTTCAGTTCCTCATGCAATGTTCTCTTCAAGGATGACCCAGGAGTTTATCATTTGTCACAACTGTGGAAAGGATGGCCATATGAAGAGAGAATGCCGGTCTCAGAAAGACTTAGAGAAAGTGGCGAACTGGCTTCAAGGAGAGCTTAGAAAAGGAATCAGTGGTCAAGGGGTGCACAAAATGACTGCAGTGAAGGCTTCGGACAGCCTAACTCAAACCCCTTTGTGGCTAAATCGTCTATCCAGGCCCCTGCTGCTGTCCCTCCAGACTGGTCCAAAATAGTGGGCCCTTCAATGGAGACTACCGTGGCTGTGAATGGTATTCCTACTCGGGCTGTGCTGGACAGTGGGTCGCAAGTGACCATTGTATTTAAGGACTGGTATGACAAACACTTATCTGCTGTGCCCTTACAATCCCTGGAAGGCCTACATGTGTGGAGGCTGAGTGACAAGTCTTATCCCTACCTAGGATATGTCCACCTCTGGTTGTCATTTCCTGCAGCTGTAACTGGTGTAGAGAAGCAAGTCGAGACACTGGCCTTAGTGTGTCCCCCTACTGGACTGTATGATGGGGTTCCCCTGTTAATTGGGACCAACACCCATATGTTTGGGAGACTGGCATAACTCAATCACGAGAAACAAGTTTGAAGGACTGGGAGGGCCCTAAGAATTCCCGCTCTCATTAAGAGGGCTTATGATTTGCAGCAGAACCCCAAGGGAGTGGACCAGGATGAACAGGTAGGGGTTGTGTGGAAGAAGGATCTCGATTCAATGGTACTAGCCCCTAACACCCAGTGTACTGTTCAAGGGGAGGTCCACCTCCGCAAAGATGTCAAGAACAAAATACTGATGTTGGACGCGCCAGGCGATGGAAAATTGCCAGAAGGATTATTAGTTAAGCCCAGCATCTTGCCAGCTCATGCTCATGCCTATGCATGACAAGTGATGGTCCAGATTCATAATGTGTCAGATTGGGAGATCCGGGTGAACAAAGGATGCACCCTAGTTATGGTACACTGTGCAGACACTGCAGTGTTGCCCAGCAACAAGCACCCTGGCAAGACAGATAGAGTGACTCCCGACTTGTTTGATTTTGGTGACTCCCCATTGCCAGCTGAATGGAAGACTAGAATTAGGCAGAAACTTGCCCAGAGAGATCAAGTGTTTTCGTTGAAGGAATGGGACTTGGGATGTGTCCAGGGTGCGTAGCATCAGCATCACATACACACATACACCTGCATGATGAATGGCCATTTTGAGAGAGGTCTCGATGCCTACCCCCTGCAGACGTAGATGATGTGAGAAGACACTTGCAGGAAATGCTTGCAGCTGGTGTGATACAAGAATCCAGGAGCCCATATGCTTCTCCCATTGTGGTTGTGCGTAAGAAGAACAGATCTGTGAGAATGTGTGTTGATTATCGAACTCTGAATCGGCGGACCATCCCCGATCAATACACCATGCCCCGTATACAAGATGCTCTGGATTGTCTGAATGGGAGCAAATGGATGGGGCTTTTGCTATTCCAGTTAAAGAGTCAACCATCCCAAGCAAAGCAGCATGTAGTGCCCTATAAGTTGGGAGCTCTCCCTGGGGTAATCCATATGAGGATGGTAAATATGGGAATGGATGAATTCCCAAAGGGCCCACCAGTTGGAACACATATCTGATGGAGTAGTGCTCCCATCTTAGTAGATCTGTCTCCAGTGAGGATGGGTAAAGATCTTTATTACAAGCTAAGGCATTTAAAAAGTATTTCTCCTGAGAGGTTAACCTAAACCGAGTCACATAAAACCAGTTTTTTAAAAACTCTGCATTCATTTTCAGAAACCGGGACAGGGGATAGCACCTGGTGAGGTCTCCCAATAGGTACGCTGGTAAAGATTCCAGTCCATTTAAGGCTACTTCTATTGTTTTCCAGTGTGCCTTGTAAGAGGGGTTAATGTGTAATAGGGCTATACAGGTTTGAGTTGCTCTGGAGTATTCTTTCAGGTTGGGTAAATTTAGCCCTCCCTGTGTCCTAGGCAATTGTAATAAGGTGTATTTTACCCTTAGGGATTTTCCTCCCCAGATAAACCTAGAAATGAGCTTATCCCATGATTGGAAATAAAAGTCCGAGGGAACAGTTGGCAACGTTTGTAGAAAAAATAATAAGCGAGGGAAAATATTTTGTTGGATTGTTTCCACTTGGTTGATTAAACCCGGGGTAATTGTGTTCACCTAGACATATCCGAAGTGATTTGCTGTGTGATTGGTTCCATATTCACCATTTCAAGGTGTATTAACTTGGCCGGGATTTTTATCCCTAGGTACCTCATCTCAAGTCTGTGCCAGCGGAAGGGAAATTCCAGTTTCATTCGTCTAGAGGGGGAGAAAGAAAAATGAAGTACTTTGGTTTTTGAACAATTTATTTTATAGCCAGATAAGGTGCTAAAAAGCTGAAGTTGTTCCCATACCGCCAGGACAGATGTCTCTGGGAAAGTCAGGGTCAACAAAATATCGTCTGCGAAAAGGGATTGAATATTTTGCCTCCTAGTGGAATACCCTGAACGTTACCGTTCTCCCTTAATTTGGCGGCTAGGGGGTGCCAAAAAAAAAAAAGGGCAAAAAGAAGTGGGGATAAGGGGCACCCTTGTTGTGTACCTCTATATAAAGTTAATGGTGAAGAAATCGAGCTGTCTAATTTCAGATAAGCCACTGGAGAGTGATACATGGCCTGGATTTGGGATATAAACTTTTCAGAGAAATCAAATTGTTTAAGGGTAGCCCATAAGAAGGGCCACAACACCCTATCAAAAGCTTTTTCGACGACGAGACCAAGTAAAATTAAAGGGATTTTTCTTTGAGTGGCATGTTCAGCTAATAGTAGAACCCTTTGTACTGCATCATGGGCTTGGCGCTTCCTGATAAATCCCACTTGATCTCTATTGATTAGCTGAGGTAAAAATCTGTCTAATCTATGGGCCAGGATAGACATAAAAATTTTATAGTCACAATTTAATTTAGATATGGGACGATAGGTAGCTGTCAGGGTAGGGTCTTTTCCAGGTTTTGGAATAGCTGTAATTTCAGCATACCGCCAGGATGGAGGGGGGAGGACTTCCCTCCTGGATTTCCCTAAAAGCCGGTAACATAATGGGTATAAGTAATTTCTGAAATTGTTTAAGAAACTCATTCGGGTATCTATCTGGTCCTGGGGCCTTTTGTGTCTTGGTCAACTTAAGGGTAGCTATAATTTCTTAGTCGGTAATAGGACGTGTCAGGGACTCAGCTTGGTGAACATTTAGACATGGTAATTTAATGCTCTGGAGATATGTGGCCAGTTGATGTGGGTTCGGGGAAATATCTTCAGTATATAAAAGTTTGTAGAAATCAGCCATAGCTTGTCTGATGGCAGAGGGATAGGACAATAACTGATTAGTTTGTGGATGCTGAAGTTTGGCAACTGCAGCCCTGCCTCTGGACCCTCGAAGACATCTGGCCAAGTTCCTGGCTCCCCGGGAACCCCCTTCCACTGAATTAAGCTTCAAATACAGCAGTCATTGCTCTATTTTTTGGTCAGTTATTTTTTGAAGTTTTTGCTTAATTATTAACATCTCTGGCTTGACAGAGTTATCACCCTGACACAACTTAGCCTGTAGCCTCGATAAAGCCTCTTGCAATTCCTATTCCCTTTTTTCTCTACCTCTTTTTTAAAAGAAGAGTATTTGATAATATCGCCCCTGAGCACTGTTTTGAGGGTGTCCCACTTAATAGTAGCTGTTATATCAGGAGAGGCATTATCTGCCTGGATAATCAGTATTCGGGACTTAACTAGTTGAATGAATTCTGGGTCCTGTAAGTGGGTTATATTAAACCTCCAACAGTTTTGTTTTTTAGGTCTCTTCATGTCTGTTTTTAAGAAAAAAGGAATGTGATCTGATAGAAGGGATGTCCCTATATATATGTCCCTAACATACTCAAGGTGTTCAATCGAGGTTAGAAAATAATCTAGTCATGCTGAGGTATTAGTTTTGGGCGAGTAAGGTGTTTATGCCCTTACTGAGGGGAAGAAGTGGCCTCAGGTATCTATGAACCCCAATTCAGGGAGGGTTTGTCTTAAATATTTCTGGATAGCTGAGTTCTCTCTTCTAACTTACAACTTAGTACGGGCTACCAGGCACTAGTCAGAGGGGACATCATTCAAGAAAGAGGTCACGTGTTTGTGACTCTGTTCATAGGGTGTCTCCTCTCCCGGCTTGTATGTCTCTGTTTTTTCTTGATTTTTTCACAATATAGCTAAGGAAGAATCACACTGGAGATAATCTGATAAGCACAGAGGTATGTCCTCGCCCACTTCATTTGATTGGATCATGCATCAACCTATAGGATGGACGAGGAATACCCACTGGTTTCTGACTGCGTAGTACTATAAAGGGTACTCGGATACTCACCCTTACCAGGTGAGTAAATCCCATTACAGGCCTGTTTGAGCAGTTTGGGGGGGGGGGCACACTGGACTTCATTTGTTCATTGATATTGGTCACAACCAGGAGCCCCTCTAAAAACAATAAATTTATAAACCCAGGGTTGAGCAGATCACACATTGAATTGGTTTATGATTAGGGGAAAGCTGTGATTACTTTCCTAGTGATTTGCTCCCAGCCACACCTAGCAGACTGTACTTTATAAATGTGCGACAAGGAAGCTGGAGTATTGTCTTTGCAAACAGAATGAAACAGCAGGACTCTAACTCAGATCAGCAAGGTACTTTTTACATTATTTAAAGTGCAGGACCAAACAGACTGGGGCCACTTTGACGAAGTGGTTTGGCTTGTTCACATTTTGGCCAAAGTTTGATAACTAAGAACCCCTATTTGGGATATGAGAGATGGAAAAATCCTTCATTACAGACCTGTTTGGGCAGTTTGGTGGGGGGCACACTAGACTTCATTTGTTCATTGATATTGGTCACAACCAGGAGCCCCTCTAAAAGTAATAAATTTATAAAGCCAGGGTTGAGCAGGTCACACACTGAATTTGTTCACGGATGACACCAAGCTCTGCGGGAGGGTGGACTCAGCCGAATAGATACAGGACCTTAAAGAGGACCAATGAAGTCTTGAAAAGTGGTCCGGGACCTGGCAACTGGGCTTTTTTGCCAAGAAGTACGAGGTTATGCACATTGGAGCCAAGAACCCCAGGACAGAGTACTACCTGTGAGGAATCCGGGTATCTTCCACAGAGGAAAAGAAGGATCTGGGAGTGATGATAACTAGTAAACTGAAGTATTCTATGCAGCGCAAGAAGGCAATGGCAAGGGCAAACAGGATGTTGGGGTAAATAGCCGGGGGATCAGCAGTAGGTGACAGGAGGTGGTATTGTCCTTGTACAGGTCACTGGTGAGACCTCATCTAGAGTATGCAGTGCAGTTCTGGAGTCCTCATCTTAAAATGACATCAACCTGATGGAGACAGTCCAGGGGAGGGCAATGAAGATAACTGCTGGACAGCAGGGTAAATTGTATGAGGAGAGACTGAAGGCCCCAAATATGTACTCCCTGGAGGAGACATGATTGAGACCTGCAAGTACTTGAAAGAGATTAATAGGGTGGACAGGGAGGGTCTCTTCAGACTGAGCTGCAGCAAAACCAAGAGGGGGCACAGCCTTAAGTTGGAAGGGGGTGTTTAGGAGGGAGGTTAGATGACACTTTTCACAGAAAAGGTGGTGAGCAAATGGAACACACTGCCAGAAGAGGTGATCTCATCAAAGACAGTGAGCAGCTTCAAGAGAGGCTGGGATAGGTATAGGGGGACGATAAGGGTCATGGAAGGAGGGGAGGGGAGGAAAGGGATGGAAAGGTCAAGGAGAGGGGAACAGGGGCAACAGCCTGAACTGTGATCCCTGCACAATGAGCAGACTAGATAGACCAAAAGGACTAATTCTGCTGGCTTCTTCGTATGATTGTATATGTGCACACTGGTGTTGCGGCACTCCAGGGTGGGTGATGTAGAAGGGATGGAGCAGATCACCAGTGACCTAAGGTTGGAAACAGAAAAATTCCTGGAACGTTGGTGACCATGGCACCAGTCTGAGGCAAGAAGACAAGAGTCAGATTCTGAGGGTGGTTGTCATGCTGAAGACTAGTAACTGGGACTATAATTTAGGCTCTTGGGATGGGAGAGGGTTCACCTATTGTCTCACCAAACATTCCCATCTCAGTCATAGTTTGGAGGATTGTGATTTACGGGGCTCTTGAGGTATCATCTAGCGGGGTCAGTGGGGAATAAATAACACATGCCAGATTACTTGGCTAATTATTTCTGTTCTTTTATTTTTCTCTGGAAATTACTCAAATTCAAGTGTGCTTTCTACTATTTATGGCAGTTTTATATTTCTGTAGCAATATACTGCTCTCTGGACTTAAATATGCTCTACCTTTCTTTTCCCATGTCAATGCTGGTGCTGTACATAAATGGGATCCCACATAAAACATCTGCAGATTTGCCCTGTCGGTTCCCTGCCTCACCCACTATTATCTGCTCTACTCTGCCTTGAACTGGCTGTCACCCAATGACTTGCGCTCCTATGCTCTTGGATGCTTCATTAACTCCTTTACCCGACATCCCCATCCCGACTTGCTTGCAGCCATGCTAAACCTGGTCACCTTCTCTCGCTCTCTAAGGTCTTCTACCTTTCCCCTGCTCTCTGTCCCTCTCTGCTCTACTAAGATGGGTGAGCAAGCTTTCTCTCAATTTGCTCCCAAATTCTGGAACTCCTACCCCAATATTAAGTGTTCCTCATCTCCATTACTTTCAAAGAAGCACTTTTCACTCACTAGAGAGAACTTGGTGCTTGCAATTGCTCCTGATTCTTATTCTGGTTTCCCTGTTTGCTTAATGCCTGCCTCGTCTGCATCATACTGCTGATTTTGTGTACCACTCGACCTGGCACAGTTTTATTACACACTCCTACATGGGTGTTTTACTTCAACTGTAACTATGTTTTTACCTTCTCTGCGTGGGTTCCTGTTATTTGTGTATTGTTTTACCTGTCTTGTTCTCTGTAAATTCTGCTCCATTGTTATTTTTGTACTCTTCTGGGTCGTGCTTGAAAATAGGCAGGTCATTTGCCTAATGCACTTACCAGGTTACCAAAAGCTAACAAATAAAGATATCTGGCGAATATTTTGCTTTGTTTGACTGTCCCGTGAGACTGTACCTGATTGTAATGCCACAATTATCAATGTATGTTTACTGCATCTATTATCTTGACAGGGGCAACAGACTTCTAGGAAAACATAAACTGAATTTACAAGCTCAAATGGGCAGACTGGGTGAGCCATAGGCTCTTATCTGCCAACACTGTCTATGTAACTATGTATCTATGACAGTCAATAGATGTCACATTGAAAATAATAAAAAAAAACAAACCAGCAGCTCTGCTGCCACTGACAGATGAGTGCGACTGGTGCTCAGGATTTCCCCCTCATAAGCCACAACAGAACCAGATTGCCTGAATGACCTACACAGGACAGAATGGGATGACAGATATTCGTTCAAAGGTGAGAGCTCTCTCAAACTAAAGACTTTTGGTGCCAGTATCCCACAGCAAGCAGGAGCTCTGCCATTTTACACACCCTGACCTCATCAGCATGGCAGCAGGGGTTAGGCGTTGCACCATTACTCAGTCGGGCTGCAGAGGTGGAAGGTGAGCCACAAGTAGTTCCTGGGACACCCGAAAATTGCAGTGTTCCTGGAGTAAATTAAGAGGCCAGTCATCTGTCATGTTATGGACCTCCAACCTGGCCCCAGAGTGACTGACAGTCCCGGACCAATGATGAGCAGACATTCCCCTGTGAACAGCAGGGGCTGGGCTAGGAATCATTCTGTCTGCATGTGACTGCAGTGAGAAAGAGAATGGTGAGTCGCTGCAAAAAACTGACTGTGCCTCTATCAGAGACAGAGTGAGAAGCAATACTCTTGCTACAGAAAAGGAGGTCATCGTGTCCTAGCCCAGAACAAAACTGAACCAGGCTGCACTGAGAGAGAGGCTTTGCTGTGCAGCAGTAATGCCTAAAGCTGAACTGGGATCCCGGTTCATCTGGAAATCAACCTAATAAAGTACCAGAACCAGGTGCTGGGTATTACCACCCTGGTGGGACTGAATGCCTGGATGTGCTGGGTGGGGCAGTTCTGCATAGATGGCAACAGAAGGAGTTGCCTGTGAAATGAAGATTCGGCTACTGATTGCTGGAGCCACAGGCCTGACCTGCATCGGAGGGACAGCTGAGGCCCTGTAACACCGAATACCATCGAGAGATCGAGGGGGAGGAGATGGAGGAGAGAGAGAGAGAGGATAGAGAGGAAGAGGGAGGAGAGAGGAGAGGAGAGAGAGAGAGAGAGAGAGAGAGATAGAGAGAAGAGGAGGAGAGAGAGAGAGGAGGAGAGAGAGAGAGAGAGAGAGCGAGAGAGAGAGATTCTTAATTTCAAATCTTTTAAACACCAACTTTTAGAAGACATATGCTTTGTTCATGAATGTTTTTAAATTAGTTTATTCTTGTATGTCCAGTAATTTTTCTTCTATAGTCATTGATTTATTTAGTTTATGTTTGTTATGTTTGATATTATTATGCACTGTAACTGCTATGTGAACACAAGACAGCCTTGTAAATATAGTCTCTGGGTCCTAAGAGTTTTATCCTGTATAAAAATAAAGATATTTACTACTACAGTCAGAGAGGGACTCGCTGCAAACCGTACCATCACTCCTGTGCATAGAGGAAGATCACATGGTCTGGGAAAATTGTGAGGAAATTCTGGGATTGCACTGCAACCACAGTGCTTAGTTTTAGTTTTTTTTGTTGACCGGGTAAGTGCACTAGATAAATTCTGCCTATCTTCAGGCACGACCCGGGGGAGGGGGATACAGATGAATGCCAACTGACTTTGCACCAGATTAAACTGTTGGTGGTATTTTTAGTGAATGTATACTTAGGGATCACAGTTTGGGATACTGCTTAGCAGACAAGGCCATCCAGCCAGGATCCAGGATGGAGGCAGTATAGCGCAGTGGTTTAAGGCTCTGAGCTGCAAACTTGGAGACTGGGGTTTGAATACCACCACCCCCACCTGCATACTGTGTGACCCTAAGCAAGTCACTTAACTTCTTTGTGCTCCCACGCCACACCTGTAAACAAGCTTCAGCTTAGTGTTTCTCTCCTTGTTAAAAGAAAAATTCACAAATATCCTTTTGGGCTGAAACTTTTTTGGGCTTGGGGTTTAAAAAATTGCTTTTTTTTATTTAGGCGCACCACTGCTGGTCAACCATGTGCAACAGTATACGGCCTACCCACAGCTGTGCACCCAGTGAAGCACCAGGAGCTAATAATAATTTAACTGTTATCACGAGTACCAGCGGGGGTGGGGACAGTGCCCCCGGTACAGGGGGACTAAGCATAGTTACTGTATCATGCATATGTGTAGTGGGGATGGGCACAGGTTGTGGACTGAGTTTATAAGAGTACATGAAGCACAGACTAGGGGAATAATACTGGGCTTCGCCTAGACACCCTATTAGTGAGGCTGAGTCAGGATCAGGCATGGAAGAACCAGGCAAGGGCCTAATCTCACTATCTCATTGCCTGCCCCCCCCTTCACCTTTATGGCCTTGTAGTCCCTAAATAAAGTTCCCTGTTCTTTTGTCTGAATTCCTTGTCTGAGCTATTATTGTTTAAAGTTAAGTTGCATGTTCATTGAGGAAACTGTTATTGCTCCATGTGTGTTCGCCGGTGGGCCGATTCTTTGGGAAGGTGAGGGGGTACTACATCCCACAGGGTTGTACCATGATTACACCAGGCCCACTTTAACTCTTCTTCTGGGAAGAGGCACTGCACAATTTACTGTATTTAAACCTTGGAGACAACCCCCCTCAGTCAGTAGTATAATGACACAGGCCGTTCAACCTTGTTTGAGCTCACAAAACAGGGTAGTAACTGCAACATCCACAGTGACCCCGTTACAAGTAGTACGCGTTTTATAGAAAGGTTGGTCAAACCCAAACGTGTAGCTGCATTTTATGGTTTAAAACTGATAAATTGTCTTCCAGATATTATTACTGTTGGAATGACCATGCAGTGTTTTAAGAATGCCTTACAAAACAGTTTGATGGCTGCTTTCATATGTGCCTATTTTAAAGTACCATGATTATACATTTTTGTATTTTGCTGGATACTTTGTATAGGATATTTTACTAGATAATATGTGTTTCTGTCTAAAGTATTACAATCATATTTTGTATATTTGTTTATTTGCACAAATATGTTTAATGTGTGATTAATGTGTAGAAACACAGAAACATAGAAGCTGACAACAGATAAGGACTGCTAGGCCCATCCAGTCTGCCCATATACTCTACCTGTATCAACGGCCGCTTACCCTACTTGTTCATCAGCTCTAGTTCTCCTTCCCACCTCTAGGGTTCCCTTATACCTATCCCATGAATGTCTGAATCCTACCACTGTGCTTGCTGCTACCACATCCTGGGGCAGGCTATTCCATGCATCCACCACCCTTTCTGTGAAAAATAACTTCCTCATATTACCCTTATCCTGCCCCCCCTCCAATCTCATATCATGCCCCCTTATTAATGTACCTCTCCTGTATCAAAAGATGTCTTCCACTTGCACCTTGTTTATGCCCTTAAGATACTTGAAGGTTTTTTATCATATCTCCCCGTTCCCTTTTCTTCCAGTGTATACATAGTCTGGTAATTTAATCTCTCCTCATAAGTCTTCTGTTGCAAGCCCTGCACCATCTTAGTCACCCTTCTCTTAACCGCTTCCACCATGTCTATGTTCTTATGAAGATGCGGCCTCCAGAACTGCACACAGTACTCCAGGTGAGGCCTCACTAGTGCTTTGTATAGTGGTATCACCACCTCCCTTCTTCTGCTGGTGATACCCCTTCCTATGCACCACAACATGCCACTGGCCTTCCCTACAACCTTTGTACTCTGCTTGGACACCTTTAGGTCATCTGAGATGATAATCCTCAAATCTCTTTCCTCCTTGGTGACTGTCAGCAACTCCCCCCCCAATCCTGTAGCTCTCCACAGGGTTTCTGCACTCCAGGTGCATGATTTTGCACTTCTCCGCATTGAACTTCAGTTGCCACACTTCAGACCATTTTTCCAGCTTTCCAAGGTCCCTCCTCATTTTTTCCACCCCATCTGGAGTGTCTACCCTGTTGTACATCTTGGTGTCATCTGCAAACAGGCAAACCTTCCCTTCCAGCCCTTCCACAATGTCACTAATAAAGACATTAAAAGTACTGGCCCCAAGACTGATCCTTGAAGTACCCCACTGGTCACCCGTCTTTCCTTGGATTGGATTCCATCTACCACCACCCTCTGCTTCCTGTCCCCCAACCAGTTTCTAACACCAGTTCACCTCCCTGTGGCCCACGCCCAGGCTCCCCAACATTTTTACCAGTCTTTTATGTGGAACGGTGTCAAAGGCCTTGCTGAAATCGAGGTAGGCGACACCTACCGCTCCCTCCTGATCCACCTCCTTCATCACCCAGTCAAATAAATCTGTCAGATTTGTTTGACATGACCTTCCTGTTGTGAATCAATGCTGCCTTGGATCCTGTGCTCCATTGGATTCCTGGTGTTCCACAATCCTTTTCTTAAGCAGTACCTCCATAATCTTTCCCACTACTGAGGTGGCTGACTGACCTATAGTTTCCTGTCTCCTCCCTGCTTCCATTTTTGTGAAGAGGGACTATATGTGCCCTCCTCCAGTCCTCCGGAACTACTCCTGTATTGACCGACTCACTGAACATGGCTGCCAGTGGTGTTGCTAGCTCCATCCGTAGTTCCTTTGGTTTCCTGGGATGTATGCCATCTGGTCCCATTGCCTTGTCCACCCTCAGTTTTGTGAGTGCCTCTAGGACTCTCTCTTCTGTAAATCAACTGGTGTTCAGTCACCCCTCCGGTGTATCTGATGCCTAGCTGTGGTCCCTGTCCCTCCCTTTTCTTCAGTGAAAAACTGAGCAGAAGTATTTTTTCAGTATTGACGCCTTTTCCAGGTTTCCCTCCACACACTCCCCTTCCTTTCCTCTGAACCTTACAATGCCACCCCTAGTCTTCCTTCTCTCACTGCTGTACCTATAAAATGTCTTGTTCCCTTTCTTCGCCGTTGGTGCTAATCTTTTCTCTGTGCCTTTGTGCTCCAAACAGCTTTCCCTGCTTCCCTCAGACAATTTAGATACACTATCTTATTCTCTTCCTCCTGTGTCCCCTTGTATCTTCTGAAAGCCCTCCTTTTTCTCTGCTACAACTTTAGAGAACCATAGTGGCTTGTTCTTTCTTTTGCCTTTGTTTCTCAGACTAATGCACTGGTTTGTCGCCTTCACTATGGCTGTTTTTAGGTGTGCCCACTGCTCCTCAACCCCCATTTTGCATCCCTCCTTGCCAGGGCTTCTTTAATACCTAGTCCTATCCTAGCAAAGTCTGCCTTCCTGAAATCCAAGACCCTTGCCTTTGTGTGACTTGACTGTGATCCTGTACCCATGTTAAACCACACTGTGTGGTGGTCGCTGGATCCCAGGTGCCCTTCCACCTGGACGTCTGTGGTTCTGTCTCTATTGGTCAGTACTAGGTCCAGAATTGCCCTCTTCCTGGTGGGTTCTAGCACTAGCTGCCTATGACCTGCCTCCTGCATGGAGTCCAAGATGTCTTGGCTCCTGGCTGAGGCTGACAACGGGATGGCCCAATCCACATCTAGCATATTAAAATCACCTATCAGCAGTATCTCCCCTTTTGTTGCCATCTTGTGTATTTCTTCCACTAGTAATCTGTCCACCTCTTCCCTCTGAATCGGAGGCCTAGAGATCACCCCTGTGCAAATTGCTGTGCCATTTCCAGGCTCAGTAGTGACCCACAGTGCCTCGGCCTCCCCTGTCTGCCCTGTACTGCAGTTGCCTTTATAGCTTCCCTGACATATAGCCCTCCCCCCATTTTACCCTCCCTATTCCACCTGAATAGAGCATAATCTGGTACACTTACCTCCCAGTCATGGTTTACAGTGTACCACGTCTCGGTTATCGCCAATATGTCCAGGTCAGCCTCTGCCAACAAGGTGTATGCATTTGTTTTGTCAGGCGTGACTGAAAAAGGTCAGAAACCACCCAGATCACTTCCTGGTTAAATAAAGTATAAATAAACATATGCAGGGTCAGCATGGCAGCAAGACTGTTGTGATTAGGTCAAAAGTCATGTTGCCTAGGCAGTCAAGACATTATACACTATTTAGTTCAGCATGATAATAGCTGATTGGAGACCACTCTCTCTAGCAATTTCCATAAAGTAGAAAACAGAGCTGGGACAAAACTTACCAAGTAACAACTTGTTCCCATGTTCATAAACAGGAATAACTGTGGCCTGCTTCCATATTTTATTGGCTGTTTAATTGCAGTGTGAGAAGTTTGTTAGTTCGCATAGCGGAAGAGAAAGTTCCTCCTAAGCAGTTCTGACTAGGCACATCTCATAAGTGTGTAAAACAGAAACTGTGGTGTAGAGGAAGACCATTTCCCACAGTGTCATGGGGGTTGGGGAGGGTACCTGGAGAGATATGTGTTATACTGCTGTAGTGAACATTAATGCAGTTTGCCATAGTCTCTTAAGCAACATCAGTTGTCACATCATTGAAATCTAGAGAGGTGGGAACAGAATAACTGCACCAACAGCAGGGAGTTTAGACTCTAAACTTTAGAGCGTACCAGAGTTTGGAAGGGTTGGGCACATTTTGGGTTTGTTTGTCCTTGAACATTTTTGATTTTGACTAATGTACCATTGTTTTACACTTATTACAAAGTTCTCAATATTTTTGTAACACAGAATGATCTTTAAACTTTTGGCACTGCTGCCTGTATCCTGAATCTTCATCATATGAAGTATGTTATTTGTTTAGTGATTCAGAAAAGACCTTTGAGCACGAACTCTTTTACAAAGGTCCCACGTCACAGAGTGCAAAACAAAGTACAATAGGAGAAAGCAAAGGTACATCACAATGAACGATACAACTTGGATTCAGAACTTACAGAATAACTCAAAACATAGGTACAAGTTAAAATAACAAGAAAAACACTTTATGAGGGTGGGGAGGGCGGAATAAGCAGCAACAAAGTGCCTTGTCAGTGGTTCAGAGGGATAGGGATAGCTGGCAGTGGGGTGAAGAAAGGAGGTATGAGAGAGAGAGGTAGGTACTGCAGTGGAGGTGAAGGGTGGGGGAAGAAGGGCGATAAGGTATAGGGAGGAAATGGGGGTGAGGAGGCTGAGTGGAAAAATGTGCTAGAGTAAATGGTGGGGTCTGAGGGGGTATAGTCAGGCAGCTTGCATTAGTAGTGACTGTTAGGAAACTCATGGGACTGGGAGTTGGGGGGGAGGTGGGGTGCCGGGTGCCGAAGGAGCATGATGTGAACTGATTGCTGAGGCAAGTTATGAGAAGGGACAGAGAGAGGGGGTACCTGAGGCTTGCCTAGTGCTTGCTGGGGGGAAGAGAGAGTAGGTGTGGCTGGACTTAGGGGCAGGTGCACTTAGAGTGTTATTAGGTGCTGTTTGAGGTCAGTTTTGAATTGGGCCAGACAATTGGTGGCCAAGAGGTGCCCGGGGAGTTAATTCATCCACAGGAGGGCCCAGTAGGCAAATGCACGTTGCCCGAGTGAGGTGTGATGGAAGGGGATAGCCAAGGCCCCTCTAGTCTTCCCCCTGGTGACCTGTAACAAGATGGCCACCTTGATCAAATTGCCTACCCAAGGTGGTGTTTTACCCAATAGAGCCTTCTTCCCTAGGATGCAAGTCTGGAATTTGACCCTGTTTCTTAATGACTTCCAATTTACACGTTCTTACAGAGTATAGGTGTGCGTGCCATGCTCAGCATCCAGGGTGAGTCTTCAGGCTTTGTTGAGCGCAGTCTGAACCCTCTTGAGTGCTGTATCCATTGCCTCCCCATAGACCACTAGTCCACAGTCAATAATAGATATGATGGAGCTGTGGACTGAGAGGCGGAGGGCCCCGGAGAGAGGTATTGCCTGTGCCTGTACAGGACACCAATCTTGGTATTGACTGTCTTGACCAGAGAGTCAATATGGTGAGCAAATGTGAGGGTATCATCTATTATGATCCCCAAATACTTGAACAAGTGGACTTATTCCAGCGGCTCACTGCATGAGTTGGAGATGATGAGGGGGTGGTGCTTATTTTTGTTGTGAGGGCTGGATATAAACATGGCCTTAGTCTTCTTGTAGTTTAGTAGCAACTTATGACTACAGAACCAGTCCTCGAGTTTGGAGAAGGAGTTCTGCAGCTCAGATTGTAGAGCAGCCTGAGAGGTGCTGCTGCTCAGGAGCACAGCATAATCTGCATATAGTATGAGTTTGGTGTTGCAGGCTGTGGGAAGGTCATTTAAGAAGAGGCTGAAGAGTAGGGGCCCCAGTATTGATCCCTGTGGTACCCCTAATGATACCTCCCTTGCACTGGATACTGTTTGCCCAATTTTGACACATTGATTTCTCCATATCAGGTAATCTTGGAACCAGCAAAGGGCATTGGGTGCCACACCCATGTTTTGCAGTTGGGTCAGTAACAGGGTGGTTGACTGTATCAAAGGCTTTGGTGAGGTTAATTAAGACAGACCTCACTAGTTTGCCTTCATCTAGGGCCTCCTATGCATAGTCCATGTAGTCTAGCAGGGCAGTGGTGTTACTGTGACTTTGTCTGAAGCCATGCTGATTGGGGCATAGTAGGTTATACAGTATTTATTGATGTAGTCGATGAGTTGACCCACCACAATCTTTTCCAGTGCCTTGGACAGGGGGGAGAGGATCGAGATGGGTCAGTAGTTGGCTACCAGGGACTTGTCGCCTCCTTTATGCACTGACATAACTAGGGCCTGCTTTCAAACCACTGAGAATTGGGCAAGGGCCAAGGACTTATTGTACAGCGTGGTAATGGGCACTATAAGAACGTCCAGGGTGAGGGATAGAAGTTTCATGTCTATCCTGTCACTGCCCAGTCTGGTCCTACCTTGTACTTTCTTGACCATAGTTAGGGTCTACTTCACTGTCACCTTTTTACAGTAGAAGGTTGGATGAGAACACTCGGTAGATACATTGTTGGAATGGTGCAAACCAGGTTGAAAATAGGCAGGTGGTAGCACTGGGGTAAGATGGGTGAAGGCCTTATTGAAGGCTTCCGCAGTAGCTAGAGGGTCTGTAGTGGGGGGGGGTGTTGCTGATACTGAGCTGCTGAGGGTGCTTCTTGCCCTCCTTTCCAAGGATGCTTTTGATGTTATCCCAGAATCTTTTCCCAACACCCCAAGAATTGCTAAGCTGGGCCTTATGATAGTTGGCTTTGGTGAGCTGGATTAGCTTGGTGCAGGGGTTCCTGGCCATTCTGTAACACTGGTAGTCAAGCTTGCTACCTGTGTTTCTGGCCTTCTCTAAGAATATGTCCCTATCTTTCAGGTGGGAGAGGAGCTCCCCATCAATCCAGCCATTTGCCTGCCCCTGAATGTTTCTTTTCGTGAATGGGGCATAGATGTCACAGATGGAGCTAAAGCCCTTATTTGAAGCAACTGAGGGCCTGATCAAGGTGGCGCCAGGTCGAGTAGCAGTCCAGTCATGTAGGGGCAAGGGGCTGTTTGAGGGCTCAGGTTTACCTTCCTCAAGACCCTGCTTTCAATGAGGATGGCTGGGCTTTTGGTAAATTTATTAGACCACAGGAAGGTGATTGGGGAGTGGTCACTTAGCATGTGCGGGAGAACCTTGATCGCAGAGATCGGGGATGGTGAGCTTGCTAGGACCCAGTCTAGAAGGGTACTGTTTCTTGTCTTATAGTTCTGCCTGGTGGGGCAAGTGACAAGTTGTGTCAGGTTGGAGGTGGCTATCAGATCCCTGAAAAGGGCAACCTCCTTTCCATCCCAGTTTATGTTAAAGTCCCAGGTAATGACAAGCTCCATCCCCTTTGGAAGGGTTCTGATAACATCCATAATTGTGGGAAGGCCTGCTGCGGCTTTCTTGGGGAGTAGGTAGATCATGGCAAGGATGAGAGTTTTGCCATTCTGACTGACCTGTGCCTTTATCACTATTATCTCATTGTCCTCAGCCACCTTGGTTCCAGGAAGAAGGAGCACTGCAGAGAGTCCCTGGCATAGATGAGGCATCTCCAGCCTCTCTTGCCTATTCTAGCAATCCTGTATGCTTGGAAGCCTTTGAGGGCAACTTTGCTATCTTTAATCCTACTGGTCAATCAGGTCTCTGTTAGGCAGAGGATGTCAAGGGTATGGAGGGCCATCCATGACTGTAGTTGGTCAAATTTTGCAGTTAAACTGCAGATGTTCAGTGAGACTATTTTTAGGCCTTTAACCTTATGAACACCAGGGCCCGTTGAAGTGAGTGGGCCTGGGTTCGAGTGAATGTTGCCAAAGAGGAGCAGGAGCATAAAGATGACCTTTCTGGCAGAAAGGTTTATGCTAAATTTGGCTCGTACCTTCCACCACCAAGGTTTCAGGTGATTCAGGTGGTTGGACACCAGTTTAATTATTAGGGTATAGCTAACCATTACTATCCCTATGCTAGGTGAGGGAATATGGCCACCCGTGTTTGTAGGGTAAGGCTGAGTGAGTCGCTGCCCACAACCAAGTGAGCCAATTTCCGAAGGTGCATTTGACAGCTGTGCACTACCCAGTAGTAATTCAGAGGGGGGTAGCAGTGGCCCAACTAGGCATCTGGTACCGGCTGTACCAAGCCAGGCATCAACGAGCACAAGGAGATAGCATCCCTTGATAGGGGACATGGCAGCTTGAGTCAGTCGTCAAGCCTGACACACTGGTGTCAAAGTGAGGCTGTACAGTTAAACACTATACTTGGTGGGTAACAAACAGGCAGTACAGCTTTAAGAGGCCGTTGACAGTTTGTAGGTGAAGTGGGTGGAATTAGCAAGCATGGGCGTGGCTACTGTGTATTTAATAGAGGCTGGGGTCGGGCCAGGCGGTGTGGGACAAAATTCTGTTTGGCTATAAAATTAAAATAGCAGGCTCTGGTTCCCAAAAAAAAAGCCATGAGAGAGAAAGTGCCAGGGAGAGCAAGGCAAGGAAGCAGATCTAGAAAAAGAGGTCAGCAAAGGCACAACACAACAAGCTGTATAGAGTTGGGGCAACTCAGACCGAAGAAGGAGAGAAAGGCAGGTGTGTCCTGACTGATACAGCACCAGAAGGAAGTTGATGTTTATTAGCTGCTTTCCTACAGGATAGGTTGTAGGAAGCCAATAAAAAACAAAAGGAACACAAGGGCATGGCCTATTGTATATTTAATAGAGGGCAGGGTTGGGATGGGCGGGACAAAAATACAGATGTTCATTGAAAAGCCATAAAAGCTGGCAAGCAGAAAGCTGAGGAAGCCAATATGCAGGTATATTAAAGGTATTTTAGAAATTAGGCACCTGCTTGACACTAGTCGAGGTAAAAATGGAGGAGAGAGAGCAGAGCTAGAGGGAGGAGGAATCCTAGCTGGGAGAATATGCTTGTCAGGAAATAGAGGAGCTGGACACTTTGAGTTTGGATGGCAGATAGGCAGTGAGAAACAGGTGGGCAGATGACGTCAGGGGAGCAGCAAGAGATGGGAATGCACTTGGCAGGTGATGACGGTAGCTGTCACTTTGACTTAAAGAAGCAGAGAGGCAGAGAAAGAGTGTGTAGAGATGAGAGAGCTCGGAGGAGGAGGAGGAGTGACACTAGATAGGGAATGTGCTTTGCAAGAGACAGTGTTGCTGTCACTTTAAGCTTGAGCGGCTGGTTGGCAGTAGCCTGTAGGAGTGAGCTAGTAAGCTGGGGCAGGGTTTAAGTGTATTTAAACAGGACCAGGGGTGGGTGGGGGGAGTGAAACATCAGGCTCCTAGGGCTTCCTTCCTGGAGGCAATCAATCCCTGAGGGCGAGTCTGTACCTGGGCTTCTGTGAGGGCTGGTGGCTTTAGACCCAGACCGTGGATGTCAGTCTGGCAGGTCAGGTTCATCAGAGAAACACAGGTGTGGCTCTCAGACTACCTGAAAGGAGAAGGACAGGGGGAAATTAAATAAGAGAGGCAGGGGGTGGGGCTGTTTGTGGAGCTAAAAAGAAATGCATATTACCCATTATTGTTTGTCACCCCTTAGATGAGCCCTACAGATAGCTGTATACTCATGTTGGAGACAGTGTAGTTCAGTTAAGAGCATATCTACCGTTAAGCCAGAAGGTCTTGGGTTCTAGTCTCACACTGGGAATGGGCTCATTCTTCATACCATAAATGTTGGCACCTGAGTGCAATACTAGTGACAATCTGGTGCTGTCAGTGTGTGCTGTCCTTTGGATGGGATGTTAAAGTGAGGTCTCTTCTGCTCATCGCTTGTACTGTCCTGGTGGGTGTCCAGATTGAAGTAAAAGAACCCAAGGCACTTTTCGCAAAAATAAAGGATTTTTCTGTCCAACATTCCTTTTCCCATAACAACTGGTTCATGCAATTGTCCAAGGGTCTGTATCGGTGCTGATGTGCAAAATGGCTGCAAATACACATTTAAAATCCTTCACTACTAGTCACGTATTGCTTGTAAAGCAATATGGATTCTGTGTCTGTGAAAAGTGCTATATACTCTTCCTCCTCTCTTCCTCCTCCTCCTCTGTCACTGGCCTGTCACTGACAAGTGTCTTTCCCACACACACACACACACAAACACACACACACACACACACCACATTGGCCTCCCCAGCAGCTCATTATTTTTCTTTGTAACTTTAGTTTTAATTAGTATCACAAAACAATACAGATATTATTCCATGTGGGTATTATACACAGCAGAATAGCTAGTGATGGTATGCTAGGGTTGCAGCTGCAATATATATAGCTGATAGAAGATTGGGGGGATTATTATTTATCAATCTAACTATATTGATAAAGAGCTGTGACTCCATCAATGTATGGGTTGTTGTAGGATGAATATTCAAGTAAACTGACTGGCTTAACTATAAACCTGAACTATACTCGGGGAACTGCTGTACAACCTATTTCATGTGAAGCACACAGCCTCTGCTATGAAAACACACCAGAGTGCAGAGTAAGAGAAAAAAAAAACACACAATAAAAATAGTGTAAGAAATATATTCATATTTGAACTCCCACTGCAAGGCATGAATCACATAACTTTTTTTTTGTTTTATAATACCAGATCTCTGTTTGTTTGTTTTATGTTACTAGATTTCTGTTTGTTTGTTTTGTATTACCAGATTTGTATTTGTTTGTTTTATATTACCAGATCTCTATTTGTTTGTTTTATATTACCAGATCTCTATTTTTTGTTTTATATTACCGGATCTCTATTTGTTTGTTTTATATTGCCAGATCTCTATTTTTTGTTTTATATTACCAGATCTCTATTTTTTTGCTTTATATTACCAGATCTCTATTTTTTGTTTTATATTACTGGATCTCTATTTGTTTGTTTTATATTGCCAGATCTCTATTTTTTGTTATATATTACCAGATCTCTATTTTTTTGCTTTATATTACCAGATCTCTATTTTTTTGTTTTATATTACCAGCTCTCTAATCTGTAAAAGGAAACCAGGATTAAATGTCCCTAATAATATTTGAAACACACTGAAAAGAGGAAAAAGATTTTTGAACTATAATATGTCCCTGTCTGCAAACTGGAGTTAATAAGCAGGTGAAGATGTTAGCTTAAGTACTGATAATCTACACTGCGACAGTACTGGCAATGGTATCCTATGTTCTGCATATCATAAGAAGGAATATTAGGTAAGAATGATTGTCCATAGCTGCTCATTATTAAGCTCTAATGATCTGTAAATAAACTCACTGTTTCACCTTCTATGACGCACAAGCAGCAGGTTATTCTGATTAGGTTGCCTGAGTAAGGCACCATAGTCTTACATATAGTCTAGTTGGTAGGGGATTTACACAGTAGGAGACAACATGCACTATGTGTGCTTTGTGGAGAGGTTAGGAGTAATGAACTGCTGTGGGGGAGTTGATCAGGCAGGGGCACTGGCAGTTACAGGGGTCAGATGCAGGGCTCACAAAAAAGATACTGCACTTACAGCTTCATAAGTACATGGGGCCCAAACTGCTCAGTGGGCTGGTGCTGTGGCTCTAGCTGGATCTCTACCCTTGGCCACTGTATCCTCCATCTCTACAAACCACTCTGCTTCCAGTGGGTCGGTAAAAAAGTGTTGTGGTCTCCCCAGTCTGGTAATTCGGAGGTATGAAGGGTATAGCTGGGTGAAAGCCCATCCTTTGTGGTGAAACTTTGTTTTAGATAGACAGATAGATAGATATTTTATTTATAAAAGCACCCATTTCCAAGGACTCTTGGCACTGTACAGTAAAACAAACAACAATATAATAATATAATAATGTACAACTATGTACTTAGCAGTTCAGCTGAGAGCGACATTAAAATTAGTCAATCTATCATTAAAACAGACCACTCAGACATCAACTGTTGATGCTAAATTGTAGCTCTTGGCTGAATTCTTGAAATATCATGACTCTTCCTCCATCCACTTAAATTGCACCATGGGATTGGAAGCATGCAGCATTCTTTCTTTATCTGTGTATCTAAAGTTTTAGCATGGGGCCCATGTGATACACTCTTGCCACCTTGAACTTTGTTACCTCAGAGCCCCTTCTGTGTTTGTCAATGAGCCAGGCATATACTGTTGCTGTGGGATTCTTTCCCTCTACACACTTGGGTAGGCCACCGAAGCACATATTTAAGTGCACAGCCTGGTTTTCTTGGTCATTGATTTTATTTTTTCGGTCTTTCTGTGTTGGTTTTAGGGAGTTTCTTTTTCACCTCAGGTCTGACACAAGGTCCTGTAGTTCTTTACGATTCTCCACTTCATCTAGGTGGGAAGCATGGGAGACCACCATTTCAGATAATCCAGTGACTATGCTTGTAGATGGGTGAGCTGGGCTGTGATATTGGTCAAGTGAGATTTCATTTCCTTGGAGGTTTGCCAACACCAACGGTATCCCAGCCAGAGATTTCTCCAGTTTTGAAATGGCGCAGCCTGAGGCCGGGTTAGTGGAGTGTGACCTGGTGCGTACCACATGTTGGATGGCTGGCTCTTTGAAGCTGTTTAAGGACTACGAGTATCAGGCCTAGCCCCTGATGTTCAGTCGGCTATCCAGGATGCCCCTTTCAGAGGCTCTGTCCTTTTTGGCGGAGATGCCCAGGACATTATCACAAGCCTGCAAGATAAAGACACAGCTCTTTGGTCGGTTCACACCATGTACCATCCAAAACAACAACAAAAGCGTCTTTTTCATTGGCAAAACAGATGCCAGATGAAAAATCAACAGGCACCCAGACGTCAGTTTAAATGTAGGGCTCCCAATACGGCCACCGCCCCTCCAGCCAAAACCCAGAGGGCTTCAGGAGCAGTCCTCCCCAACCCCACGTCCCATTTCTGACTCACTGACTGCCCTCCCTCCCTCCTCATCACAACTGACGCTTGGGTGCTTCAGTTAATCAAACTTGGTCACACTCTCGAATTTTGAGAAAACCGCATAAACAATCCTCTGGAGTTTTCACACTACCCAAGGGCACACATTCCACATTTAAGGGAGGAGATCATGGCTCTTCTTCAAAAAGAAGCAATAGAGCCAGTGCCAGCAAACCAGATCAGGAAGGAATTTTATTCCCACTTCTTTCTGGTACCAAAAAAGACAGGGGATCTATGCCTGATTCTAGACCTCAGCACTCTCAATCTCTTCACAGAGTACAAGATGTTTCAGATGCTGACACTACAAAGCCTACTTCCTCTCCTTTCCAAAGGACAATGGCTTTTAGTCCTGGACATGTAGGATGCGTACCTTCATGGTTTACCCGTACAGCAGCGACAGTCGACATGGAGACATCCCGACAGCCGCCCAGTGCCGACTGTCGGCATTGCAATGTCGGGGATGCACTCCGGCATGCATCCATCAGAGACTCGCCCTTCCCCCAACCCCATGTGGGGGCTCCATCCCACACTCCCCAGTCTCCTGGGATTCCAACTCAGTCTCGAGTTGAACGGGGGCAAACACCCAGCGAGGCAGTCCCAATCGCCAAACAGACCACCACAGTGACAGAGTGGATTTTGCCCGATTCCTGTCGCTGTGGTGGTCTTCACGATCTGGGAGTCACTGCGGCGATGGTACACCTACCTTCACATCCCAATATTCTGTCCACACCACAGATTCCTCAGGTTTTCTTTCCAAGGGGAGCATTACCAGTTCAAAGCTCTCCCTTTCAGACTTTCCTCCACAATGTGGGTTTTTACCAAATGCCTAGCAGTAGTGGCAGGTGCCTTGAGGAGTCAGGAGCACTACGTCTTCCCTTACCTCAATGATTGGCTTCTTACGGCTCCATCAAGGGATGGATTGGAGGCTTCCATATCAGCTACCCTGCACCTTTTCGAGCACCTGGGTATTACTGTCAGTTACCACAAATCCCAGCTTGCTCCTTCCCAGCACCTACAATTTATTGGGGCGGTTCTGGACATGGTACAGGGTATGGCCTTCTTCCCCCTGGACGGGTAGAGAGACCCTGGAGAGGCAAGCCAAGCTGGTATCCTCCGATCGACACATTTCGGCCAGGGTGGTTCTCTGCCTCCTCAGCCTTATGGCAGCGGCTGTCCCTACAGTCCCAAAGGCCAGACTCCACATGTGCATCTTGCAGTGAACTCTCAGGTCCCAATGGGATCAGATGGCAGATGATTTGGACAGTCATGTCCTAATTTCCAGTCTGATGCAGAAGGATCTGCAATGGTGGCAGAACTCCAACAACCTGATTCGAGGAGTTCCCTTCCAGGCCCCTCCTTACTCCCAAATCCTGACCACGGATGTGTCGGGAATGGGATGGGGTGCCCACCTGGGATGCCACAGGACCCAGGGCCTGTGGTCGCCTGTAGAACTGCACTTGCACATAAATGTGCTAGAAATGAGAGCAGTGCTCTTCAGGCCTTTCAGCACATTCTTTGCAGTTAATCTTTTTATTGTAGTTATTGTGATTATACATACAAATACACTACATTCTCCAATATACACTTACATAAATTCTTAGTGGGAGAAGGAAAAAACATGTTGTCTGAAGTATTATACAATGATATTAAAGGGGAATACAAATGTTGAGAAAACAATATGTAGCAATACAATCTGTATGATAGAGAGAAAATATGGCAATTTATGATTCAAGGGTTAAAAGGAGTAGATACAAAACACGAAATATGAGTAGTTGTGATTGTACTTCTATTATGCTGTAATTTAATACAAGTATGTGTAAGACTGTACAAAGGAAGAACATAAAAAAGAGAAGACTATCTAAGAAAGTGAATGAGAATGAAGAAGGAAAGGGAAGAAGAAAAGGAGATAAAAAAATAGAAAGAGAGGAGATGAAGAAGGAACAAAAGAGCTAGAAGCGAGATTCCAATGTGAACATGTAACGACCCATGGATTAAGTGACGATATGTGTAGACGTGTTAAATATTTAAAATAGTCCTGCCAGCATTTATTATATAAATTAAGTTGGTCAGAGGCTAAGTGTAACATACGATCAAGGATGGCATATTGAGATAGTTGTTTGAGAATATCCGGAAGGGTGGGAATGATGTTGGATCTCCAATGCATTAGTATAAGGTGTTTAACTTGAAGGAATAGTAGGGATAACCACCTATTCTGAGAATGGGATATTTTGTATGAATGAGCATTGAAAATACCAAGTATGCAATGTTTTGGATCTAATGCAAAGGATAGGCCAATCACTTTCATTGCAAAGAAATGAATATGATGCCAAAGATTGTGTATGGGAGGACAATGCCATAAAATATGTAGCAAATTGCCATTGGGGGAGATACAGTGCCAACATTTATTGTTGTTCATTAAGCCCATTTTTTGTAAAATCTCAGGAGTTCTGTACCATAGATGTAGAATTTTGGTTTGTATGAGTGAACTGCGATTATTCTTGAATGATTTATGGCAGGATAGCCAGCAGTTATGCCATTGTGAATTGGTCATGTTATAATTTAAAAGGGTACTCCATTTATTTTTTGCAATGATAGATTGATCTGGAATTGTATTTCTGATATGATTGTAAATTATACTATTTAATTTAGAGTTTGTTTTGATCCATTTAGAAAGAAAAGTATCATATATAGATTGATGAGTAATAGTAGGAAGATAAAGGTTCTGTGCCGTGTGTAACTGTAAATATTTCCAGAAATCATGCTGGGGAAGATTCCAGTGTTTGCGCAGGTCAGAAAAGGATTTTAATTTGAGAGTCTGAGGTGTAAGTATATCCTCCAAGAAAAAAAATGCCCTTGTTTTTCCAATTACAACAAAAAATTGGGTGATTATCAAGAGTGATGTTGCGGTTCCCCCAAGCAGGGGCATATATGAGAGGGGTTGGGTTGGATTTAAGGCGTTTATGAATTATTTTCCAGTAGTATATGGATCATGCTATAGTAGGGTGAGATTTTAAATTGGGGAGGAGAGGGTTATAAATGAAGGAAGTGGTGACATTGCCCGGACATAGAGATGTTTCCATATAGACCCACAGTGGTGATTTATTGCTGGGTTTATTAAACCATTTGACAGTTTGGGCAGGGCGGAAGGCCCAGAAATATATTTGGAACCAGGGGAGCCTGAAGCCCCATTTGGACCAGTGGGAAAGCAGTTTGTTACGACTAAATCTGGGAATTTTGCCTTCCCATAAAAAATTGCCAATTATATAATCAATTCTGACAAAAAAGAAAGTAGGGAGGGTTAAAGAGATATTAGAAAATAGACACAGTATTTTGGGAGCTATTGACATCTTGATAGCAGAGATTTTCCCATTAAAAGAGAGGTTAAGCAGTTTTCATCTGTTGACAGTGTTTTTAATATTTGCTAATAACGGGGAAAGATTAGCGTCCCATATCTTGTCTAATTTAGAGATGATCTGTATTCCAAGGTAAGAGATACCTTGAGGGGCCCAACGAAAACTTAATATTGTATTCATAGAAGGGTTACAAAAATTGTTCAGTGGCATTGTTTCTGATTTGTTTAGATTCAGAGCTAGCCCAGAAAGTGAAGTAAAGTTGCTAAGTAACTTAATTAAGGGTGGTCCTGAAATTTCAAGATTTTCGAGTAGAATAAGGAGGTCATCAGCGTAAGATAGTGAAGTATAGCAGGAATTACCGATAGGGATACCTTGGATCATGGAGGATTGACGAAGAGCAGCTGATAGGGGTTCCATAGCTTGAATAAAAAGAGTGTGGGATAAGGGGCACCCTTGCCTGGTACCTCTTGCCAGATGAAAGGATGAGGACAGAGTAGAGTTAGTAAGAATCCGGGCATAGGGGAGGGTGTATAATAATTGAATTTTCAGCACATTCTTCAGCATGATACCCTGTAGATCCAGTCGGACCACATGTGTATAATGTGGTACATCAAAAAACAGGGGGGTACCTGCTCATATCCTCTTTTCAGGGAAGTGATGCGTGTCTGGACTTGGGCGGTTCTGCACAAGGTCCATCGTCTGGTGGTCCACATCCCAGGCATGCAGAATGTTCTTGCAGAGAGCCTCAGCTGCACCAGGGTAAGAGCCCACGAGTGGGAGCTAAAACAAGAAGTACTAGATCACATTATTGATCTTTGGGGTCATCCGGAGGTGGATCTGTTCTCAGCCGCTTCAAACGCAAAACTTCCCTAGTTTTGCTTACTTGATCCCGGGCATGGTGCTTTTTAGCAAGATGCACTGTCGCTTTTTTGGACAGGGAGATTTCTGTATGCATTCCCTCCCTTCCCAGTCTTACAGAGTGCTGATCAATCTACAGACAGAAGAAGCACAAATGATATTGATAGCTCTGTTTTGGCCTCAACAAATTTGGTTCCTGCTGCTCCAGCAGCTGGCAGCGGAACTTCTGGTTCCTCTACCACTTTCCTACGATCTCCTGACTCAGGAGGAGGGCACACTGGTACATCTGGGATTGAAGTCCCTTCATCTGCTCGCGTGGCTCCTCAAGACATAGTTGCTTCAAGGTATGGGGTTTCCCTTTGGGTAGCTCAGATTTTGGTAGAGGCAAGAAAGCCCTCTAACAGAACTACCTATGCCATGGATTGGAAATGCTTTTCCATCTGGGCCACCTCGAAGACTTTGGTTCCTTTCTCGTGCCCCACTCCCCAGGTCATGGAGTATCGTTTCCATCTACTGGACCTATGCTTGAGCTATTCGTCACTGAAGGTGTATCTAGCAGCCATCTCTGCCTACCATGATTTAGTAGGGGGGACAAGACTCAGGCTCAATTAGAGGTCTCAAAAACCTTTTTAAAAGGTATTCTGCATCTGAAACCCTTGGTGCGTAACCCTGTTCTACCGTGGGACCTTAATTTTCTTTTAGAAAATTTGACCTTACCTCCTTTTGAACCAGCAAAAACATGTGACATGTGCTTTTTGTCCTGGAAAGCATTCTTTTTAGTTGCAGTCATTTCTGCTCAAAGAATTTCCGAGCTTCAGGCCCTGATGAGTAAGGTGCCTTATCTGATTTTTCATAGAGACCGGGTGGCTCTGTGCACAGATTCTAAGTTTCTTCCAAAGGTTGTTTCAGAGACTACCCTGAATCAGTCTCTTCAACTACTGGGGTATTACCCCGAACATTCTAATCAGGGGAAGGCCATTCTGCATATGTTAGATGTTCACAGAATTTTATGTTTTTACACAAACAGGACCAAAGCTGTCTGCCAAACGGATCAGCTTTTTGCTTCTTTCACACTGCTGAGAGAAGGTGCAGCAATTTTCAAACAGTGCCTTTCCAAATGGTTGGCAAACTGCATTACTTTTTGTTACCAGAAGTATAGTAAAGTTCTTCCAGGGCAAGTGAAAGGACATTCTACCAGGGGTATGGCTGCCTCTGCAGCCTGTTTCAGAAATGTATCTGCCACAGAAATCTGCGCAGCTGCTACTTGGAGTTCCGTCCACACTTTCATGAAGCACTTCAGTTTGGACATCGCCTCTAGGCGCAGGGCTGGTTTTGGACTCACAGTCCTCCAGAGACTTCTGTCCTAAGTATTCGGCTATCTACTAGTTTCCTGTTCCAGCCTCCCATGTTTTCCTGTCCCTTGGACTCTGATTGCTTGGGACTCAGTCCTACAATTAATTACCTACTGCAAGAACCCTCTCGAAGTAAGATAGCACAGTTACATAAGAACTTACCATAACAGTAGATCTTCGAGAGAGGCTCTTGCAGTAGGTAATCTTTTTCCTACCCACCTTCCCCCTATTTAGTTTGTAGCTCTCTTTCCAGGAGCTTTATCTTGGATTCAGGAGCCTCTTCCCATTCTCCTGTCATGCCTCTTGGAGGTCTCCGGTGGGAGAACTGGAAGGCAGACGTGGGGACCGCCCACTATATAGTGTCAAGCTGACATCCGCCACATGGGGTCAGGTGGGCAGTCCCCCATCAGACACTGCTAGCAAAAGTTTCTGTGTGGTCCTGATGCTAGGGACGCAGTCCTACAGGTAATTACCTACTAGTAATTACCTACTGCAAGAGCCCTCTCGAAGCTCTACTCTTACTGTAAATTCTCCCGTAATTGTACTTTCACAAGGGTATCTGGTGATACGGGTGAAGCAAACTGAGTGACTCAAATATGAGTGACTCAATTTGCACATCTGCTGGAATAGCTAGTGTGTTAGAATATTGACGGAAAGTAAATAGCAATTGAAAAGGGCTGAAACAGCGAGGGTAAATCATGAGGGAGGGAGGGTGTAGTGATGTGGCTTGAGTGAGGGAAAGAAGCATGTTGCTGCCAAGCCAGTCACCTGGCGTGGTGGATATGGCCACTGCTTGGAATGCCATTGGTTCTGAGTTTGGAACTGCCCGTAGGTATGTTTTTTGTTGTGTTTGGTATTAGTGTTTTTTTGTGTGTGTTAGCTGTCTCTTGGTTCCTCTGACTGTGGCAGCAGCCCCACCTCCCTTGTATTCCCCTTTCCCCCAGTGTCCGTCAATCCCCGGGAGTTGATTATATTATTATGGGGGATGTGGGGGGGGGGCTTGCCAACAAATGTTGGAGTATCATGTGTTGGCCCTGCACTGTGTAGTTTTGTCACTGTAAAAGGGATCGGTGTGTTTGGTATGCGGTGGATTTTGGAATCGGTGAAATGTACTCGCTGTTATGCGAGTTGCCATTCCATTTTCACTATTATCCCATGGAACCATTGACAAGACAGATTTCTGATATTGGCCTTGTCTTCCATTACTGTATCTGGCATATTATGGGCTTTATACTGAGAATGTGTAAAAGGCAAATATATGAATTACTATTAGAATTGTTTGCGATTTGAGAGCAGACTGTTTCTGTGTGTTTGAATGTGTTCCTTTAACACTGTCAAAATGTTAGTTCCCCCTGGGAAAAGTCTTGGAAAGCAACTGCAGTATCTTATGAGCACTCTCCTACAGATTTGTTTTATGTATATGGTCTTCGGTAAGCAATGCAAGCCCTGGTATGTCTTATTCATACAGTCATTCTGTATGAAAACAGAAAACAGTTTTTGCTTTCTTTTCTCCTCATCCATTTTCTTCCCTTTGCTGACTCTGGTTACTTCAGCCATGACCTTCAAGCCACTTTTGCCCTAGGAGTCCCAATTTCATGCATTCTGTTGGCCTTAACTCTACCCCTTTTCTGCCCCTCCATGCCTTTGGTGCATTCATGGCTTACTCCCACACGGGACAATGCAGTATGAACAGAGAATGCTTTCAACTGGGAGAGGTAGAGCTAGGCCAGGTGAAAGAATGGGCCAAGAGTGATAGACTTAATGGAACCCTCACTGGGCATAGAGGCAGGGCAGGGCAGATTTCATTTGATCAACTGCTCCATGATGTTATTCCCTTCGCCCCTCCCGCTCACTATTGGACATAACTTGTGGCACCTCTGCAGGTCTTTGCCTACTGTGTGATATCTGGATAAAAGCTCTAGCCCATCCTTCTTTGAGCCAATCCCACCGACTCCTGCCCATGCATCAAGTGGACAACTGCATGTGGATGTAGAGGGGTGCCTAACAGCCATGGAGTCCTACCTGCATGGATTCCTCTCCTAGGTCCCCAGGGGCAGCTGTGCATCAGAAGGAGTGCCCAAGGCAGAATGCTTGCAAGATGGACTCCATCCCTACCTCAGCCAGTTGGCTTCCAATATCTGGGGCACAGAACAGAAACCTGGCCCATTGGTATGGCAAAGAGCTTCTTAACAGCTTTGTTGCCAAACAGGTAATCATCTAGTCATTACAGTTGTTTTGCCAGTAGGCAACTAAGAAGCAAAAATACTTCTCTCAGTCAGGAAGTGGGCCCAGAAATTCAGTTTATTCTATAACCTTGTCACACCTATGGGTCATTACATGAGACAATAACTGCTTTTATTTATGTTTAATCAGTAAGCCACAGAATAGGCTATAGTATCCAAAGGAACATAACTAACGTGTTTCTGAAAATCTCCACAGCCGGGCAAAGTGGCAGGTCAAATGGTACTGTATATCCATGATTACTTTTTCTTTATTCCCCTCCTCTGTGTTCCCTGGCTGACCCCATCTTACTGTAACTCTACCAGGCTACCCAGTCCTTAACACAGATAAATGTTTGTGGCTTGCTCCCCATCCATGGTCCATTTAGTTATCTAGTGTTTGTTCACAAGGTTACAAGTCAAGGGGCTACTTTCATGAATGACCTGAAGACAAAAGCACCCCATAGTTATAAGCAACAAAAAAAGTTATTAAACCAATATCAAATGAAATAAAAAATACAATGTTGTAGAGTCAAGAGGAAGTTAGCTACTCTGCGAGAAGTGGGGGACGGAAAGACGGATAACAAAAGAAGAAATAGTATAAGCGAAGACCTCACAGAGACAACAGATCCTGGGGTATGATAGGATAATATGGGCAGACTGGATGGTCCATCGGTCTTTTGCTGCTGTCAGTGTCTGTGTTTCTATGTTTCTGTGTAATTTGATAAAATTCAAACACATTTCCATACAGACTGGGCAAATAAGTGGAGCTTTAACCTTGTCTTGAAACTGTATTGAGTATTGGACTGTCTTATTACTGTAAGTATTAAACTGTCTAGCTATTGCAGGCAAAGTATTCCAAAAAAGAGAGGCTAAGTAAGAAAACATCATTTGTCACATTTTGCTAGTAAAAAAGGCCTCATTAAATAAGGTCTTATCAGTGGAACATGGTGATTGCACAGTTGGGGACAGGTTGTAAGTGAATGGCCAAACACGTACTGTACATTCATGGTTATGAATAATTATAATGATGTGGTAGCACCACTATAGCTAGCGTTGAGTAGATTGTTTAATGTTAAACCCCTAACTTTGCAGTTTAATAGCTTTGCCACCATTCAACAGATTTATACAAAATTTTGCATGTGTAGTCTCTGGGGCAAGGTCTCTTGACGTGCCAAGTTTTCTTCTGGTTGGATGTGTGGATTTCGAGATCTGGATAGCAAAACTAGTGGAAAAAAAAAGTTTTATTTTTGCTATTTTTTGTCATCGCATAGCACCCAGATGGTTTGGAATTTTGGTCTGGAATTTTCAAGGAAGGAAGGAAGGAAGAAAGGGCTTGGGCCAGAGTTGTGCCTTTCATTGGTTTGGTAAAAAATATTAATCCATTCCAGAGTTATAAGGATTTGAAATTTCGGTTTTGAGCAAGCTCAGTACAGTCTTTTGGATAGCTATTTCATACAAAAAAAGAATTCGGGCCATATGGAAAAGGATTCTGTTTCGTATGGAGGTAATCCTTTTTTGTGACAAAAAATTATTTTCTTGTATGGCTGCCATCTTGTTTCTGCTTTTTTTTTATGTCAAAACCCATAAAAACGGTATCATGGAAACAGACTAACACATGTATCTTGCTTATCGGGAATCCATTAGGCAGATTCTGCAGTTACAGTTTAGAAAAATGAATAAGAAATGTGTTTTGAGCACATTTAAAAATATTCTTTTTGAGATAGTTTTCTTTATCTGTATGGCCATATAAAACAAGATTGCCCTTTTTCATATGAAAAAATAATTTGGACTTAGTTTTTTTTCACATTCTTTTTTCATATGAAGGAATCTTTTTTCATATGATTGTGTCATTCTCACGAAAAAGTAATCCTTCATATGAAAAAGAATTTGGACCATTTTTTCACATTCTTTTTTCATATGAAGGAATCTTTTTTCGTAGGATTGTGTCATTCTCATGAAAAAAGATTCCTTCAGATGAAAAAAGAATTTGGAATTAGTTTCTTTTTAACTGTTAGACTGCTGAAAAAATTAGAACGTATTGGAGTTCTGGACAGATACAGCATATCAGTCTGTGGCCCTGCAAGGATTAACATTTCAACTTTAACAAGCCATAACTCTGTCAATATTTGCAGTTAAGAGACAATTTATATATCAAAAGAAAAGTCTTAATGAGTACTACAACACTAATACAACTATCCCACAAAGAAATTAAGGGCCATATAAAAAAACATAAAAATTAAAAAATGAAAATTCCAGTAGAATAACATTGCAACTTTAACAAGCCATATGGCTGTCAATAACTGGAGTTATGGAACAATGTATATGTCCAAAAAAATTATTAATGCAACACTAACGCATACTCTCCCCAAAACATTCATGGGGTACTCAATGTACCCCAAAATTACTAGCAATATTCACCATGGTGCCAAATCCACAATGAAAGTTTGATCATCATCAAACATGCACCAATAGTCTATCTACTCTTTCACTAGAACCATAGCAAATTTCAGAGGAAACCAGCAACAATTTACTGAATTATGGGTAAAAAAATGAAAAATACATTTTTGCCCATATACAATCAAGCACTTTCAGTTAAGAGGGACATCTAGTATATTTTTCCTTTTAAAGTGAGCCCCACAAAAAACAGTTACAACCAAACACATAAATTGCTTTTCTGGAGGCATGGAGGTGCAGGGCCCTCTGGGCCCTGTGCTTCCCTTTGCACGTGGATGTATTCATGCAGGTCCCGATACAATTATACTATCTCAAAAAGTAAGGAAATTATTTGCAAAAAATTTCATTAATGCACCAGTTTAGGGTTCAGATTAAACCAACAAAAGTATGGAAGTAGGGAAATAGGGTGTTAGGGTTTCCAACCTTAACAACCCACCCCACCCTGCAAGCAGCAAAGGAGAAACGACTACAATTTTGGGTGTCCTGAGTCTTGCCAATTGTTTGGAGTGATAACATTCAATGAGTTGGAGTATACTCGCACTAACCGGCAGGTGTGGCCTCGTCATTTAATGACCCACAACAGCCGGCATTGCTTCGTATACTCCATCTCACTGAATGTTATCACTTAAACAATCAATACCTCATTGTGTCTTATTGCTTAGAATCTACATGTAGCACAAGAGCACTATTCTTATACTTCAAAGGTGAGCTGAATAGCTATGTCTAATCCTGTGCAGAGATACAGTTATGGTGGGAAGCTGGGCATTGCCTAGCTAACATGGTGCTGATTACATGGTGAGTTGGACGGAGCTCCCAGCTGCCCAACTGTACAACTGATGCAATCTCTAAATGTACGTTCATAGTCCAACGTTTGAGCAGGTATTACTAGTCTGTAGCATAAAGCAGAAGGTTAAACTGTTATAAACAATTGAATATGTTGGAATTACTGTGTTATTTCAATTTTAGGAAATTTTCTCTAGTTGGATAGTTGGATTTATTGTTGCAAAGGGTGCGATTAGGACATTTGAAACCCAGGACTGGTAAAATGAACTGTTCCCAATGTTATAAATGTGAGTTTAACTCAGATTTTGTGACTTCATTATATTCATGCTTTTCATTTTTTCTTTCTGTTAGGATTCCTGGAGGGATGGGGTAGGAGAAGCGAATGAGTTTTTTTTTGTATCTTCTATTTATGCACTCACTCAGGCTACTCCTGCAGGCCTAACGCCGCTCTACTGCCCACCTGGTCTCCCATCTCCTCAGAGGGTTAGCTGTTCTCCACCATCCTCTTGCTGGCAGACTCCCTGGCTCTGAGCCTCTTGGGGTAGGGCCGCCTCCACTCTGGTGCTTTTTCTAGAATCATGTGTGCCAGCCGTGGTGGTGAAGGAGCAGGGGCAGCAGAGACTGGGCCTGGCATTGGGCGTGTGGTGACATGGCTTGGAGGAGGGCTGTCGCCTGTCTTGGATCGGGGGATTTTTCAGGCTTGTGTGTTTCCCCTAGGAGCGAGAGCGCGCAATGATGCCAGCACAGCTGTGCCATAGGCATCTGCCATGCTCCTCCCCTAACTGCTCCATGTGCTAGCTGTGCCTCTGGTCTCCACCGGGGGTCACTACTGCACTGGAGAGACCCTGGATCCCTCCTCAGGGAGAGAAGAGCAGTCCATTGGATGCTCGATCCTACTTCTTCCCCTGCTGACCCCCGGTGCCAGAGCTCATTTCCAAACTCGAGTCACCGGCGTGGCGTGAGGTGTGGCATCCAGCGCCACAACCCTCAGCACCACTGGGCTGGCCTGAGAATGAGCTTATATAGACAATAACCAATTTATTACTATCTGACCTATAGGTGATTAAATAAAACTGTTGAATATACATGTCCATAGATCCAAAATCTAGTCATCGCATTTGTGGTACTTAATGGTTCATATGAACAATGTTTATAAATTGTAAACATTAGTTGTTTTTTTTTTGCCTCCATGTGTAGTGACAACCTGAGTGTTAAGGTTATGTCTCTTATCACAAACCATGAAACCATGTGAATGTGAAGTATGTATGTATCTAAGTATTCACTGCAGAAGCTGTTAAAGATGGTATCTTTATTAAAAGCTAATAAAAATAAAATAAAAAAAAGAATTGTTCTCAAGATGGATCCCTGTGGGAACAAAGCTGTAACGGGGAATTACATTTGATTTAGTATTCACCAGTTTAACTTGTTGACGATGATTGGATAAATAGTCATTGAGCCATCTCAGGGAAGCGACAGACACACCCACACTAAGCAACCTTTAAAATAAATATATTATGGTCGATCGAATCAATGGCCTTGGTTAGGTACACAAGGACTGCATCAATTAAATTTCCTTAATCCATAGCTTTACATACAGTACATCACTTGTGAAAATGACCCAGGCCTGAAGATCCCATGACATGCCTTTAAACCGTGCTGATGATGTAGAAGATGTTCATGTTTTAGCATATGATCAGAGAGTTGATCAAAGGCTAGTCTCTCCAATATTTTTCCAGTGGTTATAATATACATATAGGCCTTTAATCTTCTAATTGTTTTGGACTACTATTCATACAAATAGGTACTACAATTGCCAGCTTCCAAACATCAGAGACAGTGCCAGATGTTAAAGGCAAATTAAACATGTAAGCCCCCCCCCCCACCACTCCCGCTGTCTAGGGGTATCCAGATGGCATAAGGTGGGAAGGGGGTGCTCTACAAGCCAGAAAACACGGTCCAGAAGTATGCTCATTACCTGGTTCTTTTGATGGCAGTGAGATGGCTTTGCTAGTTGGGGAGCAGGCTCTCTTCTTAGATTCCAATGATGGGCTGCAGGGGGCAATGTTCGTTAGCAGACACACATGCACAGTTCAAATTGATTAAATTCAGTGTCCACGTCAGAATCAAAAGTGCAAAAACAGATTTAATAAACCAGAAAGTTAATAAACCACTCCGTGGAGTGTGCGGATAACATACACAGTGGGGTCACTTCACAGGCCGAAACCTGACACTTCTTCTGCAACAATCTCTTTGGTCAACTGATTAATTTATAGCATGCAGAGACTCCCTTCAGCTGAACAGGCTATATTCCTGACAGCAACAATACAGCAGGCCAAAACAGGCCACACTTAATGGTATTTCATATGCAGAAGCATTCTCATTTCATATCTCTTCTGGTCCCTCTAAACTTTAAACAGACACTTGCTTACTTTCTGTTCCCTTAGTCTCAGCCAAAATTTAACTAGAGTAGGAATTATAACAGCATGAGACATTTCCTCTGTTCCAATCCCATTTCTTACTTTGCCTTTCTTCAAACCTTCTCCACCGGGGGTGTCTTAAATTACAGGGAGCATTCTATTTACTTCAAGGTCTTACACAGTCAAAACTTGGTGTTCTTCAGCATGAACTGAACCACCGAAGATCTTCCAGATAACCAATCAATTGATGCCACACACCAAATGTTCTCCCCTGCAGAGTGTAAGACATCCCAGACCTACAGAGACTGAAGTCTCCCCGTCGAATACTGCACATTCCCGGACCTACAGAGACCAAAGGTACTATCTGCACATGCAGCGATGTCAATTTCTGGACTGCCTTCACCCAGGGGACTGCTGCTTCTGCCACACAGAGCACCAGGGGTCCCAATCAACCATTCCCCACATGGACCTTTCCCTGCCTCCACAGGCTGCACAACTGGAGAGCCCAGCCACTGTAGTGGCCACTGGCAAGGGGAAAAGGGGTAGAGCTGCCACCACTACACCCTCAACAGTCCAGGCTGCCACCTCTGAACAGTGCTCTAGGCCCAATCTGCCAAAGCAGGCCCAACCACAGAACACACACCAACTCCCAGGCTGCACTTGCACATGGGCAAGACTATTTACAATACAGGGCCCCCATCGGTGCTTATCCTACCATGGTGCCGGAGATCACATGACGGGCCTCCATTTTGCTTGATCCTCGGGCTCCAGCTCCTGACACAGCACTGACAGGCCCCAGGCTTGTGCCCTGCTGCTCCCCTTTCTCTCTACTGCCCAAACTGCCACTTCTCCATATGTGGGTGTTCGAGGGAGGAGGGCTGGGGTGGCAAGTGGTCCACCCCAACCCTACCATGGCCCTCCAGCTGAAGTTGTGGGCTGAACCCCCCTACTCCTCTCTGTTCTGCTCCCCCTCAGATCTCCTTCCAATGGCGCCAAACTCTTCCTTTTATACCCCTAGGAATGGGGCTCCCTGCCGGCAGCAAGCAAGCCCAACTCCCAGACCTACTGACACCAGCTCTCTCCCTCTTTACCTAGCTGCACCGAGCAACCAAAATTAACTAGTAAGCTCCCAGAGGGTGCTTGCCAACAGATAAGTCAAGGAACTTCTATGTAGTTAGTAGCCAAGTTCAAAAGTTTAGGCCTCAACCCACCACATTTAAGCCTTTTAATTCTGTAAATAATCTGAGCATTGAACCTGGGGCAACATCTAAAATAGGAAAAAAAACAGGCCTAAAAGGGTCAACAGTTTGGTTGGCTGGATGCAACAGAATTTTACAGTATGTATTCAAGATGCTGAACTTGTTGTCGAGGGTGTTAGCGATGGCAAGCTCATTTGTCAAGGAAACACTGTCAGCAACAACTTCATCAATAACTTTTCTAGATTCAGCACCCCCCCACCCCCAAGACCTTTATTAGTGACCCACCATTACTTAAGATTTCCTAAGGTTTAGTTTTGTTTTGTTTTGCTTTTTTTACAGTAATTGCTTTAATACAAATTAAGGGACCGATTCACTAAGCAATCTGGAATAAGGATGATTTGAATGTATCTGCCTTCATACTTTCATGCCCTGCACTGAACAGCATCCACAGTTTCTGCCTGCTACTCTCTATGAGTGTGGAGCTTCACATGGGAGCATTAGCGGGGCAGAGTTGTGCAGGAAATCAGGCATCCAATCAGATGCCTGGGCTGGAAGCAGAGGAACTTGGGATATGGTAGTCCACCAAGAACTAATATTTTCCTGTAGAGGACACCATTAGAAAAACAGTCTGAAAATATGGATATTTGCTACTCTCACCTGGTTCTCTAAGGTCTCCAGATTAGCTTTGAGGTGATGCTTTTCCTCTATTGTGGCGGTAGCAGCGCCCATTGCAACGTCTGCTCTTTTGGTAGCTTCTGTTGTGGCAACTTGAACTGACTCCATTGTGGTCTCTATGCCGGCCACTTGGTTAGTGAAAGAGTCAAATGTATCCGCGAGACCAGCGACCAATGTAATTAATCTGTTTAGTTGTAACCCTAGGGTTTGAAGGGGTTCTTCTTCAGTAGATTCCCCAAGCTCCACAATGTGGCCCTGAATTGACCTCGTGGTTGGCACTCCAGGAGCTGTTTTCAGTTTAGCTCCATCCTCTGAGGTCTTATCCTTGCGAGGATTTCCCATACTTGCCAGTAACTGTACAGCCTCATAAAAGTTATTTCGGGTCTTCCAGAAGACTGCGAGGGTGATCATCTGCTACTGTTTATTCAAGATTGGTTGGTGCAGCAACTCAGAAAAGAGGTCGCTCCCTGAGCCCAAAGAATTCAGAAGGCATACAGGGTAGCTCCGAGGGGCTAGCCTGACAACCCAGAGGCACCCCATTCAGTGGTGGTAGTGATGGACGGAATGGGCTCACGGGATTATATGCTAGTGTTTGCCAGATGGAAGAAGACCCTTCTTCAGGATGGAGAGCAGATCCAATTATTCCCCGACATCTCTTATGCAACCCATCAAAAGAGAAAAAGGATTGACGGTACAAGAGCCATACTGTGGGAAGCAAATATTTTGCATGGTTTGATCTTCTCAGCCCGTCTGAGGATCGCATTTGAGGGCAAGATTTTCATATTTGCTGACTTCAACAAGGCACTGAAATGGGTCCAAAAACATGTGGTGAGGAGACCTAGAGAAGTGGACCTAGAGGAACATTCGTCGTCTTCGTCGGATGATAGCTGAACCCTCCCCAGGCAAGGCGATTAGGAGTGAGGTCTTTCTGGGGTTAAAGGAATCTTCAGGTATGCGGACTTTTATGTGCATCCATAGGCCTGGATTTACTAATTTCAATACTTGGAGCAGTATACCCCACTGAGACTTTCCCATATACACACACTGAGCTGAAAGTTAATGTAGTACTTACGTTCTGAATTTGCTTAAGGCTACCTTATTGTGGCCGTATGTTTTTTTTTCTCACAACTTACTTTCGATCGGCTCAGAATGTAGCAAACTTATTTTTGAATAAAACTGTTAACTTTTGTGTTTAGTTACACAGTTCTAAATACTGTAGTGAACTGGTGCTAAAATATAGTCACAGTGCAACACAAAATTAGCTTGGTCAGCATTATCTGAATTAGGAATGAATGTTTAGTGCTATAAGTTTTCACATTAAGCAGGGTGGAGACCTTCTACCACTGGTGGAGGAAGGGGACATTCTGAAAATGTTGTGAGACTTTATTATGTTAATATACCACACAGCTCATGGATTCATATTACAGCTTAACATTGAATTGATTTTAAACATTGCTTCTTTTTTCTTTTCCCTCCAATGGACGTATCTTGGAGCATTTGGCTAGATCTTTGAATGTATTAAGAGGAGTAGCACCCTCGTGAATGCTGTATTAATATTTACTGTAGCTCAATGCTTGGGCATCAACTGTATATTTGTTGTATTGAAATAATAAACATAAAGTTTAAAAAAATAAACAGACTGTGTGAGAATAACCTTCATCGTCCTTGCCAGCACAGAGGGCTGGAGGCAGGTGTCAGAGAGAATGATCAAACCCCACGAATGTACTATAGCTGGGCGAGGGGTTGCATTAGTGCTGTATCAGATAATTGTGCCAAACAGCCTGCTCCCCCTCTACTGCCTCTTAACATAGCAGAGATTTGTTCCAGAATTGTGTGCTAGTGTGCCCAGACCCCGGTGCATGCCCTCTACCCTGCCACAAGTGTGGGTATGCCAGCAGCACAGGACAGGGTGTCATGAAGGCACACATTCAGGGCTGTGTATGCATGGAGGTCACCGCATGTGCAGAATGGGACCTCTGTGCACTAGCTCCTGCCTCGGCACCCCTCCACAAGTATGCAGACCCTTTGTGGATAGGGCCCTATGATCTTATGTTTGTTTCTAAGTTCTCTATATTTTATAAAATCACCTTGAGTATTAGAAGATTTGTATGAATTCCACTGTATACCCCCTTGCTTCATTAGTTTAAGCAAATCACTTGTAATCCAGTCTGAAGAAGACCCACACAGTCTTCTTTTAATCCCAGGTGTATGCTTATCCTGTAAGATGGGGCATTTTGGAAAAAAAAAATTATATTTCAGGCTTGATTAACGTCTGTATTATGAAAAAGGAACAATCTAGAACGTAAGCATCATTACAAAAAAAGTCAGGGTTAAGTTTTGATAAGATCCCTCTGTAAATTCTTTTATGAGGAGGGACCTTCATTTTTTACCTCCACACAAGAAAAAGATTAGGTTGTGGTCAGTTACAGTATCTGGAAAATGTCAGAGGTAACAAGCATTTGTCAATGCCGAATGTTTGTTTGCTGGCATTGGCATTGGCATTGGTAGTGCAGGAGTTAGAGAGCTACATAATAGGAATGGCAGTGAAGTATTGAACTGAAACCAACCCCACCACCACCTGCAGAGACTGACAGGCATTGGGGTGTGCCTTTGGATCGTCAGGCATAACGGCCACGCCATTTCACCACACCCTACCCTGCAGACACCAACAAGTGCCACGGTGTGCCTTGGGGTCTTTGGCCCTTATGCTCACCCCATTCCATCAGGAAATACAGTGAGATGGGTCCTGTATAGGAGAATGGGGTGAACTTTGGGCCAAAGAGTCCAAGGCACACCTCAATGCCTCTCACTGGCTGCAGGGTGTGGAATGGTGTGAGCATTACAGGGGAGACTCCCAAGTCACACCCCTGATGCCTGTCAGTCTCTACAGGGGTGGGGCGTTATGGTCGGAGAACCTAGCACCTCAGGTCGTTGGCATTTCACTCAGAATTTTCAACATGGGTTTTGTGACCCCCACCTTATGAACAGTGGCAATATCAGTTCGTTGGCGAAGCTGATTTTGCACAGCGGCAACGCCATTTAGCGCCACAGGTGTGAAAACACATTCGAACAGGATGTGAAAAATGACAGCTGTACTGTTCATGGGAGGTGCAAAAAAATGGCAATGTTGAAAATCTGCAGTGAAAATATTTAAAAACTGGTGAAGTCTGAGTGTAAGTAGAAAATAGCAACGCACACTCGTAATGCAATTAGTTTGGGGATTTTACAGCAGATTGTCAACACAGGGATTTTTGAACCTCCGCTCGTGAACAGTGTCACTGTGATTTTCTTAATCTGTCCTGAACAGTGATTTCCCACAGTGACCACGCATTTCTGCACTGGAAGTGCGAAAACACATTTCGGCCATGGTGTGAAAAATGACAGCTGTGCTGTTCATAAGGGAGTATGGAAAAATGCCAGTGGTGAAAATCTGGACTGAAAATATTAGAAATCCATGAACTTACAAGGGTGCATGGAAACTGCGCAATGGTCGCTTGTAACACAGTCATTTTATGGACTTTTTTCACCAAATTTTTAACATAGCCATTTTAACACCTTTGCTCATGAACAGTGTCATTGTGATTTTCTTAATCTGTCCTGAACATTGATTTAGCACACCGACTGCGCCATTGTGCGCACATATGAAATTGCTTTGAATGAGATGTGAAAATGGCAGCTGTACTGCTCATAAGGAGGTGTGGTAAAATGGCAATGTTGAAAATCTGGAGTGAAAATATTGAAAATTTGCAAACTTATGAGCATGCGAAGGAACAGTGCAACGCATGCTCGTAAAACAGTCATTTTGGGAATTTTTTCACCAAATTTTTAACATAGCCATTTTAACACCTCTGCTCATGAACAATGTCACTGTGATTTTCTTAATCTGTCCTGAACATTGATTTCACACATCGACTGCGCCATTGTGCGCTACATGCATGGAAACACATTTTGGGCAAGATGTGAGAAATGACAGCTGTACTGCTCATAAGAAGGTGTGATAAAATGGCACTGTTGAAAATCTGGAGTGAACATATTGAAAATTCACGAACTTACGAGCGTGCGTAGGAACAGCGCAACACATGCTCATAAAACAGTCATTTTGGGGACTTTTTTCACCAAATTTTCAGCATAGGGTTTTTGGGGTCCTACCTCATGAACTGTGACACTGTTGTTTCACAAATTGGCCCTGAAAAGTGGTTCCACGCAGTGACCGCAAAATCACCTTTCGGGCCCAATTAACAAAATGACAGTGACAGAATTCATGAGGTGGGGTCCCAAAAACCCCATGTTGAAAATCTGGTGAAAAAATTCCCCAAAATGGCCGAGATATGCATCAAAGTTGAAAAAACCCTATTTATTACATTATACAGCTTACATTTCTTCAGTTCGCGGTTCGGCTTTGAAGAGTGCAGGCGTGTTCCTGGTCCAATGAAGATCATCGCGCCGAGCTCCGGTGCGCAGAGGGTGGGTGCGGGTGGGGGAAGGGGGGCAGGACAGTCAACAAGGGAAGGTTTTTTCTTTCAGGTTTTTTTTTTTCCCCCTTAGACGACACTGGACTTGTGCCATGCTGGGGTGGGCTCCCAGCGTGGCAGCTGGAAGGCTGCTTTGTGGGGGCAGTGGAGCCGACGGGGGATTGAGCACCCGGGTCGGCCATAGGAACTGTTGCCACGCTGGGGTGGGCTCCCAGCGTAGCACCTGGAACTCTGTTGGGGGGGCAACAGAGCCGACAGGGGATTGGGCACTCCCGTTGGCCATACAGTGTGTGCGTGGGGAGGGGGGGAGCCTGAGCACGCAATATGCATGTGTGTGTGTGGGGGGGGAGTGCGGATGAGCACGCAATATCTTATCGATGCTCACTGAAGTGGAGCTTTCACTTTGAACTGTATGGCACTGCATTTTCAACTGCTGCCATAGACAGCTGCAGCATTCATTAGCGAACTGTGGCCGCACCTGCAAACACACTGACTGAATTGGAAGACAGGGTGTCACACCTCTGAAAACTTGGATGATGGCACTATGTTTCTTGCACATGCGTGCAAGCAAACATAAAAATACATCCCGTACTCAGGCACCAGTCCTGAATAGAATGATTGTTACTTTTTAAGTTTAATCTAGTAGGACAAGTGAGTTTCTGACTAAGCCTAGATTACTAAAAAATTGTTCGACCCTTTGAGCTATATGGGAACACCGGTATAGGTTTAGGTCACCCATTACTCTACAGTAAATTCACCATTTCTCTGAATAGTGGACAAAGAATTAAGACTTCCAGTCCAGTATACTTGTATAAGGAGGACTATAAACACAACAGTAGCTTAATTTCTTCGAACTAACTAATTAAAAGACAGCCTAAATCCATTCATTAACCTTGCATGGTTGGGAACACAGAGATGAGAGGCAGGATAGTCAATGTAATGGTTAAGAGCACTGTACTACAAACCTGGAGACCTGGGTTTGAATCTCACAGTCACCACTTGCATACTGTGTGACCATGAGCAAGTCACTTAACTTCTCTGTGCTCCCAGGATGCACCTAGAAACAAGCCTCAGCTTAGTGCATCTTTCTTAGCCAAAAACAGTAAATTAAAAGATGGAGATAGTCAACATGCACTCTTAGGCTCTCTATGCGGAGCTGCATCGGTACTGGGCCTGTACATACTGTAGAGCCCTTTTTCCTGTAATTTAGGCTCTTTCCCGGATGCTGACTTGCTTGTATCTGGTCACATAGTGTCCATGCATCCCTCACTCTAACCTGATGTTAACTCATTGGCAGCTACTTTCTAGTCCTATCATATGGGTTCGCTGCTGGACAGAGTTGAAATTTGTCCCCTCCCTAGAGTGGAAAGTACTGGCTGCTAGAGTGAGGAAATATGGGTGTGTGGCATGAGCTTGGGACATCAACAGTATGATGTGTTTTGCAATGTCGTACTTACCCAGTGGCCCCAATACATCCTGGAGTTACATCATCTACGTGAAGCAAGACTCTTCTTGAGGATGCTGTGAATTTCTGCTACATGCACTCAGATTCAGATAACCTGTTGATTGAAGACAGGTTTTCTTTCCCAGGCTTGAGTACAATCATTGAATCAAAGTACCAATAGTACTGAGGGTCTCAAGCTATCACAAGCAGAATCAAGACCTCACAGAAAATAAGATGTCACATCTCAACTAGGCTATCCTGTATAAATAAATTGCTTGTAAATCACTTTGGGGGAAACAATATATGAAAAGCAGTATACATCATGGAGGTTAGATGCCTGGAATACCTCCATGGGGCTGTCTGAGGGCCAAGTGAATTATGGGGTGAGGTGCCACAGAATTCCCCCAATGGGACTGGCTATGGCCGAGTACATTACGAAGAAGTGTTGCTTACCTCCCTGGGAAGGAGACTATAAGTTGCCCTGTGCTTGTGCACCTTCCTTCAGCTGATCTAACAGTGGTACTGACATCAGCTGTGTCTGGCTGGAGGAAGAGTGCAGACTCCCAAGGGGAGATATTATGGGAATATAATTTTTAAATTGTTTAGCAAACAAGGATACTACAGTATAAAAGTACACAGTCATTGCCCCTTAGAGTTCACCATTTGTGACTGGCCTATCTGAGGCTATATTCGTCATTTGTGACATCACAATTGTAGTGGGGGCCTCAGCCCTACCTGGTGTATTGCATGCAGTTCTGGTGCCTCAAAACAAATAGGATAGTGAGGCAATTGTGAGGGTGCAATACAAGGCCATGAAATGATCAGTGGTATGGGGATTAAAACTATATGGAGAGGCTGGAGGCCCTTAGCATGTTCAAAATAGAGAAACAGAGGCTTAGAGGGGACATGAGCTCAGTCTTCTGCATTCTCAAAGGTAGCAACAGGATTGAACATACAGAGGTGTTGGATCAGGTATCCTCCAGTAGGACACAGGAACATGTCCCGAAGCTCAATGGCAGTAAATTCAGGGTTACTGCTAGGAAGCAGTTCTTCTCCCAGAGGGTGGTGAACTTGTAAAACAGCCGACCAGCAGATACAGTGTATATGAAGACAGTGCTGCCTTCAAGGTAAGGCTAGACACATTTCTGCTCACCAAGGGGCTCACAGGGTACCCTGGGTAGTAGACTGGGGAGGAAATGCCTATTAGTCTAATGTGTTCATGCAGGTCCCAATGAGAATATGATTATACTATCTCAAAATGGAAGGAAATTCTTTGCAAAAAACTGTGTTCATACACCAGTTAGGGCTGATATTAAACCAAGAAAAGTAGGGAAACATGGTGTTAAAAACAGATGAAGGGACCGAATTTCTAATGCTAAATTTAATTTATTTTTAAAAGAATAAAACATACATCATTTTACGACATCAAGCGATGTTAAGGCTTATATTGTAGAAAGATTTAACTGTACATTGAAAACAAAAATGTGGAGATATTTTGCAGTGTTTATCACATGTAGGTACGTAGATGTATTACAATCTTTAACAATGGCCTATTATCAGAGTTATCACCGGGGCCATCAAAATGAGACCCATCAATGTGACAACCGCCAGTTCTTTGGTTGTCTGGAAAATAGTGTATGTTTTGTTCTTTTAAAAACAATTGAAATTTAGTATTAAGAAATTCTGTCCCTTCATCTCATTGTAATTTTTCAGGTTTGTGGCCCTCTCTGAGTGTCATTTGAAAGCCTCTGTCACATCTCTTCCGGATTTATTTGTCAATACTTTGGTCTGTGCATATTTTGACAGGACATCAATAACTGTCAGAATAAACCAGAATCTGTCATTGTCTTTTGGAAGACTAGCCATTTCGACCAAATCATTCTGCCACTGTGCATCAGGTGTTGTTAACAACCACTCTGTTTCTGAATCATTTCTTTGCAGACTTGTGCATAGTGCAGACACCTTGTAAAGACAGCCACTGTGGTACTTGAGTGTGAGTAATCCTTTTCCTTTGTTCTGCAGCAGCATTGTGTAGTTTTTTGAACTCCGCCTAAGCTACCAGGTGTATGAGAGTCATAGTCCATTTTTTCAGTGATTTCTTAACTATGACTGTTGTTTAATAACATGGCTGGGACACGGGCATTTTTTTTCAGATGCGAAACTTATTATGAGAGACCACACATTGTATACATTCATTATATAAGAACACAAATCATGTGTTAGTCATTGTGCAAAACTGACACAATACTACGTATACACGTTACAGCAAGAAACGACAGGCAGATTGCTAACATCTTGCTGTCTTTGACATTTTAAATGATATCAGCAAACCTCAGCAATGCAGGTCACAGCTGACAATATGTAGCCATGAGAAACCACATCCAGTTTTCCAAATGTTAGTGGTAGCACATTTTCAATAGTTTCCAACACTCCATTGTTTATATACATGGGCATGTTCATTATTTCACACCGGTGTGCCTTTTTTTTTTATGTCATTCATCAAAATCTGTATAAACTGAAGTTTTTCACAGTTTATGGGGTTAAATAGAGTTTGAACAGTATGGTCCGGAATTTGCATGGCTATCAAAGTCTGTAAAATATTTTCTATTTTCTGCTTCTCAAAGATTCTTTGGTGTTTTTCCCACAGGTTACCCATCTTAACAGCTCTCACCAAGCAGCGCTGTGTTCCTCATCAGAACTCCCAGTATCATACAAGTACATGTAATATGGCACAGGGCGTCTTTTTGCAGTGGGCTTTTAAAATATTTTTATGACTTCCTGACAAAATGGCTTCTTCAACAGCCTCCCACATTATTACACTTGACTGTTCATACAGTTTGCCAAGCCCATTAGCAATACACGGCAAGTCTTTTAATTCTGACAAAGTGTCAATAATAGCTTGTCGTGTATCAAAATAGAATGCTGTTCACCCAAGTTTCCATGCTGTTGATTTGACTACTGTAGTTTGATCCTTCATAGGCGCAACCTCTCACAGAGTTCAAGAAAAACATAATCCCAGTACCCCTGCCCTGGATCATATACGCAGCTATGTCTTATTTGTGAGGGGTGGTCAATTGTACAACCCTCACAGTTTATCTTCAAGTCTGGAGCCATCAAGTTTTGCATTAGCTGTATCAGAATACCCTTCGTCAGGTCCAACGTGATAGTCTTTTCAGGTAAACATAGAAACACAGGGCTTGATTCTTGAAGGTTGACACAGGACTTTCACAAGCCCCTGCTTCAAACACCACAGCTGCCCCGAACACTTTGGCGCATGGTGCACCTGATTCTCTAGGCCCCGTGCCTTTACGACACTTCAGCCTTTTTACAGTGGCTTGTGCCAAATACTTGGCCAAACCTCATAAAAAGATTGGCAAAGGTAGATCAGCAAAAGTTGGTCTAACTCACCGCATGGGGTGCACAGGTGGCACGGGGACTGAGAACCCTGATTGCCGCTCCGGGAATGCCACAAGCCTCATGCTTCATGCATTCGGTGCACTCGGGACTTGCAGCATTTATATCCTGAGAATCGAGCCTATAAACTCTGTCGGCAGATAAAGACCTTATGGCACACCTAGTCTGCCCTATTTTCCCTACCTATAGTGTTGCTGCAGACCCTACTCAGTCTCCAGTCTGTCCCCCTACTGCTCAGATCCCTCTGTGTCTATTCCATGCATTCTTGAACCCTGTCACTGTTTCCGCCCCACCACCTCTGCTAGTAAGCTGTTCCATGCGTCCACCACTCTCTCTGTGAAGAAGTACTTCCTCACATTTCCTCTGATCCTCCCTCCTTCTAACTACATAGCATGACCCCTTGTCCTTGAACATCTTTTTCTTTGGAAAATGCTTCCTTCCTGTACCTTGTTTTTGCCTGCGAGGTATTTGAATGTCTCTGTCATATAACCCCTTTCCCTTGTTTCCTCCAGGAATACATGTTAAGTTCCTTGAGCCTTACTGCATAGGGCTTTTGATGCAGGCCATGCACCATTTTGGTTGCCCTCCTTTGTACTGACGCCACCCTCTCTATGTCTTTACGCAGTTGGGACCTCCAGATCTGTACACAGTACTCGAGTTGCGGCCTAGCCAGTGCTCTAATTAGGAGTATTATTACCTTCCTCCTTCTGCTGGTGATTCTCTTTCCTATGCAACACAGATTCTATCCAGCCTTCCCCACTGCTTTGTCACACTGCTTCGCTACCTTCAGGTCTTCAGAAATGATCACCCGCCAGGTCCCTTTCCAGCTTTGTAACTGTTAATACCTCTCCTCCCAGTTGGTATGTTGCCCCCGGATTCTTAAGCCCAAGTGCATTATTTTGAATTTCTTTGCATTAACACACTTGACACTTGAAGTGCCATCGTGGCCACATCAGACTTGTCATCAGGGCATTTGTCAGTATCCAGTATGTCTGGTTCTTCCCACTGTTCATCTGTATTAAGAAACGAATGAGTATCACATAAACTGAGACTCATGAATTGTTCTATCAAGTCAGACATACCAGAATTCTTCAGTTTACTCCCCTCTGGAGTGGCACTAGCAGGTGTTGCAGTATGACATTGGCTAGGTTCATCCATCGTATTACCACCGTGGCTGCCTGAGACATTGACATCATCATCATCATTGCTGCTTTCCCCAGGTACTGTACACACACACACACAGGAGCAAAACATAAATCAAATAAACTATGGACACACAATAGTGTGTGGTTTTATCAGCATCAAGCCTGCTTTTGCCCCCGCTGACATGTCTTGGGCAAGCCCGAACAAACCAATCTTCCCCCTACCCACAACAGTGTCATAATCTGGAACTGGAAAGGGGTGTGTTGGGGCTGCTTAATATCCAGAGCACACAGAACTGGAAGGGTGGGAATGTTAGTCATTTCTGGCAATCAAATACTAATAACATTTGGACAGTTAGTATACACATGCACTAGTGACTAGAAAAGTCATACTAAAGCTATACAGTGAGTCTGTCCATCCCCAGTTTTTTCCTTTTTTTTTTTTACTCCTACCTCCTTGGTTGGGGGTGTAACTATGGTTCCCCATCAGCCTTCGACCTCGGGTGCCCCACCGGCCATAGCTCCCATTCTCGACCTCTTCCCCACTACACACAACCCAGGTCTCTACCCAGCAGGTACGTACCCCGCACACTGAGGAGTTCCTGGTGAGCTGGGTTGGAGGGAAAATCCTGGTGCATTCAGTGTGGAACCAGTGGGCCGAGGCTTAATGCATGCCAGAGGATTCCTTTATCCACTCTTTTTTTCTCCCTCTCCTTCTTGTTGTCGGCAGTGTGTGGGGTGACGTCTAGGACATCGCAGCGTGGGCGCCCACACGCTGCATGTCTGACATCTGCTCTGCCATCCCACATTCTCCATGCTGTCACACACTGCCTCCTGGCCACCACCAGGAGCCAGTGTTGCAGTATCCTGGCCACCACCAGGAGCCAGTGCTGCAGTATCCTGGCCACCACCAAGAGCCAGTGCTGCAGTATCCTGGCCACCACCAGGAGGCAGTGCTGCAGTATCCTGGCCACCACCAGGAGCCAGTGCTGCGGTATCCTGGCCACCAGGAGCCAGTGCTGCAGTATCCTGGCCACCACCAGGAGCCAGTGCTGCAGCAGCCCTTATCCCCAACCCTCCCCAGGAGAGGAGAGATGTTCAATCCTCTGCCACCGGCCGACCCCCGGCAACCCGAGCTCGCTCCCGACCCCGGGTCACCATCATGGTTTGAGGTGTGGCATCCAGTGCCTCAACCCTCTACACCGCCAGGCCAGCCATCCCCAATTTTTTCAATTTATTTACCCAAGACAGACCAGCTGAGATGCGGTATTTTGTTTTCACTTGGGGCTTGCTTTTCTGTCCATTGTGGCAGCTGGGTAGACTGAAGCACTAAGAACTTGTGATTTGCTCAGGGTCACACACTGCGTCAGTGACTGTAGTGGGATTTGAACCTAGGTCTCCTGGTTCCCAGTCCTGTGCTCTAGTCACTGGACCCTACTACCTCATTCAGAATATTGTGTTCAGGTCTGATCACTGCATTTCAGCAACAGATAATATATCACTTGGACATGTACAGAGAAGGGAGGCAAGATCATCACAAAAGTCAAGAGGCTAACCTACAGTATGAGGAGGAAGGAGTAGAAATAATGAGCCTGCCTAATATACGAAAAAGGAGGTAAGATGGAATGGGGTTAGGTGGGGGTGCTAACTGAAAAATGCAAAACTGGTGTAGATAGAGCAGACTGAAGCTGCTAACTAAAACTCGGCTCACAGTATAGCAACAAAGGGCACAGATGGAAGTTACAGAATACAGTTCCCGATCCAATGCCAAAAGGAGTGCTTTCTTGTTTACAAATAATAAATAAGAACAGTTCATCAGCCAAGGTTGTAGAAACAAGATGGTTGGTTCACCCAGAAAAAAAATGACATGATGTAATTGGAAAATGGAAATATGAAAAAATAGACAAGCCTCAGAGATCGATAACCTTTTTCCTTTCACAACATTTCTTATGGTTAAACACATTTTTTTAATTTGACAAGTGTTATACTTTCCAGCATGTCAGCATGTATACGTAGGCATATTCCCTTGCTCTTCACACTAATAAAAGGCTTCGCATTTAAATACTAAGGTGATTGAGGAGCAAGGAGGCCAATAAGGCCCATAACAGCTCATATACTAATTCAAGGGATAATAAGTCAAGTTATGCCCTGAGATTATTAAATTGCCAAGGCATTGTTTATATTCTGTTTTGTTTTTGCTAATGATAACATCCACTGGTAAACTACTCCAAAGGTGAATTATTCTTAGGGTAAAAAAGTGTTTCCTATTTATATAATTAAACCTTTTACCTGTAAGTTGGAGTGGGTGACCTCTAGTATTGTAAATATTATTCTTGAATTCAAGACCTAGTTCTGTCATGAGATATGGGTCTTGAATAATACTGAATAGAAATAGAAGGTCACCCCAAGACGACGTGTAGCTAAATTCAAAAGGTTTAGTGAATGGAGTCTGATATCATAGGATTCATGTTGTAGGCCCTGGATATGTTTTGTGTACTTTCTTTGCACCTTTTCCAACATGTTACAGTCAGCTTTTTTAAGACACTAGAGCTGAGAGGCGTATTCCAAATGCGACCTTACATAGGCTCTAAAAAGTGGCATCATGACCTTTGGGTCCCTAGATTTAATATTATGTTTAATTGACCATATCACTCTATTTGTTTTTTTGATCATTTCGTTAATATGTTTTGAATGTCCCAGATAATGGGAAATGTTAACACCGAGATGTTTTTTGTCGGTGGTGGTAACCAGAGTAGAGCCACCACGCCTGTAACTAATATTGGGGTTATGCTGCCCCAAATGCATAACCTTGCATTTCCCTGTATTTAACTGCATACCCCATTTATTAACTCAGCTTGTGATTTTATCTAAATCCTGCTGAATAGTAGCAGATTTATCAGGAGTAGTGCAAGGACCACTGATTTTAATGTCGCCGGCATATTTTATTGAAGTAAAGAAACGAAACAATTACACGTTAAATCAGAAATGAATGCCTGAAATAAACAAGGTCACAAAACAGGGCCCTGAGGGACCCCACTAGTGATGTGCCCCAGCTCAGATAGATGTCCAGAGATTAAAACCTGCTGTGATCTATGATCAAGCCAATTAGAGATCCGATTTATTATGTTTTTGTTAATACTGAGTTTGTGTAATTTAGTTATGAGGGTCCAATGCGGCATGACATCAAATGCCTTGCTAAAGTCAATAAATATAACGTCGCAAGGTATTCTTTTGTCCAAATGTGAGCTAATAAGTTCATAAAAGCACGTTAGATTAGTGAGACAGCCTTTACCTTTCTTAAATCCATGCTGGTTAGGGTCTTGAGTCTCCAGAATTGGGGTAATTTCATCTTTGATAAGACTTTCAAGTATCTTACAAATTGCAGACGTGAGGCTGATTGGCCGGTAATTCTACCAGTTATTTTTTGGTCCTTTTTTATGAATAGGCAGCACACTGGTCAATTTCCAGTCATCAGGAACAAAGTTCTTAGATAAACATCCTTCAAATAATAGTCGGAGTGGGTAGGCAAAACAATCCGCTAATAAATACAGGAGATGACCAGCTATGCTATCAGGACCTGGACTAGTTTTCCCCTTCTGGGAAAGTAGTTTCTGATAAATTGCATCTTCGGAAAGATCGATATGAGTATCACAGTTGTCAGGGGGATGTTGAATACTTATTTGTTGTGGGCTGAAAATACAGTTGATATTGCAGGCACTATATAAGGTCCCCTCAGCCTTTTATCTGTATACCTGTGTAGCTTGTAGGCACGAACAATGATTCCCTCTTTTGCACCCTGTGATTTTCATCAGGATTTAAATGTAAATAAAGTTGCTTAAGTCAGGTGTGAAAACCTACTTGACTCCATTGCAAAGGTCATGACCTGATTCATGTAAGGCATCCTGGAATTTTATGATGTTTTAATGCTAAAGCCCGCAGTAGTTATACTGTATTAATCAATGCTGTTGCTGTCCTCTGCAGTCCCTATGTTCTTGTCTTATGCTGACCATGAAACTTTTCAAGGCATTCTAAGTACCCTTCTGTTTTCTGTAGTTTAACGTACCTGAGTAGGAAAAAAAATGCTTTTAGAGAATACAGAGTCTTCACAAAACATGTAACAGAACTGAATGAGAGTATAACTTCTGCTGACTTGTGCAGGTATGCATCATCAACTCCCATGATGCTTTGCAAGAGTGGGGTCATGACCTTTGCAATGGAGATAAACAGGTTTTCACACCAGGCAAAACAGAGTGAAGCAACCTCATTTAAGTTTAAATTAGGATAACATTAGGGGGTTGCAAGAGAGGGAATCATTGTTCATGCCTACAAATTACTGAGGCACTGTATACAGAAAATAGGTTGAGGGGACTTCCCTTTTAAAGAGTACAGACTATCTTTTATAATAGATGAGTTTCTTGTTTCACTGGGGTTTCCTAAAAGGTGTTCTTCATGTAAAATTGTTTTTCTTTTTTCATTAATGCTGTTTTTTTTGCAACAGTTCTAGTGCAGGATGTGGCTCCAGCCTGACCCCACAGCCCCGTGAGCTGGCACCTCAGAGGCTTACCTGTAGTCCCAGGAGTGTGCCTCCATGGCTTGCCCCTTGTGGTGGGGGTCAACAGGTCCCTTCAAATCAACCAGTGGAATGGATCTGGCATCACCTGGAGAGCGCCCTGCCACTGGTGCAGGGCCTGCTGTGGTGTGGTCCATCATGGTGCACTGCCTAGGGTTTTTCCTTTCCCCTGTTATGTGGAACACCGATTCAGCACTGGCACAAGCCTGCACATGCAAGGGTACAGAGTGTAATGCTGCTAAACCACCCATCCTCACTGCTGTGCTGTCCCAGGCGCACTACCACCTGTGGTCACCCAGGTGGCAGTATAGCACCGGGACCAGCTACCCCCCCCAGGAAAGAGTGAGCTCTGGGATGACTGATCCTCCTCCCCCTAAGCCAGCCCATGATGACCTACAGTAGGCTCATTCCCAAACCTGGGTCACCAACATCACGAGTGGTTGCGCTACTGCTGCGCCGATGGGCTTGCTCTTTATGTAAAATGGTAAGAAAAACTTAGAATGTGATTTGTAACTTAGAATGTTGAGCATGAGCACCTGTATAACGGGTGGTAGCACAAAGATACTGAAACCAATGGTGAAAATGAAAAAACAAAACAAAACTGTAACTTCCTGCATTGCACTGCACTTTGATGCCGCTGTAATTTGATTTGTGGTTTGTAAAACAAGAAAACATTCTATAATAACACAAAAACAACTGTGAAGAACAAACTGTCTCAGCGCACGATGATCAAGAAGTGCAAGGTTGTACACCTTGGGAAAGGCAACCCAGGAGAGGAATACTGCATGGATATTTTTTATATATAGATATAGAGAGAGAGAGAGAGAGAGAGAGAGTGAGATGGCAAAGTGTTGTATAGGAGGAAATAATACCATCGAGGGTTTGAACAAGCCATAAAGGGAAAGGGGAAATTATTTAATCAGGAAAGGCACACTAACCCGAACCTCGTTTACAGGTGTGACCTGGGAGCACAAGGACGTAAAGTGACTTGCTCATGGTCACACAGTATGTAAGTGGGGGCTCTGGGACTCAAACCCAGGTCTCCAGGTTTGCAGCTCAGTGCCCTAAACCACAGAAGGGCGAGTGGCCTTCATGAGCTTGTTCAACCCCAAGATCTTATTATTTCCTCACACAGGACTTTGCCATCATTTATTTTATATAATACATAAGGCTGGACACTTTTTGTTGTGTCCAATGTTTTCTTGTAGTGTAGGGCTGTTCTGTAGTGTAGGGACTGCCTGTTTTATCCCTTTACTGTTTCCATAGTACAGGGGCCTCCTATGAAAGGACACATGGCTGCCACTGTCTTTCCTTTAGTAAAGTGGGCGTGTGGCAGTCTTGGAAGCAGCAGGCAGTCATCGTGATCAGGAAAGTGGTAGACTCATGAGCTGCATACAGTCGGTCTGTTCTAGTGGAGCATGCGGTATGATTTTTGGTTGGGATCAAGCTGGGAGCGACTCTTGAAATGGCTGGAGTGGTGTTTAGTAGCGGGGCACAGGAGAGCACTGTGGGATCTGCCAGAACTGTTTGGATTGGTGGCAGCATGGAGGGCCCTGGAACAGCATATTTGAGGTACTGCTTTGTTGGTTTGTGTAGGGCAGGTTTCTGTAGGTTGGGGAGAGAAGGTGGCTGTTGTATGTGCTATGAAGGGGCTTGTTAGATGTGTTAATGGACTTGCTATGAAGGGGGTTATTACACATACTATTAAGGGGCTTGTTAGATGTGTTAATAGACTTGCTATGAAGGGTTTTATTACACATGCTTTTAAGGAACTTGTTAGATATGTTACATGTGTTATTAAGGGGCTTGTTAGATGTGTTAATGACTTACTGTATAACAGCTAGTCAGTAATTTTTTCTATGGGCTGAACCAGTTATAATTTGCTGTTATCACCTGCAGGTTATAATGGCGTGCACGGGCCCAGTCAATCAAAAACAGCCACTCCCTCATTGGTTGTTCATCTCCTCCTGGGCAAGCTAATCGCATTTTGAAACATGGTGGCTCGTTATCCCAGGAAGCGAGGAGCCACCAGACCAAGAGTCCGATCATTTTTCTTTTCTTTTAATAAGCAGCTACATTTGAAAACAAAAAAAATTCTATCTGGTTTATCCTGCCATTCGGCAGCTGCAGTGGACAAGAACTGCCAGGGGAATGGCTCTGATGGTCCGACCTGCCATATTGGGGTAAGCAATGATCACGATCGCGATCTTAACTTGTAGCTCTTCTGAAAGAAATCACAACCTAAATTAAAAAAAAAAACAAAAGCAGCTCTACAAAAAAACTGAAGGAGAGGAAAGAAAGACTCTTGGAGAGAGAGACAGAAAGAGAGAGAGAGAGAGAGACAGAGAGTGTGTGTGTGTGTGTGTGTGTATATTTGTGTGTTTATGTATGTGTGTGTGTCTGCAAGAGTGAGACAGTAAAGTCAAGTTGGAAAAAATTGCTGTCCAGCAATTATAAAAAATAAAAGATGGCCAAATCTGCTGAACTCAAATTTAATGGCTGTCCTCGGTGTGAGATGCTTTAATAAACCTTTATGTAGCATCCCACACCTTGGGCAGCCATTAAATTCTCACTAAGCACATTTCCTCATCCATTATTGTATATGTTATGTGTTATTGGGGTGGTTTGTGGTGAGTTGGGTATTAATGTGTTATTAAGTTGGTAATAACACATTAATACAGTGTAGTTAGCGAATTGGGGTCATAATACCCTAGCTAGCTAGCTACTATCATATATATCTCTATCTCTATCTACACATATATATACATATATACATGAACATACGAAGAAGCCGGCAGAAGAAGGCCATTTGGTCTATCAAGTCTGCTCGTATTGCAGGATCCATAGCTTGAGCTAATGTCTCTGCCCTCCCTCCCCACTCTTCCCATCCTCCCTACCCATGATCCTTACCTTCCTCCTATGCCTATCCCATCCTCTCTTAAAGCTGCCCACTGTCTTCAACGAGATGACCTCTTCCGGCAGCGCATTCCAATTGTCCACCACCCCTCTGTGAAGAAGTGCTGCCTGACCTCCTTCCTAAACCTCCCACGCTCCAGCTTAAGACTGTGCCCCCTTGTGTTATGATTGCCACTCAGCTTAAAGAGACTCTCCTTATCAACCTTATTTATCCCTTTCAAGTACTTGAATGTCCCAATCATGTCCCCTCTCTCTCCTGTCTTCCAGGAAGTACACATTCAGTGCCCTCAACCTCTCCTCGTATGCCTTACTCTGCTGACTGGCTATCATCTTTGTAGATCTTCTCTGGACCTTCTCCAGCAGGTTAATGTCCTTTTTGAGGTGTGGGCACCAGTACTGAACTCCATACTCTAGATGTGGCCATATCAGTGACCTGTACAAAGGCAGTATAACCTCCTCTCTCCTACTACTGATCCCCCTAGATATGCATCCCAGCATCTTGTTTGCCTTTGCTGCTGCTTTCTTGCACTGCGTGGAGTGCTTCAGGTCACTAGTGATCATCACTCCCAGGTCCTTTTCCTCCTCTGATGCAGATACTCAGACTCCACCCAGGTAGTACTCTGTCCTGAGATTCCCGGCTCCAATATGCATAACTTTGCATTTCTTGGCATTGAAGCCAAGCTGCCAGATCCTGGACCACCTCCCTAGCTTTTCTAGATCTTCCTGTAGGTCCTGTATCCCTTCAGCTGTATCCACTCTCCCACAGATCTTGGTGTCATCTGCAAATAAACACATTTTGCCCTTAATGCCATCTTCAATGTCATTGATGAAGACATTGAAGAACACTGGCCCCAGCACTGAGCCCTGCGGGACCCCACTAGTTACCTCTCTGGTGCCAGATAACTCTCCCCGCACAACCACCCTCTGGGTTTTGTCTCTCATGCAGTTTTCCACCCATCTGGCTATCTTTTTCCCAGTCCTGAGATCCACCAACTTCCTGATCAACCTTTTGTGGGGCACAGTGTCAAAGGCCTTGCTGAAATCAAGATAGAAGATATCTACCGCTTGGCCCGTGTCTACTGTCTTAGTGACACAGTCAAAGAAGTCAATCAAATTTGTTTGACATGATCTCCCCCCATGAACCCATGCTGCCTCTCATCCTGGAGACCATGCTCTTCTAGATATTCCACTAACCTTTCCTTTAGTATTGTCTCCATGAGCTTGCCCATGACAGAAGTCAGACTGACTGGTATGTAATTCCCTGGGTCATCCTTGGGACTGCTTTTGTGGAGGGGCACTACATGTGCTGTTCTCCAGTCCTGCATTACCATGCCTGACTCTAGTGAACTATTAAATAGGTCTGCCAGTGGCCCCGCCAGCTCCTCAGTCAGTTCCTTTAGTACCCTTGGATGTACTCTGTCCGGGCCTGGTGATTTGTCCACCTTCAATGCCAGCAGTCCTTCCCTCACTCTATCCTCCTCTGTCACTACATCTGTGTCCCTCCTCCCCCGCTCCTCTTTTCCCTCCTGAAGGCACTGGTCCGTCCTTCTCCCTGGTGAAAACAGAACAACAATATTCATTTACTATCTCTCCTTTCCCCCATTATCCTACACCCACTCCACCCCTTTCTTAAGCCTAAGAATCCCTTCCTTCTTGTCCCTTTTCTCACTTATATAGTGAAAGAAAGCCTTCTCCCCCTTCTTAATTCCTTCAGCTATCTGCAGTGCCTTCTGTGCCTTTGCTCGTGGACTTCCCAACTTACCTCACTAGCCAACCATAGGTAATTTTCCCTATCCACCTCTCTATTGGGCTTCTTGAATTTTTTATTGGCCAACCTCTTTTCTTGTACTGCCTGGGCAACCCCAGAACTGAACGAGCTGAGCACTATGGCCCTTGTGTTCTTCCCCTGAGCCTAACACACTCATCTGTGGCAACCAGTATTCCTTCCTTAATAATGGACCACCTTTGGTCCACCCCATATTTGGTTTGATGCCCGCCAGATGGCTTCTTAGCACTTCGCCCATTTTCCTGAAGTCCGCCCTCCTGAAATCCAAGATTTTGGTCTTAGTCGGAATGCTTTCCCTGATCATATCCAACTGGACCCACACTGTGCAATGGTCATTTCCACCCAGTGGAAATACAAATAGAATGATAGTAAACAGTTACAAATAGAATAATAGATACAGTAGAAAAGTGTGTAATACAAGGCAGTGATCCCATCAAGAGATTTTGGGGACTTGGAACCTCAAGAGACACCATTGATATACATTTTGGCAGGGGTAGAAATTGGAGGGTGGGGGTATACCACTGATGCCAATGAAAACTATAATTTGCCACTGGAGAAATGGCAGGGTAGGGGTGCCACTAGACACCAGGGCTATTCATTTAAAATTAATGGGGAACTGGGCATAGCTGTTGGGTGTGGAGTTCCACTGGACACCAGGAAAGAGGCAAATGTGTTTTTCTAAAACAATATATGATCAACTTATGTATGTGCACTCCCACAGCCAAATAAGGATACAATTATATTATCTCAAAAAGTAAGGAAATGAATTGCAAAAAACGTTGTTAATGCTCCAGTTAGGGTCAAAGCAATAAAAGCTGGGAAATGTGGTGTTAGGGTTTCCAATTGTAACACCCCCCAAACCAGGCAGGAGAGCAGGTGTGGGGTGTGTTTTGGGCTTTTCAAGCCTAACACTCACCCCATTCTCATAAAGTCTAGACATCTGACATTGGAGCACCTTTGCTGCAGCCATGTCCAAGAGCAGGGCCATTCTCAATGCCCTGTAGGGGGCATGCCTCAGACAGCTAGTTTTGGAACCCACTTGGGAGGGAGCAATGTTAGACCTGGTACTCTCAAATGGGGACAGGGAGAGGATCTCCGATCTAGAAGTGGGTAGCCATCTGGGAACAAGCAACCACCAAACAGTGTGGTTCACGATAAACCTAGCTGTAGAGTCAAGCCATACAAAAGTGAAGGTACTGGACTTCAGTAGGAAAGATTTTGTCAAAATGGGGGACTGCCTCAGAAAAGCACTAGCAAACAGGCAAGAAGGTGGGGTGGAGCAACAATGGGGAAACATCAAAACCGCCATCACAGAGGCAACAAGCCTTTGTGTGAAGCAAATGAACAAATCAAAATGAAAGAAAAACACTATGGTTCTCAAAAGAAGTGGCGGGGAAGGTTAGGGAGAAAAAGATAGCATTCAGGAAGTATAAGGAAACACAGAAGGAGCAGGACAGAGAACTGTACCAGTTAAAGCAGAAGAAAGTGGGGAAGGCAGTCAGAATAGCAAAGGCCCAAACCGAGGAAAAGATAGCCAACTTGGTTAAGAAGGGGGATAAAACCTTTTATAGGTACATTAGGGAATAGAGAAAGACTAAGGCAGGGATACTGAGGCTGAATAAAGAGGAAGGTGGTTGGGCAGAGAGCGACAGTGAAAAAGCAGGGATACTGAACGAATACTTCTGCTCAGTATTCACAATGGAAGAGCAGGGGGAGATACCTAATCCAGTCAGTAGAGGCACTCTGGATAGGGGGGTTGATATTAGTCCTTTCACAGAAGAAAGGGTTCTGAAAGAACTCCTAAAACTAAAGGTGAATAAAGCTATGGGGCCTGATGGGATTCACCCCAGAATTCTAAAAGAACTAAGGGAAGAACTAGTAACACCACTGACTACCCTTTTTAATAAATCAAGGGAGGATGGTGTGGTATCTGAGGAGTGGAGGAGGGCAGATGTGATTCCCCTTCACAAAAGTGGGAGCAAGATAGAGGCAGGAAACTACAGACCTGTCAGTTTGACCTCAGTGGTAGGAAAAATGATGGAATCACTTTTGAAGGAAAGAACTGTTGAGTACCTAGAGGCCAGGACTCAAGGCAGCATGGATTCACAGCAGGAAGGTCATGTCAGATGCATCTAATTGATTTCTTTGACTGGGTGACCAAAGTAGTAGACCGAGGTGGGGCTGTGGACATGGCCTACCTAGACTTTAGCAAGGCACTTGACACAGTCCTGCACAAAAGATTAATAAACAAATTAGCTAGCCTGGGAGTGGGTCCCAGGGTGATAGCCTGGGTAAAACACTGGCTAGACAACAGGACACAGAGGGTAATAGTAAATGGAGTCCACAGTGAAGAAAGGGGGGTCACTAGTGGGGTACCGTAGGGTTCAGTACTGGGGCCGGTCCTTTTAATGTCTTTATCAGTGACATTGCAGAGGGACTAGAAGGAAACGTATGTCTCTTTGCAGATGACACAAAGATCTGCAACAGGGTTGATACACAAGGTGGGGTGGAAAGGATGAAAAGGGGCTTGGCAAGGTTGGAGGAATGGTCAAATGAATGGCAGCTTAGATTCAATGCAAAGAAGTGCATGCACCTGGGAAACAAAAACCCAGGGGAAGAGTACACAATGGGGGGTGAGATACTGACAACAACAAAAATGGAAAGGGACCTGGGGGTAGTCATATCAGATGATCTAAAGGTGGGCCAGCAATGTGAGAAGGCAGTAAGGAGGGCTGGGGGGATACTGGGATGCCTAGGGAGAGGTATCACCAGTTGAAAACAGGAAGTTGTTGTCCCTCTGTACAGACAGTTGGTAAGACCACATCTGGAGTACTGTGTACAGTTCTGGAGACACCATCTCTGCAAAGACATAGACAGGGTGGAGGCTGTCCAGATGAGGGCAAACAAAATGGTGCAGGGTCTGCACCAGAAGACATATGACATATGAAGAAAGACTAAAGGAGCTTAAGATGTATAGCCTCAAGGAAAGAGGGAGAGGGGGAACATGATAGAAACTTTCAAATACCTCAAGGGAATCAACAAAGTCCAAGAGGGTAGCATCTTTCAGAAAAAGAGATGTGCATGAACAAGAGGGCACAATTTGAAGATAGATGGGGGATGGCTCAGAGTTAATGTGAGGAATTATTTCTTCACAGAGAGGCTTGTAGATGCATGGAACAGCCTTCCTGAGGAGGTCGTAGAGTCAAAACAGTGGGGGAATTCAAGAATGCATGGGACAGACATAAGGCAATTCTAGTGTGGGGTAGGTGAAAGTAGACTGTTGGTTGACTAGGATCTGCAGCTTATCCATTAGGTAGGGAAATGGGCAGACTAGGTGGGCCAGGCGGTCCTTATCTGTCATCAGATTCTATGTCAGAGTGTTCTCAGGCCATCTTGTTGCATTCTGGCTTAACAGAAGAGCACAAAATGCTAGGTTTTGTTAAGTACGCTCAGATACTGTATTGTTATAGAAACATTGCATCTTGTAGTGTTCTTGAAAGGCATTACTGGGTCAGCCCAATGGAGGAATGGTAAATGGTATGGTTTATCATGTGGACAGTTGGGTTCCCGTACCGAGCCCAGGATGTCACACATCAGATGGTAGAGGCAGTGCTGAGCATCCATCCTGCCTTGTGGAGGGTGTGCAGCTCCTGCCACTACAGGATTGCCTCTAGTGGTCCAGGTGGAAACAGTTATGTGGACTGATATACACAGTCCCAGGTAGGAAGGGGTAGTGTAACCACTTCAGAAGAAACTGAAATCAGGACATTTCATAGCAAAACAGCATTTTCACTAGGGCAATTTGTACATTTTCTCACTCCAACAAGAGCAGTCAAAAACAAGGCTCCATAATTTAGTTTTTTCTTTGTTTATATTGATTTTCATGAAGTAACCTTCTAAAGGCTTGATCCACCATGGCACCAGCATACATGTGATTTATGCATTGCTGGTGTGCATCACTCCAAACTCCTGGTGTATTCTGTACATTGTGGAAGCCACAGCCCCCAGCTGCACTGATGTGTGCATGCAGAGGTCTTCACAGGGGCTTGGGGTGTTCTGTGGATTGGGGTTTGGAGTGGGGATAGACACTGGGCTTCCAATCAGATGCTTGGATTAGCAGCACAGTGAATTCCCTACTCCACCCACAGCAAAGTATTATGGGATACAGCAGTCCTTCCAAGGACTGCCATTTCACTGTATAGGAAAAAAAAGGTAGATAACAAATAAGTGTATTCTGTGCCTCCCAGCCCTCCATGCCATACTGGAGGGCTAGAGGCAACACGTGGGAGGAGGGTGGAAGCTGTGCTATGTGGGTGCATAAGCACTATGGCAGGTGTCCCCTGTGCCCTCTCTCAGACCTCTGCACTGCATAATATGTGTTGTAGGTCCTGCAGATCATCACATTGCCCCCACACATTCCACTGACTGGACTGTCCATATAGTGCCATGGGTGGAGTGGGATCATGTGGCGGTGGGCAGATCCTCTAGTTTGTGGCTGCTGTAAAGTACTCCATAGCTCCAGAGGGGGCACTCTGTGGCCACCATGCAGAGGGCTTCAGGAGGTTCTTTTTGTGGATTGGTCCATTACTCATATTTCATTTACGTTACTTAATTTCTCTACCCCTTTTGCAGTGAAAGTAGGAAATTATTAGTTTCACATCTCAGGTCAATACTTCTTGTTATTCCTATTTTTTTCTTTCAGAATGTTATAACCCAATTCAGGACTATCCTGGTTAGAGCAGAACAGGTAGCAACCCTAGTGAGGGGAAGTCCTCCCACATGCGTGACACAGTGTATTAACTTTTGACACAGTAGTACTTTGCATCTATTCCTGTGCCAACAGGTGGCATTCTGAGTGTGGTGGGCGGACTTGCTCCCAACCCCCCTTCTAATAACAATACAGAAAAAGTATACAGTGCTCACTCACATTCTGTGTGCCATAAAGTATTCTTTTATTAGCTCAAAACCATGCAAACACTTCAGCACTTCGAGGTTCTTTGCCTCTTCATCAGGATGTTAGAGCCGCTTTCTAGTGTCACAAATAAATACCAGAGGCAATTATACATTGGATTGAGACTCCAGGTGTACATTATAAAGTGCATGTTTACATTGTCCCCTTTTGTACATCCAATTAAAACATCAAAAAGACAATGAGCCAGATTTTTTAACCCCTAGCAATCGGCTCAGGTGCAGGGAAAAACTGGCACAAGTGGGGCTTCACTTGCGGAGCCGTAGTTTTCCCTGCAGGTGCTGTATTTTCAAAGCTGGAGCCAGTTTACGATTGGCTCCACTACTTATGGTAGCATGTGGCCTTTTTCTTGGTGCAGCTGCACCAAAGAATAATGCATGCTTGGACCAGGCGCAACATCCCCCCACAACTGCGCCTGCCACATGTGCGGAGCACAGGTTGAAGATACAAACGTTTGCAGGTGCAGAGAAGTTGTAATGCAATGGTGGCTGCAGCATGGGACTTAGTCCCAGAATGGCTGAGAATCTGGCCCCTGATGTTCAGCAGTTTTTGACATCCCAAGGGAACAAACAATTGACATCTAATTGAAAACAATCATTTAAATAATCCACTGTAAACATCCTTAATACTCAGTAAGTTCCATAGGTCCATCAGCATTGCTGCCCATTGTGTGCTTCAAGTGTTTCCTGCAAGTGCAAAGGTGCCGTTTCTTCCAGTGCAGTGTTTCATAACTACCACACACCTATATGATTATAAATAGGTTGATGGTATAGTGACTGAATATTTAAGGATGCCTACAAAAATTATAAATTTTAAGGTTCCAGCATTGTGCCGGTGAAATGATCTGCTTTCTAAAGGGATCAAAAACAAACACCTTTTCAGGCCATCCCTAATCCTACAGTCTAAACCTAAATAAAGTGCAAGTACAAACCTTCCCTATTGTCAATTAAAAACAACTCCAAACATAGTGTTTTCAAAATGCTGGTAGGTGGCATGCTCCTTAATAATGTGGGGGGGGGGAGTACTTGTAGAGGTGAGACCCTAAAATAAGGGCTGTCACATGAGCCCAGATAAAATAACTGACCATTTCTTGTGACACTTTATACTAAACCAGTTAAAGCCTAAATAACTAAATTAGGATTGAAAGACATGAACATGAGGAAGAAAAAGAGTGCTGAGGGGACTTGCAAATAGATCATGGGAGGATAACTTAGAAAATTTCCATTTGAATGAACTTGCAAATTCATAAAGATGATGCCAATGATGCCATAATAATACTATTACAAATATACACTTAAATCCAATTATGAAATGGGCTCTCAATTTTAAACATTCTGATTGGTTGTTAGCCATGCGCTGAAAGTGTCTAGCACATGGCTAGCAACTAGTGCAAGTAAAGCCTCACCTAGACTGGTACCTGATATCACTCCCTCCTAGAATCTCAGCATTTCTACCCACTGCCATTGTTGCCAACCACCGTCACACAAAAACCACAAACAATACTTCTCACATACGGCCTTCAAATTAAATGACAGCTGAAATGTACAGAACCTGCAGATCACTAGCTTCAATTTTTTTTCATTAATTTTGAAAATGTTATGGGTACATTTTTCTTATACTGTATTTCGTCTTCACTAGTACTACTACAGAGCAATACTTTCCTGCTGCCCGCTTGCTCACTAGCTGTCTCATTTACTGTCAGCGGCTGCAAGATACACTCCACAGTCTATTAACCCCCACCTCAGACTTACTTTAAAAAAATATATAAATAAAATACTGGCATCTGCAAAACTCTGCACATAAAGTTCCTCTTCATAGCTGCCGGTGTTACACCACACACACTCTCTCTCTTCTGTCATTTGGTGCCCTGCCGGTCTGCAGTCACTCACTAATTGTGTCGGTCCAATTCAAAACATAGAAACAACAGAAAGAAAAGAAAATCCAAAGAAAAACAGAAATACCACACTGGATATTTCATGGGCACCCAGCAATAGAAGACTGTGCATGTGTGACAGTGTGTGTGTGGGGGAGGGGCATGGCAACCACTACAAAAGCAGATTACAAGTACGGGAGCAAAGTACGATAAAAAGTCATATAGTGAAAAAACACACACCATAACACAGCTAGGCAGATGAACTATTTTATTCAACATAAAGGCAAAAATTTAACTTTTTTATTACTCAGTCCTAATAATTGTAGGTTTCACATACATGAGCAGCCAAGGTGCCCATTTCCATTTCATAAGCATAATAAGACACTCCGGGGTATGCGCTAGACACTTCCATTCCAGGACCCCAGATTTCAAGTCTCTTCTTTATTTATTATGGTGGTCCTTAAAAAGTGCTTCAATACATGTTATTGCTTCAATACATGTTATTTTGCTTCCATTTCCAATGTCTCTTAAGTGTTCAATATTCTGTCCTTGACTGGATGAACTGTCCGGCCCTCATGTATTTTGGAGCAAGGACAGTGAAACATGTACACTACATAAGAAGTAAAGCACTGTACAAAATGTTTCAGCATTACTGACAGATTCCCACTTGGATGCTGTATAACATTTCCTTTAATAGCATGTTTACACACAGACCATTGAAACCCTGTGGTTGAGATGGAAGCCATGTTTGTTTTTATTGTTGTGGGGCACAAAAATGACTACTGTACTCATCAACGTATCCCTATAATTTCTGTGCTGACATTGTTTCAGAACTTTCCAGTTCTTTATAAGGATATTCTTTCTCTTAGGAGCAAATTTGTTGTAGTCCAACATCATTGTAATGGGCGGTTCCCTTCCTTGTTATCATTCTTCTTTGTTAACAGGCTGTACCTATCTAGACCACTGTCTCTCTCACGAGCTACAGTATTTCCAAATTTCCCAACTGATATCCCCTCACCAATGATCTACTGGTCAGTTTCTCTGCTTCATTTCTGAAATCTTTCTCAAAAGTGCAGTTTCTTTTCAAACATAATTGCTGTCCATGTAGAATGCTGTTAATGAGTGTTGGTGGGTGTGCAGTTGAGGCATGTAAAATGGTATTGCCTGCTGTCTTTTTTCTAAAGCCTCTTTTGCACACCACATCTTCCCTTGACACAAAAAGTTCTAAATCCAAGAACTGAATAGTGTTGGCAGACAGAACATGTGCAAATGACAAATTTAACTGATAACCTGACGTTCTTCTACCTTGGGTTTCACCCCAGTGGGGTGGGGTGAGGTGGAATGGAAAATTGGATGAAAAACTCTGGAAGAAAACAATAGCGCACAGGCAGATGATGCCTCTATGCTTCTCCCATTTAGTTGCAACAGCCAGATGTCTGGATTCCTTGTCCTTCAGTCTGTCAGGTCAAGATAATTCAGGTTAACCCTGCCCAGTGGGATGAACCAGTCCCAATATGTTGGGCTAGTGGAGTCTTTGAGCAATATGAACATACAAGCATATGAAAATGCCAGCATAAATTGGCCTCACGGTCTGTTGAGACTGCTCGATTGTGCAGCTAGCCTCTCATCTCACAGCTGCTCCTCCCACTCCTCCCCTCCTTAGATTTACCCTCCCCTCACCCTGTCCCATCCCCTCTTGAAACTGCCCACCATCTTACAGGCCACCACCTCCTGTGTTAGAGTGTTCCACTTGCCCACCACCCTTTCTGTGAAGAACTGTCTCCTTACCACCCTCCTGAATCTTCCCCCCTCCAGTCTGAGACTGTGCCTTCTCGTGTCCCTTTCTCTTCTTAATTGGAAGAACCCCTCTGTTTGAGTCTTGTTTATCTCTTTCAAGTACTTAAAGGTCTCAATCATGTCCCCCCATCCCTCCTCTCCTCCAAGGAATACATATCTAGCTTGCTCAGCCTTTCCTCATAGGGCTTGCCCTCCAATCCCTGGATCATCTTTGTCACTCTACGCTGCACCCCCCTGCAACAATCTGACATCCTTCTTCAGGTACGGGTGCCAGAACTGCACACAGTACTCCAGGTGCAGCCTGACTAGTGACCTGTACAGGGGGAGGATTATCTCCCTACTTCTGGAGGAGATTCCCCTAGCTATGCAACCCAGCATCTTGTTGGCCTTCACTGCTGCCTTCCTACACTGAGCAGAGTAGTTCATGCTCCCTGTTAAAAGTACCCCTAGATCCTTTTCCTCCACGGTGCTACCCAGCTGTTCCCCTCCCAGCTGATATTCCTTCCCCTGGTTCTTTGCTCTGAACTGCATTACCTTGCACTTCTTGGCATTGAACCCCAGCTGCCATGTTTCTGACCATTCCTGCAGTTTAGTTAGGTCGTACTGTAGCCCCTTCCATCCCTCAATGTCATCAACCACCGCCCCCATTTTGGTGTTGTCTGCAAACAGACTGATCTTACTTTGGATCCCATGTGAGATACAAGCTATGAATAACTCGAACAACACCGGCCCCAGCACCGATCCCTGTGGCACTCCTCTTGTTACTACCCTCAGTGCTGAGAGTTCCCCTCCCACTACCACCCTCTGCTGCCTACCCCTTAGCCAATTCATTATCCATTTCACCATCTTCTCTCACACTCCCACAGCTTCCAGCTTTCCCCCCAGCCTCCCGTGTGGCACAGAGTCAAAGGCCTTGCTGAAATCCAAATACAGGACATCCACTGCATGGCCCTTGTCTAGTTCCCTTGTCACCCAACAATAGCTCACTGCAGCTGTATTGCTTCCAGACTATGTAGGAGAGTGAAAAAGCTCATGTGGTGGATACAGGGCAGCATAGGACATCCCATGTGACATCCAGCCTCCCCAGGCCATCATGTGCTATACATACTAATAGTATGGCAGGCAGTAGAGAAAATTAACAGGGTAAAACACTTTAATTGGAACATGATGTCACTTCTGGCCCTACACCGCCCCTTCAGTGCATCTCTCTCACCTCCTTCTCCTGCAGCATGAAACTTCAGTACGTCTGGGGCCTTGCTATGGCCATGGGGTGCACCGTGGAGGTGTTGTCCCATGAGGGGGTGCCTGCAGTTACAGTCTGTATGAAAGTTGGGGAAAAGACAGCTGCGAGACAGGTGGGTAGCATCTGAGCAAGTGATCAATTGCAGGAGTGGAGGACACACAGGTAGATGGAATAAAACAAGTAGAATAAAATAAAAAAAAAGTTTTAGTTGGTTTGCCTCTTGCCTAGGAGAGGGGGTTGGCAATGGGCAGCTGTGGGCCAGTGGTGACCACTCAAGGTGGTGTGGAACTCATAACTTGAGAACCGGCCAGAAGAGGCCTGGCTCATTAAGTGAGGAGGGCAGATACAGTAGGTAACAAGATTTGTTCTGGTCTGAGCCGATACGACTGTGGAGAGCTTTTGGGGTGCTTTTACCCATTATGTCTAATGAATTTGCACAATACAGATCTGCCAAGAGGCAATTTCAATGTGTTCTTCCTTTTACACATTTTTACAATGTATTTTCCTAGAATATGCCTGCTGATTGCTATATATTGGATAGTTCACGGAAGAAATGGCATCTTATTTTCAGGTGGTAGAGCACTGGCAGTAGGACGCTGGAATGTGTCATGTGTAGGCATGAGCTCTGTGCAGGCGATAACGCCCAGTGGCCATACACCTCAGGCACTCACCTGCTGATCCATCATCCCGGTGCCATTGCACTGCTTAGTCTGGGTGACAGCTGATGCTGTACCCACTCACACAGGTCCTGGAACAGGCATGTTACAGCCGACCTCCCATTTGTTTGTACAATCGGGGAACCTCGGATGCACTGTCTATAGCCTGGATCATACACTGCAAATGACATTGTAGGATACTACACCCCATGGCACCCAGGATACCTCAGCAGTCTGGAGGGTGACATATTACACAGGGGAATGGGGTAGAGAGTAGGCCTGCAGAGGTGTATAACAACAGATAGATACAGCATTGACAAGGCATGCATTGGAGGTATGTCAATTCCCTCTTACAGTTTGCCAGTGAGATACACATGGCTGCATACACTGATGGGTCCACAGTTTGCATAGTGCCCCAATGCATGGTACTGCCACTTGGGTCATTCCGGAGTGCAGGTCCCCGACCCTTGTTCAGTGCAGTCAGCAGCTGGCCATGGCAGTGTGTGGAGGGCAGTGTCAGTCTCTGCAACAGGTTGGGTATGGGGGGAGCGGAGGTGTCTACGTACCGAGGTGGTGGTTGGGGGTCCTCTAATGCTATGGATATGGATTGTGGTTTCCTCTGGTGTGATTGGGTCCAGGGGGACCCTACACTATGGAGCTCTTCAGAAATGGAGTTGGATCGATCGGGGATGGGAGGGGGTACCTCTAGTCCACAAGGCTGCTAGTGGCTGGCTGGGTTAGGCCAGCTATTCATGGCCTAACTGTAGGCTGCACTACTCTGGACTGCAAGGGTCGCAGTCCCACTGAGTATGCCACAGCACGACATATGCATGGGAATGCACCCTCACTTGCATGGCATACTATTTGTGTGCACCCTGGCCCATTCCCTTGCGGCCGGTGCATCTCGCACATTTGAATATCATGCTGCGGCGTATTGTTGAAGTTGTGTGGCACATCTCTCATTTCTGCTGGGATGTGTTGCACATCTCCTTTGAATATGGGGGCCCTGGACTAGGCTACCCTGAAGAAATACACTATCAAAATGGTAAAATCATGACCCAGCTGAAAACAAAATATTACATCTAATCTGGGACAGCCTGAGTAAATACAGTGCGCAAAAATGTGTAAATGAAGATCCCTATGACAATGAGATATAGCATCTCCCATGCACTATCCAGGATACAAAATATAGGATAAGAAATATTTAAAAGAAATCTACTCTAAACTGAACTTCACCGTGTTCACTGACATAAACAGTTTCTTTAAGCAGTAATGCATGAGAGGGTGTGGGTTGTGCTGGGATAACCTCAGGCCTGGGTGGTTGGGTACGAGGCCACAGGCCGATTTCATCCAATGTCCCAGAAGTTAGGTTATTCCAGCATGACCCACACCCTGGAGTGCATTATTGCTATTATACAATGGCTCGTTATTATACAAAATAAAAAAAATAAAAAATTAAAAAAATGTTTTTAGTAGATTCTTAGTGTGGCAATATATCTTTGTTTCTTAAGAGAAGATGCAAACAATGCAACAACAAATCAATACAGTGAGGTTGTTCTCAGATAACCTCACTGTTGCCAACAGAAGACAGCCAATCAGGTTCCAGGATTTTTTATTGCCATTGTATAATTATTGTTTTCTAACATATTAGAATGCAGTATTTATTTTGAAAGTTGTGGCCATGAGGATGGTTTAATAGGTTTACTAGGTTGTCTAGGAAAAAAGAAGGCCAAGGCCCATCTAGATTTTCCCCCACACAGTGTGGGTAAATTAAGGCATGCAATGATTTAATCAATTATCAAGATCCTTTTTAAAAGCTGCTATGGGCAGCGGTCACGATCCAGCCATAGCACCTCTATGGTGCAAGGAGCCTGATCCACCCCCCCCCAAAGAGATAGATAAGGTGCCACTTGCCCCCACGGGCAGTGGTCACGATCCAGCCATAGCACCTCTACGGTGCAAGAAGCCTGATCCCCCAAAGAGATAGATAAGGTGCCACTTGCCCCCATGGGCAGCAGTCACGATCCAGCCATAGCACGCTCCACGGTGCAAGGAGCCTGATCCACCCACCTCCCAAAGAGATAGTTAAGGTGCCATTTGCCCCACGGGCAGGTGACGATCCAGCCATAGCACCTTCACGGTGCAAGAAGCCTGATCCACCCACCCCCAAAGAGATAAGATAAAGTGCCACTTGCCTCCCACAGGCAGCGGTCACGATCCAGCCATAGCACCTCTACAGTTGCAAGGAGCCTGATCCACCCACCCCCAAAGAGATAGATAAGGTGCCACTTGCCCCCACGGGCAGCGGTCACAATCCAGCCATAGCACCTCTACGGTGCAAGGAGCCTGATCCACCCACCCTCCCAAAGAGATAGATATGGCATGACGCTGGAAAAATTGCCATGATTGCTCTGGGCTGTGTGAACGCTGAACTGGATCATCACTTGCAATTTGCTGTTTTCAGTTTCAGCGCCTTCTCAGGGTAGCGCTATTGGCTCCACATCTGTGTAGAGCTCCCTGATTGGCTGGTCTCACTCACCTGAGACAGGAGCACCCGAGATGTGTGGCTTAATGTAAGCCTGCATCCCTGTACTCGGCTTCTAATTTACCTATTTCAATTTAGCCTGTTCTGCTCGGCCTGTGTAGAGTAACTTACCATCCCCCCTCGCTGCAGTTTCTCTCCAACTGTATGTGCACTGATTCAGTGCTAGCTCTGCAAACTTCCCCTTGATTTTTCGTCCCACCCCTCTCCTGCTCCCAGGCCTCCTTTAAATGCACACAGTCTCTGCCTACTCCTATCTAATGTTTCAATTTATTGGTTACTTACTGTCAACAACTGCAATTCCTCCCATCCCTTTTTGCAACTAAGCCTTCTAGCAGCTTTATCTCATTCTGTCTTGCTGAGGCATACCATTTTGGTACTTTAGGTTTGCTTATTGCTCACTAGCATATCCTGTCTTGCTAAGGCAGTTGATTTAGGTCAGGTGATCTCTCTGTACTTAGTCTGCTCCAGAGTAGTAGCTAAGAAATTTGCTTCAAGCCTCTCTGCCCCTAGTACTACTCATAGTCAGGTGAACTATTTTCTTATTAGCCTGACTAGGAGCTGTACTTAAGGATTACTGCTTCAGGCTCCACTGCCTATAGTAGTATTCTGCGTGGATTAAGAAATTTTCCTCCATTGAGAATCCCTTCTCTTGCCCGCACTTGTAGTGCCCATTGGTTGATAGTCTCATAATGAGGGCATATACATAGATACATAGACAGTGTCGGCAGATAAGGGCCTATGGCCCACCTAGTCTGCCCATTTGAGCTTGTAAGTTCAGTTTGTTTTCCTAGAAGTCTATTTCTCCTTACCCCTGACCTCTAGAATTCCTTTATGTCTATCCCATGCATTCTTAAATCCCGTGATTGTTTCAGCCCCCACCACTTCCTCTGGCAGGGTGTTCCACTTGTCCACCACCCGTTCTGTGAAGAAATTCTTTCTCATGTTTCCTCTGAATCGTCCCTCCTCCAACTTCATCCCATGCCCTCTAGTCCTGAAACATCTTTTTCGCTTAAAATAGTGTTTTCCTGCACCCTGTTCCTCCCTGTAAGATACTTGTATGTCTCTATCATATCCCCTCTCCCTCCTCTCCTCCAGGAGTACATGTTCAGTTCCTTCAACCTGTCTTCATAGGATTTGTGATGCAACCCATGCACCATCTTTGTTGCCCTCCTCTGAACCTTCTCTACCCTGTCTATGTCCTTACGTAGGTATGTTCTCCAGAACTGTACACTGTACTCCAGGTGGGGGCCTCACTAGTGTCTTGTATAGCGGAATTATGACCTCCTTTTCCTGCTGGTGATGCCCCTGCCTTATACATCCCAGCATCCTATTTGCTTTACCTGATGCCTTGTCACACTGTTTCCCTACCTTGAGGTCATCAGAGATGACAACCCCAAGATCCCTTTCCTGCTTGGTGCATGCTATATCCTCACCCCAACTGATATATTGTGCCAGGGTTTTTGTGCCCATATGCATTATCTTGCACTTCTTTGCATTGAATTTCAACTGCCAAACCCTTGACCATTCTTCAAGTTTCTGCAGGTCCTTCTCATTCTGTCTACACCCTGTGGTGTGTCTACTCTGTTACAGAGCTTTGTGTCATCAGTAACAGTGAAATTCTGCCTTCTATATCCTGTGCAATGTCACTGATGAAGATGTTGAATAGGACCGTCCCAGCACTGATCCCTGTGGTACCCCACTGGTCACTCTTCCCTCTGTGGAGTGACAGCCATTTACCACCACCCTCTGTGTCCTGCCACCCAGCCAGTTACCTACCCACCACACTACTGTCCTGCCCACACCCATATTCCCCAGTTTGTGTAATAGTCTTCTATGTGGCACAGTGTCAAAGGCCTTGCTGAAGTCCAGATAGGCCATGTCCACTGCCCTCCCTGATCCACCTCCCTAGTCACCCAGTCAAAAATTCAATGAGGTTGGTCTGACATGACCTCCCCTGGTGAAACCATGCTGCCTTGGGTCCTGTAGTCCATTGACAACCAGATGTTCCACCAATCTCTCCTTCAGTAGTGCTTCCATGATCTTTCCCACTACCGAGGTGGAGGCTGACTGGTCTGTAGTTCCTGCTTCCTCTTTGTTCCCACTTTTGTATAAGGGGACTACATCTGCTGTCCTCCAGTCTTTGGGTACCTCCCTGTTTCCAGTGATTGGCTGAACAGGATAGCCAGAGGTTCAGCCACCACTCTCTTAGTTCTTTAAGGACCCTGAGGTGCACCCCATCTGGCCCCATTGCTTTGTCAACTCTTATTACTTCCAGTTCCTTCAGGACCTTTCTCGTAAAGGGACTTGTGTCCATTTCTGCACCATTCTCACCACTTGTACTCCCTTCAGACCCATTACCCCTCTCTTCCTTAGTAAAGACTGAGCAGAAATACCTGTTCAATATGTCAGCTTTACTGTTGTCATCCTCCACCTTGCTCCCATCCTCCCTTCAGTCTAACTATCCTCCTTTGACCTTCTTTTTTCACTTATGTACCTGTAAAAGGTTTTGTCCCTTTAACCACTGATTTTGCAATGTGTTCTTCTGTCTGAGCTTTGGCTTCCTTACTGACTTCCCTGCCTCCTTTGTTTCTCCTGGTACTTCTCCCTATCCCTCTGCCTGTGTCTTTTGTATTGCCTGAATGCAGTCTTTTGGCTTTCACTTTCTTTGCTACCTCTTTGGAAACCATAATGGTCTCTCTTCTTTTCCTCTTGCTAACCTGCTTAATGCATAATTCTGTTGTTCTTATAATCCCCATTTTAAATACTGCCCACTGTTCCTCAATCCCGATTCCTGTCCCATTCCCTTAATGCCTCTTTCAGCATCTCCCATTTTCCCAAAGTCTGCCCTCTAAAATCCAGGATACGTGTTTTTGTGTGGTTTGGTTCTGCTCTTTCTGTGATTTCAAACCACAATGACTGGTGGTCACTGTTACCCAGGTGCTCCCCCACTGTTACCCCCATCACACTGTCCCTGTTTGTGAGCACAAGGTCCAGTATTGCCTTCTGCCGAGTTGGTTCCATGACCAGTTGCTTGAGGAAGGCACCTTGAAGGGAGTCCAGGATAAATCTGTTCCTAGTTGATGCTGCTGCTGGGATGCTCCAGTCCACATCTGGTATATTGAAGTCTCCAACCAGTACTACCTCACCCTTGTCAGCCATCCTTTGGATGGCTAGCATCAGCTCCCTATCTGTTTCTTCCTCCTGGGCTGGTGGTCTATAGACCACACCTAGCGGATGGCTGGCCCCATTTTCCTTTCCAGCTTAACCCACAGTATCTCTTCCCATTTTGTTCCTCCAGGATCTGTGTGGCCCTTATGTCATTTTTCATACAGTGCCACTCCTCCTCCCTTCCTGCCTGCTCTGTCTCTTCTGAATATGTTGTAGCCAGGTATGGCTATCTCCCAGTCATGTATTATTACACCAGGTTTCAGTGATGGCCACAATGTCCAGGTCTGACTGTACCATGACAGCCTCCAGATCTTCCATCTTGTTGCTAAGGCTCCTGGCATTTGCACACATGGCTTTCATGATTTGACCTCCCTAGACTGCTTCACTGATCTACTCCAGCCCCTTCCTTGGTTGTCATTTATCCCTGGTTCTCCTTGCTGTCTGCCCTTCTGCTGAATTTTGCCCTTTTCTGCTTATCCACCTTTTGACACTAATCTCCAACTTTTGCACACTGCTTTGCAGAGATAGCCACTCCTCTGGTTCACTGGTTCCATTACTAGCTGTGGGGGTGAGCAAGTAGGTACCATCCTTGCTGGCCTGCCACCCCTTTGCTAGTTTAAATGCTTGTCAATGTAGCATTTAAACTTATCATTGAGTGCTTGATTCCTCCAGGATGGATGCAGGCTGTAGGCTTGAACAAACCTCCATCCCTCCAGATGGGTCCCCAGTCACCAATGAATCCAAACCTTCCTCACAGCACCAGTTCTTCAACCATGAGTTAAAGTTCCTGGTGCATGCACTCATGCTCTCCTTGCCTCTCACAGGTAGTACTTCTGAGAAAGTGACAGAAGTAGCTACTGCTTGAGACCCTCCCAGTTTCCTAAACTCTTCCTGAACTTCCTTTGGCTCCCCATTTGCCAAGTCATTAGTACTAGGTGGATAATGACATCCAGCTCACCCTCCTGTCTTGCCTTCCCAGTGATCCCCAGTATCTTCCTTCCATCCCTCCATGCCGTGGGCACCTGGTAGGCACCTCACCTCCTTGTCCTCCCCCTCCTGTGTTCCTAGCTGGATCCCTCTTATGATGGAGTCCCCCACCAGGATTCGCTTCCTCTCCCTCTGGGGTCCACTGCTTTCCCCACTGAGGTCACCTCCTTGCCTAACCTCCACATCCTTTCCTTCCACTTCCCTGGGTACCTCTATTTGGTTGTCCTCATTTGCCAGTGTGGCATATGAGTTCTTGAGAAGAATAGGATCTGGGATGTGCCTGCCTGACTGCTCTAACCCTCCCTGAGCCCACTGTCATCCAAGTGCCCTCGCTCGGCATCCTTTGAGGCAGCTGCATTGGACTGGGTGGTTCCTGGACAGGGGTGATGGTACTCCTGACCCAGTTTACTTCCGCTCTGAGTCTGGCTACCTCATCCCTCAGTCCTGAGAGACGATGCAGATAGGGCAGCACCTCAGTGTCCAGAAGGTCTGCCTGAATATGGCTGCCCCACAGCCACCACATTGCACCACTCCCCACATTATACTGCAATTCCACTACTTATCTGCTACTGAAGCTCTTTAGTTCTCTTTTTATTTATTTACAGTATTAAAAATCCTTAACTGATCCTCAGATATATATTTTTAAGGAAAAAGAAACCAATAAATAAATAAATGAGTCAAAACACTTGTCGTGTTGAGGGTGGTCTTTCCCCTTATGCCCTCCTACTTCACACCTCTTACTATACCCTGTGTTTAGCTCCTGTCAATCAGATTTATCAGGGCATATAATTAAGAGTTGGGGAAGGTGGGGGGTGAAATTTGCAGCAATTAAAGACAGCACAGAATTACACCACCACTATTTTTAAATTTTCAACAGCCCAAAACAATTATAAGTAAAGACAACACAGAAAGAAAGTATAGTGTCACTACAAGCCTACAATCTAAGTTTAAAAGAAAAATACCAGTTACCAGTTACTCTGAAGCACTGAATTGAATATGTTTCCTTCCTTCACCTTCTGGCTTCTTCTGAGAAGATGAACTTCTGTTTGCTGCTTTAACTGTGACTAAGCCCACCTTCAGTTATGCATGTAGCTGAGGTCAGAGGCCAGACAATTAACACCCTTCACCCAGCTACAGGACAGTCAGACAAGCCAAGATAAAATTTGCAGCAATTAAAGACAGCACAGAATTACACCACCACTATTTTTAAATTTTCAACAGCCCAAAACAATTATAAGTAAAGACAACACAGAAAGAAAGTATAGTGTCACTACAAGCCTACAATCTAAGTTTAAAAGAAAATACCAGTTACCAGTTACTCTGAAGCACTGAATTGAATATGTTTCCTTCCTTCACCTTCTGGCTTCTTCTGAGAAGATGAACTTCTGTTTGCTGCTTTAACTGTGACTAAGCCCCACCTTCAGTTATCATGTAGCTGAGGTCAGAGGCCAGACAATTAACACCCTTCACCCAGCTACAGGACAGTCAGACAAGCCAAGATAAAATTTGCAGCAATTAAAGACAGCACAGAATTACACCACCACTATTTTTAAATTTTCAACAGCCCAAAAACAATTATAAGTAAAGACAACACAGAAAGAAAGTATAGTGTCACTACAAGCCTACAATCTAAGTTTAAAGAAAATACCAGTTACCAGTTACTCTGAAGCACTGAATTGAATATGTTTCCTTCCTTCACCTTCTGGCTTCTTCTGAGAAGATGAACTTCTGTTTGCTGTTTAACTGTGACTAAGCCCCACCTTCAGTTATCACTAGCTGAGGTCAGAGGCCAGACAATTAACACCCTTCACCCAGCTACAGGACAGTCAGACAAGCCAAGATAAAATTTGCAGCAATTAAAGACAGCACAGAATTACACCACCACTATTTTTAAATTTTCAACAGCCCAAAACAATTATAAGTAAAGACAACACAGAAAGAAAGTATAGTGTCACTACAAGCCTACAATCTAAGTTTAAAAGAAAAATACCAGTTACCAGTTACTCTGAAGCACTGAATTGAATATGTTTCCTTCCTTCACCTTCTGGCTTCTTCTGAGAAGATGAACTTCTGTTTGCTGCTTTAACTGTGACTAAGCCCCACCTTCAGTTATCACGTAGCTGAGGTCAGAGGCCAGACAATTAACACCCTTCACCCAGCTACAGGACAGTCAGACAAGCCAAGATAAAATTTGCAGCAATTAAAGACAGCACAGAATTACACCACCACTATTTTTTAAATTTTCAACAGCCCAAAACAATTATAAGTAAAGACAACACAGAAAGAAAGTATAGTGTCACTACAAGCCTACAATCTAAGTTTAAAGAAAATACCAGTTACCAGTTACTCTGAAGCACTGAATTGAATATGTTTCCTTCCTTCACCTTCTGGCTTCTTCTGAGAAGATGAACTTCTGTTTGCTGCTTTAACTGTGACTAAGCCCCACCTTCAGTTATCACGTAGCTGAGGTCAGAGGCCAGACAATTAACACCTTCACCCAGCTACAGGACAGTCAGACAAGCCAAGATAAAATTTGCAGCAATTAAAGACAGCACAGAATTACACCACCACTATTTTTTAAATTTTCAACAGCCCAAAAACAATTATAAGTAAAGACAACACAGAAAGAAAGTATAGTGTCACTACAAGCCTACAATCTAAGTTTAAAAGAAAAATACCAGTTACCAGTTACTCTGAAGCACTGAATTGAATATGTTTCCTTCCTTCACCTTCTGGCTTCTTCTGAGAAGATGAACTTCTGTTTGCTGCTTTAACTGTGACTAAGCCCCACCTTCAGTTATCACGTAGCTGAGGTCAGAGGCCAGACAATTAACACCCTTCACCCAGCTACAGGACAGTCAGACAAGCCAAGATAAAATTTGCAGCAATTAAAGACAGCACAGAATTACACCACCACTATTTTTTAAATTTTCAACAGCCCAAAAACAATTATAAGTAAAGACAACACAGAAAGAAAGTATAGTGTCACTACAAGCCTACAATCTAAGTTTAAAAGAAAAATACCAGTTACCAGTTACTCTGAAGCACTGAATTGAATATGTTTCCTTCCTTCACCTTCTGGCTTCTTCCGAGAAGATGAACTTCTGTTTGCTGCTTTAACTGTGACTAAGCCCCACCTTCAGTTATCACGTAGCTGAGGTCAGAGGCCAGACAATTAACACCCTTCACCCAGCTACAGGACAGTCAGACAAGCCAAGATAAAATTTGCAGCAATTAAAGACAGCACAGAATTACACCACTACTATTTTTTAAATTTTCAACAGCCCAAAAACAATTATAAGTAAAGACAACACAGAAAGAAAGTATAGTGTCACTACAAGCCTACAATCTAAGTTTAAAAGAAAAATACCAGTTACCAGTTACTCTGAAGCACTGAATTGAATATGTTTCCTTCCTTCACCTTCTGGCTTCTTCTGAGAAGATGAACTTCTGTTTGCTGCTTTAACTGTGACTAAGCCCCACCTTCAGTTATCACGTAGCTGAGGTCAGAGGCCAGACATCAACACCCTTCACCCAGCTACAGGACAGTCAGACAAGCCAAGATAAAATTTGCAGCAATTAAAGACAGCACAGAATTACACCACCACTATTTTTTAAATTTTCAACAGCCCAAAAACAATTATAAGTAAAGACAACACAGAAAGAAAGTATAGTGTCACTACAAGCCTACAATCTAAGTTTAAAAGAAAAATACCAGTTACCAGTTACTCTGAAGCACTGAATTGAATATGTTTCCTTCCTTCACCTTCTGGCTTCTTCTGAGAAGATGAACTTCTGTTTGCTGCTTTTAACTGTGACTAAGCCCCACCTTCAGTTATCACGTAGCTGAGGTCAGAGGCCAGACAATTAACACCCTTCACCCAGCTACAGGACAGTCAGACAAGCCAAGATAAAATTTGCAGCAATTAAAGACAGCACAGAATTACACCACCACTATTTTTTAAATTTTCAACAGCCCAAAAACAATTATAAGTAAAGACAACACAGAAAGAAAGTATAGTGTCACTACAAGCCTACAATCTAAGTTTAAAAGAAAAATACCAGTTACCAGTTACTCTGAAGCACTGAATTGAATATGTTTCCTTCTTCACCTTCTGGCTTCTTCCGAGAAGATGAACTTCTGTTTGCTGCTTTAACTGTGACTAAGCCCCACCTTCAGTTATCACGTAGCTGAGGTCAGAGGCCGAACAATTAACACCCTTCACCCAGCTACAGGACAGTCAGACAAGCCAAGATAAAATTTGCAGCAATTAAAGACAGCACAGAATTACACCACTACTATTTTTAAATTTTCAACAGCCCAAAACAATTATAAGTAAAGACAACACAGAAAGAAAGTATAGTGTCACTACAAGCCTACAATCTAAGTTTAAAAGAAAATACCAGTTACCAGTTACTCTGAAGCACTGAATTGAATATGTTTCCTTCCTTCACCTTCTGGCTTCTTCTGAGAAGATGAACTTCTGTTTGCTGCTTTAACTGTGACTTCCCACCTTCAGTTATCACGTAGCTGAGGTCAGAGGCCAGACAATTAACACCCTTCACCCAGCTACAGGACAGTCAGACAAGCCAAGATAAAATTTGCAGCAATTAAAGACAGCACAGAATTACACCACCACTATTTTTTAAATTTTCAACAGCCCAAAAACAATTATAAGTAAAGACAACACAGAAAGAAAGTATAGTGTCACTACAAGCCTACAATCTAAGTTTAAAAGAAAAATACCAGTTACCAGTTACTCTGAAGCACTGAATTGAATATGTTTCCTTCCTTCACCTTCTGGCTTCTTCTGAGAAGATGAACTTCTGTTTGCTGCTTAACTGTGACTAAGCCCCACCTTCAGTTATCACGTAGCTGAGGTCAGAGGCCAGACAATTAACACCCTTCCCCAGCTACAGGACAGTCAGACAAGCCAAGATAAAATTTGCAGCAATTAAAGACAGCACAGAATTACACCACCACTATTTTTTAAATTTTCAACAGCCCAAAAACAATTATAAGTAAAGACAACACAGAAAGAAAGTATAGTGTCACTATAAGCCTACAATCTAAGTTTAAAAGAAAAATACCAGTTACCAGTTACTCTGAAGCACTGAATTGAATATGTTTCCTTCCTTCACCTTCTGGCTTCTATGCTTGTCTCTGCTCATCTTACATGTATTGAACCCGAACGTGAATCAAAAAATAACTCCTAGAGTGGAGAATGACTCTCTTTTTACATTGTCTGACTGGGACTTTTCCTATCAAGTAGAAGAACTTGTATGTGCTCTAACTTCCCCTAGCCCACTACTGGTCCTTCACCTGCACCGCCATACAGGAACTCTCCTAGAGCCTGCTCACAGGGCTACACCACCTTCTACATACTCCCCCCCTACTCTCATTGACTCTTTCGGTCAGGGTATTATTGTATGCAGCATCAGGAAAACTGGGAACTAGCCTCAGAACTCCCTATACTGCCGCAGACAAATCACGTAACTGAAAGAAGACCCAGCCACCCACAGTTCTCCTAGGACTCTGCAGGAAACTCTTGTTCCTGCTTTTACTATGCTCAGGAAATGTTGAGCTTAATCCAGGCCCTCTGACACCCATGGAATCCCCAGCAGAGCTACAAAGTCTCAAGGGGCTTACATTCTTGCATGTTAATGTATGTAGCCTATTAAAAAAATCACTTCTGTTCAGGCCTGGGTACGTCATACTGCTCCAGATGTTCTGGTGATTATGGAGTCCTGGCTCAGACTAGCGACCAGTGACAATGGAGTTAACATCCCCATCTACTCTTTGTTCAGAGCCGACAGGCAAACCAGAGGTGGTAGGGTAGCTATTTACATCAAGGATAAATTCCCTGCCTCCATAATTGACTCAACCTCTGTCCCAAAAGAATTCGAAAGCTTGTCATTAAAGATTGAAATTGCCACCGGTGTCTCATTATGTATAATAGGATGCTACAGTCCCCCATCAGCTGGACTACAGTTGTTAAAACATCTCGAAAACATCCTGGGTTTGGCATCTTCAGAGTGTATCATACTAGGGGACTTCAACTTAGACTGGCTCTCCAGTGTATCTACCCCTCTTAAAATGTTCTGTGATTCCCTTGGGTTGTCACAACTAATAAAAGAATCTACTCGTCCTAACAAGCTCAACCCTAATAACAGTACTCTCTTGGATATCATTTTATTTAACAAACCCCATTTATTCTCCCATGCTGACATCTTTTTCTCTGATATTAGCGACCATTGCTTCATTGCGTGTGTAAAATCTACTCTTAAATCCACAACTGTACCAAAATTCTCCTTTAAAAGGTGCATACACAACTTTGATCTCCATGGGTATATATCAGACCTAAGAGACTCCATGCGATGGCAGGACTTCTATTTAGCCAAGTCCCTGACTACGGCTTATGATATTTTCTCAGAAATTGTGCTAGGGGCTCTCAACAAGTATGCTCCCATAGTAAAAATTCATGCCAGAAACAAATCCTGTCAGTGGTATACAGAAGACCTGAAAGATGCTTTGTGGAGTAGAGATGTACTCTGGAGAACTGCTAAGAAAACTAATTTAATAAATGAGTGGAATTCTTTTCGGAGGGCAAGGAACCTCTGCACCAAAATGGTCAGAGAAGTCAAAGCTAATTTCTACCACTCTCTGCTGGAGAGCTCCTCAAGAAATGCCTCCAAATTCTGGAGGACTATCAAAGACATTGAAGGTCACACCACTGTAAATTCCCTACCTACTAAATTATTGATTGACAATACTGTCATCTTCGACAGACCACCTAACCTCGATGCTCTCAATAATCATTTTGCCACTGCAGGACTAGCCTTTGACTCCTCTCCTGTGAATATCCTCCGCCAACAACTTAGATTGGATACACAAGAAAAACCCATCCCCAGTCCATCCTTCTCGCTGCAGCCTACCTCCCTGAAAGAAGTTGAAGATCTTCTCCTTCAGCTGGACACTAGGAAAAGTGCTGGGGCCGATCTCATTGACCCGTACTTCTTAAAGGTTGGCTACCATGTCCTCGCAGTCCCAATTACTCATCTCTTCAACTTATCCTTGTCCCAGGGTGACCTACCGCCCATTTGGAAAAATGCATTTGTGGTCCATTTGTTTAAGTCAGGAGATCCTACTGACCTCAATAACTACAGGCCAATCTCCCTACTTCCAATCCTGTCAAAGATGCTGGAGAATATAGTGAACTCCCAGCTTCGGAAGTACCTGGAATCAGAAAAATTGCTCAACCCATTACAATCTGGTTTTAGAGCACAGCACAGTACAATCTCTGCTCTAGCCAAGCTGACAAATGACTGGCAGCTTGAATTAGACAAAAAAAACCTTTGTCTGCGCAGTTTTCTTGAACCTAAGCAAGGCGTTCAATACCGTTGATCACAGACTGCTTCTGTCGTCCCTCCGGAACATTGGTTTGGATTCCCTATCCCTTAAATGGTTCTTCAACTACCTCTCAGGATGACTTCAACAAGTAAAGGCAGAAGGGGAAGTTTCTCCACCAAAACCCCTATTGAGGGGTGTACAGCAAGGTTCCATTCTTGGTCCCTTGCTCTTCACCATTTATATTAACAACGTAGATGCCCCCATCAAAGAAGCACAAATACACCTATTCGTGGATGATATGGTACTCTATGCTAGTAGCCCCACATCTGAAGTAGCCTGTAAAGCCCTTCAAAATGAATTTAATCTGCTGCAACATCAGCTAATAAACCAGAAACTGCTCTTAAATATATAAAAAAACCAAAGCAATGTTCCTCTCGCTCCTTCAAAATGCAATAAATCCTGCAATTGCTGGGACACTCCCACAGATCACTACCATTCTAGGTGAGCAGTTGGACTACATACCAAAGTTCAAGTACCTGGGGGTCTGGTTAGACCATAGACTTACTTTCACAGATTACTTAGAAGAACTGGCAAAGAAACTTAGACAAAGACTTGGTCTGTTCTTTAGGATTAATAATCTCCTCACAAGAGACGCTAAACTGAAACTGGTTCAAACTACCTTTCTTTCCCTATTGGATTATGCAGACTTTCTATATAGTCAGAGACCTGCAGGTACCCTAGCCAAACTCGATACGCTTTATCACAGAGCCATAAGATTTATCACAGGTCTTCCATACTCAACCCACCACTGTGCATTGTACACGGCAGTGGGATGGTCATCCCTTGCTTACAGACGGCAAAAAAATGCTGTGATTTGGACATACAAAGCTATCTCAAATAAACTGCCCCAGTATATCTCTGTCTGTTTACATTTATGCACTCTGGGGAAGTATGCCCTGAGAAGCACCTCATATATCTACCTTTATGTTTACAAAGCAAAATCTCGCATTGGCAGAGCAGCCATCAGCTTTGTCCTCCCTCAACTGTGGAACAAGCTGCAAAAAACTTTGAAAGTAACTCACCCCATCAGCCTAGCAGCTTTTAAATCTCTATATCTACATCATAATAAGGAGTCCTGTGCCTGTCTACCCTAAATAGTGACTCCTATAAGTCCAAACACACTCTAATTACTACTGTTAAAAGACTGATCACATCTATAATCGACTCTTTCCTCTCCCCTTTTTCTACCCCCATATCTGTCCCTTCCACATTCCTTTGACCCTGGTTCCAGCTCTAAATTCTCCATACTGTATCACTATATATCTTTTTATATTAGGTTTTATTTGTGTTCAGTGCACCTGATATGTATATTTCTTTACTTTTATGAAAAATTGTGTCCTACCCAAAACTTGCTATATCTTCTGTTCCAAACATATACTACTGTCAATGCTACCTGCTGATACCTTCTATATACTGCATTATTGTATCTCACTTTATTTGTATTATTACTATTTTCTTGTGTGTTGCATCCCATGTATATTGGCCCTTGTTCCTTGTTAACAAACCCAGGTCCACCTCGAAAATGAGCTTGCTCAATGGTGATTGCCTGGTTAAATAAAGAGTTTGATTGATTGATTGATTGACACTAATGACATCGATTAGTTCCTGTGGAAGTTTGTTCCAGTATCTTGATGCTCTAACTGCAAAGAAATGTAAACACTGGTTGGTTTTGGCTTTGGGAACGATACATTGTCTATCATGACATCTTGGGACAGTTCTCATAGCAGTTAAATTTAGTCCATACTTATTCTTAAGTTCTGGGTCTTTCATCAGTTTGAAAACCAAAAGCAGAACCCCCTCTGATTCTTCTGCGTTCTAAGGAATTTAGCCCAATTTTCTGAAGTCTAATCTGATAAGGGGAATATTGTAGTCTTGGGACCATTTTAGTTGCCCATTTCGGAATCCTTTCAAGCGTATTTATATCGCCCTTTAAATGGGGGGACCAAAGGGGAGAGCCATAGTCGATGAGTGGTCTGATGCATGTTCTATAAAGGGGTATTAGGCATGGTTCTGTTTTAGAAACAAAAGAACGTTTTAATTTGTCTGATTAAACTATTCGATGTATTAGCTATTTTTAGACAATGATCAAAAGATGACAATTTAGAATTAGCCAGAATGCCCAGATCCCTTTCTTTAGTTGATGATTTGATTAAAATACTATTAACATAATATTTAATATGAGGGTTATGTAACCCAAAATGCAAAACAACACACTTTTCAATGTTGAAGTCCATTTTATTGTCTAATGTCCATTTCTCGATATGTTGAAGATCTAATTTAAGAGAGTCAGAATCCAGGGGGGTATCCACAATACCGCCTAATTTTGTATCATCAGCAAATTTGGATGACCAATTTTTGGAACCTATTTGCATATCACTTATATAAATATTAAACAATAAGGGGCCAAGCACTGAGCCCTGAGGAACCCCACTGGTAACTGAACCTAGATTTGAAACACTGCCGTTTATAGTGACTCTCTGGGTTCTGTTTGTTAACCATGCACTTACCCAGTTAATTAGACAGGAGGAAAATCCTAGAGATTCCATTTTTATAATCAGATTTTCATGGGGGACCTTATCAAAGGCCTTGCTGACATCGAGTAAGATAATGTCCATCTGATGTTTATTATCAAGGCCCTGGCTAATGTTATTATAAAATGCTAACAGGTTTGTAGTACAAGAATGTCCAGTTGTAAACCCATGTTGGGAACTATCACTTATGTTTAAATTCTTCATTTCTTTTGTTTGAAAGGATTTTATCAACTTTTCCATAACTTTGCAAATAATAAGGGTAAGACTAATAGGGCGATTGTTTTGGGCAAGTGATTAATTTCCCTTTTTATGAACAGGAGTTACAGATGCCATAAGCCAGTCAGCTGGAATTTCGGATGATTTCAAGGATTTATCAAATATTATATTTAAAGGAATGGATAATGATTCTGCTGATTCAATGAGAAATCTAGCAGTGGTTCCATCATTTCCTGGACTTGTGTTTTTATTTAGAGACTTCAGGAGGGGAATAATATCAGACACAATAATTTTATGGGGTAAACTAGAGACAGAACATGTCCTAGGATTCACCTTAGGTAGGGAAGGTACTTTGGTAGAAAAAATCGAGCAGAAGTAATCATTAAAAAGATTGGCTATATCAGAATCAGATAATATAGTAATACCATTGTTTGTAAGAGGACTTATTTTTCTAGAGTTTCTCTTTTTACTATTTAGATAGGAAAAGTGTGATTTATAGCCATCTTTAGTGTGTGCCAGCTTAAATTCTAATTTAATTTTGGCTTTTTTAATCAAGTTTTTTAGATTCTTTAAAGTATTTCTATATTTAATATTGATCATACTTTTGTCAGTTGGAGAGCTATTTTTGAGTTTTTGAAACAACTTTTCCTTTTTTTTAATATGCAATCTGATTGTTTTGTTTAACCATAAAGGAATTCTACCCTTATTGTTATATTTGTTTCTTAAGGGTACATAAATTACTTCTAAGTTGTGAATTATGTGTTTTAATTTAATCCATGCCTCATTAGCTGTGAGCTTATGAAAGGTTTTCTTCCACTGAATACTGTTTAATTTCTTTATAATACTTTTGAAATCTGCACCATTGTAATTCCTATATGTTGTTTTCTTATTAAGACTATGATCTTCCACTAGTAATTTGAACATAATTGCATAGTGGTCATTATTACCCAAGGGATCTAAAATCTTAATATTAGTTAATTTATGGTTCAGATTAGAAATAAGGAGATCGAGGATATTGTTTCCTCTAATAGGAGAAATAATAAGTTGTGAGAGGCCCTGTTCAGATAACATAGCCAGGAAATGAAGATCAGATTTGCAGCTGTTCGAATTTGTAGACCAGTCTATATACGGCATATTAAAGTCACCCAGGATAATAACATCTTTATGCTCAGAAAAGTAAATAATATCTTTGAGCAGTGCATCTCTATAAGAAGAGTCAGCTGATGGGGGGTTATAGCAATTACCAATAATAATTTGTGAGAGACCTTTGAATTGTACAGCCACCCAAATACTTTCATTATTACTTTGAGACGGAATCTCATAGGAGGGGATATCTTCTCTTACTTAGATACAAACCCTTCCCCCGTTTTATCAACTCTGTTTTTATGATAGAGTTTATAACCCAGAATGTGTTGCTTCCATACTGAGGTTGAGTCCCACCAGGTTTCTGTTATACTTATAATGCCTATGTTAAGAAGTTTACTTTTTGCTTCTAATTCCATTAATTTAGATTGATTTAGCGAATGAACATTCAAAGACAAAATATTACAAGATCTTACAGATACATTTTTGTGGTTAGTAAGAGACGTGGGTGTAGTTCCATTCTCCCCCATTATATTTAGTTTAAATGGTTTTTAATGATGTTTAGTATAGATTTCCCAAGCATAGTACTACCTCTTCTGCTGGGGTGCAATCACAATGGTGTGTACAGAGTGAGTGAGTGTGTGTGTGTGTGTGTGTGTTTGCTGTAGCTCAATATATTTGTTTTCCCAAAAAGCATAGTAGAAAATATCTGCTGATTGCTACATATTCACTGAATAGTAGTTCACTGAAGACCTGGCATATGTCTGAGTCAGTGCTTATCATCAGATAGTGTCTTTAGAGGATAAAAAAACAGTGTAAATTATAGATTTGCTGGGGAAATTGTGACATTATGAGGTATGAATCTTTTTTGAAAGACAATACATTCCCAAGTGAAACTAGTGGCAAGAAGCTGTCTGAATGCTTAGTATTTAAATGTATAAGTTGTATCATTCCGAAGGGGCTAAACAAATCTCCAGTTTAATAGGCAACCAATATTTAACAAATATTTAACAAGCTGTTTCATTTTCCTAATGGCATCTGATAAGCAGCGTGGAGTTACGTCTCCAACATTCTTAACAGAAAGATGGGAGTATTTTATTTCCGTTGGCATAGAAAGATACACTGAAAAGTCCAAAACGTGTTCCACGATACTCCATTTTCCAGCTACAGATAGCAAGATGGCTGTAGGCTCCACCCACAGCCATAATAAATAGGCATCACACACTGACAATGTATGTTGTGCCTTAAGGTTCATATACAGCAGTAGTTTATGAATAATGAATAATTTAACTGCTAACCTTAAAATAAAAAATAAAGGGAACATGGTCTGCATCTCAATTCCATCAAACGTGCAGCTGGAGCTCTGTGGGCAAACATTTATACAACATTTTAAGCAGTTTAAATTGTGGAAAAAAACTATTGAACTAAATATGCCTAACACACAAACTTACTGATGCTGAAATTGGGCATCCAGAAAAGACTGGAGGTGGAGGTGAAGTGAGGAAAGACAAAGAGACCACAACAACAATAAAGTTAGTAATAACCCATGACAAGGTGTGGGGTTATAGGCATTTAATCCACACCTGGGGTGCGTTGTGAGGCATGACGCCGCAGGCCGAGTGTCCTCACAGTGCCCCAGACGTGGATTAAATGCCTATAATGTCCACACCCTAGAGTGGGTTATTGCACTTATAACATAAGTTATGTTAACCATAGGGTACAACCCTCCCAAAACAGCTGCTCCCCCGTTTTAATGGGAGAAAGGAATTTTATCCTTCCACCTTGCAAAGTAGTCCCTAACTGTGGATTAATCTGACAGTTTAATCAACAGCTGCAGACAGGGAGAAGGACTTCTGCATTTATGGACTGCAACAAATAGCAGCACTTCTGCGTTTTGCTGTCTCTCTCTTGGTGTGCTCCCCCCCCACACACAGATGGATATGGAGCTCACACTGCAAAGACATCTACCTCTTCATCAGTCTGAATGCAAGTGGTCCTGTGTACAGCACCAATCCTGCTCAAATACTACAGAGTGGTGATCGACTGCCTTTTGTGCAGGTCCATGCAGAACTGCTGTAGGGGAATGGTATGTGGGATCCCATTGTTCCCATTTACACAATTTTTCTCCTGATTGTGATGACTGCTGTGTGCTGTCGGACATGCTGCTCACATAACACATGCATGCTGCTGAAGATCGAGGCATATAGCCAGAAATGCAATGGTCTGCTTAGTGTTCCGACAGCATCACAGAGAGAATGAGAAAAGGAATTCTGCACTTACGGACTGCAACACATAGCAGCACATCTGCATTAAGCAGTCTCTCTCTCTCTCTCTCTCTCTCTCTGGATAGTACTGCCAGCTGACTCCCTTATGGCGTAGGTGGTACACCATACGCAACGCTGTTCGGCCGGGTGGACACACGTGGACAGAGTGTGACACTGCTTATGCATGCCCTCTTTCTCTCAGCGCATGTTTCACAGACTGCAGTCCTGCAACGGCAACACTGGCAGACTGAGCACCAGTAGAGAGACAGACACACATAGAGAACTGCAGTCCCACAGTGGAGACACTGACAGAGCAAGCACCAACAGAGAGCTGTCAAAGTTACCTCATGGCACTCTACAGCTGGAACAACTCAGGGTACAGAGAAGGAGCACTTCCCCATGGGATGGGAGGGGGCTGCTCTCTCTTGTCTGTGTCCATGAGGTGCTCGATGGAATGGTGACAGAAACTGGACCACATGCAGGGCTGACTCCCTCTCACTGTCTCTCTCTCATGTGAAGAGAAAATCACCTCCATTACACTGTGGAGGCTACAGTGTACTCTGCTCACTAAGATGAAAAATAACAACGGCTGCTGGAAAAAATCAAGCAGAGTAGAGCAGAATCTGTAGATCCCTCCTCAGTGTGATGAAGTTTCCTCCTCTCTCAGCAACTAGGTTAGGCACAGAAAGCATGGATTAAATAGGAAATTTAATCCACGGACAGCTGATAGCTCTCGACCAATCATGTCAGCTACCACAGCTAACCCATGTTATAAAGGCTTTTAACTCATAAGCAGGAAAGAGGCCCAGATAAGTCATTTTTTACAAGCCTTGGTGCAGAAATTGAAGCACTATGCAACTTGATAGCACTGATTGATAAAATGATAGACTCTCATGCCAAGACTTATCTCAGTGGAGCGTAAAGTCGAGACAATATAGGCCTCAGTGGATGAATTTGTTGCAGCCTTAGGACAAGCAAAATAAACCACCTCACAACTTGTGAAGGAAAAATGCCTTCCTGCATGCCAGGCTCAAGGCACTTGAAAATCAGACCTGGTCTTTTAACATTAGAGTGGCGGGCTTACCAGAGGGAGTAGAAGGAGACTTCCTCTAGCTCTACAAGACTGACTGTCTGATGGAGGTCTTTGGGGATGACCCAGATGGCAAACAACTGCACATAGAGAAGGCCAGTGAGATTGTTCCCCACCACAGCACCTCACAGTGAGATGTGCCTTGCATATCTGATTGAGAGATGTGGTGGTGCTATCTGGACTAAGAGACAGGGACAACATCCTGCATCTAATGGCAACAAGTATGACATCCACGTAAAATGGGCTCTGGAGAGAGCCATTCCAGATCTTAGCTTTGTAACACAACTCTGCAAACAATTTGGTGTAGTACGAGATATGTTGTGCATGCGTGGTGTTATGCCCAAACTTATGCCAGGAAGACTGCACATCTTCCATGAGGATAGGTCCTTTTTGTTTGCTGAGCTACAAGATGGCAGCCTTTTGGGTGAGGAAACTGGATGAAAAGCGGCTGCTACAGGTGGAAGAGGAGATCTCTTTTTATTGTTGGAAATCTATGACTGATAAATAGAAACATTCAAACTTTACAAAGGGCTGTGTGAAGGGAGATGGAGAGGATGGCAGCTGTGGTCTGGGATATCAGTAGTTAGGTAACTACTGTATGTATGAGCAGACTGAAATTTGTGTGGGACTTTATCACAGCAATAGTTAAGCAATAAGGCATGCCACAGTATGTGTCATGTTGGGATAAAGTCATGCTTGGGTGGATTATGAGGCATGAGGCCTTGGGCCATGTGCCTTCAACCACCTGAGAAGTGAAAATACCCAAGCAACACACACCCTGAAGTGTATTATAGAAATTATAAAATGAATTCATTTATGTGTTTATCATAAGAAGGCTGTTTTGTGTGCACTAGATTCAGCTGTGAAGTTGTGCTGGTATAATATCAAAGGTAAAACTGATTGTCTGCCAATCAGGTTTCATAAGTTTCATAAGTTTGATTCAATATGATAGCTTCACCAAAGAGTCTCATAACTGGGTTTAATATTATATATTCCCCCTAGATGTTCCCTGCAATTCTGTAGTAGATGTCTAGTTGATTCTTAAAACTGAGCATAGTGTCACAGGCAACTATTTCTGGTGGAAGTCTATTCCAAGGTGACACCACTCTCTGGTTTACCCAGGCTCCCCTCTTATTGGAATTTATACAGCTCCCCTTTTAGTTAGTAATTATGGGTTCTTGTGACTTTAGAAGAATCTCTTATTTGGAGACCCACACATCCTTTTTCTGATGGGAAGAATACACGGGCAGATCCAGGAGTCCTATATATGGGGGAGCTCAAGTCAGATAAAAAAATAATAGGCTGGGGGTCTGGTGGGCCGCCTAGGCCCCCAGAAATTTTTTTAACATTTTGGTGCATTCTGGTGCATTTTGGAGGGTATTTCTAATGCAGTTTTTTACTCATTTCCTCCTTTCCCATGCTTTATGAGTTGTACCCTAGCACCATCCCCAGAGTCCCCACAGTTCACATGACAGTATGTTGCCCAAAATACCCTCCCACCCCAGAAATAAAACAAAATACCAAAAGACTGCAGCTGGGCAGCAGCACATCTGAAACACATAAAAATGAGACAAGTTGAAAGAGACTTGGTGATAAAGACAAATTGCAGACAAATTAAATGACAATCCAAGTAAACAAGTTCACAAATGTCAATCACTCAAGCACGTTATGACATTACCATAAAGCCAACCCATCCCAGTTTGTCCTGCAGTACAGATTAACCTATCCCCATCCTTACCTCAGTAAAAAATAAATACAATAACTATGGAAATATGGGAACAAAGTCACTTTGCTATCTAGTTTCTGAAAATATAATTTCAAGTTTGCTTGCTATTTTTGCAAAACAGATTTTATTCTATAGAGCAACTTATTCCAAAGAAAATACATTTTTAAATAAATAAAATATTTTTTATTGTTTTAAAATTTCCTTTACTGGGATAATCCCATGGTATGAGGCATCTCATTTTTATGATAAGCCCAAGAAGTCAGTAAGCAGACAGCAGAACACAAATATAAAAAATGCATTTTTTTTTATTAGTAACATCACTTGCTTGGGTACATCACAACTTGCACCCCTTCCCCCCAATTCAACACATATAACTACATAAACTAAATATTTGATTCTATCACTTTTTTCTTCGGTTTTGTAACTGCCTGTGTCAATGTGCCAAACAAGGTCTTATGACTTCTGTTGTTAAATTCTGCTCTCCAAGCATGCAGAAACTCCTGCACATGCCATATTACACAGCAGAACACCTTCAAAACCCTTATGTCTATTACGTTCTTCTGTGTGTCATTCACACTGTACAACCACACTGAAAAGACCACACAGATTAGACATACAGTACATGCTGAAGTTTTTACCTCAGTTCAAAGGTCTCATGTACCAGCTTCTGCCTCTCCTGGTTCATGCTGTTGCTGAGACCAGACCTGCCCCAGCATTAGTTTTGTACCATTTCTAGCATGCTACTGGAGGGCCCTACCCTCCAACTCCCTCTCCTGTGAATCCATACCAAAATCAATTTGCCATATAGGACAAAACCAGCAGTGACCTTAAGCTATTTTAACGTCATGAATTTAAGTTCCCCATGCTAGAAATTAATAACACTAGTACTACATTTATTACACACCCAGTTTGATGACCACTAATGTCCTGTCCCATCCCAGCAGCCACCTCCCACCCACCATAGTTTGAGACTGTGAAAGTCTTTCTTTTTAAAGCAAGAAGTACCTGATTAAATGAAGACTTGATCCATTTTCAGCAGGCTGAAGTCTATGTGCCCCAGTTGAGTACTGTCACTGGATACCTGGCCACCAAACTCTTTCTCTCTAGACAGCACACACTGGCCCATGACTTCTAATGAGCAGAGCTCTCAGCTATAGCTTGCTTCAGCTACTGGAAGATGATCTGAACCTCACTCCAACTCCTTGTGCTGATTTACCAAGGCCACACTGACCCCACGTTACTGGACTGCTGCCACCTGAAACCCTGGGCTCTGCTCTTCACTTGTGGGCTCTGCTCTCTCTCTGTCTGCTCTCAGCAGTACACTCACTCCTCTCTTGCTTCAATGTCAATCTTCTGAGTGAATGAATTACAGCTCACTCTTGTTCCAGCAGCCCAGGCATTTAAAGAAGGTGCCCCTTGCTAGCCACATCCATTACTGGACGCAACAGCAAATCAGGAGCAGTGAGCACCAGGCAACCTGGTTGAAATCTGTATTGTTAAGGTCCACTCTGCTTTGCTGCAGCTGTACCCCACTGCACACGAACCACCCCTGTGCATGAGCAAAGGAGCTGCACCAAGCCTGCAAAATTAGAGAATGAATGCTCAGGCTCACCAAGGCAAGACCAGCTGCTGCCACAGTGCTGGGACCTGACCATATGGCGCAGGATGAAAGTAAGAAATTCATGCTGGAGACCGGCTTTTCCGAGGGTGGGGGATCAACTATGTAATGCGGTTGGGGGTGGTTGTTTACTGCACTACCAGGACAGTGGAGGACAGATGAGGCCCGTGTGACACAGACGGCTTTCATGGAGGCATTAGTGAATACCGATTAAGAATGCAGCACAGTGTGTTACTAATAGAGGAACTCCATGATGGGGGAGCTATAGCACTCTTAGCCCCCCCGAAATCCACCTATGGAATATACCAAGCATAAATCTCCTCTAAATCAACGGTACTCCAGGGAGTATAGATCCAGCTCCCTTAATCTGTCCTCATAAGCTAGGAGCCTAAGGTCCTGTATTTTCTTAGTTGCTCGCCTCTGGACTCTCTTGAGGTTTACTATTTTGGACTTGTGGTAAGGTCTCCAAAATTGCACACCATACTCCATTAGGGGCCGGACCAGGCCCGTATACAATGGCAGGATTATGGTTCTGTCCCTACTTCTTATATTGTGCAGTATGCAGTGCAGCATTCTATTTGCTCTATTTACTGTTCCAGTGGTATGTTGTGTAAATAATAAATCATTGGTGACCATAATGCCTAAGTCCCTTTCGCATGCCACACTTCTGAGAGTTTGGCCACAAAAAAAGTTTCAGCAGTTTTTTCTATATATTTTATTCTTTGCAGAAATCTAAATTAATGTATCAGTTAGGGTTCAGGATAAAGCGGCAAAAGTAGGGAAATATGACGTTAGGGTTTCCAACCCTAACACCCCTGTCCCAACCCTGAAGCTAATGAGGGGTGGAGTCTTCCTTGGGGTTGTCAATCCTAACGTGCACCCCCTTGCAGTAACAGAAAAGCTAAGATGTGATGGAGACAGGTGTGTATGTTTCATATGTGCCTACAATGGGGTGAGCATTAGGCACAAAGATGGTGATGACATTAAAACTGTGGCAGTTGTTTTTCTTTTTTAAGGAAAAAGATGAAGGTCTTGGCAACTTAGATGAAAGTATTACTGCTGTTGAACGTGGAGATCTTATGTGTGCCACACCTTGGAAACCTGCAAACTTGCAAAGTGTGTTAGACACTGAATTAAAAAACACATAAATAACAATCTTTTAAACCATTAACTTCTTGTTTTGTAAAGAGTGGTGTGACAGAGCCTAAATTCTGGCAATTAGAAAAATAAAAATAAAATTGGACATTAACCGCACACCTGGGGGTGCAGGCGAGGTTCAATTATACCATTTGACCATCTGTAAATCATGACAGTGTTATGGTTACCTCCTGCTTTAAATTACAGAAGCAGTTATGACAGTGATGAACATTATTTCCTGTCTGTTGCAAGCAGGCCTGACTGAGACCTGAGTTATAAAATCTTGTAATGTTACAATACATAGATACATAGATACATAGACAGTGTCGGCAGATAAGGGCCTATGGCCCACCCAGTCTGCCCATTTGAGCTTGTAAGTTCAGTTTGTTTTCCTAGAAGTCTGTTTCCCTTACCCTGACCTCTAGAATTCCTTTATGTCTATCCCATGTATTCTTAAATCCGTGATTTTTCAGCCCCCACCACTTCCTCTGGCAGGGTGTTCCACTTGTCCACCACCCGTTCTGTGAAGAAATTCTTTCTCATGTTTCCTCTGAATCGTCCTCCCTCCAACTTCATCCCATGCCCTCTAGTCCTGGAACATCTTTTTCACTTAAAAATAGTGTTTTCCTGCACTCTGTTTCTCCCTGTAAGATACTTGTATGTCTCTTATCATATCCTCTCTCTCCCTCCTCTCCTCCAGGGAGTACATGTTCAGTTCCTTCAACTTGTCTTCATAGGACTTGTGATGCAATCCATTTCTGCACCATTCTCACCCCTTGTACTCCCTTCAGACCCATTACCCCCCTCTTCCTCAGTAAAGACTGAGCAGAAATACCTGTTCAATATGTCAGCTTTACTGTTGTCATCCTCCACGCGACTCCCATCCTCCACCTTTAGTCTCACTATCCCTCCCTTTGTCTTTTTTTTTTACTTATGTACCTGTAAAAGGTTTTGTCCCCTTTAACCACTGATTTTGCAATGTGTTCTTCTGTCTGAGCTTTGGCTTCCCTTACTGACTTCCCTGCCTCCCTTTGTTTCTCCTGGTACTTCTCCTATCCCTTCTGCCTGTGTCTTTTGTATTGCCTGAATGCTATCTTTTGGCTTTCACTTTCTTTGCTACCTCTTTGGAAAACCATAATGGTCTCCCTTCCTTTTCCTCTTACTAACCTGCTTAATGCAGTTACACGTCAAACATATTGTTCATAACAATATGCCTTTTACATAATGCAATTAGTGGGACAACATATATGTTGTTGGCCTATGCCAATTTAATAACAGTGCCTATTGCACCTGTGACAAGTGAAAAGGTCTACCTTCTTTACCCTGTATAGTGAAATACTCCAAAGTACTGAGTGGGGTAAGGCTTGAAGCATAGGTTTGGAGTACAATCTAAATTCTGCATATTATAATTGTTAAAATTTAAATGACAAAACCTGCATAAAGTACACTCATTCTTCAAGGGTACCTGTGAGCAATAAGACAAACGAGCATTAATTTTACTTTTGGTTTTGCTTTGGAACATATTGTGGGTGGGTCAGCAATGCTGGTCCCAGTATTTAGGTTTTGGTTATGAGCATTAAAAACGTTATACATGTGGAGCACTTTTCTGAATACACACATGATACAGTGTAGCAAGATGTATATCAAAACATTATAACATAAACATGAAACATAAGCATGTTTGTAATAGAACAATTTCAGTATTGAGCATAATGCATAATGCATAAAATACATTTTAAACAACACATATAGACTGTAAACTTAGCTTAGAGTCCAGAAATGTTAGAGTACTGTGAATTTACTGGTTGAAAAAATGCATTCATTGCTGTAAGGCAATGACAAAAGTTGTTTTGCATTTGTTTTAACAGGATAAGAAAGCTGAAAAGACAATCAAAAGAATGAATATGTGTGGACATACATACACAACTTTACCCTCCAGCATAACTGATTACTTACTGAGGGCAGAAACCCTTGTACCAATAATAGGTGTGAGATTTAACTGTTTGCACTAGAAAAAACAGAAGGGCTTGAGCTGGGTTATGCTGTTAAAATACCTTGGGTCTTTTTTAAAACCTGTAAATAAGAAACAATTATTGGCAAATATACATTTTCTTTATTTACCCCTTTGGGGGAACAGTGATGTACCTTGCAACCTTTGTGGGTACTACACTGGAAGGGATAGAGGAAGGGTAGTTACCCTCCCCAAGCTCCTACTGGTGGAAGAGACAGCTTGAAGTGAAAGAGACAGCTCAATACTGTAGCAATAAAAGGTTAGCTGTGGATGGTGACATGATCCCCACCTACTACACTTTAAATTATAACAAGATAATATTACAATTAGTTTAGTAAGTTTCATACCTTACTATAAAGATGGAGAACTTCTTTTTCTAGAAGAAAGAGAAGAAACACAGACAAACAACAAAACAAACACACACCAGTTTAAAAATAAAACAAGATTATTTCCATAGGATAAAAGAAGTCAAGCGTCCCTGGTTCCTTATCCTAAGCATGACAAAATGTCAGCTGAGTTTATAAAAATCCAGATTGATGGTAATACCGTACGACGTATCTCTTAGAATGCATTTCAAAAGACAAAAAATGATTACACCATGGTCACAATAAAAACAAAAGCCATTGTTTTAACTGTAGATGGTAAACTCTTAAAAACAGCTGTAATAGTCCTTTTTCAAACGCTGCATTATATATATATATATATAATAAAATATGGGGAGATGATGAAATTCTCCCTTCCAGCTGGAGTATTGCCTGTGTTGGCTGCAAGTCAGAAGCAGTGAGACGAGAAGAAAAGTTTGTTCCTCTTCACTTAGAATACTAGTTTTGCAATAAAAGTCAAATTACATGGTTCACTCTTGGTGTGCTTTCATGAAAACATACATTTTGTGTGAAAAGTTGTGCTTTAGGTATGGAATACACATCAAGTTTGAACTGGTAGTAACATAAAATGTTGAAACACAAGAAGGTCAAATAACGTGCAAAAGGTCACAGTGTGCATGCAAGGGTCGTTCAAACCCAGTTATTTTTTTTTTTTAGTGTCCTTGAACACTACTGATATTAAATATCTTTAAAGCATAGAATAAAACTGCTGGCCAAGACAGTACACACACATACACATACACAATAAGAAATACTTAACACAAAATAAGACTGACATTGTTTCACACCAATTTGCTGAGGTAATGCCCATAGTTTCATTAGAAAACTGTACGTGTTTTAGATATATGTGCTGCCTCCCCCTGTCTTGTAACACTGACAATTTTTAAATCAACACATTTATACATATCGCCATGCCAAATCTTTCCAGAACAAAACAGTTTTTAAACAGATTTTAACTCCGTTAAAATGCAGCACAGCATATCATCTGTAAGTGAACACATCTTGTATAACATGGTTACACCTTTTGGCACATAGCCAAAATATGGCACCCTGCCATTTTGCAAAAAGTTTCTGGTTATAACTAGAAGTATGATAAAGCCATTTATAGCTGTTAACACATTACATTTTCACCTAGCAGTGGCTTGGCACATTGCTTGCAAACTACAAATCTTTCTGCACATTGCGATCTATATGACGTCATAACTCTTCACCATCAACACTACCTGCTCCAATCCAACAACGACAAAACAAATGCCATGCCAGTGTGTGTGTGCGTGTGGCTACTCCATTAAAAGGACTCAATGCACCCCTGGCCAGTGTGTCTACTAATCAGCCATCCAGCAGCCAGCCAACAAAATGAACACTGACTTTTCTACTCTGCTAGTGTTTTGTTTTTAAATTACTGTCTGCATTGCCCCACGTGCCTTGTGGGGTTACCACCATTCTGCAAATGACATTTCATCTGTACTGTAACTACATCAACCTGTGGATACTTATACGAACTTATGAACTGTTCATTTCATGGACTGTTATGTTTTATAAGGACTTATCTGTCAAGAGACATTATCAACAGATTCTTCAATCAAGCTCCCAGGGTGTGCCACACCTCAACACAAGGTAGCATCTACCTTATTCACTCTCAAAGTGAATTCCATGAACTCTTTTTCATCAACAACATTGTTATGTTATATTTTGTTATATGTGGTGTCACATGTTAGCATTTTTTCACATATTTCAATTGTGGTGTTGACATCCCTCAATTCTGTATTATGTTTTACAAACTCACGATTTGTGTTCCGTCTGTAAGCACCCCTGTACCAACTCCAGAACAGGATGCTTTTTATAAATGCCTTGACTATCTGTATGCTGGCAACCAGTTTTAAATCATATACCTATTCACCTAGTCTAACAGTCTAAAAGTAGAAATGTTTAGTTTTTTTTTAACCTTCAGTTATTAACTAATATCTTTACATTTATGTTCAATTTTTGTGAATGTTCAAGTCCCTCAGGGGCCTCTATCTTCAGGGTGGAAGTTATTAACAGTGGTCAGTGGCCAGGTTTCAGTAATCAGTGACCAAACTTTTATCAACAATGTGTAGTTGGCTAACCATAAAACTGAGAAATAAAAGGTGTAAAATGGCTAGTGTAAATTGCTAAAGGGCTAGTAAAGGTAAAAATGGTTAGTAAATGACTAAATGATGCCAACATGTAAATTAGTATATCTAGTAGCAAAAGGCTGCAAGTGGAAAATACCACTATGTCACTTAATATGTGTGCATGTAAGACTTTAAAAGGGTTAATTGTAAAATTCATACAATGAAAAAAAAATAGCTAAAGCATAAATGAGGTCAGTGTATAGATATGCACAAATTCAGCCTTGCATTTTTCTAAGCTTGCTACACATAAATATGGGACCCATGGTCATGGCTTACAAGCGTAGTTGGTGACTGGGGTGCTACTCTTCTCCATTGGGTGACAGTACTTGTAAGTGGTCATATTGGCACTCTGGCTACTGACTGTCCTAATCAAACTTCTCCTACAATGCCTGTGCAACACAATGGTGTCACAGGACGCCACCCACCTGCCCCCTTGCTACAACCCGAACAAAAGGACCCCATTAAACTGAAGGGGGTGTTTCCATTACAAAACGAGCCAAATTGTGGCCAAAATATAAAGTGAGAAAAGTAAAAAGGAATCGTTAGTTGATACATAGTATCAAAGGGGGAGAGTGTGAGGAATTTTATATATCCTAAAGCTATATTTGCTATTAAATGCCTTGAAGCTATGCTTGCTTTGAAAGCCATGCTGTAACAAAGTCATAATGAATGTAGTAGAAATTTCTGAGTTCATGTTTTGTTCTTTTAAGGGTTATAGAATTTGTACTGAGGTTACTTGAAGTACATTTGTAAAAAACAGAAAGATAGATAAAACTGAGCAGAACTGGTTGTACCAGCCTGACTAATGGGCTTGGACAAAATATAGAGATAGGAGCATGCCTGGGCAAAATATAATAATAACAGCACGTTGTGGCATTGAAGGCAAGCTGTACGTTGTTATGGTGTGAGTGAAACTCATTGTCTCTCTCAGGTCAGCTTGACCCAGGCATATGTATCAAGCAGTAATGGGAAAGAAATGAAATAAGCAAGTGGAAAAGTACCTCATGCATATCAATGTGTTTTTTACATTGCTGAAAACTTGTTATGCTGTTTTATGATTGGCTTATACTGAAATGTTGGTATTTTCAAGATAAGAAGTGCAAAATCTAGCTTATAAAAGCTGCTGTAAATTGTAATCGGAGAACTCTCTGTTGTAGAAGTCCCACATGCATGTGTGTTTGATCAAATAAAGCGACGCTAAGACAAAACCCAGTGGTGTGGTTTTGGCCCCGTGACGACGGGAGTGGTTGCTCAGGTAATACTTACAGTGAGAGAATTTGCGATCACAGTTGACAACCACAAGGAAGACTCAACCCCTCATTCACTTCAGGGGTGGGGCAGGGGCGTTAGGGTTAGAAACCCTAACGTCATATTTCCCTACTTTTGTCAATTTATCCTGAATTCTAACTGATGCATTAACATAGTTTTTTTTTCTCCAAAGGATTTGCTTACTTTTTGAGATAGTGTAATTGTAGTCTTACTTTCCTGTAAGGGTGCAGGGCCCTCTAGGTCCTGCGCCCCCAACCACCCATAGTTTTTGAGATATAGTAATCCTATTCTTATTTGCCTATGGGAGCACACTCCCATCCCTCCATAGATGTGTGTATATGTATGTAGCTGTGGAAGGGCCCTGCACTTACATTTCTAAGACAACAGTGACAAAATTGCCAGCATAGCCATCTCATTACCACACCTCATGTACTTGGTACAGAAAAATGTTTAATCCCTCAAAACGTAATTCTGCACAACTGCAATGCTGTTCTGCACCACAGGTACAAAAACACATTTTGGCCAGAATTTGAAAAATGACAGCTGTGGTGTATATGAGGTGGGGTAATAAGAAGCCTACGCTGAAAATCTAGGGTTAAAATATTTAAAATTTCCAAAGTTATGAGCGTGTGTTGCAAAATTACAATGAATGGGCATAACTTTGCCATTTGTATGTATTTGGACCGCTAAATTTTCAACATAGACTTTTTATTACCCCACCTCATGATCAAGGGCAGGAAAATTTTAAAATCCCGCCTAAAAGATGATTTTGACAACTGACCACAAAATCACCTTTTGGGCAGGAGCTGCATAATGTCAGTCATATTGTTCATAAGGTAGGGTCTCCAAAAGGCCATGTTGAAAATTTGGGGCCAAAATGTCAAAAAATGACTTGAGTTATGCATAAAAGTTGAACCCCCCATTGAAATGCATTGAACCATATTTACCTTAGTTTCTCCTATTGCATTTGCCGGTTCCATCAGCAAGATACGTCTTCAATCAGAGAGTGGATATCAAATCTGGGACCTCTTCCATTGATTGACTGTGTGTGGGGTGTACTGGGGTGTGGGGTGGTGGGTACTGAGTGGGAGGTGGGGGCTGATTGGCTAGGGACCTTTATTTTGCAGGCTTAAAAAAATCATTGGGATGGCGATCGGAGTATGGGGAAGGGGGGAAGAACCATTGGACTACCAGTGATTTTTGTTTAGTAAACAGGGATGGTGATTAGAGAATGGGGGGAAGGGACCACTGAACTACCAGGGAATATATTTTTGACTAGGGGACTGTGACTGGAGAACAGGGGAGGGAGAGAGACTACTGGACTGCCAGGGAATATATTTTTGACATGGGGATGGCGATTGGAGAATGAGGAAGGGGAGAGAGACCACTGGACTACCAGGGAATCTAATTTTGACTTGGGGACAGTGATCAGAGAATGGGGAAGGGAGAGACACCACTGGACCACCAAGGAATCTAATTTTGACTTGGGAACGGCAATCAGAGACTGAGGGAGGGAGGGACCACTGGACTATGAGGAAATCTAATTTTGACTTGGAGATGGCGATTGGAGAACAGGGGAGGGACCAGTAGACTACCAGGGATACATTATAATGGAAATTGGCGGTGAATGGTTATTTTCAGATAGAATGGTCCTTAACTAAGTGACGGGCGATGTGATTCTCGCTCCAAAAAAGACATACTTGCCATCATAATTTTAAAATAATAATACAATAATGGAACAAGCATGTGACTGAGATGTAAATACAGGTCTTGGTCATTCCTTACCAAGTAGCATTTATTTAGAAACAATTTTTTAAATTGAAAAAAAACAAGATGGAGGACAGCATAAACAGGATTTCTCTGAGCATGAACAGTAAATCCTTAACAATTAACAGTTCAAATGGTTTTCATTTGCCTGCCTGTCTAGCGGCTATCACAAAAAATGTTATAATTCAAAAATGGTGAGATATCTTCTCACCACACTGTCCAAAGTCACACCCTTGGCACAGACCCCATCATCCCTGAAAATAACAAGAAAAAAATTAATTCTGTCTGGGCTGTAAATGACGGCAAAAAAATCCCATATTAACCAAAAGGGAAAAAGTGTTTTTTTTTTCTGTTTTGACCACTCCATATCTCAGAAATCATACAAGATGCCCTCACAAAACGTTTCACATCTTGAGACACTGGCAGAATGACCATGCATGCAAAATGTTGGGCTATTGTGGCAAAAAATGTTTCACTGCCTTCTGCCCTAGACAGGTTTACTACCCCTCTTACCATGCCTATCCTCCCCTGCCTCCCCCTGCTCTCCCCCACTCCCCTTCCTCACTCCCCTCCCTGGCACTTACGGACAACTATCCCACCTCTTCCTTTCCCCTGGTGTACTCCTACCTGTCCCCCCTTACCCTATGACAATGGCCTTCCTGCCTGCATACTCATGCCCTCCCTATCCACACACCTACAGCACTTATTACCAAGTTTTCTTCTAAGTTTATTCTCAAAGTTTGCCCTTGCACACTTTGAGGTACTGTATTTAAACTATGCCTCAGCCTCTTGCTCTTTTTTCTTCATTTTTACTATGTAATTATGTATTATCCTATCGACCTTTGTACGTATGTTTACCTACCATTTCCTAGACATGGAACCTTTGTAAATGAGCAATTCCTGCTCAAAGGTATTTGTAATCCTAGATTTCAATCAATCAATCAATAAATAAATAAATAAAAATGCCAAAGTTATTAAGGTACACAATTTTGAATTTAACATAGATGTGCCGGTACAACCCTAACTATAGGGGTGCTACTGTGCCCCTATAATGCAAGGTTTTATATAGAAACCATGGGAGAATGGCATCCCTGATTGATACCTTCTTCTCCTACTGGAATAATTCACACTGCACATTGATTATATCCTTACACCATAGAGCTGCTAGTAAATACATGGACTGGGAGCAACAGCGCCATTTTCCTTCTGTTACTACACCACCCTGGTGTCGGCCTGGGGGGAGGAGGATAGCGTGTCTAGTTAGTGGTTGCCATGTTAGACTGAATGTAAGCTGTAGCTACTAGATGTTGTGAAATTTAAAAAAATGACATTACGTTTGCACTGTCGTTAAATGTGTTATACTCTACTGCAGCTTCCATCCCAGCTACTGCCTAGTAATAATTTCAAATGTAACGTATAAGGAATCTCACTGGCTTTATTGGCCAGAGATTGCTGAACAGTATTGCCAAATAGCATCTATTCCATCAGCAAGACACGTCTTCAATCAGAGAGTGGATATCGAATCTGGGACCTCTTCCGGTGATTGACTGTGTGTGGGGGTGTACTGAGGAGTGTGGGGTGGTGGGTACTGAGTGGGAGGTGGGGGGGGTTGATTGGCGAGGGACCTCTATTTTGCAGCTGTATGCCTATAACTTAAATCATCTCTACCAGGGATATGTTCAACGGATTGTCAATGTATTACTTCATACATGCATGCACTGATATATTATAAAATCAATTAAAACCTTTTTGGAAAAAAAAAAAGGCTCATTGTCACTTAAAACAAAATCCCATAAAGTGGCAGGAAAAAAAAAAAAACAACACAAGTTCTGGTCAGAGCCAAAACGGTTGCTGTGCATTAACATGATATGAGAAAAAAACAGAAAAGCTGGGCTGGGCCTACAAGCCTGTTTCTCTATGTTCAGTGGCCTGAAGCATGCTTGCAAATCTCTTAGGTCCCTTAGGAGAAGCAGTGTGAACCTTTTTCTGGGAGAAGGAAGAGGTGGGATGTTTGTTTGCAGTGCTGTCCATAAGGGGGCCAACAGCTTGCAGGGATGAATATTTCAGGCTAGTGAACATAATGAAATAAGTTTTTAGGTGTAGTTCAGCTTGTAAAATCACCACTCTGCCCGAATCACTGTTACCCTCCTGTAAAATTAACAAGCTGAGTGAAGCAGTCAAGATACAGTGACGAGGGGATAAGGGGATAAGATACAGTGACGAGGTACCGCATAAATTGTCATGTGTGTTTCCTAAACACATAAGATTGCTAAATCCCCAGCACAGTGACTCCAGAGCTGCTCTGCAAAAAGCATATGTACCAAAAAAAGAGCGAGCACACACAAGCTGCAAATAGAATACATATATGAATTTAAGTGCAATTATGGTCAGTGGTACCTGTAATGACAGACTGTGCTCCCCACACATATATGTTGCAGTTTACCTATGTGAATGAAATGAAAGTCAGTTTCATTCATAGTCTAGTACAAATCTTTATTTTTATTGTGTGATCAATCACTAACAGCCTTTCTATCTAACTGCATTTTGGCCACTGTTGTTTGACATCATGTCAATGGCTCACAGTCACGCGTTTGTTGTCAGTCTGTGTGTGGTAATGTACAAGAAAAGAGTACAGTGGGGCGGGAGAGAGGGAGAGGAAGGAAACACATTTTAGTGAATGGTGAGGATGTGGACAGATTTGCAGGAAGTGTGCTTCAACTCCTCTCCGCTGTAACAACACAGCTGTGCTGCATTAGGAATTCTGGTCAGACGCCTTCTGATAGCAGTACGTCAGCATAGATCTGATGCTATGCAGCCATAAAAACAATACTCAAGCTGTATGTAGCCACCCCCAATCATGAGGTCCAACACTATGCCTGTCTGATGGTACCTGAGCACGTCTATAAGGCCTTCAGGTGAATAGTGCATGGGCTCATTTAGCACTGGAGGTAGTTATAAAGTGGCGTGGAGCCTCCACCTATGGGGAGCCTTTTGACAGGTGGCTGCCACGGTGCTGTCTCACAGGAAAATGATTATGGTACAATCTCCACCCTCCATGAGAGTTAATCTTTATGCAACACACAATATTCTCCTGTTCGCTGGCACCTCCAAGGTCCACCTTGCCAGGTGGAACATGACCTATAACAACATCTGTCGCTTTGCCCTGGCTGTCCCACGTCTCACCCACCATTGTAAATTATACGACAAACTGAGCTGGCTTTCCCCGGACAATCACTTGAAATATGGGTTGGGCTGCTTCGTAGGAAAGGTGCTCAGAACTGGCACCCCACCGGGGCTTGCACAGCTTCTCATTCCTGCTGTATCCTCCTCCTCCTCCTCCTACTCCCTCAGGTCTCAGGGTCCGGCGGTGCTCAAAGTTCCATATACTCGAACCCTAATGGGGGATAGGGACTTTGCTACACGTGCTCTGAGGCTATGGAACTCCCTTCCTGACCATGTACGTTCCTTCCCCTCCCAACTGTGTCTCCAGAATTCCCTGTGGGAGCACTTGAAACTGTCCTCGGTGTGTGGGTGTCCCAAGCCACCCTAACCATGTCTCCAAATTGGTCCCATTCTGACCCACTGCCTACTGTCCTTCAATCTCTGGGTAGCATGTGATTGATTGCCATCTGCTTATGAATTAAGTGGCCCTGGTAAATAGGGTCACTCATGCAATGTAATTACCATTGAATGTGTTAGTCTATTTATTCTATATGTATATGTATATTTTACCTATTACTGCTCACTGTAAACTATCTATGTTTATCTTGCTCTCTTGTAACTCTGTACATTGCCCCTCTTGTTGTTATGTACCTTGTTTGAACCAGTATTTTCATTGTACTCTCCCGGGTTGTACCTGAAAATAGGCATACAGATTGTCTAGTGTACCTACCTGGTCAACAAAAGCTAAATAAATAAATATACTTTAAGTATGTACAGTAACAAAAACAGAATAATAAGCAGAAAACACATTAAATTGCAATTCAAAACAAGGGATATTTATTAGGGAACATGAACAGACTCTGGATGGAGGAGACAGATGGGTTAAATGCAAAAAAACAATGCTTCACAGAGCTTCCGTAACAAATCCCACCACCTTTTGGAGAATACCCACACATTATTTACTGTTTCAGACCCAATGTGCTTCTGGGTGGTGATGATGCAGGCTGTGCTGGTCTCCTGATGTCCTCCGATGTCCTCTTTACTTCACTGGGGTACCTGTCTTCACCACCCTTGTGGGGTAGGCAATCACTCAGGGCCTCAGGTAACTCAGGGCCTCAGGTAACTCAGGCCCTCTGTCAGGACACATCCTGGCAGCACACAATTCCCAGGGCAGGTAGTTTGGTGTTTTTCCAGAAGGGAACAGAAGATCTGTTTGCAAAGACTTTTAAAAAGCTTTTCTCAACCTAGTGACTGACTACTAAAATCACTCATAGATCTCTCTTCTTCGCTCTTCCAGATACATCTAAAGTTGTTGCATGTGTGCTCTCCACCTGTCTCCATCTGGGCATCAATTATGTAGAAACATAGTCAATGAGAGCAGAAAAAGAACACTGGTCCATCCAGTATGCCCATAAAGCCTAATGAACCCATACGTTTCATAGGTTTCAATGGATATCAGAGTGAAAGAGACCGAGGTCCATATTGCTCGCCAAATTTTACTTATAGCCCTTTACTGAATTTTTACATAGATAACTGTCGAGTCTTGTCTTAAAGATATCCATGCTATCACTAGTCACCACTGTTAAGGGCAATTTATTCCAAACTTTAGCAACTCTGATTGTGAACCATGAACTTCTTTTTTTTTGTTTTACAGCATTCTCCCTTTAGTTGCAATCGATGTGCCCTTGTTTCATAAATGCTGTTTCTAAATTTCAGTCCCAGTTGGTCCCATAAAAGATCAGCATGGAGTGCTCTAAAAATCATACAAAGGTCACCTCTCATCCTACGATATTCCAAGGAAAAAAGTCCCAATTGATTTAGACGGTCATCATAATTTAAGCCTTTTGCATCATACATCCTCCTAATAGCTTTCCTCTGTATTCTTTCCAAAGCATATTTTGAACCCTGGTCTTGTGGAGACCAAAACTGAGCGCAATATTCCAGATGCGGCCTTACCAAGGAAATATACAAGGGGAGCAACACTTTGCTACTGTTACTTTGAATATGCTTATTTATACAATGAAGTATTCCCCCAGCTTTTTTAATGACTTGCTGACAGTGAAGTTTTGGGCTTAAGTCATTTTTTAGCCTTACACCCAGGTCCCGTTCATCCTCAACCTCCTTTAGTAATTTATCTCCTAACTTGTATTGGGCCAGTAGATTGTTTTTCCCAAAGTGCATGACTGTACACTTATTAACATTAAAATTTAGTTTATTTTTATCTGCCCAACTTTAAAGTTCACCAAGTGCAAGCTGTAAGGTGTTTACATCCTCAAGGTTGTTTACAATATGACCAAAATGGGTATCATCCTCAAATTTAGTTAACCATACTCCGGTTGAAGTACCTAATGTGTAATATATATGTTAAATAGACATGGGTCGAGCACAGAGCCCCGAGGGACTCCGCTAGACACCTGTTCCCATCCTGAGTAAGAACCTTTTATGCAGACTTGTTGGATTCTGCAAGTCAACCATGATTCCACCCGTCTGGTAATATTACCACTTAAACCCATATCTATCAATGCATCTAACAGTTCACCATGGGGGACCTTGTCGAAGGCCTTTGAAAAATCCAAAAAAATGACATCCACTGCCTCATTTTTATCTAAGGCCATACTAACTCTGCCATAGAATTCCAGCAGGTTTGTCTGGCACAATCTGCCCTTAACAAAACCATGCTGGAAAATATCAGACTGTGTCGCTTCCCCTATATGTTCCTTGATGATTCCCTCGAGAATTTTACCTAGGATAGACGTCAGGCTAATAGGCTGATAGTTAGATACTTCATGCTTAGAACCTTTCTTGAAGATAGGCACCACGTTTGCTTGCCTCCATACGTCAATAACCTGTCCTTCTTCGATGGATTGCTTAAATATTGCTGCAATTGGCCCTGATAAGGGGATAGCCGATTCTTTAAGAATACGAGGGTGAAGACCGCCAGGGTCTACTGATTTATTAGGATCCAACCTTTGTAGTTGCTTTTGGATGTCTAATGCTTGAATAAAGTGCACTCCTGGTATTATATGTGAATTATGATTTTTTTGCTAACGTTTTAATATTAAAAACTGAGGTGAAATACTGATTGCATAACACTGCCATATGGGAGTTTTCTAGTAACAAATTACAAGTCTGGTCTTTTAATGGGCCTAAAGTGGGAGTAACCCCCCTTTTATTATTTACACATTTGTAAAAGGACTTATAATTATCCTTGACCCTTGTTGCTAAGTTAACCTCATAATTCCTTTTTGCCTCTTTGACATTATTTTTAGTTATCTTCAAAAGATGTTTATAATGTTCCCAGTTTTTTTGTGTACCACTAAGTTTTGCCCTTTTGAAAGCCCTATTTTTCTGTTTAATAAGTTTTTTGACCTTAGCATTAATCCAGGGAGTTTTTTTGTTTCACTTTATCACTTTTCTTCATTTGTGGAATATGTTTCATTATTACTGTTGATAGTTTAGTGTTAAATATATGCCACATTTCATTTAGGGATTTGTTCTTAAATTCATTTCCCCAGTCCCAAGATGTCAATTCTTTATTCAATTCCTCAAAATCAGCTTTTTTAAAATTGTAAATGACTGTACTACCTATATCAGAGCCAAAGACACCTTTATAAGTAAAATTTACCATAGAGTGGTCACTAGATCCAAGGGGGTGGGTAACACTACAATTTGTTACGCTAGTACCCAAGTTGTGCAAAACCAGATCTAATATATTATTCCCCCTAGTATTTTGCTTCACTGATTGCTGCATGTTGTTTATTAGAAGAGACTTGAGATAAGCACTCTCAGCTTGAGTTACAGTATTTAAAGTATTCAAATGTATCCCTGGGAAATTGAAATCACCCATGAATATAGCATTTTTAGTGGATGAAACACTATTTACATACTCCAATAACATAGAATCTTCTTTTATAGTTATTGAGGGTGGCCTATAGACTACTCCTAAATTTACATAATTTGAAGTTTTTAGATATATCTTAACCTGTAAGGCTTCTATAGTGGGCCATTGTGGTAACTCAATATTTTCAACTTTTATGCTATTTAAAATATAGAGCGCTGCTCCTCTACCCCTACTACTAGTTCTATCTTTATGAAATAGTGTATACCCAGTGATATTTTTATCCCAAGGGTCATCTTCCCTCCACCAGGTCTCAGTAATTGCACAAATATGAACCTCCTGCTGATTTAGGGTATATAATAACTCATCATATTTATTATTTAAACTTCTAGCATTTATAAGGACATTCCATTCTGGTGAGTTTTGGGGAGTGGTGTTGTTTTGTTTAACCGTAGGTGTAATAACAACTCCCCTATCATTTAGTTTAAATTTTGTTCAATTTGCTGACTGAGTCTATTTGCAAAAATACGCTTTCCCTGCTTGTTTAGATGGAGCCCGTGTCTAGCATACAACCCCGATTAATAAAACCTTCCCAATTTTCTAAGAAGCTAAATCGCTCTCTGTAATACCATCACTTCAACCAGCAATTTAGTGTTACAATATCCTACCTTTTATGATGGTTTGCTCTGGGGATTGGTAGTAATCCAGAGATAATCAAGTCCCCTCCTTGGCTTCTAATCGTATCCCCTACAATATAAAAATATCTCTGGATTTCTAACATAGATCTTCTGCCTAGATCGTTAATTCCTGCATGTATTAAAGTAACCGGGGTCTGTGTATGCTCTTGAAGACCTGGAAGGAGTTGCTTTATGTTATCAATGCCAGCACCTGGCAGGACACTGACTGTGGTATAAGGGTTTCTATCTTTACATATTATGTGATCCGTGTAACGTATCATCGAGTCACCAATTACCAGAATGTCCCTAGGAATGTTCATAGATTCGTTAGACCTATTGTCAGATATATTCAAGGTTTCTGCAGAACAAGTAATAATAGTGGAATCTGTTTACTTCATATTATTTGTCTCTGGAATGTCTAAACTAATGGGGGGGGGGTGGTAGACCCTTCTTTTAATATGCTATCATTCTCAGGTGTAAGTTCTGCACTTGAGTCATTTGAAGTGCACTATATCGATTTGTAATTAGGGTACTGGAACTACCCCCTATATTTCTTCTCCCCTTCTTTCCAACCATTTTCTGAACCAAAAACCAGTCTCCTTCATCAGATTTATTTCCATTTATTAGTTCCCTAGGAGAAGAAAAATGCTTTTCTTGTGCAGGATCTAAAGTGTTTACCACTGCATCAATATATTGCTTCAAGCAGCTTATATTAGTTGGGTCTGCACTCTCTGTTTTAGTTGTAAAATTTCAGTTTTTAGAGTACATATCTGTATACAATTTTCACATTTAAACTCTTGGCAATATTCTCTGTATGCATTCATACCACAACTATTACAAAATATAAATTCCAGCCCAGTATCTATGTCCATTTTTGTAGTATTTTTTGGCCCAGAGCCCAGTAACCCAGCTGACACAGCTGACACATGCCAACACGCATGTATCTGCATGTGTCTCCGTGCATGACGACGTGTGCCCTGCTCGCAGCAGGGCACAGTTTTAAAGGGTAACATGACCCGGAAGTGTCTCCAGAGGTCACGGATCACTCACGAAACTAAACATTTTAAAATAAGCTAAAATTAGCTGAAATACATATAAGGGTGTACTTAAAATATCCCCAAAGTGCTAGGTTCACACCAGGGCAATAATTAGATCGATGCTAGTGATCCATAGTTCTGCCACACCAGTTCTCAAACTACAGGCACTCTCCATCTACTTCCTGGAATACAGGGAAGGTAGGGCTCAGATTCAGCAGTTTAAACAATTATACAAGGTTAAAAAATATGTCAGTTCCATCAACATTTGATAATTTTACACATCCCCAACAATATAGGAGCCCATAATTTTGTATCAGGTTTTAAATCTTGCTCACTTGCAGCAGGGAACAGTTTTAAAGGGTAACGTGACCCAGAAGTGTCTCCAGAGGTAGCGGATCACTCGTGAAACTAAACGTTTTAAAATAAGCTAAAATTAGCTGAAATACGTTAAAATACCCAGGACCTATTTCCATACAGGGTTCTAATCCACACTATCCACCCCCATACTCCCCACCCTACCACTATCACCCTGAGCAACCACAAAGCCCTTCACCCTGTCCCAGCCGTGTTTGAAACCATTGATAGTTTTGGTACTCACTACATCAGCTGACAGATTGTTCCATGGCTCCACCACCCTTTCTGTAAAGTAAAACTTTCTCACTTCCCTCTTGCCAGTTTCCACTCATGCCCTCTTGTTCTTGGTCCGTTATGTATGTTAAACAGCTCCTTGACATTTACCTTGTTTATTCCTTTCAGGAACTTGAATGTCTCTATCATATCCCCCCTCTCTTGTTTGGCCTCCAGTGAGCACATGTTCAGTGCCTTGAGCTGATCCTCATAAGATCTGCCCTGATTCTTGTAAGATCTGCCCTACTGGCCCTGAATAATTTTAGTCACCCAACATTGCACTGTCTCCAGCCTGCCCTTAACTTTCCTTAGGTGTAGACTCCAGAACTGGGCACAGTACTCCAGGTGGGGCTTCACCAGTGATCTATAGAGAGGTAGTAATACCTCCTTCCTTCTGCTGTCAGTACCCCTTCCTATATACTCCAGCATCATGTTTGCCTTGCTGTAGGCCTTGTTACACTGGTTTTATTGTTTTAGGGAGTCACTGCTGATGACCCCAAAGTCTTTTTCCTCAGAGATCATGCACAGCTTCCCCCCATCCAGTTCTCTGTCCTTGGGTTCTTGTTCCCTATGTGCATCACCTTGAAATTTTTGGCATTGAATTTCAACTGCCAAACCTTTGACCACTTCTCTGGCTCTTGCAAGTCTGTCTACATTTCCCTAACCCCCTCCCCACTGTCTACCGTGTCACACAGCTTAGTGTCATCTGTAAAGAGACTTGTCTTGCCTTGGATTCCTTCTCCCATGTCACTAATGAACATATTGAAAAGGATTGGACCCAGAAGTGATCCTTGTGGCGCCCCACTGGTGACCTCACTCTCTTCTGATTGGACTCCATTAACCAAAACCCGCTGCTGTCTCCCTTCTAACCAATTTCTCACTCATCTAACTGTGTCTTTTGTTGTACCCAGATCCTCCAGCCTCTTTAGCAACCTTTTGTGAGGCACTGAGTCAAACGTGTTGCTGAAATAAAAGTAGAATAAATCAAAGAATACTATTAGGTTGGTCTGACAAGACCTTCCTGCCACAAACCCGTGCTGTTTACTATCTTGGTGTCCATTGCTCTCCAGGTAGTTTACAAGGTCTTCTTTGACTAGTGTCCCTATTGGTTTACCCACAATAGAGGTTAGCCAAACAATCAATTCTCATTGACTGGCTTCTCGTGTCATTATGCAAATCCTTTTGCTTCCAGTGGCTGCCAGTTTCCCTGGAGAAAGCATGCACGAAGTCCTCTGTAACCTGAGCCAGCTATCAATGAACTGTCTTTGCAGAGCTGAGCTCATGACTGACTGTTTCTCCCAGGCAGCTAGTGCTGTCCTCTGACCCTTACCCAGCAGTCCTGGGACCAGAAGCACAACAAACATGGCAGTCCCCTTGCAGTCATTTATTCATTTTATTCATAAAAGTTATTTCTGTCCCTCAGTGCAACTTCCGTCCATCAGGATTGTTATCCCCCATCCGGGCTGCCATCCAGTGGGACTGGAGGAGGACTATGTGGTAGGGGAGTGCTGTAAAGTGTTGCCAAAGATTGTGCTCCAATTGAAGTTCCCAAAGATTGTGTTCCAATGGAAGGAGCAGTTTCATTGCTGCGGCTGAAGATGTGGCTTTGATAGCCAATGAAAGTGTGCAGTCTCTTCTCTGTATTTCCCAACCCTGAAGGCAGTCCATGGGGTCAAGTGAATGAAGCCCTTGTGCGGCATGGCCACTGGTGTCTATAACATGACTGTGCTGAAGAATAAAGAACTGCAGTCTGTTTGGCTCCCTGGCCCCACTACTACAGTCCCTGGGGGCCAGTAGAGTAAGGAAAGATGCAGCTCTGCAGCTGTGGTGAGAAGGGTGCTTCCATACTCAAACAAGGAAATGGTCCAGTCCAGTCCACGAGTCCCCCAGCTGCACTCCAGACTGGAACCAAGGAGAAGGAATGACACAAGGTGAGGCAGTAGCAGTGCTCCAGAGGAAGCCAAATGTAAATCCACTTTTGGAGGGGCTTGCACTTGTATTGTTTCCATGCTAAATAAGGAATGTTAAAAACACAGATATATAGAATTTATTGGCAAATAAGGACTGCGTGGCCCACCCAGTCTGCCCATTGTTTCCTGCCTATACTCTCACCGCAGACCCTACCTGATCTCCTGCTGCCCCCTCTCCACCCCGCTTCCCAACTAAGATTCCCTTGTGCTTATCCCATGCATGTTTGAAACCCACCAATGTTTTCAACCCCACTACCTCCTCTGGAAGACTGTTCCAGGCATCCACCACTCTTTCAGTGAAGAAGTACTTCCTTACATCCCTCCTAAATTTCCCCTTCCAGTTTCATTACCCCCTTATTCTTGTGTTACTTCTCCTCTGAAAAATACTCCCCTCCTGTACCTTGTTCAACCATGTGAGGTATTTATAGGTCTCTATCATGTCTCCCCTCTCCCTCCTCTCTTCCAGGATGTACATATTGAGATCCCTTAGTCTCTTCTTGTAGGGCTTCTGATGTAGTCCCTGCACCATATTGGTTGCCCTCCTCTGGACAGCCTCCACCCTTTCTGTGTACTTGAGAGCTGGTCTCCAGAACTGGGCACAGTACTCTGGGTGGGGTGTGACCAACAATTGATACAGTGGTAATGCCACCTCTCTCCTTCTGCTGGTGACACCCCTCCCTATGCATCCCAGCATTGCACTGGCCCTATCTACTGCCTTGTTGCACTGCCTTGCCACCTTGAGGTCACCAGATATGACTACTCTGAAGCCTCTTTCCTGTTTGGGGACTGTCAGTGCCTCTTCCCCAATATTATACTCTGCCTCTGGGTTTCTATGCCCCAGGTGCATGGTTTTTCACTTTTCGTATTGAAAACTAGCTGCTATAACCTCGACCCCTACTTGAGTTTTCTCAGGTCTCTCTGCACATTTTCTATAGAACCTCTGAAGTGTCCACCCTATTGCAGAGGAATGGACCCAGTACTGAGCCCCAAGGTACCCCACTGGTCACTCTCACTTCCTTTTAGTTAGTTCCATTTACCACCACCCTCTTTCACCTATCCATCAACACATTCTGTACCCAGTTTACCACCTTAAGACCCACCCCCAAACTCCCGAGTTTCCTTAAGAGCCTCTCATGTGGTGCAGTTATGAAGGCCTTACTAAAGACTAAGAAGGCCACATTTGCTGCCCCACCCTGATCTATTTCTCTGGTCACCCAGTCAAAGAAATCGATCAGATTTGTTTGATATGACCCCTCCCTGTGAATCCACGCTGTCTTGGGTTTTGTAACCCACTGGATTCAAGATACTAAACAATCCTTTCCTTCAAAAGTGACTCCATTAACTTCACCACCACTGATGTCAGACTGATGACCTGTAGTAGCCAGCCTACTCCCTGCTACCACTTTTCTGAAGCGGGACTACATCTGCCCTCCTCCAGTCCTCTGGAACCACTTCTGTTTCCAGTGAGTTATTGAAAAGGGCTGTCAGAGGTGCATCCAGTACCTCCCTGAGCTTCCTCAACACCATTGAGTGTACCCCGTCTGGCTCCATACCTTTGTCCACTTTCAGATTTGAAAGTTCTTTCAGGACTCTCTCCTCTGTAAATGGACTTCTGCCTACCTCCCTCCCCCTCCCAGTGTTCTCGCTACTTTTATGTGGTCCAACTCCTTTCCTTTCCACTGTAAAGACTGAACAAGTATCTGTTCAAGATATCTGCTTTTCCTGATTCTTTTCTGCTCAGTCCCCCGCCCTGCCCCGCCCGCCCCACCCCACCCTGCCCCACCCCAACCTCTTAACCTCACAATCCCTCCCCTTGTCTTACTCTTATTTATGTACTTAAAAAGGTCTAATCCACTTTAGTTACCCCTTTGGCAGTCCTTTTCTCCATTTGCATCTTTGTGCTCCTCACCAGTTTCCCAACTTCCTTCTATTTCTCCTGCTAGACTTTCCTCTCCTCTTCCCTCTGTGTCTCCTTGCACCCCCTGAATGCAACCCTTATAGCTTTACTACAAAAGAACCCCAGAGCAAATGCACTGGGGCATGGGTTATCCTGGAGGATATTGGCCATACAGCCAAATTTTAAAGAAAACACAAATTGCACATACCCCAATAATGCAAAGCATCATGGGAAGCATGTGCAAATGCCCATGAATTAATTTGGACTGGCTCAACTTTAAGCAGAATTGCATGGTGCCAGAAGGCCTCACAATACAATCAGCAATGGCTGAGAACAGCAGACACGTGTTTTGTCCCATTTGGACTCCTCAGAGTGCCATATCTGTATCTTAGCCCAGGGGGGGGTATCCAGCATCCTATAGGGGATCTTATTCATTTGGGTCATGGGCAGCCCAAAGCAGAGAGAGAGAGAGAGAGAGAGAGAGAAGAGTGCTATAAAAGAACCCCAGAGCAAATGCACTGGGGCACAGGTTATCCCGAAGGATATTGGCCATACAGCCAATTGGCTGAGATACAGATATGGCACACTGATGAGTCTAAATGAGGACAAAACATGTGTCTGTGTCTGCTGTTCTCAACCTTTGCTGATTGTATTGTGAGGCCTTCTGGCACCATGCAAATCTGCTTAAAGTTGAGCCAGTCCAAATTAATTCATGTGCATTTGCATATGATTCCCATGATGCTTTGCATTATTGGGGTATGTGCAATTTGTGTTTTCTTTAAAATGTAGCTGTATGGCCAATATCCTCCGGGATAACCCATACCCCAGTGTATTTGCTCTGGGGTTCTTTTGTAGTTCTCTTCTCTCTCTCTACTTTGGGCTGCCCACGACCCAAACAAATAAGGTCCCGTATAGGGTGGCTGGCTACCTTCCCCTGGGCTGTGATACAGATACGGCACACTGATGAGTCCAAATGAAGATGAAACACGTGTCTGTTGTTCTCAGCCTTTGCTGATTGCATTGTGAGGCCTTCTGGCAACATGTAATTCTACTTAAAGTTGAGCCAGTCCAAATTAATTCATGGGTATTTGCATATGCTTCCCATGATGCTTTGCATTATTGGAGTATGTGCAATTTGTGTTTTCCTTATAGCTTTAACCTTTTCTGCCACTTCTCTTGAGAACCAAAGTGGTCCCTTTTTCCTCTTGTTAGCCAAAACATGTTTGTGAACTTGTACAGCTGATGGTGTAACCATACCTTTCACCTGTCCGATTGTGAGGGACCTTCCTTATTTTAGTCCTCAAAATTGCCCTGTCCTTCATCTGTCCCTCATGGTAACAGTTCTGCCCACACAGAGAATGTAATGTATTTTTTTTTTTTTTTACAATAAAGCAGACATTCATTAGAGCTACCGCTTGCAACGTCATTGACCTAGGTTCAGGAACGAGCCTTGGGAGATGGAGGGCCAGCTGGGGGGAGAAGGCTTGAGCATCTGAAGATGGCTCACCTTCTCCAGGAGGGAGAGGGGATGAGGGTTTGCCGGACTGACCTCTGGCAGAGGCCAGAGACACAGCAGGTACTGAGCCAGCAACAAGGGGAGAGGAGCGATGGACGTTGGTGCGTGCACCTTGACATCATGTGCACGTCACTCCTCTGTGGGGCGCACAGGAAAAACACTGGCCCAGGCATGACACCGACAAGAGGTTTGGAAGGCCCTCACCACCAGCGTGGCATGGCTCATGCGGGACCCTGACTGAATTTAAGGTATGGGGGGTAGCCCCACCCTGTCTCTGCCTGGGGGATAAAGCACGGCATGATGGGGGGTCCCATCAAGCGTGCTGTGTGTGGTCAGTCAGGTGACAGTGCCTGGGGTCAGATGGGTAAAAAAGAAATACAAAAAAAAAAAGCAGACAGTCACAATATTTTAAAATGCTAAATCAAACATAAACTTTGTACTAGTAAACACAATGGTTTTCACATTATTCTGAGCTTGTATCTCCATGTTTGAGAATGCGTCCCTTATTATGAGGCCCATAGTCCCTCACTATTCTCATTTTGAGTGTCTGTGTCCCTCATTTCAGTGATACAAGGATGAGAGATATAGGGATAACTACCAGGATTGCAGATTTTCTTCTATGTGTAACCCCCAGGCAGCAAAGGCTCCCATGTACGTTCAAGTACCTCTAAGGCAGGCATGGCCAACCTGTAGCTCATGAGCCACATGTTGCTCACGAAGCAGTTTGATGTGGCTCACAAGGGGTTTGTCAATTATGTGTCGAGTGCATATTGAGTCTTTTAAATTTGAGAAAAGTCAACGTACAGGAGCTGAAAAGTGCCCCGAGTGCTCAACAAGCTACTTTTACTAAGCCTGCAAGCAAATCTATAGCTCCAGAGCAGCTATGAATAATTATTTTAAAATTACAACTATTTTTAAAAATACTGTAACTTAATAAAACCTAATAAATTATGATTACTGACTATTTAATATGACTGTTATTGTTTTAACTCCTAAATATGGCTAAATATAAGTATGGTAAGGGCTTCGCATTGGGTATTGTATGGGACGCACATTGTTGTGGCTCATATCTTATTTGGAAATTTAAATGTGGCTCATGACCCAATAAGGTTGAACACTGCCACTCTAAGGGTTCACTCTAGCCAGTTTGAAGACTCCCTGTTGGCTTGATTAGCCTGGAGTTTTCAGGGGGTGTGGTCAGTTCTTGGTGACTGGTGAATCATTTTTTGTGGTTAGCTCTGGCTGAGGAAAGGAGCTGGAAAGAGCTGCAGAAAGCAGCTGAAGGAGGTAGAGACCTTGCTAGAATTGGAACCCACCCAAGCCTTGGGATCATGGTGGCTGCCTTCACCACTGAGCCCTCTGTGGGGTGAATTCCCACAGTATGCAGATCCTCAAGGGAAGTTACTGTATTTCTTTACTCACAAAGCCAAGTGTGCAGCCTCTGTGGTAGAAATGTAATTGTTCTGGACTTGAGAAGAAATGTATTAGTTAAAGCGGTGCCCCCCCCCCTTTCTTGGTAGCGGGGGGGTAACCTTGTAATGGGGTGGTGTGATCATTTGTTCTGGGATCCTCTGCTCTGTGGTGGCTAGCAGGGTAGAGGGTGAGGTGGCAGGACTGCCAGGAAGAAGTGCCTCTCTGAACTCTTCTGAATTTTGTGGTGTTCCACACAAGCCCTGGTGTAGCTGATACTGAAGCATGGAATTGGTGGAGATTATGTAGGCTCTGTGATGCTTGGCCAGCTGGTTCTGATTGCTCTATGATTTTTGTAATACAATATAAAAAATGTAGAGTGTGACTGTCTGTCATGAGACATCCTGTGCTCCTGGGATGACCCCCCCCCAGGTTTCAGTTAAAATGACAGGATATATGTTAAACAGCAGAGCTCTGTAATGTGATTAACTTCCAAGAAGTCGCATTTTTTACAGTAGCCGTGTTTGTGATCTGTGTTGCTTTGAAGCCAGGAACTAAAATATCCATTTTATGATGTCTTCAGAAGAAGGACAGTTAATTTCAACTGGTGCTAAAAGAAGCTATATGACATTTAGGTGAGAAAATTGCAGAGTTGTAAAAGTCCTGTGATGTCTTTGAAAAGCAGGAAACCACACTAGATCAAAGGAAAGACTCAAGATCAAAGAGTCATATTGGGAAATGAGTTTTTGCTGATGTCACCTTATTTAATATACCTCCTGAGTGATGGGACATCCTGTGTGTATTAATTTTTATATTTAACAGAGAGGAGCTAGGTGACATCATGGAAAAGGCAAGTTCAAAGACAGTTTTAAACTATTCTGTGGCTGATCTTCAGACACATTCCTGTTGGACTCTGAAACAACAACATCTAACTATAAGCACTGTAAGAAGGTAATAATACATTAGATAGACAAGTCTAATTGTAGTGTGGTAGGAGTTTATGTTTGTATTTTAACCTTGTTCTTTTAAGTGATTGTATGGTTTGTGATATATGGTTCTGTGTTTACATTTTACATATTTTTTATCCATTTTTAAGTAAATCTATATTTAAAGAGACTGCCTGGTGTGCCTTCGAAATTCTTTCTTTTACATGTGAAGTACAGATGGTTAAAGTTGACACGGTTCATAAGCTTAATGGTAATACCAAACTGGGAAAAGGTAAGAATTTTCTTAAGGTTTTTCACAGAGTTTTTAGAGTTAATTTTGGATACCTGGTTAGGTGCCCTTAGGCGAAATATATCTGGCATTCCCCGAAGAGCAGAATTATCTGAGCCTGTACATTTGGGTACACTAGCATAAGGTTCACAGTTTGAATCCTTCCAGAACTTGAGATAAAAGGTGATTTGAACCCACAAACAGACAGGAGGGTTACCCTGTTCTGTTAACTGTTCACAATACTGTGCTTGGAGTTTGGCACTGTGGGAGCAGAGGGCCTGACCTGCTGAGTGGGTTTGTGACAGGCTCAAGAGCTCTTGAGCTGGCTGCCATAATTCCACAGCATAGTGGATGTGTAGGATCCTATATGGCTGCCACGGACCTTTCCTCGGGGGAGGAGGAGAAAGAGAGAGACACTGGCTGGCAGTATAGCCTAGAGGTTAGAGTAACAAGCTGTGAATGAGACTGGTACATCCAGCAGACCGAGGTTTGAGTCCCACAGCCTCCACTTGCATGTTGTGTGACTCTGAGCAAGTCGTGTAACCTCACCGGTGCCCCCAAATTGTCCCTGAAAACAGGCAGTTGTATTTAGTGGGCCTTTCCCAGTTACCAAAGAATAAAAAAGAAAGACAAATTCAGAGAGGGATGATTTGCAAATGTAAATATGGGAACCACTGTCTGACTCCCTCATTGAATTACAGTACGTGAGGTAAATTATCTAAAAATAAATCTAGAGACAATTAGACTGACTGCACAGGATGTATGCATTTAATGATGAGGGCTGATAGTGCAATACATGTGCTCTGTCAGGTATTAGCATCAGGCCTACTGAACTTTTTAAAATATGATTTGGACAGAGAAAACTAGAGAAGAGAAAGAGGAAGTGAAAAAGAATGCTGCTTTAATGTTTTGTTGAGAAAAGGCCCCTTTGGCAGGCTCAAGAGGTTGAATTTAAATGTTCCTTGCAGACATCAGCTTAACATCACCAGCCAGGCCAAAGTATCCATGGAAACGCATAGACGGCAATGATGTCAGAGCTAGACAATGTGAATAGAGTTACATTAATTAGAAACTGCTGATGGTCATTATGATGCATCTTATGATAAAATGGGAGATAAATAGCAAACAGGTGATCATCTGACTTCTCAGCGACTGAGTATGTGAATAGAAATTTGAATGCCAGGCTCTGTGCTGCTGCTGGGAGTAGCTTGTTGCATTACCATGCAGGAGATTTGAGTTCTTGCTTCAAGGCTGACTCTCACAACACACGGATGGAGGAGCAAATGTTGGGCTGTGAAGACAGCTTGCTCAGACTTGGGGGGGGGGGGATTTGCTTGCTTCCCAGCATTAGCACCTCTAGTTGTGTGATTTGGAGCAGCATTGTTGTTGTGGGTGATCACATAATATCAGCCCCCACCACTTGAAGTTCACGTGCAGGGAAGGCAGTACCAATGTAATGAGGTAGAAGGGGCTAATATGTGGGGAATGAGAGGAAGGCAAGCACGTGACACTGCTCAGGTGCCAATTTCATAATTTACTCATTAACCATTCTGCTAAGTCTCCACCCTCCACTGGATCGTGGAGTGAAATAGACCCTGCTTTGGTGTGTGTGGGGGGAGGATTGCTGTAGGAATAGGGGGGTGGAGTGGATGTATGGTGTCAGGGCAGGAATCAGACTAGAGGGAAGAAACAATGAAAAATTGAAATCCTGCTGCTGACGACTCTGGCGACATCGTTTCGGGAACTGGATCCTTAAAGGCCAGCTGGAGGGGGAGGAGGAGGATTGAGTGTTCCAGGTGACACTCTGTTCCTCTGGGGAGGGTGAGTTGCCATCCTCACTGAAATACTGCCACCTGGGTGATCACAGGTGGCAGTGCAACTGAGGGAGCAATGGGATTGGCAAGTCATTGGCCAGAAACCCAAGCTGAGCATGCAATGCCTGCTCATGTGCATTGGTCTCCCCAGAGTGCTGGCATCTTTCAAGCAGAAACACTGGAAAAAGCCCAGCTGAAGCAGGATGACCCCCACTCCCCTTGCAGGCTCTGCACCGCCAACTGTGGCACCTCTCCCTTGACACACTGACTGAGTCACCTTAAGGGATCTAACCCCCCCAGTCCCTGATGGAATAGCCTTGCTGTGGGGGAAGGGGGCATGGGGTCATAAAGGGAGAGAGGTAAGTCCCAGTGAAGGCAGGTGACGAAACTGGGGGAGAGATGAAGAAAGTCAAGGGACAGCTGGAGAGAAGGGGGCTAAAAGACAAGATTAAAAACATTTAATTTTCCTCCTCCATCTCTTGTTTTAAATATCAGTATGTATGTATACATATATATATACATATATATGTATTTTTTTTTTGCTCCTTCCCTGGGCACCCCCCGACCAACCACTCCTTTGGTCCTCCAAGGTGCACCCTGGCACCATTCGTCCCCTGCCATAATCCACCGCCTCTATTAGTAGCCATCCCCAGGGAACCCGACATATCTCTTCATCAGGAGGGTCCTTCCCTTCTGGGGAAAAGTGCCCATTAGGCACAACTATGTATTCCAGGTGCTGTGGGGTTGGCCTGGACACTTTCTAGGACTTCGTGGGTCTTGGGGGATCAGAGGCCATCATCTGGTTGCTCTGGAGCGCTTTTTCTGTTTTTTACCCTCCCCACACCCTCCACCCTGATTGGGACTGAATAGATGACCACCTGAGGCGGGGATGTGCGGGGGTATGTCGAGGCTTCACGCTGCCTTGCCACATCGCTCAGTCCACCTCCTGGTGCCAAGGCCCTGCCCATTCTCCCGGAAGGGAAGCATCCAATGGACGCTCTGGATTCCCTCCACTCCTGACACTCTGGCTCGGGACGCAAACCCAGGTTGCTAGCATACTAGTTGTATATTTTAATGGCAAGCCATGCAAATACTCATAATTATGTCATTCCAGTATTGTTTTTCTCTTTTTAGTTCCCAACACTTTTTTTTGTAAATAACTTGAGAACCACTGATCCAGTTGTGATCAAGGATTAAATATATATTTTTTCTCCACTCTGTGTATATCTCCTGGGCACCTTGGTGTGCCCCCTTCTTACTGCCTCTAAGCCCTGACACCAATCTTCTCTGGGACCTACTCCACTACTTGTCTTGGACCTGATAGTGGGTGGGTGCCACAGTTAGGAGTGCAGAGTCTGTGGGGGTGCCAGTATCATCCTGATTGCCAGGGTTTTCATCCTCTGATTCTTTTTCTCTTAGAGTTGCCAGCATGCTCCTGCATATATGCATGGTCGTTCTGGAGTTCAGTGCCACCCTCCGATAAGTGCCTGCGCTACCACACGCCTTCAGCCAGATGGCAAGCATGTAGCAGAGCATACTGTCAACTCAACCCCAAAAGTGGAGAGCAGTTCCTCGGGCACTCAGTTCTTCTTCCATTGGCCATGACCCCCGATGACGCAAGCTCATTCCTGAACTTGGGTCGCCAGGGTAACGACCGGAAGTGCTACTGCTGCACTACGAGGCTGGCTCTTGCTATGACTCCTTAAGAGGTATTAGTAAGTCACATATTATGACCTAAGTATGCATACATGTTGACTTTCGATTGGTTTTCAAACTTTGGGTCATATCTTGAGAACCACAATGCAATTATGAACAAACTTTGTAAACATATTCCTTAGTGCAGCCTATTAATAATTCTTCTTAAGGAGGTTGTTAGAATGTCACCATTAATGCTTTAATTATGCATAAGTTAACTGGGCAGCCTAAGAATATGTATGGAGTGATTGTGAAAATGAAATATTTGGCAGATACTGAAGCTCTCACCTTTTTGGAAGTGTCCAAGTATTGACTTATGCCAACGGGATCACAACATGCTTAGTTCAAGGCTAGCTGTGAGAGAAATTGAGCAAGAGGGGAGGAAGTGGATGTAATGTGACAGGAAGCAAGTGGCTGGAGTCACAGGTTTATGTAGTGTGGGGAGGGGCTTAATGAACTGTCCATCAAACCACAGGCAAAAGCCTTGCAATTCGCTGGGCAGCCTATGATTATGTATGGAGTGATTGCACAACTAAAAAGTTTGGGAGACACTGAAGTTCCCACCCTTTAGGAAGTGATCACACATTGGCCTAAGCTCAAGGAAACTTAGAGTGCTCAAAAACTTGTGGAAGAATGACAGCCGAGCTTTCAACATACCCTTGCCATGGAGGGGAGGAAAAACCCCAGTGGACCCAAGGCATCTGCTAACCTTCCATCTAGGTATGCTAAGTGTCTGAGAGCAGGAAGTGGGCATTCTAAAATCCTGAAGCTGGGTCTTTGATGTATCACTCAAAGTAGGATGAAAGTGGTCCATTGTCCTAAAGTTTTGATGATATGCACCAAAATGTTCTTCTGTGATGCTGTAGATACTACTTATACAAAATGAATGATCTGAGTATTCAGCTGGATTTTAATCAAAGTGCAGCTAGGAAAGTTTTAATATGGTGATCATGATATTGTTATTTTCAGAGATTAAGAGATGACGAGGATTAGTGGTTGGAGACTGAAAAAATATGGATACATATTAAAGTGTTAAGGGATATACTATTTCGTTATTGACAGTGTAGTACTGTATTTAATTAAGGTGTCTCGCCAAATCTGTTCTGTTTTGATGAAGACAGATGGAGAATGTAATAGGCTTTTTGCCACTTTCTGAAGATCGGGTAAAGACAAATTCCAGGTGGGATCAACTGTCAAGAGATGTGGAACAAAATTTGCCTTGTTGAAGAAATCCAAAATAAGCCAGAGTAATGGCTGTATGTAGGAGAAAGTCAGAGTAACAAGAGCAAAAAGCTGATTAGAGGAGGTGCATTGTCCTTCTGAATCAGAGGAAGAGGGATTGCTGTACTCTAATTTTGATGGAGGCTTGGTACATCTTGAGCCCTGAAGAAAAATTTTGAATGGCTGGTGACTTAGATTGGATGTAGTATTGAGAATCAGTCAAATACCTGATAGGTATTGTTGGATGACTGTATGGCCAAGATGAAGGATGATAGTGCAGAAGGCTGCACAAGGCAGGAGAACCTCAGTAGTAGTGACAGTAGGTTTAAATGTGATGCATAGCACAAAACATCAAACATTTTCCATGCTGTAGGATAAGCAAATCAAGTTACTAGGGCTAATGAAGGCCAAATAGTTTTGTACACTTTCAAAATGTAACCATTTAGGTCTCGATGAGTTGCAGGGAGAGGGGGAGTTGAAGTCAGGCCTTGATGGGCATCCAGTTTCATGGACAGAAAGGCCATAACATTGAAACAAGATAATGCACCAATGACTATATTAGTACCTTGGGGCATGCAAGACACTTCAATCAATCAATCAAAATCTTTATTTATCCAGGCGGGCACCATTGAGCAAGGCTCATTTGCAAGGTGGACCTGGTCATGAATACATCAACGTACAGTACAGAAGCAGGTATACAAAAAGCAATAATATACAAGGAAGAAAAAGTACATACAGTGTATATAGTACAGTACAAGGTTAAAATAAATAAAAAAAAAAACAGCATTAGTTTACAACTGAAGAAGTCAGCAGATGTACAATCAGCCATAGGCATGCAGGGGTTATAAACAGAGATCTTTTGAGTGAGGCAGCCGGCAACTACACATATAGGGGAAAGAGGCCGTGTATGGGTGGCAGGTTAGAAAGGTAAAGAACAGGAGGGACATATTACCGATGACTGGGGGGAAAAAATTGGGCTAAAACCACAGAAAGTGATGATGGCTGTCGTGTACTTGTTTATTATGATAATGACGGAGGAGGTGTAGATAATTGGGACACTACTATGGATGGGGTGGGACTTTAACTAGGCTGGAGTGGACAGGGTAGGGTGGGTGCAGCAGGAAGAGTTAATAGGGAAAGAGAGAGAGCCAGGGGTAGAAACATGGTAAGGGTCAGGATGGAAAGGGGGAGTTGCAGAATTAGTGGGCTAGTGGTGAGGAAAACATTTGCAAAGTGCTTTCATGTAGCGATCATAGAGTGTCTTGAAGATATTCAGGCTAACAGGGCAGTTCAGCTTCAAGTTCCTTTGTATACCGTTCCACAATGTGGGTAAAGAGAAGCTTAGAGCAGCTTTGCCGAAACGAGTTTTGACCCTTGGAACTTGGAGGGCAATTAGGGAATAGCTCCTTAGAGCGTAGGTGCCTAACACACTCCGGGGAATACAATCTGAGACATATGAGGGGAGCTTGTTGGTCACCGCTCTGAAGGCCCATAGGGCGGCGTTTCTGTTCCTTCCATAGTGAAGGGAAGTCCAGCCTAATGATGAGTACAGGGACCAGTGGTGTGTGGAAACTGGAAGGCCAGTAATGAACCTGATACCTCTGTGGTAGAGGGTGTCCAACTCAGCCAGTGCAGAGGCAGTGCAGTGGCTGTTGAGCAGGTCCGTGTAGTCTATTAAAGATAAGAAGGTAGCTTGAACCAGTTGAATCTTGGCCTCCTTTGTGAGCAGGTGGTTAATTCTGTAGAATAGTCCTAATATTTGCCTTAGTTTCTTCTGTAGTTCTTCGAGATGGTTGGCGAAGGAAAGTTTATGATCGAGCCAAACTCTTAGGTATTTGAATTTAGCTACATACTCTAGTGTTTCTCCAAGAACAGTGGTCATTTGTGGGATAGCACCCCCCAGGAGGAATTGCCGTATGTAAGGAGGGGGAGAAGAGCATGGCTTGTCTTTTTTGCAATGAGCAAAAGCTTTTTGTTTAAGAGCTGGTAATGTAGAAGGTTAAATTCAGCTTGGAGGTCTTCACAGGTTACTTCTGGCGTGGGACGACTTAAGTACAGTACAGTGTCATCCGCAAATAAGTGGATGTTGGCTTTTTTGATGGGGTCATTGATGTTGTTAATGTAGACTGCAAAGAGGAGGGGACCAAGGATAGAGCCCTGGGGCATGCACCTCAGCATAGGTTTTAATGGAGAAAGATCACCTTCAGCTTTAACCTGCTGTTTCCGTTCTCCGAGGTAGTCTGCAAACCAGCACATAGATTTATGGTCCAGTCCTAAGGTGCTTAGGGAGGAAAGAAGCAGGCTGTGATCGACTGTGTCGAATGCCTTACTAAGATCCAAGAAAACGGCACAGACATGCTTCTTGTTGTCAAGGTCTAGGAGCCAATCATTGGTCACCTTAGCTAGGGCTGTTATGGTGCTGTGCTTTGCTCTGAATCTAGAATGAACTGAGTTTAATAGGCTTCTGGATTCTAAGTATACCCCTAGCTGGCCACACACTATTTTTTCTAGTAATTTAGACAGGATGGGGAGGAGGGAGATTGGTCTGTACTTATTTAGATTGCAGGGGTCACCTGCTTTTGATAGAGGGATGACATGGGCTATTTTCCATTGAGGGGGGAGGCTACCCTGGGAGAGTGACATGTTGAATAGGTGGGTGATTGGCACCGCAAGCACATGGTAGGCACATTTCAGACAGTATGGCTCTATGAAGTCAGAGCCTGCTCCCTCCTGGTGTCCAGTTGCAGCAGTAGGTCTTCCACCTCTTTTATAGAGACAGGCAGGAGGGAGAAGGCCTCCTCGGTAGAGGGTGACTTGTGGGTTGGTGAGCCCTGAGTTGTGCGGAGGTCATTGGCAGGGGAAGTATCAAATGCTAGCCCTGCCGTTGCAAAATGGTTATTGAGAGCTTCCAATATCTCCGATCGGTTAGAGATAATGCTGCCACCGGACTTAATTTTTGCTGGAATGGATTTACCAGGTGCGTGTCCAGACATGTCTTTTAATGTTTTCCAGAGCTTTGAAGGATTTCTTGACGCAGAGGCTAGCTCGAACGATAGTAGGCGGCCTTGGCTGCTCTGACCAACTTGGTGCACTTGTTATGTGCTCTCTTAAAAAGACACCAATCCGAGTCGTTCTTGCTTCTTCAAGCTTTTTTCCATAAAGTATCCCTTTCTAACAGGTAAGCTTTGAGCTCAGGCGAGAACCAACAGCAGGTGCTGCTCCTGACCCGCACCTTAACCAAGGGTTCATGCTTATTTAAAGCCTCACTTAAAGTATCATAAAAAATAGTATATGCCCTGTTAACCGTTTTGGCTAGGAAGAATTCCTGCCATCGTGGTGAATGTTTCAAGCCGAGGACGTATGCAAACAAACTGAAGTTGTATTTGCACCTCTTGATAGAGAACTTTGCCACAAACTGTGGGTTGTGCACGGATCTAATGGTGGTGATTATATAATGATCGCTAATGTCTGAGAAAAAATGTTCCAACGTGAGAGAACAGATGTGGCTTGCTAACCAAAATTACATCTAAGAGGGAGCTGTTGTTAAGGTTCTTTTTATTTGGGTGAGTAGGCTCACCAATGAGTTGCACCAGCCCTAGAGTGTCACAAAAGGATTTCAAGGGAGCAGATGCACTTGATAGTCAATCGTAGTTCAGGTCGCCAAGAATAATGGTTTCCAAGGAACTGAGCCCCAGTACAGAACTGAGGTGAGACAGGAGATGAGGCCCGACCGAAGGGGGCCTGTAGCAGCCTATTACACAGAGTGCACTGGAAGGAGAAAGTTTGATCTTTAGGGTCAAGCACTCAAATTCTTTGGGGGAGGATGATGCATCTATGCATGCGGCTGAGTATTTGTCCCTTACATAAATTGCCACCCCACCTCCTCTTGATTGCCTATCCACTCAGAAGAGTAAATAATTTGGGATATTGGTTTCATTGTCTGGGGTGGCTGGCCTAAGCCAGGTCTCAGTGATCACTAGGACGTCAGGTAGGGTGTGGCTCACCCAAGCCTGGATAAGGGTGAACTTTTTTTCAGCAAACTACAGGCAGTAAGATGCATAAAAGACATTCCTTTGATGCCTGCCAGGTCTGATGGAGAAGCAAGGGTGTCTAATGGTCCTGGGTTGAGTTCGACATTGCCTGAGCACAATAGTAAAAGAAGCAGGATTCTTTTTAAAGCAGTGAACTGTAATTTGTAAACACTATTTTTTGGGCGATAGGGGAGGCGATGTTGATGGGTAGGCCTATACCTACTTCTGGTGTTATACTGGCCTAGTTTTGCAGCCACTAGTGTCCTGGCAGGAATTTGCCATGAGTAGGAAGTCTTGAGTCTGGATGGGGGAGTAATCTGCAGAGGCAGCTCGGGAGATGTTCCACTCAGCAGCAGAGACAGCTGAGAAGCCCAATAGTCCAGAATGGCTACCTGAAAGGAGCTGTTGGATGCAGGACAGAGAGAAGCACAAGGGTCATTCCACTTTAGGGATGGATGAGGGTTCTGAAGAACTGAGCTGAGCATTAGTAAAGCTAGTGACACACCGAGGAACTAGCTGTAACTTCCCATGGTAGATCTAAACACCACAACAGCCTGCAATAAAAGTCACTAGAAGCCTAGACCAATCAGTGATCAGGTGTCATAAGTTCAAAATCCTTTTGTTGGCTGAGAGGCGGTTTTGGCACTGAACGTACCTGTGGAGTAACTCTTTGCAGCTGAGCCAGTGAGGTGGCAAAGTGTGGCAAGATTGGTCTGTAGCTTTCGTTTCTGTTTCTGGCCCTGCTCCACCAATACAGAATGGGAGTGGGGGCAGGCATTCAAGTATTGCAGCCTTAGTGGAGGAGCATGGTTCAGCCTGAGAAACAGGCAGAAAACCCCCGGGGATGGCCCTCAGAAAGAGAGGTATCCCAGGTCCACTAGAGCAGAAGAGGAAGTAGAAAATATAATGAATTTCCTCTTTAACAGAAAAGACAGCTGTTGTAGCCCTCTAGTGGCTATGTAGTATAATTTGCAAATGAGAAAGTAGACTTGAACTTGAAAATGATATTGTAAGGATAACCAAGTAAGTTGTATCAGAAAGGCCACTGTAGACAACACAGGGGATCTGCATTTGTTAATATGAACATGGTTATCAGAATAGACGGAACTTTCTTTCAAATGCCATAGGTGACCCTATGTGACCACTGCTGCTACCACTTGGTAGATTTCAAAGAGAGCTGACATGGAAGTGGACAACCCAAGATGCGTTACGGATAGTGGCAAACCCATACTTCGGGGAGGCATCAGTAAATACTTCTGGAGACTGAAAAGGAAGTTTATCAAAATAAAATATGTACTGTAAATGCCATTCCATTGTGAAAGGATAAAATACCACATGGATATGTCACATCTTGATGTAGGAGTAACTGTAATGGACAGATTGTAATTGAGTGATTGTATCTGCTTTCTTTCCTAGAACTCACTTTAGTTCTGTCTTTCTCCTCTCCTCTCCTCTTGCTGAATCTCATTGTATATATCCATGTAAATATTATTTGTATTTATTAGTTACTCATGCTGCAACTTGTCGTATATATCCATGTAAATATTATTTGTATTTATTAGTTACTCATGCTGCAACTTGTCGTATATATCCATGTAAATATTATTTGTATTTATTAGTTACTCATGCTGCAACTTATCGTATATATCCATGTAAATATTATTTGTATTTATTAGTTACTCATGCTGCAACTTATCGTATATATCCATGTAAATATTATTTATATTTATTAGTTACTTCTCTATTGTAAATAGCATTCCTTTTATTTTGCACAATTTCTGTATTTTGTTCAACCCTGTATTTCCCTTTGTACCCCCTCCCCTGGGTCGCACCTGGAAATGAGCTTCTGCTTGTGGTGCCTTTCCCAGTTATCAACTTTTAAATAAATGAAGATTCAAGCTTTGGAGAGGCATTATCATTGGTATCCTGTGACTTCAGTGAATGAATTTGGGTGAATCAAACAGATCGATTGAAAAAGAGCAATGGGAATATTGGCGACTGTGTCTTCAGAGCCACAGTAATGTGACTGAATATGCTTATTATGCCGAGTTGCCAGTGGGGGAGCAGTAGTGCTGTTAGTTAGGATTAGAAGAGGTGTTTTGTGTGGTACCAAGCTGTGATGGCAGCATAATATAGAGGTTTAGGTAAGTGTCTTCATGTGCTGCTATATAAAGCAGTATTGAGTTTGATTCCTGCAGTGACTTTTTTTTTTGTACATTTTTTTGGTACAGTTTTGCAGCTGACTCCCCCCCCCCACCTTGTTATATTTTACATGCAACCCTCCCAGAGTTGTGCCCCCAGCCCCCCAAGTGGGAAGAATCTATCTGCCCCATCCTGTGTTTCTTCCCGTCCCTGAGTTCGGCATCCCTCTGGAGTTGATTATATGTTTTGGGGTGGGGCAAGGCCCCTAAGAATAACGTGGCAGACAGAAGAGTTGGGATGCCCCTTTCCTAGTTTTGTTCCTGTGCGTTACTGCCGTCCAGAGCCTGGTTCGCTGTTTTGTGAAGGTGCTGCTAAGTGAGCCCAATGCTTTTGGCTTCGCTGTTGTTCCATCACTCTTTTTACCCTCACTGTTTTGTTTTCACTCAAATCACATGGAACCATTATCATTTATAGTTAGGCGATGAGCGAATTGCAGAATTATTTGCATAGCAAAACTGAGGAAGCCAAAGAGAGACAAAAGTTCTAATTTTGTGCAGAATGTTTTTTTTTCCTTACAGTTTATGCCCCTTCTGGTCACTGGCTCCTGCACTCTTGGGGGGGGTGGGTGAGGGGAGGGCAAAAGCACAGTTTGGCTCTCCATGCATCTATGACACCACTGCCCACCCCTCCATAGAGCTATGATTCCACCCTCAGCGGGGGGATTTACCTCTCAAATGTTAGTCCTGTCAGGTGGCAGGCATGGTGGACACACAACGGCTCAGATGTACCAGAGTCCCATTTTCCCATTTTCTCAGGTGTCAGGATTGAAAATTTTTCTAGTTTCACCCCTAATGGTTTTCACCATGCAAGGGCTCAAGCATACTCATGCATGCACCAAGGTGTGCGGTACGCAAGCCAGGGAACAACCACCACCTAACCAGCCTACCTCCACTGCTCTGCCATCTATAGTGACTTAGGTGGCAGTGTTGTATCCGAGACAGTGACCCTCTCTCCGCAGAGGAGGAGACATCATCTGAAATTTTCTAGTCTCCTCCCCCTATCAGCTCCCAACAACCTGTGCTCACTTTCGGGTTGGCTGCATCGCAAGTGGTAGTTCTACTGCTGTGCTGATGGGCTGGCTCTTGCAGGATGATTTAAAAGACAGTGAGAAAGAGTTCACTATTTCAGAAATCATGACAGATTTCCAGTGATAGTTAAACTTCCTTTTTGGAGGAATCCAGAGTAATTCCCCAAAACTTTAAAGAGGTGGAGGGACTGGAAGCTTTCTTTGGTGATGGGAACTCTGGAAATGGGAATAAATCCATAGAGAATGCCGATACCCAAGGTAGAAGATGATGTCGGGTAACTAATGAGAAGAAAATAGTTCAATAAGTGGCAGACGAAGGGATGGCAACATACATTAGAGAAGATCCAACAAATAGCTTCTGACAACATAGCGAATATGTTCGGGCTGTCTCTAACAAAACTTCAGGCATACTGTGAAGCAAAATACGGAATCAACTGAACACCATGCTGAACAATGTAAAGATGCAGCAATGATTAGTTAATATACATATGTTTGAATACGTCTGTAGTGTCATCCTTAGTGAGCCAAGCTCCAGAACCTGTCTATTTTATAGGTGATATAGCATGGTCTATGTGTGCAGAAATGAGAGAATAGTATTCCAATGGAACCAACTCATTGGAGCTAGGGATGAAAGAGTTGTAGGGAGCAGATATGTTGACTTCTTGCCAATAGTTAACCGCGGAGGGGCAGTGCCACAGTATATGTGAGAGAGATTAGCCCCTTGGGCATCATACCGCCAGCATTTGTCATTATCCACCCACCCAAGAGAATGAAGGGCAGTAGGGGTACAGTACCACTGGTGCAGTACTTTGTTTTGAATTAGATGGGACTGGTTATTGCTGTGGGCTGTATGGGCCTGATGCCACTATAGCTCCCAGTCTTTGTCCTCTAGAGTAATACCCAACTCTTCCTGCTACTTGTGTTTGGCTTTTGATGTCTGGTTCCCCCAAAGGGGAACATATAGCACCATATATGAGAATTTGTGGGGTTCTTGCCCCTCTTGTTTGCATAGCAGACAGGACACTATGTATTTGGAGATACTTCCTGAAGTCTTGCTGTAGCAGGGCATACCTTGCGCTGGGTGACTCGAATGAGTTCACTCATGTATGCCCAGGTGAATACAGGTTAGCAACTGTGGTGATCTCTTGTCTTTCCTGCTTCTCCCAATGCACTGAGTACCCTTCCACCCGCATTCCTGGGTACCCCATAATGGCATAGCAATTCTGAGTTACCTCATAATGGCCTATGGTTCATTGGTAACAGGGATGCCCCAGCTGACTTCCCCGGCGTGTGGCATCATTTCACAAAATTGGAGATTGTGGGGTGTGTTTTAACGCCCACTGCTAATGGACTGTATGGAAACATTACGCACCACAGCTGCTTCCATCTGTGCCCATAGTGGTTGTTCTGGTCCTCGGAGTAAAGGCCAGTGATGCATCTGCAAGCCCACGTAAGCTATATGATAACTCTGAGACCAAGGTAACACCTGAAAATTAGTCTTTTCTTAAAAGAAAATTTGCAAATAGCAATGAATAAGGAGTCTAATGCAGTAAGTCAGAAATAGAAGAAAAGAACCTGTCATATAAACTTTCTGCAATTCAGCTGTCAGTAATGTTGGAGTGGCATCTGGTTCTCTTACGGCAGAGAGAAGATTTGGGCAAATGACCGGAGAAATCAAAGACACTTGACTCCCAGTGTCAAACCTTGGAGAAATCATTGAATGCGTGTGGTATTGGAACTTGTTCTGGATGGTGAGGTGGGAAGGTTCTGTAAATAAAGGGCTTTGCCTGAAGAAGGATGTTCTGTCACATATTTCTATGTTGAAAATGAGGATGGTGGCATATGGACTTGGAATTGGCACCACCAAAATTGCAACCCATGTTGTCGCCATGTTTAGGAGATATAATGAAGAATACTGCAGGAAGAATCGTTACAATTAATGCAGTTAGCTTTGCCTGAACTCAGGACTATATGACACCCTCTTTTGTTGGTGAAAGTTCTTGGTGTGAAGAAGACTCCAGGTTTTATTGAAGATATACCAGGAGATGGTGTAAGCTGAAGGGTTTTATATGAAAAGAGTGAGTCTATAAGACCGCTGATCACATAATGCGAGTAAACAACCACCCGGCGTCAAAAGGGCAAACCGCACAGCACCGACCATCGCAAAAGTGACGGTCGCTGACTGAACAAGAAAAACAAAAGGAAAACAAATGTTTTATGCAAGCCCCCCCCCCCCACATCACCCAAAATAAAGATTGTCAACTCCGGGGAGCAGACATAGAAGAAAATAACAACACCCCCAGGAAGCAAAATAGCTTCCTGCACCAGGATCTGAGCCCAGCACCACAGGCACCAGCTCAAGCCACTATGCCACATGGCCAGCTTGGCAAGGCTTGGTCAAATTTATCTATTTAGCTCCTTTCTCATGCGTGTAGTGCATGTTCTTCAGTGCTACATTCGCTATAATCATTCAGTGATCTTTTTCTCCACTCGCTCTACAGGTTAGCAGTATTATTGAGTCGCTCATATTAAGCCACTCAATAATACTTGCCCATATAGGATGTTACCAGATGGGTTGTGCGCATCTTGGATGGTCAGTGGATAAAAGAAAGCATGATGAGTCCTAGAAAAATAGAAACAGAAATAGCAGTAAAAGGTTGATTTGTCTATCCAGTCTGCCCTTATCGCTGCCTAACCCATGAGACCGAGCCCCCTAGTGGTCACTCCTCTCCTCCCCCTTATATCCCCTTTCCACCCACAAAATGCATATGTCTAGCACACCTATGCTTGAACCTGATTACTGATTTTGTACAGACCACATTGTTAGGCAGTGTGTTCCACCTGTCCACCTGTCCACCACCCTATCTGTGAAAAAGTACTTCCTGAAATGCGTTTTATACCTGCCACTTCCAGCTTTTCTGCTACCGCTAGTGTTTGTATCTGCACTTAAGATGAACAGTGCACTGCTGTCCACTTTGTTTAGCCCCTGCTGAAGCTTGAAAGTTTCTATCATGTCCTCCGTTTAATGTTGTGGTTTCCAGTGAGTATATCTTAAGGTCCACCAGCCTTTCCATGTAGGCCCTTCCTTGGTATCCCAAAATCATCTTTATGGCCCTCCTCTGGACCTACTCAACCCTATTCCTATCCATTACATATGGATTCCAGAACTGCATACAATAGCCTTTAGTGGAGCCTTACCATTGATCTGTACAGAGGCATCACCTCCTTGTACCTACTGTTGACTCCCCCTCTCCGCCTATGCATCCAACATTTTGTTGGCTTGCTCAATGCTATATTACACTGAGTAGTTGATTTTAGGTTATTATATATCATAACCCCCAGATCCCTTTCCTCCTTCACCTTCTTAACCCCCCTCCCCCATCCTGTAGTCTGTTCTCAGGTATCATGCACCTACAGTATGTGCATAACTTTGCCTTTCTTCATGTTGAACTTCAGCTGCCATACCCTGGACCACCTCTCCAAAGCCTCTTTCATTAGTCTTATTTCATCCTCACTGTCCACCATCCTACACGTTTCTGTGCCATGTCCAAACAGACAAACCTTGCACTGAATATGCTCCCTTATTCCACAAATGAAAGTACTGAAATGCACCAGCCTCTGGACTGACCTATGCCACACCCCATTAGTGACTGCCCTCATCTCAGAAAATTCCCACTGAGCACCACGCAGTGTATTACCCCTCCTAGCCACTTTTTACCCCAGGTAGGTAGTTTTTCCCCCTGCAATCAAGTCAGATGATTTCTTAACTAGCCCATGTCGAGCAGAGAAATACAAAATCACACATACTGTACCCCAATAGTGCAAAGCACATCATGGGATTTATATGCAAATCACCATGACAAGTTAAAGTCCAATTTTTCATGCTAATTTACATATAAAACACAAATTCCATGATGCTTTGCATTACTGGGGTATGTGTGATGTGGCTGTCTTTGAAACTTGACTTTGTTGCCACTACCCTTTTCGGGCAATCCTTGTCTCAGTGCTTTTGCGCTGAGGTTCTTTGCATTTTTATCTATGTGGGACAGTGCTGAATGCTTTACTAAAATTTAGGTATGGTACATCCACAACCTCTCCTCTCCTCTGTCAGCTGCCCTTGTCACCCAGTCAAAGAAGTCTATCAGATCAATCTGTCTATGTCTAGACTCCCCCCTCCCCCGCAAACACATGTTTCCTATTGTCAAGTAACCTGTCCACACCAAGGAAGTCCACCAGTCTTTCCTTAATAAAGACTTCCAGCATCTTATTCACTATTGAGGTCAGAATGACTAGCTGATAGTTTCTTGGGTCATATCTATTGCCATTTTGTGTAATGGCACCATGTCAGCTACCCTGCAACAGATCTTTACCTCTCCTGTCTCCAATAAGCAATTGATGAGGTCTGTCTGTGGTGCCAAGAGCACTTGCCCAATCACTTTTAGCAACTCTGAGTGCAGACTGTCTTGACCTGGGGATCTCTCTGCCTTTAGTGACCATAGCCCCTTTTTTACCCTCTCCTTTCCCATAGCTCCATGTCAGTACTCCCCCCCGGATCTGATCCCACACTATGAGAGCAGTCCATTCTCTTCGATCATAAAGAGAGAACAAACATATGCATTCAATATGTCTGCTTTATACTTATCATTCTCTCCCAGTCCTCCCCCCTTTTCAGCCTGACAATCATTTCCTTGGTTTTTCATGTTTAACTGATGTAGCAGAAGAAAGCCTTGTCCCCCTCTCTCATTCTCTCTGCTGTTTTGCGTTAGGTTTCCTCTTTGGCACTCCTCACCATCCTGTTAGCCTCATTCAGATTTTTTAAGTAAACCATCCTATTTTCATCTATTTGATTGCTTTGTAATTCTTGCAGATTACCCTTTTCTCTCTCAGCACCTCACCAACCTCCTTAGTGTACCATATAACTTCCTGTTTTTTCCCACCTTTTTACGCATAGGTTAGTGATTTCTTCTGACCCTTCCCTGATTATACAGCACTTTCTGTTTACTCCTACTGCTACAGCTGCAGCCAAATACATGGACAGATATTTCTTGATATTTCTAAAGAGATTCTCTCTGATGGCCCATTGGTGGTACTGAAGGCAGGCAAGGAATATCTCCAGAGATGTCCCATATGAACACACAAACACATGAAATTGCCAGCAGATACAGGCCTTATGGTTTATCTAGTCTGCTCGAGTGTGCAGCACTTCGGCCATTTAGACTGCAGCTGCCCCCCCCCACCTCCCTGCCCTGTCTTTTTCCCCCATTTCCTTCTCACACACAGTCCCCCTCCGCTCTCAGTTTGGACCCTCCCTTTGATCCTGACCCACCTCCTCTTGAAGCTGCTCATTGACATCAATGATACCACCTCCTTCGGTAGTGCATTCCACCCTGCAACCACCCTCTCAGCGAAATAGTACCTCCTCATTTCCTCCGGAATCTGCCTCCTTCTAATTTCAGACTGTGCCCCCTAGTTTCCCTCCAACCCTTTAATTTGAAAATACTCTATATTTATCCTGTTCATACTCTACAGGTACTTGAAGATCTCAGTTATATCTCCTCTCTCCCTTCTATCCTGTAGGGAATACATATTGAGCTTTCTCAGTCTCTCCTCATAAGGTTTATTTCCCAATCCCAGGATTATCTTCATTGCCCTGTGCTGTACCCCCTCCACTAGCTTGATGTACTTTTTCAAGTAGGGGCGCCAGTGCTGCACGCGGTACTCTATGTGTGGCCTCACCAGGGACCTGTACTGGGGCAGGATGACTTCTCCCCTTCTAGATATGATTCTTCTTGTGATGCATCCCTGCATTCTGTTGGCCTTTGCAGCTGCCTTCCTGCAGTGCATTGGACTGAGAGGTTCATTTCCCCCTGTTACTAGTACACCAAGATCCTTCTCCTCCATTGACCTGGATAACTGCACTCTCCCCAACCAGTAACTATTTCCAGGATTCCTGACTCCCAAGTGCATGGCTTTACACTTCTTGGCATTGAACTCAAGTTGCCATGTGTTCAAACATCCCTCCAGTATTGCCAAATCCTCCTGTAGAACTTTACCTCCTCCCCCCATCCACTTCTGCACAGATTAGTGTAGTCAGAGAATAGGCTGATCTTACTTTTTATCCCGTCTGATATGTCGGCAATGAAAATGTTAAACAGCACTGGTCCCAGTACTGAGCCCTGTGGGACCCCATTTGTTACTGCTCTGGCAAATGGGGACTTTGTGAGAGAACTTACAGTGGAGGAACCGCTGTCAGGGAGTGACCACCACTGAGTATGGCTCACATTGGATATGGGCAAGGAAGGAGTGGAATCTGACACAAGAGTGCTGGACTTCAGGAGGGCCAACTTTGGGAGGATGGGGAAGTGGTAAAAGGGTACCTGGCCAGAATTCAATCTAGTATGGACACTAACCAGAGGTGGGAGCTCATAAAGCTGGGGATAGTGGAGGCAACCAAAACCTGCTGCAAAGCCCAGAGCAAGAAGGCTAGGGCTAAGAAACTGAGCTGGTTGAGCAAGGAGGTCATGGAAAAGGTAAGGAGGAAAAGAGCTGCCTTTAGGAAGAACAAGAAAACAGGGAGAGGGAGGACAGGAGAGTACTTGACAGAATTGAAGGAGGTGACAAGGGCAGTAAGGAGCCAAAGCATCTAGACTCAGGCTGGCACAAGGCATTAAGAAGGGAGAAGGACTTCTTTAAGTACATCAGGGAGAAAAGGAGCTGTAAGGACCACATAGTAAGGATTAGGAAGGAGGGGTTGGTGGAAGCAGGGTGCGATAAAGGCGAAGCACTAAATGAGTACTTCTGCTCAGTATTTACCAGAGAAGAGGGGGTGACACCCAAGGTGGGAGAAATGGCAGAAGCAGGGGGGGGGAAGTGGTGACAGATGGGGAAATCATGGAGAGCAGAGTTCAAGAGGGTTTGAAGGCACTGAGGGTGGACAAGGCGCCAGGCCCAGATGGCATCCATCCCAGGGTACTGAAGGAGCTGGCAGAGGTCCTTGCAGGACCTTTGGCAGACCTATTAAATGCCTCACTACCTTTGGGGTGTGTACCTCAGGACTGGAGGATGGCTCATGTGCCCCTCCACAAGAGTGGCCCCAAGGATGAACCGGGAAACTACAGACCAGTGAGCCTCACATCCATCGTGGGTAAGCTAATGGAGACTATCCTGAAGGAGAGGCTGGTGGCCCTCCTAGAGGCCAAAGGACTACAGGACAGCAAACAGCATGGCTTCATACGTGGCAGATCCTGCCAAACCAACCTGGTCGAGTTCTATGACTGGGTAACTAGGCAACTGGACAGGGGCCATGCAGTGGATGTCCTGTATCTGGACTTCAGTAAGGCATTCGACTCAGTGCCACATGGAAGGCTGGGAAGGAAGTTAGTAGGCACAGGGGCAGGTGCAAAGCTGGTGAGATGGGTAGGAAACTGGCTGCAGGGAAGGCAACAGAGGGTGGTGGTGGTGGTGGGTGGGGAGCTCTCACACCCAAGGGCAGTGACGAGCGGTGTTCCACAGGGCTCGGTGTTGGGACCAGTGTTGTTTGGGATATTCATTGCAGACATATCATGGGACATCAAGAGCAAGATCAGTCTGTTTGCTGATGATGCCAAGGTAGGCGCGGTGGTGGATGACCTAGGGGGATGGCAGGGGTTGCAGGATGATCTGGCAAAGCTTGAAACCTGGTCAGACACCTGGCAACTGGGGTTTAATGCCAAAAAGTGCAAGGTGCTGCATTTGGGATGTAGAACCCAAGGAGGAGTTACCAGCTAGGGGAGTGCAGCTAGCCCAGACAGAGGAGGAGAAGGATCTGGGAGTGCTCATTACAGGGTCAATGAACAACTCGGCACAATGTAGGAAGGCAGCTGCAAAGGCCAACAAAATGCTGGGTTGCATTGCAGGGTATATCCTCGAGGAGGGAGGAGGTAGATTCTGCCACTGTATAGGTCATTAGTTAGACCACACCTGGAGTACTGCGTGCAGTACTGAGGTCCATATCTGAAGAGGGACATTAAGTTACTGGAGGGGGTGCAGTGCAGAGCGACAAAGATGATCAAGGGGCTGGGGGACTTATCATACGAGAGGAGGTTGAAGATGTTGAACATGTACTCACTGGAGGAGAGGAGAGACAGGGGTGATGGGATTGAAACCTTTAAATACATGAAAGGAATAATCAAGACGGGTACAGAGGGGCTGTTCAAAGTAAGGAAGGGGAGGGCCACCAGGGGCCATGATATGAGACTGGAGCGAGGAAGGTTCAGGAGGGAGATGAGGAGACACATTTTTACAGAGAGGGTGGTGGCTGGGTGGAATACGTTACCTGCTGAAGTGGTATGCAGTAGAACAGTGGACTCCTTCAAATGAGGATGGGACAGGACAAGGGGAAGGGTTAATGAAGGGGAAGGGTGGAAGGGAGGGGCAGCTGCAGAATAAGGGGTGCTAGCTGCACATTCGAGCAGACTTGATAGACCTCTAGGCCTTTATCTGCTGGCAAATTTCGTATGTTCATATGGGCTCTGAATGTTCACCCCCCATGACTACCTTCTGCTGCCTATCCTGTAACCAGCTCTTGACCCATCCAACCAGTTTCCTCTCTGCTTCCAGGTTGCTCAGCTTGCTGGTCAGCCTTCCATGAGGCACTGAGTCAAAGGCCTTTCTGCAGTCCAAGTAAAGGACGTCCACCGCATGACCATTATCCAGTGCCTGCGTTACCCAATCAAAAAAGTCAGCCAGGTTCATCTATTTGAGAACTATCTGTCCATATCTCTGACTGCAACTTAGCTTCACCCCTTCTAATCCACCCTGTGTAATTCCCACATCCTGCTGAAATCAGCCCTCCTGAAATCCAGCACCCTGGTCTAGAATTAATGTGATTGACCTCCTGTACTATACTGATTAATGGCCCTTGTTCCCCAGTGGTTCCTTTCCAGTAACATTTCTGATTCTCTCTCTGTTTGTGAGGACCAGATCTAGAACTGCTCCTTCCCTAGTCAGTTTGCCAATGCATTGTACAAGAAATCTCATGCCTCCACCAGCCCCTGGTTCCTGGCGCTTGTTGCTACTGGGATACTCCAACTCACGTTTGGCGTTTTGAAGTCCCATCATTACCAGCACTTTTCTCTGGACAGTGGCCCTCCTGATCTCTTCCACCAGTAACTCATCCTCTACCTCCTACTGATCTAGTGGCCTCTCAGCTACTTCTATTGAATAACTATCCCCCTTCCTGCAGACAGCTGCACCCAAAGGGTCACAATGGTGATACTCCCCTTTGTAACCCTATTCTCTGTGGTCTTAATGCCTTCCCTGATGTAAAGGGCTACTCCACCCCTCAACCTACTGCTCTGTCCTTCCTGTAGAGTGTGTAGCCAGGACATGAAAGTTACATACTTTCCATAACTGTTGATTTCCCTGAATATCTTCTCCATAGATTATCACTAATAGGTTTGTGCTAGAGGTGGCAGTGCTAGGACCCTGTGGGAGCAAGAAATTTTCTGGAGGGCAGTGTGAGTAGGCCCTGTATGCACATCACTGCACTCGTCCACTGGTATACAATGGTGCCAGCTCCCAACTGCCTGTGCACCTTTTTATCAAGGAGTTGAGCAGCACAAACCTAATGAGTAACCTATGTACTTAACCCAAGGTCATCAGATAGCTCTGGTGGCCCGTGTAAGAAGAGCCATCAAACCCAGTAACGTGTCTTCACAGCCCAAACAAAGTACAAAGGGGTGAAGATTAACACAGCAACACAACAATACTGGAGTGAGTCTGGGGGATGGTTGGTGGGCTTGGTAATCTATGGAGAAGTTATTCAGGAAGATCAACAGTTATGGTAAGTGTGTAATTTTAAAGCTTCACTTGTGATTTAGCAGGGAAGTGGGAGACGCACACCACATCCCCTTCTGTGGGGTTAAAACCAAGCATGTCCAAGAGCCCTTTGGGCACTGGATTTCTGTTGGTGGCTGTGCAGCTGCTCTGTTTACTCTGGCCTGGACCCACCATGTACCTTCTTCTGGATGGTTCCTTGGCCATGTGCTTGCCCACCGGTGTCCCCCCTCCACTGTGCATGGCCATTCCACCACTTCTGTCTGCCATCCTCTGGACTTTTGGGCTTTTTTCTTTAGGACTCCCATGCTGGTCCGTGCTCCCCTTGCTTCCGGCTTATGGGGGGGAGGTCTCTGGAATGGACAGGACTTGATGTTGTGGTTGTAACTGGACCCTATTCTCTATGAGATGGGTAAGCTACCGCACTTGCAATGGAGGCTGCTTCTTCAAGCTCTGCCACCCCAGGGTCCTAGTGTCTGTCGCTTAGGCTCATTCTCACCAACATTCAGATTCATTCAGCACGTCGAATCCTGTGCTCAGTTTCAGCTTGGTCCCTATTTCCATACCGTTCTGCCACAGCATACTGAGGTCAGCAACCAAGCAGCCAGGCACAGTTAACATGATGTTCATGCCTCTATATCTCAGTTTTCAGCCATGTGCAGTATTGCAGTACTTAGTGGTCAGTCACAGCTCCTCTGTCAGTGCTACAGTCCACCTTATTATACCTCCCTTCCTCAGTCTAACTGGCATTAACTACAGCTCCCATACCATTGATTGGTGTGTGTCTGCCATTCTGTTATTTTGTCTCTCCCATGCAACCTCATTCAATACTCAGTCATGTATTCTGTTCAGTCAGTCCGCCTAGCCTGCCATTCATTCTGTCTCTCTGTATGATGGCTGTTAGGCTTCATCAATGGCCTGTAGTTCTGCACTCTCACTGGCTCTGGATGCATGCCTCCCATGACCACCGATGGCTTGCAGGGCCTCTGGTCTGACCAGGGTCAGATTAAGGCAACCTGGGGCCCTAGGCCCAAGAGAAATCTGTGCCCCACCTTGCCATAACCATGTCCTTTGCCGTGAAGGGACCCTCTCATAGACTCTAAGGCACCTTGGAAATCCATTTACATAAAAACTGCATTCTGAATTAGGATACAATTTGTGTGTAAAGAGCTGCAGGCAACAGTATAGAAACCAAAATTCTGACCCTTCTGTTCCACTTTCTCAAAATCATATCAGAGACAGTGCAACACCATTCTCTCTTCTCCCTTTTCCCCTCAGGTGTTACATATTTCAGTCTGCTAATCTGTAGTGCATCTTAAATTATCTGTGCATTTTAGTACAAGCAAAATTGGGCAGTCAATCAATGCTGTGGAATGATAAGGGGCAATAGACTAGCTAACCTTTTGCACAAACATTTGGCTGATAATTGAGGGATCAGTGTATGTGCAAGGCTACTCTCTGTATACATGATTGCTACCTTTCTTATGCTACTTAACTTACTGCAGCTACAGTCTTGCTTCCTGATACAGTCCCATCCACAAAACCATGGGGAAGGGCCGAAGTGCTATAGATAGGCTAATAGGGCTGGCCCATTAGCGTTGAGGGTTGAGGTGCTAGATGCCACACCTCAAGCCACGCTGACAACCCGGGTTCGGGTGCAGACTCAGGTTGGTGGGGAAGGAAAGGATTGAGTGTCCGGAGGACTGCTGTCATTCCTGGGGTAGTAGATTCTACTGTGACTCCCAGTGGAGACTGGGGGTGCAGCAACAGTCGGGATCTCCAGCAATGGGATTGGCTGCTGCGGTGCTCCTGTGAGCATGTGCAGGAGCATGCATTCCTTGCACTGGTGCGCATTGCACAGCCGAGCCAATGGGGGGACAGAAAAGTGGAAAAGCCCGGTTGCCTGATAGATGAAGGTGGGTCCAATGGGACAGCCCCCATGCACAATACCGGGTCCTGCTGGCTGGCGCCTGGTTCTCCTTCCACTTTCTGGTCACTCTACTAGATTCTAGATTCTAGATAGAGCACTAGTAGGAGTCGGCAGTCCCACCCTTGGGGGCTTAGAGCCAGGGGGGTTTAGTGGCCAGTGGAGTTGGAGTGGAGACGGGCCAAAACCAGGAGTCAAGTCGGGGACTTTAGGTGTATGGGAACAGACCATAGCTGAGAGACCACACCGGAGAGAGGCCAGGCATCCGGAGAGAAGGGGGCATAAAGAAAGTTTAAAAAAAATGCTAATAGTTGGGGGTAGTGGTAGCCTTCAGATACTGTCTGTTTACTTTTCAGGCAATTGTACATAATGAAAGGTAGTATTGTATGTACATAGCCCCATAACATGTACACATACCTCTCAACCTTTCTTCCCTGAAATGTGTGACAAGATGTGTGACAAATGAGCAAAATGTGTGACACATCATCAAACTTGGCACTGCAAGTTCAGAACACTATTGCTGTCAGTGCACTAATGTTAATAATGTTTGTTGATAACAGAGCATAATACTGTAGATAATTATGAATTTCTGCTTTAAAGTCTCAGTGGAAAATGTGGAATGTCCCCTACTTCATGTGGGGCAGAGGATTTCTGAGGGTTAAAATGAGGGACGTACCTCGTAATGTGTGACATTTGAGAGGTATGCATGTACAACTGCCTGCAAAGTAAACAAATATGATCAAAAAGCCAGCCCTGCCCCTTACAGCATTGTAAACCTATCTATAGCACTGTAGCCTCTTCACAACTTTGTGTCATAAAAATGTGGTTTTGTGGATGGTGTTAAAGGTCGGGCTTAGCTATACTGTTTGCGAATTGCAACTAGTATTGTTGAGGGACTTAGAAAATTAATTCCTTTTTTATTTTATTCATAACTTTGATTATCGTTTTTTGACACTCATCACCCTGACCCAGACTCAACCAGGAACCCTTACTTCCTGATATAGCCCCACCCACAAGACCACATAGGGAAGGGGCTGCAGTGCCATAGGTAGGCCAATGGCTGGGGTTAGTGGTAGCCTTCAGATAATATTTGTTTACTTAGCAGGCAGAGGAGAGAAAAGTATAATTGTGTTTAACAATGATAATCCACTTCCAGTCAAGGAGTGGCAAAATTAAGCAATACATTAGGCCGTGTAGCCTAGTGGCTAGGGCCCCAAGTTGAGAACTTGAAAAACACTTAGGCTGAGAACACTTGGATTTGTGTACCATAACCTCTACCTGCATACTATGTGACCCAGGGCCAGGGTAATTGACATAGCATCCCTCTGCTAACAGACCCTCCAGCATCTGACAGATCAAAATAGGTACACTTTTATGTTGCAGTCGGGGGGGTACTAAGGAACTGAATGCTGATGTGGTGGGAAGTTTACCCAAATAACTACCCTTCACAACTACACATGGATCTGAGCCTGCATTATAGATGAGAAACCAAACAAAAAATATGAGCATCACTGTGCACAATGATAAAGCCATTATACATAGGGGAACCCAGCAGCTGCAGTGTCTTGAAAAAAAACTCATGATGCACACACTTGCACACACTCAATCAATCAGTCAATCTTTATTTAGCCAGGTGAAACTCAATTGAGCAAGCTCATTTTCGAGGAGGGCCTGGTAAGTACAGAAAAATTAATACAGTAGCACAATAGAACATGTAGCACAAATGGGCATAGTAATACAATACATAGCAATAAAAACAAGGTACAAGGATAATCAAAGAGGCCCGGTCGTAAGGCGAAGCTTCATCTCAGTAAAAGTACAGCAGAGAGGTTGTGGAAGCAAGTCAGCACCAATGTGCTGAATCAGTGATTTTAGACACTGCTCTGTAAGCTCAGGTGGTTGGGCCTAGCTGCTCTTCAAGCTGCAAAAAAAATCATGTTAAGCCCGAACCACTGATTTCAGCATTGCCATTCAAAACTTAAAGAATATGAGGGATTTCATTAAACATATGAGGCCCACAGTTAGATATATTATTCTTTAAAATAAGAAAGTGCTACACATAACATTCTGGCAATTTGCTCTGAATTTAGAAGGTCCGTACTATGCATGTCAATACTGACCGGTATGGTAGGATTATGATATTCACCCTGGAGCACATGGAGGAGTAGGTCTATGGATCGTCAGCAACCAGCAACAGGGATCAGCAACATCACCTTTTTCTGCATCTTCTGTCATTACCGTATTACACTGCGGTTGTGTTCTGATCAGAGTTCAGTAAGCAATGCAAATGCAACTCTACATTAGCTTGTGCTGTCTTTCCTGTCCCGAGCTGGTCACACACATCACTGTCCCATGAGTCAGGCTGGCACTGACGATCACATACTCCCGTGAATCAGTCAGCACAGCAGACCTGCTGCACCAGTGACCACAGACAGACTCAAAACACAACAGAAGGGCAGATTGGCGGTCCCATCCAAAGCAGACGACAAAGCAATGCAGTCCCACTCATGTCTGAAATGTGTGCTGAAATATAAATAATTAAAATATAGACACAGCACAATTCAGTTGCACTCGCAGTTCGGGGCATATGGCTGGAGCTGAGCAAGACAGTGCCACACTCACATATCTGGCAGGATCAATCTCCACATGACCTGACACTCAGACTGGCGTGTCACTCCTGCCATTTGCACTCTCAGCTATTTCCGGGGTCAAGTATTGTAAGTCAGTGTTGAGCCCTGCCCCTCTGCCGGCAGAGTCACAGCAATGCACCTTAAGTGTCAGTGGCTACCATGGGAACTGCAGACGCTCCCCTAAGTGTGCCGGCACACATGGCAACCAACTGACTGAGCAGACAGATATTCAGTGCAGGGGGAATTATATTAAAGCTGGACGGCAGCTGAAAATTCGGTACATGGTACAAAGTTGACAGAAACAGGTACCAGTGTTTAAAATGTGGTACTGTACTAGCAAAAACGGTATAGTTGGAGGGTTTGTGCTAATGAGAGGCACCTGGAACTTTGAACAGACTCTCCAAAAGGCAAGCTCTGCTGGCTCTCTGATCCTTCCAGTATGAATGATAGGGGAACCTTAAAATCACAACATGAGTCAAGTAGTGGACATACTACTGCAGGGGGACCCATTTAAGATTTGTGCCAGTCACTCTCCCTATCAAGAACACCAGTTGGGGTGACAGGGATCATTCTAGTCACTTCTCCCATGTGGGATACCAGGGGACAGAGAGACAAAGCAAAGGAGATGGGCCTGTTTACACCTTAAAGGTCAGCCTGGCCTGAGCCCCAGGGCCCCCTGAAGCTACCAGCCATACTTAACAGCTACTGAAGGAGGTGAAAGTCACATCACAGTTCAGCCCCTGCCTTGCTCAGATTACTCAGCAGCTCAGTCCTTTACAAAAAAATGCAGCTCAGGCAGAAAGAAATGGGTATGTAGCAAATATATTTTGGGAATTATTGTTGCCTATGCCTTAATCTGTCCGTGTCCCTGATGGCCAGCATCTCGCTCTGCTTACATGAAGTCCACATCTTGAGGTTGGAGCCCTTGAATTGGCTGGGGTCCTTCACTTTCTGCCTTTCAGGTGAGAATACCCTACACACTGGGGGAAACTTTAGTCATGCAGATTGACTCAGTGGCACCTCTGAATATAACACTTAAAACTTCAGCTACCAGAGGGTGTGGCCTATGGGTCCTTGGGGTCTCCTTTGGCTGTGCAGACTTGCTGGCAGCATCTTCAGTGGCTATTCCTCCCTACTGCTGCCTTGGGTTCATCTAATAATAATAATAATAATAATAATCTTTATTTATGAAGTGCTCTTCACTGAGTATCAGAGCGCTGCACAATAAACAATTAAAACCACAAAATATTAAAATACATTATTCAATATATACCACAATTCAGTAATAAAGAACCCAGTTACAAGACCGCACCAAAAGCAAGCTCAAATAAATAGGGTTTAAGGCAGTCTTGAAGCTCTCCACTGTCAGGCACTCCCTGATCACCACCTACTTCCCTTCCTGTGCCCCTCAAGGGTGAAGATCATACAGCTATCAAAACTCACTGCCCATCAAGGACTCAACTCCATGCCTTGCTCCTCAGGATTTTGGCTTCCTGTGTGGGCCTTCCCTTTGTCTGAAGCCAGGTGTGTGCCTTTCAGTGGTTGTTGCTCTGCTCCTTCCCATCTTGGGGAGGGTGGATCTCCTTCGAGGGGAACCTCCTTTAACTGCAGATATTGGCTCACAAGACCCTCACAGCATTCTCATTAGAAGGGTAGAGCAAGAGCCCTTCCTCTAAAATACTCCCCTGATTGGGTTTCTAAACTGTAGTAACTGAACTGTCACCAATTCTATCTGTAGCCTGGAGGGAAGGCGACCAAGACCTTGTATACCCAGAGGTTTCTTCCAGATAAAGGTTTTTTTCCCCTCTCTTCTGTGCTGAAGGTCACAAAATGTTAGTTTCCCTAGGAGTTGGAGTTGGTTGGTGGCTTCGTGTCCGGGTCTCAGTCTGGCTATGCCAATCCTCCTTGGGGAGAACTGTGCTTGTCTGTCTTCTGTTGTGCTTTTGGACCTTCTTCCCTAAAGTGCCTTTGGTACCTGTGACCCAAACCCTGTGACACCTTGAGGGGTTGGATCTCTTCAGCAGGGTTCCACATTCTTATGACACCCTGATAAGGTGGTAGTTACCATAGCAGGGACAGAGAGGGCGTAAGCCAAAGTTCACAGTTGCACAAGCACTACACACTATTCATTCTCAATCAATCCTAACCTAATCAAGAGCCTGATGACTCTATGAATTGTAAGGCTTCACCTGTGGTTCAGAGTGGCAGCAGGTGACACATGCCATGCCCCCTCCGCATGGTTAAAATTGTGCATGGCCAGGTGTCCTTTGGACACTTGGGATTTTTGTTGCCGCCTTCTTTCCCTCTTCCTCCTGTGACAGCTCTCTATTTGGGGTTCGGTCTTGTTTCCTAAGGTGTCTTTGGTCCTGGAAACCCATCCGTGCAACATCTTGGGGGGGTAGGAACTGATCATTAGGGTTCTGCATCCTTGTGACACCCTAACAGGGTGGTAGTCTCCATAGCAGGGACAGCTAGAGTGTATGTCAAAGTTCACAGTTGCACAAACACCACATACTATTCAATCTCAATCAGTCCTAACGTAATCAACCCCAATTACCCTAAGAACTTTCATACCTTCCAAGAATCAGTGTTCTCCATAGAGTCCCACTACTGGGTCAGAGTATCAAGCTCAGAGACTAGGGAGGCTGGAGCTCAGGGCTTACTCTGAATAGTAATCTGCTCAGAATTGACCTGCCAAAGGTGACATGCTGCCTGGCATGGCCATCCAGGGCACAGTGCTTGGTAAAGGTATCCACTCTGCTCCAAGTTATGCACTGTCCTCCAAGTTGCAGCTCTGCAAAATTCTTCAATAAGCACAGAGTGTATGTCTTCCAGAGAAGTGGCAATCATTCTGGTGGAGTGGGCATGTACCTTGCCCTCCATCTTAATCTTAGTCGTAGCATAGCAGAGGCAAAGGTAGTTTACAACTCAAGCTGAAATGCACTTAATTGTGGTAAGTTGTCTCTTTTGGTTAGAGCTGAAAGAGACAGCAAGCTGTTTTGACTATATGTGGTCCTTAGTCTTATCCAGGTAAAACCTAAGGGCTCTTTTAACATCCAGTAAGTGGAGAGTCCTTTCTCCCTCATTCTGAAAGTTGGTAAAGTAAGTAGGTAGGGTTAAAGCCTGATTAAGATGGAACTCCAACACTACCTTAGGTAGAAACTTGGAGCGTGTATGGAGAACTACATTATCTTTATGGAAAATGGTATATGGAGGATCTTTGACCAAAGCATGGATTACACATACTCTGCGTGCAGAGGTGACAGCTGCCAGGAACGCTGTTTTCCAAGATAAACATTTCAAGTGGCAAGTTGCAATAGGCTCGAATGGTTTGCAAATGAGCATATCAAGCACAAGGTTGATATTCCAGGGAGCCACCAGGTTTCTGATAGGAGGTCTTGTATACAGAGTACCCCGAGGAACCTCTTAAACCATGGCAACTGTACCAAACAGAAGGTACTGTACCTACAGGTTTGTGGTATGCTGATATAGCACATAGGTGCACCTTAATGTTGGAATAATGCAAGCCAGCATCAGAAAGGTCCAGTAAGTCCTCCAAAACCTTTTCAGGTGGATACCTGAAAGTGTCCATGCAAGGTTTTGGAGCACCAGATAAGAAAATCTTTTCCACTTGGTGGTGTATAGCTTCCTGGTGGAAGGTTTACATGCAGCCACAAGCATTTCAGAGACCCTCTGAGACACCCTGAATCTGTTCACATCTGTCTCTTCAGAAGCCAGGCTTGAAGGTGACAGGAGTGCAGGTTTGGATGTACTAGCTGACCCTAGATCAGTAAGTTCCTCTTCAGTGGCAAAACACTCGGTTTGCTGATTGTAAGTCAGGTCAACAGAGGAAACCATATCTGCCAAGGCCAGCACGGGCCCACTATGATCCTCTTGACCCTGTGCCCTTCAAATTTAATCAACGTTCTCTGGATGAGAGCTATTGAAGGGAATGTATCTAGAAACAGATTTTGCCATGGCAGACTGAATGCATCCTGACAGAAAATGCCATGTTCTGAATTTCTGGAACAGAATCGAGGCAATTTGGCATTGAGAGTGAAAGCAAAAAGGTTCACATCTGGGGTGTGCCACTCATCAAATAGCAATCTCATGATGTCTTGTACTAGTGACCACTCATGAGGATCTGTCTCTGCTCAACTTCATTTGTCTGCAAGAGTGTTCTGGATCCCTGGCAGATAGAATCGCTTGGTACAAGGTCTCCTGTTTCAGGAATCATTCCCACACTCTCATTGCCTCTCTGCAGAGAGCGAAAGAGTGTACTCCTCTTTGTTTGTTGACACACAACAGATTTGTCGTACATCTAGAGGAGAACTGTCTTTCAATTGACTAAATCCACTAGGGATTTCAGATCATACAGAACTGCACGTTTCTCCAGCACATTCATGTGGAGATGTGTTTCTGATGAGTCCCAGACACCTTGTGTCTGGAGACTCTGGCAGAGGACTTCTCACCCCAGCAGGGATGCATCCATGATGGTTCTGGTGGGGGGAAGGTGAAGCCCTGTAAAAGGTTGCCCTCCACTAGCCACCACATCACGGAACTCACCAGGGGTTTGGTCACCTGAATGGGATAGTTTTGAGGGTACAGTGCTTGTGACCACTTGGTACTGAGCATCCACTGAGCTGTTCACATGTGGAGCCTTGCTAGAGGCGCTGTGAACAATGAGGAGGCTATTAGGCCCAGCATGCTTTGCATGGAGTGGGCTGGCAAATTCCTTCCTGCATGCCCAAAATGTAGCATGCCATCTGCAAGATTACCTGTAGTCTGCTGCCTGGGAAGAAGATCCAAGTTTGGGTCATGTCCAGAATAGCTCCTACTGTACAAACAGTAGTTCTTGGGAGGGCTCCAAGTGAGACTTTGAGGGGATCAACAGGACTCCCACAAACACTAGAAACTGAGAGGCTGTGGCCACTGCTTGCCCTGTCTCCTGTCTGGATGGGCTTGAAATTAGCCAGTCATCCAGATACGGGAAGACTAGGAGTCCTAGCTTTCTGAGGTGTGCTGCAAGTATTGCAAAGCACTTTGTAAAGATTTGCGGTGCTGAGGAAAGCCCAAAGGGTAGGACGCTGAACTGGTAGTGTTGCTCTTCCACACAGAACCAGAGGTACTTCTTGTGGCCTTTGTGCACCAGTATGTGCTTGTATGTATCCTGCAAATCCAATGAAGCTATCCAACCCTGATGTTTCAGGTAAGCTAGTAAGGATATCAGAAAAATCATTTAGAATTTTTCTTGCTCCATATACAGTATTTATTCATATTTCTGAGGTAGAGAATGGGGGTATACCCTCTGATTTCTTTGGTACTGGTGTAACCCCCCTATAAATGGGGGTTCACGAAAAGTCTTCCTTGAGCTTGCCTAAATGCTCACTGCCAGGCTGGTGTCCTGCATTTTAGCAGTTTAAATGTGATTGCCAGAGAGTGCCTGTATAGCCTCTGTGTACTGTCACTTTAAGAGCTGCCTGGATTGCAGTCCTAAGTAATCTGACAAGGAGCTCTGTTGAAAGATGTAACTTATTTGCTGAAAATCATTTAGAGTGATAATGATAATGTAGTTTGTCTAACCTGCCTTCTTTGCAGCAAGGACTGTTTTGTTTATCCCCACCATTTGGCCCGGGACTGTGAATTGGACCAGTTAGTACTGGTGAAGACCTAAAATGGAGCCGGACTACAGGAGCTGTCTGGAGTCAAAATCTGTAGAAACTGTAGCTTTGGGCTTTTTGTGCTTTTTTGCACCTGAAGGGGGAGCCTTTGTTGTGACTGACAGAAATATCAGCCAACCGAACCTTTTGGATTTTGGGGAAATTCCCAAGCTGCTTGCTGTTAGAGGCAGATCTAAGTTGGGAGCTGAAGAAGCAAGAGCTCAATACAGTCTCTGTGGAAAGACCTTAGTTTTGGCCTGCATGCCTGCCTGCTGCTCCTGAGAGGGAGAAGAGAATTATTTCGGACTAAATCCAAGTTTGTGAGAACGAAGTAAGCCATTGATTTTTTACCAGGCTCATACCTGAAGAAGACTGAAGATTTTGCTGAATGCGATTGACCTGTCAGGACTTCCAGCTGCTTTTGAATCCGGTCTGTGTAGACATTGCGATTGTGACCAGAGAGTGGTTTGCTTGGTACAGTAGAATTTCCTTACATGTAAATGTGCTGTGTACTGAAAGTGGGTCGTGATTTGGTCCCCCACTGTGTGAACTGTGTTCTGCTTGCTGGAAGCTTCATCCAGCCTAATCGGACTGAATCCGCGTTCATCTCTATTCGGCCTGGGCCATGCCATGCTGGCCCTGCCAGACTACTCTACTGCACAGAGAAAGCCACCGATGAGAGACCTGCCTGGGGATCAGCCCCCTACTCCATGCTTGAACAGAAATGACGCCTCGGCCAATCGTGTGGGCCCTGCTTCTCCTGGCACTCCAGATTAACCACCTGCTGTCTCAATTTTCGTCCAGCCTGTGTCCAGTTTTGGGTATCGTGAGTAATCATCAGGGTAGCTCCCTGCAACAACAGCCTAATCTAAAAGTGTGTCATCTGATTGTCTTGTTGTTGTCTTTTCATGAACTGAGCCCTCCAGCTCCGGATTACAAATAGTGTGTGCTATGTATGTTGTTTTCTTCCATCACAGGGCTCCAACCAGCTGCAATGTTCCTGGCTAGCCCACCATTCTCCATCTGGGTACCCAGAGCGTGTGACTGTTTTTGGACCCTGAAGTGCATGCATAACTGTTTGATTGATAGAGCCCTTAAGCAAATTAACCTGATTATGCCCCATCCTTGTTCAAGTCCCTTAAATAAATCAGATCTAACTCTTTTTTGCATTTACCATGACTGTGGTTCCAGTTTGTGCAAGAGTACTGTACTGCTGTTATTTGCTGTGTGTAACTTTGTTTTACAGGGGGTCCCCATGGCCAGGACAGAGAGGAAAGCCCTGGTGGCATGTGCAATCAGTGTGGGTACTTGTGTGTTGTATCAGGGATATTGTGAAAGTGATTATTGTGTATTGTTCCGGCCACTAGTAAGGAAAGAGGGGGGTTACAGTGTCCTGGAGGGCTGTGCCCAGGTTAGATTGACCACTATAAACCCTGACCTCTGGGTGGAGGCACCCGTTTCAGAATTCAGGCCCCTTAACCTGCAACTAGCCAAGCAGGCAGGGATAGCAGTCCTTGGGATAGCGCCACATAGGGGTTACATTTTGGAGGCTCGCTGCTGAGATTTTGTGCCTTTTAGTGGCCAAAAATTATAAATTATTGTTAAAGATTAATGGCTACAGCAGTAGAAATGGCTGTACACCAGTTGGTGGGGTGGTGTACTGGGCAGGAGATCGACCCCCAAAATGTTCTTCTTATACTGGATATTCCCCTGGGTACCAGTAAAGACATTGTAGAGGAGCACTCTCCAAAGCTGAATGTTTAAAAAACCCTGTGGTGGTGGGTCGACAGGCTGATTTGATCACCCAAACTTTTATAGCCTTAGTAGAGTGCAGTGACCTTGTGGACAGCTCTAAAGTGACACTGACTATTTCCCCAGAAGGGGTTCCAGCTGCCTGGAGAGTGATAACAAAAGACAGTAAAGACCCCGGGGAGAATGAGCTCCCACCATTATCTGAGACTTTTGATGAGAAATTTGCTAAGTTGTTGCTGGAGGAAGGGAAAACCATAGAGGACTTTAAGAAACTATTCCTGCCACCTGGGGGTGTTCCTTCCCCAACACCCCCTCCCACTCCAGCACCTGTTGCGGTCCCGCCTTCTGTGCCCATGCCAATGCTGGCTCCTATATCTGTACCTGCCATTAGTCACGACTCCTCCGAAGGCTGAGAGTCTTCTCGGGCACCCTCCCCATCCCCAAGGGGGAGGATGACTGGCAGACATGGATAGACTATGTTGCCCCTCTAGTACTTGAATGGCAATGCTCAGAAGCAGAGAAACAAAAGAGGTTGAGTGAGAGCCTCTGAGGTCCTGCCCTGGCTACCATCTGTGCCAAGTGGGCCAATAATCCTGAGGCAACTGCACAGAACTATCTGGATGCATTGGAGAATGTGTATGGGAGCCCAGATTCAGATGAGGATCTGTGGTGGAGAGTAAGAAACACTCAGCAGTACCCAGGGGAGCCATTGTCTGTGTATGTACCTCGGCTTGAAAAGCTGCTACAAGAGTGCCTCAGAAAGGTTATTTTCCCTTCAAATGAATTAGATCGAACTAGGCTGGACCAGATTCTTAAGTCTGCCCCATTTTCAGAATTGTTACTGCTTCAGCTGCACCTTGCCACCCAACTGGAATCACACCCCTCCTATGATGAGCTAATGAAAGAAATTCGGGGGGGGATTGAGCAAAGGCAACCCCATGTGGGGAATTGCACCCATATCTGCTGCTGCTGCGCAAGTGACTGAGAGTGATCAGCTAAGTGAGACTCAGGGGCAAAAGTCAGCACTTAACGAGCACTCTGAGAATGCAAAGGACTTCCTGCCCTGGGCCCAGCATTGGAAAGACGAGCTAATAAAAGAAGTCCGAGAGTTGAAGACGGGTGCCTCTGCAAGGGTTTCTCCCATGAAACAAGATTCTGGTCCCTCTCAGGATGTGACTGCCATGGGGTTGGGGTTGCACTCTCAGGCATCCTCTACCGAGGGTAGCTCCCAGGCTGAAATCCAAGAATTGACTGCCACCCTAAAGGAACTGTTAAGATACGTTGCACCACTCTCACCGCTGCAAGCAGATATTGGATCTTGATCCCTTCTTACTGCCTCAGTCCCTCATGCAATGTTCTCTTCAAGGATGACCCAGGAGTCTATCATTTGTCTCAACTGTGGGAAGGATGGCCATATGAAGAGAGAGTGCCGGTCTCAGAAAGGTAGCAAACAGACTCCAAGAGGAGCTCCGAAAAGCAAACCAATGGCCGAGGAGTGCCCGTAATAACCATAGTGAGGGTTCAAGAAATACTAACTCAGATTTCTTTGTGGCTAAATCATCTGTCCAGGCCTCTGCTACTGCTTCTCCAGAGTGGTCCAGAATATTGGGCCCTTCGATGGAGACTTCTGTGACTGTCAGTGGTATCCATGCTCGGGCTGTGCTCGATAGCGAGTCGCAAGTGACCATTGTATTTCAGGACTGGTATGAAAAACACTTATTTGATGTGCCATTACAATCCCTGGAAAGCCTACATGTGTGGGGCCTGAGCGACAAGTCATTTCCCTACCTAGGGTATGTCTGCCTCTGGTTGTCTTTTCCTGCGACTGTAGCTGGTGTAGAGGACCGAGTAGAGACACTGGCCCTAGTGTGTCCCCCCACTGGACTGTATGATGGGGTCCCCTGCTAATGGGACAAATGCCCATATGTTTGGGAGACTGGCACAACTCTGTCATGAGAAACAAGGGCGATGGACTGGGAGGGCCATGAGAATTCCGGCTCTGATCAAGAGGGCCTATGATTTGCAACAGAAACCTGAGGAAGTAGACCAGGATGAACCGGTGGGGATCGTGTGGAAGAAGGATCACGATTCAGTGGTACTGGCCCCTAACTCCCAGTGTACCATTAAAGGGGAAGTCTGCCTCTGAAAAGATGTCAAGAACAAAATACTGATGTTGGATGCACCAGGCGATGGAGAATTTCCAGAAGGATTATTGGTCAAGCCCAGCATCTTGCCTGCTCATGCCCATGACTATGCATGATGAGAGATGGTCCAGATTCACAATGTGTCAGATCTGGAGATCTGGGAGAACGGAGGGTGCATCCTAGCTACGGTACACTGCACAGACACTGCAGTATTGCCCAGCAATAAGCACCCTGGTGAGAAGGAGAGAGTGACCCCAGGCTTGTTTGACTTTGGTGACTCCCCATTGCCAGCTGAATGGAAGGCTAGAATTAGCAAGAGACTTGCCCAGAGAGACCAAGTATTTTCATTGAAGGAATTGGATGTGGGATGTGTCCAGGGTGCGGAGCATCACATACGCCTGTATGATGAACGGCCATTTCGAGAGAGGTCCCGACGCCTAGCCCCAGCTGACATAGATGATGTGAGAAGGCACCTGCAGGAAATGCTCGCTGCTGGCATGATACAAGAATCCAGGAGCCCATACACTTCTCCCTTGTGTTTGTGCATAAGAAGAATGGGTCTGTGAGGATGTGTGTTGATTATTGAACCCTGAACTGGCGGACCATCCCAGACCAATACACTATGCCTCGTATACAAGATGCCCTGGACTGCTTGAATGGGAGTAAATGGTTCTCGGTGTTGGATCTTTGCAGCGGATAAAACCAGATCCCGATGGCCCCAGAAGACCATGAGAAAACAGCCTTCATCTGTCCATTGGGGTTCTACTAGTTTCTGAGGATGCCACAGGGGATATCGGGTGCCCCGGCCACCTTTCAGTGACTGACGGAACGTGTGGTGGGAGATATGAATTTGCTGGAATGCCTGGTGTACTTGGACGATGTCATTGTGTTTGGGAGCACCTCAGAGGAGCATGAGAACTGACTGTTTAAAGTTCTAGACCGACTGGAAGATTTCAGCAGGGCACATAGTATCTACAAAAGGGACAGAGACTGATCCCAGTAAGGTTGAAGCACTGACTACTTGGCCCCAGCCCCATAATCTTAAAGAACTACAATGTTTCCTGGGGTTCTGTGGCTACTACCGCAGGTTCATAAAAGACTATTCCAAGGTGATTCGCCCACTCTTGAACCTTACCCAGGGTTACCCTCCTACCAATTGTAAATACAAAAAAGGGACTGTTAAGAACCAGAAAAAGTATACTTCTGCCCAGGTGAACTCTTCGGGACCTGCTGGATGCCCGACTGCGAAGCAGCCTTCCATGAGATCATATACCAGCTCACCCATGCCCCCATCCTCGCCAATGCCGACCCCACCAAACCCTATGTGCTGCACACGGATGCTAGTCTGCAAGGTCTAGGAGCGGTGCTGTATCAAGACCATGAGGATGTCCTGAGACCAGTAGCTTTCACCAGTAGAAGCTTGACCCCATCCGAATGAAACTACCCTGTGCATAAGGTGGAGTTCCTTGCACTAAAATGGGCCATTGTTGACCAGTTTCATGAATACCTCTATGGGGCAAAGATATTGGTGACGACTGACAGTAACCTGTTGACCTATGTACCGTTTTCAGCCAAGTTAGACGCCACTGGGCACCGGTGATTATGCTGTCGAATACAGACCAGGCCTGAACCATATTGATGCTGACGCCCTATCATGAAGGCCCACTTCCAAGAGTGATTGGGTCAGGCTGTCTGAACCTGACATTCGAGCATTGTGCCAAAAGTTTGATAGAGATGAACAGATGTCTGCGGACACAGTGGACTGTTTAGTAGATTGCTTGGGCCCTTCTGACACCTGCATATCAGCTGCTTATTGCCACTTCTCTGCTCTAGATATTGGTGCACTACCTAAGTTTGACAAAGACAGCATTCAGTGGGCTCAATCCCATGATCCTATGATTCAGCCAGCACTTGGTGCCCTGCATGTGGGGAAAGAAGTGTCTAAGTTACGTTCCATTGACTTGTGAACTGCTTTGTTGTTTAAAGAAGGCCCCAGATTGAAGTTGCTCAATCCGTTGTTGTATAGAGAGACAGTAGATTGTAGTGGCAAAGTAGACATGCAACAATTGGTCCTGCCCACGGCCTTTAAAGATTTGGTACTGAGGTCCCTCCACAATCACATGGGGCACCTCGGTATTGACAGAACCCTTGACCTAGTATGATCTCACTTCTACTGGCCCAAAATGGGGGCCAATGTTGAGCACCATGTAAAGACTTGTAGTTGCTGCCTGCAAAGAAAAGCCCTGCCTCAGAGGGCTGCTCCCCTTGTTAATATTACTACCAGCACCCCCATGGAACTAGTCTACATAGACTTCTTGAGTTTAGAACCTGATCAGCGGAACATTGGCAATGTGTTAGTGTTTACGGATCATTTCACATGGTATGCACAAGCTTTTCCCACCAAAGATCAAAAGGCATCTACCGTGGCCAAGGTGCTAGTGGAAAATTTCTTTGTCCACTATGGTGCCCCCCAGCGGATCCACTCTGATGAGGGCAGAGACTTTGAGAGTCGACTAATCAAAGAAATGCTCTCTCTCTATGAGGGGTGTGAAAGTCAAGAACCACTCCCTATCACCCGCAGGGAGACCCTCGACCAGAATGTTTTAACTGCACTCTTCTAGACATGCTGGGCACCCTCCACCCAAAAGACAAGCATAAATGGAGCCAGCAGATTAGCCCCTTGGTGCATGCATACAATTGCATGAAAAATTATGCTACTGGGTTCTCCCCCTACTACCTCATGTTTGGGAGAGAGGCCCGGCTGCCAGTTGATGTCTGTTTTGGGGTCTCTCCAGTTGGGGTCTGAGCCGAAAACTACCTGCAGTATGTGCAAAAACTGAAAGTTAAATTGAACCATGCCTATTAACTGGCCCAGACAATGGCCGCCAAGAGAAATCTAGCCAACAAAAAGAGGCATGATAAAAAAATAAAGGCTCAGGAGCTTCATCCTGGAGACCGTGTGTTGTTACGCAATTTGGGACTGCATGGTAAACACAAAATTGCTGATCGGTGGCATCATCTTCCCCATGTAGTAGTTGGAAAGCTGGATGATTTACCTGTGAACAAGGTGTGCCCAGAGAACAACTCTAAAGCTGTCAAGACCATGCACCATAACCGCTTGCTACCTATCGGCCAAGTCATGATTGAGGTTGAACCCCCAGAAATTGAGCCCCCTGGGCTGGTGACTCATGCTGCAGCAAGAAAGAGACAGAGTCAACCAACCCCAGTGGTCACAGATTTAAGGTTTCCTCCACAGCAGACCCAGAATGATAGTGACTGTCAGTCCATTTTTGACGAAAGTGAGTGAGACTATGCCTATTACCCCTCTTATGAACTGAGTCAGCTGTTTCGAGGAAGTCCTATGACTAACTACGGAGATGAAGCTGGACCTTCTGGACTGTCTAACCCCCCAGCTTTGTCCTTGGAGCCAATGCTCCCTGAAAGTGAAGTGCCAAGCCTTACGTCTGAGGACACGGACTCACTGTGTTTTGTGGAACTGTGTGAATTGCCCGAAGAAGGGGCCAATGGTTTGAGTCTCTCTGGTGACTCACCAGAACCTGAAGAATAGTATGAGAGTATTGACAGACCCCTTTCAGCGCCTCAAAGTTTGATTGTGCCTGAACCTTCACAAAATGAGCTAAGTGTTGTGGAACCAGAGCCTACAGAACAAGGAGCTGACAGTGCTCCCAGCTTGGACATTCCACTTCATGCAGAGGCACCCCTAACAAGTGACGAGAGTCCCCAGACCAGTGCTGAGAGTACAGAGACTGTAGTCGTTCCCCTCAGAAAGACTGGCTGAGCTGTCAAGCCAGTAGTATGCCTCAGTTATGATTCTCCCAGGCAGCCAGTGGATTTGCCTCTCAATGTGGTGCACAAAGGTGTTTACGTCTCACCAAGCTTACTGCCCAAATTGAGCTAGACAGCCAATTCCAGGTTACTTGTCTTCCCCCCTCACCATGGTGCCCCTGCTCCCTCTAGCCCCAAGTTAGCTGATAGGGAAGGGGCCCCCTCTTGCATTGTTTAAGGTACAAGAAGTTATTACCTGATTCAGTATAGTAATGTTCAGTTTACCTGTGTGAAATATGCCTAATGTATTGTCAGAAAGGACAAAGTATTGGGAAATGTAGTGAATATGTATAGTAAAGTAATAAGTTTATGTTAACTGATGCATGATGGTACAGACTTGACGTGGAAGTCAAGTTTTCTCCAGGCAGGGAAGGGTGTAATCCTCTACAAATGGGGGCTCCTGAAAAGTCTTCCTTGAGCTTGCCTAAATGCTCACTGCCAGGCTGGTGTCCTTCGTTTTAGCAGTTTAAATGTGATTGTCAGAGAGTGCCTGTATAGCCTCTGTGTACTGTCTCTTTAAGAGCTGCCTGGATTGCAATCCTAAGTATTCTGAGAGGGAGCTCTGTTGAAAGATGTATCTATTTGCTGAAAATCATTTAGAGTAATAATGATAATGCAGTTTGTCTAACCTGCCTTCTTTGCAGCAAGGACTGTTTTGGTTATCTCCACCATTTGGCCCGGGACTGTGAATTGGACCAATCAGTACTGGTTGGACCCAGAATGGAACTGGACTACAGGAACTGTCTGGAGTCAAAATCTGTAGGAATTGTAGTTTTGGGCTTTTTGCGCCTTTTTGCACCTGAAGGGGGAGCCTTTGTTGTGACTAACAGAAATATCAGCCAACCGAACCTTTTGGATCTTGGGGAAATTCCCAAGCTGCTTGCTGTTAGAGGCAGATCTAAGCTGGGAGCTGAAGAAGCAAGAACTGAATACAGTCTCTGTGGAAAGGCCTTAGTTTTGGCCTGCATGCCTGCCTGCTGCCCCTGAGAGGGAGAAGAGATTATTTCAGACTAAATCCAAGTTTGTGAGAACAAAGTAAGCCACTGATTTTTTACTAGGCTCATACCTGAAGAAGATCGAAGATTTTGCTGAATGCGATTGGCCTGTCAGGATTTCCAGCTGCTTTTGAATCCCCAGTTTGTGCAGAGACATTGCGATCATGACTGGAGAGCGGTTTGCCTAGTACAATAGAATTTCCTTACATGTAAATGTGCTGTGTGTTGAAAGTGGGTCGTGATTTGGTCCTCCACTGTGTGAACTGTGTTCTGCTTGCTGAAAGCTTTATCCAGCCTAATTGGACTTAATCCGCATTCATCTTTATTCAGCCTGGGCCATGCCACGCTGGCCCTGCCAGACTACCCCACTGCACAGAGAAAGTCACAGACGAGAGACCTGCCTGGGGATCAACCCCATGCTCCACGCTCGAACACGAACAATGCCTCAGCGAATCGTGTGGGCCCTGCTTCTCCTGGCATTCCAGATTAACCACCTGCTGTCTTGAGTTTCGTCCAGCCTGCGTCCAGTCTTGGGTATCGTGAGTAATCATCAGGCTAGCTCCCTGCAACAACAGCCTAATCTGAAAGTGTGTCATCTGATTATCTTGTTGTTTTCTTTTCACGAACTGAGCCCTCCAGCTCCAGATTACAAATAGTGTGTGTTGTGCATGTTTGTTTTCTTCCATCACAGGGCCCCAACCAGCTGCAACATTCCTGGCTAATCCACCATTCTCCATCTGGGTACCCAGAGTGTGTGACTGTTTTTGGACCCTGAAGTGCATGCATAACTGTTTGATTGATAGAGCCTTTAAGCAAATTAACCTGATTATGCCCCTCTCTTGTTCAAGCCCCTTAAATAAATCAGATCTAACTCTTTTTTGCATTTACCCTGACTGTGGTTCCAGTTTGTGCATGAGTACTGTATTGCTGTTATTTGCTGTTTATAGCCTTGTTTTACAGGGGGTCCCCAGGGCCAGGCTAGAGGAAAGCCCTGGTGGTAAGTGCAAACAGTGTGGGTACTTGTGTGGTGTATCAGGGTTATTGTGAAAGTGATTATTGTGTATTGCTCCGGCCACTAGTAAGGAAAGAGGGGGATTACAGTGTCCCGGAGGGCTGTGCCCAGGTTAGCTTGACTACTACCAACCCTGACCTCCGAGTGGAGCACCCGTTTCAGAACTCAGGCCCCTTAACCTGCTACTAGCCAAGCAAGCAGGGATAGTAGCCCTTGGAATAGCGCCACTTAGGGGTTACACCAGGAAGTAGTGGGAATAGAACCATGTGTAGCATTCTGACTCTGGCACTATTTCCACTGCCCTGTTTCTCAGAAGACCCACAATCTCCTGTGCCAGAAACTCTGACATGTGAATTGACAAAGGGAGTTGCCTTCTGAGAGAGGATTGTCTGAGGGATTTCCAACAATTCCAGGGAGTACCCTTTTTGAATGATCATTACAACCCACTTGTCCATTGAGGTGGATTCCCACTGACAGTAAAACTGGGATAGGTGTCCCCCTACTTGGGAGAAGTCTGCCTCAGGCAGCTGAAGTGGACCGGGGGTCGGACATTCACATGGTGGTTCTGAGCACTTTTGGCACTTGTATGGGCCTGGGGAGGCTGGGATTTTTTGTTTTGGGCTACCTTGCCTCAACCACGAAAGTACTGCTTGTTGTAAAAAGAGCCACACCCTCTACCCCTTTGTGGGTTATGGGGGCAGGCCTGAAATTCTTTGGAGTCATTCACATTTCATTAGACTTTTAAGACACTGCTCCACCTGCTGTTCAAAAAGGTAAGTGCCATCAAAGGGCACATTCATGATCTGTTGCTGGATGTCCAGGATGAGGCCAGCAGTCCACAGCTAGGAGTGCCAACTGATGCAAATACCTGCAGCTGTGGAGTGAACTGCTGTATCAAAGGCATCCATACAGGCTTTAAGTTGGTAGTTGTTAGATTTAATACCTTGTTTAACAGCTAGCAGCATCTCTTGTTTTGCCTCTATGTCTAGTAGGGCCTCTGTCAGAGACGTAAGCTTACATCGGAGGGTGTACTTGTAACCCCCCTACAAATGGGGGTTCCCAAAAAGTCTTCCTTGAACTTGCCTAAATGCTCACTGCCAGGTTGATGTCCTGCATTTTAGCAGTTTAAATGTATTGTCAGAGAGTGCCTCTGTAGCCTCTGGGTACTGTCTGTTTAAGAGCTGCCTGGATTGCAGTTATAATTAATCTGGGTGGGGGCTGAGTGTTTCTATGCTCGAGTCCCACCTGGGCTGCCAGATAATTGCTCCATTCTGCCATCGCTAATTGCACAGTGGGAGCTCTGTTTTAAGATGTACTTATTTGCTGAATAGCTATGAGAGTGGTAATGATATTGTAGTTTGTCTAACCTGCCTTCTTTGCAACATGGACAGTTCTGTTTATCTCCATCATCTTGGTCCTGGACTGCCGAAATGGGCCAATCAGTGCCTTTGGGGACTCTAAAATGGAGCCTGTCCCCAGGGGCTTTGTGGGAGCAAAATTCTGTAGGAATTGTAGTTTTGGGCTTTTGGTGCCTAAATTAACCTGGAGGGGAGCCTTTGTTGTGACTGACAGACAGATCAGCTAACCAAACCTTATGAATCCTGTAGAAAGTCCCAGACTGCTTGCAGTTTCAGTTCAGATCTGAGTTGGGAAGTGAAGGAGTAACAGCTTGAGACACTCGAGCAGTCATTCTGTGTAGTTTTGCATGGGAGAACTGTGGAAAGGCTTGAGTTTTGGCCTGCCTGTCTGCTTGCTGCCCCTGAGAGGCAGAAGAGAAACATAGAAACACAGAATTTGACGGCAGATAAGGACCACTTGGCCCACCCAGTCTGCCCATTTCCCTACCTACTGGATAAGCTGCAGATCCTAGTTAACCAGCAGCCTACTTCTTCCTACCCCACCCCCTAGAATGGCCTTATGACTGTCCCATGCATGCTTGTGTAACCCCTAGATGGCGCTATCCCAGGGGCTACTACCCCTGCCTGATTTGCCACTAACAGGTTGAGGGGCCTGGATCAATGGCGGGTGCCTCCACCCAGAGGTCAGGGTTGCAATAGTTAAACTTACTTGGTCACAGCCCTCTGGGACACTACAACCCCTTCTTCCCACTAGTGGCCCACACAATAGCAGAATTACCTTCACAGTATACACTTCCCCCAAGGCTGGTTCAGGCACCGGGACATCCTGTAAAATAAGATACAGTGCAACAATCACAGTACAGTACTTTAACATAAACAAATACCTCAGGCAGTATAACTTTGTTGAAACAAACAGCTCTGATTTATTTAGGGGGATATAACAAGGACAGGGGAAATCAGGTTAATTAGCTTATCACTTTACTATCTACCTGGCTCTGTGCGACAGGCCTATCCCTACCAGTTACTGTCCCTAGGTACCCAAGCCTAGTAGCTAGTCCAAACCGTGGCAGCTGGTAGGGCCCTTTCACACAGTGAAAAAGGAGAATTAAACAGTCAGCAGTACAGTAATTCCATTTGGATTTAATGTGGCAATTCAACAGGGAGCTGACCTAATTAGTACTCACGACCTCCAAAGAAGATATGGTCCTTCAATGTCAGCAGGGCTACTTTTGATCTCAAGAGACTCCTCACACATTTATATGGTAAAAAAGCAAGCACTATACCAGGCAGGCTGCATCTGTTCCCAATCGCAATTACTACACAATAACCAGGAGAACACACAGCAGATTCGGTTCCTGACAGACGAGTGTAATTCAACAATTTCTTCCAGTCTTCTACAGGGTGAGCCTGGTTTCTACTCTTCAGAGATCCTTTGATTCTTTTCACAGGACGGATTCAGTCCTAACAAGCAGTTACACAAGTTGTAGACCGGAACTCTGGGCCTTGCACAATGTTTGACTGAAACTGTGCACTGAAGGAGCACAGGGTTTTCTTTCCCTTCACTTTCTAGATCTCCAACTCAAACTCCCAACAGACAAAACCGGGCACTTCCTTTGAGTTCCTCCCAGTTCTTGTATGGATTGGCTGTCACTCACAATAGACTGCTGCTGTTGGTCCAAAGGCACAAGTCTAAACTACATCTCCCAGAGTCACTGCCCATACAATCCTCTTGTGGCTGGCTCAGATTATGAGTCCCAAGTTCTGATTCGTCCAAGGCATCATTTTAGAAGCTAGTTTACCCACACTGATTGGTCCAGTTCAGCAGTTCAAAACCAGAATGGGAACTAGGCAGACAGTTCTGACTGCAAAGAAAGCAGGTTAGACAAACTGTAATTTATTATTACTGTAAATGATTTCTGCAATCAGTTACATCTTTTCAGACAGGTTCCCTTTGCACTCTAGTGACTGCAAAATGGGGTGAATTGGCAGCAACTTGGTGGTACTCAATCAAAGAAACACACAGTCCCCCATACAAACTAATTATGTCTGCAAGCAGACAGCTCTTAAAGAACAGTACCAGAGGTTCTAAAACACTCACTGATAAGTAAACTAGCCAAACACCATTCAGGCTTGGAGCATTCAAGCAAGCTCCTGGAAGTCTTTTGGAACCCCCATTTGCAGGGGGTTACACCCTTCCTGGCCTGGGAAAAGCTTGGCGATCGCGTCAAGCAAGTACCCATAAGTTTCAACTGCAACCATATACATTTGCATTAGGCTCACACATGTAATCATCCAGTCAATACATCATTTTACCAAGAACCATTTCTGAAACATTGCGATCGTCACTCTTTACACAGTATAACTTACACATTGTACCATAACTCAAGTTACATACCTCTTGTACATGAAACCTGAAGAGAGGGACCCTTCCTATCAGTTACCTTGGGGCTGGACGGGGCAAGGCACCATACTTAGAGGGCAACACAAGTAACTGGAGTTAGCACTAACTCAGTTTGGGCAATGAGCTCCGGGACACATACACTCCTTTATGGACAACATTGAGAGGCAGGTCCACTGGCGGCCAGGGAATCATAACAGGGTGCACCACAGGCTTTACAGCTCAGACCAGTCTTTCTAGGGGGAACTGTTATAGTCTCTGCACTCTGAGCCTCATTTTCAGCATTGTCCTCACTTGTCAGGGGAGTCTCCATGGGGGTAGAGAGGCTAGAACTTGGGCACTTTCAGCTCCAGGGTTACAGTTTCTGAGTCCACAACATTTGGCTGCAGCATGAGCTTTGGGACACTGGCTGATGGACTGTCAGGGCACTCAAAATACTCTTCTTGTTCGGGTGCATCACCAGTCTGCCCCAATCTATCATTTTCTCCCCTGAAAGCTCAAACAGTTCAACCATGCACAATGATTCCATTTCATCTGATCTGATGCTTTGCACTTCACTTTCTGGGAGCATTGGCTCCAGGGTGAAGCTGGGGACGAGACAGTCAGAAGGCCCAGCTTCATCTCCAGTATTGACAGGGATTTCCCAGAAACAACTGACTCAGTTCGTAGAAAGGATAGTATTCAAAGTCTCTCACTTTCTTCCGATATGGACTGACAGTCATGCTCAACTGGGACTTGTGGAGGGAACACTTTAACTTTGCTTCTGTAGGTGCAGACTTTCTTGATCTTTCTTAGCAGCAGCTCTAGTCACTGGTCCAGAGGGGCATCTTCTAGGGGCTCAGACTCAATTAAGATTTGTCCAATGGGCAGTAAATGATTTCTATGCATTGTTTTACATCTTTTGAATTATTCTCAGGCCTTACTTTTGTACACTGGCAGATCATCTAGTTTGCCCACTACAATGTGAGGGAGATGGTGCCATCTGTCAGCAATCTTGTGCTTGCCATGCAGTCCCAGATTTCTTAGTAATACCGATCTCCCTCCTGGAGTTCCTGTGCTTTCACCTTTTATCATACCTTTCTTTGTTGGCCAGATTTCTTTTGGCAGCCATGGTTTGAACCAGTTAGATACGCATGGGTTAGCTGGGCGCTAACTTTTTGCACATACTGTAAATAGTTGTCAGCTTGAACCCCATCGGGAGAGACCCAAAACACACATCTACTGGTAGTCGAAACTTCTCTTCCAAACATCAGCGTGAGGGAGAATCCAGTGGCATACACTTGGTGCAGTTATAAGCATGTACCGGGTGCTGCTAATTTGTTAGCTCCATCTAGGCTTGTCCTTTGGGTGCAGGGTGCCTAGCATATCTGTGAGAGTCGCGGTTGAAACGTTTCAGGCTGTGGGTCCCCTGGAAAGTGGTAAGGAGTGGTTCTGGACTTTCTCACTCCCACAGAGAAAGCATCTCTTTGATCAGGCGACTCTCAAAGTCTCTCCCTTGATCAGAATGGATTCTTTGTGGGAGCCCCATAGTGAACAAAAAGTTTCTCACAGTACTTTGGCTACAGTGGATGCTTTCTGGTCTTTGGTGGGGAAAGCTTGGGCATATCTCGTGAAATGGTCAGTGACCACCAGCACATACTGATATTTCTTTGATCTGACTCCAAAATCAGAAAATCAATACAGACCAGCTCATGGGTACTGGTGGTTATGTTAACAGGGGCAACCCTCTGGGGCAAACTTTTCCTCATGACAGCGACTACAAGTTTCGTATGTGGTTCCACATCAGCCCCATCTTAGGCCAAAGAATCTGGATCTCACCAAGTCAAGTGTTCTGTCTATACCAAGGTGCCCCATGTGGTTGTGCAAGGACCTCAATACTGAGTCTCGAAAGGCAGTGGGCAGCACCAGTTGTTGTTTGTCTACTTGTCCCCTCTGTCTACTGTTTCTCTATATAACAGTTTATTGATCAGTTTCAACTTAGGACCTTCTTTGTATAACAGTGCAGTTCTCAAATCAGTGGGCGTAATTTGGACACATCTTTCCTGCATAGAGGGCTTCTAAAGCTGAGTTGATCATAGGATCGCCAGGATTGAGCCGCCGAATACTGTCATTTCCAGCTGAGGCATTGCACCAATGTCTAGTGCAGAAAAGTGGCAATAAGCATGAGTACTGCAATTCTCAGAGGGTCTAAACAATCCACCATGCCACTGATCCACTGCGTCACATGGACATTGTCATCCCTGTCAAACTTCCGGCCCAGAAGTGCCCGAAATGCTCGAGGTTCTACCAATCGGACCCAATCATTTCTGGGAACAGGCCTCCGGGAAAAGCATCAGCATCTATATGGTTCAGACCTGCCGTGTTAGAAACATAGTCATATATGAATAATGCAGAAAGCCACCTGGCAGCCAGTGGCATCAACAGCTGAGGTCTGCACCATGGTCAAGGATTATTGTCAGTTTTTACTAGTATTTAGCCCCATACAAGTACTCATGGAGTTGGTCACAATAGCCCACTTCAAAGCTAGGAACTCTAACTTATGTACAGGATAGTTCTTTTCCGGATGGGGTCAGGCTTCTACTGGCAAAGGCCACTGGTCTCAGGCCATTCTAGGTGCTCTTGGTACAACACAGCCCCAACCCCCTTGCAAGCTAGCATCAGTGTGCAGGACATAAGGTTTTCTTGGATATAGACATAGGCCAGCACTGGAGCATGGGTAAGTTGATAAATGATCTCATGAAAACGGTCTCACAATCAGGGTCCAGCGGGCCCCAAATACTTCACTCGGATGAAAATACTCTTTCAGTCTTGAGGAAGCTGACTTTTGGTATTTTTTGTGGGTTGGGGATACCCTTGGTAAGGTTAAGTAAAGGCGGATCACTCTTGAATAGTCCTTGATGAAGCATGATAATAACCACAGAATCCAGGAATCTTTGCAGTTCTTTTAGATTTTTGGGCTGTGGCCAGGTAGTCAAGGCCTCCAACTTTACTTGGGTCGGTCTATTCCTCGGTGGATGCTATGTGTCCCTTCTTTACTGATGTTTGAGAAAATTGACACTTATCAATGGACAGTTTAAGGCAAAGTCCTCAGTCATCCCAATACCTTAAACAATCTGCTCATGTTCCTCAGTGAGCTGCACCAAACACAATAACATCATCTAGGTATACCAGGCACTCTAGTAAGTTCATGTCCCCCACTGCACGCTCATCAATCGTTCCCGAAGAAGAAGTGGCTACAGGGCACCATAAATCAGGCATCCTCATGAATTCATAGAAGCCAAGCGGACAGATAAAAGGCCGTCTTCTCACACGGTCCTCTAGAACCACCGGGATCTAGGTAGTACCCACTGCGGAGATCCAGCACAGAACCACTTGCTCCCATTTAAACCCGGTCCAAAAGCATCTGAATCGCAGGCATTATGTACTGATCAGGGACCAATCCGCCCGGATTTAGGTCACGATGATCCCCACACATCCTTACTGTTCCATTCTTTTTTCACCTCACTACCACAATCAGGGGAAGCATAAGGGCTTCTGGATTCTTGTATACACCAGCAGCTAACATCTCTTACAGATGCGTCTCATCATCATCTATGTCCAGCAGGTGCCAGGGCGTCTAAAGACCTCTCACGAAATGGTCTTTGATCATGCAGCGGATATTGTGCTCCAGCTCCGCCACACGCATCCCTCGTCCCATTCCTTTAAAAACACCTGGTCTCTCTGGGCAAACTTCTCACTGACCCTCACTTTCCATTCAGCTGGCAGCGGGGTCGCCAAAAATCAAACAAGTCAGGCGTTACTCTGTCATTCTTCCTTGAACTCTTGCTGCTGGGTAGCACTGCAGTGTCTGCACAATGCACATTAGCCAGGATGCAACCCCTATTTACTCGAATGTCTCTTTCAGACACATTATGAACTTGGACCATTACCCTTCTGGCATAAGCATGGGCTCTAGGCAGACAGAAATACTAGGCTTGACCAGCAGTCCCTCTGGCAATTTTCCATCGCCTGGTGCATCCAACATTAATATTTTATTCTTAACATCCTTTCGATATCGGACCTCTCCCTGTAAGGTACACTGGGCATTTGGCGCCAGGGATCAGAGACTCAGGATCCTTTCTTCCATACAATTCAAACTGGTTCCTCTGGTTCTGTTTTTTCAGCATCTCTCTGTGCCTCATAGGCCTTCTTAATTAAAGCCGAACTCTTAAAGCTCTACTAGTCTTTGACCCCTGTTTTCATAACACAACTGTGCCAGCCTTCTGAACATATGAGCATTTGTTCCAATCAACAAAGGGACACCATCACTACAGTCAGTGGGGGGACACACATAAAATGGTCTCTACTTGTTAAACCACTCCAGCCACGGAGGTGGGGAAAGACAGCCAAGTCGGATATACCCAGAATAGAGGTGAGCCTTCTTATAACCCCCATACATACAGTCCTTCTAATGGTTGTAAGTGCGTCTGACAAATGCTTCTGATACCAATCTTGAAACATAATTGTCACTTGGGAGCCACTATCTAATACAGCTCTTGTAGACCTCCATTTACCTTTACAGTGGTCTCCATGGAGGACCCACTATTCTGGACCAGTCTGGAGGCGGTGAGTGAGGGGCCTGGGCAACTGACCTTGCCACAAAAGGACGTGAATTAGCATTTTGGTGCCCTCACTGGGATCATTTGTGCACCTCAACCACTGATTTGTTCTCGAAGCTCTCCTTGTAGCCTATATAACTTTGTCCAGTGTCTTTTTGGGATTAGCATTCCCTTTCATGTGCCCATCCTTCCCACAATTATAGCAAAACATACTTTTGGAGTTTGAGCTGGCCGAGGTGCCACACTGGGAGCCAGGCGCGGGGTATTACTAACTGAAACCTTGGTGCCATCTCTGTCCTGCGCGTGATAAGCATTTGGAGACATCTCGTCAGTTTCTCCACTTCCATGGTCAAGGAATCAGGTTCGAGCTGTTATCAGCAGGAGATACATGGGTGGGTATCCCCACCCCCATAGCGAGATACAGTCGGATATAGGTCGGGGCCCGTACTTGCAGGCGTGGCCTTCATAAAGGGACTGTTTTGAATTCCCGGATCTCTCTCAACAGTTAGCCTCATTGTGGCATATCTTTTCCTTATCAGAGCACTCATCGACTGCCAACCTCTGCCCTGAACTTCACTTGATGGGCCACCCTCAGTCACTTCGGGTCATAGCCACAGCTATTGGTGCAGGTCCTCCCGAAGTCCCTTTTTCTCAACTCCTCGAATTTCTCTCATTAACTCATCATAGGAGGGTGGGGATTCCGTCGGTTGCCAGGCGTAACTGAAGCAACAGCAGTTCTGAGAAGGGGCAGACTTAAGGTTTCTGTCAGTCTGGTTCGCTCAGTTCAATCGCTGGCAAACTACACCTTTCTGAGCATTCTTACGTAATTTTCAGCGAGACATACACAGACAACAACTCCCCTTGGTACTGTTATGCATTTCTTACTCTCCACCATGGGTCCTCATCAGAATCTGGGCCTCCATACACATTCTCAAGGCCTCAAGATGAAGCGTTGCAGTCGCTTCAGGGTTACTGGCCCGTTTGCTTAGCGGATGGTAGCCAGGGCAGGACCTCGGGCTCTCCACTAACCCTCTTTAACATTTCAGGCTTCCGAGCATTGCCATTCTAGCACTTGGGGGCAACATAGTCTATCCAGGTCTCCCAGTCATCCTCCCTTGGGGGTGGGAGGGTGCAAGAGAAGATCCTCAACCTTGGTAAGAGTCGTGACTAATGGCAGGTGCAGAAATGAGGAGTCTGCATTGGTTCAGCCACCATTACGGGTACTGGAGCAGGAGAGGGTGTTGGGGAGGAACACCCCAGGGTGGCAAGAATAGTTTCTTCAAGTCCTCCACAGTTTTCCCTTCTCCCAGCAACCATTTAGCAAATTTCTCCTCAAAGTTTCAGATAGTGGTGGGGCTCATTCCCCCCAGGTCTTTACTGCTCATAGTTATCACTCTCAAGCAGTGAGGGCTCCTCTGGGGTAATGGTCTGTGGTACTTTGAGCTATCTATGGGATCCTTAAACTCTACTAGACCAGGAAAGTGTGGGTGAGCAGATTAGCGTGCTGACCCACCACCACAGGATTTGTAAACCTTCCACCTTGGAAAGTACTCCCTGCACAGTGTCGTGTCGACACCCAGGGATGTCCAGGATAAGCATAGCATTTTGGGGTTCGATCTCCTCCACAGTACACACTCCACCAGCGGTGCACAGCCACTTCTGTCAGGTACCCATTTATTTATTTTTTTTTTTTCCCTTAACAGTGGTTTGTAAATATGGCCACTAGAGGACACACAATCCCAGCGGTGAGCCTCAAAATGTAACCCTAGATGGCGCTATCCCAGGGGCTACTACCCTGCCTGATTTGCCACTAACAGGTTGAGGGCCTGGATCCAATGGCAAGGGTGCCTCCACCCAGAGGTCCAGGGTTTGCAATGAATTAAACTTACTTAGTCACAGCCCTCTGGGACACTGCAACCCTTTCTTCCCACTAAGTGGCCCACACAATATAGCAGAATTACCTTCACAGATACACTTACCCCCAAGGCTGGTTCAGGCACCCGGGACATCCTGTAAAAAAGATACAGTGCAACAATCACAGTACAGTACTTTCAACATGAGACAAATACCTCAGGCAGTATAACTTTGTTGAAACAAAACAGCTCTGATTTATTTGAGGGGAATATAACAAGGACAGGGGAAATCAGATTAATTAGCTTATCACTTTGCATATCTACCCATGGCTCTGTGCAGAACCTATCCCTACCAGTTACTGTCCCTGGGTACCCAAGCCCTAGTGGCTGGTCAAAAGCGTGGCAGCAGGTAGGGGCCCTTTCACACAGTGAAAAGGAGAATTAAACAGTCAACAGTACAGTAATTCCATTTGGATTTAATGTGGCAATTCAACAGGAAGCGACCCGAATTAGTACTCACGACCTCCAAAGAAGATATGGTCATTCAATGTCAGCAGAGACTTTGCAATCTCAAAGAGACTCCCACACATTTATATGGTAAAAAAAGAAAGCACTATACCAGGCAGGGGCTGCATCTGTATCCCAATAGTAATTACTGCACAATAACCAGGAGAACACACACCAGATTCGGGTTCCTGACAGACCCGAGTGTAATTCAACAATTTCTTCAGTCTTCTACAGGGTGAGCCTGGTTTCTACTCTTCAGAGATCCTTTGATTCTTTTTCACAGGACGGATTCCAGTCCTAACAAGCAGTTACAACGATTGTAGACCGGAACTCTGGGCCTTGCAGATTTTTGGCTGAAACTGTGCACTGAAGGAGCACAGGGTTTCTTTCCCTCACTTTCAGATCTCAACTCAAACTCAACAGACAAAAACAGGCACACATACTGATTCCTCCCAGTTCTTGGCTGGATTGGCTGTCACTCACAATAGACTGCTGCTGTTGGTCCAAAAGGCGCGAAGTCAAACTACATCTCCCAGAGTCACTGCCCATACAATCCTCTTGTGGCTGGCTCAGATTATGAGTCCTAAGTTCTGATTCGTCCAAGGCATCATTTTAGAGCTACAGTTACCCACACTGATTGGTCCAGTTCAGCAGTTCAAAAACCAGAATGGGGAACTAGGCAGACAGTTCTGACTGCAAAGAAAGCAGGTTAGACAAACTGTAATTTATTATTACTGTAAATGATTTCCTGGCAATCAGTTACATCTTTCAGACAGGTTCCACTTTGCACTCCTAGTGACTGCAAAATGGGGTGAATTAGCGGCAACGAGTGGTACTCAATCAAAGAAACACACGTCCCCATACAAACTAATTATGTCTGCAAGCAGACAGCTCTTAAAGAGACAGTACCAGAGGTTCTAAAACACTCACTGATAAATGGCTTAAATCAAACACCATTCAGGCTTGGAGCATTCAAGCAAGCTCCTAGAAGTCTTTTGGGAACCCCCATTTGCAGGGGGTTACACCAAGAATTCCACCACTGTTTTGACTCCACAACCTCCTCCGAAGGCCGCCCCATGCATCCACAACCTCTCTGTGAAAAAATACCTCCTTAAATTACCCTGAGCCACCCCCCATCTTCAAAATTGTGCCCCTGTTCTTGCACACCTCTTTTTGAAAGATGCTACCTCTTGGACTTTGTTGTTTCCTTGAGGTACTTGAATGTTTCTATCATGTCCCCCTCTCCCTCCTTTCCTCGAGGTTATACATATTGAGCTCCTTTAGTCTCTCTTCATATGTGTTCCAGTGCAGACCCACCATCATTTTAGTTGCCCTCCTCTGGACAGCTTCCATCCTGTCTCTGTCTTTGGAGATTGGGTCTCAGAACTGCGCATGATACTTCAGATGGGGTCTGACCAGCTGGTGTCTGTACAGAGGATGATAATAACTCCTGTTTCTACTGGTGATGCCTCCTTATGCATCCCAGTATCCCCCAGTCCTCCCTTGCGCCTCTCACATTGCTTGCCCACCTTTAGGTCATCTGATTGACTACCCCCAGGTCCCTTTCCATTTTTGTTGTTGTTAGTATCTCACCCCCTTTGTGTACTCTTCCCCTGGGTTTTGTTTCCCAGATGCATTACCTTGCACTTCTTAGCATTGAATCTAAGCTGCCCATACATTTGGCCATTCCTCTAACCTTGCCAAGTCCCTTCTCATCCTTTCCACCCCACCTTGTGCATCAACTCTGTTGCAGATCTTTGTGTCATCTGTAAAGAGACATACTTTTCCTTCCAGTCCTCTGCAATGTAAGCTTATAAAGACATTGAAGAGGACCAGTCTAATACTGAACCTCACTGGGTACCCCACTAGTAACCCCTTCCTTCAGGTGGACTCCAGTTACTATTACTCTCTGTGTCCTATTCTCCAGCCAATTCTTTATCCAGGCTATCATCTTGGGACCCACTCCCAGGCTGGCTAACTTGTATTTTAATCTTTGTGTGGGACTGTGTCAAATGCCTTGCTAAAGTCTAGGTAGGCTATGTCCACAGCCCCTCCCTGATCTACTACTTTGGTCACCCAGTCAAAGAAATCTATCAGATTTGTCTGGCAGCTTCCACTGTGAATCCATGCTGCCTAGGGTCCTGTGCCCTCTGGCCTCTAGATACTCAACAGTTCTTTCCTTCAGAAGTGATTCCATCATTTTCCCAATCACTGAGGTTAAACTAACAGGTCTGTAGTTTCTTGCTTCTGCCTTGCTCCCACTTTTGTGAAGGGGAATCACATCTGCCCTCCTCCAGTCCTCGGGTACCACCCCATCCTCCCATGATTTGTTAAAGAGGGTAGTCAGTGGTGTTACTAGTTCTACCCTTAGTTCTTCTAGAATTCTGGGATGAATCCCATCAGGCCCCATTGCTTTGTCCACCTTCAGTTTTAAGAGTTCTTTCATAACCCTTTCTTCTGTAAATGGGCTGGTATCAACTTCTGTATCCAGAGTGATTCTACTGTTTGTTTTAGGTACCTCCCCCTCTTCATTTGTAAATACTGAGCAAAAATATTTGTTTAGTATCTCTGCCTTCACAGTCTTCCTCTGCCCATCCTCCCTCCCCTTTATTAAGCCCTCACTATCCTCCTTGGTCTTCTTCATCCCTGATGTACCTATAAAAGTTTTATCCCTTCTTAACTGAGTTAGCTATTTTTCCTTGGTTTGGGCCTTTGCTGTTCTGACTGCCTTCCCAGCTTCCTTTTGCTTTAACTGATACAGTTCTCTGTCCTGCTCCTTATGCAATTCCTTGTACTTCTTGAATGCTTTCTTTTTCTCTTGAACCTTCACTGCCACTTCCTTTGAGAACCATAATGGTTTCTTACATCGTTTCATTTTGTTTATTTGCTTCACACAAAGGCTCGCTACCTCTGTGATGGCAGTTTTTATTATTCCTCATTGTTCTTCACCCTCCTTCCTGCCCATTTGCTAGTGCATTCCTTAGGCATTCACCCATTTTGGCAAAGTCAGCCCTCCTAAAGTCCAGTACTTTTGCCTTTGTATGGTTTGACTCTATTGCTGTGTTGATTGTGAACCATACTGTTCGATGGTCGCTAGTTCCCAGATGGCTACCAACTTCTACATCGGTGATCCTCTCTCCATCTCCATTTGAGAGAACCAGGTCTAAGATTGCTCCCTTTCGAGTGGGCTCCAATACTAATTGTCTAAGGCATGCCCCCTGTAGGGCATCTAGAATAAACCACTCTTCAAGTGGCTGCAACTGCACTCCAGTTAACATCTGGCATATTCAGATCACCCATCAGCAATATCTCCCTTTCTCTGCCATTCTAAGTATACTTTCTATCATTTTCTTGTCCATTTCTCCCTAGAGAAGAGGGTTATATATAACCCCTATGCGGATTGTGGGTGCCATTGCCTGTCTCCAAATTTACCACAGTGCTTCTTCTCCTCCTACCCTTTTGTTCTATTGCTTTTATTCCTTCCCTTATGTAAAGAGCTCCTCCTCCTCTTTACCCTCCTGTCCCTCCTGTAGATAGTGTATCCTGGTATGTTTACGTCCCAGTCATGGTTTTGTGTGTACCATGTTTCTGTGACTGCCACGATATCCAGATGTTCCTCCTCCATCAAGGCCACTAATTCAGGAAGCTTGTTACCCAGACTATAGGCATTGGTACTCATTGCTCTCCATTTTTGTGGCTTTACCTTCTGTTGCAGCATCCCCCTGACCTTTCTACCTCTATCTTTTCTCATTTAGTACCTGTTTTGTAGGGAGGCTGGGATTTTCCTGCTGCTTATCAGTGCATCCCCTTGACTGGTTTAAAAGCTTGCCAATGAAGCATTTAAATCCGTTGCTCAAAGACTGTTCCTTTCCTGACAGATGCAGACCATCCTGCCAGTATAGGGCTGGTGTCCCTCAGGTGGAACCCCAGTCCCCAATGAACTAAACCCTGTGCTCCACACCATTTTTTCAACCATTCATTAAACTGCATGGTGCAAATTACCTCGCCTCCCCATGTCGTTGACAGGCAGCACCTCTGAGAAGGATACTGTGTGTGCTACTTGTCTTAGGCCCCTCCCCAACTCTACAAAGTCCTCCTGCACTGCTCTGATCTCATGATGAGCCAAGTCATTTGTCCCTAGGTGGACGATGATGTCCAGTTCAGACCCCGTGCAGCTGTTCTCGTGATCCTGAGGATGCGCTTTCTGTCCCTCCAAGCCATGGCACCAGGCAGGCACCTTACTTCAGTTTTCCCTGCTCCCCCCAGTTCTAGCCCCCTAATAATTGAGTCCCCCACCAGGAGCTGCTTCCTTTCCCTGTGGTGTCCTCTGCCTCCTTCCTGTGGGCCTCCCTTGTGACAGTTGTCATCAGTCTCCTCTGCGGGTGCATCCATAGGGGAGCTATGCTCCGCCAGAATGGTGTATGGATTGGGGAGTGGAACAAATGACTGGGTGTGCCTCTGTTCCACCATCCTCACCCTCCCTGAGCCCACTGTAGTCCAACTGCTCTGCTTTCTTCGCAACCTCTGAGGTGGTGGTGGTGGCTCTGGTGCTCCCTGGATGGGGGAGGTTCCCTTCCTACTGTCCAGTGTGGCCTGGGGGAAGGTTCCCTTACTACTGTCCAGTGTGGCCTGAAGACAGGCAACTTCCTCCCTCAGGGCAGAGAGTTGGCTGCAAATAGGGCAGCATCTCAGCCTCCAGAAAGACTCCTGGAAGACTGCTGCCCCACAGCCATTACATTGCACTACTCCCCACATGTTTATCTACTTTTTTTTTTTTGTGTGTGTTTGTGTGTGTGTGATTGGTTTGTTATATAGAAATATACTGTATATATTATACAATGTGTATGCTTATATTGTCAGTGCAGTGTGCTAGAGAGGATATGACAGCGATATGCACCTTGCACTCTTGAGGAAATGATGTCAGAACCCCAGGTATAAAGGAACTATTTCCAGGGGTGGGTGGAGTGAGGGGTAGGAAGGGGTTGGGCCTAAACTGTGCCCTCACAAAACAATCAGCTAAAAGCTCTGACCACCGCTCCGATGGGTCCTTCCTGTCAACAAGATGCCCTAAGAACAATTTGTCGGAGAAAATACCTGCTAATCAAACAGAGAAAATCAGACATCCAAGTCAGACACAGGTAAAACCTCCCCAGCCTCAAAACAGGCTGGTGGTTTGTAACCACAAAGGAAAATCAAATATGCAGTTATTTCAACCCTTCTGAAAGATGCTCACAAGATAACAGTTTTGAAAAACCCTTCCTGAATTAAAAACTAAAATAATTAAACACAAAGCAATACCAATGTAAAAAGTAAGGAAAACTTCCCTCAGATGTAAGCAACAGAGATTTGTTGCAGATATCTAGTCCAATATAGTATATCCCATGCAGCTTCTCAGTTGTTTCAAAGCACACCCAGTTACACAACTTGGAAGAAGAGAGTTTATTCGGACTGAATCCGAGTTTTGAGAACAATTTAATGCCACTGAACTGTGACCAAGCATGAAACCTGAAGAAGACCGAAGATTTACTGAATGCAATCCGCCTGTCAGGACTTCCAGCCACCTCTGGACTCCTGGTTTGTGCAGAGACTCTGTAACTGTGACTGGACAGTAATCTGCCTCGTACAGTAGAATTTCCTTACATGTAAATGTGCTGTATGCTGCTAGTGGGTCGTGATTTGGTTCCCCACTGTGTGTTGAATTGTGTTCAGCTTGCTGGACATGCATCCAGCCCCAACAGACTGAATCCGAATTCATCTCCATTTGGCCCGGGCCTTGCTACACTGGCCCAGCCAGACTACCCACTGCACAGAGAAAGCCATCGACAAGAGACCTGCCTGGGGATCAGCCCCCTGCTCAACGCTTGAACAGGAACGACGCCTCGGTGATTCGTGTGGGCCCTGCTTCTCCGGGCACTCCAGCTCAACAATCTGCAGTTTCAGTTTTGTCCTGCCTGTGTCCTATACTAGATATCATGAGTAACCATCAGGGTAGCTCCCTGCAACAACAGCTAAATCTAAAAGTGTTGTCATGTGATTGTCTTGTTGTCTTTCTTTCACGAACTGAGCCCTCCAGCTCCGGATTACAAATAGTGTGTATTGTGCATGTTGCTTTCCTCCATCACAGGGCCTCAACCAGCTGCGATGCTGGCCTACCCTGGGCAACGTTCCTGGCTAGCCCACCTCTTCCCCACATGGGTACCCAGAGTGTGTGACTGTGTAGGGACTCTGAAGTGCATGCATGACTGTTTGATTGATATAGCCTCTAAGCAAATCAACCTGATTACGCCCCATCCTTGTTGAAGTCCCCTGAATAAATCAGATCTCTTTTTGCATTTAACCTGACTGTGGTTCCAGTTTGTGCCAAAAGTACTGTATTGTTGCTATTTGCTGTGCACAACCTTGTTTTACAGGGGGCCTCAAGGTCGAGCCAGAGAAACCAGCCCTGGTGGTAAGTGCAAACTGTGTGGGTAATTGTATGGTGTATAAGTGGTATTGTGAAAGTGATTGCTGTGTACTGCTCAGGCCACTGGAAGGGAAAGAGGGGGGGTTACAGTGTCCCGGAGGGCTGTGCCCAGGTTGGCTTGACCACTAACAACCCTGACATCCGGTTGGAGACACCTGTTTCAGTACCCAGGCCCCTTAACCTGCTACTAGCCAAGCTGGCAGGGGTAGTAGCCCTTGGGGTGGCGCCACGTAGGGGTTACATCTTGGAGGCTCACCGCTGGGATTTTGTGCCTTCTAGTGGCCAGAGGTGGGAATTACACCAGTATGTTTAGAACTGGTGACAAAATGGAGGAGCTTGCTACTCCTAAACTCAAGATTGCCCTCCACAAGCTGTTAGTGCACCGAATGATGAGGTGGAGTGAGGCTGAGGGGGTAGACCCCCGACAGGCCCTTTTATTAATGGATGTCCCACTGGGGACCACTATTGCAGTTATTGTAGAAGCTGTGGAGCACGTTAAGTGTTTGGGGAAGGCTGAAGTGAAGGGGAGGCATTCGGACCTATTTGATCAGATCATGGTGGTCCTTCTCTCCTGCAGCTCCCCTAGAGATCCAGAGAAAGTACCTCCCATAATTCTGCCAGAAGGGTCCCAGAAGGGATGGAGGGTCATCCATTTGCCCAGTGATCCGGCTACCGCAGGAGGGTCCCCCCAGTATGGAGGGGTTCAAGGACAAGCTGCTTGAGTTGTTAGCTTCTGAGGGGTGATCCGCCCAAGAGTTAGTAAAGATACTAGACCTTTCCAAAGAGCCCACACCATTACAGTCCCAACAGCATCTCCTGCCACCCCCAGGGTCTCCCCCGTCATCACTTCCCCATAGTAATTCCATCTGTTTACCTGGTCTCTTACCATAGACTTAAGATTTTTTTCAGGCACAGTTCCAGTGCCCGTAGGGGAGGATGATCTGGAAATTTGGATGGACTATGCTACCCCCCAGTCCAGGAGTGGCAGTGCTCTGATGGGGAGAAAAGAAAAAGACTTCTGTAGAGTTTTTTTGGGCCCTGCTCTGGAGGCCATATGTTTCCTATGAGCCACTAGCCCAGAGGCTACTGCTGCTGAATACCGCTCTGCTTTGGAAAGGGTTTTTGGTAGCACCGAGTCTGGGGATGATCTGTTGTGGAAATTTAAATCTACAAAGCAATGGACGAATGAGAAATTGTCCATGTTTGTTATCAGTATCGAGAGGGCTCTGTAGAAGGCACACAGGAAAGGAAGGGTGCCTGCTAGTGAACTGAATCAAGTCAGATTGGACCATATTCTTAAATCAGCCAGGTACTCTAGTGTGATGATGCTAAAACTCAAGTTGCAAGACAGGAAAGGCTGACCCTCCTGAGTGCTGTTGCCCCATAAAAGAGATTCATGAAGCAGAGAATGATGAAGAGGGATGGGAGCCCTATGCTGGGGTTGCTTATACTTGCCAAACTCCTGAGAGAAGTGATGAGACTGAGGTGCAGCAAATGAGAAGAACTGATCAAAGAACTGACAGAGTTGAGAGTCAGTCAACAAGTCACAGTCAGAGAGTACGCTAACCTCTATCAGGCACCTCCTGAGTCAAGGAGCCGAGGTCCCGCCTGGTGGAGTGGGGTGCATGTCATCTCTTCTGAAATCCAGACTGAGAAGTGATCTACTGGAAGAAGAAGTACGAGAGTTGAGAGCCCTGGTGGGGGACCTATTACGAGACACACAAACCACTAACCTTGGTGGAAGTCCAGAGGACCAGGTACACAAATCACAGGTCAAAGAAGGGCCCCGAGGTGCCCCTGATCTACCCAAGCAGGGAAACGGCCTGCAGTCACTCAGAGACTAGAGAACCCAATTATTGTTACCACTTTGGGGAGGACGGACACACCCGGTACACCTGTCACTCACCAGAGAACTTGAGAAAGGTTACTATTAGGCTACTAGCCTTGATTCAATGGAACAATAACCAGCTGCAAGGTGGAGCTGCTCAGGAAAGTTATTGATCAATGGCCGCTGGAAGTCGACATCCAAGTCTGCAACACCTGAGTGGTCCGAAGTGGTGGGTCCTTCAATGGAAACTACAGTAAGGGTGAACAGTTTGTCCGCCTGGGCCGTGCTTGACAGCGGATCTCAAGTAACTATAGTGTTCCAAGATTGGTATCAAAAGCATCTGCCTGATGTGCCCCTACAACCCTTGGAAGGCTTACATGTGTGGGGGTTGAGTGAGAAGTCTTATCCGTACTCGGGGTACATTCGGATCTGGCTGTCTTTCCCTACCTCCATGGCTGGAGTAGATGAACAAGTTGAGACACTTGATTTAGTATGTCCCCCCCACCAGACTGTATGATGGGGTTCCCCTGTTAATTGGGACAAATGCCCATATGTTCGGGAGACTGGCACAACTCTGCCACAAGAAACAAGGGCAACGGACTAGGCGGGCACTAAGAATTATGGCTCTAATCAGAAGGGCATATGACTTGCAACAGAAACCCAAGGATGTAGACCAGGATGAACCTGTGGAGATCGTGTGGAAGAAGGATTCTGACTCTCTGGTACTGGCATCCAATGCCCAGTGTACCATTCACGGGGAGGTTCACCTCTGGAAAGATGTCAAGAACAAAATACTAATGTTGGATGCACCAGATGATAGAAAGTTGCCAGAGAGATAATTGGTTTAACCCAGCATTTTGCCTGCCTGTGCCCATGCCTATGCATGACGAGTGATGGTCCAGATTCAGAATATGTCAGACAGGGAGGTCCGGGTGAACAGAGGATGCACCCTAGCTACAGTACACTGCACAGACACTGCCATATTGCCCAGCAACAAGTACTCTGGCAAAAAGGAGAGAGTGACCCCAGACCTATTTGATTTTGGTGATTCCCCTTTGCCAAATGAGTGGAAGGCTAGGATTAGCAAGAAACTGGCCCAGATAGACCAAGTGTTTTCGTTAAAAGAATGGGATGTGGGGTGTGTCCAGGGTGCAGATCATCACATACGCCTGCATGATGGCTGGCCATTTTGAGAGAGAGATCCCGACGCCTCGCCCCAGTGGACATGGATGATGTTAGGAGGCACCTGCAGGAAATGTTCGCTGCTGGCATTATACAAGAATCAAGGAGTCCATATGCCTCTCCCATTGTGGTTTTGCATAAGAAGAATGGGTCCATGAGGATGTGTGTTGATTATCGAACCCTGAACCGGTGGATCATCCCAGATTAATACACCATGCCCCGTATACAAGATGCCCTGGATTGCTGGATTGGGAGCAAGTGGTTCTCGGTACAGGATCTTCGCAGCCAATATTACCGGATTCCGATGCCCCAGAGGACCATGAGAAAACAACCTTCATCTGTTCTTTGGGGTTCTATGAATTCCTGAGAATGCCACAGGGGATTTTGGGTGCCTCAGCAACCTCTCAGTGACTGATGGAATGTGCAGTGGGAGATATGAACTTGCTGGAATGCCTAGTGTACCTAGATGATGTCATTGTGTTCGGATGCACATTAGAGGAGCATGAGACCTGACTGTTTAAAGTTCTGGACCGATTGGAAGACTTCGGCCTCAAGCTGTCCATCGACAAGTGCCAGTTTTTTCAAACCTCCGTGAAGTATGTTGGGCACATAGTATCTACAGAAGGGATACAGACCAATCCCAGTGAGGTTGAGTCACTGAATACTTGGCCACAGCCTCATAACTTGAAAGAACTACAACGTTTTCTGGGGTTCTGTGGCTACTACCGCAGGTTCATAAAAGACTTTTCCAAGATGATTCGCCCACTCCTGAATCTTACCCAGTGTAACCCCCCCCACCAACCATAAATACAAAAAAGGGGCTGTCAAAGAACCCGAGAAAGTGTACTTCTGAACAGATGAACCTTTTGGGCCCCGCTAGACACCTGAATGTGAAGCAGCCTTCCATGAAGTCATATACCAGCTCATCCATGCCCCCATCATCGCCTATGTTGACTCTACCAAGCAATATGTGCTGCATACAGATGCTAGTCTGCAGGGCCTAGGAGCTGTGCTGTATCAAGACCATGAGGATGGTTTGAGACCAGTGGCTTTTGCCAGCAGGAGCTTGACCCCGTCAGAGCGAAACTATCCTGTGCACAAGCTGGAGTTCCTTGCCCTAAAAATGGGCCATCACTGACCAGTTCCATGAGTACCTCTATGGGGCAAAGATATTGGTGAAGACCGACAATAACCCGTTAACCTATGTACAGATTTCAGCTAAGTTAGATGCCACTGGGCACCGGTGGCTTTCTGCCTTATCAATCTATGATTATGCAGTTGAGTACAGACCAGGACCGAACCATACTGATGCTGATGCCCTGTCACGAAGGCCAGCTTTCAAGAGTGATTGGATCAGGCTATCTGAACCTGACAACCAAGCATTGTGCCAAAAGTTTGACAGAGATGAACAAATGTCTGCGGACACAGTTGACTGTCTAGTGGATTGTTTGGGCCCTCCTGATACCTGCATACCAGCTGCCTATGGCCATTTCTCTGCTGTAGATATTAGTGCACTACCTCAATTTGACAATGACAGTATTCAGTGGGCTCAATCCCAAGATCTTATGAGTCAAACAGCACTTGACGCCCTGCATGCGGGGAAAGATGTGTCTAAGTTGCGTTCCCCTGACTTGCAAACTGCCCTATTGTTTAAAGAAGGCCCCAGGTTGAAGTTGCATAATCAGTTGTTATACAGAGAGACAGTGGACTGTAGTGGTCAAGTAGACAAGTGACAATTGGTCCTGCCCACGGCCTTTAAACACTTGATACTGAGGTCCCTCCACAATCACATGGGGCACCTTGGTATTGACAGAACTCTCGACTTGGTGTGATCCTGATTCTATTGGCCAAAGATGGGGGCAGATGTCGAGCACCATATCAAGACTTGTAGTCATTGTCTCCAAAGGAAAGCCCTGCCTCAAAAGGCTGTCTTCTTGTCAATATCACTACCAGCGCCCCCATGGAGCTAGTCTGTATAGATTTCTTGTGCTTAGAGCCTGACCAAAAGAATATTAGCGATGTGTTGGTAGTCGCCGATCATTTTACATGGTATGCACAAGCTTTCCCAACCAAAGATCAAAAAGCCTCTACTGTGGCCAAGGTGCTAATGGAAAAAATTCTTCATCCACTATGGTGCCCCCTCAGTGGATCCACTCTGACCAAGGCAGAGACTTTGAAAGCAGACTAATCAAAGAAATGCTCTCTCTGTGGGGGGTGCAGAAGTCAAGAACCACCCCCTATCACCCACAGGGGGACCCTTAATTAGAACATTTTAACCACACCCTTCTAGACATGCTGGGCACCCTCCATCCAAAAGAAAAGCATAAGTAGAGCCAGCAGATAGCACCTTGGTACATGCGTACAGTTGCACTAAAAATGACGCTACTGGGTTCTCCCCCTACCGTCTCATGTTCGGGAAAGAGGCCTGCCTGCCAGTTGATGTCTGCTTTGGAGTCTCCCCCGGATGGGGTCTGAGCTGAGAACTACTTACAATATGTACAGAAATTGAAAGCTCAACTGAACCATGCATACCAACTGGCCCAAACAATGGCCGCCAACAAGGAGAGGTACGACAAGAAAGTGAAGGCTCAAGAACTATTGCCTGGGGACTGTGTGTTACTGCACAATCTGGTACTACATGGAAAGCATAAAATTGCTGACAGGTGGCACCATCTACCTCACATAGTAGTAGGCAAATTGGATGACCTACCGGTGTAGAAATTACGTCCAGAGAATAATTCCAAAGCTGTCAAAACCATGCACCATAACCACCTACTAACCCATCGGTCAAGTTACTATTGATGCTGAGCCAGCAGACATTGTCTCCCCTGGGCCAGTGACTCATGCTGTGGCAAAACAGAGACAGAGTCAACATTTCCCAGTTGTTACAGATTTAAGGCTTCTCTGCAGCAGGCCCAGAATGATAGTGACTGTCAATCCACCTCTGATGATAGTGATTGTGACAATGCCTATTATCCAGCCTATGAACTGAGTCAGCTGTTTCGAGGTAACCCTATGACAAATTGTGGAGATGAAGCTGGGCCTTCAGGACTGCACAACTGCCCAGTTTCTTCTTTGGAGCCAATGCTCCCTGAAAGTGAGGTGCATCACATCTGAAGTTGCGGACTCTCTGTGTTTTGTGGGACTATGTGAATTGCCCAAAGAAGTGGCTGATAGTCTGAGTCTCCCTGGTGACACACCAGAACTTGAAGAACAATGTGAGAGTACTGACAGCCCCCTTCAGTGCCTCAAAGCCTAATTGTGCCAGAGCCTCCTCAAAATGAGTGACATGGGCCTTCGTCAGAGGATAATAATGAACAAAGTGTTGTGGAAACAGATCATACAGAGCAAAGAGCTGACAGTGCTCCCAGTTTGGACATTCCCATCCATGCAGAGGCACCCCACACGAATGACGAAAGCTCAAAAGGTAGTGCTGAACATACAGAGACTGTGGCTGCTCCCCCAGAAAGACTGGCAGAGCTGTCAAGCCAGTGCTATGCTTTAGTTCTGATTCCCTTGGGAGGCCAGTGAATTTGCCTCTCCATGTGGTTCGCAAAGGGCTTTATGTCTCGCCAAACTCATTGCTCAAATTGAGCTTGATGGCCAATTCCAGGTTACTTGTTCTTCCCTCTCACCATGGTGCACCTGCCCCATCCAGCCCTATGTTAACTGATAGGGAAAGGCACCCTCTTACATTGTTTAATATACAAGAAGTTATAACAGGAACCAGTATTGCAATGTTCAAAGTATGTTAATCATAGTGGTATCAGTATTACCGGTATGAAATATGCATAAGTATTGTCAATATGGATGTAGTAATGTGAAGTATATTGAAATGTATAGTAATGTAACAAGCTAATGATATGTATGTCTCATTTATATTGCATTTTTCATATTGTGATACTACAGACTTGACGCAGATGCCAAGTTTTCTCCAGGCAGGGAGGAGTGTAACCCCCACAAATGGGGGTTCCCGAAAAGTCTTCCTTGAGCTTGCCTAAATGCTCACTGCCAGGCTGATGTCCTGCATTTTAGCAGTTTAAATATATTGCCAGAGAGTGCCTCTATAGCCTCTGTGTACTGTCTCTTTAAGAGCTGCATGAAATGCGGTTCTAATTAATCTGGGAGGGGGCTGAGTGTTTCTATGCTCAAGTTCCACCCGGGCTGCCAGATAATCGCTCCATTCTGCCATCGCTAATTGCACAGAGGGAGCTCTGTTATAAGATGTACATGTTTGCTGAATAGCTATGAGAGTGGTAATGATATTGTAATTTGTCTAACCTGCCTTCTTTGCAGCATGGACAGTTCTGTTTATCTCCACCATCTTGGTCCTGGACTACCGAAATGGGCCAATAAGTGCCTTTGGGGACTCTAAAATGGAACCTGTCCCCAGGGGCTTTGTGGGAGCAAAATTCTGTAGGAATTGTAATTTTGGGCTTTTGGCACCTAAATGAACCTGGAGGGGGAGCCCTTGTTGTGACTGACAGACAGATCAGCCAACCAAACCTTTTGGATCCTGGGGAAAGTCCCAGACTGCTTGCAGTTTCAGTTCAAATCTGAGTTGGGAAGTGAAGGAGTAACAGCTCGAGACAGTTGAGCAGTCGTTCTGTGTAGTTTTGCTTGGGAGAACTGTGGAAAGGCTTGAGTTTTGGCCTGCCTGTCTGCTTGCTGCCCCTAAGAGGGAGAAGAGAGTTTATTCGGACTGAATCCGAGTTGTGAGAATGATTTAATGCCACTGAACTGTGACCAAGGCTTGAAACCTGAAGAAGACCGAAGATTTGCTGAATGCGATCGGCCTGTCAGGACTTCCAGCCACCTCTGAACTCCTGGTTTGTGTAGAGACTCTGTAATTGCAACCGGATAGTAATCTGCCTGGAACAGTAGAATTTCTTACATGTAATTGTGCTGTATACTGCTAGTGGGTCATGATTTGGTTCCCCACTGTGTGTTGAATTGTGTTCTGCTTGCTGGAAGCTGCATCCAGCTCCAATGGACTGAATCCAAATTCATCTCCATTTGGCCTGGGCCTTGCCACACTGGCCCAGCCAGACTACCCACTGCACAGAGAAAGCCATCGATGAGAGACCTGCCTGGGGATCAGCCCCCTGCTCAACGCTTGAACAGGAACGATGCCTCAATGATTCTTGTGGGCCCTGCTTCTCCGGGCACTCCAGCTCAACAACCTGCAGTCTCAATTTCGTCCTGCCTGTGTCCTGTGCTGGATATCATGAGTAACCATCAGGATAGCTCCCTGCAGCAACAGCTAAATCTAAAAGTGTTGTCATCTGATTGCTTTGTTGCCTTTTTTTCATGAACTGATCCCTCCGGCTCCAGATTACAAATAGTGTGTGTTGTGCATGTTGCTTTCTTCCATCACAGGGCCCCAACCAGCTGTGATGCCAGCCTACCACGGGCAACGTTCCTGGCTAGCCCACCTCTTACCCACCTGGGTTCCCAGGTGTATGACTGTGTAGGAACCCTGAAGTGCATGCATGACTGTTTGATCGGTATAGCCTCTAAACAAATCAACCTGATTATGCCCCTCCCTTGTTGGAGTCCCCTGAATAAATCAGATCTAACATCTTTTTGCATTTAACCTGACTGTGGTTCCAGTTTGTGCCAAAAGTACTGTTTTGTTGCTATTTGCTGTGCACTACCTTGTTTTACAGGGGGTCTCCAGGGTCGAGCCAGAGGAACCAGCCCTGGTGGTAAGTGCAAACAGTGTGGGTAATTGTATGGCGTATAAGGGGTATTGTGAAAGTGATTACTGTGTACTGCTCAGGCCACTAGAAGGGAAAGAGGGGGGTTACAGTGTCCCAGAGGGCTGTGCCCAGGTTAGCTTGACCACTAACAACCCTGACCTCTGGGTGGAGGCACCCATTTCAGTACCCAGGCCCCTCAACCTGCTACTAGTCAAGCAAGCAGGGGTAGTAGCCCTTGGGGTAGCGCCACCTAGGGGTTACATACTCATACTTTGAGAAGTGGCCCTGGTAGCTAGCTACCCTCATGCTAAGGTTAGCAGAGACATAGACCCACTTGCCCATGATATGTACCTTGCACAACTCCTTGTTAGTGGGGTGCATGGTGACCTCCTTGTGCACTATGGCTTTGTCATTCTCAGACAGAATAACAATGACATCCACTATTGGCTGAGTGAAATATTTGAGCTTAGATTTAGACACTCATGGCTGGATTTTCAAAGGCGGAAGAATGACGCAAGGTGCCAGCATCAAATAGAAATGACACAAGTGGCACCTTGCATCAGAAGGTGCTGCATTTCCAATTCAGAAACATGGCCTGCACCTGAAGTGGGAGCTGCTGTGTCAGACTGGTGCTGCACCACCCTTGTGACACTCAACAGGATGCGCAGGTCACAAGGAAGCTTGGACCATGGAGGGATTGCACCATCCTCTTTTCTGGGCTTCAGTAAGCCCTGTCATGGGTGCAGCAAGGGCCTCGAGATACACCAGCACTGAGCTGGTCTAAGCCACTTGCACCAGTGGCACACACTTTGATGACTTGGGTGTGGAGGGGGCCTGAAAATTGGGTTCATGGGTGGAAGGGGCACAGGGTGCCATAGTGGGTGTTGGGGAGGCTGTGGGCAGTCTGTTCAGTGATGTGGCACCCAGCAGGGGTGATGTTTACATAGCAATTACACAGACGACAGTGTACCGCCATGGGGTGGGTCCAGTGACACACAGTGCCATGGTCCCACGTGGGCACAGCCCTGGCAGAAACCCCAGCCAGGGCTGCTGCCAGGGCTGTGCCCATGTGGGGCCATGGTGCTCTGTGTCACTGGACCCCCTCCCAGCGGTACCATGCCATTTGTGTAATTGCCATATAATCAGCACCCCCACCGGGTGGCACATCACTGAACTGACTGCCCACAGCCTTCCCAACACCCGCTAGGGCACCCCGTGCCCCTTCTACCCTAGGACCACTCCTGCCTGATCTGTTGCAGTTCCTTGCCCCCTACCATCCCTGCTCCTCTGGTGTTGCGCCAGGCTGGGGGGGAGCTGGATCCCTGTGGCATTTGCCACAGGTGCAGTGATTGTTTGGTGCCCACCTGTGGGTGTGGCAACTCCTGGGTTTGTGGCACAGGAACCCCAGTTCTTCCTGAATTAGGCGCAGGGTCACTGATGCACCTGGAGTGTGCCACAGCCGTAGATTGCCACAAATTGTGGCAATCTATGGGCTCTTTGAAAATCCAGTCCTGTGTATTTCTTATTTGCTTGCTTGGGAACAGCTGCCACAGTAGCAGGCCTCCTCCAAGCCCCACATAGAGAGTGTCTTCAGGGCTGGCTGGATGGGAAGAAGTAGACAGACCAGGATATTAGGCACATTTAGAAACTCCGGTGGAGGTGCCTCACCTGGTCTATGGCTGCTGGCTAAAAATTCAGTGAAGAATGCATATTCTGAGCAGAACTTGAAAGGAGAGATCCTCTTGAGGTACGGTGACAGGAACTGATTCAGAATTCTCTGGACCATAGTATGAGTTATTGTCCTCACCATTAGAAATGATGAGGTCAGGATCTGATTCTTCTCCCTCGACTCCACTCCCAGAGGGTAATAAAGAGGAGGGGGTCCAAAGGGTGAAAGTGTAGGCTATGGTCTCAGCAATACCGGTGACACTGGATCCAGCTCTGAATGGGGCCTTGGTAACAGCACCATGGATGGCCCTGGGACCATCCATGGAGAGAATGATACCAACAACAAAGGCTCATGTGGCACCATTGGCAGTGCTGGCACCAGAGTAGGTACTGAAGAGCCCCACCTGGGCACTGTTTGTGGAATGACTAATGATGTAGATGATCCTGCTGGCCTCAAATGAACTGGCAGCATCGTAGCTGCTACTGTCCTCAGAGGAGACAGAGGTGACACCACAAGTGGGGCAGATCTTGGCTTTGCCAACAGCCCCCCCAGCCCAGAGGCTGCAGTCGGAGTCAGGTGCATGCCTGTATCACATGGCACCAAAGATGGCACCAACTCCACCGACTCTGAGGGGCAAAGAGGCGGCACCAAAAATGGCACTGCTTCACTTAAACACTGCACCCACTGCTCAATATGAGCTATCTAATGGCCACATTTGTCTCTGAAGTCTCCTCTATTAGATAGAGAAGGGCTCCAGGATGAAGACCTCAGCCTCCCAGGCACAGGTGTCCCTCGTGTCGTCAGTGATGATGCTAGGGTACCCAGGCCCACTGAAGTCAAGTGTCTCAGAGCAGAATGACTAGAGGATGACCTCGACCAGTGATGTTTCTTCTTATTATGCTTTTTGCAGGAAGAGGTCAAGGTCAAATGGTGCAAAGACCCCCAAGGCAGAGTGCGTGCAAGATCTGTACCATTTTTTTGGTCACCCTTCTAATGATGGCCCCAGTCCCAAAAGTACTAGAACCCCTCCTCCCAAAACCATCCCTTTAACCACACATTAAATTAGAAAAATCCTGTATTGCCACTTCTGTCCCACCTGCCACCTTGGTAGGACCTTGGAAAAAGTGTCCAAACCTGCCCTCTCTTTTAAAGTCTTGTCTAGAGTGCAGAAATTCTCTTGAACCTTTTCTATCACCCCGCTGGCCAGGTCATTCAATTATGCACTGCCATGTCTGACTTCCTCTCTCTTTCCTGATAAGTTCTTCCACCTTAGATCTGAGTCTGGCTGCCATGGCCCCAGGGCTACACTGCTCTGTCCTCATTTTCAAGTTTGTGGAACACATTATTCACTCTGTCCTTATCACAGTGGAATCTCCAACTGCTATCACCTTCCTAGTCCTGATGCCCCTTTTGGAACTCCCATTCTGTCATGGCTCACCTTTTGTTGATGATGCCTCCCTCTTGAGTATGCCACATCCAGCTTGCTATGTGCATGGCTCAGGCTGAACCTGTACTTCCAGAGGCTAGAATCAGTTGTTGGTGGGTACCCCTTCCTTCCTTCCACTTCCAATCCTTTCGCCCCCACCAGCCTGCTGCCTACTCCTCAGTGCTGTGACTGTCCACCACCCTTTGCTGGAGAGTAGTGAGGGGACCAGCAGGGAATTCAGCGGTAGAGTCAGCAATGACATACTGAGCATGACAAGATACAATGACCAGCAAAGTACCTGCAGAAATGTTTATCTAACAAAAACCCAATTTATCTTGGTATTAAAATGGAGAAGATATGTAGTCACTTTAAAGAGCTGGTGACACATTCAGGTGAACTTTAACAAAACATAATACATAGACACAGCCCAGTTTGTATTTACCATTAGTTTTATATTTCTTCTCCCCATTATGTATTACTGAGGTAATTTATATAGAAACAGGATTTCTGCTCTTGAAGAGCTCAACTATTCCTGCTGCTTTCTCTCTATCTGAAATCATAGTGCACTGCTTGTGACCTCACAGTTATTCCCGTGGCAACAGACTGTGATGTTACAATAGGAGATTATGACTTGGAGTAGGGAGTGAGCTATAGAGGCAGATGAACTCAAAAGAAACGCTAAGGGACAACGATCATATATTCATACACATTTCCTTAGTAATATATTATGGGGGATGTATAAAATATAAATGGAATGCAGGCAGAATTGTGTCTAATTATTATGTTTTTTAAAGTTTTCTTTGAGGCGTCAGTAGTTCTTTAAAGAAGGCTAGGTGATAATTGTAGAACATGGTTCTGCCATAGCGGATAGCTAAGTCGACTATCAAATACAAACAGGAATCTTGCTCTTCTCTTCTCTTCTAGATGGAAATACTTCACATAGGATGTCTTGATATGCTAAACATGGCTACGAATTTTGAAACTGTAAGTTTTTTCAACAGTCTAGGATATTTGGCATTCAGAACGATGGATGAGTCTCCATATGAAATGCTTCTGTTTTCAACAGTTGGGAGAAGCACAGCATTCAGGGCGCGTGCATGTACTGGCCAGCAACACCAAATGGAAAATAAGGAACAACCAAGCACAGTGCTGGTGCTCTAATAACAGTGAAGAAAAACAAGCAAGCATAGTGCAAGTAATATATAGAATAATGTAGTGGGTATTGTACATTATGAGTCATTGTTACACACCTGAAGAGTGTAGCACCACATATACCATGACTGCAAAGCATGAGTGGTTTGTGATTATGTTACACAGCAAGGGTGTAAAAAATAATGTCAACATCCCATACTTTATTTTATATCATTTCTGGTCTAAAAGCTATTGCTCTCTGGTTAACAAACAAAAAAAAAACAGCCGTTGTCAGAGTCAAGACTGTGGCAAGAGACACTGCTGCTCTAAAAAACACGTGAACTAGAGCACTTGCTTTTTACGGGTATAGTACACTGTGCATCTATATGCATCAGTATAGCTGCAAGTGTGTTATATCAAGGATTTTTTCACACTACAAGTATGAAGAGATTGTTGTCGACTTTTAATTTACTGAAACAGTTTTCCAAGAATAAAGATTTTGCTTATTCTGTATTGCCAAAGAAACAAGTCAGCATTTCCTTTCCCTAAACGCAGAGCTGTCAGCTTTCAACTTCAATGACTAATTGCCATAAGCCTGCCTCTGTTGTAAATTAAATATTTTGTCTTAAATGCCAGTTTAATATTTCTATTGATTTTGATGTGTGTGTGTGTGTGTGTGTGTGTGTGTGTGTGTGTGTGTGGTTGGTTGGCTATAAATTACAGCATCAGATGAAGGCAGAGATGATGTGTATTTGCCACAACTATTGGTGATACACAGGAAAAACATTTAAGCAGAAAAGATTTTCTTTTCTTTAACTTGCTTGTACTCTTCAGCATGTTGCTAACAATGTGCTATCATTGCTTGCTATGGCTAGGACTACTTATTGTTTGCTTAGATACCTTCATTCGTTTGCTTGGCTACTTCTCATTGTCTGGCTGACACCCATGTTGCCCGATTATTATGGCATTAGAAAGTGGGAGTCAGTCCAATCAATAAATAGTGTGACCAGTAATTATACCACATTTAATTCGGCAGTATCAAGAGGATAAAACACAATGCTTGGAACCTATGCAGGGTCTTCATCATTGGGTGGTGAAGGACTCTGGGAGAGGCAAGCTTTGACTGTGGCCAGTTAGCAGGGGTGCGTGACCTGGGTGGAGTAGAGGAACACTGGGCGAAGCTAAAAGGGCACATAATAAAGGCAACAAACCTCCGTGTTAAACAAGTGACCAAAGACAAGAGGAAAAAGAGACCACTATGGTTCTCGAAAGAGCTGGCTGAAAAGGTAAATGCTAAAAGGGTAGCATTCAGAAGGTATGATGAGAAGCAGAGGGAGAAGGATAACGAGCTGTAACAGGGGAAACAGTGGGAAACAGAGAAAGCAGTAAGGAGCTCAAAGGTGCAAACTGAATAGAGACTAGCCCAGCAGATAACGAAAGGGGGCGAGGCATTTCCTAGATATGTAAGTGAAAAGAGAAAGACCCGGGGTGGGATTATAAGGCTAAAAAGGGAAAGCGGGTGGACTGTGCAGAGAGGGACCAGAAAAAGGCAGACATCCTGAACAAACAGTTCTGTTCAGTGTTCACAGAGGAAGAAGAAGGGGAGGGGTCACAAAAAAGTAACAAAAGCTTTGGAGGGAGGGAAGTGGACACTAGTCCTTTTTTCAAGGAGAGTCCTGAAGGGACTTGCTAATCAAAAGGTGGACAAAAGAATGGGGCCAGATGGGGTTCATCTATGGGTATTGAGGGAGCTCAGGGAAATATTGGCTGCACCTCTGACAGTTCTGTTTAACAGCTCACTGGAAACAGGAGTGGTTCTAGAGGACTGGAGGAGGGCAGATATAGTCCCACTACAGTGGTAGCAGGGAGGAGGCTGGCAGTTATAGGCCAGTCAACTTGACATTGGTTGTGAGAAAGTTAATGGAATCACTGCTGATGGAAAGGATTGTGGAATGTCTTGAATCCAGCAGGTTACAAGACCCAAGGCAGCACAGTTTCACAAGGGGGAGGTCATAGCAAATGAATCTGATAGATTACTTTGCCTGGGGGACCAAAGAACTAGATCAGGGTGGAGTGGTAGTCATGGCCTACTGAGATTTCAGTAAGGTGTTCAACACCATTCCACACAGGAGACTAGTAAGCAAGCTAAGTAGTTTGGTAGCAGGTCCAAAGGTAGTAAACTGGATAAGAACTTGGTTAGGGGATAGGCAACAGAAAATGGTGGTAAACAGAGTTCACTCTAAGGAAGAGAGGGTGAACAGTGGGGTGCCTCAGGGATCAGTGCTGGGACTGGTCCTCTTTAATATTTTTACAAGTGACATTGCAGAGGCACTGGAAGGGTATGTCTGCCTCTTTGCGGATGACACCACAATCCTCAACAGGGTGGACACTCAAATGGGGGGGGGTGGAAAGGATTTGCAGAGACTTGAGAAAACTAGAGGAGTGGTCAAGGGTATGGCAGCTGCGTTTCAATGTCAAAAAATGTAAACTAATGCACTTAGGGCACAGAAACCCAGGGCCGGTGTAAAAAATAGGTGGAGTGGTGTTGATGACCACCAAGCAGGAAACAGACCTGGGGTAATCATATTATATGACCTAAAGTTGGCCAGGCAGTGTGACAAGGCAGTAGGGTGGGCTAATGGGATGCTGGGGTGCATAGAGAGAGGTACCACCCGCAGAAAAAGGGAGGTGGTGTTGCCTCGGTCTAGATCACTGCTAAGACCCCACCTAGAGTATTGTGTCCACTTGTGAAGGCCAACTCTCTGAAAGGACATAGACACAGTGGAGGTGGTCCAGAAGAGGGCAACTAACATGGTGCAGGGTCTGCATCAAAAGCCGTATGAGGAGAGACTAAAGGATCTCAATATCTGCACCATGGAACAGAGGAGGGAGAGGGGAGTTATGATAGAGACCTTTAAATACCTCACGAGAGTAAATCAGGTACAGGAGGGGAATATTTTTCAGAAGAAAAGGTGCTCAAGAACAAGGGGACATGTTATGAAGCTAAGGGGGGGTAGATTCATGAGAGATTTGAGGAAGTACTTCACAGAAAGAATGGTGGATTTCTGGAACAGCCTTCCAGCGGAGGTGGAGAGGCCAAAAACAGTGGTGGAGTTCAAGAAAGCATTGGTTAAGCACAAAGGAATCATCGTGGAAAGGAAAGGGGAGGGAGAATGAGCTGTAGATTGGGCATGGTCTGATGTAATCGAGTAGATAGGTAGAAATGGGCAGAGTAGATGGGCCAAGCGGTCTTTATCTGCAGTCAAATCCTATGTTTCTATAATTTAAGTTTTGAGACTGATGTTTAAATTTGCAACATGTGGCCATGTTTTTTTCTTAAATTGTAGATGGCTGTGGAGTCAAAAAGGGTTGCTTGGTCTAACATTTGCTTGAAGAGCAGCCAAATAAAGATCAACTAGTTGTTTCTGTTTGGCTGATGCTGAAAATGGGATGCCCAGTTTCTGAAGTGCAGTCATTAATTTCAGAGTAGTCCACTCCTTGTAGTTATGTGAGGAATGAGGCAGAGATTTTTTGGAGAATATAGAGATCCTTTCAGGGGATCCTGAAGAGTCAGAGATGTCTGACAAGAGGTTTAAGGAGGTAGGACTAGATATCTTGTAGAGTAGAATGCTTTTGCAGTTCATAATATGATTGACACTCTTGCAGTACATTATACAAGTGATGCACATACATGGATAATGTGGAGGAAACAATGCAGCAAGCCCTGAGGGGCTGAGTAACAGGTTTAGGTAGTGGAGGGGGGTGGACTTCTTGGGCTGCCCACTGAACCACAGGCAAAAATCTTATAGTTCTGCCGTCTGACTGATTTTTGCAATTTTTGCAATATCTTGACAACTTATTCTAATTTGATCAAGTTTGGTATACAGATTCTGGGCTGCTAAAATAATCAAGACTAACAAAATTTAGTTTTGATGGGCCTGAAATTCTGGATGGATATGAAACTACAGAATTTGGTTTTATATAGTATATCTCCTTTCATACACGTTATTTCGAAGCACTTAATAATCCATGAAAAGTTCGCAGCAGCCACTAGGCACTCACTGAGGGGTTAAGGAAAATGTGGGGTTAGGTGCAGAGAAAGAAAGTTTTTCTGGTTCTGAGAAACTTTGCTATCCCTCAATGCTAAGAAAATGGTCTCTATTACTTTTGGCACCAGGTAGAGGCTAGCTAGAGTTTCCTCCCTTCCTCCCTTTCAACACCTTGATGGTGCCACTATTGAAGATGTCTCCTTCTCCAAGTTCCTCAGGGTCTGGCTGGATTGTCACCTTGGTTTTTCTGTTCATGTGGCTGCTATCCACAAGAAGCTCCACCCTAAACTTGGTGCACTATTACAGAAATAAAAGAAGCTTCAATGTGTGGTACATAGCTCAGTGCTTGTGTATACTTATGAGCTTGAATGTTACATGCTTGGTGTTTATAGACTTAGACTTTGGCTTTTCTCTGTTTCCCACCCTTGGTGGAATGCTGTGAAGGTGTACAGCAGGAATTAAGGCCAAGCAGTTAGGGTGAAATAAGAGTGCCGAAGGAGGAGGAGGAGGAGGCTGGGGAGGATGGGGAAGGGGTGTTTCCAAAATGCTCGAAACTGAGCAGCGTAAGTGCTGGGGAATAAGTAGGGGATGTGGGAGGAGCTATTCCCAGCCCCCAGAACCTCAGGCTATAGCCTTCCCAATCTCGCTTCCTGTATGAAGGGAAATCCCCACTAAGATGATCTTCCAATTTTTGACTGTGGAGACATTGTTTACAGTGCTACTCCTAAGTCCACTTTAGCTAGACTGGATCCCCTCTTTCACTCCCTCTGTCGATTGGCCCTTGACAACTCCCTGCGTACTCACCACTGTTCTTTGCATACCTCCCTCTCCCTACCCTCTCTTGATGCCAGGTGCCTTACCCACTGTGCCTCCTTTATCTCAAAATTTTGATTTGACTCCTCCCTCATATCTGACTTCTCACCTCTCTTTCCCCTTCTACCTCTTACTCTCTTTGCAATGCTCGCTTTCACTCTTTTGCCTTCCCACCAGCGAAATCTACTGCTGGACAGGCTGCCTGCTCATTCCATTTCCTTAAACTATGGGGCTCTCCCACCTTCCATTTGATCTGCTGCTTCTTTTAATGATCTGAAATCTCCATTCCGGAATTTCTCTATTCACTCCTGCAGTTGCTTCAGGTTGGGGTGGACTCCTGTCACCTGCCTTCCACCATACAGTGACACTTGTGTTACCTCCCCAGTTAATCGGTCACTATGCCCTGCTTCTGATATTGTTGTTGCTCACTGTTTCATGTTCTTTTGCCTGTTCTGCAATTTACTGTATGGCAATTTTATTTTTAAGTGTTCTTGTATAATTTGTTATTCTTATTTACATATTATTGTAATATTTTTGTACATTGTACTTTGTATCTGCTCTGTTCTATTCTCTTCTATTCCCCTCTCCCCCCAGGACACATCTGAAAATGAGTTGATATCAGCTCAGTATGACTTTTCTGGTAACACTTCGAAATGAATAAATAAATAAATAAATAAAGAGAATTAAGCACAGGGAGATTAAGTGACCTGCTCAGAACCACACAGTACGTAAGCGGTGGCTGTGGGATTCCCTAGGTCTCCAAGATCACAACTCTGTGCACTAACCACTAGACTGTACTGCCCTGACTCTATAATAGGCAGAAAGAATAGATTACTCATCAGTAACTGTAGTTCTAGGAGTGGTATATGGTTCACATCCACACTCTGGCAGTTCCTTTGGAATGCTATTGTTAGCTTGAATGTCTTTAAGCTAAGCTCCCCCCACCACCTGGGCAGTATAACCTCTGATTTCACCCCTTGATGTCAGATCTCGCATGCAGGAAGCAGGATCACGTGCCACTTGCTAGGGGAGGCTGGGTGGATTGTGTAGACGTGAACCATATACCACACCTAGAACTACAGTTACAGGTGAGTAATCTATTCTTCTAGAGGCATGGATATGGTTCAGTTATCCTCACTCTGATAGACTCCTGGCAGTTCTCTGGGAGGAGGGGACAAGATGCACACTTCTAGTTGGAGAACAGAGACTGGAGAAATGGAAATTACGTACCTACCGTAATTCTTAATCTTCTTAGACGAAGTCTCCACCACTCATTCACACAAATGGAATCTTCGCCGGAGGTGCTAGGACCCAGCGGGAGCAAACTTTTTCCAAGAGAGCCAGTGCCAGAGATGGAGCCATGAGGAAGCGGCACTGTGAGCCCTGGCTCATGCGGTAAAGACTATCTCGGCATCAACCCTCTAACCGCCTCAGTACCTTTTTTCCAGAGGAGCTGCAGCTTAACTAACCTAGAAGGGCTAGCCTAACAAAATCAGACATAAGATAGTCCAAACGACCCGTATAAGAAGGGTCAACATGAAGTCTTCACTGCCCACCCATTGAGGGAGTAAAGACCAGAAACAGAGACTTGAGCTCAGGGGATAGTGGGTGGGTGTGTGAATGAGTGGTGGAGACTTTGTCCAAGAAGATCAAGAATTACGGTAGGTATGTAATTTCCATATCTTCCTGGACATAAAGTCTCCACCACTCATTCACACTAATGGGAGAGTACCGAGCTAATAATCCCCCGAGATGGGCAGCTGGAAAAATTAAGAGCTCACTTATTTAGGACAGAAATCCTTTAAGGATAGTCCTGCCAAATGACAGATGTCGTCTGGCATGGACATCCAAGGCATAGTGCTTAAAGAAAGTATGTACAGAGCTCCAGGTAGCCGCATTGCAAATGTCTGCAATGGCTACGTTGTGGATTTCTGCCAGAGATGCCACGACTGCTCTAGTAGACTGAGCGTACACTCTGCCTTCCAACCTAACCTGTGCCATAGAATAGCAGTGGTGGAGGCATGCTACTAGCCACACTGAAATGCACCTAATAGCGACAGATTGACCCTGCCGGGTCTCACTGAAGGAAACAAACAGTTGTTGAGCCTTGCAAATTTCTTTTGTTCTATCTAGATAGAATCGCAGCACTCTTTTAACGTCCAAGGAATGAAGGGTATGTTCCCTTTCATTCTGGAAGTTCGCAAAGTAGGTAGGCAGGACTAAAGGTTGGTTTAGATGGAATTCTGAGACAACTATAGGGAGAAACTTAGAATGAGTCCTAATAACTACTTTGTCCTTGTGAAATACAGTGTACAGGGGGTCTGTGACCAGTGCATGTATTTCAGAAACTCTGTGGGCCAAAGTGATGGCTACCAGAAAGACCATTTTCCAAGTGAGGAATTTCAACTCGCAGGTAGCTAGAGGCTCAAAAGGCTTCTGAGTGAGCATGTCTAGCACAAGGTTAATGTCCCAGGTTGTGACTGGACATCTGATAGGAGGTCTGGTATGCAGAATACCCTTAAGAAACCTCTTAACTGCAGGTAACTGAGCCAGTGACGAGTAAAGTACTGGCTCATGATAAGCTGAAATGGCACAAAGATGAACTTTGACTGTAGAGTACTGTAGACCTGAATTTGAGAGGTCTAAAAGGTACTCCAAGGCTTTATTTGGTGGGCAGGAAAATGGGTTCGAAGAGGATTTTACACACCAGAGAGAAAAACACTTCTATTTGGCTGTGTAGGTTTTTCTGGTCGTTGGCTTACGCGCAGCCAAAAGAATATCTGAAACCCTACTTGAGATATTGAACCTATTCACCTCTATCTCTTCAGAGGCCAAGCGTGAGGGTGAAGCGACCTCAGATTGGGATGGACCACGGGACCCTGGGTCAGAAGGTTCATCTGAAGGAGAAGTGCCTTCGGGGGGTTTCCAACAGACTGTTGAGCAGCGGGAACCATATCTTTTGAGGCCAGAAGGGAGCAATGAGAATCATTTTGACCCCCTGAGACTCGAATTTGAGAAGTACCCTCTGAATTAGGGGAAGAGGAGGAAAGGCGTATAGAAAGCATTTTGTCCACTGCAGCCTGAACGCATCCTGACAGAAAGTGCCAGATCCTGGATTTCTGAAGCAGAATAGAGGCAGTTTTGCATTGAGTGAGGATGCAAAAGGTCCAGGTCTGGAGTTCCCCACTCTTTGAAAAATGACTGAATGAAGGTTAAGTCGAGAGACCACTTGTGAGGATCTGTCTCCGTCCTGCTGAGGGGGTCTGCCAGCTTGTTTTGTGCTTCTGGCAGGTAAACCATGTGGATTAGAGCCTTGTGCCCCAGGCACCATTCCCACACTCTCATAGCTTCCCTGCATAATGGGTAAGAGTGTGCACTGCCCTGCTTGTTGATGTAGTACATCACTGCTTTATTGTCTGTTTGAAGGAGAATGTTCTTGTGACAGAGTATATCCTTCAAGGCTTGGACTGCATAGAGGACGGCTCTCATTTCCAGGACATTTATGTGAAGCTGTGACTCATCCTGAGTCCACATACCTTGGGTGTGGAGATTCTGACAGTGAGCTCCCCACACCATCAGGGATGCGTCCGTGGTAATAGAGATCTGATGATCCAGAGGAGCAAAGGGAAATCCTTCCAGAAGGTTGTCCTCCTGCAACCACCAGGTGAATGACCTCTTCAGAGGTTCTGTCACCTTGATGGGAAAGGACTGAGAGTGAGTGGTTGGGGACCACTGAGTACTGAGCATTCACTGAGAGGTTCTCATGTGGAGACATGCTAGGGGTACAGTGAACACCGAGGATGCCATGAGACCCAGCATCTGTTGCATAGAAATAGCTTGAACCGAGCTGTTTTCTCTGCTGTATCGGGCCATCTGTAAGATATCACTTCTGTCCTGTGGGAGAAAAGCTTTTGCACAGGAGGTGTCCAGAAGAGTTCCTATAAAGAGGAGTTTCTGAGAGGGCTGCAACTGCGATTTGCTGAGATTTTGCAGGACTCCCTTGGATGTGAGGAAGTCTGAGGCCATGGTTACAGCGTCCAGAGTCTCTTGCCTGGAGAGACTTGCTAGGAGCCAGTCATCCAGATATGGAAACACTTTAATTCCGATTTTCCTGAGATGTGCCGTGAGAATTGCACAACACTTTGTAAAAACTTGCAGCGCCGAGGATAGTCCAAAGGGCAGGACTCTAAAGTGAAAATGTTGACCCAGCATCACAAACCTTAGGTATTAGTGGTGCTTTGGGTGTATAGGAGTGTGTTGGTAGGCATCGTGCATGTCCAGGGAGGCTAGACAATCATGTTGATTAAGCAAGGGTAGCAGGGTACCTAGCAATATCATCTTGAACTTTTCCTTGAGAAGATACTTGTTCAGTTTTCTGAGGTCCAGAATGGGGTGCATGCCACCAGTTTTCTTCAGGACCAGGAAGTAATGGGAGTAGAAACCTGTGTTTCGTTGATCCAGCAGAACTACTTCTACTGCCCTGTTGTTCAGAAGGCTTTGTACCTCGGAAGCAAGAAGGTCTGACTGTACTGCTGACAACCTGAGCTGTCGTTTGGGGGGATGATCTGAAGGGGTTTCTGAAAGATTGAGAGAGTACCCCTCGGGAATTATCCGGAGGACCCATTCGTCTGAAGTTATGGATTTCCACTAGTTGTAGAACTGAGTCAGACGTCCTCCCACTGCTGAGGAAGAGTCCCCCTCAGACAGTTGAGGCAGGACCTGGGCCAGAAACTCAGAAGGTGGCACTGGGCACCTTGGGGACCTGCACCTTCTGCTGCATTTTCTTTTGTGGCTGAAGGTTGTGGTTTTTGTTAAAACCTCCTCTGCCTTTGCCCTGAAAGGACTGATAGTTGTAAAACTGACGCTTGTTGGCACCCACCCCCGGGAGGGGTCGGATGCGGGTTGAGCTGTTTTAATAGCAGACCTAGTCTTCTGTGTGGCCTCCAGAGCTTGCTCTACCTGGGTCCCAAACAGATACAACGGTCGAGGGGTAAAGCCATGACCTGCTGCTGGGCATCATTTGTGAAGCCCGAAGTATGTAGCCAAGAGTGGCGACGGTTGGGAAAATGCCCACTGCCACTGCTCGGGAAGCAGTATCGAAAGCATCCATTGCTGCTTTAACCTGTTGGTTAACATACTAACATACTATTTGCCAGCAGATTAGTCCTTATGGTCTATCGAGTCTGCTCGATCCTCAGATCCCTAGTTGGGTGCCGAGGCCCTCCCCTCCCTTGTGTTCCAGAAACCCCTATCATCCATCCCCACCCCCCTGGGACAGGCCATCATCTGATACATCCACTTTCTCTGTCTGTCCCACCCTCTCTTGAAGCCCTCCACTGTGGATCTCTGAACCAGCTCGCCAGGCTGTGCATTCCAAGGGTCCACCACCCTCTCAGTGAAAAAACTCCTCTTCTTCCCCCCTCACCCTTCCACCTTCCAACTTCAAACCATGCCCTCTGGTGATACCTCCCTGCTTTAGTCTAAAGATCCTCCATGTTTACCCTATTTATTCCCTTGAGGTACTTGAAGACCTCAATCATGTCCCCCCTGTCTCTCCTCTCCTCCAATGAAAACAGGCAGACCTCCTCAAGTCTGTCCTCATACGTCAAATCCCCTAGCCCTCGTATCATCTTAGTTGCCCTCCTCTGTACCCTCTCCAGGAGCTGTATGTTCCTCTTCAAGTGTGGTCTCCAGTACTGTACACAGTACTCAAGGTGTGGTCTAACCAGTCCATTGTACATACCAGTCCATCGTTATATATTATTAACTTATAAGAGTAACTGGAAATGACACCTGGATCTCACTGTAAAGGAGCTCCGGCTCAGTGGAGATATCCTTATTCATTTTTTGTATGAATAAAAATGTTTTACTACTTACTACTACTACTACTACTACATTGTACAGCAGCAGAATCACTTCCTTGCTCCTAGAGGTGATCCCCCTTATGGTTGTTGGACTCGATACCCCTGGATATGGTCTGAAGTAGCTCTGAATTAGTTTCTGACTCAGGCAGAGCTTCTACCATCTGTTTGAGAGAATGACAAAAGACATACTCATATTGAGAGAAATAGCCCTGGTAACTGGCAATACCCCAGGGTGGAGGCATCAAAGACTCTCCTACCTAAGGTGTCTATCTTGCGAAATTCTTTATTTATAGGCCGGGCTGTAGATGCCTGAGGGAGGACGGCCTTATCATTCTCTGCTAAGACTACCATGGTATCAGCAAAAGCTTGAGAGGCCAATATGGGTCGATCCTTGGGAGGAGTATACTTCCTATCTATGGACTTAGCCATGGAAGGGATGAGAGCAGGATTGTTCCATACCATCTGAGAGAGGATCTCAAAAGATGGTTGTACTGGAGGAGTTAAATCCATAGGGATCTCTGGGACATGTAGGTACTGAAGTCTTAAAAGCTTCCCAAGATCGATTTCTGTAGTCTGGGAGAGAAAGCTTAGAATTAAAATTTTTCAGCAGAGACTTAAAGGAAAGGTCTTCGACCACAGGCTCTGTAGCAGGATTGATCCCTGCTCCTTCAGCATCATCACCCAGCCAGAGATCTGGGTCAGGCTCAAAATCATCTCCTGACAGTCCAGGAGGGACTTTATGGACAGGAAAAGAGTGAAAATTAGTAGGAAAAGTAGAAGAGAAAGGAATCAGAGTCGAGAACTCCTGGAGGCTGGACGGTGCCACACCAAGCCTCGGCGCAGACGAGGAATATGGTGCTGACAGACTCCCTGATGCTGCAGGTGGTGCCGAGAGTGTGCTTGGCACCGCGGATGACACCGATAGTGTCCCAAGGTTCCAAAAACTGTGATTTGAGGAAAAAGGAGGAAAATTGGCAGGAGATAGAGGCATCGGTGTGGACCCCTGCGCCACAGCCATGTGAGAGGGGAAAACACCTGAGCGCAGAGTTGACGGCACTGAAGAAGGTGCCACATGACTAGGAAGGTCCAACTGCCCTACCTGCTCCCTCAAATGGCCTGAAGGCCTCGGAGTCACCGGATCAGGCAGCTGGACCAACCTCTGAGCCCACTGCTGCATAAGAGCAGCCCACTGATGAAACTGCTCATCAGAAACTCCTCCAAGAGGCGGGGACAGGCTCAGATGTCGAGGAGGTTGACCACTGGAGACAGAAACCGGTGACTCCAACCGAGGAGGAGACCGGCGCCTGGCCCCAATGACCAACTGTCGATGCGCAGACATACCAGAAGGTGACCTCGAGTGATGCCTTCTCTTTTTTGACTTGTGGGCCGAAGAAGAGCTCAAGACCGAACAGTGCTGAGAATGGAACCGTTTCCTTTTATGCTTTTGGGGGGATCGCCCATCTCCCCGAGCATTGGACCATCCATTGTCAGACCCTCCCTCTGGAGAGAGCAGACTGGACCCAGCCCGGCTGACTGAACAGCTTTCATACGAAGTCTCCCTACCTTCACCTGACCCACTCATGGTCGACTCCATCAGCGGAGGGCTGAAGACTTCTTTCTTAATAAGTGAAATTAAATATAATTGTTACTTATTTCGAAGATAAATTACAAAACAATAAACTGAAAACTATGCTGCTAGTTTGAAGTTTGATTCCCAGCGAGCGAGCGATGTCACTGAAGCGCACTCGATGGCGGGAAAAAAGGAACTGAGGCGGTTAGAGGGTTGATGCCGAGATAGTCTTTACCACATGAGCTGGGGCTCGTGGTGCCACTTCCTCGCGACTCCATCTCTGGCCCTCTTGGAAAAAGTTTGCTCTCCTAATTTAGCATTCGGCGAAAACTCTAGCTAGTGTGAATGAGTGATGGAGACTTTATGTCCAGGAAGATCCAAAGTCTCAAAATGCACATCCCGGTGTGACTCCAGGTCTGTGCGGTAATGGGAAATTAAGCTGTGCTCTGACTTCCAGGTAGCAGCCCTACAGATCTCCTGTATGGGGACATCCCTGGAAGTAGCCTCCAAGGCAGCAGTATGTCTTGTGGAATGAACCCTAATCCCTACAGGAAACTTCCGACCATCTAGCCTATAGCAGAGGTCGATGCAAGATGTGATCCACCTTGCAGATGTCTGCTTTGCTGCCAGTTTGCCAGGAGCAGCTTCAGCGTAGGTGACAAACAGCTGACGAGCCTGTCCCTGGAACTCCATCTGTATGCTCCACATAATAGGAGAATGCTCTCTGCAGGTCCAGGGTATGGAGCCTGCAGATGGCCTCCAAACATGGCTGGATTAACCTGTATGCAAATTACACCATGGCGTAGGGCCCCGAGGTTCAGGAGGACCCCCATTGTTAACTTATTTACAGTTACTTTCTTTAATTATGGCTGTACTGGGCAACCGCTGATGGGCCGAATTGCCTAAAAAACAGCCCCCTCCTTGGAGTCAGTCAGCCACCCCTACCCACTGAGTCAGCCTGGTGAGTGATTATCCCCCTCCGCAGCCGCTCTAAGCAAGTGAGCCTCTCAGTTTCTCAGACAGCTGCTCCAGCTTCACCTCTGATCCAACCTGACCCCACCACACACAACCAATCATGTCCATCAGAGGTCCTCTGGAGGTGTGGCTGCTGGGGAGCAGGAATCAATGCGTGTGTGTGCATGGCATCAGGGCGTGTGGTCAGGCAGCAGTGAGGAGTAGAGGAAGAGAACGAGAGAGAGCTGTGGTGGTCAGTCGTCGGTGCTGGTGGTTAGTCTCGTCTATTAAAGAAGAAGAGTCTCTGTCTAAAGACACAGAAGTAGAGAGAGAGAGAGAGAGTCTGACCAGGCCACAGGGGGTCACCCAGAGTCAGATTTGACTTCACTGCAGTGTCACGTGCTGCTGGTGTTTTCAGTGTAGCCATTAGTTAGGGTCAGTCAGTGCTGCTGCTAGTTGGGCCTTTGGTCCTGCTGTGACTGTAAGGAGTCCTCCTTTGCTGGGCCGTGCTGTAAGGCTGAGTCATGTCACCACTGCCAGTCTGATCTTGAGGAAACAATGAAGAGGACAGACTGGACTCATCACATTCACATCAGTCAGGCCACACCAGGTATGTTGTGTTGACTAGTCGTCTGCATGCTGCAGTGTCCAAGCCATCTGTGCTGCAGAAATAACTAGTTTTATTGCTTTGGAGAAACAAACTAAGCTGTGGTTGCCTCTGGTCATGGTTTGCCTGTGAGTGTTCAGTAACCTGAGTAGTGTACTGATGAACCTTTAATAAGATTTGAGTTTGGCACTGAGTCAACCATGGGGTGCTAATAAGTCACCTGAGGGGAACTAACTTGTGGGACTTGTTCTTGCTGGCACAGTTTGGGCTTGGTTTGATTTGAGTCACATACATTACTGGGAAGTTGCAGCTGGTTGCTTTAGGAAACTTAATCTCTGAAGTGACTGCAGTCAACACCTGCAGGTCCTGCAGGGTTCTTGAGGCTCAGTCTTTTTGGCACAACTCTGTTTAGCTGCTTTGGCATCAGTGACTTGGAGTAGGGGCAAGGATGTGGCAACTTGACATTGGCAGCAAAGCAACTTTTAAGTTGACAACAAAACTATAAATGACAATGGAGATGGAGGAGAGGAGACTGTGGGAGAACAGACAGAACTGAGGACAAAGATAGCTGCACAGAGGGCGATTGTGGCAGATGCATTGCGGAGGCAAGGAGCTTGAGCATGTCTCAGGTTTGGAGCTCGAAGGAGTCTTGAGCAGGAAAATAATGGGAGGGAGCTGTGAGCCCCACTAACTGCTTCAAGACATGCTTCGGTTGTTTGGTTTTGGCAGAGAGAATAGGTATTCAAGGAGGCATTTGCAGGGAGAGCATGGCAGCTACAATCCCCAGTTTTATTAATTTATTTATGTGGGATTTGAATTTGATATCTGGGAAGGCAGGGCACACTAATTGAAGTCTAATGTCCAGGTGTGTCTCAGGAGAGGGAAGAAAAGAGGAAGAGGATCCATAATTAATAATTCAGAATTGTTAACAAAAATAGTTACAAGTTACAGTAATGACAAGGGAAAAACAAGATGAGTTATAGGTAACTAAAAAGTGGAAATTTACAAAATGTTAACACTGTACTAATAAAATGTTTCTTTGTGCAGTAATTGGTCATTCTGAATTGTGTTGTTTATAATCAAGGGCTTGTGACCTGTCAAGTCTTGTGGCATAACACATAGTATTATAAACCACACCCTGCTTGAGTACCCTGGTTGTTACCTCGTTTCCGTCCCGGCACTGCAGAAGAGTGGGATGTTGGCATTTAGGAGCCCCTCGGGCCACAAAATATGACTTGGAATAGGGCCCCCATATCCATTAATCTGGCCATGCCTCCAAAGATAGGTTAGTAAAATATACTGGTAAGTTAATCACATGATTAAGGTGAAACTCTGATACCACTTTCGGGAGGAACATTGTGCTGAAGCGAAGGATGACTTTGTCCCTGTGGAAGAGAAAATAAGGAGAGTCCATCGAGAGTGCCTGGAGCTCTCCAATCCTTCTGGCAGATGTAATTTCCACCAGCAAGGCTGTCTTCCATGATAGGCATGACAACTCACATCTGTGGATTGGCTTGAAAGGCTTGCCCATGAGCATAACCAGGACCAACAGTAAGTTCCACAGTGGAGGTGGTTCACACACCGGAGGGGACAAGTGGTCGAGACCCTTGAAAAAGCACCTGACCACTTTCTCCTGGGACACTATTGGCAAACCGGCCCACACCCAGTAAGCAAAGGTGACTGCCAGGTGCACTTTAAGAGTCGTTGCTCAGAGTCCCAGCTGGAAAAGGACCAGAGGTAGTCCAGGATGCTATCCACAGGGCAGGTAAGGGGATCAAGCTCCTTGTCCTGACACCAAATAGAAAATCTTTCATTTAAAGGCATTGCATCTATGAGTCGACTCTTGCCTGGAGGCCTCCACCATGTAGAGGAGATCCTAGGAGAGACCCAAGGCTTGGAACTATAGCCACTCAGGAACCAGGTCGTGAGGTGCAGAACTGAAGGTCTGGTTGCAAGACTACCCCCTGAAATCGGGTCAGCAGGGCTGGACAGAGAGGCAGTTGCTGTGGAGACCTGCTGCTAAGGCTGAGGTGATCTGGGTACCAGAACTGCCTTGGCCAGTTTGGAACTATCAGGATCATCCATGCCTTGTCCTTCTGGACCTTGACCTGTACTCTGTGGATCAGGGAGAAAGGAGAAAAGGCCTACATGAGGCCTGGAATCCAGGGCCTCAAGATGGCATCCCCCATTAGTGTTCTGGACTGTTGGGGGAGGCTGGCACAAAACAACTTCAGTTTGGCGTTCTCACGGGAGGCAAATGAGTCCACTGAGCGTGAGTCCCCACCTCCTCCTGATTCAGAGATCACTCATGTGATGTCTTTCCTACCTAACTGAGAACATCTGCCAGCTGACTGTTTTCCACCATGATGTAAATTACTTGGAGATCAGCGCCCAGGCTGCATACGAGGGTCCAGGTACAGAGTGCCTCCCGACACAAAGTAAGGGAGTGTGTGCCGCCCTGTCTTTTTAGGTAAACATGGTTGTGGTGTTGTCCGTCTGGACTTGAATGACCTGACCACTGACTAGTGAAGCAAATTCCATGACAGCCAAGTGCACTGCACGGAGCTCAAACGGGTTTATGTGGTAAGGGCACTCCCTGAGTGACCAGAACCCATGGACTGTGTGATCTCCCAGGCCTGCTCCCCACCCTACCAGAGATGTGTTCAGTGTCAGAGTGATGGTCAGCTCTGGGTATACAAATAGGATTCCTTCCTCCAGATGCTCTGGGACAAGTCACCACTGGATGGTGTCCCACATCGGCTGGGTCACTGTGACTGGCTGGTCCAAGTGGCTATGTGCTGGAACCATTGATGGCCCAGCTTCCACTGAAGGTAATGCATCCACCAGCTCTCCCAGCAGACCATACTGATGCAGGATGCCATGTACCCCAGCAGCCGTAGGAAATCCCAGGCAGGCGCAAGAGCCCAACGTGCTATGACTGGGCAAAGGAGGTAAGATCCTGTGCCTGGTTCACTGGGAGGCAGGCCTTGGCCTGCAGGGAGTCTAGTTCTGCCCCAATGAACTTGATCACCTGCCTCAGTACCAGTTCGAGCTTGTCTGGGTTGACCAGGAGGCTTAAGTCTCAGAAAGTCTGGAGATCCAGGTGTGTGGATCTCTCCATGGCCTGTCTGGATGGACCAGCTATCAGCCAGTCATCCAGGTAGGGGAACACAGTGATCCCTATGTGCTGCAGGTGGGCTGCCATCATTGCCATGCATTTGGTGAATACTCTTGGTGCAGAGGAGAGGCCGAAGGGCATGACCTGGTACTGGTACAGGACCCCTTCCACTCAGAAACGGAGGTACTGGCAGTGAGACCCATAGATGGGAATGTGGAAGAATGCATCCTGGAGGTCCACAGTGCAAAACCACATGTTCTGCTCCAGGAATGGTATAATCTGACTCCGAGTGACCATCCGGAACTTGTGCTTCTGCACATACTGGTTGAGACCACATAGATTCAGTATGGAACACTAGCCCCCCCATCCATTTTGGGACCAGGAAGTACATGGACAAGAAACATTGACTGGCCAGGACATTGGGAACATGGGCTATTACCCTGTTTGCAAGGAGCTGAGCAATGTCCTCCCTAAGGGTGGACACTGTGCCCAGACAACCTGGACTCTTGAGACACGAGGAGGTGGTAGGGCAGGAGAGCCTCAAAGTCTAGAGAAAATCTTCTGCCCACTATGTCCAACACCCACTAGTCCATTGTAATAGTGGACCAACGTGGCAGGAAGTGACAAAGTCAGCCTCCGACTGGGAGAGCAGTTGGGGACAGGACAGGTGGCGGGATGACACCCTCAACCCATCACTGGGCAGATTTTGCGGGGGCACTAGTTGCTGCTGCCAGAGGGGAACCACAACCCCTGTTCCCCCAGACCGCATACTTCTGGTTGGGGTGCCAGGCCTGAAACTGCCTCTACTGGGGCTGCTGCCAGGAGGCTGTGACTGAAAGGACCGGTACTGAAAAGCCAGCTTGTTAGGCTTTTTCTTCTGATCCTTCTGGGTCACAGAGTGAAAGGTGGTGTTGGACTTTAGTATTTGAGTGAGATGCCCTTTCACCCCAGGGCTAAAGAGGTCAGTGCCCAGGAAAGGGATATTGGCCAACATCTTGTGGGTGTCTGACGTGAAGGTGGACAAATGCTGCCAAGCCCTGTGACACATGGAGACAGCTGCTGCTACCGCATGGGCACAAGAGTTACCCATGTTCAAGACTTTCTGGAGCTGTTGTTTAGCCAGTGATTGATTGTGGTCTGTGAAGGTATACCCCCTTGACAGTGACACCAATAGAGCGACCTACGTTGCTCCTGACAAAATCGACAGTTTGTTGATAGGTCACTGTATTGGTGAGCCAGAGACAGGGGCACACTGTCTCCCAGTCCTGCACCCCCTTCCCGCATCAGCTCCAACTCAGAGTTGATTATAATTAGAATAGGGGTGTGGGGCAGAGCCCCTCGATAGAAAAATGAATCGGGAGTCCATCGGGTTTTATGCCAACTGCAACTTGCAAGTGACATAAATTCCATCGGTGTGATGCCGGTTGACAAAACTGTTGTCTAACTGGCATCGTAGAGCCATCTCTGATGAGCAGCACCACTGCCTGCAGCTCTGGATGGAGGTGGAGGAGGAGGTCAAAAGGAAGGATCACCTATGGCGCAGAAAAATCCTAAGCGGAGTGTGAAGGAGGTGACCAGGTGTTCCGGCAGAAAGAAATATCTGATGTCAGGGGGTGGAGTTGGGGATTATACCATTCTATTGGTGAGAGGATCTTAGCTTAAAGATGTTACGGCCAATAACAACATTCCAGTGGAACTGCCAGAGTCTGGATAAGTGAACTGTATCCACACTCCATGAAACATATTTTTGGGGACTGTTGAGAACTGCTGTAAATGCGATTTTACAGTGGGAAACGTGCATTGGGAGGTGGTAAATAGATTTAGGGCTGCAGTAATGTATGCCATGCATACTTGTGTATGCAAAATGTGTTTTTATAACTTATGACCTATTGTGAAAATGTATTCATTTGTTGATTTTGGCTTCTTTGCAGTAGGGAATTTGTCTTTTGACCGCTTGTATAATAGTACCTAATTCACATGTGATGTAAATCAAAATTATGTTCATTTCTTGTACTGAACTTCAGCCTTCTCTTTTGAGTCATTGCAGTTGTCTATTTAAAAAAAAATTAAATCAAATGTATTGCATCCATCTGTTTCCTGGAGTGAGGGATCCTGTCTGACCTCTTCAATGACCGGCATTTTATGCTGAACCCATTATTTCCTGTGCTGCCTTTTAGAGTTTACCTTCTTATTGGAGCACTGTTACACCCCAACCCAGAGTGAGGACTGTTGCAGTTTATACTGAAACCTATAATGCCCTAGACTCCTGGAGGTAATGAGTGTGTGAGGCCTCAGAGGAACTTGCTCACTATTTTGCTTTGGCCGTCAGCTTTTTCACATGATTTTCTGCTTGCCTAAAGGTCGGTGGTTGAAGTGTTAATTTTTGCATTCTAGTGACTAAGTTCATTCTGCAATATGGCCCTCTTCAGTTGTTTAGAATTTAGCTCATTTCATGAAAAAAATTCAGATATGGGATTTAGAGGTTCAAACATTAAAGTTTCATTATGACTTCCTGTGTAGCAGCCCGGCAGATGGCAGCAACTCACTAGAGCTTGGAGACCCCTGCCTGCAAAAGTTAACAGTAGCCCACAAACTTAATTATTTACACTGTAAAATGTAACTGATCAATGGCTACACACAAGATAATGGGGACAGCAAACAGATTTTCGATATTACTGGTGAATCCAGATGTTTCAGAAGGGGAAGTTTCAGACTCGAATGTTTCCAAGTGCTCTCACCATTCCTCTTCTCACTCAGCAGCAAGACCTCCAAAATAAGGCAACAAATCAATCTAGGGTTGCCACCTGTCAGGTTTTTTACCTGGTGATCAGGTTTTCAAGGTCCCTATCAGGTAAACCGGTTTTGCTCTGTGCTGGTCAGGTTTTTGAGCCATTTTGAGTGCTCACATACTTTTGAAACAAATGTTGTCATATTAGTCATTGTTTCAGCTACATGTCCAGGTTACAGACAAGTTCTGTTGTCAGTATAGCCCTTTCTTTGTGAAAGCATTCAGCCTGGAAGGTGTAAAGTATGGCCATTAACACCATTAGCACTTACTTAACCTAATCTTTTCCACTGCATCTTAAAAGTGGCATAGCAGCACAGCTGCCCCCACCTTTTGTAACAGTAACAGAGCCAGTTGTCTTCCACTTTCATTTGCTGGTAAACATTTTCATCTGTAACAGAATTTAGGCATTTTTAAATGTTTTAAATTATGTTTTTTCCTCAAGAAAAAAGTATGGTCACTCCTTTGGTTTTGAAACAGTGCTGTGGACGTGAGCAGGAAATGAAACCAGAAAAAGATATAAAGTACACATTAAAGGAAACTATTTTTTATGTATTATTATATACCATGTATACTGTTGTATGCTATTTACAGTATTTCCCTTGTCTCCCCCAGACCATATATGTAAATTATATTAATTTTATCTCTGTGTGTTTATTTGGTAACTCAATGTCAATAAATAAATACGTAAGTAAATGAATGACTAAGAATAACCTAGGAAAGTAACTTTAACAGGTACAGTACAGTATTTTAACATTTTTGTTGAACTGCTGCTTTAAGTGTTGTCTTTTATTGTTATAACAAATGGCCTTCTAGAAGCAAAAGTGCATGAAGAGTCATGAAAAGGGGTGGGGCCAGGGACGGAGCTTAGGATCCGGTTTTTGCCTCATCCAAAGGTGGCAACCCTAAATCAATCGCAACTATGGACAGCAAACTAAATGCAATTCTAGCAGAACTACGGGACATTAAGTCCAATTTTCGGTCGCTTAAACAGGATTTGGGGCAGATTCGATCTGAAATCTCTGATCTACAGCAAAGAACACTTACGGATGAGGAGTCGCAGGAGGAACAGAGGAAGACCTTATCAAAGTGCCAGTCCACGGTGTCACAGTTAGTGGAAATCTGCAGGGCAATGGGGGAGAGGCAGGAGGATGCTGAGAACAGACACAGACTCAAAAATATTTGGATATACAGTGTAGCGGAGGGCAGTGAGGATAAGGACATGAGCAGTTTTATTACTCAGCTCTTACGGGAATCCCAGGACCTTGATCCTGAATTCAATATCGAGACAGAATGTACGCATAGGGCTTTAGACCCCAGGCCTACGCAACAGGGAGCTTGCCTTCATTCCATTATCATTTGTTTTCTGAGATATAGTACAAAAGACATTATTTTAAACAAAGCATGGGCCAAAAGGAAAACTTTCTATCAAAACAGCAGAATATATTATGACAACTATTACGTCCCAATGACCATGCAGCATCGAGGAGACTACATCCCAACGTTCCCCATTCTACGTGGCCTTAAATTAAAATTTCGGACACCATATCCAGCGTGACTTGTTGTCCAGTTTCCAAATGGCCAAAAAAGTTATGACACTGTGGATCAGGCTATCGCTGGACTTAGGGACCGCAATTATCAACTCCCTACTAAGATTCCACTTGTACAGAGGCCTGATGGATGGAGAGACCAGCAGAGGAATCTTCAGCCACTGGATCCCTGTATGCAGCAGGCTACTCTGGACTCAATCAAATGGCTGCTTCGCCAGTTCACCAGAGGCAGTACTACATGAGGAGGTTTGAAATAAATGGACACGGGAGGTGAGCCTGGGTGCTAGCATGAGGCTGAGAGTGGGGAGGATGGCTTTGCAGTAAGCATTCAGGGTGGCCTGGGGGCTCCCCCCTTTGGGTCCTGGATCTGGGGGGTGCCACCCTCTTGGCAGGCTCTACATGGGGAGACCTATGGACACAACAAGGTCTTAATTGGATGTTGCAGATGGTTGAGTGGCTTCCCTGGGATCCCCTGCCCCCTAACAGGGCTCATTTGGTTGCAGTGAGCAGAGAGGTAGCAAATTTTGGGACCCCCAGGCTCGGTCATTAGCCCCGAGCTGCAATGGAGGGTGGTGAAAAAACAATGAATTGGATGTTGGCGGGGGTTGGCCGGAAGGGGTTTCCCCCCACGAATATTAAGTAAATAAAAGGTAACTGCTTGGTACATAACTGAGAACTTGCTCATTTGCGCCCAGGCCTATATGTGTGTGTGTATATGTATGTATGTATGTATGTATTTATCTGTCTATCTATCTATCTATCTATCTATCTATCTATCTATCTATCTATCTATCTATCTATATCTCCTACTCCTGGTGATGGGGGGGGGAGCGTTCTAGCTGCTTGTGTGGTTGGGAGCCCCTTATCCCTTTATGGGGAGACTTTTTGGGAGCAGTGGGACCTCCCGAGGAAGCCGTTCTAATATTAGTTACTTGAGTAGGTATATGCATAAACTCAACATATTTAATCAATTTTGCTTGTGGTCTCTCTAAATTGGGTCGGCCGGGGGTCGGGCGTCGGGGCCAGGGTGTTTTGTGGGGGCTGTCTGGCCTTGCCTCTGGTCTGCGAGCTGCGCCTCTCCAGCCATGCTCGTTTTTTCTTAGCCTGGCCTCTGGAATTCATCCGGAGCAGAGTGATGAAGGACTGGGAACTGAGAACTAAGAACTTGTGGCATGAGAACGCCTTTGATCTCCTCTTCCCTTGATTTACCCTCCATGTGAGCTTCATGATGGACCTGGCAGCATAGTGGGTGGTCTGCCCCCTTGGGTGGAGGAGGAGGAACTGACGAACACCAGTTATTGACCCTAGGGATGAGCAAGACTAAGTAATTTTGAGTCACACAGAGGACGACAGAGTTATACCCCAATTAGTTATTTAACAGGCAGAGGACTTGGGCTGTACATTTATTATGGACATTCTTAAATGCACCATTTTCATTATTTTTTCCTACTGTAATATGATGCTTTATTTTCTGTCCATCCTATGCCCTTCATTGTTTTTTTTTGTATTTTTCTTAGTACGTTTTACCTTATTGGCTCCCAGTCTGCCCATTACATCTTGGCATCCCAGTCATCCAGCCACCGTCTGGTCCACTTCAGCCCAATGGAGCCCCCTCTGCCAGATACCCCCATGGCTTTCCCCCCATGGCGGGGCAGCAGAGAGTCCCCCTTACTCCTGTTGACACAGGATCCAGCATCGCAGCAGTGCTCCTGAGGTCGAGCGTCCCATGGACAGCCATCAAGCCGCCATGATCGGTCACTATATTTCCTCCTCTACTAGACTTGTGTGAGTGGGGCATGCAATGATGCCAAGTGGGGAGCACGCACGTGTCCACATGTACTCACTCACTCCCAATGACATGCCCCAACTCACTTTCCCTTAGTGCAGCTTCAGTGCAATGTCCCCCAGCCTCCACTAGGGGTGCCAACACACCAACCACAGAGACCCCCCCTCCCTCGGAAAGGGACAGCAGCCTTCAGGCACTCAATCCCTCTCCTCCCTGCCAACCCTTAGTGACTGGAGTCCATTCCCAAACCTGGGTCGCTGTCGTGGAGTGAGGTGTGTCGTCCAGCGCTTAACCCTCAGCACTACCGGGCCAGCTGCCCTTCATTGTTTTTAATGATACCTCTAATTTTATTTGGTTAACAACATTAGAGGGTCGAATAAACCCTGACAGGCACTTCAGGACTTGCAGTGCAGTCACCTTTTGGGCGACTTTATGGTCGCCACAATCCAGGGGTATTCTCTGGAATGTGGAAATCACTGCCAATATTATGTACAAAATTCCTTATCTGGGGATATGGTTGCTATATCATGTTTATAAGTTTGTATTTTTCATAGATAATAGTAGTTTAGATAGAAAATTGTTTAAAATCAAAGTGGGAGTACAACATTACAGCAGAATTTACAGAAACATAAGTGTGGAGGGGGGTCTTGCAAGCAAGCTATGGATGGATCAGTGGGACAGGGAGAGAGTATAAGTTAGTTAATGCTTGTTTCATACAATTCTATGGCTCAAATACAAAAGATTAGAATAATATCTCAAAATGTAAATGGTTTGGGAGGACCCACAGAGGAGAAAGGTGATATCATATTTTAAAAAATCCCGCCCTCAAATGATTTTGCTTCAAGAAACACATATGAACAAAGATGAACATCAGAAGCTGATTACATTTGGTATCAGTGCTGTGGTGGCAAGCTCCCATTCCTCTGGCAGGTGCAGGATAACAGCAGTATTAATCCTGGGGTATTCAACATTTCAAATGGAAACTCCTACCATAATAGGGATGGAACTCTGGCAATGGTGAGAGGAACTTGGAGGGGCATAGAATATATGGTGGTCAGCCTTTACTTCCCGCCAGGACTAACCCCACTATTGCATCAAAGATTACTGGATAAGATAATTCAGTTCAAAAAAGGGGTCTTAGTATTAGGGGGGATCTTAACTTACTGATGGACCTGGGGAAAGACAGTTCAAATCCCACCCCAGCCCGTATGACAGCCAGTCAGAAACATGCATGGAGACTGAACAAGGATATGGGCCTGACCGATGTCTGGCGGCACACCAATCAGGGCACTAGACAGTACACTCACTATTCAGCTGCCCACCATACATATTCTAGGATAGATTACTTTTTTAATGATGGCTGAGCACCGAGACCTTGTGCATCGAGTAACTATCCTCCCTATCCTTCCAACAGACCATGCCCCATTAGTGTTAGAGTTGGACACTCATCAAGAAAAAGCCTTGCCCAGTGGCATTTTAACAATGCCTTACTACGAAATAAAAAATATGTAAAATTTATTCAACAACGTATCACTGAAATTTTAGCTCAAAATAAATCTTCTGAGATATTCTCCAGGATGTTATGGGACACTTTGAAGGCCATTATTAGGAGAGAAACAATAAAATTTTCCTCTAGAGAAAAGAAGGAGAGAGAACGTCAACAAAGAAACCTGAAGGGGGAGCTTTCTTTCTGGCAACAGGCGCACATGCAGGGAGACAAAAGTGCACTACAGAGACTAAACACAATTAAAAGTAAATTACAGGACCTACTGAATTATAAAACGGAACACGCCTTGATGTATGTCAAGCAGAAATAATATGAGGGAGGGGCTAGGACCTCAAAGGTATTGGCTTCCAGATTAAGGGTACAGAGAACTAGAGAATGATTACACAAATCAGACACTCTCTTATGAGACAGCTTCTAACAAGCACCAAAAATATGCTGGAGGGACTTAAAAATTTTTATAGCTTCTTGTATACACAGGGCCCAGAACCATCGGATGACAAGTATGTCTCATTTTTTCATAACTTAACTCTTCCCTAAACTCCCAAAATAACAGATGAAGCAATTAATTTGCCCAATCACTTCTCAAGAAATAGCTGGGGTTATAAAATCAGCTAAAGTGGGGAAGAGCCCGGGACAGGACGGGATAACATCAGAATTTAATAAAAATCTTTCAAAGGATTTGTTGCCCACTTTGCAAGAAGTATCTACAGACCTACAAAGTAATGACACTATCCCTCCCCCCTCAGGGCAGTATCCGAATATATCCACAATTTTGAAGCCGCAGAAGGATCCTCTCAATTGTGAATTGTACAGACCTATCTCGGTCCTAAATCAGGATTATAAATGTTATGCTAGTATTCTAGCCCATAGATTAGAACCTATTTTACCAATTATTATTAATAAGGATCAAACAGGATTTGTTTCTACCAGAAAGACGGTAGATAATATAAAAAGAACGCTTTATCTGTTAGAAAAGGTAACTGAAGGGTCCTCTCCTTTCTTGTTATTAAGTATGGATGCCCAAAAGGCTTCCGACCACGTGTCACAGAAATTTTTATACTATACTCTATATAAATTTGGTTTCCCTTCTGAATTTGTGGAATGGATACGGGCCCTGTATGCTTCCCCTCAAGCGGTAGTCAAGATAAATGGCACATATTCTGAGAGATTCACCTTGTCTAGGGGAACCAGGCAGGGATGCCCCCTTTTCCCTCTTCTGTTTCCTCTTTATGCAGAACCACTGGCAGAAGTGATAAGAGAAAAGGAAGGCATACTGGGGTTAAAGGTGGGAGGGATTGAACATAAAACTGCAGATGATTTATTAATTTATCTGATGTCACCAGATTATTTTATTCCTAAATTGTTTACTTTATTACAAGATCTGGAGGCCCTAGCAGGTTATAAACACTTCCAAAACAGAGGTTCTCAGGTGGAATTGTGATCCAGACAGCAACACCCAGAAATCCCTTCCATTGAAATGGAACACCCAGAGACTACAATATCTGGGTATTATAATACCCAGATATCTGTAACAGTTGTACGAGGTCAACTTCCCCCTGGCAGTGAAGGCATTGAGAAGAGATTTACAGAGATGGCAACATCTCCCTATTTCTCTCGTGCAAAGGGTTTAATCCATTAAAATTATGGTATTGCCAAGGTTTCTTTACCTATTCCAAAATCTCCCCATTTTGATTTCACAGGCAAATTTTAAGGTATGGAACAATATGATCTCTTAACACATATGGTAAGGGAAGTGGCCGGGGATAGACGATGCTTCAGATGGCTAAGTCCAGGGGAGGGTTGACACTTCCAAGGCTTAAAACATACTATTGTTCAGCCCAGTTAGCACATGCCTTGAATTGGTGGGATTCGACCATAGATACTCACTGGAAGGGGATTGACTTGGAACAGCAGGAGGAGAGCATTGAATGGACGATGGGACCCCCCCACACAAACTATGGAAAGGCAAGCAGGAAGGTATTAGATCAAATTTTTTTTTTTTGAAATTTCTTTTTATCCCTCCTGGTCACCCTCGTTATTCCACTCCTTCAGGCCCATGCTCAATTTCACCTAACCCTCACTAAGTCTGCCCCTAGAGTGCCTCCGGTGTCCCCTACCTGCCTTCCTCCTTGGAGCACCTTTGCACAGCGGGGTCTGCCTGTGATTACAGGCTGGGTGGCTGGAGTGGCTGTCATCCGGAACGCCGAGGGAGGTTTTCCAGTATTCTTGTCCCTTCCCTCCATCCCACTGAGGATGCCTGGCTCGGGCGGAAAGTGCATACGCACGCCTGCCAAGTGCCTGGTGGCGTCCTCCCTTCCCCGGCTTTCCCCTATGGAAGCCGTCGTTGCCCAGTCAGTGCTTCCACCAGCTCCCGGTCGGGTGTATTAACACCCCTGATATCCTCTCCCGAAGGAGGAGAGCATCCATGGGGACGCTCGATCCTCCTTCCCCCTGCTGACCCCCGGCAACCGAGTCCGTATCCGAACCTGGGTCGCCAAGGCAGGCGAGGTGTGGGCGCCCAGCGCCTCAACCCTCAGCGCCACCGGGCTGGCTTAGATCAAATTTTACCTCAATTATATTAAGGATATGGTGTAGGACACTCGGGGAATATAGGATTAGACCTTTTATTAATCCCTTGATTATTCCTTTATATGACCCTATGTTCCCCCCAGCTGGAATAGACCACACATTCAAGCAGTTGAGGAGAAAGGGTCTGAAGTATTTCTGTCAGTGGTACGAGCAGAGAGTGTTTAGATCATTTCTCCAAGTACAGCAGGCTTATAACTTACCTAACAGAGATTTTTTTCATTTTCTTCAAATGCGACACTACATCATGCAAAAATGTGGCAACAAATGGGAACTTATTCAGGCACACCCTATAATTCAAGTAATTATAAACACTTATCAAGGGAAGATGCCAGACCATATAATATCTAGATTATACCAAATCCTTCAACCAACACAACATAAATCAATCAAGAGGCTGCAAAAATCTTGGGAAGGTGATCTAGGCATGAATTGATGGGCCATTACATGGACTGAGATTGGACTATCAATCAGAAATCTCCCATAAGAAGGCAGAGTTCCTGTCCAGGGAGATAGCTGCATCAATAAATCAACCAGCTCAGCTCTTCTGGACCGTGGACAGATTGTACAATCCAGCCTGTCTGCAGGGTCGGCGAGCTTTTTCGCAAATAAAGTGTGATGAGTTTGCTCGGTTCTTTGATGATAAGGTGTCATCGATCAGGTCAGAGATCCACAGTATGCATTCAAATGAGCATTGCAGTGGTCGATGCGAGGTTACAGGCCCTCGGTCTGTCTGGATGGATTTTGACCAGCCAACGATCCTGGATATCATGAAGATTATCCAGGGCTTGCGACCGACTTACTGTAGTATGGATCCTGATCCTACACGCCTCCTTGAGGGGTGTATGGATTCGATCGGACCAGCCCTTGCTGAGATAGTCTGGTGCTCCTTGGACCAAGGGGTGTTTCCAGAGTCTCTAAAAGAGGCTACTGTGACACCCCTTTTGAAGAAATTTTCCCTTGACCCAGACTGTCTCGCTAACTACAGACCAATATCTAACCTGCCCTTTCTGGGCAAGGTTATTGAGAAAGTAGTTGCGTTGCAGCTCGAGGACTTTCTTACCACCCATGAAGTCTATGATCCTCTCCAGTCCGGTTTCAGGAAGAGGAATAGTACCGAGATGGCGTTGGTTCGGGTATCTAATGATCTCCTAACAGTGAGAGATCAGAGGAGACATTCAATCTTGGTTCTCCTTGATCTCTCTGTAGCATTTGACACCGTGGACCATGGGATGTTGCTAGAACACCTCCGTCTGTTCTGTGGACTGTCAGAGACAGTCCTCAGATGGTTACAGTCTTTCCTCATGGGCAGAACCCAGAGGGTAGTATCAGAAATTTTTTCCTCGGCTCCGTTTGCTCTGTCCTATGGGGTGCCGCAGGGTTCTGTGCTTCCCCCATGTTGTTCACGGTGTATATGCTGTCGTTGGAGAACATTATCAGGCATTACGGGCTGAGTTTTCACTGCTATGCAGATGATATTCAGCTCTATATATCCTTTGTACCCGAACAGAATGACACTTTATTGGTCTTTAACAACTGCCTCGCTGAGATTCAGGACTGGATGAGTGCTAACTGGTTAAGACTGAATCTGGACAAGACTGAGGTGTTGGTAGTGGACCTGGGCCACTGTGCAGAGAAGTTGACTCCTGGGTTTTTCTCTGGCCTTGTGTTAGGGAGTAACCAGTTGAGACCTTCTGAACAGGTGCGGAATCTGGGCGTAATCTTTGACGGCGAGCTGACACTGAAGGCACAGGTGTCGGCCGTTGCCAAGTCTTCCTTTTATCATCTGAGGAATATTGCCCAGATAAAACACCTTGTTCCACATGATGACCTTCCTGTATTAGTTCACGCCTTTGTTTCCTCGCGCCTTGACTAACGTAATTCTCTATATCTAGGGTTGCCGGGGGGTGGATCTCCATCACTTGCAGCTGGTGCAGAATGCTGCGTCCAGGTTGTTGACGGGGCTGCCAAGAACTTGCCATATCACACCTGTGCTGCACGAACTGCACTGGCTGCCAGTGCGATGGAGAATCACCTTCAAGGTCGCGTTGCTGACCTATAAGGCAGCTATTTGGAGGCAGTATAGCGCAGTGGTCTAAGGCTCTGAGCTGCAAATTTGGTGACATCCAGCAGACCAGACCTGGGTTTGAATCCCACAGCTTCACTTGCATACTGTGTGATCCTGAGCAAGTCACTTAACCTCCTTGTGCTCCCAGGTCGCTCCTGTAAAAAAGCTTTCAGCTTAGTGTGCTATACCTGGTTAAACAACTAAATAAATAAGACCTTACATGGTCAGGGACTGGACTACTTGCAAGATCTCCTGTGACCCTACCACCCTCTTCGCTCACTCCGCTCCACTGATGAGGGATTGCTAGAGGTACCCAGGGTTCATCTTCAATCATCAGGGGCCAGAGCTTTTTCTTTTGTGGCCCCAACCCTGTGGAATCTCTACCTCGTCGGATTCGAGAGTGCCAGTCCACAGATCTATTCAAGGCATCTTTAAAGAGTTATTTATTCGAACATGCCTTTGAATAGGCCACCCTGTTGTCCTTTAATTGTTTTTATATTCATATTTATTGTGTTGGCTGTTTTTTGTGCTGTATCTGCGCTTTGATAATTTTGAGAAGTGCATTTTAAATAAAATTTGATTTGATTTGATATAAATAAATCACACTGGTCAAAGATTTATATTAATCAGCATGGGGTAACTAGCTCTTATCTCTGGAGGGAGTATTGTTGGAAATGTCTGGTGAAATATTTTAGAACACCTATAGTTGTGGGGATGTTTGGAGGAGGACGTCAAGCCAGTTGTTGGAGATCATGTGGGGACAATCAGGCAGACCACCTTCATGTCTTTTGGAACTGCCCAAAGATTTGAAATTTCTGGTCACAGATAAAAGCAAGCATTTCCCAGCAGAAATTAAGAACATTCAAACCAGGAGGCTGCTTAATATATTGCTCTTGGCAGCCAAGAAAGTGATTTCCAGGAGATGGTTCGATCAGAGTCCCCCAGTAGACAGGAGTGGGAGGACGTGGTTTTGGAGATTTATGCAATGGAGAAGTTGACTGCCTTCTCAAATCAGAGACCAGATACGGTCAGGAATCTCTGGGACAAATAGTTCTTATGGATCATGCAACACAGGAGAGATGTTATCCTGTAGGCCTAGCTTATTTAGGTTAGGGGAAATGTAGTCCTAATAGCATGTCTAACAGCTAGTTAAAGGCTTAGCAATGAATCGACCAACCAGAAGGATACCATAGCCAGTTCCATCCACATGCAATTAGTCACAGAGCCTACTAGAATGAACCATAAGACCGGTAAGCACACGCTCCTAGACTGGCTCCTTGTAAGCTCACCTGACAGGATTACTGATGTCGTGGTACTACCGGATACACTAAGCGATCACTCCCCTGTCACCTGTCTGTGGTCCAATAAATTCAAAAAAGTGCCACCTGTCTTTGTGAACAGCATAATTCTCAGGAAAGGGCAGCTCTTAGCTTTCAAGGAGGCGCTTTCTCAGATTGATTGGTCTCCTCTTAAGGTACTTCATGACCTTGACATAACACTCCAGTACTTTATTGATAACTTTAATAGCGTTTGTGACAGATTTGCTCCATTCAAAAAAAGAAAAACACGTGGCCTTAACAATGAGTGGATTACTAGTGACTTTCTAGATCACATGAGGGCAAGGAACAACCTTTGGTATCAAGACAGGGCCTCAGGTAAGCCCAGTGACCTTCAAAGATACAGGGCATCCAGAAACAAATGCACACATCTCATCAGGAATGCTAAGACTAATTTGTACAAGGATCAATTGGAAAGAACTTGGGGTGATGGGAGGTGGTTTTGGGACAATATAAAGGCACTCGCAGGGAAGGACGACAAAACACAGCCATCACTGCTAAACATTAATGGCACAAATACCATGGACTCCCGCACCATTGCCAAAGAGTTCAACTCCACCTTCACGGATCTTAGCTCTGTTCTACCAGCTGAATACCTCAAGCCTATCAAAGCTGATAATTGGTGCCCACTGGGCATCAACTCGCACTCTCAATTTTACTTCAAGAGAGTCATTGTCAAAGAAGCACTGGGTTATGTTAGAAAGGTCCTGGGGAAAACCAGAATGGGGTCTGACAACACTGACATGAAACTGCTGGCGCTGGCAATCAACGAAGTCATCACTCTCATCACTAAGATTTTCAATAAATCCCTCCAGCTCACCAAATTCCCTTCTCCTTGGAAACAAGTTTTGGTGACCCCAGTGCATAAGGGAGGCGATAGGCCACTGACCGCAAACTACAGTCCCATCTCTATCTTCTCCCCCCTCTCTAAAGCACTGGAAAGGATTGTGGCAGATCAGTTTACTGACTATATTCACAAATACCAGCCGCAATGTCCCTAGAAGCAGGACTTTAGGAAACTCCACAGCACGGACACTGCACTGGTGGATTTCACTGAGTATGTCCATAAGGCATTGGATTAGGGAAAACTGGTTGAGTTCATCTTCATTGACCTAACAAAGTTATTCGACAGAGTCTGCCACACACTTCTCTTGTCTCAGCTGCTTGCCCTTTTCCCCAAATGCCACTCTACGGTTCCAGGACTACCTAACTTCCTGGTCTCAAAGGGTCAAGCGAGGTCACTCCATATCTGCATCCAAGAAAGTCTCCCTAGGGGTGCCTCAAGGGTTCATCCTGGGTCCACTGCTCTTCAGCATGTTCCTGAATGACCTACCCAATGCCTGCACTAGCAAAGTCATTCTATGCGCTGATGATGCTGTCCTACTTAGCTGTCAATCTCGCATAGAGCACCTACAGGCTGAGCTACAATCATCCTTCCAGCAACTGGAGACCTGGTTCTACTCCCAAAAGTTGCTACTAAACTACAAAAAAACAAGACAATGCTCCTCTCTAGCCCCCAATTAAAAAGGAGATGCTCAGAACTAACAATCACAAATCACCTGACTGCCCCACTGGAACACGTTAACTCATTCAAGTACCTGGGTGTCATTGTGGATGATACCCTCTCGTATGTTCAGCACATTGACATGGTGGTGAAAGCTGTGAACACTAAATTAGGGATCCTGTTTAGGCACAAGAAAAGCCTTACTGCTGAAGCCCTCCATCTTTCAGTCTCCAGCTCTGTCCTCTCCCTGGTTGACTACAGGCTGGTGGTTTATGGCACGGTCACTGATGCGGACCTCAAAAGGGTTGCCACTGCCCTTAACAAGGCTTGCAGACTTTTGCTAAATACTGACCGCTTCACGCACACTTGTACCCTGTATGGTCTGGTCCACATACTACCGCTTCAATCCAAAATTGGATACCAAACTTGCCTGCTAGGGAGAAAGGCCATGCTCTCCCTAACCCCTACCTGCACTGCAGACCTGGCAAAGAAAGCAAGCTCCAAGTACAACACATGAAGAACGGTGACAATGACAACACAGCTTGATGTCCCATTTCGTAGAACTCCCCTAGGACAAAGATCCTTCATGTAGCGAGCTCCACTATGGCTAAATGAGATCCCTGCTGCAGCTCTTAATACAACAAATGTTCAGTCCTTTAAAAGAGAACTGAAGCAATGCCTGATGAACTCAAATGCCTGTGACTGCCTTACCTAAATCCATATCTTCAACCTGGATACCCACTTTTAAATACCTCTGACTCCTTTACCGTAGTCCATATCCTCAACCCAGATCCCCCCCCCCTTGTCTGTCTGAGCTTTCCTACTGTTTTACCTACCCTGGACCCCCACCTGCCATCCCTTGCCCCACCCCCTCAAGCTCTCTTCAACTCCCTCCCCTCCGTACCCCAACACCTCCCTTTCTACACACTCTCCCCTAAATATTCTCCTTCTCCTAGTCTCTCTCTCTCTCTTTCCCTCTCTCCTCCTTTCTTTTTCTTTCTCTTCAATTTACCCCTCATTTGCACTCTCCCCCTTTCTTTTTCCTACCCTTTCCAATACTCTACCTTGACATGCCCCCCTGGGGCAGCTGTGCCGGACATTGCTAATTGGGAAACCTCGTTCGCATTCTCCCCCTTTCTTTCTTCTACCCTTTACGATACTCTACCTTGACAAACCCTCCTGGGGCAGCTATGCCATATGTTGCTAATTGGGAATATCCTCCCGCTGTTTAATTTCAGTTGTCTAGGTTACTCAAATGTATTATTTATCTATATTCTGTATTACATAGCAATCTTATGTTTTGTGTTAACTGTCAAGTTATTGTTATGTCTCTGCTGTTTTACATCCTGACATGGAACCTTTTTAAAAGAGTGTATGCTCAAAGGTTGTATCCAAATTATCAAATAAATAAATAAATAATGTTTGGTAAGGTAAACCTCATCCTATACAAATGAGAATCTGTATCACATATGAGCCCACACTCAAAGTTTTGTCTATGTACAAATGTATTTGACCCCTGCTGTATGTACTGTAATGAAATATGTACTCTCACTGTGTAGTAAAAATAATAGTAACAAAAAAAAAAGTATTTCGTTATCAATATGCTAGTCTTGACCAGGACTCTCTTGTGGGAGACGTTTCTCAATGAGATGTTATAACTGGTTAAGGAAAGGATAATAAATTCACAGTTAATATGTTCAGAAGGCCAGACAAGACTTCTGAAAAACTGAATTATGTGTTATGCAACTGGCATATTTAAACAACTACATAACAAGAATCAACATACCAGTTCTTTATTAGCTGAATAATTGATGGTCAAGTCTAACTCCTACTGGTCCTTAGAATCTCCTCCATCCAAGAGCTTTTATTGTGAATTAAAATAATGCTAAGAATGGTCCCTCCTGATGGCCCAGCGGTAGCATGTTTTGCTACCATGCAGGCGACCTGAGTTAGGGAGTGAGCTTAGATCACTGCATTAGGATGCAGGTGGAGCTGAGGCAGCTGCTGCACAACAGTGGGCCTTCTCAGCCAAAGAAGGTCAAAGGCGAGCACTGGCACCACAGTGACCCCTGCAGCAGGGCCAGGGGGCTTGCTCCCACCACAGGGTTAGCTGTGTTTGACTGTGGCCTAGGAACTAGGCTTATGTCAGGGAGGTGGAAGGGGACCAACTTAAAGGGAGAAAATCCCCACTTCCATTTAAATGACAACCTGGTGGGTCCTGGGGCCTCCTCTGGGTCCTAGTGCCTGCCAGAGCTGGAGTCAGACTACCTTAGGTGGGAGGATGTCCTGTCCCTTGGAACCCCTGCCATGGAAGGCAAGCTGTGGGTGTAACCAGTGGGTTACTAGGGTCTGAGGGAGTCAGAGTTTCCCGACCTGATGGGGTACATCCCTTGGATCAGGGTATATCCCTGGATGAGAGAGGTGGATTGAGGAGAAAAACCTCTACAGAAAAATAATGCTAAGAAACCAATATTTTAATTTCAAACCAGTTGCAGAGCTGCATGCACAGAATATTTGCCTCCACAGCAGGAAGCAGTCTTAGTGTTCTGTTTATACTAGCAGTGTCTTATTTGTGGGATAAGGGCTGCTGCTGTAGTACCAGTCAGAATGTGGGATTCAACACTCAGCATTCCATGAGGTTAAGAATTTGGTGAGTTAGAAAATGGGTTGGATAAATCCTGGTTTCTGACAGACTCAGATCACCCAGCATTAGGGCAGGTATCAAGCAACGCAGTTCAGCAAATAACTAGTTCCTGTGCCAGCCTGCCTTCTTACAGTGTAGATCAATGTGACACATTGAATTTTTAAAATTGTGAATGGCAGCTATTTTTGTTTACTCGCCTAGCAAGCAAGCCCCCCGCCCACTTTCCAACTGCTTTGCTGTTCATTATTTTTGTAACATTTAAGAGAAAGAAAACAAAACAGTAGTGCTGTAGCGCTATTAATGTCAACCGCTATCTTATTGGAGCCATTTAGCCATTGGGTTTCAACAGAAGTGCGTTCATAACTGCCAACTGGCCGAGTTCTAGCACTCATCCCAGCTGCTCATGCTGCTATTGATCACGATCATGCACATTAAAAATAAAAATGGTCACAACTCCAGTTATTTTTCCTTATGTCACATCAGGGCTCGATATTCAAATTAGCCAAAGCGGCAAAAACCTACTTGCGCTTGCACCTTGCATTTGCCCGAGCCTAAGGATGCTATATTCAGTCAACAAGCACCAGCACTATTTAACTGAATATAGGGCCATGTTGGCACAGTAGTAAGTCTAATAGCACTGCCCAGACATAGACCCAATACCTCCAAGTGGATAGCTCTGGGCATGATTTTCACAATATTCAAAGGGGCCCATGCAAATAGCTCATTGAGGCATGCAAGGCACTAAGGGGCAATGTGTATGCCCATTATGGGCTTTGCATGGTAGCAAGGCATGTTAGTACAGCACTACCTCTGGCACTGTTCGTCCCAGACCTGTTTAGATATCCTGATGACTAGTTTCCCCCACCCGATCGCCAGCACATAACAGAATTAACATTTTCCTGGTGCCTAGTGGTCTCCTCCCCCTCCAATCACCAGCACATTATAAAATTATAACTTCCCTGGTGCTAGTGGCCCCCCCCTCCAATGGCCAACCTGTAGGAAAACTGACAACCCTCCCTGGCATCTAGCTGCTCCCCTAAGGCACCAAACACCCACACCCCGGTCACCTTACCAATAGGCTCGGTGCTGCGGGTGTGCATATGGTGACCGACACAGCCCTCCTCGGTGTGCTAGCATATGTCCAGGCAGGGAGCATGTGTCTGATTTATAGGACAGGGTGATGTGCCCTGTCCTACATAAGACACATGCTCCCTGCCAGAACATAACGACGGCTGGCTAAGGAGGTGTGAGAAGGGCTGTGCCGGTGGCATTATGCACACCCATGACACCAATAATACTGGTAAGATGACGGGGAATTGACTGTTCGGTACTGCAGTGAGGGTTATCAGTTTTCCTATTGGCTGGCGATTGGAGGGGGAGGACCACTAGCACTGGGGAAGTTTTACCTGTATTATGGGCTGGCAATTGAAGGGGGGCCACTAGCACCAGGGTAGTTTTATTTCTATTACAGGCTGGTGATCGGGGGGTGAGGACCACAAGGCACCAGGGAAGTTTTAGGTTTCTTACAGGCTGGTGATCAGAGGGAGGAGAGGCCACTAGACACCATGGAAGTTTTAATTCTATTATGGGCTGGCGATCAGAGGAAGGGGGGGATAAATAGGCACCAAGGAAGTTTTAGGTTTATTATGGGCTGGTGATCAGAGGGGGATGCCACAGACTACAGGGGAAGGGTGCACTTTCCCAGTGGACAATGGTCTACATGTCAGCATTACCTCCGGCAGTCACTAGGGTTGCCTGGAGTAAGTCGGGGGTTGTGTTCAGTGGTATTTGCACTGCACAAAAGGACCGCATTAACCCCTTTTGCACAACACAAAGCTGCTGAATATGGGGTACAGCAAAAACAAAACTCAGCACTCTGTAATTGGCGTGAATGCAAGCATAAGTTTAATATAACAGATGAACGCCAAGCCTCACATTCGACAGGTAACACAGGTCACACAACTAGGAAGTTCCCAACGGTTTCATGCACAGCACGTCATCAGGGGGTGGTCACTAGTGATATCAAACACTAATACAGATATTTGAGATATAGGGAATTTATAATATGATACACAGGTATGAATACAGTAGTGTTATTTACATCACAGCATATCATATAGTGTATTATTATTTTTTATGCACTTATATGTATGTATAGCGTGTGGATTGATGTGAATAGCTTTTGTTTGGTACTGTTTCTTTAAGTGTTACCCTATAAATCTGTGTTTGATATCACTAGTGACCACCCCCTGATGATGTGCTGTGCATGAAACCGGTTGGGGACTTCCTAGTTGTGCGACCTGTGTTACCTGTCGAATGTGAGGCTTGGCATTCATCTGTTATATTAAACTTATGCTTGCATTCACGCCAATTACAGAGTGCTGTGTCTTTGCTGTATTTCGTATTTTTAACTTCGAGCTTTTTCTATACACGGAGGAGCTGTTTTTTGTGTGGTTTCAAATGAGCTCTCCGTGGGTTGTCGTTGCGGCGTTGTGCTTTCCAAGCCCCATTCAGGATTTGCCCAAAGTAAAATTACACCTTGGATTTTCGTGACGAACTTCAAAGACTTGAGATACTCCACAGCAAACGTGAGTTATTTTAGGATATGGACTGATTCTTATATCTAGTAACTTTATGAGAAGTGTCTTGGACTAAGAAAATCCTGTAACTGTTCATTTGGGATAAGATTCTGGTCTTTTCGCTATCCATGACCGGCTTTGATGCTCATTTCAACTGAACTCCACTTGAAGTATTAATTAAACACTTCGCGCCTTTTTAGAACACATAATAGTGGGAGTGCTGTGTGGATTGAAATAACTTACTGCATCATGCTCGAAGGGGAAGACGAATTTACCAGTATTTGGACAGTGTGTTACTAGAATATCTGTTGTATGTGACAATATATTCTCCACCATTCGTGTACCATACTAATCGCGAACGCTTTAGCAGACGCTGTCATTTACAGTGAAACATATTCTTGAGTATATACGAACTGGAACAAGCATTTAAGTTCTGAAAGTGATAACGTGCTTACTAGCATTTGAAATTATATACTCTAACTGTCATAGTACATTTTCCAATGTTTGTGCACGTTGTAATTCATTAGTGGTGGAAAAGAAGTTACTATCACTGTCCCATCTTCAGATAACTATAATACCTCTGGATGGTTATGCTGTGAGGAGTTTTTGAAACTATACATCACGATTATCACTTACTTCTCTCTTTACTCTTTTTTTTAAATTTGTGTATAAGTCAGTGCATAGAGTTAAAAAGTAATTATATGCATAATATGACTACTGGAGCATTTGGAGAGAAGCTATTGGGCAGTTCCACAGGCGCATATGCTAACTTTGTATTTTTAGCAGCAGGTGAAGCGGATCTCTTTCAGGACTCTGCTGGTACTATCAATAATATAGATCCTGTAGTGGGTGATGTGACTACCCTCACTACGGATATTAAAAAAGCTTTCATTGATCTGGAAAGGGCTATAGTGAGAGGACACCGCCATTACTGGGGCAAAACAACATTGGAGGCCTATCTAAAGGTGGGACGCTCTCCCCGGGGACTACGTGTCCTTAATAAACCAGGATATGGTTGGGACAGAGAGTCATTTATTACAGACTGACAAAATTCATTACAACTTGGAACGAATGCACTGATTAATTCCATCATTCGAGATTATGAAGCACAAAGAGAAGAGGTAACAGTTGATATTAAGAATAAAGAAGATACTGTTGCCGGCTTTAAGGACCATCCTGATTATAATATATTTGACAAAAAAATTTAAAGACAATATTCAGAAAGAAGAAAATAAAATTAAACGTACTAAATTACACAAGTTCGAGAGGGACAGACTTGACTATCAGTACAATCGAGTTTGGGACTGGAATCAACATAAATCTTCACATCACACTGAAAAGCAGGCCCCTGCTGTTCGTAGAAGGGATAAAGGTGTTCCTCCAAATCAGCCCAAATCTATCTTACGTAATAGAGGTAATTCACCGTATTATACTTCAGCTAGTGAATCAGAACAGGAGGATTTTTTTCGAAGAGGACTTGGCCCCTCTGGACAAACGATGATCGGTCCAATTTTGGGAGCCTGTTTTGGAACCAAGGAATTCGAGGAATATGAAGGTGAGGAAAATTGGCATCAGGGAACCATCTGGATGAAGAAAATCCATCAGAAGAGGAGGGAGGAAACACAAGAACCATCACGAGAGGCAGAAGGGGCAAATAGTTTATCAAAACATTGTAATTAATATTTCCAGTGTGACTTTGGATAAGGATCAGATTGCAGTTTTACAGAAAGGACTTTCATTTGTGCCTACACAGGACTCTAAACAATTTCAATTGTACTTGGATTTACATCGATTCACTAGAAATTTGAATTTGAGAGCACACTTTAATAATAGTATAGTGGGTTCTGTACGGAACAATGAAGTGGATGAACTCCAAGATACATCACCTACTATAGTGGAGGTAAGCCAGTTTAAACCCAAATCTACCTTTATGCCTCCAAATAGTGACGCAGTTCTGGTATTTGAAAAGATTTGTGAAAGACAATTTAGAGCCCTACTTGATCAAGACTCTCCCCCCCCTATATTAACATCCCTAAAGTAGAATTTGAAGCACTTAAGAGTTTGGAGAGAAATAGTGACCTGACTATCAAGCCTGCAGATAAGGGTGGGTCGGTGGTAGTCATGGATACTTCCAACTATATACAAGAAGCTCGGAGACAATTGGAAGATGTGACTTTTTATCAGCTATTAAGTACTGATCCTACAAAGGTCTGCAAGGCACAAATTGATAGTTTCCTCTACTCAGCTGAATGTGAAGGGTTAATTACACATAGTGAACTGTTATTTCTAGAGGTTAAAAATCCAGTATTGGCATGTTTTTATATGTTACCTAAAGTTCATAAGGATTTGTGGGATCCACGGGCTCTATAGTGGCAGGGATAGGTCTCTTTAGAGCCACTATCTCAATATGTGGACTCATACATTAAGAAACATGTCAGTGCATTACCATCTTTATTAGGGATACAGGACATTTTTGGAGATTTTGAATGACATGCAGATAGAACCTGGTGGTTTTTGGTGTCCATGGATATTACATCCCTGTATACCAATATACCACATGAGGGGAGTCTTAATGCATTAGAACATTTTTTGTTACAGGATATGCAAGTCTCCCATGGAAAGATGAAGTTCCTACTGGAATGTGCAGAGCATGTATTGACAAAATTTTTTTTTCTATTTCAGGACCAGTTTTTTCTTCAAATTAAAGGTACAGCAATGGGTGCTACTTTTGCACCCAATTATGCTAATTTATATCTAGGCTTATGGGAAAAGAATTTTGTCTATGATAGGGATATCAATCTATTTTATGACAACATTGACATCTGGCGTCGATATATTGATGACATCTTTATGGTGTGGCGTGGCACCTTGGAAGAACTTTTTTTGTTTGTGAATTATCTAGAAAAAAGTAATGAGAATTTGAGATTTACTTTACAACAGGATCTCACATGTGTATCCTTTCGAGATGTTAGTATAACTAAGGAAGGTGATGGTAGTCTCAGTACTACATTGTTTCGTAAAGAAACTGATAGGAATTCTCTGTTACATGCATCTAGCTGCCATCCACACCATTTAGTGTCCAGTATACCGAAGGCCCAGATGTTGAGGGTGAGACGCAATTGCAGTAAAGATGTGGATTTTATTACCCAGGGGTCAGACCTATGTGATAGATTTATAGAAAGAGGCTATGCCTATAGTACAGTTCAGGAGGCCTTTCAAGCTGCTGCATGTACTGAACAGATCAATCTTGTTAAACAAAAAACACAGATGCCTAAGGAGCAGAGGGCAAATTTTGTCACCACCTACACTAGACATTCCAAAGCTATTGAGCAGATCATACATAACAACTGGAATGTCCTGTTGGGTGACACACGGTTGTTGGAAGTCACCCGATAAAGTCCTAGGATGGTCTATAGAAGGGGTCAGAATTTACGAGATAGGTTGGTGCATAGTTACACTACACCTTTAAATAAAGGTGATGACAAAGTTTCTTCCCATGTTCCATGTGGTATGTTCAATTGTGGTAATTGTAAATTCTGTAAGTCCGCATTAAAAGGCAAAACCTTTACTAGTTGTAATTGTGTTAAAATGTATGAAATCAGAGATTTCATTACATGTAGCACTATGAATGTAGTGTATTTAGCTACTTGTCAATGTGGAGCATTTTATGTGGGTAAAACCATACGCCCATTAAAGGTACGGATGGGTGAACATCTTAGATCTATCTCGAACAAAGATACCAGAAGTGCACTTGTGATACATTGTGACCAAAATACTAATACAGATTTGGCACATGTATTTAGATTTTGTGGAATTGAAGTAGTAAAGTTAGGACCTCGGGAAGGGGACTTGGATGCTAAGTTGGAATATAGAGAGTCCTTTTGGATCTATACATTAGGGCTTTGGTTGCCCAGGATTAAATGATAAGATGGAATTGATGAGTTGCTTACAGCTGAAATAGAACAATACTAACATATATTTTGATTTCTTTTACAGATAAATGTTGCTGTTTACAAAATACCTGGACATGGAATATTCGGTGTGTCCCGATGGCTGGGAGCTGATTTCCTGTCTAGTACTGTATAACATATTTATTTTTGAATATATGTTATTATATGGTATCAAAAGAATGTAGGGACTGAATGATGAGATCCATATAGAATCGTTTTTTCACTTTATTTCTTTAGTTTTGCTGCATATTTTGCTTTAATCTTTTTTAAAAATATTTTTCCAAAATAATAAATAATAATAAAAAAACTAATACAGATATTTGAGATATAGGGAATTTATAATATGATACACAGGTATGGATACAGTAGTGTTATTTACATCACAGCGTATCATATAGTGTATTATTATTTTTTATGCACTTATATGTATGTATAGCATGTGGATTGATGTGAATAGCTTTTGTTTGGTACTGTTTCTTTAAGTGTTACCCTATTAATCTGTGTTTGATATCACTAGTGACCACCCCCTGATGACGTGCTGTGCACGAAACCAGTTGGGAACTTCCTAGTTGTGCGACCTGTGTTACCTGTCGAATGTGAGGCTTGGCGTTCATCTGTTATATTAAACTTATGCCTGCATTCACGCCAATTACAAAGTGCTGAGTTTTGCCTTTGCTGTATTTCATGTTTTAACTCGAGCACCTGTATACTGTACACGGAGGAGCTGTTTTTGCGGTGTATTTGAATATGGGGTAGCATGGCTATTCATGGCCACGCCCTTCCCCTTGCCCACCTGCACACATTATGTTTTGCGCAGGTGCTAACCCTCTTTTCCTGTGCAAAGGCCCCCTTTGAATATGGGGATCTGAAGCAAACCCTGGTTTGCGTGGGCAAAGACCCATTAGCACCCACACAAAATCTTGAATATCAGGTCCCAACCATGCACACTGCTATTGGTGGGGGAAGTGAAAAAAGAAAGAAGCAAAACATGTGGACTGCTTAGTACTGCAGTATCCTCTACTGCCAATGTCCCAGTGGAGGGCTATTTTATCCCTAATGCTTTTTATCAATATTCTTAAGTATCTAATTAAACTTTTATTATACCTTTTTTTACCATTTTACCTATTTCTAAGCACAATGTTACATGCCAGGGTGGGCAGCATAAGATAAACTTCCTTCCAGGGCTTCATTATGCCCCTAGACAGGTGGGTATAGCAGAATACTGCCCACCCCGTCATGTATTATTGCTTACTTAGTGATGGTTCACTAAATAAAGTATTTGATTGAAATTCTGATCTATAAAGTGTTAATAATGATTATTGGTAAGGATTACTAAAAGCTGCTGACTTTGAATTTTAATGAAACTTGTAAATTACGTTCACACTTAGGGCTCTACTGGAAAAGCCCATGTACTGCTTACACATGGTGCATGGGCTCATTTGCAACAATTTGTTTTGTTACAGGGGGCATGGCACTCACTCCCCCAACCATTTTAACTATTAAGAGCTATGTGGTGGCTGGGTTGGGGACATAGCAGGGGCCTGGCTTCCATCTGCAGTATGCTGAAGGGAAATTGGTGGCTGCAGGGTACAAAGCATAGTCCAGCAGTAACCTATTGTTAGTGCTTATACATTTTCCAGTCTGGAGGACCCTGTCCCATTTGTTATGCAGAGATAGTTAAAAGCAAGGATCTGTTCTATCCTCTCCTATTCTGTCACTGGTCTATCTGTTGCCTGTTTGATTGCGTAATCACATTTTCCTTGTGGCACCCAGGAATTGGCCACACTGACAGTTCCACAATTTCCCCTCATTTTCTCCCTTCCTTCACTTGCTATTTCTAGTCTTTCTTTCTTTCATTGCTTCTTTGTGGTTAAAAAAAACCAGATGTGAATCTGTATGTGAAACTGGAGTACCTTAGTTTGCAAATGTATATAGTTACATTATTGGAATGTTTGCAGAAAGCTATTTGGGTTTCTCTGGAACATGGAGGGTTAACCTTGTGCTACTTTTTGATCTTTACAAGCTTATTTGCAGAATTATCAGCAGAAAATCAGCTCTAGGACAGGTTGTCCTAACTGGTTGCACCTGTTAAGAATACTAATATACTCTTCAGGCTGGTAACAGGAAAGAAGCTGACAAAGTCTTACTACATTTTGTGGAACACACATGTGGAGTAATTTACAAGAACGGGATGCAGAAGTTCATTGCCAGGGAAAAACTTTATATAAATAGAAAGCAATGTTTTGTTTAGAGACAGAGAGAACTGGAGATTTTAAAGAGACCCTCAGATGCAGGACTTCTGTTTGTTTGAACTGCCTGTATCAAGAGCTATTCTGCACAATTTTTAACTTTTTTGTTATTAATAATAATGAAATCCTAATTGCAAATTTTACTTCTCCTGATTTGCCTATGCTGCCTCACCTATGCCTCGATGACAGCTGGTGAATGACAGAATTCAGTACACACTGCAAGCCCATTGGTTGGCAGGGTCCACTAATAGGCTTCTGGGTCTACAGTAGCTGTCATTCACAGACAGCTTTGTCGGTGGGCAGACATGGTGGAATGTGGGTGGGTTGAGCTGCCTGCCAGTGGAGGGGAACATGCTGGGACGGGGGGCAGGTTGAGGGTGCCTGAGTGAGTGGGGGGTCCACTGGACTACCAGGGGGACTTTGGGATTGCCATCGCTGTTGTGATCGAGTTGGGGTAGGGAGGGGGATTTTTCTAGACCACAAGGGATGTTGCCACATTGACTTCCATTTTTACCAGGGATGCGGCAGGGAGAAGGGTTCTACTTGGGCACCAGGGATTTCGCTGGGTTCTGTTACTTCAGGGATTTGGGGTGGGGGGACCACTGGACAACCAGGGATACTTCATGGATTAAACTCAGCATGCATTCAGGCCGGGGACTGGTGGGGGTACAACATGATTACTTGGGTCTATGTTTGTGGCCCACAGCCCTTGCAGGGCACCCGGCACATTCTGCCAGGCGCATCACTGCAAGAAGCATGCAAATGGGGCCATAATGACATGCAAATGGCCCCACTGCACCGTACATGCCTAATGACCCCATTTGCATGTTTGTGACTGTGAATGGCAACATTGGGCAGAGCGCATTGTGAAATGCAATGCCCCATTGGTTTCCCTGCCCGACAAGGGGGTTGCGCCAGTGCATCTCGGGTTGGGTGCAACTATAGTAGTCACAGAGGGGATGCTCTGGGAGCATTCCCTGGTGCATCTTCTGTGAATACCACAGTTTGGGCTCGGTGCATCTCTGGTGCACCGGGGCAGCCAAGGTGCGCTGTGCACATATGCTTTTGAGAATCCTGACCCAGATTTTTTACTTGACTGTATTAGACGTAATGTGTAGAGTGGCACGCTACCTGGAAACTGACATATCTAGAACAATCCCCCTCATTACCTTATCAGCACTGTGACCTCACCCACTGACATCACAAGTGACTAATCTGGCAAAAGTCGAATGACTGTTCTTGATTAGTTGTGATGTAACAGTCCATGAGGTCACAGCGCAGATGAGTCAAGGAGAGGAAGAGAACTAGAGAAACCAGCATTCAGTTGGTGTTCTAAGTATGACATGCCTTTTAATGTTAGGAAGAAAATCTTCTAATTGGAAAAAGGGAAAAGTGTTTTAAATATAAAATGTAATGGATGGCTAATTTTATAGTTTTTAAATGGGTGTACTACTAGCACTGTAAATACATAATAAATGCTAATGGCCCCAATTACTGGTGTATTTGTTTTATCAACATTTGCTACTAATGGCAACACAGTGTGAGAGATCTGCACAATTCTTATCTTCCATTCTTTGAATTTTCACTAATTTCTGAAGCATTTGTTGGGTCAGTATGTATGTTAATACAGTCGCCAAGACCACTCTTTCATGTGCATTCTTAGGGTATGAAAACCGCAAAGTGAAGGTGAGCGGTTCTGATACCTGAAGGATGTAAGTAAAACCACTATTACTATTGTAAGAGTGGTCTCAGTGACTGTATTAATATATAACTGATTGAGAGCGAGCAATAATAAATTGAAAATTAAAAAAAAAAAAGCCCCAGGCATGCCAGTTTCTCAGGCAGCTGTGCATGAGACACTCTTCCTGGAATAAAAGTGTCTCAAGCGCAGAGGAAAGGAATGCTCCGATTGCTCAGAAGTGCTCCCTCGATCTGTGGTGCTCAGGAAAACATATTCATCTGATCTTGTTTGTTTTTTTGTAGATCTTTCAAAACCAAACACACTCTAATGGCTATTCTGAGTGCAAGGCTTCATGCACATCCTTATGCAACTCAGTCTAGCAAAATTTCCCCAGAACAGACATCGCCTTTTAATCAGACTTGTACATCTGATCTAGTATTGACTGGGAATTACAAAGTATAGACACATGTTTCATCTTGTTGGTTGGGACTCCTCAGTGTACTACAGCTGTTGTCTCAGCCTGGTACCAAGTCAAAACCCGAAGGCAAATGATATTTGTCTGACCTTGTTATTCAGCCTCAGTGGTAAACATATCAGATACAGATACTATGCAGTACCTGCCCAGTGTAAAAATGTGCAGATGAAAACTGACAACCCTAGCCTTGTGGATTATTTTTTTTTAAGACAAGATCTTACATACTTAGTTTTTAAAAACAAATATGTACTGGGCCATCTATATAGATATTTAGGTAAACTGTAAAAACATGAAGATGTTTTTGCTTTTCAGTCTTCTGTGATGAGTCCACTTCGGGCCTGATTTTTACAGGTCTGGGATGAGGTCAGTGGTAAGTCACATGCATAACTTGCTGGTGCAGGGGGAAAAACGATCTGCACTAGTAACCTGCACAGAAAGTGTTATTTCAGCAGTTCCTGCGTAGAGGTGTCTATTTCTTCTTCTGTATTCCTTGAATAGCACGTATGTAGAAAATATGGCCACAAGATGCCATAAATGGAGTAACAGGTCACAAACAGGCATTTGTTTTGAAAACTGTATGCCTGCAACAAGAACTGTGGTTTCACGAGAGTCTCCCCTGTTGCATTACTATTCATGTTGCATGCATGAGATTTGTGTGATTCTGAAAATTAGTCTCCTGCTGTTTCTTGTACAGTATACTGACCCACAGTATCAAGTCAAATATGATGAGCACTGACAAGGTATGGTTCTAAAAATGTTGCATCAACTGAAACATTTCTTTAAATAAGCTCACCACACATGGCTAGCACTCCTAAAAATGGAGTCCCATTTGTAGGTCTGCACAGGGATGCTATTGCTGCCTCCTCCCTGATTTTAGGAACCTGACCCCCCCAAGTATAGTTGTAACATGGCAATTAAAATCATTCACATGATGAAGGGAGGGAGTACAAATAAGAGAATAGTCACCATTAGAGAGAAAACAGGGCCAAAGTTCAGAATGAGGCACATATCAAAAGTTTTATGAAACATTATACAGGGCAGAGCGTACAGGGACTGAAGATCTGTTAGAGAAGTTCTTAGAGGGATTAACCATTCCGAGCCTAATTGAAGAACAAAAAACCTTTCTAGGGAAAGAGATAACAGAGGAAGAGGTAGGTAAGGCGATAGGGAGTCTTAAACGGGGTAAAGCTGCTGGCCCAGATGGATTTGGGTCAGAATATTAAAAAGAGTTAAAGCATGAGGTAGCTGGACCAATCAGATATGTGATGGAAGAGGCGAGGGGAGAGAGGGGGCTGCCCTGAACCTGCTGCAAAGCCAACGTATGCATTATACCCAAGCCGAACAAAGACCCACTTGACTGCTCCTCATATAGACCTATTTCACTTTTAAATTATGACTGTAAGATTATGACTAAAGTTCTGGCAATGAGATTAGAGAGCCTATTGCCATTAACAGTGCACCCCGACCAAACCAGCTTTGTGCAAGGGAGAATGACCTACCACAACATGAGGCGTCTGCTAAATGTAATATGGCTGGGGACTAAAACCCAAGAGCAAACCTGTGTCCTAGCGATGGACACTGAAAAAACATTTGATAGAACTGAGTGGGAATATATGCTTCGAATATTGAATAAATTTGGCCTAGGGGACCAATACATACAACTGATAGCAGCCTTTTATAAGACCCCAACCACAAGAGTGCTAATAAATGATGTACCATCTGAGGAGTTTCGGCTTTGAAGGGGCACAAGGCAGGGGTGCCCTCTCTCTCCCCTAATTTTCACGCTGGTCATAGAACCACTGGCCATCAAAATCGGAGGTGGCCCACAGATTCAGGGAGTTATGGGAAAACAAAAAACACAGCATACTATAACTTTGTATGCAGATGACATCTTACTCTTTATAAGAAAACCACACCAGTCAATACCTGGCCTCCTAAAAATTATAGAAGCCTTCGCAAAATTTTCAGGTTATAAATTAAATATAAATAAATCAGAACTAATGTACATATGTAAAGGGGGCAAGGGAGCTCAAGAGCACACCTGGGGACTAAGCATAGTCCAGAAAGCATTCACATACCTAAGTATTAAGGTAGGGAGAAATCTAGAGGAAATGTATGAGCTGAATTACAAATTACACATTAATTGAAACGGTTTTGCGAGACCTACAAAGATGGAGGACACTCCCAGTTCCTGGCTGGGTAGGATCAATCTCTTAAAAATGAATGTCTTACCCAGAATTTTGTATATATTACAAATGATGCCAATGGGACTCAAGAAAAGAGAAATCAAGAAGTTTGAGAATGGGTTTGGGGACTTTATATGGCAAGGGAAAAAATCTCAGATTAGTTTAACAAAACTTAAAGCATCTAATGAAAAAGGAGGCCTAAACTTCCCGGCTATTAAGGGCTACTACTTGGCCACCCAATATAGATATGCATAACTGGATTAATAGAGGGGAAGCAGCCACTTGGCTAGACCTGGAGGAGTTGGAATGTCCTGGGAGAATCTTGGACTACCTAGGAGAAAATGGACTACAGGCGTATAGGCGCTTTGGAAACCCGAACTCTTTAGTTATATCCTGCCTGGAAGCCTGGAGAGATATTAAGAGGAGGTGAGGGGAAGAACAGGTGCACTCTCTACTAGTCCCAGTAGCAGGTAATCCCAATTTCCTGCCAGGACTGATAAATAAGGGCTTCAATACGTGGCAGGAGAGAGGAATCCACTTTGTAAGGGACTTGATTACCAGAACAGGAATGTATGACTTCCAGGACATCCAGAGAGGTATAGCAGTCCCATCCTCACACCTTTTTAGGTTCCTCCAGATCAGAAACTACTGGAGAAAATTAGCTAGACCCTCCCTAGGGGATACAACGCTGGAGGAGGTGGAGAAAGAAATCCTAGGGGCAAAGGAACAGGAAAAGGGTTTAGTGGGTAGAACAGTGAGATTAGACAGGTTTCACTTCAGGGGAGAGACCTAGAAGATGAAACAGTGGTGGGAGAGAGATTTTGCCATGAACATAACTGACGCTAATTGGGATATAGTGCTTAATTCTCACATGGGACTTCTTCTATGCAATAAATTCAAAGAGATACAATATAAGTTCTCGCATAGATTATATTATCCACTTAGTGTGGTACACATGTTTTATCCTGGAGTCTCTCCAATGTGTGGGAAAGGGACCCTGATACACTACTATCGGGAATGCTCGAGAATTCAAAAATACTGGAAGGAGGTGGCCGGAGAGGCATCCAAAATGGAAGGACGTTCAGTGGGGGTGTCTCCCTGGTCACTGCTGTTTGGAACAGACGTGTAAGAAGATGGAGAATGGGTACCTCAACCTATATTGATCAGGATTTTATTGGTGGTAGCAAGGCAGGGAATACAGAACTTATGGATAACAACCCAAACCCTGACAATAGTTCAATGGAAAAAACAAGTTCTCAAAGTTTTAGCGGTAGATAGTCTAACCTATGTATTAAAAGGGAGAGGAGAAATTTATACAGGCATGGGGAAAATGCCTGGTATACCTGTCTCCAGGGGGAGCACTGCTCATTAGAGAGGTAGATGCGGCCTAATAACCAAAACAGGAGCAATAAAGCATGAGGCAAATGGGAGATATGCCCATTAGAGGTCCCCCAAGTGTGAAAGATGGCACGAATATGGAACACCGAATGAAATACAGAACACTAACCACACTGGACTCCTGACTGGGAGTGAAATGAAATTTTAGATCCATGGCAGAGCAAAAGTTAACTTAGTTTAATACTTTTCTAAATCATATCCAGTTTTATTTATATTTATTGTCTTTTCATATTGTTAGTTGTGTTATATAGATACTTGAAGACAGATTACAGGTAGAAGCCTGCATAAAGATGTTATAAAATTGCTAAAGCAAACCTCAAGAAAACTATGTAAAAATACCATGAAAATGTGTATCTTGAGAGAAGTCACTAAAGCACTGAAATGCGGAACAAAGAATGCTACTAATGTAATAACATAAATGATGTAATGAAATGTTTTATATGTGGAAAATCTTAATAAAAAGACTATACAAAAATTCTAAAAGTTTTAAATCATAGGATTGCACGGGAGTTGCAGAAAACACTTTATGTATTTGTTTCTTATACATTAGGTTAGACAGTTGATTTTCTGCACTGGCAGCCCTGGTTAACTCATACTGTGCCCTCGCATTGTAAAACCATGCCCAAGAACACATCATCACAATGCACCACTGCATAGCTCGCATGGAAAATGAAATGAAGCCTTCCCCACCAGGAAGCTTCTGAAGAAGGACCTGGTTGGTTCGAAAGCTAAAGCACTTTGTTCTTTTCTGTAACATCCATGTTGGTCCAATAAAAGGTATCAAATCACTTGTTTCTGGATCTGTTCTTAAAAGGACCAATACAGCATCTACAACATTTTTTTTCCACCAGGAATGGGAAATTAGTACTGTAATACAGAGAACAAATTTCTTAAATTGCTGCACCCACATTTCTTGGACAGTATGTTTCCCAAAGCCAGAAATCATACATCTTCACATGGAACAGCAAACACCTAAACATACGCTATATGGAACGGAACAGTTCAAAACAATGTGAAGACAAAGTTAAATTACTATATTTAAATCAGTGGTTCTAAAATAGCCCAGCATGCTTCACAGGTTGACATGAGATCTGTAGCATAAGCAAGAGTATACGACACTTTTTGCCATGAGATTGTCTCGTAAAACAAAAATGGTGCTGGTTATGTAATCACACCATTTTGTTTGCTACCGTACAACTGATCACTGTGTCCAAAGCACAAACTGGATTAGTGATCATGCTGGGTGATACAGGTGGTGGAGACCATGGTTTCATAAAAGGTTTTAGAACCACTGATCTAAAATAACAAATAGACTGGAGCTGGTGATTGTCCAGTGTGATAAAGTCCTATATGCAGTGATCCATGCAAGAAGGGTGAGACAAGCTCATATCCACCCCCCGCCATCCATGTTGAAAAAGAGATGCCCAGCCAGCAGTCCCAACTCAGCTGCAGGAATGTACTGTGGACTTAACGGACAGGTAGTATCTTTCAAGGACACATAGCTGAATGTTATCCTTTGGGGAAAGAAGAAATAATATTTTGTCCCTTCCCCACTTTCCCAGAAAGGCCTTCACAACCTGATGCCGATGTAGGAGTTATTGTGGACAGGAACTGGCTACAGGGGAAATCACAGTTATACCAGCTGAACTCTCTTTCTCTTGGAGGTGGGGGGGGGGGTTGCAGACAAGGGGAGAATGCAGAGGGTTACAGAGAAAAAAGGTGAAAAAACATCTAGTGAAAGGATAACCTGACATATGTATATCCCATGTGGAATGAGGTGTTAACACTGTAGGTGACCATTCCGAGTGTAGTGGTGTGAAGTGAAATCGCACCAAAGGTGATCAAAAATGAGACTCAGTGAAACAGAGTGGAGGTAGAGATGAAGAATATGTGCATCGTTTATTAGTGAACAGATAACAGAATCTTCATACAGCTTCGTTTTCAGAGTTGACATTATTGTAAAGTATTTGCAACACATACAGCAAGTGTTTGTGATCTTCCTGTCTCTCTGATCTATATTACACTACATTACACCACTGAATTGCAATCAGTAAATGCTAACTTGTTAAGAAAATCAGGAACAATGTTAAACTGCTGTTTCTAAGCTTCTCTTCAACCCTGAAATTTTTAATCCTTTTATCCACCCCATTCTTCTGCTTTCTTTGAAGCAACTAGGCATCCACATCTGCTGTACAGCATTTTGTATTCGCAATGGAAGACAAGTATGGAGGTTAACCTGACTAGCAACATAGCTCTGATGACGGGATCTGGATTACAAAGTACAACATTTGTACAATGTGAATGGGTGAAAAAAGAAACAAGTGGGTAAAAGGATTAAACTTGTGTCTGCCATAGCAAAACAATTACACACAGTTAATAAATATCAGCCTACTTTTCTTCTGTTTCGCAATCTACAGTAGTTCACTTTTTCTTCTTATCTGCAGTTTTTGGCTCAGGTTGAGCCACTAACTCTTCCTCCTCAGGTTTGAAGACACTTACAGTAAAATCACCAGTCTCTGTGCCATATTTGTTCTTCACCCGGATGCTGTATTTCCCAGAGTCACCGGTGGTGACTTTGGTGATGGTGAAGCTGGCATACTTCCCAGATTCAAACTTCAGGAGGAAGTGATCGTCTGCTACCAACTCCCTTTCGTTTCTTATCCATTTGACCTCTGGAACAGGATCTCCCCAGATATTGCAGGTAAGGTTAAGTGTCTGTAAAAGAAGACCCCCCCCCAAAGAAAAGGATCAGTACGGAATATATTCTGATGCAAAGTCAAATATTAGCCACTGGTGTTCAAGACAAACTATAAAATAGGTGAGCGAAGCAAAGATCTCTGATTAGTCAGATGTAATCACATTACTGTGCATTATTCCAGCACAACCACACAGGTCAGAAATACTTAATTTTCGAAACCTCTTTACTCAGGGATTTTTTTTTCCTGCGGCTCCACCCGATGCTCCCCCTAGTCCCGCCACTGACCTTCTCACAGACTTACAGGTTAACCACCATTTACCCCGAAGCTATATACGTGGGAGACCAGCTGTGTTGGTCATGTGACAGCCTGCAGTGGGTGCCAGCATGAAGCGGAATGTGGTGTTCCTGTCTTACTGTTTTTTCCCCCAGGGTGCAATGACATGTGCATGCATGCATATGTTGGTAAGAATGTATGTGTTGGTATGGATATGCGCTGGGCATCTGCTAGCAACTCCTTCCACATCTAGTTCTCCTGGATGTGCTCCCACCTGGTCTCCACTGGGTGGCAGTGATGCAGTGGCAGCAGCATCTCCCCACCCCTGAGGAAGGAATGCATTCCCTGGGATGCTCAGTACTTCCTCCACTGACTGGCCCATGACCACACACACTCGTGCCAGAACATGGGACCCTGGCATTATGAATGACAGCACTATCATTGCAACAATTGGCAGGCTACATTACTCAGTTTCAAAAATAAAAATCAGAGACACCATTTTATAAGTGCAATAAGCTACTCCAGGCAGGTGTGCATAAGTGTGGGATAACTGCTAGTGGTACTCGGATAGTGGTACTCGGATAGTGCTGCCAGGGATCTGCCAGTGATCCGGCAGATGACTACACTATTTGAGTGGGAGTCATCCTGGGATCTGGCCGAATATGGAGGTCGGATCCTGTGTTATCTGATGGCTGGATCCAGGGATCTGGTGCTGGGATCCAATGCCAGATCCAGGAATCCAGCATCAAATCCCAGATTCAGCCACTGAATAACATGGGATCTGACCTGGGATCTGACAGCCGGATCCATGGGCAGATAGTGGTGGTATCCAGCAGATCCACTATCCTGCCATGAGGGCAGGTATCTGTTGGATCCAGATTGGTCTGGATAACATCCAAGCACCTCTAATAATGGCACTTTTCTGGTGTGTAAGGTGTTTGGTGTTGTCTCGTGCTTCTATTTCCCAAGGTGTGCCATTATCCCACAGAAATGTACACCCTGTGTTGCCTTATTGCTTAATGATTAAAATAGGTACTATAGACCAAGAAATCTGCCCTGACCTGACTGTCCATTATTTCTGCAGAGTAGCACAGCTCTTATACACTTTACTTTCTGAACCTCAGTTTTTGTACAGTTTATTTGCCCAGGATAGCCAGATCAACATGCAGCAGCTACAGTTCAGTGAGGTATTTTTTCTGTGGAGTATTACAATTGAGTGAACTGAAGCAGAGAGAAACATAAAAACATATAGTAGAATCTATCGGCAGAAAAGGGCCGCTTGGCCCACAGAGTCTGCCCAAGTGTTCAGTGCCTATTCTTCCTCTGCAGATCCTATCTGGTCTCCAGTGGCCCTCACCCTCAGCCTCTGCTCTAATATACCCTTATGTTTATGCCACACATGCTTGAAGCCCTCCACTGTTCTAGTCTCTGCCACTTCGACTGCCAGTTGGTTCCATGCATCCATCAACCTTGCAGCGAAGAAATATGTCATCACATACGTCCTGAACTTCCCCCTTTCCAGCTTCTTCACATTCCCCCTAGTCCTGGAACTCATCTTCATTTATAAAAGGCTCCCTTCCTAGGCTGGCGTGGTGGTGAGGGTTGAGGCACTGAACACCACACCTCATGCCACGCCGGCGACCTGGGTTCAGGAATGGACTTTGGCCATTTGGGGGTTGGCTGGGGAGGTAAAGATTGAGCGGCTGGAGGACTGCTCTCCTTCCTGGGGAAGGGGGTTGTGCTGCTTGCATCAGCAAAACAAGAGGGATTCGGCCCTTGCCCAGGTTGCTTGGCTGCTTGCACTGAGGTGCAGACAACTACTGCGCCTATTGCACAGGTGAGGGTGTGGGGGGAAAAACAGAGGAAAAATACTGGGACTCGGCAGGACCCATGATAGCCCCAATGGGCCAGAGGATGTACCCCTCGGTGGGGGGTTGTAGCCCCTGTCAGGTCCACAGAGGTGGCACAAATAATGTTGTGATAAAAAAACAAAAGACTCCCTTCCTGAACAGGTACTTGTATGTCTCTATTTGTCACCTCTTGCTCTCCTCTCCTCCAGGGTATAAATGTTGAAATCCCTTAGTCTCTCCAAGTAGGGCTTTCCTTGCAACCCCTGCACCATTTTGGTTGCCCTTCTCTGGACTGCCTCCACCCTGTCTATGTCCTTTCTGAGATATGGTCTTGAGACGTGAACACAGTACTCCAGATGGGGGTGTATCAGAGAACGATACAGTGGCAGCACCACCTTAATCCTCCTGGTGAGGATACCTCTCCTGATGCACCTCAGCATCCCACTAGACCTGTCTATGGCCTGGTCACACTATGCTGCCACCTTGAGGTCCTCTAATATAATAACCCAAGGTACTTTTCCTTTTTAGTGACTGCCAGTGTCTCTCTCCCCCCATCCTATACTCAGCCCTGGGGTTTCTATGCCGTAGGTGAATGATTTTGCACTTTTTGGCATTTAACCCTAACTGCCATGTCCTGATCATGCCTCAAGTTTCCCCAGATCCCTGTATATTTTCTGAGTGTTCAACCTATTGCAGATTTTGCTGTCATCTGCAAAAAGGCATACCTTTCCCTCTATTTCTTCTGCAATGTTCCTGATAAAGATATTGAAGAGGACCGGTCCCAGTACTGAATCGTTTGGTACCCTGCTGGTCACTCTATCCCTACACTCACTGCATTGTGTGCTATTCACAACCATCCTCTGTCTCCTGTCTGTTAACCAGTTTTGAACCCAGCCTACCAATCAGGGCCCCACCCCCAGCTGGTCAACATCTTTATCAACTTTCTGTGCAGCACGGTGTCAAAGGCCTTTCTGAAGTCAAGATAGGCTATGTCCACTGCCCAACCCTGATCGATTTCCCTTGTTGCCCAGTCAAAGAAATCTAACAGATTTGTACAACATGACCTCATCCCCATGAATCCATGCTGCCTGTGGTCTTGCAACCCGCTCGATTCCAGATGCTCAACCAGTCTCTCTTTCGGTTGGATTTCATTAGTTTCAGCAAGCAGAAAAGTCGGGTGCTCCAAGTATGACTGTGCAAAGACCACACAAAGAACAGCCAGCAGAAAACATCAAAGTACCAACTGCCACACCACTTGGTAACACATAAAGGACAAACAGTACATGTAAAAAAAGGGGTAACTTTTATTGTTGCATATAGCATATAAAACAGACGATACTTACAAGCAGTAGCAGAACCAAGGAAAAAAAAAACATTTTCATGTCTAACGCTTTGTCAAGGTAAGGGCTATACAAAACAATAAAAGTTTGACTCTGACTGATGTCAGGGCATGCAGTTCCTTTTGGCTTCCTGCAGCAGGTTGTATGCTACCTATCTGGATTTCGGTGATTCTATTTGGTTGGCTACCAAGGTGAGCACTGCAAGCTACAATTTGAAAGTAAGTACAACAAGGCAACATTTGAGTGCTTCATTTGCTAGTCTGTCAGCTGCCTAAACAGTACGAGAACAGAGCCAATGGGAAAGTGCATGGGCAGGGTTACTAGACCTGCCGCTGGTTATGCCTGCCTCAGAGTTATCAACCATTGGAGGAAGCAACTACTTGTGGTTACTAGAATGCCAGACTCAGAACCTACTGACCGGTAACAACTCTGACTAGAGAGTCCATTGGGTGGAGCTTAGTACCAGGGGTTATCTATAATTTACAAATCAGGCAACAATCAAACAACTACTTACTTACTAGAAAGATAATTGTTACTGTTCATAAATACAGGTTTAAAGATGTGCCACAATGTGACTTTTCTTTACCAAAATGTCAAACAAGCTTTTGCAGAGAATGTTTCTCATACGGGGTATGTTCTCCTGGAACAGCTTGCTCCCTAGGGCTCAGAAATTCCCCTACTCTTAAGATTTTTAACCATGGCTTGAAATAACTGCTGTAACAGGAACAATCTGTTTGTAACTGTTTTGTTACTTGAGTTGTGTTTTTTATTTGATCTATAACGTTTGTCTTGTTGTAATTTTGACTTGTGATATTCTGCAAATGAGACATGCTTTTCATGGAACCTATCCTGTAATATTTGAAACTTTAAATAAAAAATAAAAAAGTGAGGAAGGTGCCTGGGTTCCCTTAAGGTTTCTTGCCTCTGGTCGCTGGCCTAGTGGGTCAATATGTCATAAGCTTAATAGCATACGCAAAAAAGAGAACCCGCGCACACAAGCCTAAAATAATGCTTGAAAATGTTATTGCATTATATTACATTCAAAAGGGTACATATAGACAAAATAAGGATGTTGACTAAGTACACCCATTTGTGTGTGAATGTAATATAATGCAATTAATTTTATAAGCATTATCTCAGGCTTGTGTGCACCGGCCATTTTTTGTTTCACCAGTTGTGTGCCATTTTTCTGGGCAGCACCAGTCTTGGCTTGACTGCAGTTTGTATGCAGTATGTAGGGGATTCACTAGGAGGTTATAGGAACCCTGAAGGACACCCCCCCCCGAGTCCCTGGCAGCCTTACAGCAGTGGAATAATCTCAATGGGGAGGGATGTTTACCATTCGGGGGGGGGTTTATAGTCCTGTGCCCAAGGAATGCTGCCAGCTGAGCTGCTGATTGAGACAGACCTGGTGAGAGATACTGAGCTGTGCACTAAGGTAGGACATACACCTGCGATGAGTCCAGCAGATCCTGAGTGGCAATGTGTACTGGAGCTACCACCTCCAGAACAGGGTCTGGGACAATTGCCAGCTGTTGCCAGTGGACAGGCTGGAGTACATGCTGCCACGCTGTGTCCAGCACTCGCACCAGTGAGAGTGAAGATGCTAATGTGAGGCACCCACTGCAAGGGGGGCTTCAGAGCTCCAGCAGGGATCCTGGCCTGGCACAGCATGGTAGCCCTCGGGACCAGGGAACCCTTGAATGCCATCAGCGAACCAACGTCTGAGAGAGAGAGAGAGAGAGAAGTCTATGCAGCGGTGATGTTTCCTACATCACCTGCTGACCAGACACTATAATGTTACAAGTGTTTAAGTGTAAACCCTAAGATAATAGCGTAGCGGGAGAAACTGGTAAAGTTATGCAGAGCAGTACAGACTTTGACCCAAATGTAACCTCACTCACTGATACATGAAAGAAAGAACAGAAGGGGTCATATGGCTCCAGATGTCAGAGGAGGGTACAAACTATACGCAGAGGTTCTAAGGACCTGACTCAAGTCTAAGGTTAGAATGGAACATGTTTGTACCGTGCTAACCAGGTGAGCTTTCAGGGACTGGGTTCCCGTAGTGGGTAACAGTAAATATGTTCAGTGAAGCATGAGTACTGCTTTAACCACCCTTGCAGTGTGATATTTTGTGTCAGAACAGAGCTGAGCTCACCCCAAAATTTGGGAACAGATTTGTAAAAAAGTGAATCTAGTGCAGGGGAACCTTCTGGCAAGCAATCTACATTACCAGTAGACACAGAGGATCTCCCTGGGTCATGCCCGCCCCTGCTGACACCAAGAAAGGGTTACCATACAGTATATTGAAAGCCTTAGCTAAAATTATACAGAACAGCAGCAGCTGAGTGGGTTAGAGACACATCACCAAAGCCAAGAGCCATCACAAGGGGTTGGGCAGTGGGTGCTTCACCAAGGAGAGTCTGGTAGTATGTGGGAGAGAACAGGGAGTCCGCCACCCAAGACTGCCATAGCCAGGCATCTTCTCCTGTTCCCCATGCCCATCCCTGCATCCCATGAAACACATGCCCACACTGGTGGTGGTGGTGGGGGGGGAGACCTACTGGCGTGTGGTCACCCACACCAGACATGACCCCACACTTCCTCCTGGTACTGCTGTCCGATCAGTGCACGTCAGCTCCCTCACTGGGAGGGCAGCACCGATGTGGATGCTCCCCCTCACTGCTGGTCTCTGCTCCTTACAACTTGAGATTGGGGCACAAACCCTGCTTGCCAGCTTGCTCGAGCATCACCCACCACTCAGTGCCACAGAGATGGCCAATTTAATTTTTTTTTTAAATCATCCAGAAATAGCTCTTACATTTTGAGGAACCTTAGGAAAATGTCATGAAGCAAGGGTAAATGTAAGTGTAAAATACCTAGCACTATGCAAATGCACAGCAGTTGAAAGCTATGGATAAGGAGATGTGTCCTTTTAACTAGCAAGTTAATGGAATTCACCATTTTCCTTTTCCCGGTGCTGAGAGACAAGACTGGAGCAAGCTGAGTGCCACAGAAAGGAACGGACCAGTTCTTCACCAATAGAGAATATCTGTGGTGTGCAGAGACTTCTAAGATCTTAGGGTAGGACTTAGTATTTAAGTTAGTTATGCTAAAGTTTTCCTGCTCTGTACTTCTTGTGTTTAACCCTGTGTACTTTAAACCTCCTAGTGTGTGTCTCCCCCTTTAGTTTACTGTATATTTTGTAAATGTTGTGTAACCATTGTATATTTTATATATCTGTGACTGCAGTGTTTGAATAAATACGGGCAATCTACTCTCTGGACACTTCCATATCCACCTTCGAAAGAGCACTACCAAGTTAAAAATAAATCTCCACTTGATACAGAGTGATGGTAAGGTGGCCCTGGAGTGACTAGGGGGATTCCTATGTCCAAGAGGCCTTTCACTGGGTGAGCAAGAGTGTAACCTTGTTCTGTGTGAGCAGGAGCTCGTGGAGGGACATGAAGGGGCAGCCCCGATTGAGGGGTGGACAGGTCAGCATGATTAAGTAATCAAGCCAGGTCATGACCATCTGGATCATCCAGGGTGGTGTTGTGACACTGCTGTCTGCTTTTGTACTGCCTGGTATCCCCCAATGAAAACAAGATGCTACATCTTATGGGGTTATCTCCACTGGAGAAATCTCACATAATACATACATACTGACATACATACATAAAAATACTAATGTTTTGGGAGGGCTGTCTTATTAATATTATAATCTTGAAGGGAAAAGAATGTAAAATGGAGGAAAACTGGTTTGAGCAATGCATTTTGACATCTGAAATATGAAATCCTTACTACCTAATTTTGTTTGGCAGTTTATGACCTGCTGGATATCAGATGGATTTTTAAAAAACTCTTATCCTCCAATGATGTTATGGACTTAATTTATATATTCAATAATGCTGAATGCTGAATTCTCTTTTTGTTTCAAATATAGCTGTTTGCGTCTACCTGAAGAATCATCATTTTCTTTGAACAGATAATATATAAAAACTCAATAAAAATATAATTCTGTGGACCTACGCAACCAGAGTAGTGTTATGCTGGAGCAACTGTGATAACTGTTTGGCCATTCGCAGTCTCTGTTCCACAGGGAATTACCACCCTGCAGAGGTACTGAAGGCAAGGAACCACCCCTAGAGGTGCCGTGGGAAAGATTCCCTTGGCTAAAGGTACCTTAGGAAGGAGCCCCAAAAAGAACATTGAGCAGTAAATGTTGACTATGAGGTAGAGAAGCAGGTTGACAGCAATGAGACAGCTTGATGAAACATAAATGATATGCACAGGTTGTCAGGATTGCACTGATGAAATGGATTGCACTGATGGCATCAGGGGGCTTCCTAAGGAGAGAGAGAATGGCGAGTAGAGCCACCATCCATCTCCATCCAACAGCAGAAGCCTACCTAAGGAAACTAGGGAATATACTATAAACAACTAACTTCATATTATGACCTTTGGCATGGAGGAGAGGAAAAAAACCCTTTTAACAGGAGGAAACCTCTGGGGATCCAAGGCCTGGGTTACCTTCCCTCCAGGCTAGGGGTAGTTTATTTAGTGACAGCTCTGCTGTTGCAATTTAGAAACCCAATTAAAAGGGAGAAAATATTCAAATTTGGAGGAAAACTCTCATGATCCTTCTAACAGGAACACCATGAAGGATTGTGAGAGGTCTCTGCAACAACGGGTACTCTGAATGACAGCAGACCCCCAAGGTGGGAGGAGGACAGCAATGACTGCTGAGGCACTCAGACAGCCTGCCAACTAAAACAAACTGGGTGAACCAGTGGCAGTTGTAGGGAGAATAGCTTTCAAAGGTGCCACAGCGATGCCATAGCCAAAGGAGCAACCTTGGGCTGGGAGGATTCCACCTCTCAGAAGCTGGAGTCTTAAATTCTGCATCAAGAGGTGTGCTGTTTGACTGCACGCTAAAGCTCTGCCTGGAGCGAGGACATTCCCACTATGGGCCAGATTAGAAGGACCCCACCCTGAAGTTCACTTCCTCAAGATGCAGACTTCATGAATGCAGAGCAAGACTGTCAGCTTACAAGGCGAGCCCTGCACCAGAAAAGGCAATGGACATTATTGGCATGCCTCCGATTTGTGAATGAGAGCGTGAATCAACTTTGAGTGCTTAATAGAAGGAGGCTGGGCAAAGCCAGCAGCCATGGATTAGGTAGCAGGCCTTGAAAGGTTACGAGAGAACTCTGCAACCACAAAATTGAAAGGTTGTGAGCAAACTTTGCAACCACGAGAACTACCAAGGTGGGAACTGCGTGAGGTAGGAGGCTGCAGTGTGAGCCAGCATTTGGTGGTTTGATAGTAGTAGTAGCAACCAGCAGAAAACAAACCAACCAGTTCCATTACAGAAGCTGAATTGATGGCGACATAGAAGGTAGGTGTTTATGAGAGGCTGTAATACCAGTGACTGAATCAATGAGGTTTAGCAGATATGTGATTTGCAACAGCAATAAAACAGGCAGCAGCATAGGTAAGCATGCTGTATCGCATAGGAGGTAAGCTGAATTGCATATATGCTTAGCAACCAGTTCCATAAAGGAGCAATCATAGTTTACATAAAAGCATTTGATGCTATGGCTTCAGCACGAATAGTGAATTATTATGACTGACATGAATACCTTAAATGCCATTAAGGGGGAGATAGGTTAATCCAGTTAGGGGCATGCAGCGCAGTAATGGAAAGCAATGAACGCCTGAAGGCCGTGTAGGCAGTGAAATTAGTGATTTACACATGGTTACTGAAAGTCATGCAGGCAAGAAGGCAGGGCAAAATAATATAGCTTACATAAAGCATGCTCCTACTACTCAGATTCACGATGCGCCACTGTGATATCACAGTCCCCCGCCATAGAAATAACAGGAAGCCACAAATGAGCACCATAAAACCAAACAGCACTGTAATGTCAATAGGGTAGGAACCTCCAAAATAAAGGTGCTTTTACTGGCAATGTCCTAGTTAAGAACACAGTCAAATGATAGCAAGCCCCTGAGGCAGTAAAGCAACACTAAACTGCAGCAGGCTACAGGACAGGGAGTGGCAGCTAGTTTTGCACAGTGAGCTTGTACCAGGTGCAAACAATTAAGCTGAAAGCACAGGAGACAGTAGAGAAACAGCAATGGAAAGAGAAGAGAGGGGCTGTCTCTTTGCATCCCCCTGGAGCCTGAGAGTGCTACCTTCACATATCTCCCTAGATTCCACTGATCTAGTGTAGAGAGCTGGCCTTGCTGTTCAAACCCGGGTAGTCTGCGTGGTAGGGCAACCACTACCACCACTGCCATCGAGTCAGGCTCTGGTTAGATTTTGCTCCCTTTGTGGGCTCCTTCCAGCTTTGTCATGGACTTATTGTGGTACAGATAATGCTGGTCTAGACAGACCTCATGGTTAACTTTGGCCCTGGAAAAAGATCTGGTTCCAGTCCCCTCTGGAGACTTCCCTGTCTACTTTTTTTCCCCATATATATTTTATGTCCCATTTTTCCCTGTTTTCCACCCATCCCATTACCTTGGCCATGTGCGGCATGAGAGGCATGCTAAGCGCAGGTGCCCTTCCCAAATTGCCACTCCCTTCCACCTACGCTAGCCACCGGACCGCCACCTGGAGGCAGTGAAACTACAGGGGGATGACAACCACCCCAAGAGAGTAGAGCTGCCTTTCGGCTGCTCAGTCCTGCTCTCACCCCCCTTGGTTGCTGGTGTGACGTGAGGTAAGGCGTCCAGTGCCTCAGCCCTCTGCGCCACCGGGCCAGCCTTGTCCACTTTTCTAAATCCTCACTGCCTTCCATTACAGTATTGGTTTCTGTTCTAATGGTTCCAGGTCTCCCACTGGTGGTAGACACTGGACTTTCCTGCTGTTAACTAGCCACTCTTACTGTACCAGTCACGGGGTGTGGGCAGCAAATCACCCCCTTCAGAGCCACCAGATACTTTTACAGTCTTCAGGTGGTGACAAAGTGATATCCAGTGGCCCAGTGGATCCTTGCCTCTGCAGAAGGCCCATCTAGACAGAGTCCTTTCTTCTCTGGCTAGGCTGGCTTCAAACCTCAGGGTCCCTGGAGACTCAAGTGGCAATGAATCAGAACTAGTGGACCTCTCAGAAAAGGCCTTCCCCCTGATGCAGCAATAGTGCTACTGCTCATGATGTTGGCAACCTGAGTTCAGGAATGGACTCATGTCGTTGGAGGCCAGCCAAGGGGAGGAGGACAGAGTATCTCAGAGGACACTCTCCCCCTACTGGGGAGGGAGGAAGGGTTCTGTCCCCCCATCATGTTACTGCCTTCTGGGTTACCACAGGTGGTAGCACGTCTGGAGGACCGAGAGGAGGGTGGGCAGGTCGCTGATGTTAGCATGCAAAAATGAACACAGTGTGTGCGAGCACACCTTGATGTCCAAGCATGTGACACCCCCAGGGGATGGGAGATAAGAAGGAGGAGGAAAATTACCCCACCACCTACGTGATGATGGACCTTGGTGCATCTGGGTCTCCACTTCCCCAGTGGGCAGCATCATCTGATGAAACACAGATGTTTGGCAGTACATCCCACCATCCCAATCTCATGAGGGGGTATAACCAAGGCTCTGTGGAGGTAGGTGGCCATGCCTGGGAGGTGCCTATAGGTCCCGATGAGAAATGAGGGCTGCTGGAAAGAAGGGGGCATAAATCAAATTAAAAAAGAAAAGAATATTTTATGAACTGCTGCAGATGTAGACAGCATAGATGTCATAATGGGTGCATCCCACATAACTCCACCCAAGAATATCTCCACATATTCAGAGTCTCAAAGGGGAAAGGGTCCTCTTTCCCAGCACTCATTGGTCTATAGAAAGTCAGTCTTGGATCTCAGAAGCCTGAACAAATATTTGAGATCCACAAAATTCAGGATGTTTTCTTTGAGGAATATAATTCCATCCCTTCAAGCAGGAGACTGGTTTTGCTTAAAGGATGCAGATTTTATTACGTAGTAAGAATCAGAAATTTCTCATAGTCAAAATGAGGGAATCAAACATACCAGTACAGTCTTGCTGTATGAAAATTTCTCTGCTCCCAAGGTTTTCACCAAATGCCTGTCGGTGGTAGTTGCTTTACTCAGCGTGTAGGGGGCAGCAGTAGGGTGAATGGCTTATAAAAGGCAGCTTGCCTGAGGGAGCTGTGAGGGATAAGTACATCACAGTGGAAACATTTCAGAAATTGGGGAGGGAGGGTCCTGAATCTAGCAAGGTCTTTTTTTTGCCCTGAGTCAGAACATTATGTTTATTGGGGTAGAACTGGATTCAGTGAAAGTCAAGGCACTTCCTCCTGCTGAATGAACTTCAAACCAAATAGCATTCACTGGGTCCCTTCAGGTGGGGCAGATGCACACATCCATGGAGCTCTTTCAGCTCTTGGGTGTCTGACAACTTTTTGTTTCTTGGCCTCAGCTTCACCTGAGGCCTGTAACCTGTTCCTGTTCAGTGGTACTTCACCTCAAGGAATGGCAGTCTTAGAGGAGGAACTCCATGGAGCACAAGGTAGCAGTGACTCTTAGGCTGGCGGACATGCTACCTTTCTGGCAGGTGGAACAGAAAAGGTTAGAGTAATGAGCTGTGAATGGGCTTGGTACATCCAGTAGACTGGGGTCTGATTCCCACAGCCTCCACTTGCACACTGCGTAACTCTGAGCAAGTCACTTAACCTTCCCAGTGCTCCCAGGTCACCTCTGAAAACAGGCACTTTTGCCTAGTGGGACTTACCCGGTTACCAAAGGCTAAAAAAAAAAAAAAAAATGTTCAGAGTGGGAGGTGCCCTTTCATCCCCCATGTCCTACCCTTCATCTCACCACAGGTGAAATTCTAAAATAGGCCAAAGTGGCTGTTACAAATATGGAGCTCTGCTGGGACTTAAAAGGTCACCAGTCAGCTGTATATGGACTCATGCACACATAACACTACATTTACTAAGGAAAATATCTCATATCAGGACAGTTTATATATATAGAATAATGTATGTTCAACTGTGGGATATGAGTTTTTTTACACATCGAATGTGTTTTGCTATGAAACCATGAGAGCATAGCTGGAAAAAAAACTTGTAATTGCACAGTTGTCCATATTTTATTTTTTATATTACCGGTCCAAATACTTCTATTCCGAGACGTGTTGTTGCTATTGATAAAATAGCATAGCGCACCACTCTTCTGCCTGCAGAGTGAAACTGGAAGAGCATGTCTAAGTCATGGTACACACTTGTGTACTGTGGAGTTTTGTATGCTCTTTTTTTCAAGACATTATTGACAGCAATTAAGCCATATAAAGAAAAAAAGATAAGTTGAACCTCATGATTCTTCTTTTCTTATTTTCAAAAGCATTTTTTTTTACTTTGACTCTGTTTTTCATGAATATTTTCAAATATTTTTTTTGTTTGCTTTTCCATTTGCAAATTATACTGCAAAGCCGCTAGAGGGCAACAACTCTTGGAGGTTGCATTCCTCTTCCTACTGCTCTCCCCCTAAGCACTTCTCATCCTGGGTCCTTCTTCCCTAAAGCAAATTACTACACCCTAACAAACCATAGTCAGTCACCCTATCGCTGTGCCATAAAGACCACCACAATTATGGGTATGGGAGTGCCCCCCTTATACTGACACTGGGTCACTGCCCCCTTATCATCACTTGCTGGGCACCCATTGTCACGTGGACCACCCAGGCTCCTACTGATCGTTCTTACTATCCTACTTCTCAGACCCCTTAGCCCTCCCCTCAAGGGTCTTCTTCTCACACCTCCCACCCCTATGAACCACCACCGACTGCCACCCACACTACCACTACCTATCTTACATACCCCATTGCCCCCTCATATCTCCCTGCAGTCATGTGCCACCATCAGCCTCCATGCCGGATCACATTCCTATCTTTTCCAACCCTTACCACTCTGGCCATCCCTTGTACTACCCACACTATAACTAGGCGGCAGCTATCCTTGACAGTAAGGCAACAACCTTTTGCTCTCCTCAGAATCTTTGCCATACTCCTACTAATTTCGGGAAATGTTCATCCTAACCTGGGCCCCATCTCCCCCAGCCCTAGCCTATCGGACCACAGGCTTAGAATAGTTGCAATGAACATTTGCAGCTTAACCAAAAAGACAGCAGGTCTGCATTGCTGGATACTGCAACATCAGCCAGATGTGCTAGCACTGACAGAAACCCGGCTCTCCAAAAAAACACCTGACTCTTTGGTTGCCCTCCCTGGCTTCACCCTTCACAGAGTTAACAGAATGGGCAAACATGGTGTGGGTGTGCTGTGTACCTCCATGACTCCATGATATGCCAAGCTCTTCCAATACCTCCATTAGACCATGGTGCCCAAGCTTTATCATTAAAACTTACTCCAGATCCCTCCAGAGCCCCTGTAATTCTTATTGTCGCATATGTCCCCCCAAGAAACCAAGCTCCTGCTATACAATGCCTTGCTAACTACATCTCCGGCTTCCCCCCAAAAACAGAACAAATCATAGTTGGACACTTTAATGTGAACTGGCTTGCCAGTTCGGCTTCCTATGCCAAGGATACCTTCATTGCACTGGACCTGACCCAGCTGATCAGCCAACCTACAAGGGTGAACCCCACTAATGGCTCTAGCACCCTGACTGACCTTCTCCTCACCAACTGTCCCCACAGAATCTCTGACCTGGTGGTCCTTCCAGACTCCCTAAGCGATCACTCACCTATCCTCTTTTCCTGGTCGTGTCTTTAGCAGAAACCCAAACCAAACTATATTGCCGGGCGTCGTCTCCGACCCGGAGTCCTCACAAAACTAAGAAAATACTTAACTCAATGGGACTGGTCCCCCATCTCCTGGGCCCCTACTATAGATGAAGCCCTTGACTATTTGACCTGTTCTTTTAATAAAGCATGTGACATCTATGCCCCACTAGCAAAAGTGCAATCCAAGAAATGTAATGCCCCCTGGGTCACACCCGCACTGCTCCAACAGCTAAAGCACAGAGATAATCTCTGTCATAAAGCAGTCGCATCCAGTACGCAGGCGGACAGACAAGCCTATAAAGCGGCTCGTAACAGATGCACTTGGGCCATTAAACAGGCCAAATTGGGCTACTACAAAATTACCCTTGCCTCCTCCTGGAGGAATGCTCGGTTATTCTGGGACAATATCAAGGAACTCAATGGCAAATCCCGGCTCCCTGCCCCTTCCCTACTAACTGTTAACAATGTCCCTACCACTGACCCACTGGCCGTCGCCAACTGTCTCAACTCATCATTCTCTGACCTAAGTGCAGTACTCCCAAATGACTTCTTCAACCCCACTTCTGCAACTCCGCCCCAAACACTCAGCATCCCCCCTTCCATCTCAGGGTGATCTCTACGAATGAGGCAAGACCTTTTCTAATGAAAGCTCTCAGTGGCTCTTGCTGTTGTAAAGATTCTTTTGATATGAGAATCCTACATCTAGTACTAGATACGGTCCTTCCCCACTGACTAACCTCATTAACCACTCCATAAGTCTGGGGCAGTTCCCCGCAGCCTGGAAGACTGCCACAGTCACCCCAATACTGAAGAGTGATGACAGCACCTCCCCCAATAACTACCGTCCCGCATCCATTCTCCCACCTCTCACAAAAGCCCTCGAAAAAATTATAGCCACCCAACTCACTGAGTACCTACTTGCTCATAACCTACTTTGCAGGGAGCAGCATGGCTTCAGATCTGGGCACAGTACAACTACGGCTCTCACTGAGTTCTCTAATTTTATTCACTCTGCCCTGGATAGAAAACACGTAACTGGAGCAGTCTTCATTGACCTGTCTAAGGCCTTTGATACAGTCTCCCACCCCTTACTCTTAAGCACACTCCGCCACATAGGTCTGTCCCAAGGACCCATCTCCTGGTTTACCAGTTACCTCACAGCTAGAGCACAATGTGTTAAAATAAACAACACCCTCTCTACCACCCTGCCAGTCCACTCTGGGGTTCCCCAGGGCTCCATCCTCAGCTCTCTATTATTCAGCATCTACCTAAACACCATGCCCAATTCCTGCTCTGGCAACCTACCACTCTATGCGGACGACGCGGTTCTTTTTGCCTTGCACCCAGATCCCACAGTATTGCAGTCCTCCCTCCAACACACATTTAACCAGATTGAAAACTGGTTCATAGACCAAAGACTTGTGGTCAATGTAAAAAAGACAAAGACTATGTTCTTTGCCCATCGACAGAATAAGGCCAAGAATGCGCAGCTAACAATCCTCTCCCACTCTCTCCTTCCTCTAGAACAGGTCCATACATATAAATACTTGGGCCTTACATTTGATTCCAGCCTCTCCTTCCATTCACACATTGACACTCTATCATCAGCCATAAATGTCCGTATAGGCCTATTGTATCGGCACAAGGATTGCCTACCTCCGGAAGCCCTTAATCTGGCTATCACCTCTTCAGTCCTTTCCCTAGTTGATTATAGGCTCACTATCTACTCATCTGCTGACCACACAGCCTTTAACAAAATCCACCTTGCCATAAACAAAGCATGAAGACTCCTCACCGGAGCAGACAAGCGTACCCATACCTGTACCCTATATGCCCTAACAAATCTCTTCACCCTGGATGAAAGGCTATTTTATCAAACATGTCTCCTCACAAAGAAAATACATGTGGGGCTTACCCACTTGCGGGTTTCTGCCTCTCTCCTATCCTCCCATGCCTCGGTGAACACCCGCACTGCCAACCGACAAGTGTGGTCCATCCCGACGGTTAGAACCTCCTTAGCCCAAAGGTCATTCCCACACAGGGCCCCAGCCTGGTACAATGAACTCACCTCCATCTCCAAATTAGGACCTTTCAAGTCAGCCCTCAAAGAGCACATTCTCGCTTCAAGGCGCTGCCAATGTACCAGCTAGTGCTGGGTCATCTATCTATCATCTTACGGGACCACCCCGCCACTGAGCTCCTACCGATAGGGCTACCAGACATTGCCTATTAACAATGCCTCATTTGGCTGCACTCACAAGGTATCTGTCTAATTCTCTACTTCGCTGTAAATATCAAACTTGTTACTCCCTCCCTCTATCAGCAAACTTATTGCTGTCTGGAAAACTGCAAAATACAGCTCTCGGTAACTTGTTCAATACAATGTATAGCTGATCTTGATTCTGCAATATTGTATAACTAAAAAAAACCTGTAACCTTTAGCTACCATTCTATGTCTATATGTATTAAATGTTTATGTTTGTTTTTCTGACGCGGAGCCTTTGCAAATGAGTCCCTGACTCAAAGGTTGTAATCCTAAACTCTGTTAAATAAATAAATAAATTAAATAAAAAAACAAGGTTATTGTGATAAGGAAGTGAACAAGGACTTTTTGACCCCAGTATTTCCTAAGAACAAAAGATATATGGTAAGTAGGTTTCGATATTATAGCTAACAAATTTAAGCCGGGGGGGGGCGGTGGGATTTGCTCTCACTTCTGGAAAATGCCCAGCAAAATCAAAGGTTCAACATATTATTTTTTTCGGGCCATATAAATGCAGTAACATATTCCAGGGTGCTGTGCTTGTCGTGAGCTATAGGTACTCTTCTGGTATGTGCTGTGCAACACCTAGCCTATGGCCTCATGCCTCAGCATACACTGTAGGAGTGCCTATATCGTCCAATGACAGCACACTCTGCTGTGTGTTACTGCCCACATATCTGATAAACTGTGTATTATTAGAGATGAAACACAGAAACATAGAACATGATGGCAGAGGAAGGCCCAGCAGCACATCCCGTCTGCCCAGCCCTGCCTAATGATCCTAAGTTCACCCTAATGGCCATCCCTTCCCCTTACCACTGCCCCCTGCACTCTTACTATGGCTATGCGCCTGTCCCACCCTAATCGGAAACTCTCCATTAATAATAAATCATTTAAAATAAACTTCCTAGCCTACATAAAAAGATAATGGTTGAATGATTCAATACTGTTTCAGTACCTTGCCTTCCTGAATGGTGACCACATCAGGCAGACCTCCTGTCACTCTTGCACGGTCTGTAAGAAAGTCATAGAAATTTCATTTACTATATACTGTTTGCACACACAATATGTACCTCTCAGGCTGCTTCCTAACATGAATCACTGTCGTTATAGTTGTCATTAATTAATCTGCCCTGGTGTTTACAAGATGGATATGCAAGTATTTTTTTCAAAATGGCAAATCAGATAATTTTTATTTATTTGTTAGTCATCCAGATAATTATGTGGCAAATAACTCTGGAAATGCTTGATCTCATCCTGATGAGTTGCTTTTTTCTGTTACTAAATATGAACTTAGGTTATTTGATATTTCCCATTCTTTGCAAACCAAAGGGGGAAACTGAAACACAATGACACATGAACCTACTGGATGACAGATCAAAGTTACCGAGTGTTAAAATGATCCTTTCTGTTCAGCACTCATTGGCAAATTTTGATGTAGGTGTGAAAGCATAATTAGTGATGAAATTATTTATGTTCACAATTAACAGTTGTCTAGGACATCACACCATGGACAGAATTTGTGGTTGCCCTTACTTTCTAAGTCTCTCCTTCCTCTATTTCTCACACAGTGGAACCCAGAAAGAACCACCCCTTAAGATACCACATATTACTCAGTCATAAATACATCCAATCTAAGGAACTGAAAATTCCCTGGGGGAGCCTTGCTCTCTTTTATACCCTACTCCTTTTTGCCCTTTTTTCCTTCTCCACTCCTAACTCTCCTCTTTCCCTTTCCTATCCACACACTGTTTCAAACGGGTGCACTCTATGCACCAGACCCAGGCAAAGACATAGTCCGGATGTAGCAACAGTATCAGATAGTCAAGCCTTTCTGTATTGCAGTATTGTACAATACAAGGTCAGTCAAGTCTAGTCACCTTTTGACGCTATTAAATCTGATCCCGCCTGCTAAAGATCAAGCTTCAGGACATCTATCAATACCTTGGAGTGCTTCAACAGGAAAGATAGGGGTACCATTGCCCCCAACACATGCAGATTTACATCAGGATTGCACCTGGAAAACATTTCACAATCTGGGCACCATGACTCTCTCTTTGACTCTGGACTCCTTTGCTTTGTCACAGAAATATTTACTTGATGTTGTAGTTTTGTACCTTGAATGTACATATTCTGTACTTGACTTAAAAACTCTCATAAAAATTTTTGTTATAAAAAAAGAATCTGTCGTTGATCTACATTATTATTAAGGTGTTACTTACTTCTCTCTGCAATGGCTGCTTGCCTGTAAGAAGAAAATAAGAGTAAACCCATTAGCTGATGCCAATACAAACATTCAGCTAAATGTTAGATGTCCTAGTACTAAAGCACAGTTCCCTGCATAATATATTCTGTAGGTAAAGGTTTAAAAACGAATCACTTTGGTTGTGCATTTTGGAAAAGTCCAGTATTTATAGGCTAGGAGCTGACTGGTCAGTTCTAGGAGCAGCTGCCTGCCAACAAATGAGGAAGTTACTCATTTTTGACATGCACTGTAACTTGGCAGTGGTCTGCAGTTTACTGAGATATACAGTGTTAAGATGGGGCTTCCTGTCCCTATAACTTTTACATGGCCAAATGCATCCTGGTGTGGTGTGGATCTCCAGAAGGGAGAGGATTGAGATGGAGTTCAGCAATATCCTCCTGTCTGGCCCTACTGCTTTCATTCAGGAGGCCGTGTGGCTTAGTGGTAAGAATGTTGACCTGTGAAACTGGTGATGTCAGGGTAACATACCATTAGAGCCCCTTACGTGACCTTGAACAAGTCACTTAAAGTGGGATACTCATGTATAGTGGCCATCGCAGACTAACAGCTGCATGAAACATTCTTTTAAGCAATGTATTGGGCTCACCAGTAGCTGGCAACAGTCCAGAAAAACTGATAACTACCTCTGTTCAGTAATGATATTCCATTGCCACTATGTATTGGAACCTTGTGAAGTCATGGAGGAATGAGTTGTCCCGACTACATGTAGTCAGGCACAGCTTGTTCCTCGATGACATAACGACGTTCCCTAAAATGGTGGCGAAGCAGTATCTGTATTAAACAGACTCAGTCATCAGTATCTCTGCACTACAGCCAGCTACAGGTAAGCCCAATACCTCATTTAAAACAACATTTCATGGGCACACCAAAAAATCACCAGCACACAGTCATTCAGTGAGACCACAGACACGCTGCAGACTGCCAAATCAGTTGTACATCAAGTCTAGGAAACCACTGTTAATAACAGCATATTACCATGCAGTCACACCTCACAAAAAGAATTCCACCATAAACACTTAAAATCTTTTAGTTCACATACCGGTTCTTATAGGTCAGTTTTACTCCTTCTCCATCAGTATAACCAATCATGTTCCAGCAGCTATAAGCAGATACAGGCTCCCAAAAATTTTTATTTTGAGATAGGCTTAGCTTCTGCCTTGTTGTAGGGCAGGAAAGTGTGTGCATGCATTAGCCATGAGCACTTAGCATGTTGCTCACATTTTGGACTGCACCTTTTGCAGAGCTCTGAACCTTACCTGCTGAAAGGTGACTGGTTTTACTGATGAGATGACAAAGCAATAAAACTGACCTACAAGGACCAAATGGTAGGTGACGCAAAAGCTTTAAGTGTCCCTGATGGAACTCTTTTTGTGAAGTGGGAGTGCACTACAATTTTCTGTTATTAACAACAGTTTTCTGAGCATTTCATGGGCTTTCAAACTAAGACGGCCACTTACATGCATGTTACTCTTTAATTTCCGTATGTTTCAGTGCACCTAGCTGTAAAATAATGTAGACACAGGATCCCACTGAAGTCAATATGTGGCTTCTCATGTGGGCCATCCTTGTTAAACAAATTAAAAAAATATATATAGATAAATGTGAAATACTAGATATTAAACTTGTTTTATTTGTAATTTTTTTAATCCAGCTAAATCGAGACAGAAATAATATACATATCTCATTTTCAGTTGCAACCTGGGGTGAGGAGGTGAGTATTAGTAAAATACCTGAGGTTAAAATCATGTTCAAAGGAAAAAAAATAAACAGGTTATCTTGCCAGAGAACCTGAGCAATTGATTGGCATGAGAGGCATGAACTGTGTATGTAGTAACCCCTTAACATTGCTCCACATCCCATGTAGAGTTTAGAGTCCAATGCAGCTACTGAATGACAGCATGGGAGACAGTCAACATGTGCTGCTCCAGCACAGAGGGCAGACAGACAGACAGACAGACAGTCAGCCAGTGAATAACCATTTGCTGTTCCAACCCAAAGATAGTCAACATTTACTTCTCCAGCAAAGACAGACAGACAGACAGACAGACATTTGCTGCTCCAACCTAATAAGACACTCGACATTTGCTGCTCCAGCATAGTAAGACACTCGACATTTGCTGCTCCAACACAGACAAACAGACATTTGCTTCTCCAACACAGATAGACAGATGGACCAAATACAAGAGTGGGCATAAGTGTAACTGCAAATACAGTGAACTGCATAGAAACATAGAAATCTACAGACAGAAAAAGACTCTCAATCTATCTAGTATGCATGGTTCCATTTCCACCAATCCCATGTGTCTATCCCACACTCTCTTAAAACTTGTTACTGTCTCAACATTGACCAGCTCCCCTGGTAGACAGTTTTACTTCACCACCCTTTCCATGAAGTAATACTTCCTCATATCCATTTTAAATTCACTCCTACTAGTTCATATAGTTATGGCCCCTTGAATGGGCCTCTTGTTAAACCAACAGTTGCTGGTTGTCTATACAGATTTAGGAGCTATTGAGATACTGGGGTTATTACTTGGGTTAATACTTGGGTTATAAGGGCAATAAAAGGCAGTTAGTTAGCCCATAGATAATTGCCCCCCCACTTCTCAGTGGTTTAGGCTGTGTATACCGCCGTTCCCTATTAGAATATCTAGTTTCTGTGCTGGCCCAGTGGTGTAGAGGGCTGAGGTGCTGGCATCTTACCTCCTACCATGCCGATGACCCGGGGTCAGGAGCAACCTCGGGTGTCGGGTGGGTCGGCCGGGTGGAGGAGGTCGAGTGTCCCATGGACTGCTCTCCTCCTCCGGGGAGGGTGGGAGGGACGACCGCTGAGCTACTGGCTCTTGGTGGTGGCTGGGGGCTGGTGCAGGCTCGGGGGGACACAAGTGTGGGTTGGTGCAGGCCGATGTCAGACGTGCAGCACATGTAAGCACATACGGCTGCATCCCTGATGCCACTGCATGCCTGCACTGTGGAAGGGGGACTATTACAGGGAAAAACAATCCTCCGGCGTGCATATGTGAAAACCGGCTCTGGTGGTGCCATAGCAGATACACTCAAGTCAGCTTCCCCTGAGCCCGGCCCCAAGGTTGTCCACAGTGCGCAGGGTAAGTACCCACTGTGAAGTGGCCTGGGGAGGGCAGGGTGAAAGGGGTCAGAGCTCTGACTGCAGCCAGTGCGGGGGCTGAGGACTCTGTGCTGGACGGGGGGAACCATAGGTACTCCCCCCCCCCCAGCTGAGGAGGTATAAATACAATAAGTAAAAAAAAAAAAAAAAAAAAATATGTAGTTTTCTTTTAAAAGATTGGTGCTAGTAACAATGTCTCGAGGAAGCTTGTTCCACAGTTTAATCGTCCTAGGAATGAATGCATGTTTTCTGATGTCTCTGTTGGTTTTTTTTCCTACTAATTGAAGTTGGTGTCCTCTTAAGTTACATACTGGATTCCTAAATTCCAAACCCAAATCCTTGAACAACTGTCTGTCATTAATTATACTGAATAGCAGTAACAAATCCCCTCTTATTTGCCTTTCACTCAATGGGAATGACCTTAGGTCCCTAAGTCTCTCGTTATAAGGCTTGTTCTTACAGCTGGAAACAAATTTGGTGAATCTTTTTTGAGGTGTTTCAGCCAGGTTAATATCCTTCTTCAAAAAGGGACTCCAGATCTGGGACCAGATATTCAAAACATTGTGCTGGGCGCAAACCATTTGCGTCGGGATTGCGGTGGACTGCCGTATTCAAATGGCCAAATAGTGCCAGCACAATGTGTTAGTGCCGGCGCTAAAAGATAATGTATGCACGGGGCAAAGTGAAAGGCGGAAACATGCATACAGGTGCAATGGTATATTCAAAGCCATAGCGCCACTCAATGTGTGTTAGCGCAACATGTAGCGTGGTGCAAATTATTGCCTATAAAAAGGTAGTCTTAATTCCAGGCAAAATTAGGATGGGGACATGGACACAGCAACAACAGGCTACAAGGTTGTATGCAAAACAGCAGCATGGTGCACCTGATGACTGCAGCCAGTGAGGAGGCAGAGAGGGCAGACGGCCACCCTGGGCCACTTCATATGCCGTGGAAGAGACATATTACACACAGATGGCACTGCCCACGTTACCATCATCTGGCACCAGTCCCACCTCTGCCAGGCATGTGTGGGTGCCCCAGCACCCAGTGGACAACTTGTCAGTGCATCCATGCAGTACACACCTCCAGTCCCCACATAGGGGTACACCACCACAATCCAGCACACACATGCAGCACTGGGGGAATGGAGGGTGCTGAGGGAAGAGTGTACAGGTGGCCAGGCTGTATCACATGCTAGGTGCTGTCACATGGCTGGGGCTGTCCACACAGTGCACATGTGCCAGTGATGGGAATGTCCCCGACATAAGTGTGCCTGTATGATGGTATGTGTTTGCCCCCTCTGGGGCACATAATGCATACCTTGTCCAGGCCCCCCATCACACAAGTCCAGTCATGGGTATGTTAGTGTGGGAAGCCCATGCCACTGGCACAGTGTATGTGAGACACAGGTCAGTATGACTGTGGTGTCCACTGTCAGAACCCACCTGCCAGCTGTGCATGTCACTGTGTGGATTGTGGCAGTCATTGTTGCCTGGCACACCATAGGCATTGTTGTGTCCCTCACAATACTGGCTACTATGGTACTGTACCATCTGATACAAACTGTAGCAGGAACAACAATATGTCTGTGGCATGCAGCACAACCACTTGTTCCTGTGGTGCTAGTCCGCTGGACCATAGTAGTCTGTGCTGCTGTGTCCAAACCCAGCCTGCAGCTACCGTCCTGTTGTTCCAGACTGACATACAGCTGCAAACCCCAGCCTGCAGCCACTGACCTGTAGTTCCAGGCTGACATACAGCTGCAAACCCCAGCCTGCAGCCACTGACCTGTAGTTCCAGGTTGTCATACAGGTGGAGTTTTGTTCACCACAAAATAGCTCCGGGCAATCTATATGGTAATGCATGCAAGGTAGGCTGTAATGAGATGCTAATGTGGCTGTTTGCCCTCAGATTGCCTAAGGAGGCTCATTTGCATAGGAGCTTTGAATATAGCAAAATTTTGCCCTGGGCAAATGTGTTAGCACTGGGCAAACGAGTTTGCTCTGGCAAACCTATCAGAACCATAGCATGGTTCTGCAGTGTTTGGCCTGCAATGCTGTTTGCAGTTGTTGTGCACCACTTCTTTGCTAGCACCCACATTTGCCACTTAGTTCAACTTTGCCTTACTCCACGTCTGTGTGCACTGGGCAGTTGTTGCAGTTTGCACTGCCCAGTTGCTATATTCAGAGCTGTCTTCTTTGCCAGGCAATTTTTGCACTGCACTCTCTGCCTTGTTTGCCTGGCTTCATTTGCCCACTATATTCAAAAGGTTTTACACCAGGGCTATTCCTTTGAATATAGCATGTAACTGGATGCAGGCTAATTTAGCATGCTGGGCAGTGCAAACTTTGCCCCATGGCAACATTTTGAATATTGGGCCCCAGGTAACTGTAGTCCAAATGTGGACGTATGTGGGCTTTGTAGAGTGGCATTAATACTGCTTCTGGACTGTTTATGAAAGTCCTTCTTATGCAATTTACTAGATAATTCGATTTTCTATCAATGTGGCTACAGCGGTAGTGGGATTTTAAGGTATTGCTAAAATGAATACCTAGATCCACTATCTTGTTGTTGGTCTAATCTTATTACCATCAATATAGTAGTCCTGACAAACATTGGTCTAACCAAAGTGCATGACTGCACATTGCGGTTTGCAGAGACTGCAGTAAAAATTTTGACAAACATCATATTTCAATGCAACTCAGCCTGTAAGCCATATAGTCTGGGCATTATTCTTAGTGGCTATCGGGGGCAGTGTAAAATGGAAGGATTGTGGTCACACTGATATGCCACTACCCCATAGCACTATTCTTAAACAGTGTATCAGACCACTGCAGAGAGTTCCCCTGTGACAGAGGAGCAATGCAGATTTGCCATCCAGCTGTTAATGGGTGCTGCTTACAGGTTGGATTGCACCTTTGACACCTTGGCATCTGCACAATGCCATGCTGTGACTCAGTTGCTATGTTTGCACATGGGCATCCCACCTGGAAATGTCACCCCTTCCTAGCCCACCCATGATTAAAAGGCCTTGAAGGGCCAGTGGCACCCTATGGTTTGGCACCAAGCACCTTGGTAGTCCAGTGGATCCCCTACCCACTCCAACTGATGTGTTTTCACAAGGTGGCCCAGTTATTCTCTCCACTTAGCCATGCCTCACCCCATACGTGGTGGTTCAGTGCCCCTACCCCCAAACTGCCAGAGGGTTTCTGCACTCAGAGCCCAGCATAGTATACCCCATTACTAACTGGGAGAGGCACAAAAGGCTGTGACCTGTTTTACCAAAGGCAAAGTGGCCATTTGGAATCACTTGGTAATGGGTTGCAATGTAAGTGTTGGTGCTGTGGTTAAAAGAATCACTTAGCGCCACCTATTGCAACTGTGAATGGGGTCCTCTTTATATTACCCTTGACAAAGTGCGACAAAGGCTTGAAACACTGTTGGGTTACTTGTGGCACATTGTGGGTCTGCACCTTTTGACTATAAGCCAAGTGCCTTAGCATCTGTTCCAGTGTGAGTCTAATAAATATGTTTTTCACCGACTACCTTTGTTGTTGGTCTTAAATGTTGCAAATGGCATTGTGAGTGTGAGGTTTGTTCCTCTCTATATTCTCCAGCACTTTTTCTTTATTACAAGGGAACAACTGCATAGAAAATGATATTAAGACACAATGGAGGCAGATACACATGTGTGCTCCACCTGAATGTGTCCAAACTCCCTCGCTGCTATTTTCAAATGCTCTGTCCCTGTGTGTAACAGAACATCATGATTTAAGGAAATGTGCATCAAATAATTTGCACCATTCTTTGACACCAATTTGGCTGAGATTTGGCAGGACTACAGAACTGCAAGACCATCTGATAGATGGTAGTACTGTAACAGTTCTAACAGATGCAGACTATCATCTATCAATCTCCAACCTAGAACTCCTCCAAACCCTCTCTAATCAATGACTGACCTGTTGTCTTGGTGGAAAAGCTGGTAGCATAACCGGAACAGTATACCGGGTGCCCTGGGTTCAAGTCCCAGCTTGAGGCACTTGCTTCTTTCTGTATTTTCATAAAACCCTTGAGAACCTGCTGTAGTCTACTCCTCTCTGCGCCCTGTTCTAAAATCCAGTACCAGGCTTTTATGCAGAGGTTCCCTTGTAAATAAAATAATTCCAGTGTCAAGACTTGAAAATCTGGGAATTGCACTGGTAATTGTTAGTCTAATTTCCGGATTTTACCCGGATTCTACTGTCATTCCTTTATTATGTGTATAAATAAAATAATAAATGAAGGCTTCATATACAACATAGAAACATAGACTTTGATGGCAGATAAGGACTGCTTGGCCTACCTAGTCTGCCAGTTTCCCTACCTACAGGATAAGCTGCAGATCCTGGTTAATCAAACAGTCTATTTCTTCCTACCTCCCACAAAAATTGCCTTATGTCTGTCAGAGCAATAAATTAAGCAAACTGAAAATAGTACAGGAAGTAATTAGAAAAAAAATACAGGTTCTGTAGAGATACTGATCTGGTCTAAAATGCCAGATTCCATGAAATTCTTTGTTTTTACCAGTGTGCAGGCAGTCCAAATTCCAAAATTTTACTGCATTTCCAGTAAAAACCAAAAATCAGTGGCCTCGCCTTCAAGTATATGACAGCGTTAAGAAGGTGAGCAAGGATAACCTCTTCACCTCAGTGGCAGTAAAACTACAAGGGGACATTACCCCAGACAGCAGTTGTAGGAGGCAGAGGTTTAGGGGAAAGTAGAAGCAGCATTTCTTCACAGAATGGGTGGTTGCAGGGTGGGACAAGTTCTCCGAGGAGGTGGTCTCACTGCAGACATTGGAGGACATTAAAAGAGGGTGGAACAGGGGAAAGGGAAAGTCAGGGCCAAAAGGGGAGGGTGGGCAGTTGGGGGTAGCAGCTAGAGGAGGGGAGCAGAGCCCTTAGTTGCGTCTTGGGGCTCCACAAGACGAGCAGACTTGATCGACCACTAGGCCTTCTTCTATTCACTTTTTTTCATATGTTCCTACAGTACACCAGCTTCAGTTTGCATCTTAAATTCCCATGCAGAATCATGTGTTATGAGTCGATATATGGTGAAAGGGAGCATTACTAGGTTCCTTCTAAAGTTGACTGGGTTCTCCTTCACCCCCTTCTTACAACAGATCTCTATTTTCATCTCACATAGCTGAAACCTGTGACACAGACTTTCTCTTCCCCCAGCTGTGCAAATTTCCAGCCTATTCCAATGCTATGTATGTGTTTGATTCCTTGTCTCAGAATGAGATCCATGGCTTTTGCATACTTCAACTTACCATGAAAAAAATGTACTGTTACAATTTAAATTAAACACTTACTTCAACCTCTGGAACTCTGCATAGGCATCATCATATGCTGGAAGATAGAACAAAAAAAAAAAAAGATAATTAATTCATTGAATGCATTCAGGTACAAGTACAGCCTCACTTGCAAACCATGCACTATACCTCTGTTTCCATGAAGCATTCAAATATCCACAGATTCAGAGGATAAATTGAATAGCTTTGTAAAATGGAAAGCCATGATACCCGTTTAAGCCATCAATATCAAAACCTATGGTACATGCAACATGGGTGTCACATTTCCAAAAGCTATACTAAATTTGTAGCGCATTTAGGGTTATATTCTCAAAACCTGAGCCTTGAAACTGGGATAGTCCTGACATGTTGTATACTGTGCTGTGCATGCAGTCTGTTCATTGTATCACAACTGTGTAGACAGGCCTTGTCTGTTGATTTACTATAACTCTCCTTGTAGTAGTTAACTACTGACTAGAGGTCAGACCAGAGAACTGTGCACACCTGTGCATGGCCGATCAGGTCACTTATTCCATCACTGTCCAATTCATGGTGGTTGGGGTGGTGGGTCTTATTTAACTGATACTGTCTGCTTAGTAGCACACTTGATCATACTGAGCTTGTTGGTGATATCAATGTATAAGTTGCTGTACTGTTATCTGGCGGAGCAGTCGTGCCCATACTGCTAGGAGTGGTGAAATGGACTGTGGTGCAAGTGGGAGGAGTCCAAGGATGTTTGCTACCAGGAGGTGTAGGAGTAGAAATAGTAGTAGATGCCACTTGTGGGGCATGCGAATAACCAAATGGACAGTTAACTTGATCCTTGGTAAATTCAGATTGAAAAATACTAAGAAGTCAAGATATCCGCAGCTGTACTGAAGCATCTTTCTGAAGTTGGAGTGCATCCAAGGAAATACAAAGTCAATTTAGCTAGTGCAGGCCAAATGACTTACTTGTATGTCTTGCTAATTTGCTTGGTATCACTATTTCTGCTAATGAGGGGCTCTGCTAAAAAGACTGCATCATGTACTCTGGTAACCTCTAAAGTGTCCGAGTGGAGGTGGCATTCAATACTGAAAAGCTTCCAAATGTCTCTGGTTGTTCCAAGATCATCGCTGTTCAAGTCTTCTTCCTTGTCATGCTGACATCTGTCACTGGCACCAGATGGTTGTATATGCACATTCTTGCCAGCATCATCAAGCTGTCTTTGTGGTTCCATAACAAGTGCCTGCAACACTTTCTGTTTGATATATTACATGCTGCCAGGAAGAATGAAGACATCTTTCTACCTGGGTTCCAGTAGGGTTGCTATGCCACATAATGTGTGCAATCTAATGCTGTCAAACCTGGCTATAAGTTGTGTCAAAAAACATATCTGTCACTTCTTTAATGAGTATTGTATCCTGCTGCTGCAATGGCTCAGATGAACTAGTAATGTCACCAGTGCCACCTGCTTCTACTTCACCATCATCACTGTCTGTCTTTCTTTCCTCCGCCACCAGTTCTGCCATGGCTAACATCACAACTAGCTTTGCTTCATTGGGTTGCTATAGAAGATTATTAATAACAGAATGTGTGGCATTCAAGTAAACTCACCTTGGGAATGACCACGCTAAGGGTTACTTATTAACCTCTGAAATCTTTAGTGGCCTATTCATATGGCCATAAAAGTAGAATACATTTTTGCAGAACATGCCACTGCATCCATGACAGATATTCCTACAGTCAACATCATTAAATTTCACAGCCCAGAACACAGTTTTTTTGTTCTACGAGTCTCTCCACCATATAAAAGATAGAGTTTCATCTTGTGGAAATGTCTTTAATTAAACAATGTTGAAGAACATTGTACTTCTGTGGTTAATAGAGTAGGACCTCAGTGCATTTATGGGAGCAATGGAAATATCTACTGATGTCTTATACACTGTCAAAAGTTTCTTTTATCTTTACATGTATGTCAAACATTTGACTCTCCACAAAATTTAGTGCGTGTACAAAACAAGAGCATTGGTTGAAATCCCCCTCAGTCATCACCTTCAACAAGTTACCGTTACTCTCCATCATGAAGATTCACACCCTCAGATTGTGAGGGTATATCTAGATGTCTAGCAGTGATTGGATGAACTGCAGAATGTTTTCCCCACTGTGTTTCCCCTCCAAGACTGACACATTAAGCAAGACAGTTACTCTATTGGTATGCCTTTGTGTGGCTGTTTCAGTATAACTGTTAAACGGAAACACAGATTACTAGTTTTGCACAAAGAATGAATTTTTTACTTTAGTGGCTTAACAGTGTTTTATAGTTTATATTGTTGATCCTGCCATGTTGGTGCTGTACTGTGACCAAGTATACGCCAACAGTCAATTGTTAATCTATAGGTGGTCACAGTATAGCACCAGGACCTGTACATTGTAAACCAGAGTTATTTATAGTTCTGTCCATAGTACTATACTATACATGCTCCCACGGCTGCTCCCCAGCTCAGATGCCACTCTCAGGACAGCCGTGGGAGGGTGTTGGATGTGCTACTAATGGCATTCAATATCAAATGCCAATGGGGGTGGCTGGCAATATCAAACAGATGAACAATAAAACACTAATAAAGCCACAAAGATAAAGATATCATTATCTGTGCAAAACTGTTAATGGCGGGCTGCCACACACTGAAGTTTGGGGCTTTGGGCAATAGACATCTCCCTTTAAAGGGGCTGGTGGTGACAGAGGCAGGATGGGATTGGTTGTGGAGCTTGAGTCAGACACAAGCCCATGGACAGTGAAGCTCTGGTTTGTGCTGCTGCTCCAGATATCACTAGTGAAATGACATAATCCCCTCTGTCTCCTTTGTCACCATCTTTGTGTGTACTGCCTTGTGTAGACTGTGGAGAATATAACTGAAAAATGTAAAGCATGATGGAGTGCTGCATTTCTGTTTCAATTCATGTAACAGTCTTTGAAATCTGCAGTCTTCTTTGATAGAGAATGGTTGGAGATCAAGGGTTATGTCCCCTGTGATTAGTGTCATTCGGACAGAACGGGTAGCAGTTTAGTGCAGGCATGTAATAAATTTGGCAGTTTACTATGTTTTGCCGTGGTGTTTGTAGTGGTGCTTTTGAACTAGCACCAGTATCTGGGGATGCATCAGCTGGGTGCTCTGACTCCCATGGTGGCTGTTTTACTTAAACAAACCATCTAACCTCACTGCTTCCCATACTCGACTGTCCCTGGTGCTGCTGGCCCATCTCACCAGAGGAGGGACTGAGAATGTATGCAAATGTTAGGAAGATGCCATGTTCACCTTTTAAATGATCAGTCAGAACACTGGTTCCCAATATTTGTGTAGACTAACCCCAACTGGTCTTTCAAACACACTGCTTACAATATGCTTTTAGTGGGTCTGTGGTGTCATCTGTAAAAATGCTCCCACACTGCAGAAGATCTCTTTGTTTTTTTGCCATGAGCTGACTGCTTGGGGAGGGGGGGTGTTTTACAAGGAATTTGCTTGTGACCATATGATTTCTTTTCTTCTGCCACTGTCAGATGGTGTGGCTGGGGATGGCCAGCAGCGCCAGCAGCTGCAGGTGGTATAGCACTATGGGCTGAGTATGCTGGAGGAGGGGGTTGTGGGCTGGTCTTTAATTTCCTTGCCTGAGAAACTTGCTTTCTTGATTTTCTCTTTTTCATTATCTTTTTTTAATTCAGCCATCACCTCCCACGATGGCCTCTAATCCTCAGTGTCATACTCAGTGTGACCACTAGTCATATAGTATAGTGTATGAGTGATCATACACAGACTAGGCTTTATTTCCATGTGGATATTTGATGACATCATAGAGACCTTGAGAGCGAAGCTTGAGAGGTCTCCATGATGCCATCACGTGCCCAACATGGAAACACAGCCTTAATTGTGTATGGGCACCCATACACTGTTTTATCAGGTGTGTGGTTTGCCCCACTGAAATTTTTACCTTTTAGTTTGTCTGTCAGTCACTGTGGCACCTCACTCTGTGATCATGTCTTTACTGACCATCCATTCCTGACCCTCCTTCAGTCTAGCAATATACAATCGATGACCACAGTGTGTAAACAAACAAACAAAAAAACACAAACTGATGAATAAGTCCTGTTTGGTACTATGCTGCCATCTGTGGCTGTCAGTGTCCAAACTGCCTTGGTCACATACTCGCTAAACGGAGCCACCATTTTTCCCAGACTTTTTCTTGAGAGCTGGGTCTTTAGCCAATCAGGTAGCATGTCAGGGTTGAAAAGTTGTTGTGTTATCATTGTGATGTCAGAATGGTACACAACAACTTTTCATGACCTTTGAACGGTACCACAATAAGAAAATTGTCAAGATTTAACTCCATACACAATAGGAGCAAACATACACTATACTGGTGTAATGAGCAGCAGATTTTCAAACTCCTCTTGTAAGTCATTCTCCTCTCCTGCATCTGCTGCCTCATGCCATTCCTCCTCTCCTGCTTCTTCTTCCTGCTCCTCCTCTATTGGTAGTTCTTCTCCCTACCCCTTCTTCTCCTTGCATGAATCACTTGCCATCTCCTGTCCTTCCTCCGCCTTCTCATATGCTTCCCCCTCCCCTACCTCCTCACTTCCATGCCCCTGCTCCGAAAACTCCATTTCCATATCCTCCTCACTTCCATGCCCCTGCTCCGAAAACTCCATTTCCATATCCTCCTCACTTCCATGCCCCTGCTCCAACAGCTCCATTTCCATATCCTCCTCACTTCCATGGCCCTGCTCCGACAGCTCCATTTCCATATCCTCCTCACTAGCACTCTCATAAGCTGCGGTGGTGGCAGTACTACTGGCTTGCTTTGGTAGGACTGTGGGGTTGGTATATACCAATAAGACAAAAAAACACTTGGTTGCCCAAGTCAGCTGGAAAAAAATATATCCAGAACCTTGGTGAGTTAATTGCTTTATTAGCCACAAAGACACCATGAGTAGCACCCCCACCCTGTTAATGTTTCACATTGCTCTGACGCTTTTCCAAGATGGCAGCAATAAATATTTCAAAAAATAACTTTTGTATTTGTAAATAATAATATATGGTAAGTTTTTCTATGCATTTGTATTGATGTGATTTAAATTGTATCAGCTATAATGTTACAATAAGGAATGTGGGGATTATTAGATGGTCACTACTGGGTTATTTCTTACAGTCTGTTTAACATTAAGTCACCACTGCTGCTTTAGATTTGTTTAGATGTCTACCCCTAATTAGTATAATGTCAGCAGTTGCCTATGGGATTTAAGTGGAGTCAGTTTGGCTAGGATCCCCCCCCCCGTTGAAGACCCCTGGTCGAAGCGCTGGGGCATCCAGCCTTTGTTCCAGTTTGCGTTTATCTTTATTAGCAGTTTGGTAAAAAAATGTTGAAGCAGCAGATTTCGCCTCTGATGCTCATTGAATGCGCTAGTTTGTTTTGTTTGAATACTGCTCCATAACTGACCGTACGGAGGGGGTGGGGTGGGGTGGCAGTCTATGTGAGGGATGGGATCAAATGCACAAGGGACGAGGGGGGAAGAAAGGAGAACCAAGGCAATCTGGCTGCAGCTCCTAGACTCAAGGGGTAGAAAACTGAGGTTTGGGGTGGTATACAGGCTGCCATCTCAGTCTGAGGAGCTTGACAGGGAATTAGTGGGACAAATCAGAAAGATATGTAGAAAAGGGAAGGTGGTCATCGTGGGGGATTTCAATTTGCTGGGGATTGACTGGAGCATTCCGATCACCTCCAGTGCTAGGGAGCAAGTGCTTCTGGACGCGATCCAGGAGGGTCTCCTGACACAGCTGGTCAGTGTACCTACTAGGCTAAAGAACACTTTAGATCTGCTATTGTCAAATGGGGAGGCAGTAAGGGAAATAAGGGCTGAGGATCCACTAGCTGACAACGATCACCAAATGGTGTGGTTTAATATCATGATGTGCAGGGAGCCAGAGAAATCAGTAAACTGGGTGGTAAACTTCAGGGAGGTGGACTTTGGAAGGATGTGGGAAGTACTGAAAGGGAAACTGGAGGGCATAAGGCAGGAGATGGATGTGGAGCAGAAATGGGATATTATCAAATGGGGGGTTACAGAGCCAACAGAAGCCTGCGCCAAGACACAGAGTAAGAGAAGCAGAGCAAGGAAACCATGCTGGTCGAACAGTGAGGTAGTGGAGGGGGTGAGGGCAAAATGAGAGGCACACCAGAGGTATAGGAGGATGGGGAAGGAAGGGGACAGGGAGGAGTATGCAAGATGGTCCATGGAGGTGACCAGAAAAGTGAGAGAAGCCAAGGCCCAGAGGGAATTGAGATTAGTGCAGGGAATTAATGGGGGCTTTTTCAGATACATCAGGGAGAAAAGGAAGTGCAAGGACACAATAGAGAGGATAAAAAAGGGTGGGTAGTGGATGGAAAAAGGGGAGGAACAGGTGTAAGCACTGAATGAATACTTTTGCTCAGTGTTCAGGAAGAAAAGGGGAGACCACTACCACCATGGGCTAGGAGGGTGGGGGCGGGAGGGAGGCGACAGATGGAAGAACTGAGGGAGGTAGAGTCCTAGAGGGACTGAGGGCACTGAGGGTCGACAAGGCAACAGGGCTGGATGGTATCCACCCCAGGGTGCTGAGGGAGATGACAGAGGTGTTGGCGGAGCCTCTGGTGGATCTGTACAGCACCTCACTGGAGTCTGGATGTGTGCCACTGGACTGGAGGATGGCACATGTAGTGCCATTACACAAAAGTGGACCAAGGGATGAACCGGGTAATTGTCATCGGGTAAGTCTCACCTCCATAGTGTGCAAACTCATGGAAATGGTACTAAAGGAAAGACTGGTGTCATACCTGGAGGACAACAGCCTCCAGGATGTGAGGCAGCATGGGTTCATTTCAGGGAAGTCTTGCCAAACAAACCTGATACAATATTATGACTGGGTGACAGGTACATAGATACATAGACAGTGTCGGCAGATAAGGGCCTATAGCCCACCCAGTCTGTCCATTTGAGCTTGTAAGTTCAGTTTATGTTTTCCTAGAAGTCTGTTGCCCCTTACCCCTGACCTCCAGAATTCCTTTATGTCTCTCCCATGCATTCTTAAACCCCGTAATTGTTTCAGCCCCCACCACTTCCTCTGGCAGGGTGTTCCACTTGTCCACCACCCGTTCTGTGAAGAAATTCTTCCTCACGTTTCCTTTGAATAGTCCTCCTCCAACTTCATCCCATGCCCTCTAGTCCTGGAACATCTTTTCACTTAAAAATAGTGTATTCCTGCACCCTGTTCCTCCCTGTAAGATACTTGTATGTCTCTATCACATCCCCTCTCTCCCTCCTCTCCTCCAGGGAGTACATGTTCAGTTCCTTCAACCTGTCCTCATAGGACTAGTGATGCAATCCATGCACCACCTTTGTTGCCCTCCTCTGAACCTTCTCTACCCTGTCTATGTCCTTCTGTAGGTAAGGTCTCCAGAACTGTACACTGTACTCCAGGTGGGGCCTCACTAGTGTCTTGTATAGCGGAATTATGACCTCCTTTTCCTGCTGGTAATGCCCTGCCTATACATCCCAGCATCCTATTTACTTTACCTGCTGCCTTGTCACACTGTTTCCCTACCTTGAGGTCATCAGGATGATAACCCCAAGATCCCTTTCCTGCTTGGTGCTGCTATATCCTCACCCCAACTGATATATTGTGCCAAGGTTTTGTGCTCATATGCATTATCTTGCACTTCTTTGCATTGAATTTCAACTGCCAAACCCTGACCATTCTTCAAGTTTCTGTAGGTCCCTTCTCATTCTGTCTACACCCTCTGGTGTGTCTACTCTGTTACAGAGCTTTGTGTCATCAGTGAACAGTGAAATTCTGCCTTCTAGGTCCTGCACATGTCACTGATGAAGATGTTGAATAGGACCGGTCCCAGCACTGATTCCTGTGGTACCCACTGGTTACTCTCTTCCTCTGTGGAGTGACAACCATTTACCACCACCTCTGTGTCCTGCCGCCCAGCCAGTTACCTACTCACCACACTACTGTCCTGCCCACACCCATATTCCCCAGTTTGTGTAATAGTCTTCTATGTGGCACAGTGTCAAAGGCCTTGCTGAAGTCCAGATAGGCCATGTCCACTGCCCTTCCCCTGATCCACCTTGCTAGTCACCCAGTCAAAAAATTAAACGAGGTTGGTCTGACATGACCTCCCCCTGGTGAAACCATGCAGCCTTGGGTCCTGTAGTCCATTGACAACCAGATGTTCCACCAATCTCTTCTTCAGTAGTGCTTCCATGATCTTCCCCACTACCGAGGTGAGGCTGACTGGTCTGTAGTTCCCCGCTTCCTCTTTGTTGCCACTTTTGTATAAAGGGACTATCTGCTATCCTCCAGTCTTTGGGTACCTCCCTGTTTCCAGTGATCGGCTAAACAGGATAGCCAGAGGTTCAGCCACCACCTCTCTTAGTTCTTTAAGGACCCTGGTTTGCACCCATCTGGCCCCATTGCTTTATCAACTCTTATTACTTCCAGTTCCTTCAGGACCCTTTCTTGTGTAAAGGGACTTGTGTCCATTTCTGCCATTCTCACCCTTGTACTCCTTCAGACCCATTACCCCCCTTCCTCAGTAAAACTGAGCAGAAATACCTGTTCAATATGTCAGCTTTACTGTTGTCATCCTCACATGCCCCATCCTCCCCTTCAATCTCACTATCCCTCCTTTTGCCTTTCTTTTTCACTTATGTACCTGTAAAGGTTTTGTCCCTCTACCCACTGATTTTGCAATGTGTTTCTGTCTGAGCTTTGGCTTCCTTACTGACCTCCCTGCCTCCTTTGCTTCTCCTGGTACTTCTCCCATCCCCTTCTGCCTGTGTCTTTTGTATTGCCCAGATGCAATCTTTTGGCTTTCACTTTCTTTGCTACCTCTTTGGAAAACCATAATGGTCTCCTCTTCCTTTTCCTCTTGCTAACCTGCTTAATGCATAATTCTGTTGGTCTTGTAATCCCCATTTTAAATATGCCCACTGTTCCTCAACAGCTGATTCCTGCCCCATTCCTTAACCCTCTTTCAAGTATCTCCCCATTTTCCCAAAGTCTGCCCCCCTAAAATCCAGGATACATGTTTTTGTGTAGTTTGGTTCTGCTCTTTCTGTGATTTCAAACCACAATGACTGGTGGTCACTGTTCCCCAGGTGCTCCCCCACTGTTACCCCATCACACTGTCCCTGTTTGTGTGCACAAGGTCCAGTATTGCCTTCTGCCGAGTTGGTTCCATGACCAGTTGCTTGAGGAAGGCACCCTGAAGGGAGTCCAGGATAAATCTGCTCCTAGTTGATGTTGCTACTGGGATGCTCCAGTCCATGTCTGGAATATTGAAGTCTCCAACCAGTATTACCTCACCCTTGTCTGCCATCCTTTGGATGGCTAGCATCAACTCCCTATCTGTTTCTTCCTCCTGGGCTGGTGGTCTATAGACCACACCTGTCGCGGATGGCTGGCCCCATTTTCCTTTCCAGCTTAACCCACAGTATCTCTCCCCATTTGTTCCTCCTGGATCTCTGTGGCCCTTATGTCATTTTCACATACAGTGCCACTCCTCCTCCCTTCCTACCTGCCCTGTCTCTTCTGAATATGTTGTAGCCAGGTATGGCCATCTCCCAGTCGTGGTTATCATTACACCAGGTTTCAGTGATGGCCACAATGTCAGGTCTGACTGCACCATGACAGCCTCCAGATCTTCCATCTTGTTGCTAAGGCTCCTGGCATTTTTCACATGGCTTTCCATGATTTGACCTTGGCTGTTTCTCTCAGCCCCTTCCTTGGTTGTCCTTTATCCCTGGTTCTCCTTGCTGTCTGCCCTTCTGCTGAATTTTGCCCCTTTTCTGCCTATCCACCTCTTGGGTGCTAATCTCCATCTTTTGCACACTGCTTTGTAGAGATAGCCACGTCTCTGTTTCACTGGTTCCACTGCTAGCTGTGGGGGGTGAGCAAGTAGGTACCCTCCTTGCTGGCCTGCCACCTCCCTTTGCTAGTTTAAATGCTTAGCCTATACCCCTGGTGTCCTGGATAAGGGTCCTACAGTGGATGTTCTTTACTTGGACTTCATCAAGGCCTTTGATTCGGTGTCTCATGGGCAGCTTGGGGGAAAGCTAACTGGTGTACGGGTAGGGGCAATGATGAACTGGATTACAAGCTGGCTGAGTGGGAGGCTGCAACGGGTGGTGATGGGAGGGGAGCTCTCAACTCCAAGGCCAGTGACGAGCGGGGTGCCACAGGGCTCTGTGCTGGGACCAGTAGTATTTGGGCTCTTCATATCAGACATTGCGGACGGGGTGGTGAGCAAGGTAAGTCTGTTCACAGACGACACCAAAACGGGAGCAGTGGTGGATGGAGGGGAGGGATGGAAGCAGCTGCAGGAGGACCTAGGCAAGCTAGAGGAGCGGTCAGAGAGGTGGCAGCTAGGGTTCAATGCAAAGAAGTGTAAGGTATTGCACTTTGGGGCAAAGAACCCAAGGAGAGAATACTGGCTGGGGGGGGGGGTTAAGCTGGGGATCACTGAGGAGAAGGACCTAGGGATAATGGTAACAGGTACCATGAACAACACTGCCCAGTGCAGGAGAGCAGCTGAAAAAGTAAACAAAATGCTGGGGTGCACAATGAGGGGGTTTTCAACCAAGCAAAGAGAGGTGATCGCGCCCCTCTACAGATCACTGGTAAGGCTGCACTCAGAGTATTGTGTGCAGTTTTGGAGGCCATACCTGAAGTGTGATATCAGGCTACTGGAGCAGGTGCAGAGGAGGGCAATGAAGATGATATGTGGACTGGAGGTGAGAGTAGGCTGGGAGACCTCAATATGTATACCCTGGAGGATAGAAGGAACAGGAGGAAATGATAGAGACATTCAAGTATCTAAGGGGAATCAATAAGGATGGGGCAGACAGGGTCTTTAAGCTAAGAAGGAGAAGGGACACCAGGGGTATGGGCTAAGAATAGAGGGGGGAAGATTTAGGAGGGAAATGAGGAGACACTATTTCACGGAGAGGGTGGTAGCAAAGTGGAAAGCACTACCAGAATGGATGATATCATGTAAATCTGTGAACAGCTTTAAAAGGGCATGGGACAGGGAACAGGGGAGAGTGAGGGTGGGGAAGGTAGGGGGCGGCAGCGGGATGACAAAGGGAAGGGGGTGAGGCAGCTACAAACTAGGGGTGCAAGCTGCACACTCGAGCAGACTCAGATAGACCGGGTGGTCTGTTTCTGCTGGCGTATCCGTATGTTCGTATGTATGAGGGAGGGGTGATTTATTTGTTTTTTTTCCCTGGGAGCCGAATGCCTCCCCTTGATGATGCACTTAACCCCAGTCAGCCCCAGAATGGGACTGTGAATACCAATCTCCCCAAACTGTAGTGGGAAATAAATAATGTGACCTACTAGGAATTGAACCAAGGTCCCCAGAATACCATCCTGGTGCTCTAACCACTGAGTTATAGGCTCACATGGATGGATCTGAGTCTTCCTGGATACACTTCCTGTCTGGTATTGCAAATCCTGCAACTAGGAAAAATCTTCCCAGTGACAGACTGATTCCGCTGGGCTAACCTGGCTTTTCAGATAGTTCTTAGTTGTAACCTCCAATGGAGTGCTGTGACTGCAAAAGCAGTGTTTTGATTGCCCAGTGGTTCTTATCTCACAGGTGACTCACTACTGAGGTAGACGGAATGCTTGGCATGCACCACTCTGATATTTTTAAGATTAGACTTCATTATAGTGTATGGTGGAATGCTGTTATGCATGGAATTCCATGCCTGGAATATGCTTGTTCTGCTGCAGCAGTGACATCAGTTTGTTGTTCTGCTGCAGTAGTGATGTCACTACTGCAGCAGAACAACTTGGAATGCTGCCACATAGTTGATTTCCCCTATCCATTTAACCTGGAAGGTTTTTTTTAAACTTGAACTTGTAGAAACGTCTGCAGCACACTGTGTCAGTAATCTGAGCTGACCACCAACCCTCAAGTGCCCCCCAACCACCAGTTCACTGAAACAAAGTGCAGTGTCCAAAATGGGCATTGATGCCCACACATTACAAAAAATTGTGTATGAGTAGTCCTACACAAACAAGGATCTTCTTGTATCTCGAGGTTTCCCTTGGCAACCGAGCACCTTTCGAGCTGCGCTCTCGAGGTAATCGGTTACCAGGGAAACCTATTGATACAAGAATATCCTTGTTGTGTATGACTTCTCATACACAGTCCCCTATGTTTTATTCTGGAAAGCAGTCAGCCGCTCCATGGCAGTCTTTTTCTTCTGTCACTTAAGGACTGACTGATCATTAACTGCCTCTGACTTAATTTTATACCATGTAACTACTCCACTCAGTCCTACACTGCCTGACAAAGGTTACTGATCCTTCTTGTTTATGCAAAATTCTTTGGCATACCAAGATATAACATTTACTTATCATATTATCTAAATGAAATATGTTAGGTTTCAAAGTCCGATAGACTGAAGGTTGGGTTCGGACTTTAGTACCTCTGTCTCTCTCTCTCCAACGGTAATCTTAGAAACTGAAACCAAAATGGACCTATCATCAAAGCAGTTACATAAGCAATAAAACACTACCGGATGTGCGTTACATTGGGATAATGTCTTGTGAGCCTGGCTGCCTCTTCGTGTAGCTGTCAAGCCATTTGAATTTTTTTAAACCATTTTCACTATAGCATTTGTATTAACTAGCTACTTTTGGCTAATGTGTTTTATGCCAAGTTCGCTTTTGTCTATTCTAGAAAAGGGACAAATGGCTAAAAGAAAAGAGGCAGCTACTTAAACAAATGAAGGGGGTTTAGCCAGATAACTAATATTTTTTGGCATCTAGAGCCAACATGGTGAGGCGTGAGGCATAGCCAAGTGCTTTTAGTGGAGAAGTGGCATTATCTCAAATGATAGCACACATTCTGGAGTGTATTACTGTTGCTATCAAATAGATTTCAGGTACATAAATGTAACCCCCCCCTACAAATGGGGGTTCCTAAAAAGCCTCCTAGGAGCTTGCCTAAGTGCTCCCAGCCTAAATGGTGTTCGGCGTTTAAGCCGTTTATCTGTGAGTGCTTTTAGAGCCTCTGGTACTGTCTCTTTAAGAGCTGTCTGCTTGCAGACTTAATTAGTTTGTATGGGGGGACTGTGTGTTTAATGCTCGAATCCTGCCCGAGCTGCTGTCAAATCGTTCCATTTTTGCAGTCGCTAAGAGTGCAAAGGGAGCCCATCTGAAAGCTGTAACTGTTTGCCTGTAATCATTTACAGCATTAGCAAAATTGTAGTTTGTTTAACCTGCCTTTATTGTAGCTGGGACTCTGTGTGTGTTACCTCTCCATTTTGGACCTAAATTGCTGTGCTGGGCTAATTGGGTTAAGGGAGCCCTAAAATGGAGCCTGTGGATGAATCAGAACTTGGACTCTTAATTTGAGCCAGCCACAAGGGGATTGTATGGGCAGTGACTCTGGGAAATGTAGTTTTGACCGTGGCGCCTTTTTTCTACCAACAGAAGGAGTCTTATTGTGAGTGACAGCTGAATCAGGCAACAGAATAGTGTGGAGATAAAGGAAATGCCCTGCTCTGTGACTGGAAAGATCAGATCAGTTGTGGCAGTGAAGAGAGAAGGAGCTGTGTGCTTCTGCGGTGTATAGTTTTGCGCGGGAAGCGCGTGTGAGGCCCTGAGTTTCGGTCTTCAGCCTTTGTGAGTGCCAGTTTGGACTGAATCTGAGTTGTGAGGAGAAAGAAGCACTAGAAGTGTGGAAACCAGGCTCACCCTGTAGAAGACTGGAGAAATTGCTGAATCGCGCTCGGTCTGTCAGGAACTGAAGCTGCTGTGTGTGCTCCCATGTATTTTGCAGTAATTGCGATTGGGACCAAGGAGCAGCCTGCCTGGTATAGTACTTTCCTTTTACATATAAATGTGCATAGTGCTTGTGGGGAATCGCTATTTCAAATCCCCTGTACAGTGAATTGTGTGCTGAAGCTGGAAGTAAACCCCCAGCTTAATTCGGACTACATCCGTTTGCTATCAACTGCAGTGGGGTCCAGTCACAAGGACCTTGTCCTCATGCCCTGCTCTTCTGGCAATCCAGAGGGACATTCTCCATCCGATCCTCAGCTTGGGTGTTGTGAGTACAAATCAGGGTATTCTACTGCGGCTTGTTTTCAATCACAAGTGTGTCACCTAATTCTTGTTGTTTCACTGTTTCATGGACTGAGCCCTCTGACTCCCGGATTACAATTGGGTATTGTGCATATCTTGTCTCTACAGGGCCCTATCCATCTGCACCTGCCGGTCAAACCCGGGCAACGGACCTGGCTAGCCCCCCCCAACCTGGGTACCCAGAGTGTGACTTTTCAGCCCCTGTATGTGTGCACAGTACTGTGATTTAGTGCCACCAATTAACCTGATTTCCCCCTCCCATGTTACTGCCCCCTAAATAAATCACATTTGTTGTTGTTATACTATATACTGTCTGTGGTGTTGGTACTTATGGAAACAGTATTGTGTTTTGCTGTGTATGTTGTTTAACCTTATTTTTACAGGGGATCCTCAGAGATGTGCTGCAGAATCAGTCTTGAGGGTAAGTGGTATCCATATGAGTGAACAGTGTGTATACATGGGGTATTGGGGCTGTAACTCCGGTGTACTGTGTGAGCCACTAGAGGGAATAAAAGGGGGTCTCAGTGTCCCAGAGGACTGTGACCAAGCTAGTCTAACCACTACAAACCCTGATCTCTGGGTGGAGGCATCTGCCATAGGACCTAGGCCCCTCAACCTGTCCATAGTCAAACAGGCAGGGGTAGCACCACCTAGGGGTTACATAAAGAACCTGTTGGCGTGAATATTTCCCAGTTAGTGGAGTTATCATCATATTGCAGGAATTCTCCTGTCCATTTGATAATATAGCTTAACACAATTCTATGACGGTGAGTATACAAAGATCAAATCACAGACTTAAAGGGATATAGTAAGAATCCCCAAATGCCTTTTTCACATATTATGCCATTGCCAGCCATGCTTCAGATGTTGCAGCTGCAATTTGTTTTGTTAAAAAATCTGTCATAGTCATTTTTTTATGTTTTATCAGCATGTTGTCCTCCAGTTTTTGTGTGTGGCCACACCCTCAGAATGTCATACCAGGGAACTATCAATGTTTTATATACAGCAACAAGGAATTCTGGGTAATTTATAACATTGACTTGCATGTGCTTTACTCAGAAGCACAGTCCCATATGTTGATAGTGGTGAGCACTTATATGTAAATATCCATAGCAAGGCATTGTGGGTAAAATAAGAATCTGTTTTCCAATGTGCTTACTGTGAGATGCTATCTCATATTTCTGCAGTGGTGTCAACAATATAAGCTTTTGTATGTTTATTTTCACAGCAATTCATTGTGCACACTGTATCTAGCTGCAAGACTTCTATATTGTGAAGTGTAGTCTCCTATTTCTGCAGTGAGCACAGAAATATAATAGCCTGTATACTAATGTACATAGTGAGGCATTGTGGGTACAGTACACAGCTGATGCGTCTATCTAAAACTAAAAAGTGACACTGTCCCTTTAATAACTTTGTTTTCCTGGTATAATGTCACAGTTGGGCGTTGCAGCACTGAGAAAAAAAAGGTCAGGTTAAGCAAATGAAGCAGAGCACCAAAATAAAAGGATTTCTTTCACGGAAAACAGCACTATTTGGCAGTTTGAATGGTAAGAGACTTATTCACAACACCTACAGGTTACTATTCCCATTTGTTATGGCAAATGTAGGCAAATCCCTTTAAATGGCAACAGAGAACAGAATCTTAATACAAAAGTGTCGGCGGGGACTCTGAATCGTCCACTGATTTCATACATTCTCTTTCAACAGGCACTAAGAAACTGTGCGGAAAGGCACCAAATATATGCATGCATTGATGTCCGTCTAGCCTAGCCGGGGGCACTGGTAATAGCAGGCTGTTCTATGTGGGAGACCTGGGCTCACACTGTGATCTTGACTCCCACTGCTGGCCTGGAGGAGTCTCTGTGTTGCTGCAGAAGCAGTGCTGTCAGACTTCTGGGGAGGTTTAATGGCAATTCCAAGGCAACAGTACCTCCTGTGGTAGATCAGCAGCAGTACAGAACATCATGGGTGACCACAGGATGCCCTACTCTGCCTCAAAAGGCATGATATGGTAGGCTGCCCTAGATTTGGGGAGGTGGGAAATGAGAATACCAAGGGAGAAACATCCAAGAGGCATGGTTGAATGGTGTTCCCTGCCCACATCCTAAGGACCTAATACCATCCTCAGGGAGTACACTTGCCTCTGTACTGGATCCTGAAGGTCTGTACAAAGATACCTGCTGTTGGAATAAAGACATAGTGGTGCTCCACAGGGAGTGGTAGTCTGTAGGCTCTAGGACGTTCACCAACTTGTGTCAAGATGCGAGACTGGTCCCAAGACTGAGGTACGTAGCTGCTGATGACAGGATGATGAGTGAATTAAAAAAAATCATAATTGAAACTGATTAGGGTAGCATTTAGAGGACAGAACTGGCAAAGACTATGCCAAATTCTAGTGCCAAATAAGTCTGGAGACTTCCTCTGGATTCCCATATGTTTCCTTGCCAGAATCAAATACACTGCATACACCTGTTTGGGACAACCTCCATATTCTACTGCACCGAGAGGCACTCAGATGGACAGGACAGAACAGAACCTTAAATGTCAAAGGAAAGGAAAGCTTCAATGTTCCCCAGTAGTTAAATTGGAAATGTTTAGGTAGGGGAACTCTTATATCTAGATTTCTAGGTGGTGGAACTGTCATTTCTAGGTGGTGGAACTCTCCTATAATACGCAATGAGAAGGATGACAGAGATGGTGGAACTGTCATACAATTTTTAAGAAGTGGCGTAACAGAATTCCTGTGGGCTCCTGCCTAGTTTAACCCCTGATATTCCCATGTCATGAATCAATGTGCCTTAATCAGACTTTTTTATAGCAATTGCATTGTCTCAGTAACCATTAAGAAGGACATTTGAAAACAAGGAAGATATCACCCTTCAGTAAAAAAGAAGTGGGAATTCACCCCTGCTTTCCATTTATGCACTGATGTTTTACCTTGGCCGGAGAGATCCAGTGCTCTCTTGTGTCCAGTCTTGCCATCAAAGAGTTCCAGGATGTATTTGCCTTTATCCTTTTCTGTAGGTTCATTGATCTGCAGCCAGATCTGCTCTCCAGTGATTCCACTCTTAACCCTCTCTGTGTAAGAGATCTTGGCTTCTCTGCAGGAAACCAAAGAGATGCCCATGAACTTGTCTCCATAAAATGCCTACCCACTATTTTAAGTAATTAGGCTCACTAACCAGGGAGTCAGCTAGATTACTGGTGAGCGGAGCTGCAGGATGACTCACTGTTACCTATGGCACCTGCTACTTTGTAAACCAGAAATGCAAATTATGTACTCACCGTAACTGTTGATCTTCCAGAATATCTTCACCATTCAGTCACACTAATGGGTCTTAGTTGGAGGTGCTGGGATCCTGTGGGAGCAGTCTTTTACAGCTTTGGGAGAGGACCGATGTTGGTGACAGCACCACTCATGAGACCAACGTAGTGACATCACGACAAGAACTGGTCAGTAGCCGCCACTGTCCCCCCTCCTCAGTTCTGTTTGCCAGGAGAAGGAAACAAGTGGGAGTGAAAAGAGAGAGAGAGAGGGAGAGGGAGCTAGAGACTCCTAGCTCAAAGGGGTAAGAAATGAATATAGGAGATAAATACAATAGCAAAATAAAACCCGACTACCGACTTAGGAGAAACTAAGGGTTGGGCCTAAGAGTGGCACAAGGGTGGCAGGTATTGGGGCCAGAGCATGACTCAGCCACCTGCACAAGGATTCAGAAGGGCACCTTGAATAAACGAAAGATCACACATCCATTAACTAAGTAGTAATCTTCTGCATATATATAGAAAAATCTGTTTTTGAGCAACCATACGTAACAAGGCTGTGTTTCTATCGAGGCATAAGATGACATTAAAGATCTTGACAGCAAAGCTTGAACTTGTTTGTATATAGTTATCCATACATTATTTTGTATACTATGGGCCCAATTCTCAAAACTCAGTGCAAGCCATGCCAAAACCAGCTTGTGCTGATCACCAGTGCACCACGGACCCTGCACCCGATTATCTATTGGGCAGGGTCCTGGTGGCAAAGTCTCGTGGCTTGCGGCAACCATAGTGATGCGCCAAAAAGAGGGTGTACCTAGACAGGTTGCCGCAAGCCATGGGCGGTTACACGGCAATGTCCCCATGAAATCCCTCTAGAGTCCCCACCCCAAGCCCCAATTGCCCACTATGAAAAATCCCTAGTAGTCTAGTGCCCCTCCAAGCCTCGATCTCCCCTTATAAAAATTAAAATCTCCCTGGTAGTCTAGTGCCCCCCCCAAGCCCTGATCACCTGTTATAATTATAAAAACATCCCTGGTAGTCTAGTGGCCCCCCAAGCCCTGATCACCCATTATAATTATAAAGATCTCCCTGGTAGTCTAGTACCCCCCCAAGCCCTGATCGCCCATTATTAAAATTAAAATATCCCTGGTGGTCTACTGGACCACTCCAGCCCCAATCCCCTCTTAAGTGAACTTCTAACATACCTGGTAGTCTAGTGGACCCCCAACCCTGCTCCCCCCATCCTGTAACTGAGCCTGCGATTTCACTGGGTGCATACTATATACAGTACATGCTCATTCAGAGCTCAGCTGGTGGCTGGCCATGGTGGTGAGCAGTAGGCTGTGCCAGTCGCCAGTTCAGTTACGGGATGGGGGTAGTGGGGTGGTAGGGCACTGCGGGGTGGGGAGGGTCCACTAGTCCACCAGGTATGTCGGAAGTTCACTTAACAGGGATCAGGGCTGGAGCAGTCCACTAGACCACAGGGATATTTTAATTTATATACTGGGCAATAGGGCTTGGGGGGGTGGGGTGGGGGCCTAGACTCCAGGAAGATTTCGTAATTATAGCAGGCGTTCGGGGCTTGGGGGCCACTAGACTACCAGGTAGGTTTTTCATACTTATAACGGGTGATTAGGGCTTGAGGGGGAACTAGACTACCAGGGATATTGTTGTTTTTATAACGGGAGACTGGGGCTGGCATGTGGGACCATGGCACATTGCTGCAATGTGCTCAACTCACCCGGAGAATGGATTTCTAAGTACCCTTAGATCAGCCCTGGCTGGTCTACTGGTACTTAGAAATTTGCCCTTTTGGTGAGTTTTGAGAATCCTGATTGAGAAGCTTTGGCAGCCCACCTCTGTTGCAGGCCCTTAGCACTTTGCTGCTGCCCATTTTGTGGCAACCTACTGGCAATGCAGGCTGCCTTTGAAAATCACTCCCGGTGCATCTTTTAGGACAAGGGGCACTTTGCACCATTCCTTGTGGTGCAAGCCCCTTGCTCTGTGCTGGGAGCTTTGAGAATTGGGCCCTTTATGTTTATTTTTTCTTTTAAATGGCATATCACAGAAAATATGCCCCCCGTACTCTCAGTGGTGGAAAACTACTATACTGGACAGCAGTCCTAATACATAAAGTGATTCCATTTGAATGAGCATCATTTAAATGGAAATACTGAGTTCTCCATATTTAGAGCTGGACAGTAGCACTGTGCAGCCTGTAGCACTGCACCAAAAACAGTGCATGGATGGCTCCAAATTGTATTCAGCCAGTTAGCTTACCCTAATGGAGCATGCTAACTGACTGAATCATTCCCCATTCTGGTGCAGGACTAACTGGATACGGGCTGTGTCAACACAGCTCAAGGCTACATATTGTCCACAGGGGGCCAGTTACATGCCCACTATTTGTTTATTTATTATTTGTTTGTTAAATTGTTTATGCTCCTCGGAACAGGCCTGTTATCCTTGTCTGACCCCCCAGACCCAACACCTGGCATCCAAGGGACTTAGCTCAACCTCCATTTTTCCACCATGTTGGGGTGGGCAAGCCCCAACCCCTCACCTATTGGTGAACGGATCTGGTTCATGGAGGGAAGGCCCTGTTGCTGGTGCAAGGCCTGTGAGGGGTTGGACCTCTCATTGTTGCTCTGTTTGAGATTTTCCCTCCTGGTTTTCTCCCCTGGAACACCAGCTTTGGGGTCATACACAAGGTCACACACACAAGTGAGAAGCACATCACCACCAGTGTCCCACACTCAATAAGTCTCATCAACCGCACAGCCACCTATGGTCAACCAGGGGACAGCATTCTCTGGGACACTTAATCCACTCCCCACCCGCTAGCCCCCTATGGTCAACCAGGGGACAGCATTCTCTGGGACTCTCAATCCACCCACCACCCACTAGCCCCTATGGTCAATCAGGGGACAGCATTCTCTGGGACACTCAATCCACCCCCCACCCACTAGCCCCCCCATGGTCAACCAGGGGACAGCATTCTCTGGGACACTCAATCCACCCCCCACCTACTAGTCCCCTATGGTCAATCAGGGGACAGCATTCTCTGGGCCACTCACTCCCCCCCCTCGCTAGCTTCCTATGACCCAGGCGTGGTCTCGCACCCTGGTCACCAGTGTGGGGGCAGGTGTGGTGTCCAGTGCCTCAACCCTTCATACCACTGAACCAACCTGTTTGCATATCCATTTTGGGTTCATTTGCATAGGCACAGCAGCCCCCTAGTGTGGATGCAAGGTGTGAGCAATAAGAAGCCCCTGGTAGTCTAGTGGACCCCCTCCTCCCCATCGCCCCTGTCACAAAAGAACAGAACATTCTGGTAGTCTGGTGGATCTCCCCCACCCACAATTGCCCAATGTTTAACAAACTTCCCTGGTATCTAGTGGACACCCCCACCCACAGATTGCTTGGTTTCAATGTTTAACAAACTAACAAACTTTCCTGGTGGGCTAGTGCCCCCCCCCACTGAGTGCCAGCCCCCATCCTCGTGACACCCCCACCTGTCTATCTGCTGAGGACCCTCGCCTGCACCTCCCTCACTCTGGTCACTGTTTGTGTAGTCAACAGTAGCGACTGTACAGCCCTCGGCTCAACTCCTCAGCTGGCCGTCGTCTGACCTGCACAGAGCACGATGGTGAGTAATGTAGAAACAACTATCGCGATCACACACTGCACATCAGACAGCAGCTGGTTTAGGAGGTTTGCAGAGGGCTGTACTGGCTGCCGTTGTTGACAGCATGACTGATGACTGGGATGAGGGGGGTACAGGGGTTCCTCAGCAGGTGGGGGGTACAGACAAGGGTGGCACTCGGTGGGGGGTGCTAGCCCACTATGGAAGTTTGTTAAACATTGCAACTGGGCGATCAGGGGTTGGGGTCAACTAGACTACCAGGATGCTCCATTCTGTTATGACAGGGGCAATGGGGCCCACCAGCTTATCAGGGCATTCTGTTCAGTTGTGACAGGAGCGATCAGAGGGAAGGGGTCCATTAGACTACCACGATATTCATCTCCAGTACAGCCAACCTGCCTTTAGGGGTGGAGGCAGAGCCTTAGCATGGAGTTAAGGCCAGGTTTTGGTGGCATTAAAAGCACTATGCAGTGGGCTGTTTAGCACCACCAAAACCTCTTGAATATACTACTGCATCTTTATGCATGAGAATCCTTTATTTAAATAGGCACAGTGGTATCATTAGTGTGATCGTGTTGCTGGGTTAGTGTGGTGCTTTGGTAGCCTCTGTGTATAGCTCCATTCACAGCGGTGGTGCTAACCCGGTTAGTGCTGCACCAACCTTTTGAAAATGGGGGCCTGAATGTAAGAGGATTGTTGTCCTGTATTGCAGACAGAAATGTAGTCACTCCACCACAAGAAAAACACAGTGGTGCTACCAATTAACAAAAGCACAAAAAATGGTGCTCCAACGTACTCCATATGGCTAGCATACATACATATGCACTCCTAGCAGTCCTAACAGGGATTTAGAAAGTGCTATAATGTATGGTGGCACCAGCATATATTATAGTACTGATCCATGATGCTGGCACGACAACCCAGACCACGATGTCCACTATAGCACCAGGAACACATCGACAACCCTGACCAGCATGACGCTCGAACCGACGGCAACATCCTGACGGTCAATGTGGGGAGCAGTGCCTACACACCCACTAAAATAAATCTAACTCCATGTCACACCAGACAGTGGGTTAGATATTTACGCCCCGTCGCTGTACAGTGTCTTGAAGCAACCCCCCGTCACTGCCGATTTAGGTGTGGTGGGGGTTTCGCTGTGGGGGGTTCGCTGTCTGGGTGTTGCGGTAGTGGCGGTATACCTTATAATACTGAGGCATCACCATATATTATAGCACTTTCTAAATCCCTGCACTTAGGATTGGTATGGCTTTAAAGAATTATGTTGCTCCATATTTGTAGCTCATGCAACGTAAGCATATTCTAGGACTACAGAATCAATCATGCTTTTAACTGTGTATGAATATGCTATGTATGTTTTGTACTGCAGCACTGTGGTTGAAATTTGATATTTATATGTATTTTTGCACATACACTTTTTGTTGGGTAACCGTTGCAAAGCCATTTGGTATAAGCAGAGTGACTGATACCCAGCATAGCTAACTCTGAAGAAGCCCCACCCAGATAGGTGAGACATCAGTTCCAGTCGCTGTTTTCATGGTGTTCTGTCTCTGCACATGGAGTGCTAAGTCATCGATCAGACTCTCATGATGTGTGTCTTTTTACCAATATAAAATCATATGTATCAAATTTTTGTTTATCACTATGGAATATGGAATGGAGTAATAAAACATATGAATCCAATTATATAGTGATATTTGCTGGCATTTTTGCTTAGCAATTTATCTATCTATCTATCTATCTATCTATCTATCTATCTATCTGTCTGTCTATCTATCTATATTTATTGCAAAAAAACTCAGTTAATGCACCATTTTGGATTAAGACTACAGTCACAAAAGTAGGGAAATGCGGCTTTAGGGGTGCAGACTTCGTTGGGGTTGTCAGCCCTAAGACGCACCACATTAGGTGTCTATGTTTCTGGAGTGTATAGAATGGGGAACGCTTTAGGGTTGACAACTCCAATGAAGTCTGCACCCCTAAAGCCACATTTCCCTACTTTTGTGGCTGTAGTCTTAACCCTAAATGGTGTATTAACTGAGGTTTTTTTTGCAAAGAATTTTCTTACTTTTTGAGATAGTGTAATTATATCATAATTTTCCTGTGGGGGCCCTGTGCTCCCATCCCTCCATAGATGCGGTCAGAACAGCAACCAAATTGTCAGCATAGCCTTCTTCTTATGCAACCTCTTGAAACCTGTACTGAGAATGTTCAAGTCCCCGCTGAAACGTCATTATGCGGCGTGGAAATGTCATTGCATGCGCCACAGGTGCAGAAACACAGTTTGGCCAGGATGTGAAAAATTACAGCTGTCACATTTATGAGGTGGTGTAAAAAAGTAAGCTATGTTAAGAAAATTTGGGTCAAAAATGTTTAACATTTACTGCAAAATTCTGACGGCGTAGTAAAATTTCAATATGTCTTCTTAACTAGCATTTTTACATATTCTGATCCTAAATTTTCAACATATCCTTCTTATGACGCCACCTCATGAACAAGTGTGCTGAAAATTTTTAAATTTTACTCAAAAAGTGATTTCACCAAACAACCACAAAATTGCCATTCCGGTTGGATCTGTATAATTCTGCCTTCATTGTTCATGAGGTGGAGTGTCAAAAAGGCCATGTTGAAAATGTGGTGTCAAAATATGCAAAAATGGCAAAGTTATGCCACAAAGTTGAAAACCCCACTGAAATAACATTGAATGACGCTTAAAGCAGTCGACATTTCTAGCGGCAAGACATGCCTTCCATCATAGAGTGGATCTTCACCCTGGGACCTGTTCAGATGAGTGAGGGTGTGTGGGGGGGTGCGAGGTGGTGGGTGCTGAGTGGGAGGTAGAGTTGGGGTGTTGGATTGTTGAGGGACTGTTTAATTTTTTACAGGTTTTAAAAAAAAAAAGACACTGAGGGACCATTTTCTTTATTACAGACAGGATAGCGACTAGAGGGGGGTGTCAATAGACACAATGGATAGCAAAAACAATAGGAAATGGTGACCTGAGGGTGGTAGGTGCACTAGACACCAGGGAAATAGTAAATATGGGGACAGCGATCGGTAGGTGTGGGGTGCCACTAGATACCAGAGAAAAAATAAATAATTTTGTTGGAGACTATAGTACTGTGGTGGGGGGGGGGCGCTCCACTAGACACCAGGGAAATAATAAGCTATACAGGGATGGCGATCAGTGTGCTGGGGGCAGGCGGGCATCACTAAACATCAGGGACATGGGACTTTTCCTATCATGAAAAAGGATTGGTCCCAAATGAAAAAGGATTCCTTTTTTGTTTTGATTAATGAGAAAGTGAGTCATGAAAAAGGATTGAAACTGTAGCAAAAAAAAAACAAGAAAACACATTTGGGGTGCATTTTTCTAAAAGTGAAGTGCAGAATCCACCTAACAAGGTCCCGATGAGCCAAATAGATATGTTGGCCTCTCTCCAGGATGCCATTTTTGTGGCTTTTTAAATTTTCCTTTGGGGTTGGGAGTAAACAAGATGGCGGAAAATGAAAAAATATTTCCTTTTTCATTTCATACTGCTATCTTGACAGTACTTACTGAGCATGCTCAGAAACATAGGTTACTCACCTGTAACAGTAGTTCTAGGAGTGGTATATGTTGTTCATCCACACATCTGGCAGTGTCCTTTCCCTTTAAGAAGTGAAGAAAAGTCTTTAAGCTGGCTCCTCCCACCCACCTGGGTGGTATATCCCTCGGCTCTGCACCATGACACCAGATCTTGCCTGCTGGAAGCAGAGTGTGTATGTCGAAGCTGGGGAGGTCAGGTGGGTCCATGTGGGTGAACAACATATACCAGTCCTAGAACTACTGTTACAGGTGAGTAACCTGTGTTTCTAGGGACATGGATATATTGTTCTATCCACACTTCTGGCAGACTCCTAGCAGTTCTCCAGGAGGAGGGAGGCATGGTGCACACCCCCTACTTAGGAAATAAGGATTGGAGAACTGAGGCCCCAAAACCAGCATCCCGGCGTAACTCGAGGTCAATGTGGTAATGGGAAATGAAGGTGTGTGCTGACTTCCAGGTAGCAGTCCTGCAGATTTCTTGGATGGGGATGTCCCTAGAAGCAGCTACCGTTGCAGCGATATGGCAGGTAGAATGAGCCTTTAGCCCTCCGGGAGGCTTCCTACCCGCCAACCTGTAGCAGAGATCAATGCAGGAAGTGATCCACCTGCCAATCATCTGCTTGGCTCCAGGTCTGCCAGGTGTGGCTTCAGCATAGGTGACAAACAGCTGGTGAACTTCTCCCTGAACTCCAGTCATGCACTCTTTGTAGTAAGCGAGCGCTCGTCTTTGGTCCAAAGTATGGAGCCTGTGTTCAGCCTCCAAGGTGTGATTTGGAAAGAACACTGGTAGTGTCATCACCTGGTTCAGGTGAAACTCTGACACAACCTTCGGGAGGAACTTCGGGTTGGGGCGCAAGACAACGTTGTCCTTGTGGAAGACCAGGTAAGGAGACTCCACCGAGAGCGTCTGGAGCTCACTGATCCTTCTAGCTGATGTAATGGCCACCAGAAAGGCAGTCTTCCATGACAGGTGAGACATGTCACACCTGTGCATTGGTTCAAATGGCTTGCCCATGAGCTTTGCCAAAACCAGCAACAAGTCCCACGGTGGTGGTGGTTCATGCATCGGAGGGGAAATGCGATCTAGGCCTTTAAAAAAGCACCAGACCACCTTCTCCTACACCACCGACTGCTGACCAGCCCATTCCTGGTAAGAAGAGATGGCTGCCAGGAGCACCTTGAGGGTCATCAACCAAAGTCCCCCTTTGGAGAGAGACCATAGGTAGTCCAAGATGCAAGCCACGGGACAGGATAAAAAGTCCAGCCACTTGCCCTGACACCAAATGGAGAATCTCTTCCGTTTGAAGGCATAGCATTTTCTGATCGATTCCTTTCTAGATGCCTCCACCACAGTTAAGACATCTTCAGATAGACCCAAAGCATGGAACTCTAGCTGCTCAGGAACCAGGCTGTCAGGTGCAGGGATTGAAGGTCTGGGTGAAGTACCTTCCCCTGATTGATGGAGAACAGGTCCAGGAGTTCTGGAAGACGCTGTGGGAGCCTGTTGCTGAGGCTGAGGAGATTGGGGTACCAGAACTGGCGGGGCCAGTCTGGAGGTACCAGGATCACCTGTGCCTTGTTCCTCCTGACTTTCAGAAGCACCTTGTGGATTAAGGAAAATGGAAGGAAGGCATAAAAGAGGCCTGGGGTCCATGGCCTCGAGAAGGCATCCCCCTGCAGCAAGCCCTGCAGGGGAGAGTGGGCGCAATAGAGCCTTAGCTTTGTGTTCTCCCTGCAAGCGAACAGGTCCACCTGAGGGGTACCCCACTGGGAGAACAGGCTATGAACTACCTCTGGATGGAGAGACTACTCGTGAGACACCTTGCCCACCTAGCTGAGGGCATCTGCCAGCTGATTGGAGGCTCCTGCCACATGGATGGCTAGGAGATCCACCCCCAGGCTGCACAGGAGAGCCCTGACATGGAGAGCTTCCCTTCCCTGCAAAGGGGCAGGGAGTGCATCGCACCTTGCTTGTTGAGGTAGTACATGGCCATGGAATTGTCCATCTGGACTTGAACCACTTGACCCGAACGAACGGAGCAATGCAGTCAGTGCTCGCCAAACTGCTCGGAGCTCCAGCAGGTTGATGTGGCATTGGGAGTCCTTGGGGGTCCAGAACCCATGGACTCTGTGTTCCCACAGATGGGCACCCCAGCCCATGAGAGAAGTGTCGGTCATCAGAGTGACCATCAGCTCAGGGCGGACAAACCAGGTACCTTCCCGCAGATGTCCTGGGACTAGCCACCACTGGCGGGTGTCCCACATCATCTGAGTCACAGTGACCAACTAGTCAAAATTACCTTTGTGCTGAGACCACTGACTGGCCAGCTTCCATTGCAGGGAGCGCATATGCTAACAAGCCCATCGGACAGTGCTGGTGCAGGCCGCCATGTAAACCAGAAGGCACAGGAAGTCTCGGGCAGGATGCAAATGCCCAACCAGAAATGATCGGGCAAAGGAGGAGAGAATCTTCATCCTGTCTGCCTCGGCAACAGTCAAGCTCTGCCCGGATGAAGCTGATCACCTGTGAAGGCACAAGTTCTGACTTGGCCTCCTTGACTAGGAGGCCAAAGTTGATGCAAGTCTGGAGGGCAAGATCCCTGGACCACTCCACCTCATGTCTGGAGGGACCTGCTATCAGCCAGTCATCCAGGTAGGGGTACACCCGGATCACTCGGCATCTCAGGTAAGCTGCCACCACTGCTATGCATTTGTGAAAACCCTGGGTGCCAAGGAGAGGCTGAAAAGCATGTCCTGGAACTCATAGAGGGTTCCCTCAGCTCAGAAGTGGAGGAACCATCGATGGGGTGGATGGATTGGGATGTGAAAAAAACACATCCTGGAGATCCAGAGAGAAAAAACACATGTTCTGCTCAAGAGATGGTATGATCTGAGACAGAGTTAACATCCTGTAGGAGCGGGACCTGAGAAATTTATTTAGGTTGTGCAGATCTAGAATGGGGCACCAGCCCCCCATCTCCTTTGGCACCAGGAAGTACCTGGAGACAAACCCTGGGTGTTACAGAGGATCCGCTACTCTGACAATGACCTCCTTGTGGAGGAGCTGGGCTATGTTGTCTAGAAGAGCCGTCCGAGTGTTTGCAGAAACCAAGTCCTCCCATGGGGTGCTGGCTGGGCTGTGAGGGTACTGCTCAAACTCCAGAGACTGACTCTGACCGACCACCTCCAGAACCCACCACTCTGTGGTGACAGTGGACCAGGTGGAAAGGAAGTGGCGGAGCTGGCCTCCCATGGGTGGGACCCAGGGGAGGTGTGATGGACATGAAGGTGGCAGACCCCATCCCATCACTGCGCAGGCTTGGAGGAGGAGGATCCAGCTGAGGAGCCACTGGGTCCCTTCCTCCGGGCTTATGGACTGTTGAGGCCACAGACTTGGGCTGAGGTCGCCATGACTGAGCCTGCTGGCCCTGCTAGTGCTGGGCAGATTTTGCTGCAGGAATGGAGGACCGAAAGGGCTTGTGTTTCTGCTGCTGAGAGCCCTTGGGGTCCTTTTGTATGGATGTCACAGAGTCCAAGGTGGCACTGGACTTCTAAGTCTGTTGGAGGTGACCATCCACCCTGGGCCCAAACAGGCCAGTGCCCAGGAACGGGACATCTGCCTGCTTTTGCTGAGTGTCTGCCATGAAGGTGAAGATCCTCAGTCAAGCACTATGGTGCATGGCAACTGTGGCCACCACTGAGTGGGCACAAGAGTCTCCAATGTCCAGAACCGTTTGGAGTTGCTGTTTAGCCACAGCCCGACCCTGGTCTTGGACCTGTTTGAATGTGGTCTGGAGGTCTGCTGGAAGAGGAATCACCTCATTCAGAGAGCCCAGCAGGGCGTGAGAGAAATGTGCTATCACGATGGCTGAGCTCACCTGGCGGAGACCGAGTGAGGAGGCAGCATAGACCTTTTTAGCTGAGTGGTCCAATTTCTTGGACTCCTTATCCAGTGGTTTGTTGATGCCCCCAGTATTGCCAGAGCACCAAAACATGGAGTCAGTCACCAATCCTTTGGCCAAAGAGTGCTCCATGAACCCTGAGAGGGTACAGATGGGTACTGCATATCTGTGAGCCATCTGGGCTGAGGGTGTCAGGTAAGAGGCGGGGTGCTGCCAAAGCTCCAAGGCTAGGCTGACAATGGCTTCAGCCACTGAGAAAGCTTCTGTCAGAGAGTCCCCTTTGCCCAGAATCTCTGTTAGGGGATAATGAGCCTGCTTTTGAACAGGCTCCAGTTTCATCCCTTTGGACTCAGAGATGAGATGGAGGATGCCCATGAAAGACATGGGTCCGTCCCCTGTCAAAAGGTCCCCCACTGACCCCATGTCAAGCAGATGGGAGTGCAGTGAGGAATCCTCAGACTCTGAGGAGTCCACATAGAGTGGCCTATCACCCAAGTGACTCCAAACCTGCCGCAGGCGGTAAGGTGTAAGAGTGACCGACAGCTAATGGGGAAGCTTCTTTGCCAGCCGAGACTCATTCATCGGAGCCCCAGTCATCTGCTGTTTGAGTGGTGGTTCCACTATGATTGGCAGAGAGGCCAGCTTCAGCCAAGCCGAGAAGTGCTGTACCAGCATGGCCAAGGGAGGATTGGTGTTGACCGGCCCCGCAGAGGGTGCAGGCCTGTCGGGCAATAGCCACATCATGGCTCGTGTGGGAGCCAGAGTCGGCTTTGTCCCAGACAACACCAACTGCTGCCACATGAGGTCTTCATAGCATTGATGCAACTTGCACCAAAGTCTCTCCTCACCTGAGGAGGATAAAGCCGAGTAGCGGCATCGCCACTTCCCATGGTGCCGAGAGTGAGGCTGCCGACTTCAGCGGGACCTGCTCGACCCAGAAGATGAGAATGACCTAGACCTCGACCTCGGCCACCAGTGGTGCTGACGGGGTATCTCAGAGGGAGCCAGGGAGTGCTGCGTCTCCTCCTGGACTAGGTCGGTGACTGGAGGGTCTGGTTTAGCGGGCTGAGCCGACTCTTCAGTAGTCACCGGCAGGACCAGAGTCGTGAATGTGGAGTTGTCAGCCTCTTCGGATGACAACCAGTCGACTGGGTCGAGAAAAATCTTGGCCACTTCATTGGCCAGCATCTCAACCAACTGGTCTGATGGTGTCTCTGTGAAGCCAGCAGCCAAGGCCGTGATTTCAACCATAATCAAGACCTGGGAATCCTGAGACCGGGAACATTCCCGGTCCCAAGAATGTCGATGGTGAGTCTCCTCCTTTTCTTGCTTTGACTCCTTCTTACGGGAGCAGGAGCTGTGCAAACCTGAAGGGCCCTCTACCTTAGTCAGGAGAGACTGGCATAGCTCCTTGAAGGAGCCCAAATAAGTGGAGCCCAACTTGAAGCGGAACAAAAGCTGATGCGGAAGAGGACTGTTCGGCAGCCTGAGCCGCCTCCTCCTCGAAGGCCTTGAGTCGTTCCAACTGCTCAGCAGACCCTGCAGCCATGGAGACCACCCAATGGGCTTCTTTGGATTTGACTGGCGGATGTCATTTTTCCGGGCGGCCCAACTTTAGGCAGGCAAGGCTGTCCTTGATGACCGGCGCATGAAACAACTGGCAAAACTCACAGGCCTGGATATCGTGTTTGTGGCCCAGACAGTAAACGCATGTGGTTGGGGGATCGGTACAAGACATCTTTTGCCCACGTGGACACCGGCAAGATCCAGGCAAGGACTTTTCTTCTATCACGGTCGCAATCAAAGATCATTCTGAAGATGAAACTCTTATGAGTTTAAGTTTTGGAAGTAAATCCAAAGATTTGAACACCAGGGCCTACTCAACACAGGAACGGTAATGAAGGAACCTGCTTCTTCCAGCGGAAAAGGAAGATCTGGCATCATGGGCTGGAGCCGAGGGATATACCACCTGGTTAGGTGGGAGGAACCAGCTTGAAGACTTTTCGGCACTTCTTAAAGGGAAAGGACACTGCCATTAGTGTGGCTAGAACAACATATCCACGTCCCTAGAAACAAAATGTCAAAATTAAAAAACTTCTGAACAAATTAATAATTTTTCCACCAAACAAGCAAAAGACACATCTATGGGCCAGCCCCTTTCTACCCTGAAAATTTCAGTCCACCGTTCCAAACCATTGTGGCTCTAGCCAAGTTCTATCAAATATTCCTTGGGCTTTGCATGAGGATGGGTATTGTTTTGTAAATATGATGAAAATAATAAACATTAAGTTAAAAATAAAAAAAACAGCAAGACCAATGGCTTGAAAATTCATTTTTTGCACTATCCAGAACTCGGAATCCACACACCTGACCTAAACGAAACGTAACCTATCCACAGATCTCTCCCATGAGACCACGCATGCAAACTCTCATGCAAATCCGTTAAATGGTTGCGAAATTGTTAAAGTGCAAAAACTGGGCCTTAACATTAAACTGCCTACTCAACCCTAAATACAGGGGTACTACTGTGCCCTTTTAATACTAACCATATGGGGTAGGAGGGTATACCATTTTTTTGTGCTCTCATTGTCTGATACTGCAGTTTTCCAGTATTGAGAGTATATTTAGCGTGACAAAAATTAAGAGGCATGATTGGGCACAGGGTGGATTTTTTTTAATGAACACAAAAAAACAAAGTTTGTAAGTCTGAGATGGGACACACAGTGGCTGTGAGGTGCAGGAAAGGAGAGAAGGAGAAGACGCATGGCTTCACTCTTGGGTGATGTACAGTAGCTACTGTGGCACGACATGTTTTATTATAGTAGCTATGTCACTGCTATAGTACAACAGCATTTAGGAGTTGAAAATCTGTGCAAAAGAACACTGAACCATATACTATATACTGTGTAAAAATTCAGAAAGAAGACTGATGCCATTTCTCTCATAAACATTATATAAACATCCTCTGTATTATTAGGTGCCACCCAAAAGGTAGGCACTATAAGCTACTGATGCCCACCTCTGGTAGCAAAAGATGCACCAACCCTAAACATGGACTGTGTAAGGAACAGGCCACAACAGGGTGTGGGTTATGGTCTCATAACTGCACACTCCAGGCTATTGTAAGGCACAAGGTGAAGCTGAATGTCTTTAAACCGCATAGGAAGCATGGTTATTAGGCACAACCCACACTCTGGAATGGCTTATTCCACTTGTAAGATGGTCCGGTTTGTAAACTTAAGTAATAAAAAGAGAAAAAAGGAAACATTATTTTTAAATTAAAAAGAAATACTTTATTTTTAGTATTTTGGTATTTTTGGTGTTTTGACTTCCACCTACATTTATGATAAAATACTCCATTCAATAACAGCAGTTCTATGGGTGGGTGAAATGCAGTGTATCAAGTTTGGGAGTGGTTTGGTGTGCACATTTTAGAAGGGGTACAATATGCTAATTTTGTGAGTAGTTTAGTGTTCACATTTTGAGAGGAATGCAAGGCTCATACAGTATTTTGGAGTAGGTACTAGATGTAAATTTCAGGAGAGGTGCTGGGAATATACATTGGAACTGCTGTAAGGCACAAAATGTTGAGAAGTGCAATGTGCAAAATTTGGGAGGAGTGCAGGGCCTGCAGATCAGGCAGGGTGAAGGGGGCAGATTTTGGAAGGGGGTATAGTACAAAACTTTGGGAGGGGTGCAAGGTGCAAAATATGGGAACGGTGCAGGTCACAAAATTCTACAGGTGTGTGGAGCACATTTCAGGAGGGGTGTGAGATAAAAAAACAAAAAAACAAGAAGGGGGTATAACTTTTGCGATGGGTATGTAGTCCAACATTTGGGAGAGCTGCAGAGGAAACATTTTGGGCAGGTTGAGGAATGTAATATTAGGGACAGGTATGGGGTACAACATTTCAGGAGGGGTGTGGGTTACAAATTTGTTTATTGTTGTTATACTTACATTGCGACTATTTGCTCTTCCAGTCCCAGCCCGCACCCAGCGTTCACCTTGACTCAGCTTGATGACACAGAGGTGCCTAGCTGGCTGGGTGCGGAGCCTGCAGTGGGGCTGCTGTCATCCTGTTGATTGGCACCGTTTTCCACCTGTTTTCTCCCATCCCTGGTCACAGCTGCGCATGCGCGTCTGGAGATGCGCTCACACCCCAGACCAGCGATACCCTCCCAGTGCATACCATATCCTGACCTGCACCGTCACTGGACCTCCACCTGATCATGTGGCGGGAGCTACAGGGACCCTCCCGGGGAGAGGAGAGCTGTTTCCTGGCTGCTCCATCCTGCTCCCCCTTCCCCCCCGCTGACCTCAGCTTGTTCCTGAATCTGGGTCGTCAGCATAGCGCAAGGTGTGGCGTCCAGTGCCTCAACCCTCAGCACCACTGGGCCAGCTCATGGGTTACAAAATGTGGGAGGAGAATGGGTATAAATTTAGTGATGGGTGTAGGGTACACTTTTCAGGAGGGATGTGGTGCTGAAAATGTGGGAGGGGTATGCTGCTCAAAATTTGGGAGGGATATAGTGTACAAATTATGGGCGAGGTATCGAAGACAAAATTTGGGAAGTGTGTGGGGTACAAACTTTGGGCAAGCTGCACGGCACAAAATTCAGGAGGTCTATGAAGCGCAAATTTCATGAAAGGTGCAAGTCACAAATTTTGAAAGGGGTGTTTAATATGAATTTCAAGAGGTGCAGGCTGTATTCTTTGGGATGGGTGTGGTGCGCAAAATGTATAAGGTGTGTGGTGTACAGAATGTATTTGTGTGGGGAACAAATTTCTGTAGGGGTGTAGGAGGCTAAATTCGGGAAGGGTGCAGGCACAAAAAGTAACAAGGGGTATAGGGCACACATTTTGGGAATGGATTGGGGCAAAAATATATTAGGGGTGTACTGTAGAACACAAAATATAAAAAAGATATATAGATATATACACATACATACATATATATATATACAGTATATATGTGTGTATCAATATATATATATATATATATATATATATATATATAACCTGCCAGGTTAATTGGGGAAGAGAGTTGTTGGCTTCTCCTGAACAGGTTTCCCATCCTAGAATCCACAACGTATGCGTATATTCCCCACAGAACTGCTTTTAAGAACTTTGGGTCAGTTTCTGCCCGTTTACCAGCATTTTCTCACTGTTCTGCTTCTTTCTTTATATTACGTCATCCCTTTTCTCAAACTGTTCCTCTTTTCTTTGTCTTTCCCTACTGTCAACAGGTGCACCTCTCTCTCTACATACACACACACACGCACACTAAAAGGCCTCATTTGGAACCAGGGCCTAAATTGTTTCTGTAGCAGGGCAAAAGGCAAATATTTCACTGGTAAGAATATGAAGACAATGTGTGTGTGCGTGTGTGTGTGTGTGTAGGGGGGGTTATGGTCAGCAAAGGAGCACTAAAAATTAAAACATTGAGTAGTACTTCATTTTTTCATTTCTATATGTGTATATGTGTGTAAAAAGGAGATGGCAAAGGAAAAATGAAAATTATGTACCTATCGTAATTCTTATCTTCTTGGACAAGTCTTCACCATTCATTCATACTGCTGGGTACTATGCTGGATGTGCTAGGACCCAGCGGGAGCCAACAATCTTTGGAAGGGTCAGCGCCGAGGTAGGACCGTGTATCCGCAGCACCACAAGACTGGCTCACACCTGTGTAGACTATCTCGGCATTGACCCTTCAACCCCCTCAGTACGTTTTTGGCTGAGGAGGTACAGTGTAAACTAACCTATGAAACATCTAACCTAACCCAGCATAAGATAACCTGGTTAACCCGTGTAAGGAGTGTCAACTTCAACAATGTCTTCACAGCACAGACCAACGAGGGAGTGAAGACCAGAAACAGAATGAGTGAGCTTGGGGGATGGTGGGAGCGTGTATGAATGAATGGTGAAGACTTGTCCAAGAAGATCAAGAATTGTGGTAGGTATGTAATTTTCATATCTTCCTGGTTTTTACAGTCTTCCCCATTCACTCATACTGCTGGGTGAGTACCAAGCTAAAAAACATTCCCCCAAGCAGGGTGTCAGGAGACAGAGCTCACTCAGGATGGAAGTCCATTAAGGATTGTCCTGCCAAAGGAAGTGTGTTGTCTGGCATGGACATATAAAGTGTAGTGCTTCACGAAAGTATGCACCGAGCTCCAAGTAACCACTTTGCAAATCTCTGCAATAGGCACGTCACAGATCTCTGCCAGGGATGCTGCCACTGCTCTGGTAGAGTGGGCTTAGACATGGCCTTCTAACCTGACCTACACCAACGAGTAGCAATTTCAAAGGCATGCCGCTGTCCAAGCAGAAATGTACCTAATGGCCACTGGCTGGCCCAGCCGGGCCATGCTGAACGATACAAAGAGTTGCTTGGTTTTAGAATCTCCCCTGTTCTGCTGATGTAGAATCGTAAAGCCCTCTTGTCATCTAGAGAGTGAAGGGTACATTCTCCTTCATTCTGGAAGTTAGCGAAATAAGTGGGGAGCACCAAGGGCTAATTGAGGTGAAAGTCCGAAACCATCTTGGGCAGGAATTGAGGGTGATCATGAAGTACCACCTTATCCTTGTGAAAAACATTATAAGGAGGGTCCATGACTAAGGCATGTATTTCAGAGACCCTGTGAGTGGAAGTAATGTCCACCAGAAAGGCAGTCTTCCAAGTCAGAAACTTCAAGTCACAGGTGGAGCAATCACACAGGAGTGTGGTGTATATTTATGGAACACATACAAACAGAGGTGAGGAGAAGTATGCTTTTTGCTTAATGTAACACAAATAGTTCAAGTCCAGCTAGATTCTTCCTTCTTTCTCACCTCTGTTTGCATGTGTTCCATAAATATGCATACCGCACTCCTGTGTGATTGTTACAAGTAAATATTTGTGTTGCCATTGGGTTGTGCATTTGAGAAAGAGTAATGTGTTCAGAGACAGTCCAGGTTACAATTATCTCAGTGGCGTAGCTGGTAAGTGCAATCGGAACGGTATTCCGGGCAGCCTGGGCTGAAGTCCCAGCTGAGGCACCTATTCTTTCTCACCTCTGTTTGTATGTGTTCCATAAATATGCACACCACACTCCTGTGTGATTGTTATAAGTAAATATTTGTGTTGCCATTGGGTTGTGCATTTGAGAAAGAGTAAAGTCCCAGCTGAGGCACTTACTTCTTTCTCACCTCTGTTTGTATAAGTCGCAGGTGGCTAGAAACATAGAAACATAGACTTTGACGGCAGATAAGGACCGCTTGGCCCACCTAGTCTGCCCATTTCCCTACCTACAGTATAGGCCGCAGATCCTAGTTAACCAACAGCCTATTTCTTCCTACTCCCCACAAGAATTGCCTTATGTCTGTCCCATGTATTCTTGAATTCTCCCACAGTTTTAGACCCTACAACCTCCTCAGGAAGGCTGTTCCATGCATCCACTACCCTCTCTGTGAAAAAATACTTCCTCACATTGCCCCTGAACCACCCCCCCATCTTTAAATTGTGTCCCCTTGTTCTTGCATGTCTCTTTTTCTGAAAGATGCTACCCTCTTGGACTTTGTTGATTCGACTTAAATACTTAAACATTTCTATCATGTCCCCCCTCTCCCTTCTTTCCTCAAGGGTATACATATTAAGCTCCTTTAGTCTCTCCTCGTAAGGCTTCTCTTGCGGACCCTGTACCATTTTAGTTGCCCTCCTCTGGACTGCCTCTATCCTGTCTATGTCCTTGCGGAGATGGGGTCTCCAGAACGGGACACAGTACTCCAGATGGGGTCTCACCAACTGTCTGTTCAGAGGGTAACAACTTCCTGTTTTCTGCTGGTGATGCCTCTCCCTGTGCATCCCAGTATACCCCCAGCCCTCCCTACTGCCTTCTCACATTGCTTGCTAACCTTAAGGTCATCTGATATGATTACCCTCAGGTCCCTTTCCTTTTTTGTTGTTGTTACTACCCCCCCCCCATTGTGTAATCTTCCCCTGGGTTCTTGTTTCCCAGGTGCATTATTTGCAGTTCTTTGCATTGAATCCTAGCTGCCATACTTCTGACTATTCCTCCAACCTTGCCAAGTCCTCTCATCCTTTCCGCCTCCTTGTGTATCAACCCTGTTGCAGATCTTTGTGTCATCTGCAAAGAGGCATACTTTTCCTTCAGTCCCTCTACAATGCTCTTATAAGACATTAAAAGGACTGGGTTGATACTGAACCCTGCGGTACCCACTAGTAACCCCTCCTTCTTCAAAATGGACTCCATTTACAATTACCTTCTGCATCCTGTTTAAAAGCCAATGTTTTACCCAGGCTACCACCCAGGGACCCACTCCCAGGCTGGTCAATTTGACTATTAATCTTTTGTGTGGGACTGTGTCAAATGTCTTGCTAAAGTCTAGGTAGGCCATGTCCACAGCCGCTCCCTGGTCTACTACTTTGGTCACCCAGTCAAAGAAATCTATTAGATTCGTCTGACATGACCTTCCCACTGTGAACCCATGCTGCCTTGGGTCCTGTGCCCCACTGGCCTCTAGGTACTCAACAATTCTTTCCTTCAGAAGTGACTCCATCACTTTCCCTACCACAGAGGTCAAACTGACAGGTCTGTAGTTTCCTGCCTCTGTCTTGGTCCCACTTTTGTGAAGGGGAATCACATCCACCTTCCTCCAGTACTCGGGTACCACAACATCCACCCATGATTTATTAAAAAGAGTAGTCAGTGGTTTCACTAGTTCCCCCCTTAATTCTTTTAGAATTCTGGGGTGAATTCCATCAGGCCCCATTGCTTTGTCCACCTTCAGTTTTAGGAGTTCTTGCAGAACCCCTTCTTCTGTGAAAGGACTGGGATCGACCCTCCTATCAAGAGTGCTTCTGTTAATTGGATTAGGCACTTCCCCCTCCTCTTTTGTGAATACTGAGCAGAAATATTCGTTCAGTATCCCTGGTTTTTCACTGTCTCCCTCTGCCCACCCACCGTTCATTCTATTCAGCCTCACTATCCCTCCCTTTGTCTTTCTACACTCTCTGATGTACCTATAAAAGGTTTTATCCCCCTTCTTAACTGAGTTGGCTATCTTTTCCTCAGTTTGGGCCTTTGCTATTCTGACTTCCCTCCCTGCTTCCTTCTGCCTTAACTGGTACAGCTCTCTGTCCTGCTCCTTCTGTGTTTCCTTATACTTCCTGAATGCTATCTTTTTCTCCCTGACTTTCACAGCCACCTCTTTTGAGAACCATAGTGGCTTTTTCTTTCATTTTGAGTTGTTTATTTGCTTCACACAAAGGCTTGTTGCCTCTGTGATGGCAGTTTTGATGATTCCCCATTGTTGCTCCACCCCTCCTTCTAGCTTGTTTACTAGTGCTTTTCTGAGGCACTCTCCCATCTTGCCAAAGTCAGCCCCCCTGAAGTCCAGTACCCTCACTTTTGTATGGCTTGACTCTGTAGCTGAGTTTAATGTGAACCACACTGTTTGATGGTCACTTGTTCCCAGATGGCAACCCACTTCTAGATCTGAGATCCTCTCACTGTCCCGTTTGAGAGTCTGAGAATCTAAGATTGCTCCTCAGGTGGGTTCCAAAACTAGCTGTCTGAGGGCCTGCCACCTGTAGGGCATCGAGAATGGCCCTGCTCTTGGATGTGGCTGCAGCAAATGTGCTTCAGTTAACATCTGGCATATTCACGTCTCCCATCAACAGTATCTCCCCTTTCTCTGCCATCCTAAGAATGCCTTTTATCATATCCTTGTCCATTCCCTCCCCTGACATGGGGGTTTGTACACAACCCCTGTGTGGACTGTGGTGCCCTTTCCAGTCTCCGAGGTGACCCACAGTGCCTCCTCTCCTCCCTGTTTACTCTTTTGGTCAGTTGCTTTTATCCATTCCGTTACACAGAGAGCTACTCCTCCCCCTCTTCTCCCCTGCCTGTCTCTCCTGTAGGTTATGTACCCTGGTATGTTAACATCCCAGTCATGGTTCTCTGTGTACCATGTTTCTGTGACTGCTACGATATCCAGGCATCCCTCTTCCATCAAGGCCACCAGCTCAGGGAGCTTGTTGCCCAGACTATGGGCATTGGTACTCACTACCCTCCATTTCCTGATGGCCTTACTCCTTTTTGCCCCATCCTTGTCCTTCTTGCCTTTGTCACTTTCCCCATTTACCCCTGCCCTTCTCCCTATCGCCACCTCTATGTTGGTGTTTACCACACTTACTACCGTGATTTTTTTGGGGGGGCTAGGATTTCCCTGCTCCTTTCCAGTGCCTCCCCCCCTTGGCTAGTTTAAATGCTTGCCATTGAAGCATTTAACCTATCACCTAGGATCCTGGTTCCCCTCCTGAACAGATGCAGTCCATCATGCCAGTATAGGCTTGCATCACTCCAGGTGGACCCCCAGTCCCCAATGAAGCCAAATCCCTGAGCTCTGCACCAGTTTTTCAACCATTCATTGAATCTCATGGTGCAGAACACCCTAGCCTCTCCTATGCCATAGATGGGCAGCACCTCTGAGAAGGTTACCGTGCGTGCTACTTGTCTAAGGCCCTTCCCCAATTCCACAAACTCTTCCTGCACAGCTCTAATCCCTTTCTTAGCCAGGTCATTTGTCCCTAGGTGGACAATGACATCCAGCTCCCTCCCCTGTGCAGCTGCTCCGGCAATCCTGAGGATTCGCTCCCTGTCCCGCCAAGCCATGGCGCCAGGCAGGCACCTTACCTCCCTCTCCCCTTCCTCCCCCAGTTTTACCTTCCTAACAATGAAGTCCTCCACCAGGAGTCATTTCCTTCCCCTGTGGGGTCCCATGCCACCCTCCTGTTGGTCTCCTTTGTGGAGGTTCCCAGCATCCTCCTTGGTCTCCACTGTGGGTGCCTCCATTGAGGAACCACACTTTGCCAGAATGGCATAGGGATTGTGGAGAGGTACAACTGGAGGGATGTGCCTCTGTTCCACTACCCTCACCCTCCTTGAGCCCACTGTGGTCCAACCGCTCCTCTTTCTTGGCAACCTCTGAGGCAACGGCAGTGGCACTGGTGGTCCCTGGATGGAAGAGGAGGTCCCACAAATCCTGGCCAACTCAGCCTGGAGATGAGCAACCTCCTCCCTCAGCCCAGAGAGATGCCTGCAGATGGGACAACACCGCATCCTCTAGAATGTCTCCCGGAAGATTGCTGCTCCACAGCCACTGCACTGCACCACTCCCATCATGTCTTATTTCTGGCCCCTTAACTGTTGTTTGGAATCCTTACTCTTTCCTCTGTTTGTTTGTTGTTTTTTTTTCTCTTCTCTCTCTACTTAGTTTCTGCCTCTGTGTCCTTTAAGCTCCTGATTGCCGTGTTCTGAGACAAGAATATCCTATATTTCTCAGTAGACCCATTACTTGCTCAGAGGCAGACTTCCAGCAGCTAGAGGGGGCCGGAGAGCTACTCTTGCCCTTCTAAGATGGTGGGTCTTTGGTGGCTCTGTGATCACTCACTCACTTCCTGCTCCAAATAGGAAGTTCCTGTTGTCAGTCAAATCCTGTGCCTATAAATGTAGAACTAGCTTTGGATGAGAGGGTGGAGGGAGGGAAGCAGGGCAATATAGTCCCAGTAGAGAAGTCCAGTCACACAGCACTCCTTCCTCCTGGTGTCTTCTGCCAAGCTACTAGCAGGATCTTTCTAAGGCAGTCTTTAAATTTAGCTTCCTTCTAGCTAAGCCACTCCCCCTACTTACTAGGTCTTTCTACAAGTAATTTAAACTGCACAGCTATCAAGCCCTTTCAGTCCCCTGAGATTTACACCTAGATAACTGTTCAGATAACCATTCAGTTCAGTTAACTCAGACAAGCACACTAATTGTTTTTTTGCTAGAGGCTAAAAAGGTGAGCATATCTAGCACAAGGTTAATATCCCATGCAGCCACCAGTTTTCTGACTGAAGGTTTAGTGTGTAAGATGCCCATGAGGAGCCTCTTGACTAGTGGTAACTGAGCCAGTAACATGTTCTGTATTGGCTCATGATAGGCAAAAATTGTGCAGAGGTGTACCTTCACTGTTGAGTATTGCAGTGCTGCATTTGACAGGTCTAAGAGGTACTCCAACACTTTATTTGGAGGGCAACAGAAGAGGTCCAGAAGGAACTTCGCACTCCAAATTGAGAAGTGTTTCCATTTAGCTGTGTAAGTCTTCCTAGTGGAGAAACATTAAATCTACCCACTCCTATCTCCTCAGGAGCCAGGCATGGAGATGAAGGGAGCACAGGCAGGCATGGACCAGAGGTTCCTGTGTCAGGAGGTCCTTTCACTGAGGAAGTTGCCTTAGGGGAATCTCTGACAACTTATCAATGGGAACCATATCTGTCAAGGCCAGTGTATGGCAATTATAATCATCCTGCCCCCTTGTGCTTCCAATTTGAGAAGCACCCTCTGAACTAACAGAAGAGGAGGAAATGCGTACAGAAAGCGTCTTGTCCACAGCAGTCTGAATGCATCCTGACAGAAAATGCCAGGTTCTGGATTTCTGGAGCAAAATAGAGGCAGTTTTGCATTGAGTGGGGATGCAAAAAGGTACAGGTCTGGACTGCACCACTCATCAAATAGCGATTGCACGATGTCTGGTGCAAGTGACCATTCATAGGGATCTGCCTCCGTCCTACTGAGGTGATCCGCCAGGTCATTCTGAGTTCCAGGCAGGTAGATTACCTGAATCAGAGCATCGTGCTTGAGACACCACTCCCACACCCTCATGGCCTCTCTGCACAGAGAGTTGGAGTGCGCTCCACCCTGTTTGTTGATGTAATACATCATAGCCTTGTCTGTCTGAAGAAGAATTACCTTGTGACAGCACATCCTTCAGGGCTTGAACAGCGTACAGGATAGCTCTCACCTCTAGAACATTTATGTGCAGATGGGACTCCTCCTGACTCCGCACCCCGTAAGTGTGGAGATCTTGGCAGTAAGCTCCCCAATTGATCAGAGATGTGTCTGTGGTGATGGTGATCTAAGATTCCAGTGGGGCAAAGGGTAGACCTTGGAGAAGCTTGTCTTCCTGAATCCACCATGTAAGTGATCTCATCAGAGGCTCTGTTATTTTTATGTGGAAGGACTGCGGGTGCATGGTTGGTGACCATTGTGTGCTGAGCATCCACTGTGTGGTCCTGATGTGTAGATGGGCTAGAGACACTGTGAACATGGCGATGCCATGAAGCCCAACATCCACTGCATTGAAAAAGCTTGAATAGAGTTGTTCTCCCTGATGTAGTGTGCCATCTGGAGAATGTCATTCCTACTGTCCTCCGGAAGGAAAGCCTTTTCCTTGGAGTTATCCAAGAGGGCTCATATGAAGAGTAGTTGCTGGGAGGGTTGAAGCTGGGATTTTTACAGATTTAACAGAACCCCCATGGATGTGAGGAACTGTGAAGCAGTGGGGACTGCTTCCTACAGTACGTCTCCTGCCCAGATGTGCTTGCTAGGAGCCAATCACCCAGGTAAGGGGAAGGGAAGACTTGAGATGCACAGCACTTTATAAAGACTCAAGGCATTGAGGAGAACCCAAAGGTTCAGACTTGAAACTGGTAGTGCTGACCCAAGGCCACAAAATGGAGATACTTGTGGTGACTTGGGTGCACTGGGACATGTTGGTAGGCATCATGAATATCCAGGGATGCCAGCCAGTTATACTGATGAATCAGCAGCAGTAGTGTTACTAGGGAGATCATCTTGAACTTCTCCCTGAACAGATACTTGTTTAACTTTCTGAGGTCGAGAATTGTGCACATGCTGCCTGTTTTCTTTGGAACCAGAAAGTAATGGGAGTAGAAACCTATGTGACCAGGGAACAACTTCTGCTGCCCTGTTCCTGAGGAGGCCCTGTATCTCAGAAGTGAGGTTTGACTGAGCGGTGGAGAGACTGTGCTGCTGCTTAGGTGGAAGATCTGGGAGATCTCTACGAAACTGAGAGAGTATCCCTCTCGGATAATCCTGAGGAACTATTTGTCTGTTGTGATGGATTCCCACTGGTTGTAAAACTGAGTCAGATGCCCCCCCCCCCACTGCCATAGCGGTGTCCACCTCGGGCAGCTGAGGTGGGACCTGGGCCAAATCTTCAGAGGGTGGCACTGAGCACTTTCGGGCCCTGTGCCTTTTGCTGCATTTTCTTTTGTGGCTGAGGAGTTTGGTTTCTGTAAAAGGCTCCTTGGCCTTTACCTCAAACGGACTGCCTGTTACGAAACTGTCGACATTTCCCACCTCTCTGAGGAGCTGGCCTGGCTGTTTTAAAGGCAGTCCTGGTTTTCTGAATGGCCTCCAGTGCTTGATCAACTTGGGGGCCAAACAGATAAGCACCATCACAGGGGACGTTCATCACCTGATGTTGAGCATTTGGCAAGAAGCCTGACATCCTGAGCCAAGAGTGCTGCCTGATACAGATCCCAGCGGCAGCTGCTCTAGTTGCAGAGTCATAGGCATCTATAGAAGCATTTAACTGATGATTATTAGACTCTATGCCCCTAGTGATAGTCTGAAGAAGCTCCATGTTAGTGTCAGACTCTGGGAGGTTCTTGACTATGGATTTGAGAGAATTCCATAGGGTGTACTCGTATTGAGAGAAATGGCCCTGATAACTGGCAATACACATTTCCAAGGTTGTGGTTGTGAAGGCCCATTTCCTAAAGTGTCAATCTTGTGAGATTCTTTATTGATAGGTCATGCTGAAGTCTCCGGTGGGAGGACAGCCTTTTCATTCTCTGCAAGCACCTCTAAGGCATCCATAAAGGGTTGCGATGCCAGGAAGGATCTTTCCTTAGGAGGGGCGTACTTCCTGTTTGCGGCCTTAGCCACAGAAGGGATAAGTGCTGATCTGGCCCACATCGCCTGCAATAAGGTCTCAAATAAAGGGGGCACAGGGGGCATAAGATTCATAGGAATGTTGGGAACATGAAGGAATTTGAGGCATAAGAGCCTCCCTGGGTCCACCGAGGAGATTTGAAGAACCAGGGTGGATCCCATATTCCTAAGAAGGGACTGGAAGGCAAGGTCCTCCATTAAAGATTCCGCTGAGACAGAAAGTTTGCTTTCCAATCATAGATTGAGTCATCTTCAACGCTGTTAAACAAAATCAGGTCAGGATCAGACTCATTATGTTCTACCTCTACCCCTGAAAGGGCAGGGACCAATCTTGCTAGACCAAAACCTGGTCTAGGCAAGGGGTACACAGGAGACAATGGAACCCACATTGGTGTTAAGAAATTTGGCACCGTATATGGCAGCTAAGCACCTGGCACCGTCCACGGCACTGAAGCATCCGGCACCTCACGCGACACCGAAGCAAATGATGCTGAATGTGTCACCGAGATAGCCGCCTCACGTGGCACTGAGGTTGAGGCCGCACGAGGCACTGAGGCCAATACCACACATGGCACTAAGGTTGACGTGGCACCAAGGTTGATGCCAAACATGGCATTGAGGTCAATGCCGGATGCGGCACCAAGGCCAAGCATTGCACCGAATCACTCAACGCCGCACACGGAACCAAAGAACCCGGTGCCGACTGCGGCACTAAAGGACCCCTGTTAGACCTAGAAGAAAGGGGGGAGGAAAGTGGCGCCTATGCTGGCCCCTGCAAGGAAACCAGGTGAAGGGGGTAAAGCACTTGGAACCGGCATTGGAGGTGTCAGTACCGGGAAGGGAAGAAACTCCATCACCGGCACCGAATGCACATCCTGCCCCAGCCATCCCAGCAATGGTCCAGTGGCTCCAAGACCAGACAGCCCAGAAACCAGGTCCACAGGCAAGGGCAATTGAGACAGATGCTGTACCCACTGCTCCATAAGAGCCTCCCAGTGGTGAAGCTGCTCAATAGAAATCCCATCAGAGAAAAGAGGGGCTCCGATGTTGGGGATTCCAGCTGTTAAGAATAGAGACCACCGGGGACCCCAGGGGGTCGGGGTGGGTCTACCATTCTCCACTACCAAGGACTCCCTAGCAGATCTACTAGAGGGCGACCTCAAGTGGTACTGTCTCTTCTTCTGATGGGAAGAAGAAGAGCTTGAGGCTGAGCAGCACTGGGTCCCCGACTTGGATCGGGAACAGGCCCACTTCTTTTTGTGCTTTCAGGAGGACTGTCCCCCCCCCGGAGTACCAGACTGCCCTTGGTCAGACCCCCCCCCACCCTCTGAAAAGGGTGGTTGACTGGACACAGCTCCACTGCCAGAGCAACTTTCAAGTGAAATCTCCCTACCGTCACTGATACAGTCCATGGTCGACTCCGTCGATGGCAGGCTGAGAGATTAACTTCTTCAGAAAAAAATAATTTTCTCTTTTTTTTTTAAACAATAACTAAACAACTATGAAACTGAATGGCTATAACTGCTGCTGTCATATAGATGAGAAGATCTGACTCCTGGCAAGCGAGCAACGTCGTCATTGAAGTGCACTTGACAGTGGGGAAAAAAGGAACTGAGGCAGTTGTAGGATCAATGACGAGATAGCCTACACAGACGCAAGCCAGTCTTGGTGTCGACCTTCCTAAACATTTTTGTCTGACGCTGGGTCCTAGCACCTCCAGCATAGTACCAAGCAGTATGTATGAATGAATGGTGAAGACTAAGTCCAGGAAGATCACCATTTACCATCTGTTACTCCAACCCTAGAGGGTCATGAGAAATGAAGTGGAGGGCCTTAATGCTATTATTAAACAAAGATTTATAATACATGTTTTCCAAGTTAAAATTCAAATTATTTTATTATATATGAAGGTTTTCTGCCCTTAATTAAACTTTTCAGAATGCTGTCAGCTAATCAGAATGCTCCATTTCCAGCCATTGTTTTATCATTTTGTTTAATTTGAGCAGTTATATTTTTAGGGTCTACATGAAGATTTTTAGTGAGGAGCAAAAAACGACTGCCATTTGAAAGTTTACAGGGGGTATAGTGATATGGATTTGTTGGTGTATCCTAGTTGGGAAAGCAGATCTGAAGGGAGTATTGTGTTTTTCAGAAACTCTGTTTCCCGAGTTTCAGGATCCCGACACCACGTCCCTCCTTTATGCAGTGGCTCCTGTAACTAATCTACCACTATAATTTCCCCACCACACTGTTAGTATACGCCTAACTGAACCAGTGCCATGTGCCTCACATCTTCCTGTAGACAGGCACTAATCCCTTTCGCTCTCCAGTGTTACTTCATCACCCTACTCCCTCTCCCACCTCTAAGCTAAATCCTTGTACTGATATGCTATATTGTTCACATACTGTAAATAAGTGTTCCTTAGATAACCATGACTAATCCATTGTAATTAATGCTAGGTAGCCTCATGTTGGTAAAGGAAATCAATTACTGCGTCTGCAACAAATTTAATTTAACCAACTGTATAATATGATCTGTATGTCCCTTGTTCAGACTATGTTTCCCTGCCTGTAATATACCACTTGTATCCAATGTTTTTTTGGAATATGTTTTTTCCCTGGGTCACCACTGAAAAAGGGACTTGTCTGTCTCAGCTGGCCTTCCTGGTCATCAAAATTCAAAAAAATAAATAAATGTGCCAAAACACATTTGCCCGATGGGTGAAGTTTGCCCGTGGTGGAGTTAGTTATATAAATTAAAGGGGGTGCAGGGGGCAAAGCCCCCCAAAACATAAAAGAAAGCCTCCGCCGTGGGAAAACTTCACCTGTCAAGCAAACGTGGTTCGGGCTGCTGGCGATGGGTCCTGAAACATGGGGAACAGAGTTTCAGGATCTTGTAATATATCTGATCTGAACCATTGGTTATGATTTCATGGGTTTGGAATCTCACTGATCAATAAGACCCCCAGGAAACTTACAGACCATTTTGTAACTGAGCAATAAAGCACAGCAAGGAATATGCTCATCATGAAAGGGCTACAAGAATTTCTTCCTCCTCCTCCATGGCTTTGATTTTGAACAACACATGCAGTAGCCATAACAGTTTTTGACATCCCTTGAAACCTCCCTCTTCAGGCAACCTCCCTGTCCTGACACGCTCTACCTGCTGACAGTCACCTCTATGGCTTGGTCTTCAAGTTAGGGTGAGATCCTTTCAGAGCCATATATCTAGTTCCACAAGAGGAGGGGTAGGGGGCCCATGAGTGCCTTGTCATCCCAAGGGCTGGTGCACTTTTTCCATTTCTTTAGCCCAGCTCACACACAGGGATACTGGTACTGATGGCCCCAAGCCCGATGGCATGCTGAGATGGGATTGGCCAGTGTCAGTCTCGTTCCACTACAGTACACCTATATAATCTCCCTCAAGAATTCCAAGTTAGCATTCTATGCATAGGTCATATCAGCTGGTGCCAAAAACTCTCTGGGTGCCAGAAACCCTCATAACTTCTTATGCACTGTTGACTGCATTCTACAACCCACTTCATCCAATGTTCCCATCACCCTCTCTGCGTCAAAGTATGAGGACTTTGATAACATCTTTCTTTTAAAGATCTATCAACATAGTTGTTTCGTCTGTCCTCTCTGTTTGAACAGATACACCTCTAACCATTGCTGTGAATCAAACCCTAGACCCTGAGCCCCAAAGACAGAGGGCCAAGTTCACAGAAGGTTTGGACCGGCGTGAGCGCTGGGTGCACCGAACTCTAGGTGCAAGGGGTGTGTGGCGGTCCCCGGCCGAAAGTTGTGATCTACAGCTGGTACGCCCCCAGCCTGATGTTAAACCAGCTTTTCACTGGTCTACCACTGCCGTCCTAAATATGGGGCTTACGCCACATGTCAGATGTAAGCCGTCGCAAAGGCATGTGACCTTTGTGAATAGGGTGCATGGTGCGCTGAAGTGGTTGGCGCAGCACAGGGGTGGATGCAGGCTTGACACAAGCCTTGCATCCACCTTTGTGAATCGGGCCCTGAAACTCTAACCATTCCACTACAGGGAAATTCCCTTTTGGCAGGACGTTAGCATGCTCCATTGACTTTCATATTTGCTATCCCATAGATAACCACTAGATGTCTGCATTGCTTTTGCCTGTTTTTCATAGCTATAGCTAATAAATGGCATCGCTTTGTATGGACTGCCTTTTTTCATACACACCAGCAACATCAGTCTGGTTGACATTGATAATTCCACTTTCTCCCTGGGGCACCCATTATCTCACAACTCACCCCCCCCCCCCACCTACACTAACTGACTTTATCCAGGTCTCTCTCAAAATCCATCACTGATATCACCTTCTCCTCATAAACGGGCACTTCAGTCCTAGATGCTGTCCCCTCCAGTCTGATACCAAGCTGCCTGTTCATTCTGGTTCTTTATATAACTGCTATAGTTAAAAACACCCTAACAGCTAGATTTATTTCTAACCTGTACAAATTGCTACTCTTTGCCCACTCCTAAAGAAATCCAACTTGGACTTAAACTTGCTCTCCAATGTTCACCTTATATACAACCTACTTTTCCCTAGCAAAGTGCTGTACAAGGCTTTCCTGCTCATCTATACATGTATCTCTTTAAAAACAACCTGTCTGGAAGATACCACTCTTGGTTCTGTTCTGGTCACAACACTGAGACAGCACTGGTTTGCATAGCCAATGGCCACCTCAGCTCTAGCACCTGGAGCTGCATCTTTATCCTGATACTTTCTGACTTGAGCTTTGTTTTTGACACCGTCTTACATTAAACCCTAGTTGACCATCACGACAACTGGCCATCTCTGGGACTGTCCCAGCCTGGTTCAAGTCCTATCTGATTGCTCTCTTTTTTGTGTCTTTGGTGACATAATCATCTCCACCATCACCAAACTCCTTTCCTATTGGGGTCCATCAGAGCTCTGTCCTTGGATCACTCATTTTCTTTATTAATTCCACTTGTCAGTAAATCCTCATGTTCAACATTGGGTATTACTTTGGTGCAGACAATACCGAATGTACGTAATTTTTGATTCTTTCCAAGACTCTTTACTCATCCTCTCTCTCTACACATCACTCTATCCAGTTCATGCTTTGCCAAAGACTAACTTCAATTAACTGAACGTGAAAATGTCTGGGGCCAGATAGTCAAGGTTTAACGTCGGTGTTATCTGGGTTTGTGGTGGGCGCTGTGGGGGGGGGCCATATTCAGAGGCCCCGGTAATGCACACTAAACCCGTTAGTGCCCAGGCAGTACCATTATGCTGTTCCCATGCAAACGAGGGGCTCCATCTTGCACATTGGTGCACCGGCATGTTCAAAGGTTTGCAATGGCAGTAAATGGCACCCAAAGTGGTGCTATTTACCACCGCCAAAAACCACAACTTAACCGGGTGCGAGCGGAAGGACTGCACTGCAGCTACCCCCACCTGATCACCCATTACACCAGCAATGTCACATGCCCTGGCCTCTTGTGGCACCCGCCACCCACCAAACACCTGTCCTGTGTTATTAAATAATAATGGTAATTCCTAATGGTACCTTCCCACCCCCAAACACCCGTTCCATATGCAGTATACCTATCACTGGTGTCTAGTGCATTCTCCCCCCCCCCCCAAATACCCATCCCTTGTAATTAAACATATCCCTGGTTTCCAGTGGCACCTCCCACCTCATGTTCCATATGTGCTACACCAATCCCTGATGTCTAATCATCTAAGAAAAACACCAAAGTATTTGCTACAAGTTTGCTAGATTCAGTTTTTAGACAACAGACCGACCACCTTGTATAGTAACCCAAACATGTGAGCTGCTTTGGTTAAATTTTCAATATGATCCTTATAGGTAAAACAGTCATCAAATACCAATTCAAAATATTTCAAATTTGAAACCAGTTATGTTATAGACTGAGCTAGTGTCCTGATCCCCAGGGACATAAAATCCAGCTTCATTCTCCTGTGACTTGTAAACAACATACATTTTGTCTTTTTAGTATCCACAATCAGTTTATTGGACATCAGCCAAGGACAAACTCTTTAAAAGGTCTTGTTGAATAAAAGCAAAACAAAATGGTTATATTAAATGCACGCTGAAAATAGAAAATAGAGTTAAAAATCTACGTTTCGACTTTAGGTCTTCTTCAGGAAATATCTAAAAGAGAAAAAAAACAAGTTAGTGTAGAGGAGAGGTAAAATGAGAGAGATATATATGTGGAGAAAGAAGAAGGGGGAGGCAAAGGGAGAAGAAGTGATAAATGATAAGATTAAGAGAGAATCTGAGAAACAAAAGGTGATGATGGGAAAGATAAAACATAATGGGAGAGAAAGAGCTGGGAAGATCCCAGGTAGAGACTGATTAACAAGGCCTTGTAAGAAGGCTGAAAGGTGACAAATTGTGAGAAGGAGACAAAATGGAGACATATGGTGAAAATGAAAATAAACCAGTACAAAACAAATTGACTTTAGGGAAAAAGGGGAGGCTGAAAGATGTTAGTGGAAAATAAGTCTATCATTTAAACCAGAGGGCTGCTGGGAGCCAGGCGGATGATCAGCTTGGCTTCCATGTTTTTCTATGGTTAGGATCCCGAAGCCCTGCTGAAGGACACAAACAGAAAGGTCATTGACATTGTGGTCCCTGGAGATAAAGTGGGACACAATGGGTTTAGTAGTTTCACCATTCCTGACCGCTCTGTAATGTTCCTGAAACGGTCAGCAAGACGCCTACCAGTTTCTCCGATGTAAATAGCTGAACACCTCCTGCAAAGAATACAGTACACTACATTAGTGGAGGTGCATGAGAACTCCTTGGTGATGTGAAAAACACCTGTAGGCCCCAAATCTCAGTTACACTGGAAATAAATTTGCAGGTGCAGCGAGCCCTGTTGCAAGGTTTGGTACCTGGGGAGAGGAACTGTTAGGAGTGGGTAGGCTGCTTTTTACCAGGAGATTGCACAGGTTAGGTGGGTCATGTAGGAGGCAATAGGTGGTTCTGTAAAGGAAGCACCAATGTTAGGTCAGTTTGCAAAATGGGAAAGTTACTAGTGATGATCCTGTGAAGAGAAGGTGTGCTCTGATGGAAAGGAAGAACTAGTGGAATTCACCGTTGTTCTTGTGTGACAGTATCCCTCCCATGGGGTCCAGGTTACGGGGCATGTTACTGACCCGGGAGAGTGCTCTGTCCACTGTGCTTTTAGGGTATCCCCTGTTGATAAAAAAACTATGCATTATTTGGGTCTGCTCAGCAAAATCATCCTCTTCACTGCATAACCTGCGAAGTCTAAGAAACTGTGAATAAGGCAGGCCATTCTTGACATGTTTAGGATGGAAGGAGCTATGGAGGAGGAAACTATGAGAGTCAGTGGGTTTGTAATAGACTGATGTCTTCAGACCAGTGTTCTGGACTGAGAGCTGGATATCCAGGAAAGGCAGTGTAGAGGAGGATACTTCAACCATGTACTGAAGGGAAGGATGAGCCATGGTGAACTTGTCAAGGAAGACTTGGAGGGTCTCCCTGGAGCAGGAGGTGGCCCCCACACAGTCACCAATGTAGCGTTTGTAGAGTTCAGGCACAGTCCCTGTGAATGAGAGAAAAAAACATTCCTCCACCCAACCCACAAACAGATTAGCAAAGCTGGGACCCATCTTGGTACCCATGGCAACTCCACTGACCTGCTGAAAAAAACTGTTATTAAAAGAAAAAGCATTGAGTGTTAGAACCAGTTCTGCCAGGCACGTTAGTGTATGTGTGGGTGGCTGCTGGACTTCCCGCTTGTTCAAGAAATGCTGCAAAGCTGTCAGACCATCATCATGGGGGATCACTGTGTAAAGAGATTTGATGTCCATGGTGTTGAATAAAGTTAATTATACAAGACTGATCACTGCCACTGGACAACAGGGCAATGTCATTCATTTCACATACCACACTTCAGAATCTTGACTAGGGGTGGCAGATCATTCCTTATTAGGAAAACCCCGAAAATACATTTTGGGAGGATTTAAATGGTGCCACTTATGCTGTCATCAGGGAGAAAGGTAACTAGTGTGTCAGAGAAAATCCGGTGAAAAATGATTTAAACATGATAAAGTTATGAGAATAAGACAATTTAGGTGCAACAAATCCCATAAGTCCATGCACAAAAGTAGTGTGCAGTTTTCAGACTTTTTTCTCCCCCTGTATCTTCCTCTTCCATTAGAGGATTGCCAGCCGAGGTGGAGGGAGGATTGTGCTGGTCACCCGCTGTGAGAACCCATGTACCTGTAATTCTTTCCATGGTTTAAGTGGGGGTGGGAGTTGGGTAGCAGAGGGTTTTGGGGTGGAAGGTCAAAATTTAATTATTTGACATATTACTACTTGGTTGAGTGGTTCGGGGGAGGATTTGGGAATTATTGGGGGTAGGTGGGAAATGAGAAATAAAATGACTTTACAAAGTTTACTAGTACAAATGCAGATTTGCTGGTGCAGGGTGGCAGGGTGCTATGGGGTAGGGATATCCACTGGCAGTTTGGTGGCGGTGGAGGAGGCACACTCAAAAGTAATGCATCATTCACTTGGTAATTTTCTGGCTTTCTTCCAGTAGCTCTACTCTTGAGTGCCTGCACGACGTCTCCTGGCTTACACCAAGCAGCCTTAAAAAGGCCAAAATGTAACACGAGGGAGTCTGCACACTTAGAGGTGAATTGGAAGTTTGAGATTTCAGACAATGCCATTGTTAAAAATGGGGCACACATGACTAAGTGGAAGAAGCATGCTGATTTAGAAATCCTGTAAATAGTTCCTTACTTGTGGAACCAGTTGATTTTCAGATCCTCGATATAATAATTCACAAACGAGTACAGTCTGATACCTTCTTCTGTGCTCTGGATCTTTAGTTCTGTGGCAGATACAGCTGTAATATAGGCAGCATATGATTACTGGAGTTCAGCTCCTTTAATAGCTGTTGCAGGCTTATCGCTAAGAAAGCTGAGAAAATTGAATTTCACGTGATACCTACCAATCACTCTGCAGACTTCAATTATCAGGTCCTTGAAAGCTGTGAAAAAGGAAGAGTCATGAATGTGCTTAGTCTGGACATCCTACTGTGTATATACTGTACTATTTGCTATCCCCTAAGATGGTCCTGATAACATGACTTTAGCCATTTGGTGCATCCCATGTCATGTGTCACTACTAGAGCATGGTCTGTTATAACCTTTACTATCTGTGACTTGAATGCTGTTGGTGTTTAACACATACTTTTCTATGGTTGTTAATTTCTCTCTCCCCCCAATCTTGGGACAAGCTATCTTGCTTGCACTTTGCTGATGTTGCCCTTTTGGAATATATGGGATGACGGTTGTGAACTGGGTGGTGGGGCTGGGGTCGTTGTTACCTGTTGTTTACAGACTTGGTTAATATTGCATCAAGTGGCTACTCCTTATCTGCAATGTTATTATTACAGAAACATAGAATTTGCCAGCAGATAAGGGCTGCTTGGCCCTCCTAGTCTGCCCATTTCTCCCTTCCTATAGTATCTCTGCAGATCCTACTTGATCTCTGGACCATTTACCCTTCCTTCCCTTTCCATGAGATGCCCTTATGGCTATCCTGTGCGGTCCTGAACCCCAGCATTATTTTTGCCCTCACCACCTCCACTGGAAGACTGTTCCAGGGATCCACCACTCTTTCTGTGAAAAAGTATTTCCTCACATCTCTCCTGAATCTACCCCCTCCAGCTGCTTATCATGCCCTCTGTCTTTCATGGTACCTCAGAATTTGACAAAAGATAAGGACCACTTGGTCCACCCAGTCTGCTCACTTTTCGCTGCCTATTCTATCCTACCACAACAGCTCCTAGTTCTTCTTTGGCTCCATTATATGGGATTTTATACAGGCCAAGAGAAACTGGTATTATACTACTCCCCTTTGGCCTTCATTTTGTAAGCTTGTCCCATCCTATTGGCATTATTAGGCTTAAAGTATTTCACTCTGTTTAGATTTTACATATTGTGACATCTTGCTGAAAGCCTCCTGTGTTGTAACTATTGGGAAGTGAACAATACAGTCCTGCAGTGATATAACCTTTTTCTTATTCATCGTGCTGTCCTTCGAGGATGGTGTGCATTGATCATATCTCAAAAATCAATACACTAGAAGTTTTAAAAAGGAAATAGTGCAATGCAGGAGATCCAGGATCAGTTCCTCATCTCAAGTATATTTGGGCTGGCAGATTTAAAGCAATTTTCCAGTATCCAGGAACACTTTTTAAGACATGATTTTCAGATACTATTTAAGCTTATATGTCATTAATGTTCATCATTTATCTCCCTTTAATTTTCTATGAAACAAATAAACACAGAAACAGAGAACATGTTTGTCAGAAAAGGATCACTAGGCAAGGCAATGTTATTTCTGTAGCAGCCTTTCCCAAAGGCTCTGGGTGCTCAACAAAAAACAACACACAACAGAGCATTAAAATCATCAATTCAGACACTTCATCAGAGATACGAAAACAGGATTAAGCAGCTATAGGATCAAATGCTGTGTCAAACAAGTGACTTTTTAAACCCCATTTAAATGCTTCCGCTGAGGGGGAGCTCCTAAGATGGTATGGCCAGGAGGTCCATATTGCTGGTGCCACGACCAAGAGAGCTAGGCCCACCTAGTCTGCTCATGGGTTCCCTGCCTATAGTACCTCCGCAGACCCTAAGTGGTCTCTGGGAACTCTCCCCTCTCCCTGTTTCTGCAATATGCCCCGTGTTTATCCCATTCATGTGTGAAACCTTCCACCGTTCTAGCCACCAAAACTTCGACCGGCAATCGGTTCCATGCTTCTGCCACCTTTTCTGTGAAGAAATATTTCCTCACATCCTTCCTGAGAGTTCCCACTTCCAATTTCACTGCATGCTCCCTATTCCTGGAACTCGTCCTCTTTTGGAAGAGGGTCCTTCCCTGTACTCTATTCACCCCGTGAGGTACAGTACATTAAAGAGGATATTTGCTTGAAATTAAAAATGTTTGCTCACCTGGTCCTACTGCTTAAACCTCTGATGAAGTCACCCTCCTTTGTGACATCATAATCATCTCCACAACTTTATACTATGATGTAACAAACAGAAGAATGTGACTACATTGGAGGTTAAAGAAAGAGGAACAGATGAGGCATAAGAAATGAAGATCCTATTGGCATTCAAATATCTTCAGTAATATATAGGATAGTGGATGGCTGAACGGAAACAACAAGGCTATTCTTACACGTGTGGTTGCTATGACGATTGTTGACCTCGAGAGCGCAGCTCGAGAGGTCAACATTCGGCATAGCAACCACGAGGATAAGAATAAGCCTTGTTGTTTCTGTTCAACCATACACTGTTCTATATAATGTATATTACTGCCTACTAGTGCCCACATATTTACAAAAATAGAAAAAATCTAGAGACGTAAATTGCGTTGTGAAAGTACTTGACTGGAAGGTGAGAGAGAAAAGGAAAAAAAATTACTTACAGTGCTTGTACAGATTGTATCATAAGACTGCCGCTACTTCGTACACTAACCCCCCCCAGTACCATGATCACCGTGCTGCACAGTTAAAATTTAACCTCTCACCCATTACCCCTCACTGAGATGGGTTTTTATTGTTAAATTACTTACTCGAGTTACGAGCGGCTGCCAGGACCACAACTTTACCACACGGCTGATTTTTTTTTAAACTACCATTTGGCAGGCAAAGCAGTGCCATGAATCATTGCCATGATGAACAAAGCACTTGTGAGGGAACTGGTATGACATCTGTACTGAAGCAGAACCAAAAGTCATTCTGCTCCAGTATGGACGTCACTACTGCAGAAGAACCATGTTTTTGCTGTCACAGAAAACAAGTTGGAACAACGTTCTAATATACACTATAAACAAATACAGAACATTAATAATATCTAAGCAGAATTGTGCCAGACTGTTATATTTTACAACACTTTCCTGGATACTGGAAAATCACATTATGTCCTAGCCAATCCCCAGTAGTCAGAGCAATCCATGGTGGTATCCAGATAGTGGTGTAGGTGTTGGGGCAGATCAGCGAGGTGGAGCTGGAGAGTGTCCCGTTTCATCCTGCACACAGTGTGTTTTGCCTCCTTTAGTTTTCCAATTTTTTCTCTCCCTCGAGACACCAGCACACAAGGGGGTGCCAGGTGCTCACTTGCTTAGCATGCCAATGCAGGGCCTGGCTGGTGTCCTCCCTCTCAACAGGCCTCTACTGCATTACTACTTGTGACCCGCTGGTGACAGTGTGATAGAAGAGGCAGTACCCTTCCCTCTCCAAAGAAGGAAGGCATCAGTCCTCCTTCCCACACCTGCCCAGTGAACCAGACTCATTCCCAGACCCGGGTCGCTGGCATCACGAGCGGCAATACTGTTTCTGTGCCGATGGGCTGGCCAAATAAGGTGATTTCCAAAGAACACACAAAACAAAACACTGGGGTACTTACTAGACTTCACCCATGCCCACATTTCTTATTATATTGAAAATATAAAAAGAATGTTTATATTCCCTTTTGGGGGCTCGTTGGAATAACAGGAACAAATGGGATCCGTAAGCACAGAGCTGGGCAATCAGTGCAAAACCAAATGATCTGATACAGAAGAATACCAATGATTATACACTCAGCATTTCAGATCTAGTGTGACCTTTCATCAATGGAATAGCAATGTACTGTATATGTAGATGTGCAGAATGATTGTACTAACATGAATTTTCACTTTAAGAGTAACCCAGTGGCTGCTTGCGGTGCCTGTCACAATCAACAACAAGCTGGCGATATTTAACACATAGTAAGAATTAAGTCTAAACACATATTCATGAGCTAAAGTCAGCTCCTTATTGTCTACTGTGCTGGTAGTTAATCTCTAGGAAATGACCGCACAGCTTCCAGGCACATGCTCCTCACCAAGGAACGCAAAAATGTAAGATGTCGTCATTCCACATCTTTCACACCACACTGCTTCCCATGGACAAACAAGTATAAAGCAAGTTTGTTATTGTGATTATACTTATTTTTGGAATAACCGCCTCACAGCTGATCATTTTCTGCAATTAATAAAGACCTGGTTGGGTACAGCTGAGGCACATCCCCCCTCATCCAGTCCTTAATCCTCAGAAAATATCCAGCTATTTTCAGTCATTTGCTTGAATTATATATTTACTCAGACTAAGCAAAGAACCAGATGCTGAGGGCAGATAAGTAAAATGATATTGTATTGCTCATATTTTTTGGATATGATTTGTGCTAACTGCATGGAATGTTACCCTATAGATCAGCACATTTAAAGCTGATTGTCCTGTTGTAATCACTATTAACTGGTGTAACACTTGCCACTGCTGTAACTCTGGGATCCACCTAAATGAAATTATATCAGTATGAATTGCATTTAAAATATGAAACATAGTAATAATCCAGATGTAAAGCTCACTGTCACAAAAAAAAAGGAAACACTCAAAAGAATGTGTCCGTGTTTGTTTGACAGTAAATAGCAATATTCTGTTCCTAAGAAATAAAGTGCTACGCAAACCTAAAGAATTCTCATTGCTGAACAAAATATGGTTGTCTGATAAATGTTTGCTGTTGTTTTCAACTTTACCTTCACCAACCAGTTTCAGTATGCTCTTGTCTTTTCCTCTGTCGTCTTTCAATATGACTTCATAGACTCCAGCATCTTTCTTACTAATCTGTGCCAAAAGAGGACATGATAAATGTCTGCTGCAGTACAATCATTGACAAACAGGCTTCAGAGATTACAAGCGATGTTTGAGATCTGAACTCAAACATGATAAGAGTGATTTCTATTCCACTCTGACCGGATGTACATTAGTGGGATCTGGCAACCTTGAACTCTTGTTACCTAATTACTCCAGGATTAGGGTGCCTTAAAACAGATGCATAATTTTCAGTATGTGAAAATATTTCTTTATTTCTGCTCCATTGCTCTGAAATTAGACCTCTAGGTGCAGTCAGACATGTCTTTTCCCACGTACTCCCATGAGTTGTTTTTCCTTTCAACTCCTCCAGAATGGTGGATACTGAAGCTCAGTGTTTCAGAAACCCCAGAGAAAGTTAGCTGAGGTCAGGGATGCTCAGTGTAAATACACTAAGGTGCTCGCCCAGGGAGGGGCCCGCAGCAATGATCTGGTCATTGCAAATGGCTGGGAGCTGTTAAAACTGCTTTACCATCCTGCCGTAAGATTGGTTTAAAAAACAAAAGACAGGGCCATGCGATGGCCCAGTGGCAGTGCCGTGGCAACCCAGGTTTATGAGTGGACTTGGGAGCTGGGTGGGCAACTGGAGGAGAGCCAAGGAACCGGTTTCACCATAGGGGATTTCTGCATGCATGCAGCAAACAGTTGGTATTACCATGCAGTGTGCAGAGGAGGGAGAAGTGAAAAAGTGAGAAGTAAAAGCCACAGTGTCGTCGGGATGATGGCTAATGTAGCACTTGGGCCACACACTGTGGATCCCCCACTGGAAAGATCAGTGGGGCAAGCAGAGGATGGGGTAGGGAGCTCTGTCATGGGAGTGCACCCCAGGCCTGAGGTCTGGGCTGACAACACCAGAGCAGAAAAGGCTATATGGAAAAAAAAAGAAGAAATAGACAAGGGCAGCCTTGCAGATTGCATTTTGATGGAGACAGCTCGCGTTCAGGAGCAAACTGAAGTGCTTGCAGTTGTGGGGCCAAGCTGGGAGGAGCACTTCCACTTGGCAATGTGTCCCAAGCAGGGCGGACTGGAACTGCAGCTAGCACTGCAGCAGCAGTCCCTTGCGGTGAGCTGGGGGTCTTCTCTACCAAGAAGGGTAGGTATATGTGCATACCAATGCTGCAGGTGTGTGAGGCTGTCAAAGGGAATGTGCAGCACTCACTGGGTGGTGGGTGGGTGAAAGGAGGGCATCGGAGGGAAGGACCAGGAAAATCTCTGCCTCGACCACCCATGACAACAGCTCTCTTAGGCCCTGCCCAAATGAATCCCCTAGCACACCAGATATTTTGTCTTTGGGAGGGCAGGGGCTGACTCCCTACCAACCTACCAACCCCACCACGGGGGTGGTAAGCCACTGGAGGTTGCTGTCTGGGGGCTAGTGTGGGATGGAGATTGGAGTTTGTCTGTCTGATGTACAGGCCAGATTAAAGGGTGAGAAAGAGTTTGATTTAAAAAAAAAAAAAATTCTTAACACAGGACCTAGAAGTTGTACACAAACAAAAAAAGTCTGTAACAAGATTACTCTGCAGGCTGCAGTGGACCCATAGAAAACAATGGCAGTTTTTAATATAGATATATGGCAGGGTTGTGGTTTAAACGCACATATGATCTTTGGTAACATGCTAATGTGTGACACTGCAACTCTGCTTTTGTTTGGCTACTACAAGCAGTTCATTTGCATGAAAACTAGTTGTGGGCCTAAAATAGAATTGCCAGAAACAGGGAGGAAGTTTTACTAACTGTCTAGTAAAGGAAGTCCCAAGGGACCGATAGGATACACACCAGGATCACAGTAGAGGTAAAGGAACAATTCACAGGGCCGCCTGTAGTAATCTTTTATGAATCTGCCTGGACAGATGTGGTGCCAGAAGACTAGAAAGTGGCTGTTGTGATCCCTGTCTTTAAGAAGGGGCAAGGTTTATTTATTTATTTAAAAGTTTAACCAGGAAAGACCTACTGAGCTGACAACAGCTCGTTTCCAGATGCGTCCTGGGGGAAAGGGGAGAAGGAGATAGCTAAACAATAAACTGATGAAAATAAGAAGTCAATTACAGTAATATAGTAATACATGATGCATAAATATAAATAATTAGAAGCAAATTAATAAATGAATGCAAGTAGAAAATAAAACACACTCATATGTACAGAGAACGGGAATACGAAGAGGAGACGGTCATAAACAGTTGCAGGTAGGAGAATAAAAGTCACAAAGAAGACTTTAGGGAGGAAGGAGAAGAGGCAGAACAAATAGAAAGGTTGGGCCCAGGCAGCTTCAGGATGGTCAGCCTACCATAATATCTGGGCAAAGTTGTCACTAATGTGCAGGGGCAGGAAAAGGCACATGGCCCATTAGTAGCTCCATTAAATTTCCATGTAGTATATCATGTCCCCACCATTAGCAATATAATTATCTAGTCTTTTTTTGAATGCGTCCTTAGTTCTGCTTATACAGTAACTACTTCCAGTGGCAGTCTATTCCATAGGTTCACCACTCTTTGTGCAAAGGTTCTGGAATCCATTATCAAGAATGGACTAGTGGAGCATTTGGTTGCATCCAGGGTTCTTCTCCCCCTTTCAGCATGGCTTTATGAGGGACACATTGTGCAAAACCAACTGTATCACGTTCTTTGAGGGGGTGACAAGGTGGTGGACAGGGGCAGGGCCACAGATATAGTCTGTCTGTACTTCAACAAGGCCTTTGACATTGTGGTCCATGACAAGCTTCAGGGCAGCGTGTACCAATGCTGTATACATGAAGCATATCAAAGGTAGATTGCTATCTGGCCTGGAGGCAGGAAGCAGAGGACTGTGGTGGAGGGGCACTACGCTGAATGGAGAGGAGTTCTCAGTGGTATCCCTGATGGGCTGGTGCTGGGCCACTGTTCTTCAACATTTTCATCAGTGATCTGGAAGCTGGGGTGTCCTGCAGTCTGCTGAAGTTCACGGATGAACTAAGCAGACAAATGTGGTGGACTCACCTGAGAACAGGGTACAAACTTTAGGAGAACCGGAACAAGCTAGGTAATTTGTTGAACTCCTGGAGTCTCAGATTCAAAGCAAGCAAGTGCAAGGTGCTATACTTGGGGAGGAAACAAAAAGTGATAGGAGCTACACACTGGCTCCTGTTGCTGCTCTGGACAAGGAAAGGAACAGGAAAAGCATAACAGACAAAGGACTGTTGCACATAAAGCAGTGTGCGGGTGCTGTCATGAGGATGAACAGAATGCTGGGATGCATTAAAGAGGGTGACCAGCAGAGCAGGGGAAAAAACCCTGCCACTATACAAGGCCCTGGTCAAGTCCCATCTGGAGTACTGCTCCACAACACAGAAAGGACATTGAGGCAGTTGAGGAAGTGCAATGCAAGTCCACCAACATGGGTGGCACGTTTTCTCCCAAAAGGTGATAAACTGATGGAATAGTCTACCAGTGGAAACAGAGGTTATGGTAGAGACAATACAGGCCTTAAAAGCCTGCAGAGCAAGGAAATCACAGGTTACCCAGGGTAGTAGAGTGCATGGGAAATCCCTATAAATAATTATGTGTTTGCACAGCATATTATATTCATTCCTACTTATTTATTATTTTTTTTAACTTACTGTTTATACCTCCTTAGCACTGCAGCAGCCCCTATCCTCCCAACCTCACCTGTTCTTCTCTGCCACTTACCTTGGCTCCGTCCTGACCCAGACTTCCCCCTCTGGTATGGGGTTGGTGAAGTTAGCACTGACTCCCCATAGAAACAACTTGGTGAGAGGCAGTCAGCACACTGTACCCAAGAGTGCCCTACATCCTCCAATGTGCCTGTGGGATTTGTCTTGTGTTCTTCCCTTGTCTCCAGGGACACAGACATGTAGGGCTCAGTGATATGCAGGTATGCTGTGCACATCGGAGTCAGTTGGTGTCCCCTCCTACTTTCTACAGCTCAGGCTGCATGGCCACCGAGGTCACCCAGGTGGGGGTCTAGCAGTGGAGTCAGCAACCCACGTATTCTGAGAAGCAGAGTGCGAGCAGTTGCGCCACCACTGCACTGATGGGCCGGCCCATTCACCCGTTTTTGAGGAAGGGGCAGACCTGAAGAACATAGAGTCCCTTCCAGCTTTAAATTACTGTGTTACCACATTGTTCTTGTGTCCACACAGATGATGGAAAAGCTGATTCAAGATCATAGGTGCTCTAGGGGATATATGTAATGGCCTGATTCAAGTTACGCAATTTATCTTCAAGTGTGAGGGTGCAATACCATAGTTCATTCGTAGCAGAGCCATGGGTTAGTTATGAAAGACCTTCCCCTTCTCATGTAAAGACGAACTTCATATTTCAAGTTAAGCCATTGCGCAGCTGGTTAATACAAAATCAGTTTACTAGTTACAACTTTTAAACCAGCTGCTAGTGTGAAACACTTTGTGCACAGTTTGTTTTGAACTGCAGGTTTCAGTGCTGCACATGACTATTGTGAACTCTACTCTCTGATTAATTCAATAGTCTGTAGTGATACACCCAGCTTTCAAGACAGTGACTGTGGACACAAAAGTAAAGAACTGGAATTGGCCTCACTTGCCAAAATATGATTTTAGAAATACATTTATTACTCTTGTACAAGAGTGAAACAGTGCCCCCACTGAAACCCAGTGTTTCATCTGAGAGGCTTCTTCAGGGAAAAGAAGCACATTTTCTGATTTTTGCCCCAGTCAAATTACGAGCCCAAGTGTCTTATGTGGCCCCCTCAGAATCCCATGGGTTCGTAAATGACGGTCTACAGTTCTACGCATTGTTGTTTGTGTTTTACTCTGTGCCACTGTATGGCCCGGGTAGTGCCTGAAAATGGTCCCTGGGATCAGTGCACCCACCCGGTTACCAAAGTCATAAATAAATAAATAAAACATAAAATAAATATGTTTAGGTTGCTGGCTGGCAACTCAGGGGTTAAGGTTTAAGAGCTCCTGCTGCCATGTGCTCTGGTGCATGTACAGGGGGAGTGGCATGGTGTGCTGTATATCTGTCACTCAGGAGAGCATCAGTCAGATCAGATCAGATCGAGTCAGATCAGTTCGCAGGAATCTGGATGAGTGCCATCTATGGCAGAGCTGTGAGGGCAGTCCTGTTGCCGCATTCCTCTCATGCTGCCCATGATCTATCCTGCCATTTGGTGATGTGACAGAGGCCATCATCTGCCCAGCTATGGAGTGTCTATCCAACAAGATCAAACCACCAGCTTGGGCTGTGATGACGAGTTTGGACATTGCTTTTTTTCTGGAATCAGTGATCCAACCATGGACTGCCTGTTAATATTAGATCAAGGTTTGGGAGCTCCTGCTGCTGCTGTTGCTGCTGCAAGAATTGGGGGCCATCTACTGCTTTGTTGCTTTGAAACAGGTCTGGTAGTTCAGGAATTAACGTCTACTTTTTTATTTTGTTTTGTTGTTTTACTTTGTTTATTGCTTCCAGTTGTGGCGGGGATGTACCCAATGTAACCCCCTTGTTACCCGGGGTTACTAGAATCCCAGTAAGACCTAGTGGTAGGCAGGGAAGGCAGCTTGTGAAACTCCAGTTAAATGGGTTTCACACTGTCTCACTCTGTTCTCAGTCTCATCTGAGACTGAGGGATGACATCACCAATAGAACTTTCGCAGCTGCATAAGCCACATTGGAATCTGCAGCAAAGGGAGTTAGATAGAACGTTGGGAGTTTTCAAAGTGAGAGTCTGCAGTTTGGCTTGAAGGAGTGAAGTCTGTACTCAAGTGGTGGAGACCGCTGTTTTCGGGTCTCAGTGCCCCCTCCCTGGGGTGGGGATGAAAGATTCCCAGCAGATTCCTGGGGCAATCCCCTTAATCCTGCTAGTGGAGGAAAAGCTGCCTGTTTAGTCCAGGATTTATTTTGGAAGATGGAAGATTTGTGAGTCGCCTGTGGGGCACCTGCAACTTAAGGGTGAGTGTTTGCTCTGGCTAAAAGAGCATATGTTTCTTCATCCTGGGACTTGTGTGAAAATCTAGGGATTGAACTACATATTGGGAAGCCTAGAGAAATGGGCCAAGCAAGTAAAAGTAGTGTCAAATCCCAGAGTTTTGTGAGATCAATCAATCAATCAATCAATCAAAATCTTTATTTAGTCAGGCGAACATCATTGAGCGTAGCTCATTTACAAGATGGACCTGAGTGGTCATACAAATTAGAGTACAAGTATTTTTACATAGACAAGAGAAACATAAACAACAGTACAATGACATAAAATGAGAGTTTTCAACAATTTACATATATACAATGTACAGTAAAATCACTTAACCTGTAGGAAAAGGAGAGAATAGATATAGCAGGCATAGTATACAAATAATAAAGCCTATATGGCTTTTTATAAGAAATAGCAGCTGACTGGATAATAGAAGGGGAACTAACATAATAGAATACGGAAGGGGGGGGATGTAGGTTGGATGGGAGATTAGGCCTTATGAAAGCAATTGCAGAACTCTGGAAATATGGTGGAGAATAATCTTTTGAAGGATGATAAGGGTAAGAGGGTATTGAGATTCATAGATTTTTGGAGTGAGTTCCAAGTAACTGCAAGGGAGTAGCTGATAGCGGCCCTCCCAAACCGGGTGCAGGCATTGGGGACCTTTAACATGATGAGTTTACTGATCCTTAGGGTGTATGGCCTAGAAGTAATTCTGGTAAAACAGTCTGTGATATAGGAGGGGAGTTTGCCTGATAAAGCTTTGAAGATCCAGATTGCAGCATTCCTATTTCTTCTGTGTTGTAGTGATGTCCAATTAACTGCCATATAAAGAGAGCAATGATGGGTGCTAGAGGGAAGGTCAGTAATAAATCTGATGGACCTATGATACAGGGTGTCCAGCTTATTTAAGAGGGAGAGTGAGCAATGGCCATAGAGAAAGTCAGTATAATCAATGAGGGGTAGGAATGATGCCTGGATTAATCTTTGTTTGGAGTCTCTAGTAAGGTAGTGTTTTATTCTGTAAAATAGGCCAAGCCTTTGTCTCAACTTTTTTAGTAGTTCTTCAATATGGACAGAGTAGTCGAGCTTATTATCAATCCAGACTCCAAGATATTTGAACTTGTCCACAAATTCCAGCTTCTCTCCAAGTAAGGTGAATAATTGTAGGGTGGTGGGTGATGGGGTAATGGCAGAGCAACTCTTTGTGGCAAAAAGCATAGCTTTTGTTTTTTTGGCATTTAGAGATGCAAATAATTTGTAGAGGAGATGTGACAGACGTCTACCCTTAATCTACATTTAGAAGTTCAGCAAAGGAATTGTTCAGTTTTCCAGAGAAATGGCCGGGTATGGGCTGTGGGAGCTGGAGGTGGGTGGCCCCCATCTTTAGTGACCAGGTCCACCTCTACGGATTTCTTCTGTGGTTTCTACTTTGCCTCAGGCACTTGGCCAGTGATGGGGGAAGTACCCAGACGTGGGGTTGTAAGGAAAATTCTCTCTAAGAGTCGCAGACTCTAGTGTGGCGTGGGGAGCCATGACAGGATAATTGGTTCATTCTTCCAGTGGACCGTGCGAATGGGATAATTGGTTCATTCCTCAAATGGACTGTGGATCAAGTGGCCGGCAGGGGAGCCGGGCCAGTGGGGAAAACCCAAGTGTGTACAAGTCGGGCTGTGTACCCAAAGCTGCATGCAAGTCTGGACTGTGTGCCTGGTGGGTTCAGAGCATGAGGGCTGGAAATGGTGATAAAGTGTTCTGTAGTCTCTAATCTGCATTACCAGGAAATGTAGCCCCGTGGGGGTCCGTCTATGCTTTGTTTGTTCAGCTAGTATGTGAATAAAAGCCACACTGAAGAATCCCATTCCTGGTTCTGGACATTATAGTTATTGCTTCCTGTGTTCGGATTTACTTGGATGCCCCTGTGCAGATTAGCCAAACCTAGGTCCCCTGTGCCGAGTAACCTCATCCTCCCCGAACCCAGTCCCCACCAGGTACTGCTGTCAGCTTCAACAGCATGCCACCTGTCGTTTTGGCAAAAAGGCAGGGGTGAGGGGTTACAAAAATGGAGGCACCTCTTTGGATTTTGTTCTGGGAGGAAGGTGCTTGGGCAAGGGGGCTAGCGTTTTGGCTATCTGGCAGTGGGTAGCCCAAAAAAGCTGAAGCAATTTCCCTAGTGTGTTGCTGTGTGCTGTGAATCTTGTGCTGCTGTTTAAAAATGTCAACGGTTTACCAAGGAGCAGTAAAGCCAAAGAGTGTGCCCTTGTCCTGCATCAAAATAGTTTTCAGCGTTTTTGCCTGCTTTAAAATGAACTGTTGTGAAGAAAAGAGTGGAAGACTAGGGGTAGCAACAGGAAAATTGTGCCCTGGACATTTGAAATGCTTTTAAAATGAACTGTTGTGAAGAAAAGTATGGAAGACTAGGGGTTGCAACAGGAAAATTGTGCCCTGGATGTTGGAAATGCTTTTGGAATTGACTGAGAGACTGCAGTGTAAATGGCTATGTTAAATGGCTGAAATGGACTCCCGCCGTGGAGTCAGTTGGAAAAAAAAAAAAAGTTGCATTCTGCAGTTTAAATTTGCCTGCTCGACGATCGCCGTGAGGAGAAGAGCCCTCGCGAGGAAGAAGAGACTCATTTGCATGGCGTCGTGTGGTTGGTCAAGCTGCAATCAGTCCCACCCCTCAGCCAACTCTACAGAGACTACTCCAGCATTCGAGAGGGAGTGAGAGTGGAGTGCGTGTACTGGCAGTGGAGGAGCGTCGCGGAGTGTTAAAATCGCTGTAAACTTTAAAAAATTAGACTTTATAGTTTAAAACCGGGCTCAACCGCTAATCGATCGTCAGAATTGCTAAAGTGGTGGTCGAGAAGACGATCGGTAGGACTGCATGCCCGTTTCTGTTCTGAGCCTCCAAGAACTGACTGCAGGCCGTTTTTCCCCATCGCAGCAAATTGCTACTGATAACAGTAAGTAACCATCCTTAAAACTGCTCAAACAGTGATTTTCAGCCCTATGCCATATAAATGTGTGTGCAGCAGTGTAGTCGCTTTGCAAGTAACGACTGTGTAAAGTCCTGCCAGCAAGTGCAAGTCTGTTAAGCCATTGACTGTGTGCATAGTAATGAATTTAGCCTCAGTTTAAAGTTTGCAGCCTGAGAGAGAGACTGTGGGTTGTAGCAAAGTGCAGCACTAGAAATACAGGCAATCCTGTGCTAAAAACCTGAAGCTTTAAGGGACTGTGAATAAAACAAATGTTACCAGCATGTAAAAAGTCCATGGAAAATCCTGTAAATGTGTTTAAAGCAAGAACAGAGCAAGTTGTGCAGTTTGAGCAAAAGTTATCAGTAGCTTGTGTAAATCGGGTGCGCAGTGGCTTGACCCAGATTCTGAATGTTGATGCACAGGAGTGCTGCTGCCGCCATTACAGGGTGGGGTAGTAAAGTAAACACAGCAGCAGAGGAGCCATCTTACAACTAAAGAGTGTGTTCAATAAAGTGGGACTTTCATTTACAGTGAACTTTTGTTTATTTTTCTGCAGTTATGGCCTTTGGACCAGCTCGTTACCCGGATCATGCCCGGGTTGCAGTAACAGCAGCAGTGAATAGACTGAGGGATATTGAAAAGTGGTGCTATGGAGGGCAACTGCCTCCTCATGTGGCGATTCCTAATTTTCCAGTGCATGTATGCCAAATATGCTTGGGAGCTGGAGGGTGCAGAGTTAGAGACAGAACCAGAAGTTGAAGTTTCGGATGCTGGATCCCAAAAGGAAAGTTCAGATAAAGCATCAGTAGACCCTGGGGGGCCTAGCCCAAGTCTCTTAGACGAAGATGAGATGTGGGAGGCCTTTGAGTGGGAGGTGTCGACCTCCGTGCCTAGTGATGAATGGATAGTCTCAGAAGTGAGGACAACTGCTCACTCCTGGGCTCAGATCCTCAGTGAAGAGGAAGATGAGGGGGAACCTATGTGGCCTTGTGAAAAAGGAAAGGGTACACAGCCTCAAGATCTTGCCTCGGAGGAATGTATGGAAGAATGTGGTGATGCCACTGCCCTGGCTTTACAGGAGGAAGAAGTCAGAGATCTGTTTCTAATTTCCTTAAGGATGCGTAGCTGGCAGAACCAGGAATGGCCACCCCCAAGCCAGGCCAGCGGTCTCAGATTGACCAAAGCAAGTAAAGAGGAGAGACTGGTTCGTAGAAAGGCAAATGAGATCTATGGTATGACCTTTCCTCAGAAAGTCTGGGAAGAGATTGAGAACTGCAGGAAATCCTAGATCTGGGATGAAGCCATGAAAAGTGTGCATCCTGGGGCCAACAAGCATGTAAAGAACAGACTGTTCCACGAAAAGTATACCCAGTGGAAGAGAGGCAGGACACTGTTTATAGACAGAGTGAGAGTGATGGACAGAGAGGGACGTGAAATCTCCCACTGTGTGAATTATGTGCGCCCAGATGGGGTAATAATTCAAGCTCCTGACCCTGGTACTATTGGCCTCAGTGCAAGGACCTCTCAGCAAATGTGCCTGTGCCTAAAAAATGGAGAGCCGAGCAGTGGTAGTCAATACTGCCACACCAGACTGTGAAGTGCCTTATTGATCCGCCAATATGGACATCCAGGACTCAGGTGCCCCACATTCATCAGTCTACAGTGTACTGGCCTTTCCAGCATCCATCGACTGGCCCACCAGATGACTTCAGATCCAGAGAGGACACCAACCCAGCTGTATCCTGTTCATCGCCTGGTAATCGGATGACGTCGGACCAGCTGTTTTCTTTTTGTTCCTATTCTAAGGTTCAGTCTCCAGAGATGACATCAACCCAGCTGTTCCCAGATGTGCCCCCCTGTGGTTCCCGGAAAATGTCCACCCAGCTGTATCGGAAGAAATGCTGCCAGGGAGAGTCTTCATCAGAGGTGCAGGTTGGTGCCGAATTTCGTACTACAAGTGGCTGGTAAGTCCGAACTTTTCTCTTTATGACATTGCAGTACACACCCTACACTAACAGACTTCAAAATGTATGAACTGTCCTCAAAGACTCTCCCCTTTGGGACTTTGGCCTGTTAGAACTGTGCTTCGGGCTCCAGCCCAGGAGAGACTCTTTATTGGACTAGCCTTCGGGCATTGTGGTCATTAGTTGGGACTTTTAGGGCACTCCATCCCCAAAAATGTGTATTGTAAATAATGTCGTTGTTTTCTAATGTAAATACTGTTTTTCTACCTTTTTTCTAAAAAAAAAATATTTTTGGGATTCTGCAGTGTTTTGATGGTAGGGGTTTAGGTAGACTGTGTATGCAGATTAGGAGTGTGTTTTGTCTTTCTTTTTCTTACAGGTGTTCCTGGGAAGACAGAAGAGAAGACAAAAAGAGGAGGAGGAGCTCATCAGAGTTCCTCATTAGTGCTTTAGTGTGTGTAGAAATTTAAAGTACTGTGTTGTTATAGTTGTTATTGCTGTATTAACCCTTTCCTTCCACAGGTGTGGTTTTGGGGGTAGGGAGGAGGCAGTAATGTGGTATTTTAATGGTGTGTGGTTGCAGGTTGCCCAAGGTCGGGGATGTCCCCGGGTTGTTTTTGTTTTGGGGTATTAGGTTAAAGGCAGATAGGTTTTCCCTAGAGGGTTAGGGGGGATAGACAGGTTGTGGTCCTGAGTGGCCATTGGGACCGCAGTGCTGATCTATCAGGACTATGCTCTGGATAGTTCTACCAGAGCCACTGGGTGTCCATAGTAAGTGGATAGTGTAGAGGCTGATATGTCAGCTACAGGCCTCTAGGCCCTTAGTGTTGCCTGCCTGTGCTTGCACATGGTAGGAGGGGGCCTGATCACCCCCCTCCACAGGTAGCACATAGGGTGGGATGGCCTATGGCCAGGTAAATAATGACTGCGGACAGTCATTTTCCTGGTCAAGGGCGAGTGTAACTCCCTTGTTACCCAGGGTTACTAGAATCCCAGTAAGACCTAGTGGTAGGCAGGGAAGGCAGCTTGTGAAACTCCAGTTAAATGGGTTTCACACTGTCTCACTCTGTTCTCAGTCTCAGCTGAGACTGAGGGATGACATCACCAATAGAACATTTGCAGCTGCATAAGCCACATTGGAATCTGCAGCAAAGGGAGTTAGATAGAACGTTGGGAGTTTTCAAAGTGAGAGTCTGCAGTTTGGCTTGAAGGAGTGAAGTTTGTACTCAAGTGGTGGAGACCGCTGTTTTCAGGTCTCAGTGCCCCCTCCCTCCGGGGAATGTAAAGATTCCCAGCAGATTCCTGGGGCAATCCCCTTAATCCTGCTAGTGGAGAAAAAGCTGCCTGTTTAGTCCAGGATTTATTTTGGAAGATGGAAGATTTATGAGTCGCCTGTGGGGCACCTGCAACTTAAGGGTGAGTGTTTGCTCTGGCTAAAAGGGCATATGTTTTCTTCACCCTGGAACTTGTGTGAAAATCTAGGGATTGAACTACATATTGGGAAGCCTAGAGAAATGGGCCAAGCAAGTAAAAGTAGTGTCAAATCCCAGAGTTTTGTGAGATGCAAATAATTTGTAGAGGAGATGTGACAGACGTCTACCCTTAATCTACATTTAGAAGTTCAGCAAAGGAATTGTTCAGTTTTCCAGAGAAATGGCCGGGTATGGGCTGTGGGAGCTGGAGGTGGGTGGCCCCCCATCTTTAGTGACCAGGTCCACCTCTACGGATTTCTTCTGTGGTTTCTACTTTGCCTCAGGCACTTGGCCAGTGACGCGGGAAGTACCCAGACGTGGGGTTGTAAGGAAAATTCTCTCTAAGAGTCACAGACTCTAGTGTGGTGTGGGGAGCAACAACAGGATAATTGGTTCATTCTTCCAATGGACCGTGCGAATGGGATAATTGGTTAATTCCTCAAATGGACCGTGGATCAAGTAGCCGGCAGGGGAGCCGGGCCAGTGGGGAAAACCCAAGTGTGTACAAGTCGGGCTGTGTACCCAAAGCTGCATGCAAGTCCGGGCTGTGTGCCTGTTGGGTTCAGAGCCAGAGGGCTGGAAATGGTGATAAAGTGTTCTGTAGTCTCTAATCTGCATTACCAGGAAATGGAGCCTCGTGGGGGTCCGTCTATGCTTTGTTTGTTCAGCTAGTATGTGAATAAAAGCCACACTGAAGAATCCCATTCCTGGTTCTGGACATTATAGTTATTGCTTCCTGTGTTCGGATTTACTTGGGTGCCCCTGTGCAGATTAGCCAAACCTAGGCCCCCTGTGCTGAGTAACATCATCCTCCCCGAACCCAGTCCCCACCTGGTACTGCTGTCAGCTTCAATAGCATGCCACCTGTCATTTTAGCAAAAAGGCAGGGGTGAGGGGTTACACCAATATCTGTCCTTTCTGCCAGCTATCACCCCCCACCTAGCATCCCCCCATTCTGCCCACACCGGGAGGCAAGTGACTTAACCCGCGTGGTGGGACTTCCCGGGAAGGGGAGAGGGGACTGAGATCAACCTGAAGAGCCCTTGACAAGCTGGGCATTGTTTAGGAGGAGGAGGACTGCAGTGACGTCTAGGTTCAAGCTGCACATGAGTGAAGGGTTTTCTATTATGTGCTGTTATCCCTGATGAGAGTGGATGTTCAGTGACGTCAGTACACAACAGGGACGCTCCCACCCTGATGTGCAGATGTCAGCTCTACCAATCCCATGCCTCAGTGCTGGTCCCAAGTGCCATCGCCAGGGGTCAGTGTCTATAGGACACCAGCACCCTTCCCACCCCAGAGAAGGGGAGCAGCTCTTGGGATGCTCATGCTCCTCCCCCCGCCTGGTCCTCTGATGGCCCTGGGTTCATTCCTGTACCAGGATCACTGACATTGCAAGTAGTAGAACTACTGCTGCCCTGGCAGGCCAGTTTAAATTCTGCTATATTCACTGTGCTGCTACTGGAAACTGTGACTGCATTATCCTCAATAAGGACCATAATGCATATGTTTCACTATTTACCTCCAGCCTAGACTGTGGTTTAAGTACTGTATATTGGATTAAGTGATGTGGCCACCTCTGTGGCGATCACACTACACTGTACTGTGGAACCACTACGCTATACTGCAGGCAGTATAGTGTAGAGGTTAACAGCAGTTAGCTGTGAACCTGGAGAACTGGGTTTGAATCCCACAGCTACCACTTGCACACTGTGTGACCGTGAACAAATCACTTAACTTCCCTGTGCTCCCAGGAAATATCTGGAAACAAGCCTCAGATTAGGGTGTCTTTTCTGGCCAAAAATTCATAAAAAATAAATAAAAGATCCTTGGCCACAACACTGGATGGTGTCTTGAGGGCTGCTTCAGTGCTGGGTAGGGTCTGATGCTTGTTCTCTGGCTGGAGTTGTACCAACAGATGTTAAAAAACATTGGTGTCCAGAAGGGCTTGAATCATCCATTCATAAGCTCATGGGCATGGTGAAGTCACTCAACTGCTATTTCTGTTGCTTGTTATACAGCACTATCTCAGTCACTAACTGTGACTGTTGAAGTCTGCCCTTTAACTGTTGTGCACCGCAAGATCACAAGGTGCATACCAGGTCATCAGTTATACTGGGGGATGTAATGACAGTGAGAGATCTGGACTGCTTATGAAAAAGTATTTTCAATGTATGGTATTTTTACTTAGAAGTAATGACCTGTATGCCAGCTACACAATCAACCATACCTTCCCAGAATGGTGACTTAACTGTTTTAGGTGTTGTCATCAGGAGCTCCTAATCTGAGTACAAGTGTCCACCATGCTTTCCAACTACTGCTTATCTGTGCATGAATAAAAGAACATCTAGACTCTTCAGATTGTGTGGACATTTATGTTTGTAAATGTTATTGCAACTGTGGTACCCATTTCCCTTCAGGTTCCAGTCCCCCACAGCCAGGATTCCATTTTAACAAAATGTAAATGCATTGTGGTGTACCACTCTTCCTTGAGAGCCAACTGTCACCATTCAAAAATAAAACACTGAGCTGGCACAGTGGCACTGAGGGTTAAGGCGCTGGACACCATACCTCGTGGCACGCCGGTGACCCAGGTTCGGGAACGAGCCCGGGCCATCGGGGGTTGGCAGGGATGGGGAAGGATTGAGCATCCTATGGACTGCTCTCCTTCCCCGGGAAGGGGGGAATCCACCTGCCGCTGCACAGCTGACCTCTAGTGGAGACTGGAGGTTCACAGTGCATGGCAGCAGAATGCAGGGGATTGAAGCTCGGCGGATGTCTTTCGGGGGTGCACGGGAGCCTGCCCCTGCCGAGCTGGACATCATTGCAAGTCCGAGCTTCGGGAAGAAAAAGGAAAAAACCCTGCCATTGGGGATAGGTGATGGCACCACTGCCCACCAGCCACACTCCACCAGCCGGACTTCCTCCCATCCTGGGCTGAGCCCAGTCTGGCCGAAATTGTAGATAGAGCACCCTGGGCAGATAGGGTGGCCCTACCTCGGGGGGAGCTCAGAGCTGAGGGAATAGCCGGTCTGGTGCCAGGACAAGGAGGAGTTTCAGGTAAGGAGGTAGAGTTGGGGGTAGGTGGCTGCCTGAGAGAGGTTTCTGAGTGGCAGTGAATAAACAGACTGGGAAAAAAAAAGCACTGGGAAGGGGGACTTATACCTAAATGAAGAAAGAAACCAATCCTCTGTATAATCAGTCCTCAACATCAACTCGGCCAGAATGCAGAGAGCCTTTGAGGCAGGCGTTGTCACACTGGATATTAAACGTAACTGGCTGGGTTGATGTTAAGGACCAATTATACAGAGAATAAGTGCCTTTTCTCATTTAATTTAAACTCATTATACCCTAGGTGGCCATTTTGTATCAGGTTAATCAGTGGATGATTCGGACTTCATACGGAGCTATTGGGTACAAATTGGGCCAGTGATTTGATTGGCTGAAAATCAGAATATGTGCACATTTTCCCTGAAAAAGCCTCTCTGGCAAAATGCTGGCAGTCAGTGGAGCCACTTTTTAGCTTTTGCACAATCGCAATCAATATATTTCTAAAATCATGTTTTAAGTGAGTAAGGTATTCCTATATTTTGTTTGTTGCTACTTGCTCTCAATTCGAACAGGCCTCCCTCCTCTTGATCTTTTTTTGCAGGACTGGGGGTCACACTGAAAGTCTTCTTGCCATAGTGATTGTGACATACCCAAATTGTATAACAACAACATGTTATCTTTTCAGTTGAGTGTCAAGATAACATGTTTAGCTTACAGACTTAATTGTTATACCTGTTGTATATACTGTATCTGTGGAACAAACCAGGAATGATTACTCATCTGTGAGTGTGATCTAATTGGACAAATTCTACTACTGAATTTGTATATAATAGATGATTAGTCTATTGTGCCAGTGGTTTCTGAAATCAGTTCTTCACACAGAACCCTGCAGAATGATTTTTTTTCCTGAACTGAGAACTGTGCAGAATAACTTGGAATGTGAAGAATGAATTTCCATGAAGACAAAGAAAATGCTGTACAAGTAATCACCTTTTTCCTTTTCAACATGGGAACTTGAACGGCCACCCTGCTGGGTACATATGAACGTACATACGAACAAGCCAGCAGAAGAAGGCTATTTGGTCTACCTAGTCTGCTCATATTGCAGGGTCCACAGCTTCAGTTACTAAGAGTACTCCTTAGCATTAGCAGACCCCCACTCCAGAGACTGTTTTGGACTTCTGGAAGGTTTGACATTTTAATAAAATGCATTTGCAAAATGAGCAAATCTTACAACATAAAAATAAATAAATAAATAAAAATAAACTTTAACTGTGAAGAACAGGGTTGCTAGGACACCTTATGGTACTAGTGACATCGTAGCTACATTAGAAGGTCACTCTCATGGTTCTGTGATGTCACAGGAACCCATCAGAGCCTATTAAGCCTAGTTCTTTACAGTTAGAGGTTAATTATTCTGTGTATCAGTATATTGCTGTGCACACAAGTTGCTTACCTCTGATATCAGCAGGGTACATACGCCATCCTTGAAGTCATGATTTTCATCGACCATGATTTCCCTCTCATCTTTGTACCAAACAATAGCGGTATCCTTCCTAATATTAGCCACCTGAATAGAGAAAGAAAAGAAGTGAAAAACAGCATGGTCCACTGGAAAGACCACGGTTCTGCTTACAAGGAATGTCTGCTTGTTTTTTTTTTCTACTCATTTATTTCATTACTAAATTCAAGCTACATTGGCTGGGCACTGTACAACTGAGCTCTGCTTTAGTTTTAATTTAACCCAACAGAATTAGAACATACAGGAATTCTGGACTGATATATCAACAAGGGTTAAATCCAGGAAATTTCAAAAGCTTCAGTTCCACATTCCTTCCACTGGAGGGCAATGGTAGCAGGTGTGCCAACTCCTCACAGCAGGGGTTTGCTTCATCATGTGAAACAGCACCCAGACTTCTCAGACCATAACAGGAATGTTTTTACTCCAAAATGTACGGCTGATTTATGATGAGCACAAGGCCAATCTCAGTTACAATGACAGGATTTTGAAGATATAAAGTTCAAATTTTCTTTTTTTTATATATAAATTTTTTTGTAAGAAAGAAAATAAAAAACATGCATGGTAAACAATCCAATACTTCTCACAGCAGAGTTCATTATAGGCACCTGGTTTGGTTAGAAACATGCAGCTGTGTTCATGAAAAGTTATTAGTGAGCAACATTTAGCACTTCTCCGATATCGGACAGTTCCTTATTAGTTTCCCACTCATAGCCCTACCAAAGTGACCCATACAGATGTGCATATTTATCCTCGTGATAGTTCTCATTTTTGTTTACAGCATATTTCCCCACTACAGCTTGAGATGCAACATCTTATTGTCAGGAAGTTCTGTTTTTACCCAGTTTCACCGTGCCGAGGCACTGAAGGAAAGGGTCCCCCCGTGAGGTAGTGGCTGTGGTGGGACCGGGACCTGGGATTGCTTGTTTCTTGCTTCAGTGCTGAAGCCATAAGACCACACTGACTTTCCATAGCAGTTACAGACTGCACAGTCAGACAGTATTTTCATTAGCAGCTAACTGCAATTAATTCTACAGAAGTTTCCATTTCCAACAGCCCATAGCAGCATCTGAACTGATAATGCAAACTTTATTCTTCCCGGTTCACGTTTGTTTTATTAAATTTTGCAGCCAGTGGAGGTCTTGAGAAGATGAACTCAACTTGTTCTGGTGGGCATGCTGGGAGACTGAAATATTGTTACTGGAGGCAGCATACAACTGGTGTAGACATTTAAAATCACCGCCCTGGAAAACATTTGCTTGGAGGTAAATACCCAACTGAGACATAAAATAACTCTAACAGGTGGAAGATTTAAGCTGGCAATATATCCCCAAAACCTGGACACTATTATTTTAGTGATATTCTGCAAGGGATGGGCGGGACCCAACTGCGACGTAGTTTGGCTGACCAAAACCATGTCCAGTTTGGAAGATGTCTTTGGCAGGCTCCCATTCCACACAGATATGAGTGCTGGCCATCATGCCTCTGCCTTACAGACAGCATTAGAGTCCCAACCTGCCAATATCTGAACTGAAATTAACTATTCCTCTTTAATTCCCCGGGGGGGGGGAGGGGCAGTGCTTGCCAGCAAAAACAATACAGTTGGCATCAGTAGAAGTCAGTTGCACAGTATTAATAAAAATGCTGAACTTCAAGCCAGTCCAGTTTTCATTACCAAGGGTGTCTGCACAAAAACAAGATCATTGTCCCATAAGGAATCATTTTCCCCAAATTTGGATTTCTTGATTCCTTAACTGAGGTCCTACCTGCCAGCCTGTCGATGTACCGGCAGCGCTACTGCTTGTGATGCCGATGACCCTGGTTTGGGAGCGAACCTGAGGTGTCAGAGGGCCAGCTAAGGGATCCTCCTTTGGGGAGGTGGGAAGAGCTAGGTGTTCAAGTGGCCATTGTTGGAAGCCAGGGAAAGGCAGCCTGAGCCAAAAGAAGCGGGGGGGACGTGGCAGATGGTGACGTGCACTTTGACATCACTGCACACCACGTACCCCATGAGAGAAAAAATGGAAAATCCCTGGTGGCAGAACAAAGAAGAGCACCCACAGGCCCTGTACCCAACCAGCTGGGCATGCTGGCCCAAATTAGATCCATGTTTTGTTGGGTCTTGGGGGATGCCCACCAATCCCACCAGAGGGGCAAGCCTTGGGGAAGGTGGCTGGAATGGTAAGTCCTGGTGGATGTCGGGGTGATGGGGCTGGGGTGCTCCTCTGAAGGAGGGGTTTGTCTAGGGGCAGAGAGGTTAAAAAAAATACTGAGATCATAATTTTCAGTTCGTAACATCCCAGTCATTTACCAAGCAACAGACTGTGATGTCACAGGAAGGGGAGTAGGTCCAGAGGTCATAATCATCGGTTTGCAACATCCCAGTAATTTTCCCAGCACACCACCAATCATCTTCCTTGCATTAGCCACCAGCGAACCCCCCACAGAGTCCTCCAGAGGGACCTCTACAACAGCAGTCAATCAGGCACCACGGAGGAGGAAAGAAGAAAAAGGTGCCAAGTTTTGAATCTCCCACTCAGCTTAAACAGCATTTGAGTGCGATAGGTGCTCATTCTCAGACCAGACCTGTTCCTGCTTTCCTGTACAGGTTGTAAGGGGTGAACTTCAGCCATTAATTCTCTCTGACCTTTACTGATCACTTCCAGTCCAACTCAACACCAGAAGACCCCCTCCGCCCACTGAACCCACTGGAGTGACCTATGCAGCAGCAGCCAATCTGGTGGCATGGTGCCCTCCTTTTAACTAGAGCTTTTATTTAAGTGGGCCATAGCACTAACAGCTGTAGTGCTAAGAGCCACAACACAAAGGGTGTTGGCCTGTGGGTGTCAATTGTGTAGTCAGCTGTAGGCCGGCCACACTACCCCACTAGTGTGCCTCCATAATTTGGGTGTGTGGCTCTATTAGTATGATCTTGCTCCATTATTGGTGCCCTACAGGATATATATTTTATTCCTCTCAAATGTACTGCTGCCTGCTACCAAGTCTACTGCCTTTGCAGAGTTTGTAAACAACTGAATACACAGTCTGTTTCAATGCACTGAGTTTACAGCAATTAGTGCTAGTGATGGCAACTGCTGTCTGTGTATCACAATGTTATATGAATTTGCAAGTTATCTGTGCAAGGGATAGTTGTGACCTGGCTTACTCCTTATCTAGGACCAGTGTCAGTGGCTCAGTAGGTAGCACACTCGCCTCTGAGGCTGGGAGATCAGAGGGCTGTGGGTTCAGTTGCCACATCTGGCACTTGGGTTAATATTCCAGTACTGACACTGTAGTGCAGCATGAGAGGGGTGCTGCACTTCTGAGGTGCCATCTTTCGGATGAGACGTTAAACCAAGGTCCCATCTGCCTCTACTGGTGGTAGTTCAGGTGGATGTTAAATATCCCATGGCACTTATCGAAAAGAGTACTGTAAAGGAATTTCCACAGTGTCCTGGCCAAATTTCCATCATTCACTAAAAATACCACCGACAGCTTAATCTGTTTCAGGATCAGTTGGCATTCGTCTGTATCCCCCTCCCTTGGGTCGTGCCTCAAAATAGGCAGGATTTGTCTAGTGCACTTACCCAGTCAACAAAAACTAAATAAATAAATAGGGTCTGCCTTCATGTTGGTTTTTGCCATCTGTTGTTCTAAGCTGTTTATCACATTGCTCTGCTCTCTGTCTAAAGTGAACCTTTATTGTTATTAAATACAGACAACTTAATTTAGGGTCCTGTTAAGTCTCTGTTGGGGGTCTGCATTCATGTTTGTTTGAACTACTGCTAGCTGCTTATTTTTGCCGCACTGCTTCCTATTTAGTGGTTTCTACATTGCTGTTTAGGGCTGGCATTTTTCTACTTGGGTCTTGCTGACTCCCTATTTGGAATCTGCCTACATGTTTGTTTTACACTGCTACTAGCCATTTATTTTGCTGCATTGCTTTACTATTGATGTAATTCTATACTGTTGTTAAGTGCTGGCAATTTTTGTAGGTTCATAGCGATCCCTCGTCTGGGGTCAGCCTTCTAGCCTGCTGTTTTCCTCCCTTTGTGGATATGGGCCCTGTGCACCAATGGAGAGGAGTGGCTACTCACGCGTATCTGAGGCACATAGCCACTCCACACCCATTGTGCTTCCCACATGGGATAGACATGACAAGCCCAATCTCCCAGGTCCGAGGTCACACTGTGTGGGGGTATGTGCTAGCACTACGCACCATGCACAAAGGTGCAATGCTGGCTGCGGGGGTGCATAGGGGGGTGCAGGGTATGCCAGGGAGAACCCTGCTGTAAAACCCCTATGTGCCCCGTGCACACCTCGGGACACACAGCAGGACAAGGCGAACAGCCCACCGCAGCCCTCTAGAGCCACAGCAAAAGGCCACCCGGTGCCACCCACCCGCCCCAGCACACAGCGGTGCGTGCTGCAGCCCCCCAACCCAAACCCCTTACAGGGACACCAGCACATGGATGCTGCTCCCCCCAAAGGCACTGCATGTCCACCCCCCCTGCTACCGGCAGTACTGTTCCCACCCTCCACCACCCGACATATCTCATATCCCTCTGTACCACTTTGGTGCCATCAGAAGGCCGGAAGCATTACCTTCCTCCCACCTGCCACAGTTACCAGCCTTCGGACATCCATGGAGTGCACTGCCAATGCATGCCCTGCCATGTAAGGGATCCACTGTTCGACCCGTGCTAGGCATCTGATTGGCTGCCCGGTTGGGTCTGCAACTCTGCCCGTGCCCGCCCTGTACGAACCTATGGTCAGCATGACTCAGTTGGTAGCATATCTGCCTCTGGACCAAATGGTCGTGGGTTCTCGTCTCACACCGGGATTGGACTTGCTCCTAAAATGCTGGCATCTGAGTGCAGTATTAGGGGGGTGCTGTACTGCTGGGGTGTGCCGTCCTTCAGATGAGACATTAAACCGAGGTCCCTTCTACTCATCCTGGTGTTGTCCTGGTGGGTGTCCAGGTGGAAGTAAAAGGACCCAGGGCACTCTTTGCAAAGAGTAGTGGACAATCCCAGTGTACTGGCCAACATTCTTCTTCCTGTAAACCGGTTCATGCAATTGTCCAGGTTTTGTGTGGGTGCTGATGTGCAATATGGCCGCCACTACAAATTCAGTCACTTCACCACCAATCTAGCATTGCTTGTAAAGCGCTTTGGGGCATACTGTGTTTGAAAAGTGCCATATAAATGCTGATTCTTCTTCTAATAGAACTTCATGACAAAAGACACTTTTGGCAATGTGGGTTTCTCACTTGCAGGTATTCTGCAGTCTTTTATACACGAGTGAATCTAACTGGGTTTGGGATGCCTTGTGTCAGTACCACTGTTTGTGTTTCTGTTTAAAGAGCTCACTGAGATCTTTATGTAGTCATTTTGTTGCTGCACCCCTAACTCTCCTAATGCAAGGAGCATGAGCCTCTTGAAAGCAGACAAAGGCCTAGGTGAAGTCGGCACAGGCAGAGGTGATGTATGGAAGGAAACATAGGACCAGTTAGTGCTAGTGAGGTCCGAGAGAAAGAGCCTGGAGTCATTGAGTAGTCTCGGAGTGTTACAATTTTGGGTGGTACTGTTGGTCGGTTAAACAGCCACATGTAATAGATGGGGGATGATCAAAGATGGCATCAGGAAGCACACCAGCCTGCAGAATTCTATCTGACCTGTTTGTTAAAATCCAGTCTATAAGGGTGTGTGAACCACCCCGCAAGGAAAACCTGGTTGGGGCGAAGATGACCTACCTGAGTGAGGCCCAGGTCAGAGAATATATTTTCAGAAAGGCTACAGTTAGATGCTAGCCAGTTTAGATTAAAGTGCCCCTTGATACAAGTCTCATTTGACACCACTGAGCACCTAAAATGATCAAGAAGCAGTAAGGCCATAGGTGAGAGGGTTATACACCCATAGGAGATTCATTCTCTTGGCATTCTCCAAAGGAATATGGTATGTAGGTACTCAGCAGGTGCCCGCTGACCCTCTAGGGCTACAGCAAATGGCCACCAGTGCCACCCACCTGACTCAGCACACAGTGGTGTGTGCAGCTGCCCTCCCAACCTAAACCCCTCACAGGGGCACTGGCACATGGATACTTCCACCACCAACGGCACTGCATGTCCACCCGACCACCTCCCCAGCTTTTCCAGATCTTCCTGTAGGTCCTGTATCCCTTTAACTGTGTCCACTCTCCTGCAGAACTTGGTGTCATCTGTGAATAGGCACATTTTGCACTTAATGCCATCCCCAAGGTCACTGATGAAGACATTGAACAACACTGGCCCCAGCACCGAGCCCTGCAGGACCCCACTGGTTACTTCTCTGGTGCCAGATAACTCTCCCCCAACAATCACCTTCTGGGTTCTGTCCCTCAGCCAGTTTTCCACCCATCTGATCATCTTTTCCCCAACCCCAAGATCCACCAACTTCTTAATCAACCTTTTGTGAGGCACAGAGTCAAAGGCCTTGCTGAAATCAAGATAGAGGATGTCTACTGCTTGGCCCCTGTCTACTGTCTTAGTGACACAGTCAAACAAGTCAATCAGATTTGTTTAACAGGATCTCCCCCCTCATGAACTCATGCTACCTCACATCCTGGAGACCATGCTCCTCTAGATAATCCACCAACCTTTCCTTTAGTATGGTCCCCATGAGCTTGCCCACAATGGAGGTCAAACTGACTGGTCTATAATTCCCTGGGTCCTCCTTGGGACCACTTTTGTGGAGGGGACTTAACAGGGACTATTTCTGAGATGAGCCCAACAAATATAATTACTTGTTGCTAATTTGACAAGTAGTGCCTGAACCATGAGACAGCACATGAGTATAAGCCCAGGGCCTGCAGTTTGGCACACATGAGTCTGTGGTTCGCCTGGTCAGAGGCTCTGGACAGGTCAACAAAGATACCCCTGATGACCAATCCTTGATCCATGGCAGTTTTAATCTCCGTGACCACATTAGTGAGTGTGGTGATGGTGCTATGAGCCTTTCAGAAACCATCCTGCTCTGGTACCAGAATGTTCAAAGAATATAGGTGATCAGCTAATTGGTTGGCAACACACATTCAAGCAGCTTGCTAAGGGCGGGAAGTATTGCAATGGGATGATAGATCTCAAAACATTTTGTGTCCCCTCCTTTTGGAACAGGGTAAATTCTGGCAAGCATACAGCAAACAAAAACAATGCCAGACACAAGTGATAAGTTAAAAATGTACTAAATATGGGGGGGGCGCTATAATGAGCACACCAAGTTTCAGAAGTTCAGGCTCAAGACCATCACATCCAGTACTTATGTATGGTAAATGGCTAATTAATAGCTTCTGCATGTCATGGGTCAACATGACCTTTAAATAAAAAGGGGGGATGGTTCAGGGAGAAAATGAAGGAATAAGAGTGGGCTGAGAATTCCTCATCACTAAGGACAGAAACACGGAGGTATAAGACATAAGATCAATAACTTGACAGATGAATTCATCTGGAATGGTCTTGGTCTTACTACAGTTTACACTGCTATGTTAGCGTGGTGTTGCCTAAATGTACCTCCAACAAAGCCCTTGATCTTTCTCCAGAATAACTTGGGAACCTTGGCTGTGGCGAGCAGGAGAGTGGTAAACTGCAATAGATGTGGGGCAGCAGTCTTTCTGGGGGTGATGTGGAGTAAAGTGGGCTGTCCAGTGTGTAAGAGCCTAGAGCAACTAAGAGCTGACATAAGGCTGCTCAGGTAGGTGCTGGGGAGGATGGTGTGGGAAGTCAGAGGAGCAGAGCAGTGGAGGGAAAGGCAGAAGGGTGATGCCCAGGGGAGTGTGGGCATCAGGCAGGGAATGGGAGTAGGGAGGAGCACCCAGTATACAGGAGTATCTCTTCCTCAGAGGACTAGGGAGCCCAGGGTGAAGGAAAGGCAAATTGTAAGGGGAGGGAGTAGGAATGTGAGAGTAGCATCAAGGGTGGGAAATTCTAAAGGGGTGCCTTTATTGACTAGATTTGTATCATTGTCTGGAATGAGGGAGGGGGCAACAGGAAGTGAGGTAGGAGGCCAGGGCTGAGTAGGAGTACAGGGGAGGGGAGGGGAGAGGGAACTAATCAGGGTGGGCAGGGAAAAGGAGGCAGACAAAATGGAATGGAGCATGGGGGGAGGGAGAGAAATGGAAAGAAAGATGTGAGGAAAAAACTGAAAGCAGATACAGATAGTCAGAAGGGGAGGGGCAGAGTGAGAGATGGAAAAACGATTGAGGGAATAAATTGTGGATGTGGAGATAAGTTCACCAGGGTGCAGAGGGAGTAGTTAGGTGGGGAAGCAGCTAGTACCGAAGGTAAGAAAGGAAGGACGGGGAGCACAGGTGCAGGGGATGAAAGGTTAGCAATCATAGGGGACTCCATAATTAGAGGTATTCACTGGGGAAGGAAAGGGTACCCAAATGCAAGCAGGAGGGTGGTTTGTATGCCAGGGATGACAGCAGGGAAGGTGAGCTCAAGAATAAGAGAAATAGTAAGGGAGGTTGGAGGAAAACCTAATTTAGTTATACATTTGGGAACCAATGACCTAGCTGGGGAGAAGGTTGAAGTAGTGCAAAGTAGGTCCAGGGAGTCAGGGAAGATCTGCAGGAAAGAAGGAAGTTTGCAGACCTTCACAGAGGTGATACCAGTACCAAGGGCCAGCATAGCCAGGAAAAAAAGAAAAGAGGATGTTAATGACTAGCTGAGGAAATGGTGCAGGGAGGAGAAGTTTATCTGTATTGGGGACTAGGAGGAGACCTGGTCAAACAAAGCACTCTTTTCATCAGACAGGGTACACCTCAGTAGAGAGGGTTTGAGGGTACTCAGGGACAAACTGGGAGACTACATAACCACTACACTTAATTTAAACTACTGAGGGACTGAGAGGGGGGTCAGTGGTCATGCAGGCCCACAGACTCAGAGAGGAGGAGGTCAGTGAACCTCCCCCCCCATAGTGATGGAAGAATTCTGGAGGGAGGAGGTAGAAGGGGTCAGAACACATTTAGCAAAGGGTGGAGGGGTGAGGAACACATAACAAGGATATGTGAAGGAGTGCACACAGAGGAGATAAATGTGAATAGAAGAATAGAGGGAAGAAAAGGAAGGTCAGATTCTAGGTGGAGAGTGGTGTCTCTGAATGTGCTGAGTCTTGGAAACAAGATGGAAGACCTGCAGGCACTATCAGCAGATGGGAGGGTGGACACAGCTGAAGTATCCGAGACTTGGGCAACATCACACCCTGACTGGGACCTTGCAGTCCCTGGATATAAACTATACAGGAGTGACAGGGTGGTTGGGAAGGGGGGGGGTGACATTTTATATCAGGGAGGGAATAACTTGCACAAGGGAGGAGTCAGACAATGGGGAGGGGGAGGCATTATGGGTTCAGTTAAGGTCCAATAGAAGGACAAAGGTGAGATTGCTGGTGGTTTACAGTCAGGATGAGGAGAGGTACAGGGAACTGAGCTCACAAATATTGGAAGCTGCGGGGAAAGGAGAGGTGGTAATTGTGGAGGACTTCAACCTGCCCAAGGTGGATTGGAGCATACCATCCACAACATGTGCTAGGAGTCAGGTGATCCTGGCAGGACTGCAGAGTGGGTTCCTGACTCAGGGCATCACTGAACCAACAAGAGCTGAGGCAATTCTTGATCTGGTGCTCACAAATGGGGAGCATGTACAGGAAGTAATGGTCAGGAAGCCACTAGGTGGAACTGACCATTGCACAATGTGGTTCCAGTTGGATACGGACAGGGAAAGCATCCTGACTAAGACCATAATCTTGGATTTCAGGAGGGCAGACTTCAGGAAAATGGGCGAAGTGCTAAGGAGTCATCTAGCAGGCATCAGAGCAGATATGGGTATGGACCAAAGGTGGTCCACATTAAGAAAGGACTACTGGTTGCCATAGATGAGTGCGTTAGGCTCAGGGAAGAACATAAGGGTCAAAGCGCCCAGCTGATTCAGTTCTGGGGTTGCCCAGGCAGTAAAGGAAAAGACATTGGCCTATAGAAAATTCAGGAAGACCAAGAGACAGGTGGATAGGGAAAATTACCTAAGGTTGGTTGATGAGGCAAGTAAGGAAGTCCGGCAAGCAACAGTGCAGAAGGAGTAGCATATAGCTGAAGGAATTAAGAAGGGGCATAAGATTTTCTTTCACTATATAAGTGAGAAAAGGGAGAAGAAGGAAGGGATTGTTAGGCTTAAGAAAGGGTGGGTGGGTGGAGGATAATGGAGAGAAAGCAGAGATAGTAAATGAATATTTATCTTCTGTCTTCACCAGGGAGACAAATGGACCAGTGCTTTCAGGAGGGAAAAGAGGAGTGGGGGGGACACAGATGTAGTGATAGAGGAGTATAAAGTTAGGAAGTGGCTGCTGACACTGAAGGTGGACAAATCACCAGGCCTGGACAGAGTACATCCAAGGGTACTAAAAGGACTGGCTGAGGAGTTGGCAGGACCATTGGCAGATCTATTTAATAGTTCACTAGAGTCAGGCATGGTACCACAGGACTGGCGAACAGCACATGTAGTGCCCTTCCACAAAAGTGGTCCCAAGGATGACCCAGGGAATTACAGACCAGTCAGTTTGACCTCCATTGTGGGCAAACTCATGGAGACTGTATTAAAGGAAAGGCTGGTGGAATATCTAGAGGAGCATGGTCTCCAGGATGCGAGGTAGTATGGGTTCATGGGGGGATCATGTTAAACAAATCGGATTGACTTCTTTGACTGTGTCACGAAGACAGTAGACAGGGATCAAGCAGTAGACATACTGTATCTTGATTTCAGCAAGGCCTTTGACTCTGTGCCCCACAAAAGGTTGATCAAGAAGTTGGTGGATCTCGGGGTTGAGGAAAAGATGGCCAGATGGGTGGAAAACTGGCTGAGGGACAGAACCCAGAAGGTGATTGTGTGGGGAGAGTTTTCTGGCATCAGAGAGGCAGAACTCGGTGCTGGGGCCGGTGTTGTTCAATGTCTTCGTCAGTGACACTGGGGATGGCATTAAGGGCAAAATGTGCCTATTCATGGATGACACCAAGCTCTGCAGGAGAGTGGACACAGCTGAAGGGATACAGGACCTACAGGAAGATCTGAAAAAGCTGGGGAGGTGGTCCGGGATCTGGCAGTTTGGCTTCAATGCCAATAAATACAAAGTTATGTATACTGGAGCCAAGAATCCCTGGACAGACTACTACCTGGGTGGAGTACGAGTATCTGCATCAGAGGAGGAAAAGGACCTGGGAGTGATGATCACTAGTGAGCTGAAGCACTCCACACAGTGCAAGAAAGCAGCAGCAAAGGCCAACTAGATGCTGGGATGCATATCTAGGGGGATCAGTAGTAGGAGAGAGGAGGTTATACTGCCCTTGTACAGGTCACTGGTAAGGCTGCATCTAGGGTATGGAGTTCAGTACTGGTGTCCACACCTCAAAAAGTACATCAACCTGCCGGAGAAGGTCCAGAGGAGGGCTACAAAGATGATTGCAGGTCAACAGGGTAAGGCGTATGAGTAGAGGTTGAGGGCACTGAGGGGACAGGATTGGGACCTTCAAGTATTTAAATGGATAAATAAGGTTGATAAGGAGAGTCTCTTTAAACTGAGTGGCAATCATAACACGAGGGGGCACAGTCTTAAGCTGGAGGGTGGGAGGTTTAGGAGGGAGGTCAGGAAGCACTTCTTCACTGAGAGGATGGTGGATGCTTGGAATGCGCTGATGGAAGAGGTAATTTCTTTGAAGACAGTGGGCAGCTTTAAGACAGGCTGGGATAGGCATAGGGGAAAGGTAAGGATTAAGGGTAGGGAGGATGGGAGGAGTGGGTAGAGAGGGCAGGGACAGCAGCTCAAGCTGTGGACCCTGCATTACGAGCAGACTAAATAGACAAATGGCCTTATTCTGCTGGCTTCTTTGTATGTTCATATGAACATTCATCTTATGTCTTAAATTGCATAGGTAACATTTCACTCTCCTCCCTTGCAGTACCAGTTCTTCCTTGCTTTTGCAGGCTTTCAGAAAGAAACAAAAAGCAGGAGCACACATGCATATAAAGCAGGTACTATTGAATTTATTTGAACAAACAGACGCAGTACACTAATCCCCTATGTAACGCCCTACATATGGGGCAATGAGGGCCAATTCTATCTGTGCTAAAAAATATGAGGGCATAAAAAGTCGTATAGACAGAGTTGGTAAAGTTGGATCTTTGAAAATGTATAAACTGCTTGCTTTTTCGTTTCAAGAGCCATCTCCTATGTAAATTGTTGAATACTTTAAATGCTCCTGTTTCAGAAAACTAAAATGTTTGGTATTCTTTGAACAAATATGGACTTCGGGAATTATAAGAATTTGATTATGGTTTTGGTATGTATTTTTAAAAATATTCTTTTTTGAGATGCAAAGAGTCAAGCTGTGGGGTCATCATGGCAACTGTAATCTGTAAACATAATTTATGTGCACCAATATGATATCATACCTGATGACTTTAAAAGGCTTCTTCAGCTTGTACCCCCACCCCCTGTTAAAGCTTTAATGAGCGAAGCACCAGGGTGGCTTGTGGGTGTGAATTGTATGTGCTGGCACCTGCCTGAGTAAATTACTCAATAAATTTATGTGTGCAAGTGGCCTTACATTTTGAATGTCTCCTTCAGTGTGTACTGTGTTAAGGGGGCACAGATCCTGTTTTTATACAAAGCTCTATGGTAATAAAGAATGGAGTGTCTGGCAAATTCAAATTTTTGGGATGTTACGAGATTTGTGTCCTAACAACAACTGGAATTTTTTTGCAGAAAACTAGAAAATCACTTGAATGCCTGTTTTATCCATTTAAAGAGGGAATGGTGGCCCAGAGTATACTGGGGCTGTCCCCTACTTTAACCGAATAGTGCCATTGAATCAGTCACCTCCCATGGAAGCCCCCTAGAAATGAGCAGACTGGACATGGATTTAGTATCTCAGCCTCAATCCTCTATCTGAGGGCTCTGCATTTCTATATATTTATTCAGTAGCATGCGGCAATGGAGCCATGGGCTAATTCTGGATGAAACTACCCTTTCTTCCTTAAGGCTGACTGGGGAAGGTGACTGACAGCTGTCACCCTTCCCAGTCCAGCAAATGAGGATTGTGAGTGGGCACCACTTCTGGTTCCAAAAAGCCAGCAAGGAGATCTGGTGCTTGCGGCATGGGGGTGAGAATTGCTGGGGACATTGGGAGTGGCCATGCCAGTACTGAGGGAAGTCAAGTGTGTTGGTGTAGAAGCTGCCTTTGGGTGGCAGCTTAGTGAAAGAGTCATAAGTGGTCCAGCTTTGGGGGAAGTGACTGGCAGTGGCAGAGAGGTTCAACAGCATGACTGGAGTGGCAGAACTACAGACAGCATGTATGTGCACCCCCACCTGTTAAGGTGGAGGGAGTCTTTGGCATGGAGCCACTGCCACACAACCCCTACTGACACAAGAAGTCTGCCTTCCCCCTCCCCTTTCACCTGCTGAAAGAGTGCAGGCTGATGCTGGGGGTGGAAGGGCCAGAAACAAAAAGAAAAAGAAGGCAACATGCGGGAGGCAGGTACACTGGGGGTTCTGGGGCACAAGTGGTTAAAAGTCAAGGCGAGTCCCAGACTTGGCCTCTTTGTGCCTGCCAGCCAGCAGATCTCCACTTGGCTATAAGAAAGAATTATGTTTTCATGGGACACATATCTTAAGCTATTCACTTCAACTTAATTCTTGGTCTGCATGGTAACCTTTTTGCCACTGCAGACTCCAGTGTCCCCCGTCTGTTTGTTCCTCCAGCATTTTTCGTTTTATACAGCAGCTCCCGTTGGCTTTGGCTCTCGAGGAAATTATTGGCCAGATCTGTACCCTAGCTGCATTCCAGTTATACCAGTCTTTTCTCCATGAGATCAGTGTGACAATGGCAGAAGCACCAGCTTATAAGACCATGAGAGTTAGGGGGCATTGGGCTGCACTGAGCAGGTACAGGGGGATGGGGAGCATATGGTGGGTCTGCCCAGGGGATGACTGCAACAGCTAGACATGGCCCATTCGGAACACAGCTATGTTGGAGTTAGTCCCTTTCCCAAGGCCTTCTACAGTATCTGCATTTCTTCCTGTGTCAGGAGGCTCTTCCCTTCCAGCCAGAACTGACATCACATGCTGTCCTCATGTGGCACTACCGCTCCTGTATGGCCCCACTCTGTTTTTCCCCTCTGCCGGCAGCTTGCCCGCCTCCTCCTTGTACTGGGGACCTGAGTTTTCCAACACTTCATCTTTAGGAGATCACTGTCCTAGGGATCTAGAAAGGAAAGCCTAGTTGCATCCAACAGATGGTTGCCCATTCAAGTCTGTGAGGGAGAGGTTGAGATGGTGAGGGAGTCGACTCTGTGGTCAAGGTCGGATGGTTTGAGACTGTGCCAAGAGCTAGTTTTTGTCACTCCTCAGGCAAATCCCATTGTTAGGGAAGGAACAGGTAGTTCCAACAGTAGGGACCTGACTGGGGTCCCTTCCTCTCCCAGTAAGAGGAACAAGTCATGAGAGACATGGGCAAAATGCAGGTCATATTTCACACCCTAGTTTACACTGTGGTGGGCCTTTTCAAATTCAGGAATGGCATATGAACCTGCAGCAGAAGAAGCTGAGGTGTGGACTACACCATCAGGCCCACTCATCAGACCTCACAATCCCTGGGGATGCTTCAAATCCCAGCCACACAACTGGTGCCTCCTACCACTTCCCATCACCAGTGAGGCCCGCTGGCTGCTGGCAGTTTAGTGATGGGACCTGCTGGAGCTGACCCACCTCTAGCCCTGACCCCAGCGTGAAGAACAGGGACATGGGGGGGGGGATCCCTGGCTGCGTATGTTAATGCTGGCCTTTTAAACAGAGTGGGTGAGTTGGAGGTGTGGGTTCTGGAGATCAGAAAAAGGTTCTGGTTTCTGTAATCCTGGGTCTTTAAGTGATCACATCGTACTGCACAAAAGCAAAAATACAGAAAAAGGAAGTTTACTGATATCTTTACCTTATTGTATGGGGAACAGGAAACTATAGACGGAGACAAGTTGACAGAGGGGAGGAAGGAGAAGCTGAAGAAGCAATGGGTGACATTGGACATACTGATGTCTATCGCTTTAACATTCTAAGCATGAGGGTACTTGAAAAACACCTCGAGGAAGCATGCTGTGCAAGTATCAGAATTTGATTTTGAAGGCCTATTATTTATTCAGGGGAGATGCATGTGGGATATACAATGAGGATTTCAGAAAAAAATGGTAGTGGACCTAGGATTAAAATGGGGAAGGATGTAAACATTCTCATACTTAGAAAATGTGCTTGAGGTGGCCCTTTCTCAGCTCATGAATGGACAATGGTTTTTCAGCCTTGGGGTCCACCTTCACTGGCCAGAAAGGTGATGGGGAGGAAAAAAGGATGTAATTTGCTGGCCATTCAATAAGGGAGCTTGCCAGTTTCTCATGAACTGCAAATATAAACATGTATGCTCCATGCGTGGGGGGGAAGCACCAAGGGTCTAAATGTAAGACTTTCCAGTAAGGGAGTCAGGCAAGTCCAAAAACCGAATTACAGTGAAGTCATATGGAAAGGGTACCAACCCCAGTTAAAGCCAGGGCACTCACTCCATGACACGAGATCTATCTGGACAAAGTTGTGGCGAAAAATTTGGCAGATGGTTTCAACATCCCCCTATACAGGACCCAGGTTAGCCAGAGAAGCAGGTAATTTAGTCAGCTGAGGGGAATCCAGTGGTCTTCAACAGCAAACACTGAAGGAGCTGGAGATGGGGAGGATCTCTGTTCCTTTTGCTGGCACTCCAATGAAGAACTTCTGGGTACCCCCATTGGGACTGGCACAAAGATGGTTCATGGTGAACTTAGATTAACACATTACACCACCTATTGTTCCCAAAATGACGGTATAGACCCAGAGTTGGCAGCAATATCCTTTGAAGAGACAGTCAACTGGATGAGGGTCTGTGACTCAGGAACTTTGATGGTAAAGGCGGATATGCAATCCACTGTCCACCTGATTTCCATACACCTGGCAGATTATTGTCTCTTTGGTATGAAAGTGGAGGGAAACTTTTTATGATAAAGGTATGCCTATGGGTTACTCAGTATCTTGTGTAATTTTTGAAGTTATTTTTATATACTTTGTTTCCCTTAACCAGGGCAACCCCCTTCTACTCCCACCCCAGTCCTGTCCAATTCCTTCTGAAACACTTACACATTCCCTCCAGGGGGTCCACAGATCCACTTCTCCAAAGTTGCTGCAGAAAACTGCATCATCAGGTAAAGTTCCATTAATGTCGTTAGTGAGCAAACCCACTGGTGGCATGCCAGTTAACAGCAGAAAAATAGGGAGTGGGGGAGTTCCACTGCTTTTCATCTGAAAAGCTACAAAAAGAACAGCCTCCACACTAACTGTAATGGTTCTTATTTTTAGTTTTTTACTTCATCACAGCGTTTCACCCTATTATGGGCTTCTTCAGGGGACTTATATCTTTAACTATTAATCATTCTGCTTAGGCAGTATGTTTAATATTATTTCATCTTTTCTGTCATTTTGTTTGAGCCTGTGGCTTTTCAGTTCAATATACACCTGACTGCATGCTGAATTTCTTGTTTTTGCTGATTCATTTCTTTTTTTACTTTTTTGGAACCTCACCCAGGTTTCCTCAGCTTTCCAGTTTCCTTGTTACAGTGTGCAACCTGAGTGAAATTTTGGGGAGCAGCAACAAATAAAAATAAGAACCACTACAGTTACAGTGTGGAGGCTGTTCTTTTTAAAGCTTTTAAGAAGAAAAAACAGTGGAGCTTCCCCACCAACCCACCCCCATTATTCTGGTTAACAGATCAATACTTGGCACTCTTGTGAATTCTGTTGGGTATGTCAGCAATTCTCTAGGTTGACCTTGTGTGGGAAGGTGACAGCTTGTCAGGTGGTAGGCCCTCGAAGCATTGGCATCATTCTGGATGTTCCAGGTTTTCCTGCTTCCTTTTCTTCCCAGGATTGGCTTGGGCACAAATTCCGCAAACACACAAACCTGGGTGCCCATACATGATGCTAGGTGGCATCCTCCCTCCTGAAGTGCTGTCCGAGAGTATTGTCACTAGTGGTCACTCAGGTAGCAATATAGTAATGGAATCCGCAGCCTCCCTCCTACCCTTCTTCCGAGAGCATCCTTCTGGTCTGCTCAATCCTCCTTCCCTAGGCCGACCTCCAACAATCCAGGCTCGTTCCCTAAATTGGATTGCAGGCATCACTAGCAGTAGCCCTGTCGCTATGCCATGGTTCTCCAAAAATTCACAGTTTTGAATATTTGCGGGAAAATACTTGCAAATATTTTTTTTGTCTAAAGAGTATATTATTTAGATCTTAGGATTCCAAAAATGTGCAAACTGAAATTTAGGTGCAAATTACATGCAAAGGCACATTTTCTAATAAGAAAGATGCTAGTTGTGTAATTACACATTTAAAGAATGCAAAATTATGCAAAAGTACTTGTGAAATATGTGCAGTTGTGCACATTTTGCAAACACTGTGTGGAATGTCAATTTCAAAGTTTACCCAGCTCTAGGCACAATGTCACACAGCCACCAATCCCGTAAAGTAAAATTACAGTTTCACAGAGTAACAATGATAGTAGCCAATGAAAACCTTTTACTTGAGAGCAGAGCCTCACCTTCAGCTTTTTTCTGTGTACTTCCCCCTGCCTGACCCTGAACTCCATCAGAAAACCTCAAACGACACTGTAGTATCTTGTACATGTACTATGCACTGTAGTAGTGTCATTATGTGGATTTAAGCCTACATGCAGTACAGATGATGCTGCCAGAAAACTGGGTGCAGAGCTTAACTGAGCCAAAAACACCAATGATAACACCACAATGTCCCAGCGCCATGACGGAAGTGTTACACACAGAAATAGCTTTCAGATAAAGAACCTGATAAGATCCCTAATAATATCCCCATACTCTTCCTAAGATAAAAAAGACGTGTGTATTGTTCACAGAAGTGACTTATCTGAGAGTCTCCTGTGCCGGTCATTTATTTTTGAAGCTTGGATGGATAATTAAAACGAATTACTAAGGGCAGGCACATTCACTCATTGCTAAGGAAGAACATTCTGAATGAGATGAACGGAATGTTGTTGTTTACAGGAAGGGGAATCAGGATGGGTGGAACAGAGATTAGGGTTCAGCTGCAGTGCTGTTCTTTTCTTGCGATGCTTTTGCAGGCAAAGTCAACAACAGCAAAGAAGCTTAAGGATTCTAAGGAAAACTACTGTGACGTATGTAATGCTGTAAAATGTTAACGAAATGTCTCCAACACCTGGCATAATGTTCATTAGATAGTTTGAAATATATCCAGAATTCCTTAGATGTATTTAGAAAAGTCTCACAAAATACTTATTTTTGAACCTGTCATGGACGAGTCTTGGCCAAAGCAGAGTAAGACCCCATCGGCAGGAAGTGAGATTGTGCCAATATGAGTTGAGGCTGTGGCAACATAAAATCACTTCATGTGAATGTGCTGCTACTTTATTTTGACAGTTCCGCACTTTAGGCTGATAAATAATCACTTGAAAGAAGATTTGTGTTGAACCTGCAAGACATTTTCAAAGCTGTTTTTAAAGCATTTGTTAGGGGAAACAATTTCATCCTATTTTTTTTTTTTTACCAAAAAAGTATTTTTGACATCCTTAGATTCATCTAGAGTGTACTTTTAATTTTCTCAGATATTTTAAAACAGCTTTTATAGCTATTTTGTAGTCAGTGACTTAAGCCACTACATATTGCTGCCACACTCAGTTTTTTAAAAAGCTATTATGCTGAGGTTACCCGTTGAGTAAACATATTATGTTTATACTATAGATGCATGTACTTCCACACACTTCTGATGATAAGCAGCAAAACACGGTACCGAGAAATTACATTTTTTATGGCGGCCACTGACAAACTCCCAAATGTGGTATCTCTGGTAAGGAATGAAACAAAATGAAATAAAAATGAGTACTTTGATGTTTTTGTCAGAAAAAAACATTATTATTATTATTATTTTTTTTTTCATAAAGGTGTTTATCTTCCTGGGTTGACCAAGAGGCTGTTCAGCATTCTTCCCAGGTGCCATCAGCCAGCCGGACTGCCTCACTGCTTCACATGTGTGTGTGTGTGGGGGGGGGGAGTACTTCCTCTGTGGATTTCCACCTGTGGTGGTGCTGGGGGGGAGGGCACCCTTCCCCACAAGACTCTCATCGAAATGTCCCCCTTGCCCATCAGGGTCACAGGACTGGCTGTGGCATCTCAAGTAGGGTCTCATAAAGCCTGGCCCCCCCTTCTATTTTCCTCCTTAGTTTTTTCTCCCTGTGGCAAACATGGAGGATGCATGTGCAAGGAGGTGCGCATGTGCTCCAGAACCACCAGCCCCTTCCACCCACCCAACTTGCATCTGTCTCCCGAGTGTAGGTGCTACCACCAGGTCTTCTCCTGGTGGCAGCCAGGAGTGGGGACTGCTCACCACCCCAGTCTGGGAGAGGAGAGCTGCCAGGCAACTGCTTGATCCTCTCTCAGCCCCCTTCCCAGCCTACCCTGGCAAACTGAGCTCATTCCCAAACTTGGGTCCCTGGTGTGGTAAGAGGTAAGATACTGCTGGCATCTCAGCCTTCTGCACCACAGGACAGGTTCAGAAAAAAACAAAAACATTATGTCTGAAAAAAACTGCATGGTGACTAACAAGAACTTGCCACTTTAAATAAAATGGTTCCAATTCTGGAACTGTCCCATCCTCACCGGCTTTTTGGTTATCCCAGTGGGAGTTTCTGATTTACACAGTGGTAGAGAGAACCAATTTAGAACTATGTAATATATATAAAATAATGCATGGGCAAGTGTGTATAATGAGGGGTGTGCATAAAATCCAAATTTAAACATGTTCCCATATTTATTTTTTATATTTACTGGTTCTTTGACTATTGCATTTTTTCTGTAATATTGAATCATTAGTCTGACAGCAGTGTTGAACTGCTCTGTAAGTTTATTGTGACACAAAGAATGAATGATTACTGTTTTATAGGGAACCGTTTAAATGAATTTTGTCAAAACAATTTTTAACATTTTCAACACTTTTTAAATGGGCACCTCTCACTAATGTTCTGCCAGCAGTTCACGTAGCAAGCAAACACCTGCAGCTCTAAATTGCCTCACGCTGTCAATACACTTGTGCCGCACCTGAAGCTGCCGATCAGCAGTTTTTCTGTCAGTCACCACAGAAACAAAAGTACCCTAGCGTTCCTCTATGAACTTTTGAAGTTCCAATTCAGTGCCTCGTGTGAATGGGGGGGACGTTGCCATTTCTTTTACTGCTTTTAATGTAAATTCATTTAAATGGCTACGGTAACTTTTTTTCTGTGGCGCCTGACAGAAAAACTGTTCATCATGCTGGCAACTTCAGGTTCAGCATGAGCATGTTGGCAGCGCGAGGCAATTCAGAGCTGCAGGTGTTTGCTTGCTATGGGAACTGCTGGCAGAGCATTAGTTAGAGGTGCCTGGGCAAACTCCATTATTTACAGTTCGTTATTCGCATGTGTGAATAACAGAATTTGCCAGCCACTGCCAGCAGTTGATAATGTTGGCCAATCAGTCAATATAGTATATTTCCCTTCTACCAAAAAAGTTCTATGGTAGCACATGGGTGCATTCTGGCAACAATGGAAGAGCTTAACAAGCACATAAACTACTGTGTATCATGCAGTTCTAATGTAACCCCCCCATTTCTGAGTAGCTTATTTGAGGCCCTAATCCACCCCTCGGCCCCGTTGTCTGTTTGTTTGCATGCTCTGTCCCCTGGATTGCCAGCTGGAAGGGGACTGGAGGAGCCACCATTAGAACTGCTACACAGCCACACAGTAAATGTGTGCACAATCGAGCAACACTCTGCTCGAACGTGCAAGCTGTTGGCCCTACTGCAGATGTTTCTGCAGCACTAAAGTGCCCATCCGCTTGGAATCTTCAGGCCACATAGGTGGCCATAACAGCACCTTCCCTAGTGTGCTCTCATCTCAGGGACACCAGAAGGCATTGGGGGCATGGAGGCACTAGGAGGGGGAGAGGAAAAAAAAGAGAAAAACGGACTTTGTGTCTGGTGCGTTGCACCTCTAAGAACAGAGTGGCTGCCACCCACCCAGAGACTGTGCCTGCAAGTGGGGGGGAGGATGGGGCAAGAAAAAATGGAGTTCCCAACATGGAGCATGGAGGCAGTATCCTCACAACACCACCACCGGATAGCAGGGCACAGGTGTGCCTATCCAACAGGGGGCCAGTTAAAAGACAAAGCATATGGTTTGCCCCATAAAGATACCATTAAAGTGACAACAACTGTATATTAAAGAACAAGGCCACAATCTTGTTTACCCCTGATCTCACTGTCATCCAACTGGAGGTCAGGGATCTTGGCAGCTGTCACCAAAGGGTTTCTGGGAGATGGACTTGCTGTGTGCTTGGTGCCTTTTTAAGCAGCCTATAAGGCATCATGTGAACATTTTGCATATTAATCAGGTGGATTGGCAACCTGCTGCACCAATGAGAAGCTGCCTTTGCCCCGAGAAGGTGTTGGAGGGCAGAGACAGAGGGTGAGTCTGCAGTTTGCCCTCAAGGAGAGAGGAAGGTTAGTGCCAGGGTGAGACCATACCAGCAAAGCCCACCTGGGCTTATACAGCCACCAGCTGAGCAAGACTTTGGAAGGTTTCCACAACCTCTACATTTACTGAGCCTGAACAGTGAACCACGTTATGTCAACTGGGAGACAAACCAACATATATAATGTGGGACACATTTAAGAATAAATTACAGGAGTTAAAAATATGTATCAAAAAGAACTCAATACAATAGCCATTATGGCTCCCCCCAAATTAGATAAACTGATTAAAGCCGTGGCAAAGACCTTTAAAAAGTCACAATTTTTGAAGCCAAGTAGGACTGAGACAAGCATAACAAAAAATAAAAATTATGTAAATATACGATCAGAAAGGAGAGCTCCAAATTATATTTAAGATTATCTACAGTACCAAGAATGGGAGGTATAAGAAGTTTTACGGTTATGTTATGTTAAGTCTACTAAGACCACCAGTTTAGCAGCTGGACTAATTATTAGAGGGGAGGATATGACAGAAGAGTTTATTACCTACTCCTGCTCGATATATAAAAAGGAACTTGGCACATGGAAAGTGGAACATACAGCTGAAACCACTAATTATTAAGGGTCAGATTATGAGATCTTCGTTCAACTGGCATTGGACACATTAGCTTCCTTGGCTGCCAAAAGATTGCAAGTCTCAGACTGCCTTTCCCAAAGGCTCCCAAAGACATTATGTAATGAAATTGCAGACCCCTTGACCAGGATCTTTAACAAATCTCCTCATATGGGTAAGGTACCTATGGAGAACAATAGTAGTATTCCCCATACATAAAAAGGCTCAAAAAATAATATTGACAGTTATAGACCTCTTAGCCTTACTTGTATCACTAGCTGAGTTTTGGAGTCAGTTGTGAAGGACAGGTTGAATGACTTCATTAAGGCCTCTAAACACATGGATATCAAACACCATGGTTTCACCAAGGGAAGGTCATATGCAACCAGCCTTCTTAGTTTTTATGAGCCAGAGAATCAGGAACTGGAGAGTAGGAACTTAGTAGATATTATCATATTGGACTTTAGCAAGGGTTTGACCTTATAGGCTTATTATCAAAACATTATCTGACCTGTGATGCAATGGCTGCATTATATGCTGGGTTAAAGCAGGAATGCATGGCAAGATACAGAAAGTTCATGTAAACTGATATAAATCCTTTGACAGCAATGTTAATAGTTGCGTTGAGTACACAGGGCTCTGTTTGGGAAACAATCTTGTTTCAAGTTTACGCCAGTGATCAAAACAAGGGTTTTACTAACTGGGTTGCAAAATATGCTGATGATACCAAATTAGGGGGACTGCTATCAACACACGCATGCAACGACAATATCCAGAATGATCTGGACTTGATAAGTGCATGGGCTACAAACTTGGGTATGAGACTTAACGCAGAAAAGTGTATGAGCTTTCACCTAGATAATAAAAATCACAGTGCTACCTACTACCTAAATGGTCATTGCCTCAAATAAAAAAAAGAGGCATGGGATCTTGGGGTAATAACACCAGGTGATTTTAAAAATTCAAAACAATTTAGTAATCAAGAAAGCTGGCAGGGTATGCTACTGTATTTGCAGGAACTTCAAAAGTCACAATCAGGCTATCGGGGCATTATATTATACGTAGATAAGACCACATCTTGATTTTGGATCACAGTTCTGGCTCCATATTACAGAAGATATATTAACAAGTTAGAAATCATCATATCCCAACTGTTTGAAACATCTGTGGCTATTTAGTCTGGAGATGAGGAGGATACTCCTATGTGATATTCTGGGAGATGATACTTTAATGACATAATTGAATACTGAGTTTAAAAGCAACTTTCTCAGTATAAGAGGCCACAATAGATAACAGCAAAGAGCAGCATTTAGAGTAAATCATAGAAAATTATTTTACTGTACATGCAGAGAGTAATTGGTTTATGGAATGATCTACTGGCAGACATAGTCAGCAGTAAAACACAAACAGTGTATAAAACCAGATTGGATCAATTCGGAGGAAGGGGTACTATCAAAGGATACCACCACTGAGATATGTGGGGGCAGTCTTGATGGGTGTCATCAGCCTCCCTCTTCCCTAACAATCCAAGGGTTCAGTGCTGGAACCAGTCTTTTTTAATGTCTTTAGAAGTGACATTGCAGAGGTGCTTTAATGGAAGGTCTGCCTCTTTGAGGATGACACCAAAACCTGCAACAGGGTGGACACTCGGGGTGGCGGAAAGGATGAGCAGAGACCTGAGAAAACTTGAGAGTGGTCAAGGGTATGGCAGCTAGGTTTCAATGCGAAAAAGTGAAACATAATGCACTTAGGGCACAGACATCTCGGGGTGGAGAACAAAATGGGTGGAGTGGTATTGATGACATCAAAGCAGGAATTAGACCTAGGTGTAATCATGCTGGATGACCTAAACATGGCCGGGTAGTGCGACAAGGCAGTTGGGAAGACTAGTGGGATGCTGAGGTGCATAGGGAGGGGTATCACCAGCAGAAAGAGGGAGGTGGTGTTGCCCCTGTATGGATCACTGATAAGACCCTACCTTGAATACTGTGTCCAGTTCTGGAGACCACATCTCCAGAAGGACATAAACACAGTGGAGGCAGTCCAAAGTAGGGAAACTAAAATGGTGCAGGGTCTGCATCAAAAGCCCTGTGAGGAGAGACTAACGGTCCTCAATATGCACAGCCTGGAAGACAGGAGGGAGAGGGAGGATATGATACAGACCTTTAAATACCTCATGGGGGTAAATAAGGTACAAGAGGGAAGTATTTTTCAGAAAAAGGAGCTCATGAACAAGGGGACATGCTATGAAGCTGTAGGGGGTAGATTCAGGAGAGATATGAGGAAGTATTTCTTCACAGCAAGAGTGGTGGATTCTTGAAACAGGCTTCCAGCGGAGGTGGTGGAGTCAAAGACAGTGTAGGGGCTCAAGAATGCATGGAATGGGCAGAAGGGTATCTTAGTTGAAAGGAAGGGGGGGAGATGGAGATTGATTAGGGTCTGCGGTGATACTATAGCAAGGGAAAAATGGGCAGACAGGAAGGGCCAAGTGGCTCTTATCTGCCATTAGATTCTATGTTTCTGTTATGTACCTTAGTATGAATGCATTTCCAATACTGCAGCTAAAGTGTATGCATTTCCAATATCTAATGTCTGCATTTCCAGTATCTAATGTGCCTGCATTTCCAGTATCTAATGTCTGCATTTATTTATTTATTTATTTTTATTTAACCAGGTATAGCACACTAAGCTGAAAGCTTTTTTACAGGAGCAACCTGGGAGCACAAGGAGGTTAAGTGACTTGCTCAAGGCCACACAGTATGCAAGTGGAAGCTGTGGGATTCAAACCCAGGTCAGGTCTGCTGGATTTCACCAGATTTGCAGCTCACAGCCTTAGACCACTGCGCTATACTGCCTCCATTTTGATAATTACAAAATTACAAAATGGGTAGAGTGGTATTGATGACATCAAAGCAGGAATTAGACCTAGGGGTAATCATACTGGATGACCTAAACATGGCCTAATGTACATTTACAGATTTTTACAATATCTAATGCCTGCATTTACAATATCTAATGTCTGCATTGTCAGTATTTAATGTGCATGCATTTCCAATATCTAATGCACATGTATTTACAATATTTAATGAGTATACATTTCTTATGTATGCATGTCCACTAATACCTATGCATTTCTAATACCTAATGTCTGTATTTCTAATATCTAATGTCTGCATTTCTAATACCTAAGGCTTCATTTCCAGTACCTAATGCCTGCATTTCTAATACCCGATGTCTGTATTTCCAATATCCAATGAATTCCACATTTTGCACAGGCCTATTAATGTCTATTTTTAATATCAAATGTTTTCATTTCCAGTATTTAATGTCTGTATTATATAATGCCTGTATTTTCAATATATAATCTGAATGCATTTCCAGTGTCTGTATACATTTCCAGTATCTAATGGGTATGTAATTTTTGATGAAGCTATTACAAGCAGTAATTACAATTACTATAATCTTCACATAATTTTGAAACACAAAGTAACCCATTTAGTTCTTTACAATTTGCTGTTACTGGCTGGAGCAAATGCCTATTAAATCTTACCACTGAAGTCAGAACTACATTGCATTTAATGGGTAAAAATCAGCCTGTTTGCCAACAAAGGGCTATTGCGTGATTAATACAGTACTTAAGATAACAATAATAAAAGCCATGATACATGGGAGAAGGGGGTCGAGGAGGATAGAGTGTCCTATTTCTCCATGGAGGAAGGATTACTGACCCCACCGCATTAGCGCCACAGGGGCTTTTTGGGGGGGCGGGCAATGACAAGCTCCATCTGAAGCAGCATCAGTTGGAGTCTTACAGGGTAGGAAACAATGGGCAGACTGGAGGGCCCTTGCGGACCTTATCTGCTGTCAACTTCTATGTTTCAGTGTTTCTATGAGGAGGAAAACTTCAGAAAACTGGATGAACCTGGCAGTATGAGGCAGCCAGTACACTTGGTCCCCACTCTACCACCTGCAAAGCCTGCCCTGCATCAACGTTCCTGACCTGTTCTGGGGCGAAGACTCCAGGCTGGGTTGTGTTGGGGCTGGGAGGATGATAAGAAGGAGTAATGGGGACACAGTCTGAGAGGGGCAAAAAAAGTATAATGCATGGCAATGCCCAGCAGTGGGACGTGCACCATTTGTAATGTTTACATCATCACATTTAAAAATGTTAAAATGAAATGCTATGATTCTGTATTTCTGACATTTATTAGCAAATTGGCACTAGGAGGAACTCTATAATGGTATGGTATTCTTTAATGCATGAAACCCTTAACACATTGTTTCTTCATATGACCCATTTCATGTGACTCTCAGCAAAAGATCATTGTTGTCATATGTTTCTTACCTTGCACTTCAACAGTACATTGCAATCTGGGGTCACTTCCCATCCCAGGTACTCCACAAAGTGAGGACCTATAAACAGGAACTGCCATTATCCATTAGAGAAAACTCACAGCAAGGCAAGCAATAATTTTATAATGCTACAGAAAAGTATTTTAGCTTTTTTTTTCAAAAGAAACAAGCATTTGTAAAAAAACAATTGATATTGTCTTGTCTAAATTTTAAAATCGTATACCTTTATAGTGATATGAACTACTATAGTTCTGGAAGGTAATCCATGCCCTGTTCTCCCCACCAACCCAGTTCTCTCCCCCCGTTCTTAAAATGGGCAGCAGTCCTGTCTCTGGCCCCGTTGCAGTCGCCTTCTCTTTCAGCTCCTTTTTTACCTCCTGTGCCTGCTTCCTCCTCTCTTCCTCCTCCACACCTCCCGTTCACCTCAACTCCCCTTACCACCCCCATCTCTTTCTCCTTCTCGTCCCTCATCCCCTCCCCGCTGCTTCACTTAAGGCCCTCTTGGCTCTAAACCCCCACAAGGGTGTCAACCCTGATGGTTTGGAACCCAAACTACTGTATCTCTGCTCATGCCATTGCTCTCCCTGTCACCTCCCTCCTGAACCTCTCCTTCTCTTAACCCTCCATCCCAGGCTCTTGGAAATAGACTACAGTCATTCCCCTTCCTAAAGAGGGCAACCCCTCCTCCCCTGGAAACTACTGCCCTATCTACCTCCTCCCCACCTGGCCAAACTCCAGGAGAGTATGGTTATGCAAGAACTTACTGTAACAGTAGCTCTTCGAGAGGATCTCGTGCATCAGGTCACACCTATGGAACTCTAGCCTCCAGGCACTAGTACCACACGGAAACTTTTCTAGCTAGCAGTCTACTAGGGACCATGCATGACGACGTCAGATGCATGAGACATTCCCTCTCATATAAGTGTGTGTGACCCTATGCCCTCTTCAGTTCTCCCACCAGAGACCACATACAGAGGACCTCCTGCTGGGGAACTGAGGGGAGCCGGAGGTTCCCACCATAAAAGGTGAAACAGAAGGTGAGCCATCCTGGAGAAAGAGAGTGAGAGAGAGAGAGAGAGACAGAATGCCCTAAGGCCAAAGGGGGACGGAAGGTGGGACAGCATGGCCTGATGCAGGAGATCTTCTTGAAGATCTACTGTTACAGTACATTCTTACATAGTGTACTAACATCATCAAGGGCATCCCTTGCATCAAGCCACACCAATGGAACGAGTCCCAAGCAGTACTAACAGAGAGCCAGTCTGGGTCACTGGAGGCTTTAGACCTATGACAGGAGGCCTTGAAGCTCACCTTCTTCTAGAGACAATGTCCAGACTACTAAAACTGAAAAGTCGAGCACTCACCAGCCTCATACATACAAGGGCACAGGTCTCAGATAAAATGGAGAACTTTATTTAAAGCTTAAAATAGAGGCATAAATCACCTGATGCATTTCGGATGGCTGACCATCTGTTTTCAAAGGCTAGTTTCATTCAGTTGACAAGGCAGTTAAATGGTGTATTCAAAAAACGTCACACCAAAGAATACCTGTGACTGGTTAAAGTTCATCACATCAAATAAGACACCCCACTGCATCTTAAACACACCAATGTCTCCTAAAAATCATGAATTCCATTAAAACCCAAATTCACCACTATATAATATAGAAAACATACATAAATATTTTACATAAATAATTTCTAGTGGGCTCACCAATGAATAAAAGGGGGGAAAGAAAGGAGCAGGAACTTCCCTAAGGCTCCTTTTCTGTTTTACCAACACAAATTTTACCGTAGCTGCATTTGGCTAAATAAATCAAACCCTCAATGTCACAAGTGATCAATTGGCGTATATCATAGACACGTCCAGTAGCACTATTTACAAAGCAACTGCCTTTCTTAATAACTGCACACACGCTACATCTTTTACATGGGTGGCACTCTTTCACATTATTATGGAGCCAAGTACCATGTCCTACATTTTTATTCACAAAATGACAGCGGAAGCAAGCAACCAACAGGTAATTAACCTCTCCAAATATTAACTTACTAATTCAGAGACTGAGGTTTTGAATAAGGGCCTTAGCTTTGCCCCGACTACACCAGCAAGTAAATTTTCATACAACAGTGGAAGTGAACCTGGCTTGCAGAAACTTTATTTTGAAATCGTTTTTCCATAAAGGAAATTGTGAAGTAACATTAGATGGCAACATTAATTCAAAGCCTAATGAGCAAAGCCAGAGTAATGTTTTTAAACCTGTTTCGACATGCAATCCACCCCCAAGTGCTGCAATCAGCGTCTTTAAGAACTTAGTTGAAACTGATCTTGACAAACAGTTTGATAACCTTCCTGTTTCCACCTAAAACAACTTGTCGCATGATGTAAGACTGGCCATACAATCTTTACAACAGAATCCCAAGACTGAAATTAAAAAAGCTGACAAGGGCCGGCCCTGTGGTACTGAGGGTTGAGGCAATGGATGCCACACCTCGTGCCACGCTGGCCACCTGTGTTCGCAGTATGAGTGGGTTGCCGGGTGTCGGCTGGGGAGGAGGAGGATTGAGCATCCCCAGGATAGCTCTCCTCCTCCGGGGAGTGGGGGTTGCAGCAGTCGGTGCTAGCCTGGCCCCTAGAGGAGACTAGGGGTTGGCACACTGACGCTGAAGAAAGAGGGGCAGAGGCGGGGCAGACTCCAGGAGTGCAGTGTGCGAGAGTGTGCACGGCACTGCCAAGGGAGTCCTTGGATGCCCCCTCTGCAGGGGAGAAAAGGGAAAATGCCGGCGGCTGGATGATGGCAGCATTCACAGATCCTGCCACCGGCCAGTTGGACCAGCAGACTGGCTCCGTGCTGAAGCTGGGGTGATCACTTCCCCCCACCAACTCCGCCAAGCCCTGGAGGTTACAGCTGGTGCTGGTGGATGTCGGGGGATGATGCTGGAGTGCCACCAGAACATGGGCTGCCGAGGGGGAGAAACAATCTAAAAAAAAGAAATAGCTGACATGGGTTGGTGTGTCATGAATATGAATAAAGGGGATTATATACAGGAGGCAGAGAGACCATTAAAAAATGGGGAATTCTATATAAAACTGAATTCAGATCCAACATAAGAATAAAAACATCTATTGATGAATGTATCAGAGAAGCCTTTAAGAATGGGGAAACTGATACAAAGGAAATGGATTTTCCAATTACAGAAGCACCCATTACAGATACTTTCTATCTGCTCCCTAAAATTCACAAGTCACTGAATGACACTCCTGGTTGCCCTATAGTAAGCGGAATAGGTTCTCTGACTGAAAGTTTGTCTCAATTTCTGCACCACCATCTCCGCCCTTTTGTGAACATCTTGCTTTCCTATCTCCAGGATACAAATGACGTTTTAAGAATTCTGAAAGATTTACATTTGAGTAATGGTAGTTTCTTAGTAACAATGGACATCAAGTCTCTTTATTCAAATATACCTCACAAGGGGGCCCTTGAGGCACCAGCCTGTTGTTTTAACAGCAGGGGGAAGGGGGAGAAACCGGGGACTGTGTTCCTCCTTAAACTTATGGAATTTGTTTTAAAGTGCAATGTAGTTTTGTTTAATAAAGACTTTTTCTTGCAGATCAAAGGGACGGCAATGGGGGCCACCTGTGTTCCCTCTATTGCAAATATCTACATGGGAATGTGGGAAAATGCTTTTGTCTTGTATAGAAATAGAAATCCGTTCTTAGAAAAAAATCAAAGTGTGGAAGTGCTATATAGTTGATTTATTTTTTGTGTGGGAGGGCACTGAATCTGATTTAAAACTTTTTGTGGAATATCTAGAGGGGACCAATAGAAACCTTAGGTTCACATACCAGGCTTCATGTACAGAGTTATGCTTTTTTAGACTTTTTAATAAGGAAAGGGAATGGTGCTGTGATCTCCACTGATTTATACAGGAAAGCTACTGATGGCAACATGCTATTAAAAGCAAGTAGCTGTCACCCACAGCATATCATAAAAAAAATCCTAAGGGACAATTTCTTCATACTCACAGAAATTGTAGCAGTAATGAGATCTTTGAATACAGTGCAGCAGCAACCCTTAGCAAATGCCTCACACAACGGGGTTATAGCAATAAGAACATTAGGGCAGGACATAAGTTTGCAGCTAGACAAGATAGGGAAACCCTGCCTGAAGTTCGAGACAGAAACATCACATGGGATATAGAGAATTTTCTAGATATAATTTTGTTATATCATACTCAACACAAGCAGGAGAAGTTGAAAAGATAAAGAGACATTGGAAGGTTTTGAATAGTTATCCAGGTCTGAGGGAGATTGCCACAGTGCCACCACGTATGGCTTTCAAAAAGGCCCCCACGTTGGGGGGTAAATTGGTAAATAGCCATTTTGTGAATAAAAGTGTAGGGACTAGTACTTGGCTCCATAATAAAGTAAAAGGGTGCCGCCCAGGTAAAAGATGTAGCGTTTGTGCAGTTATTAAGAAAGGCAGTGGCACTGTGCTAATGGATGTGTCTATGATATATGCCAATTGACTACTTGTGACACCGAGGGTTTGATTTATTTAGCCACATGCAGCTGTGGTAAAATTTAAGTTGGTAGAACAAAAAGGAGCCTTAGAACATGAGCAGGTGAGGATGTAAGAGACATAATAGAAAGGACCTTACTTATGCTGCCACAGTGCATGTTGCTGATTCTCCTACACGGGCAGGGACCTCGCTACTCACAAGATCTTCTTTGTCCCTACTGCCCCCTCCCCCCGGCTCACTCCATTCTTCAGATGAGGGATTGCTAGAGGTTCCCAGGGTTCAATTGAAAACCTCTGGGGCCCGCTAGTTTGCTTTTGTGGCCCCTACCCTGTGGAATTCTCTACCTCATCGGATTAGAGTGCCTGATCGTCGAGTGTTTTAAATCTGCCCTGAAAACTTATTTATTCTCTTAACATTCCCTGACTTAAGTGTTGGTTAACCTACTGCCATCTGCTATATTTAAGTTTATGTTTTAAAATTCTTAGATTTATTTTATTTATTGGATATTTTATGGTTTTATGGGTTCTGTACAGCGGTATGACCTATTGGAATAGTGCTTAAAAAATAAAGATTTGATTGATTGATTCTCAGAATCAAAATGACCATGTGTTTAGTTTCATGGGGATAGATATAGTGTACCCTAAACCAAGAGGCAGCAACTTCAATGACTTGCTTTTAACACGTGAAGCATTTTGGATCATTAATCTGAATGCTGATAGAGAACAGGGTCTTAATTATGGGTCTGAACTTAAGCCATTTTTGAAGAAAAAGAAGAAATGATTTGGCAAAACCATTGCTTTAAAGTAAATAGGATGCTGCTATTTCCCTTCATCCCTTTATTATATTATGCTATGGTGCTATTAATTACATGTGTTTCTGTACTGTGTGTGTGTGTGTGTATATATATATATATATATATATATATATATATATATACATATACAGAGATATGCCTCTAACTTGATTTATTATGAACTCATATTTATTTAGGCTACTATATCCCTTGTACCCCTTCCCTCCCTCCTTGTTATTCATTTTTATTTCTTTCCTTTCAGTTCCTGCTCCTTCCTTTTCCATCCCCCCTTTTATTCATTAGAGAGCCCACTAGGAAAGTATTTATGTAAAATATTTATATATGTTTTTCTATATTTATAGTGTAGTGAATTTGGGCTTTAATGGAATTCATAATTTTAGGAGACATTAGTATGTTTTATGTTTAAGATGCAGTGGGGTGTGTTATTTGATGTGATAAACTTTAACCAGTCACAGGTATTCTTTGGAGTGACATTTTCGAATACACTATTTAACTGCCTTGTCAACTGAATGAAACTAGCCTTTGAAAACAGATGGTCAGCCATCCGAAACGCATCAGGTGATTTATGCCTCGATTTTAAGCTTTAAATAAAGTCCTCCATCTTATCTGAGACCTGTGCCGTTGTATGTATGAGGCTTGTGAGTGCTCGACTTTTCAGTTTTAGTGTTTTGGTATTTTTAGTCTTGAAGCACCTCCATTCTTGAATGCGAACTCCAGTTTGTTGGTGCAAAGTCCAGACTATAGTGTTTAGTGAAAGTGTAGACTGTACTCCAGGTTGCAGCAACACAGATCTCTGCAGCTGAAACGTTCCTGAAACAAGCAACTGAAGTGGCCATGCCTCCGGTTTAACGACCATGAACAACGTCAAGAAGTTCCTTACCATACTTCCTATAACAAAAAGTAATGCAGTTGGCCAACCGTTTGGACAGGCACTGTTTAGAAATCAATATGCCCTCTTTCCCAGGGGTGAAAGAAACAAACAGTTGTGAGGACTTCCTACAGTCCTTCGTTGGTGTGTACAGTAACACAGAATTCTATGCACAGCTACGGTGTGGAGCAATGCTTCCCCTGGACTGGCATGCTCCAGATAATAAACAGGCAGGTGGATGGTCTCATTTAAAGTAAACTCAGACACCACCACAGGAAGAAACTTAGGATTTGTATGCATTGACACCCTGTCTTTGTGGAAAATCATATAAGGAAACTCACACATCAAAGCCTGAAGCTCAGAAATCCATTGAGCAGAAGAAATAGCAGCTAAAAATAATGCTTTCCATGACAGAATGTGTAGCTCGCTTGTCACAGCTGGCTCAGAAGGAGCCAAAGTAAGTTTCTCCAACACAAAATTCAAGTTCCAATGTGGGACTGGATTGTGGATGGGAGGCTTCAGATGGAGAATGCCTCTCAAAAAGGTATGGGACACCTCTAGTTGTGCCACTGTATGGCCATCAGTGGGCACATGGAAGGCTGAAATAGCTGACAGGTGCACCTTAATGGAGGAGTATTTCAGGCCAGAATCTGACAGGGACAGCAAGAACTCCAGAATCTGGTTCACTGGACAAGTGAAAGGGTCCAAATGATGGGAAGCCTCCTACAGAGCAAATCACTTCCACTTCAAGGAATAAGTGGCCCAGATGGAAGGCTTCCTAGCAGCCAACAGAACGTCAGTCACCTTTTGGGACACCCCAGATCTGGCCTTGGATATGTCCTCAGAAGCCAGGCATGGAGGTGCAGTAACTTGAGGTTTGGATGTACCATGGTGCCCTGCTCCTGTGACAGCAAGCCTTTGCACAGGGGCAGGGGCACAGGAGGTTCCACTGCCAGCTGCTGCAGTAAGGAGAACCAAATCTGACTAGGCTGGAAGAGGGCAATGAGGATCAGAGTTGCCCCTTCCATCTGGAACTTGATCAGCACTCTGTGGAGCCAAGGAAAGGGAGGAAAGGCATAGAGAAAGCTCCTTTTCCAAGAGAGGGACAATGCATCTCACCAGAAAACTCCAGGTCCTGGAGCGAGCGGGCAGAAATGCGTCAGTTTTGTGTTGGGTGAGGAAGCAAAAAGGTCCAACTCTGGATGATTCCGCCTGTCGAACAAGTCTTTTACAACTGAAGTCAGCATTTCCCACTCATGCATCTGAGACTGGGACTGACTAAGCCTGTCTGCCAGGACATTTTGGACGCCTGGAACGTGGACAGCCGGCAGTTCTAGACTGTGTTCTAGAGCCCAGTACCAGACCCTCATTGCTTCACGACACAGAGGGCATGAATGCCCCCGCTTGCAGATGTAGTTTACTACATTGATGTTGTCCGTCTGCACCAGCAGATGGCCCAGACATAGATAGGTCTGGAAGGCTTGTAAAGCATACAGAATGGCTCTCATCTCTAGGATGTTTATGTGGAGAGCAGCCTCCACACTGGACCATGTTCCTTGAGTTTGATGAGGCCTCAGATGAGCCCCCCAGCCCAACCCTGTAGCGTCTGTGATGAGAATCTGCTGAGGGGAAGGAATGAGGAAGGAAACCCCTTTCAACACGTTGCTGGTTTCCATCCACCATAGCAGTACCTTTCTGACTGGGGAGGAGACTAGAACTTGCTGTTCTAGATCATTTTATGCTGATCCCACTGGACCCTCAATATCCATTGGGGAATCCGCATGTGCTGCCTGGCTAGGGATATCATGACAATGACTGCTGCCATTAGGCCCAATAGTCTTAGGAAGGCTTTGGCTGCAACATATCTGCTGCTGTACAGCAGCTGAGCCTGAGCCATCAGACGGTCCACCCCGTCCTATGGCAAGAACACAAAGCCCTGAGCCATGTCCAGTACTGCCCCTATGTACTGTAGGTGCTGACAGAGGGTCAAGACTGACTTGGGCAGATTGACCATGATTCCAAGGGCATGGAACAACTGCTGGGTACACTCTAGGGTCTGGAGCAGTTGCTCCCTGGACTGCACTTTGAGCAACCAGTCATCCAAGTCATCCAGGTAAGGGAAACAATACAGCCCCTCCCACCTGATGGCTGCTGCTACCACCGACAAGCATCTGGTAAAGATCCGTGGGGCAAAGGATAAGCCAAAGGGTAATGCACAGAATTGGTAGTGCTCCCCTTGGAACTGGAATCTGAGGTACTGCCTGTGTGGAGCACACACCTTAATATGAAGGTATGCATCCTGCATGTCCAGGGAGCATATCCAATCTCCCTGGACTAGGGTGAGAAAAGAAAGGAAAATCAAAAGAAAGAAATTTGGTGGTCTACTGAAGTGATGGTGTCTCCGTGGAGTCCAACATGTGATGTTCGATGGCAGGAAAAGAACTGAGGAGGGCATGGGGCCACCCATGCTTATATGGGAGGGACATCACCTGCATCTGACGTCGTTATGGCCGCCCCCTTGTAGACTGCTAGCTAGAAAAGTTTCCATGTGGTCCTAGCACCTGGTAGGTATAGTTCCATAGGTGTGGCCTGATGCAAGAGATACTCTCGATGAAGATCACCTTGTTCTTTCCCAACTCTCCCCCTTCCTCGACTCATCCTCCTTCACTCCTTTCCAGTCTGACTTAAAGAAGCCTGACTCCACCTTTGCCTCCTTCTCAGTCTCATTGACTCAATGCTTTCTGGCATGGATGAGAGCCTGGTCACCTCTGCCATCCTTGTTGACTGATAAAAACCTTCGACACTGTTGCCCACCCCACTGTCCTGGACAAGCTTAAAGTAGTGGGTGTCTCCAACTCCTCTGTTGGATGGTTCTGCTTCTACCTAGAGGGCATGTCTCAAACTATCTGGATTGGAGAGTCCCTATCCCTCCCACCACCAATCTGCTCAGGCATCCCACAAGTGTCTGCCCTTGGCCCAATTATTTTCTCCATGTTCCTGAATGCCCTTCCCAATGCCTGCTCCTTTGCGTCCACTCACATGTCTGCAGATGACACGGTTCTCTTTGCTGCAGGCTCCTTTGCCCCTGACCTCATGGCCAGGCTCCAACTGGATTTTAACAATGCCCAGTGCTGGTTCCAGGCCAATCAGCTGTCTCTAAATGCTAAGAAAATGGTCTCTATGACTTTTGCCACATGGCAGGGGCTTGCTAGGCTCTCTCCTCTTCCCTTCTACCATACCCTTGATGGTGCAGCTATTGAGGATTTCTCCTCCTTCAAGTTTCTCAGGGTCTGGCTAGACCATCATCTCAATTTCTCTGTACGTGTGGATGCTATTCACCAGAAGCTTCATCCTAAACTTGGTGTGCTTTACAGGAATAAGGGAGGCATCTCGCTTCCTGCCCACAGATATATCATCTCAAAGATGATATTCCTAATATTCCACTATGGAGACATTGTTTCAGTGCTGCTTCCAAGTCTATCTTAGCCAGACTGGATCCCATCTTTCACTCCTTCTGTTGTTTTTGCCCTGGCTGTCTCGCTAGCACTCACCACTGTTCATCATACATCTCCCTTCCTTCCCTTTGTGCCAGGCGTCTTGCCCACTGTACTTCCTTTATCTCCAGATTCTGGCTTGGCTCCCTCCCCTCTTACCTTGGCTCCCTCCTCATTTCTCCCTTCTATCTCTTACTCCCTTCAAAACTCTTGCTGTCGCTCTCTCCCCAGAGAAATCCTCTGCTGGTCAAGCTGCTTCCCTAAATCCCCTAAATTGAGGCAGTATAGCACAGTGAGGCAGTATAGCGCAGTGGTCTAAGGCTCTGAGCTGCAAATTTGGTGACATCCATCAGACCAGACCTGGGTTTGAATCCCACAGCTTCCACTTGCATACTGTGTGACCCTGAGCAAGTCACTTAACCTCCTTGTGCTCCCAGGTCGCTCCTGTAAAAAAGCTTTCAGCTTAGTATGCTATACCTGGTTAAACAACGAAATAAAAAATCCTGGGGCTGCCTTTCCCCTTCCATCTGCTCTGCTGCTTCCCTTCACTCTCTGAGATTTCTCCTATATGAATTAACTACTCACTCCTGCAGTTGCCCCTGACACTGGGCCCTGGGCTTTTGTCCACCACCCTCCAACTCCTGCCTTCTCTGAACCCTGAGCTTGCACTAGTGCAGCCCTTCTCACCCCCCATTTCTCTTCCACTCCCCCCACCCTGTATTTAGTATTGCTTTGTTGCATGTACCCTATTCTTCTTCGTCAGCACTTTATTGTACTGTATATTTTCTACACAGAAACACTGCCTGTGAAATGACAAATTTTTATATACTTACACAGTATAGAATTTCTTGTCATTGTATTTCATAGTTGTACTGCTGTACTCTTCCCTTCCCCCTCCCCCAAGGACGCACCTGGAAACGTGTTGTTACCAGCTCAGTATGTATTTTCTGGTAAAACTTTTTGACATAACTAAACAAATACAGTAAGTGAAAAAATAGTAAAACCTCACCTCCACTTTAAGGTGCAGTATAATAAAAATAGTTCTCTGAGCCCGGATACAGTTTGACTGGTTATATAATGGGACAGGCTACATGGGCAGAGAAGTGCAAAACAACCCAGGAGAGACACAAAGTTGAGTTTTAGGGAGACTACTGAACAGTAGAAAAAAAGGAGAGTGTTGTTTCAATACTGGCACTACAACAGAAGACATATGCTTGTTTTCTGATGGTTTACAGTTCTATTTCTATTTTAAAGACTGTTCTAGTAGAAACAGAAACAAATATATGCAACTTATTTATCGCATGGTTGATGTTCCTACCTTGTTTTCTGAACCACTCTTGCCTCTGAAACTCTGATTCTTTCTGTAACTTCTTAAATACTAAAACAGAGTAAAAGAAAAGAAGTGATAAAAGAGTGTTAACAAAAACAATGCTTTGGCATAAATATTCAATGTAGAAAATTGTAGTGACATAGGGCTCCATTCATGAATCCTATACAGGCCTGTTTCTGACTGTAAACTGCTTACCATGGGGCCAGGGAAGCCCCTGCACAGCCCCCTCCCTCATTGACCTGCCATACTGCAGAGTGATGTGGGCAGTCAAGACAGGAAGTGCGTCACGGGCAAGTGCAATCTAATGCCATGTTAGAAGCCATGTGGATCTGTTAGCGGCTGGAAGTGGTGGTGGGGCTGCTCTTAGGTTCGGGAGACCCAGCTGTAAAGGCCTGCACACCCCCACCTCAGCAGTTCTTGGGCCAGCTGCATCTTCCCTGATGAATGAAGGCCAGTGTCTAGCCCTGTTTTTTGCCATGGAGAGTAGGGGGCATGAGGATGGCAATCTGGACAGTTGCTGTCTTTTAAGGAATACTCCTGATTAGTGTGGGATATGGCCATCCCTTCCACAGACTGTCATATCCCTGATTCCCTGCAGGTGCAATGCAGGGGATACACTCTGTGGCAAACTTAGCTTCATTTGTAAGCCCTATGCCTAACAGCAATTCCTCCCTGGCCACCGTGCCCCTTGTGGTGCTCTGGATCAGCATATGCGGGCAGCTGAGCTCCATGAATGCCACCTGCACTAGGTGTGCAGATTGGTATCAAGGTATAGATCTTTGCATGTATACTGGGATGGATGGCTGATAGATCCTCTAAAAAGAGCATCATGTTATCCAGTAGAATCAACATGATGTGGTATAAATATGCCAGTCAATTACCTTTGATCATTTCGGATCCACGACAGGAGTCCGACAGAAATTCTGTCGAATGCCCTGTCAGCGACACTGGCAGGTCGACCACATTCTGCAGTCGGCTGCCGGTTCGCTATGGATTTCCTTGTTTTCTTTGGGGGCTTTGCCCCCCAAACCCTCACATGGGGTGCTGCACACCCTGCACCCCCCCCACTTAAAGATTCTCGACTCCAGTTGGAGCTGATCGGGGGGGGGGTACAGGACCCCCAACAGGCAGCGCCAGGTTCCAGTGGGTCTCCCACCGTGGCTAGGTGCTGTAGTTGCTGTGGGGGACCTTGCTGGCAAAATGTCACTGTGAGGGGGTAAACAGATCATTTCCTCATCAAAACATAATCAATACATTTTTATACAATTTGCAAAAAAAAGTCTGACGTTAATTTGACTGCTATGCAGCCATCCAAGTAAGCAAATGTCTGTAATTGATAGCTGTCAGTTAGACGTCTTTGGCTTAAAGTTTACTGAAACCTAATCTCATGTATGAAATAATTTATGGGTCGGGCAGCCATACACAACAAGGCTGTGTTTCCATCTGGGAGGTTGAGATGACATTATAAACCTAAAGCTTGAGAGGTTCTTGATGTCATCACAACCCTGACATGGAAACATGCACCTTTTTGTATATTGCTGCCTATACTTTATTTGCTATAGTAGATGGTTTTAAAGTAATTTAAAAAAATGAGCATCCCCCCAACCAGAAACGTCCTGTTTCTACTAATTTAAAAAATAAATAAATAAACCCACCCCACATACAACTGCTTAGAACCCATCCAATGCTAGAGGTAGCATGTTTGTAATCCTAAATTAAAATACTTGGCAAAAACCTTCAGCGCTGACAGACAAAACTTACTATTTAAGCAGTTCAGTTTATACGACTGCAGTGCTCGTTAAGTGGAAACACTTATACAGGGAGTTTTGTCATGCAGTGATGGAGTTTTTTTTATAAAGCAATTTATTTTACAATTAGAAACAAATTAAAACATACCATTTCTAGCACTGGGTAGGTGGGTTCAAAGCAGCTGGGTCTGGGGTGGGTTTATTTTTAAAAATAAAAGGTTTCTGGTTGGAGGGGACAGCAGTCCGCTTGTCTGAAACAGTAACCAGCATAGAGAACACAGCTGGCATGGGATTCTGTAAATTAGAAGAGTCATACCACAGTAGTGATAGTTTGGTGCAATTACCTTTTGACCTTTGAACTGCGGTACAGCAACTTTTTAGCTGGTATGAATTTCCATACACAATAAGGGCTAACCAGATACTATAGCTGTATGTGAATGATAACAATTCAGGGAAATAGTAAGGACATACTGTACTTTCAGCTGTTTGAGTGAGGTCAATGCAGTAATGAATGTATTTGGTTTGGTACAAACACCGAAGGTGGTGATGAATGAGCCATATTGAACGGGGATTGCCTAATTATCTATTATACAATGGCAAGAAAGAATCCTGGACTCTGATTGGTCAGTCTTAGGCTAGACCTGTAATGTTATCCCAGTACAACATCACGGGTCTAGTCTCAGCACTGTGAACCACTTGCTGATTCTTTGCTACCTGATGATTGTTTGCATGGTGGTTGGCATCTTCTCTTAAGAAACAAAAATATTTTTCCACACTAACAAAAACATTCTTTAAAATAATTTTTTTTATTCTGTATAAGAACGAACCATTTTATAATATCAATAATGTCCTCCAGGGTGTGTGTCATGGTGGGATAACGTCACGCCTCAGGTATCGGATGCATTCGGCCTGCAGCCTCGTGCCCAACCACCTGAGGTGTGACGTTATCCTAGCATGACACACACCCTGTTTGGGCATTATTGTTTAAATCAATGTTTCTTTATATGAAGGATGATTACTCAGAAGTAATGCATATCAAAATATCCTGACATGTTTCCTTTTCATATATTTATTTATTTACAAAGTTGGTCTCACTGGAATCAAATTTATAGAAATGACCCAGATTTCAATACAAAAACAACACAAATACAAAACTGTGTACTAAACAAAATATCTATGTGGACTGGTTAAAAATAACCAACTTCTAGGGCATACATAAAGAGCGACAGAGCGAGGCACATCTCTTCACATTTCAGTCTAGGCAAGTTTATAAGACTTAATTTTACTTAACTCTTTAATTTTATGGAACTCCAAATGCAGACTATTCTAGATTTTAATGGCAGTATACATTAAGGAGTTTTGGCCAATACTAGTTCGCATTAGAAATAGCTTATGTAATTTTTCACTACAGTACACCAAGGGCAATTATTTTAAAAATATTGAGGAACCAGCATGGTTGTTTCGGAGCTAGTGCAGTAACAAGTGGCATTGGTCCTAAATGCACCATGCAGCCATGTTGGGTAGGAGCTAATGTTTATCCAACTCACTCTTCTTTTTGTTGCCTATACCTGGGCTTGTGTGCAGTAATAGGCTAAGAAAAGTCTGGCAAAGATGCTGTCCAATAAACCTCAAGGCCGATACTAAGCTCACTGGCTGCAGCTACCCTGTGGAGGAGATAAACTTCTTAGCCCACTACAGAGGCCACCCCAAATCCCTCCCTGATTGGAGAAGCACTGCTGCCAGCAGCACTCTCTGGCCTCGGCCACCCAATCAGAGGCTTCCCAGGCTTGTTCTTGAACCTGGCTCACCGACATGCTGTTGCTGGGCCAATAGGTAGCCCCAAAACTGACATTCTAATGGCCACAATTAGTAAATTACATACAAGTATGTAATCACTCTAATCATTTGACATTTCAAGATACAGGTTTGGTGACCACTGGTATATGTTTATATGAACAGTTACTGTGTCTGTTACAGTTATAGGAATGTAGACTCAAGTTCTTTGGGTGGGAAAACTGTGGTGCATAGCTGAGCAGTTCTGGCCCACAAAGTACTTGAGAAGAAACTCTTATAACCAAGAGACATTGGAGCTATACATATAGAGATATTGTGAATCATGTAGAAGTTTGTTTTTAAAAAGACAGAACTTAAAATAAAAATATTTTAATTTGTAGAAAATTAGAGAAATCCCTGGGAGTGGAAATGGACTTTTCCAACTGAACTTAGAACTTCAGAATTTTAAAACTATTAGCATGAGACACCCTCTAATGTAAGTTTATAGGGCAACTAGGAGAGCCTCTTATGGATATAAGAGTGTCACCTGACACGTTCTTAGGATGAGAGAACTGCAAACTCAAGGTGAGCAGTTCTGGTGCCCTCGGGACGCAAGAGGTGACACTCATATCCATAACAGGCCCTCCTAGCACCACTATAAACTTATTATGGATCATGTATGATATAAAAAAAATACCTTTCTTATGGTCCCTTTCTGTGGCGCAAGTGGCGGTCATTGAAAAAGCCTTTTACAGTGCTCAGCACATGAGGTACTCATATGGCAATAAGACTACCTCACCCGCAACTGAAGGAAGTAATGTGATTGGTTGGGGAGTGTCACATGACACTCCCATGATCTATAATGGTTATTATAGCTCGAGGGAGTGCTCCCGACCAATCAGAGCTCTCCTTTCCCCTGCATGTGAGACACTCTTATTCTGTGAAGAGCGTCTCACACACAGATGCCCTAGAAATGGGCACATTCCAGGAAGTTTTTAAAAAAATACATATTATTGATCACTCTCGATCAGTAATATATTAATGCGTCCCCCGTCGCCACTCATTTCTGTATCAGAGTGGTTTCACTTGCCTTCAGCTTGAGTCAGGAAAGCTCAGCTTTGCTTCACTGTTCTCGCTCAAGCTGAAGGCGCATGAAACCACTCTGATACAGCAACGAGTGGCTCCAGGGGACGAATTAACACATATAAGAGTGGCTGGAATGTTTAGAAACAACCAGTCCTAATTATCTAAGAATAATGTCATGATTTCAAATAATAACTTGGTGGTTGATAGTCACCAGTCCACTGGATTTTTAGCACATGTCTGGAATTAACTTCCATAAATCTTTTGTGTGTTTTGGAGATGGTCCAGCCTAGTTAGAATGTCACTGCTTTTTTTTACATTTACATTTTTTTGAGCAGTAAACATCAAAATGAAATGTCTGAGTGCCCCCAGCAAACTCTAAAAAAGTTTGTACAACTCCAATAATTATTAAGGAAGCACAGGGTCGTAGAGTCTGGTCATCAAGAATGTGCTTTCACCCCACATGACAAGCTGCCATGGGGCCCTGCTGACACCCCATGGTTGGTACAGACATAAAGACTAATGTTTCAGGAGGGGGGTGTATGACGAGGTTTGACGCACACCAGAGGTGTGTGAGGCCACATAAACCCCAAGAGTAAAGCTTGAAGGATTTACAAAGGTGTCACACACTGAGGGTGTGTATCAAAACTCATTACACAACTGCCCCATATTTTTTTTTTTAGAATTATTGACACCAAGATAGTTAGCAGACACTGGCCAACTCGCTGGCCAAGAGCACAACACCGGCCAGGCAACTGAGTAAGGGCTTGGTGTAATCCAAAACAAATGGGGCCAGCACATGAATGAGGAGGATGTACTCCAAACCAAAAATGAAAGTCAAGCCTGGATTCAGCAAGGGTGCCGGAGAACTGGAGGAGGGAGAACGTGGTGCTGCTGCACAAGGGGGGCAGCAAGGAGATGAAAGAGAACTACCGCCCAGTCAGCCTCACCTCAGTGGTGGAGAAAGTCATGGAGGCACTCATTAAGGAGAGGGTGACGGACAACCTGGAGGATAGTGGGCTACTGGACAATAGACAGCAAGGCTTTATGAAAGGGAAGTAATGACAGGCAAACCTAATTGAATTTTTTAACTGGGTGATGTAGGTAATTGACTGGGGAGGAGGGTGGTGGACATGGCCTATCTGGATTTCAGCAAGGCCTTTGACACTGTTCCCCACAGAAGACTAGTGAACAAGCTGAAAAGCATAGGGATAGGTGATAGGATAACCAGGTGGGTGGAAAACTGGCTGGCAGATAGAAGCCAGAAAATGGTGGTTAATAGGGTTTACTCTGGAACAGGGTGGGTGAGAGTGGAGTACCCCAGGGGTCAGTTCTATGTCCCCTCCTTTTCAGCATCTACATTAGTGACATAGCAAAGGGACTAAGAGCACAGGTGCCCCTTTTTGCAGATGATACACAAATCTGCTGTCAGATGGACACTGTGGGGGTGTGGAGGATATGAGGCAAGACTTGAGGACTTTAGAAAGATGGGCAGAGATTTGGCAGCTAAAATTCAATGTCAAAAAGTGTGCTGTGATGCACCTGGGGCACAAGAACCCGAAAGCAGGATACACGCTGTGGGGGGAGGACATTAGGGTTACGGAGCAGGAGAAGGACTTAGGAGTAATAGTATCTAGTAACCTCAAGGTGGGAAACCAATGCAGCAGGGTAGTGGGAAAGGCATATGTGATGCTGGCATGTCTTAGCAGGGGCATCACTAGCAGACCGAGGGAGGTACTGATGCCCCTCTACAAAGCCATGGTGAGATCACACCTGGAGTACGGAGTCCAGTTCTGGAGGCCACATCTGCGAAAGGACATAGACAATATAGAGTGGGTTCAGAGAAGGGTGACCAAGATGGTGCAGGATATGCAGGGTAAACCATACGAGCAGAGATGTAGGGAATTGGGGCTGTACTCCTTGGAAACTAGAAGAGATTGAGTGGACAAGATTGATACTTTCAAATATGTCAAGAGGATCAACAAGGTGAAGGCAGGGAGTCTACTCCAAAGGAAGGAAGTTGCAGTAACCATGGGGCACAATTTGAGGTTGCGCGGGGGGGGATTCAAAAACAACGTAAGGGGACAGTATTTCATGGAAAGGGTGGTGAAGGAATGGAACAGGCTTCTGAAGGGGGTGGGGGGGCTGGAATAGTGTTGGAGTTCAAGATAGCATGGGACAGACACATGGAGTTGAGTGGGATCGGGAAGGGGGGCCACTGGAAGGGGCTGGAATAAATAAAGGGGTGGAAGAGGGCAGACTCGACGGACCTGGGGGTCTTTTTCTGCTGTCAAGATTCTATGATTCTAAGAAGTTTAGTAAAGTGCAGAAAATGGAAAAGCTGATTTGTTGCAGAAACAGTGTCAAAAGTCGTGCAGCACAGACTCAGTGCTTTGAGTCTGATGACTCCTCATCAGTAGCTGGGCAATCACTGCCCATCTGCTCAATAGCACAAACGAAAGCCCTTACTGTCTTTCAGTTTCTGACTCCACAAAGAGTCAGTAGTTTTGCCCGCCCACTGGCTTTCCGGTGCTGACTCTTAGAATTAGTTACCTGCTTGCTCATACCAATAAGATCCCTTACTGTTTTCAGCTCCCTGCCTGGATGCTATGGAAACCATGCACACTGGTTTCTATGGAGACTAATCAGAGTGAGGCACTCAGTTTTAATTCACAGATGATAGTTCATGGACAAGAAACAACATTTGAAAATAAGAAAGTACCTTTAGGTAGGGAAGTGTTCATAGAAAAATATAACTGATTTTGTGAGATTTGACTACAGACGGTTTTTCAGTCAGATGCTGTGTTTTGGTGCTGTGCTAAATAACAAGACTCACTGTAAACAGTAATTCATAGCTCACAGCTGTCTCACATGGCTTCACACACGACTGTGTTTAATGGTGAATTACATCACAGTTTGCTATGTGTAATCAAGGGCTGTCAGTAGTTCTAACACTATTTTAATTGTCAAACTACTTCTGGACAAAAAATGGAAGCTGTGTGTTGTAGGGCAGTTTATGTACCATCTCCGATGAGAACCAGGCTGGACTGGTTGGTGGCCTTTCCATCCTGCAGCTGGAAGGTGAAGGTTCCCTCATCCTCATCCTCGAGCCTGTCCATGGTCATTTCGATTAGGCCAGTCTTCGGGTCCAGTTTCATTTTATATTTCTGAAAACAAACAAAAAGCAAATGAAGAATACAGGAGTGTTTCTCACAAGTTTGACTGGCGTTGGTTGACATTTTCTAATGCATCATTTCAAATCCCAATTTAGATAAAGATTTTGGAGTCTAAAATAGAGCCCCCTTGGCTGGAAGAAGTCTGTGTGATTGCCACATGGGTTGAGTGGATGTGCTCTACTGTTGGCAGGTGTAGATGTGCATGTGGAGAATTTGGGGGTTGACTGGCAAATCTTAAAATGAAAAATGAATATATATATATATATATATATATATATATATATATACATATATATTTATGTTTTTTTTTTTCTTTACTGAATTTCAGTACAGCAGACCAGGGGTTGTTTAGCTTTTGGTAATCGCAACCTTTGGTGACTGGCATAATGTAAAGGGTATATAATTACCTGAAGGCAGCTCACCCACACTGTGTCTTGTGATAAAGTACTACTAAAATGACTCATTGATTTGTAATTATTTTCAAAAAAGGTTAACTTATTCTCATCGGTGCAGCTAATGCAATACTCAGATTGGATCCTGTCAAAGTGTATCAGAGTTTAGCACTGAAGCTAAAAGGTATAAAAGAAAGCCAAAGGCCTACCTCTCCGTGAGTGATTTCCCGATCATTGAAAACGTATTTGGCCTGCGCTTTTGGTGACAGTTCCTCAGCCTGCAGCCAGAAGCGTACTTGCCCCTTCTCTAGAAGTTCAACTGCCAGTTCAGATTTGAGTGGGATAGCTGCAAAATTAAAATGCTGTTAGACTCTTCCTCCATTTACAACTACAGTACTCTGTTTAAAAAAAAGGATAACTTGAGAAAATTGAATTTAATATTTAAATATTGGATTAGTAAACTAGAAACGGTAGCATGCCATTTTGATAATTGTTTATATATATATATATTTTTTTTTATGTATTATTTTTTCCAGAGCTCCCAGCTTGCAAGCCTGCCTTCAGTTGTCCCCCAGCGCAGCCCCGAAGGTTAGACCCCCTCCCTTGTGCACCCCATGACTTACCCTTCATGGCAGGGTGGTGGGGAGCGACTCAATCCACCCCAAACAGATCCATGCCAGGAAGGTGCCTTCTCGGAGGCAGCACTGCAGGGACCACTTCACTCTGCTGGAGCTGTTTTTTCCGCTTTTCTCCCCTTGTGTGGAGGCGGGTCATGCAATGACGCCTGCGGTGAGAGTGCGCACGCTTCCGCACGCGGTGTCACCAAGCGTCTTCCCCATCTCCTCCCCTTTGGCTGTAGCATCGGTGCGCTGTCCCCCAGCAGCTGCTAGGGGCCAGTGGAGCACTGACAGCTAATGTCCCCCCACCCTGGAGAAGAAGAGCAGTCCAACGGATGCTCGATCCTTCTCCTCCCCGCCAACCCCCGATGACTCGTGCTCGTGCTCGTTCCTGAACACGGGTCACCGGTGTGGCTTGAGGTAAGGCGTCCAGCACCTCAGCCCTCAACGCCACTGGGCCAGCCTGATAATGGTTTATATTTCAGAGAGCTGGGAGCACAAATCTTGCAAACCTGTGAGGTTCTTTCTGTATGGCTAGCTAGTAAATGTCCCAAAAGGCGAGTAAAACAAATTAAGTTGGTCTAGTGTGAAAATGCAGCAGCTGCGGAGTCACTTGCCAAGGCAGCAATCTGAGTTCACATCATGAGCTCGGAACACTGCTACAGACAGGAAGAAGTTAGAGGTGGACTGAGCATCCTACAGGACACTCCCTTTCAGTGGGGTCGGCTTAATATTCCACCACTGCAGTGCCTCTGGCATGTCAGAAAGCCTGGTGCTGGCAGGTATGACAGAGCATGAAGGATCAAAGACTATTACAGGGGGAGCCTATGACTCGACACTGCTCTGCCTCCCTGGCTATCCCGTCCCCATATTGTTCTCTGGACCAGCATATGCAGGCAGTTGGGCTCCATGAATGCCATCTGTGCAGATCAGTACCATGGTATAGCACTTTACATATACAATGGACAGATTCCTGAGTGGAGGTGGGGTGGTGGTGGCAAAGAATGCAGGAAGAGGGCTGGACCACTGGCATAGCGGTGGTGCTATTGTTTGCAATGTCATTGATCAGGGTTTGGTAGAGAGCCTTGGCCACTGGGGACTGGACAGTGAGAGGAAGATTGAGTGTCTCTGAAGACTGTCTTTTCCTCTAGGAAAGGAGAGAGGGAGGGTTTCTGCCTATGCTACACCACTGTCACCTAGGTGACCACAGGTGGTAGTGCAGCGGAGGTCCAGACAGGGAGGGTTGACATCAGCCAGTCCCTGCTCTAGCACACAAGTGTTCACGAGCATGGAGGCCCCTAGTGCAATGACATCCAAGGGGGCAGGACACCACATCAAGTAAAACTCACCCTGGTTGAGCAGGATAATCCCAGGCCCTGCTACTGACCTCTCCATCTACCACTGGAGCTCCTTGCTCTGCATAAAGAAAGTGATTGGTGTGTGTCCAGCATGGCTGGCTCCTGCTACAGGGGGTTGGGATAAGCATGCAGATGTAGGGATGTGGCTGTACCCAATTCAGAGGAAGGTGGGCCAATCAAGAGCAGGGGTGAAAAAGTGTAAATTATAAAATAAAAAGAGTTTAAGAAGGTGCCTGGCCAGTCAGAGTGCATTGCTCTCCCATGTGCGTTACCTAGGTTTACATTGTCAGCCTGACCCCCTGCTCAGGCCCAGTAGAGTCTAGGAAGTGCTGAAGAGGCTCTTTAACTCTGGAGCAGGGAGCCTCCATGCTGCTCAAGTGCATCTAGTGGAGGGCTCTGGAGGCATTAGACATTGCAAGTGACCACACAATGTCTCCCACACCTCTGGCAGGCCGGCATGGTCTCATAGTGGTCACAGAGACTGTGGAAGGTTGGTGGGATTATCAAGTGGAAAATACACCGATTGGTACATGATGTTTTTTGTCCCCCCAGTGCTACCTGCCCCAGCACCTGACCTCCGCTATCACTGACGATCTATGAACTGGAGTGCAGCCTGGGTTCTTGGGCTCATCATGGAGGAGCTTTAAATTGGGATGTGCCTTGCCGGACAGTCCCAGACAGACTGGCAAGAGTTGGGATGGACCAAAAGTGTGAGGCTGGTGAGATGAAGAATAGGACAGCCATTGCTGAGAAGGCACAGGAGGACAACTAAGAAGGGATAAAAATACCATTAAAAAATAGAAAGGGAGCAGCTTAGGGATACGACATCTTTGCAGGTAGGAGTATAGCGATTTAAAAAAGAGGAGCAGTTTGGAGCATTTTGTGGCTCTTTTGTCGCAGCATTATTCCTTACACATGGGGTCCAGTTCTGACAGAACCCATGTGTTTGTGATGTTTTTGGCCACATGGGGGAGGTGTCTCACAAACAGATGAATACTGGTTGGTGTAGATGGTAACCTTTAATAAAAATTGAACCATATAAAAGTACTACAAAATCCCTTTAAATCTCAGTTGGCACACCAGGAAATTGAATTAAAGTGTTGGTACAGTTGTATGATACTTTGCTCTTAATTTGATATGTGACTTTATAAAAAGGGGTTCTGAAAATCATGTAGTCTGACTAGTGGAGAGCCATTTTTAAATCCAGCTCCAACCACTGTCTGGCACTTCTTTCGGCAGCCAAAGCAAACTACAAAGAAAAATCCCTACACCACCAACTCACCACCCAGCTGCCAAAAAATGAAAATGACATACTTATCAGAACTGTTGATCTTCCTGAATATCTTCTCCATTGATTACCACTTATGGGTCCAGGGCCAAAGGCACTATGACTCTGTGGTAGCAAATATTTTGCAGGGAGGGAGCTGGCCATGGCTACTGAGCATGACACCTGTATACCTCTATGTGGTGCCATATGCCAGCCAATAACCACTGCTGTCTCTCTCAGTTACCTCAGTTCTACTTGCCAGGAGAGAAGAAAAGTGGAGAGAGAGAGAGAGAGAGAACGAGAGAGAGAGAGAGAGAGGGCTAAGAAGTTTCCTAGCCCAAAGGAATACAGAAAGGATATAGACATATAAAAGAACAACAAAATAAAACCTGACTGCCAACATTTAGATAAAGAAATAGCAAACACTATGTGTCATAGAGGGATAGTTGGATACAGAGCCAGAGCCTCACACCACAATCCAGACAGGAGGTGCATAGCGATCTAAAAGGCAGCAGCCCTGAATTCTTTGGCTCTGGCAGAAGATGACAAGTATCTGTCAGTTCTGAATGTTCGTCATTTACATTGCTGTTACACTGATCTTGTTTGCACACATTTTTACTATATATTTACCCAGGACAGACCAGCTGAGATGTAATATCTCATTTTCAGTGGTGTCCTGCTTTTGCACTTTTTTAGACTGTATTTACCCAGGATATGGCAGCTGAGAGGCAATATCTAATTTCCAGTGGGCTCCCACATTTTGACCTCAAATTTCAACAGTCTTTTTATGACCTGACATTATGATCAAGTGAGGTGGAATTTTTTTAAATCCCATCTGATTTTGCAGTACAACTGCGAAAACAAGTTTCTGAGGGGTTTTGAAAAATTACACCTGTCACGTTCAGGAGGTGGGGTGACACAAGATCTATGTTCATTTACAGTATTTATTTCATTTTGGCAACCGGGTAAACCCACTAGAACCAAAGGTCCCTTTTCAGGGGCGACCTGGTATTAATTACATACAGACAGCTGGATTCATAGTACAGCGATAAAGAGCCAGAGGGGTACAAACTTCAGAAATGCAAATAAACAGGCAGCAGTCAAACAGAAGACAGTTGCACAGAATTAATTACATACGACTAGCAGTAACATTTGGTCATAGAAGACAAAAAATAACATGAAAAAAAAGGATACATCAGTAAAACTAGTTAGAAGGACTTATTGGCAGGTTGATGGGGCTGGCAAGTACTGTAAGGGTTCCCAAATATTGGGGAAAGTTACAAAATTATCTAGAACAGACTCTTAAGCTGTTGCTTCTCAATACCAGTGCAGTAGCAATGTCATATAACCATTGAGGCCATTAATGAGAGAGTGTAATTGGATCAGTGAATACTGGAGCACAGGCAATGTTCAAGTAGATAGGTTTTCATATTCTTTCTAAAACTATCTAGTGAGCTGGACCTTTTCAAGTCATGCTGAACATTTGAGGGCAATATCTGCAAAAATAGTTATGAGTAAGCCTTGGAACAGTTCAACATTTCTTCATAACTTAGCTGCTTTTTTTCACATTTTGACCCCAAATTTTCAACATAGTCTTTCATGACCACTCCTTCAGAACATGACAGGTGTAATTTATGAAATAATGGCCAAAACAAAATGTCATGCCATAAGTGTGAAAACATATTTTGGCCAGAATTTGAAAAATGACAACTGTCATGCTCACGAAGTGGTGTGAAAAATGGCAAGGAAGGGAGGGAGGGAGGAAGGAAGGAAGAGTGCTACAGAAACTATGACATTCACTTCATCCTGGCAGTGTCACAGTTTTCTGCATGACAAAAGAGATTAATTCCCACTGAAATTACATTGTTTACTGCAGTAACCCTGCTGCAGCATACTGCAGAATGCTGTAGAAGTGGGTTTAATCCTGACGAGCTTCACTTTACCTTTTCCATCCCCCTCTTTTTTTTGTTTGGCATGAGGGCCCTAAATAGACCCAGACCCTCACCCCAGTTTTAAGTTGTTTTTTTTTTGGTTTTGTTTTGTTGGTGGGGGAGGGGACCAACAATGGGCCCCCTATCCATTTATAGTTTTGAAAGCCACTGCAAGGGAGTGCAACTGGGGAGATGCCCTAGCACTTGTGGTGTCGGCCAGCATTGAAAGATGACCTGTCCAGAGGCCCTGGCTGTACTGCAGTGGAGGATGTTGGACGGGTATGGTAATCAATGGTGAAGATATTCTGGAAGATGAAGTTATAATAAGTATGTAATTTTCATATCTTCCAAGAATCAATCTTCACCATTGATTCCTACTTATGGCTCAGAATACCAAGCTGTCCTTTCTTTTAAGGAAGAAGCTTGCTCACTCTGAGGGTAACAGATACACTTATCCCTTTGCATGGGGGGGAAAACACTTGAGGGTAGGGGTTCCTTACAGGTCTGGTGAGACCTGAGACTGGTCAGGGACAGGCTGGGGCTCCTGTGGCACAGGAGCAGGAGGGTTCCCAGACAGTTCCTGCCTGACCTTGGGGGGGGAAGAAATGAGCACCCTGGAAATGTGAGTTAACCACCTTACACCGGGACAAAGGTGCCAGCTGGGTGAGGCAAAGCCATGCTGCTCGCCTGATGTGACTGCAGTTCCTGCTAGTCTGGAGGCCAGCTCATTGGCATCATGTGATGCCCTTGACTGGTGCCAAGCTACCTCCAGGCTGTGAGCAGAATGGTCAATGGCTTGCCTCAGTGAATCCCTCTGAGGCATGGTAGTTACGAGCTGACTTAGCTGCAACCACAGGTGATGACTGAAGATCGTCATGTGTGCCTCATGTGCAGAGATGCACATGACGGCTCGTGATGAGGTACAAACCTTCCCACCTTGGGCTTCCATAAGGGCGGAGTCTACCCCTGGTGGTTGATTAGCGTGAGTTGTCAAGACCCCAGTGGGGTCTGCTGTATTTCAAACCCTGAATAGGGGTGACGTACCACACCTGCAGATCCTGTGCGTGCGTGATACTGTCTGAGGAAGTCCCTGTGGGTGGGAGAACAAGAGTGGGGATGTCTTCACACTGCCCTTGATGCCTCCCCAAAGTCTGTAGGCCATGGAGGGATGACAGTTGTGCAGACATTAGGAACCCTAAGGATTCCCAACAGCAGAGCTCTGGGATTGTGTCTTCTGTATAAGCCTAGGTCAAGTACCTGGAGCATCTCCATCAATAATTGATGGTACAGAGTGTACTCAGCAGCTGAAAGCAGGTAGACAGATGATTCATTGTCCTCTGAGGAGAACATTGATGGAGATTAAGCACTAACCCTAGGGGCTGCTGGTGCCGAAGAGAAGACTCTAAACTGGGCCTTGGCCGAATTCCTATGAAAGCTATCTAGGACACCAACAAACTCCCTCTGTTGCTACCATATTAGTGACCCCTCAGGACCTGTGAACATGGACAACCTTTCCATAATGCACTGAGGCCCCAGAGGTGGACAAGACTCACAATCTCGAGGGCCTCGATCTGGGCTATGGAACTGCGCTGGGGGCCACACCCAATGAGAGGGTCTGGCAGAGTCATCCAAAAAGGGTCCTCTTATGTCAGAGGAGTGACCTGATTGATGTGAATGGGAGGAGCCCTAGATGAGGAGAGCAGAGCCATACAGTCCCCATAGAGTGGGCCTGGTCAACCAGCAGCTCTGGTGAGAATGCCACCTCTGGCCCATCATCAGACTCTGAGCTGCTGCTGCCTCTGGCTCAAGGCTCAGTGTCAGTGGCAACCTCAGAGATGGGCTCATCTCCATATTTTTAGTCAGCACCACCCTTGATACCAGGCTCGGTGTCCATATCAACTCTAGAGTCATAGCCCACCCTGGTGCAGCAAATGGCACCAGGGTTAGGGATGACCCTCGGGATGGCATCATTGCTGGCATTTAATTAGGTGCTGGACCCAGGACTGACACCCTGGCCATTGTCGCATCCGTCTCCGAGGCCAGAATTGTCACCCTCCCAGGTGTTGCTAATGATACTGGGGGAGGTAACAATATCTACCTCAGCAACAGGACAAACAACAGCCCTGGTACTGGTCTCTCCTCTAACACTATCAACATGTCAGAGGGGGACCCAGCGTTGTCTCCGGTGCCACCCAACTTGTCACCACTGTGAATGGTGGCAACAGCATGGCCAATGTCAGATGTTAACACCGAGGTATCCACCAGTTTAGACCGAGCATATAGCTGTAGCCTCACCACCAGGGATGTCCTCTGCTCATGACAGACACACTGTGGAGGGTGCTCAGCCAGCTGCCCAGAAGGAGCTGGTGTCCACCAGACCCAATCACCAGGGTCTCTGATGCCTCAGCATGGTGAAATTCAGGAGGACCCTGTGCTTCTGTGAAACTAGAGGTCCCAGGAAGAGGCCCAGAGGAAAGGCCTGATGTCCTTGCTTTGGCTGCACATGTGCAACACCTGCCTCCAAAGGTAGGTATAGGACGACCCCACCTCAGTGCGTGGTTCTCCATAGGGCGGTGGTCAATTGTGAAGCAGGCATCGCACACATCCAAATCATGCTCTGGGCCAAGGCAGGCCGCACAGCTCTGATGCCAGTCCAGAGCAGCCATGGCTTTCCCACAGGGGCACCAGTGCATAATGGGAGGCTGTTGGACATAGTGCCTTTTTCTTGGACTTCGGCATTGCAGAAAATAATAAACATGAGCAACAGCATGAAAGAAAAAAGAAGAGCAGCAGTGATGCACTCAGAACGAAGGTAGTCGCTAAACTGATGTGCTATTGTTCCCATGGTATGCACTTGATAGGAGGAAAATTAGAACTGAGGTAACTATTATTGGCTGGCATGTGAGATCACATGGGGATGCACAGGGACCAGATCCCTCCCTGCAAAATATTTGCTCCTTCAGGGTCCTAGTGCCTCCAGCCCCAGATCCATAAGTTATAATCAATGGTGAAGACTGATGGAAGATCCCTCTATCTGCTGTCTCTTTGCTACAATATCTACATCTTTCATGCACTACTCAGTCAGTTCATATGAGATTATCTATTAGTGTGCGGCTCAGCAAGGTGTGCGTGAGACTGTTACTATAGTAGTGCTCTTGCACACATACTTCTAAACTTGCTGAGCGATAAACTGACAGAAAATTTTATACGAGTCAGTGGCTCTGGCATTGAATACTCCACTTCTCTGTTACAATCACTAAAAGCAAAATATTTACTGATTCGTGCATCAAACGGGTAGAAAGCAAACAACGTGGGGCTTTGACAGCTGGGTGGTGGGCTGGGGGATTCTGATCAAGTATCTGACAACATATATAATGTCATTACTGCAGTACTTTTTCTCTTTCTCAGGTGTATGAAGAAACAATAACCCTGACAAGCCACACTGTCTCTTAAGTATTTTACCCCTTTTTTCACTTTTCTACAGTTTACCAAGTCCTATTTTATAAGTGTCAGTGTCAGTGGCTCAGTAGGTAGCACACTCGCCTCTGAGGCCGGGAGATCAGAGGGCTGTGGGTTCAGTTCCCACGTCTGGCACTTGGGGTTAATATCCCAGTACTGACACTGTAGTGCAGCATGAGAGGGGTGCTGCACTTCTGAGGTGCCGTCTTTCGGATGAGACATTAAACCGAGGTCCCATCTGCCTGGATTGGTGGTAGTTCAGGTGGATGTTAAAGATCCCATGGCACTTATCGAAAAGAGTAGGGGAATTTCCCCAGTGTCCTGGCCAAATTTCCCTCATTCACTAAAAATAAATAAATAAATAAATAAATATACCACCAACAGCTTAATCTGGTTCAAGGTCAGTTGGCATTCATCTGTATCCCCCTCCCCCGGGCCGTGCCTGAAAATAGGCAGGATTTGTCTAGTGCACTTACCCGGTCAACAAAAAATAAATAAAGTGTAATAACATACAGAGTTCATGGGTTATGCTGGAATAAGTCATGGCTATGGGTGCTTGAAGACACTTGGCGTTACCTCGTACCTCCAGCACCCATAAACATGGTTTATTTCAGCACAAGCTACACCCTGCTGTGTGTTATTGCTTCCGTGTAAAACTGCACTAGCATTTTGCTTCAAAACCATTTTCAAACAACCTTAGTCATGAGCTGTGCTGGACTCACATACTTGTATTGTGAAGCCAAGCTGTTTCAACCAATTTTTGAATGATTTACATTCAGAACATATTTGCATATTGTAAACATGACCTGCTGCAGGTTTTTATTCAATGGTTAAGATGAATACCTGGTCCATGTATAGCACTGTAAGGCACTGCACTGGATATCAAGTTATACACTTAATAGCTCAAAGGTCAGATATGTCATGACTGTGCATTACACAAAACAGTGATTCACTTATTTAAACATTTCTTTTAATGTTTATTTACCCCCAATAGCCAAGCAGAGATGCAACAGCTCATTGTAAGTTGGATCCTGATTCTACTCCTTTTTACTGCTTGTTGGACTGAAGTACTAAGAGGATAAATGACTTGCTCAAGGTAATTGAGTGAGTGTCTCTGTCGGGACTTGAACTTGGGTCTCCTGATTCTCAGTTCTGTAACTTCTGTACTCTAGCCACTACTTGCTTGGAGTCCAAGTTTGAATGAATACCCCCCCCAGACAAGTTGCTCAAATTCTGAATAACATATACTCAGGGTGCTACGCTGACAAATCGACTCATCTCTACTGTCATAAACATGGAAGGATTGACTCCATTTTGCAGTGTTAGTGGTGTGCTAGGCTTAATACTTGGATTTTTAAGTGCTGAACATAACCCAGAGCATTCTTCTACCCAGCCATAGCACGGGCCAACGGAGGAGTTAAAAGAAGGAAGTGAAATGTTGTGATGCTGTGGCATTTCAGCAAGGCCCTAAAAGGCTGTGTGGGACCTTCATGGGGTGCTTTATTTGCGCCTGCCGAACAACAGGTGACTCCTCAATACCAGCATCCTCAATTTTTCCTCTATGTAGAAAAAAAGTAGGCCACAGGAGCAGCCTACAAAAAACTTGTTTCATTTATTGTAAGTATTATTATTTTGGTAAAACAAAAAAAACAATGACAAGGGGATATGGCAGCATGTCTTCCAGTCCTCCCAGACTCTGGTGGGCAGCTTTGAATGGAGGCAGTGGGTTCCCACACCTGCAGATATCTGATCCATTTTGGGACTTTGGAGCAGAAGTCTGATACCCCTTTGCTCAGCTGTGGTTCCAATGACTGACCAAAGATGTCTTTGTGGCCTTCCATGACTGCCCGCAAAGGCCAGACATTGGTGGAACTCAAAACAAGCATTTGTCAATGACGAATGTTTGCTTGCTGGTATTAACATTGGAAGTGCAGGAGTTAGACAGATGCAGAATAGGAATGGCAGTGACGTATTAAACTTCACGCCAACCCCACCTCCATCCTGTAGAGATGGAGAGGCATTGGGGTATGCCTTTGGGTCATCGCGCATAACGCTCACGCCATTTCACCTCATCCTATTCTGCAGACACCAACAAGTGTTGAGGTGTGCCTTGGGGTGTTCAGCTTTACAGTCACCCCATTCCATAAGGACATATGCTGAAATGGGTGCAGTATAGAAGAATGGGGGTGAACTCTGGGGCTGAAGAGTCCAAGGCACACCTCAATGCCTGTCACTGGCTACAGGATGGGGGTGGAATGGCATGAGCATTACAGCCAGCAATTCAAAGGCATACTCCTGACATCTGTCAGTCTGTACAGGGCGGAATGTTATGGTTAGAAACCGTAATGCCCCGGGCGTTTGTTGGTATTTGCACTACAAATTTTCAACATGGCTTTTTTGTGACTCCCACCTCATGAAAGCATCTGGTACCTCTGCTCATGAACAGTGGTACTGTGATTTTGTTAATCTGTCTCAAATGTTGATTTGCTACAGCGACCGTGCCTACCTGTGCCAGATGTGCGAAAACACAGTTCAGGCAGGATGTGAGAAATGACAGCTGTCCTGTTCGTAAGGAGGTGTGAAAAAATGCCAATGTTGAAAATATTAAAAAAATCTCAAAATTACGAGTATGCGTGGAAACTGCACAATGCACACTTGCAATACAGTCATTTTGTGAAATGTTCTCACCAAATTTTTAACATAGGCATTTTGGGACCTCCACTCATGAACAGTGTCACTGTGAGTTTGTTAATCTGCCCCGAATGCTGATTTCCCACAGACACTGCACCATTGACTGTTTCCATTGTTCCTAGACCTCCTCTACATCTGTTGCTAATTTTGTTGGTATCTGCCTTCCTTCTTATGCCTAGCTTAGTGGCTTCTCCTCCACACTTCTACTTGCATCTCACACTACTACATGAATTTTACAGTTCTTCATCTTCTTGTGCTCTCCTTCCCCCACCTGTGTCCCCTTTGCAGCTCTTATCTCTCCCCTTGGTACCTTCAACCACTCTGCCTACATTTCCCTTCCCCCTACCCGCCACCCCCACCCCTCCTCCTACTTTGATTCACGGACCGTATATTCAACAAACTATTACTGTGTAGACACATTTCTACATTTTGAAAGTATCGAATCATTGCTCTCCATCAGTTATTCATTTGTGTCTCTGCTTAACCATCATGCCTCTGTTATTTATTTATGTTTTAGTATTACTTGGATGTTGTGTTGTAACTTTTTTATAAATTGTATATCCTCTGTTCCTGTGCTAACCAGGTCCATCTTGTAAATGAGTCATGCTCAATGGTGATCACTTGGATAAATAAAGATTTTGATTGATTGATTGATTGTGCGCCACATATGCAAAACCACATTTCGGGCAGGATGTGAAAAATGACAGCTGTACTGTTCATAAGAAGGTGTGCAAAAATGGCAATGCTGAAAATCTGGAGTGAAAATATTAAAAATGATCAGAGTTATGAGCGTGCGTAGAAACTGTGCAACACACACTCGTAACACAGTCATTTTTTGGAATTTTTTCATCAAATTTGCAACATAGGCTTTGTGGGAGCCCACCTCATGTACAGTAATACTGTCATTTTGTTACTTGGTCCCGAAAGGTGATTCCGCACAGTGACCGTGAAATCACCCTTCTGGACTGAATAACGACATGACAGTGACTGAATTCATGAGGTGGGGTCCCAAGAACCCCATGTTGAAAATTTGGTGCCAAAATTCACAAAAATGGCTGAGATAATCACCTAAGTTTAAAAAACAATTATGCCATTATACAGCATTTCTACAATTCACGGTCGGCTTTGAAGAGTGCAGACGTGTTCCCGGTCCACCAAAATTCATAGTGTCAGGCTCTGGAGGTAAGTATGGGATGAGGAGGGGTGTGGGGATGCAGGGTGTTCAGAGGGCGGCTGTGGGCTGGGGAGGGGGACGGACCCTGATGGCAAGGGACCGTTTCCTGTGTTTCAGGTAATAAAAATAAAAAATCATCACTGCGGACCGTTTTCTGTGTTTTTACAGGTTTTGGCCACACTGGGGTGGGCTCCTAGTGTGACACATTTGGTTGGGGGGGTCATGTTAACCACACTGGGGTGGGCTCCCAGTGTTGCACACAATCTGGGTGGGGCAGCACCAGGAAAATGCCGACGCGATGGGGGGGATTAACATGCCGACAGGGAGATTGGGCAGCCCGCTGGCAAGCATGTCTGTGTTTGGGGGCATGATGTTGAGGGGGATTGGGCACCCCCTCGGCAGACCACAACAGCAAAGGGGCCACATATGCTGACAGGGGGATTGGGCACCCCTGAAGTCAGCTTCCTAGGGACTGTGAGCGGCAGGAAGCGAGCCGCCACCCACCATGTTTATTGAAATGTTACATCAGGCAAGTCACGCCCTGCAATGATGGGTCACTCCCTCATTGCAGCAGCAAATTCATTTCAAGTTGGTGGCACACTTGCTGAACTAGTGTCAGCAGCAGCGTGCCACCAAATTGGGGAAACATGGCCAAGCCTCAGAATGCAGTGGGGGAATTGGCCGCCATAGTGCTGCACCTCCAAAACCCCGCTTCTCTCCTAAGCTGTCACATAATGCTTCTTGCACATGCATGCAAGCAAACATAAAAATGGGAATAGTAAAGAATAAAGCCTATGAGTGTACATGAGAGAGGGGATTTATTAGTACTACTGTAATATACAGTACTGTGGCACTGGAATTACTGTAGCCACAGACTGGTGTATCTAGAACAAATAAAATCCCCTGGACCCTCTTTGGTGCCCTGCCAGCTGTATGATGAGCCATTCTGTTTGTTGCTCTGCCTTCTTGTGTACCCATGGTCTATTCAAATGTGATGAGGTGAGGATTAGGCAGTGAAGCAATCACAATTAACAGCAGGGCCCATACCCACCCTTTTAAATGACTGTGTAAGCCATGGCATGCATGGCATATGCATTCCATCACACATGGTAACCAAAACAGACAGGTGGGCATGAACTGGATAACTATCTGCAATGGTAAAAGCCCAAATAAAGAACAAGAAATCAGCCACCTTCAGGTGCTGTCAAATAGTCAGCAGGTAGACTCTATTCATCTTTTATATTTCATTTTGTGTTTTTAGTAACTTACTTGGGAATTTGTGGTCATAGCTGAGCTGCAGCAGGCGTTTTATCTCTGTGTGATGAAAGAAAAGGTCAGAGTAAAATTTCATGTCACATAAGGAATACAGGTCAGTGAAGACTTTTTCTCTATGAGTGAAGAAAAAGCAGGCTGCTTCTTGTTCTCACTGTCCCGACATTACCTGCCTTCTCATTTTCTCTTTATTCCTTATTTTCTCCTTTGGAGAGCCTCTGATATGAACCTTCTGACTAGCATATTTAGACACACGTCAGTTTATATTTCACATACTGTACAGTACTTCCTTATTTCACACCTTTTGTCTCTTTATAATTATGGACATTAACTTAAAACCAGGACCCCTGACCTCTAAACTTTAATGACTTAAACTGTGCACACCTGACATCATATATTTCCCATCTCTTGTGACACACAGTCAGTTGTCATGGAAATCTTGAAAACCTCTGGAAACCTAAGGAAAAGCTGAGCCCTTCCTTCCCCGGGAAAAACCATCTTTGCCATGAAGTACACTCCACATGAACCTTCCTTCTACAGTGAATCAAATGCTTCACACCTGTAATGTTACTCTACTTGAGGAACAGATACAACTTGAGTATAACAGAGTCAATGAAAAGTTGACCACTCTCTGGGTGACAAATGCTTCCCCATATTGCCCCTAAATCTACCCCTTAAATATAGGGTATGCCCTCTAACTTTTCTGCACTGAACAAGCTGAAAAAGTTTGCCCATTTCTCCTTATTCAATGCCTTTAAAAGTATAAAATTCATATTTCCTCTTAGCCTTCTTTGTTCCCAGGGAAAACATACCAATGCTGGCCTGCTTAAACTTTTCCAATGACTTAACCTCTACATCCCCTTTCATCACTTTAGTTGCTGTCTACTGCACGCCCCTCTGTTGCTGCAGTATCCATTTTACACTGCACTGACCAGAACTGCAGTCAGTCAGCACTCCAAGTACACTCTTACCAGTGCCTTATAAAGGGACAGCATCACATCATTTTTCAAAGTACAGGTATATTATACCCCTTTTAATGCAGTCCAGCATTTGAGTTGCCATGCCCTCTGCTGCTGCACTTTGATGTGGCAGCTTCAACTTCCTATCAATGAGGACCTCTTAGGTTTTTTAATGGTCCAGTCCTGCCAGTTGTTTTCTATTTGAATAGTATATCTGCCCTGAATATTTTGGGTCTAAGTGAAGGCCCCTACACTTACTCACATTGAACTGCATCAGCCACATGTTGGCTCACTCCCCCAGTACATTGAAGTTTCCTTGCAGATGTTGTCTTCCTCTTGGCTGGAATCTACCACACTATTAGTTGTAATCACCAACAAATGGAGTTACCGCACTTGAGACCCCCTGACTCCGCGTCATCAGCAAAACTACTGAGCACTGTTAGTCTAATTAACTATTCATGAGCTTTGAGCAGCTTCACATTGGCTACTGGATTGGTTATTATTCTCTATGAAATGGTTGATCCAGCTGCCAGCGACACCTTCCATGGCTTGGAATGTGAAAAGTCTCAAAATCGCACTGCTTGCACAAAAATAAAAAAGTAAAAAGAAAATCCCCCAGATTGTTATGCATTAGACTTATAATTACAATAACAACCGTGGAGTCGGACATTTCCTAGGATAAACAACCGGCTGGTGGTAAGTGACCTGAGGCTGTACCACTGGCCATCCATCTGCCCATTAAGTCATTAATCCCCAGGAAATGACCGGCTTCTCAGCTGTTATTGTTTAACTACCTGTCTTAATACTGACCCATGGGGAACCCCTTAGCTGACTTCCTGCCAGTCTAATGTTGTCCCATGCACCACTACCCACTGAGTCCTACTGGTTAACCAAACGTCTAGCCATTGTGCTACAGGCATATCTCCTGTAATTCCAAATTTCAACAACTACAGAACCAGCTTCTCATGCAGAACCATGTTTGAATGCTTCACAGAAATCAAAGTATATTGTGTCAACTGCCTTTTCTTTTTCAAGTTCCTTTGTTACTTCTTTAAAAAAGAGCAAAACATCAGACGAGCACAATGTCCCCAAAGTAAACCCACTTTGACTCTCCCTGAACAGCTGGAATCTGCTCAGATGTTCCGCAATCTGATACTTGATAACTGTGCCCAGTATTTCTCCCACAGCCGAGGTCAAGCTCAGAGGCTTATAATTAATTGGGTCACCTCTACTTTGTTCTTAAATGGAGGGGTCCCATCTGCCCATCTTCAGTCCCCCGGGCATCTCAACAATCAATGTGTCAGTTGGATTTCTTTTCCTTACCATCTTCATCTAATGTATAACTTGAAGATACGCCATCTGTTTCTGTGACAGCACAAGAATAAATGCCCACATCTTCCAGTGAAAGGTCCTTGAAAACGGCTTGTGTCCTACATTGAAAAATAAAAATGGTTACAATGCACATATGCTGAAATATAACCATTTACAATCTCAAGCTGTATGTAAATGTTTTTAAGAATTGTATTTTGCTATTTGTAATTGTTTGTGTTGTATCGTGAGTAGTTATCACCTCAGCTTCACTTGTTTTGGAGCTCCGGGTTGCTCCTGAAAACGGGCTCTTGCCCAGTGTGCTTACCCGGTAAATAAAGTGAATTGAATGGAATGGAATTGAATGCAGTATGGTATGGAAAGACATCATGATATCGCTAGCTTGAGCTATGTGTTGTTTTGCAAAAAATATTGTTACTTTGGAAACACTGACTTATGCAGACTTTAAGGCAGTTTTTGGAACACCAGAGTTGTACATTAAAATTTCTCCTTACACGCTGGTATGAAAGATAAAATGCAGTTATGGTCTACTACTTTTTTTCATGAGATTTTAAAGCTTCTCTCACCACCTTGGGCTTTCTTCTTCTGGCAACCTTCCAGTCTTGACACAAAGCAGAGCATGATCGGCACTGCAGTCAGAGGAAACACGGGGCCCAAGAGTACCAGGGTTGTCCGCCTACAGATGGTGCTTTTCCTCCCTCCCATAGACCTGCTCCAGCTACACTGTTCTTGCAGTTGGAGGGGGGCTACACATCAGGGTATCTGTCGCATCAGATCTCTCCCATCACACGCCCAAGAAGGCACTGTTGCAATGGTGAGGGCAGCAACTCCATCCCCCCAAAGTGTGAGATTGCTAACTACTCAGCCCCTTCCCCCCAAACCTCCTCTAGCCCAGGACTGTGAATCGGGCCTGGGCCACCAACCCTACTACACCCAGTACCACCGGATCAGGCGAGGACCACTTGTCCTAACGGATCAACTGATTTTAGTGAAGTACCAATCTGAGTTGGAAGCCGGTTTATTCGTGCTTTGATCATTTTTGTTTTTGTTACGTCTATTTGTACTGTCTTCCTTCATCGTACATGACCTCTTTTATTTGCTGACCGACTCAGCTCCCGGTTTGGAAACCTCCAGGACACTGCTTCAGAATGCCAATTGATCCCAGTCTGAACTGAAACTCCCCTAGCTTGACCTCCCTTGGGTTGAGTTGAACTTTTTAGCTCCTGTGGTTAGATATTTTACAATCTGGTGGTGAAGCAGGGGGAGGAGACACCATAGTCAGGACAAAGAATGGTCCATTGAACTGTGAAGGTATCAGGATGCCATCTGTCAGCACACTAACCTATTTTTCTCTGTTCCTGCCCAAGACTGCTCTCCTCCCCAGATGACATTGTAGAGTGCTCTGTGGATGTCAAACCTAATTCTTGCCTGCTCTTTTTTTTTTTCAAATTCAGTAGATTTTATTGGTTTTAAACATATAAACCATACACAAACAAACAAAAAAAAACAACACAATACACTAACAGACAATTACACACCCCAAGTTGGTGTATAAGTGTGGGTGGAGTTAATCAGTGGTACACATGAGCAGGAATATTACAGTCAGTGGAGAGAGAGATCAACTTGGAATCTGTCAGGCAAATTCATTATACAATGTCAGCAAACAGTTGACACTCAGATAATAAATCAGTTGATCAAAAACTTAACGAGACTGAAACATTTAACTGGAGTGTAATACTAAGGGAGGGTATACAGTGTATATAGTTTGCCCCATCTGGCATCAAAGGATTTTGTTTTATTGTTAAGAATCGCTGTCTTTTCGCTATTCTTAAATTATATGAACATATGAAGAAGCCAGCAGAAGAAAGCCATTTGGTCTATCTAATCTGCTCATATTGCAGGGTCCACGGCTTGAGCTACTGTCCCTGCCCCCCCCCCCACTCCTCCCATCCTCCCTACTCATGATCCTTGCCTTCACCCTATGCCTATCCCAGCCTCTCTTGAAGCTGCCCACTGTATTCAATGAGACCACCTCTTTTGGCAGTTCATTCCAAGTGCTCCACACCCTCTCTGTGGAGAAGTGCTTCCTGACTTCCCTCCTAAACCAAGACACTGATTCAAGGGATAGTCCTGTAGAAGATAGTTGGTTCAGGAGGAGCTCGTGATTTACAGTATCAAAGGCCTTGGTGGGGTCAATGTAGGTTGCGCCCACCATGAGCCCCCAATCTAATGCATTAAGTGGGAAGGTCATACCAGACAAATCTGATAGATTTCTTTGACTGGGTGACCAAAGTAGTAGATCAGGAGGGGCTGTGGACATGGCCTACCTAGACTTTAGCAAGGCATTTGACACAGTCCCACACAAAAGATTAATATACAAGTTAGCCAGCCTGGGAGTGGGTCCCAAGATGACAGCCTGGGTAAAGAATTGGCTAGAGAATAGGACACAGAGAATAATAGTAAATGGGGTCACTCTGAAAAAGGGGGAGTTAGCAGTGGGGTACCACAGGGATTCAGTATTAGGACGGTCCTCTTCAGTATCTTTATAGCGTACATTGCAGAGGACTGGAAGGAAAAGTATGTCTCTTTGCAGATGACACAAAGATCTGCAACAGAGTTGATGCACAAGGTGGGGTGGAAAGGATGAGAAGGGACTTGGCAAGGTTAGAGGATGGTCAAATGTATGGCAGCTTAGATTCAATGCTAAGAAGTGCAAGTAATGCACTGGGAAACAAAAACCCAGGGAAGAGTACACAATGGGGGTGAGATACTAACAACAACAAAATGGAAAGGGACCTGGGTAGTCATATCAGATGACCTAAAGGTGGGCAAGCAATGTGAGAGGGCAGCAAGGAGGGCTGGGGGATACTGGGATGTATAGGAGAGGCATCACCTGCAGAAAACAAGAAGTTATTATCCCTCTGTACAGACAGCTGGGTGAGACCACATCTGAGTACTGCATGCAGTTCTGGAGACCCAATCTCCACAAAGACATAGACAGGATGGAAGCTGTCCAGAGAGGGAACTAAAATGGTGTGCAGGTTCTGCACTCGAAGACATATGAAGAGAGATTTAAGGAGCTTAATATGTATAGCCTCGAGGAAAGGAGGGAGAGGGGGACATGATAGAAACTTTCAAGTACCTCAAGGGAATGAACAAAGTCCAAGAGGGTAGCATCTTTCAAAAAAGAGTGTGCAAGAACAAGGGGCACAATTTGAAGATAGAAGTGGCCCAGAGGTAATTTAAGGAAGTATTTTTCACAGAGAGGGTTGTGGATGTATGGAACAGCCTTCCAGAGGAGGTTGTGGAGTCAAAAACAGTGGTGGAATTCAAGCATGCATGGGACAGTCATAAGGCAATTCTAGGGGTTGGGGGTAGGAAGAAGTAGGCTGCTGGTTAACTAGGATCTGCAGCTTATCCATCAGGTAGGGAAATGGGCAGACTGGGTGGGCCAAGCGGTCCTTATCTGCCGTCAAATTCTATGTTTCTATGTTTCTATTATGTATATACCCAGTGAATTCAACTAAGGCATTTTCCTAGTGTCTGCTATGTATCAACAGCTAGGAAGTCTGTGTGTGCTGTCATATTCCTTATTTTAAATGAAACTTATTTGACTGCTTTTACACACGAGTAGCTGGAGCCCTGCAAATTATACTGCAGGAGGAGGAGCTGTAGTCCGTTCCTTGCTGTGGACTACAACTCAGATTTGAGTGCTTGTTTTTGTTTTGGAACAAGCCTCCTGCACTTTTAAAGCCAGAATTTGACCTTTCCAGGGCACATTTTATGTAATAATTTAGTTTTAGACAGTTTGTTTGAGAGGAACATCCCATGACCTCGGAGATCACTTCCGGGTCCCTTTCAGCATATTTACTCACATATTTGCGAGCGGCACTGTTTATAGGCATTTGTCTAGTGTCTGCTGTGTAGCAACAGCTAGGAAGTCTGTGTGTGCTGTCATATACCTTATTTTAAATGAAACTGGTGTGTGTTTGACTGCTTTTACTTGCGAGTAGCTGGAGCCCTGCAAATTATACTGCAGGAGGAGGAGCTGTAGTCCGTTCCTTGCTGTGGACTACAACTCAGATTTGAGTGCTTGTTTTTGTTTTGGAACAAGCCCCCTTTTAAAGCCAGAATTTGACCATTCCAGGGCATATTTTATGTTATAATTTAGTTCTAAACAGTTTGCTTGTGAGGAGCATCCCGTGACCTCGGAGATCACGTCTGGGTCACTTTCAGCATATTTATTCTACCCTCCATGAGCAGGGCGAGCACGAGCAGGGTAAGTGTGCATTTTCACACGTGAAGATGGGCGCAAAGACACGTGCGTTATGTGCACATGTCTTGCGTGTCTAGCGGGATATCTGGCAACAGGTGTAAAGAAAGGTGCATGGTAAGACTGTGGAACTAATAGACCATTACCAAGATGTTGTGAGTGGATTGCTAAAGTAATATTTGTGCACCGCATATGCTGGGTAGCTTTGCTGACTGTAATACATAAATTGCACCTAGTATATTGGTCTAAAACATACTCAACCATGAAAACATCAGTCATAATCGATGGTGATACAGAGTATCTGTGTACGGAGTGTTATATGTACATGATTACTCAATCAACAGTTATGAATCCCTTTACTTGTACTAAATGCAGACACAATTTAGAGTTACAAATTGAAATAAATATGTTCTCTTTAAGACTCCAAGCACTTGATCAGGCACAACAACAGATGGCACAAAAATTAAATACGAACATAGATATACCAGGTCCCTCTATTTGCCATACAGTTTCTACTAAGGCACTTAGTAAGGATGATAGTAAAATGATAAAATGATAAAACAAGTTCAAAAGAAACGTTCTAAGAATGGGAAACAGCTTATAGACAAAAGAATAACAAAAAATAGGTCCTTAAACACAGCACAAATAGAAACTGTTGTAAATTATTACATGCAAAAACAATCCACAATACAGCAATAAGTAAAAACAAAAAGAGAAGGGTGAGAGAAAATGAACAACTGGCTGACAATAAGATTTATGATGATAATGAATGGTTTGAGGTCCAAGCAAATAAAGCAGCCAAAATAGGTAGACGTGCTGAGTGTTTTGAAATTCCCTTGTTAAATCATTTTGACCCACTGGTTGTACCTGATAATTCTGATGCAATCAGCATGATACAAGAACCTAATATGCCAATACAGATGAGATCAGATGATAATAACGAGGTATTAATAGATACCGTATTATTACAAATTTGGGATGCACTATCAAGTATTGAGCCACAGCCAGACCTCAATAGCATGGGCATTCAAGCTTATACCCTCATGGAAACAAACACGGTTGTATTAAATCGGGAGGTGTTAGTTGTAGGTGACTCAATTATTAAAAATTGTGATCACTTAATTTGTAATCCTGATAAAACAACTAGAACTGTTTCAAGTTTCAGTGGAGCAAGGGTATGTGACATCACAGAAATGATGGATAGCATGTTACGGAATACAGGCAAAATTCCCCTTGTCATTTTACATGCAGGATCCAACGATACCTGGGGTGTGCCAGTGCAAAAAATTAAACAGAATCATGTGTCATTTACAAATGAATGTATTGAAAATTGATGTGAGGTGATTGTTTCTGAAATCCTCCCTATCCCACGAGCTTCAAGACAGCATCAAATAAAAATTAGAGATATTAACAACTGGATTAGAAATTGGTGTATGAAACAGGGTATTAAATGTGTTACACATTGGGAAGAATTTTATGGAATATCAAATTTATACTCATATGATGGGCTACATTTAAATAGAAGAGGTAATAAAATCTTTGGGTCACAGTTTAAAGAAATTATAGAGAAACATTTAAACTAAATGCTATGGGGGAGAGTTGTCCTAAGAACATCTCTTTTGAAAATAATAAGAATAACATCAATATACCTAAAAATAAATACTCACCAAAAAATAATAATAATAATAAAAATAATGAAAAAAATCAAGATAAAAGTCTAGGTATATTGTTATTACACGCCAGAAGTTTAAACTCCAAAATGGAAGAATTACAACATTTTCTTAGAGAGGATAATATAATAATTTGTGGTATCACTGAGACCTGGGGGAATATGGATATTTCTGGCTATAATAGATTTTATAAGAATAGGAAACATCGGTCAGGCGGGGGAGTTGCCTTTTATGCTAGAGAAGACATCAAATCCTTTGAAACATTTACTGAAGACAATGTTAATGAATGTGAATGTATATGGGTTAAAATGCTCTTCAAGTATAATTCCTTGACCGTTGGCTTAATTTATCGCCCTCCAAACTTAACTATTGAACAAAATACTGAACTTTTAGAAATTACAAGAACTAGAAATATCATAGGTGATTACGTACTCATGGGGGATTTCAATTTGCCACACATTAATTGGACCTCATTGGATGGTAAATCAGCATTAGACAAGAAATTCATTGATTTATTTATTGAGTTAAATCTTGAACAAATGATTCGCTTACCAACCAGAGGTAATAACATATTAGACTTCATTTTAACAAATTGTGAAGAAAAAGTAAATAATATTCAACTTTATCCACCACTTGGAGAGTCAGATCACAATATGATATTTGCCTCTTATAAGAACAATATAGAACATACCAAAGGGAAAATTGTTGTAAGAGATTTTCATAAGGCTGACTATCAGAAAATGAGGAATTTTCTGGGTAAATGGGAATAGAAAAATGACCTCATAGGTAAAAATCCTGAACTAATTTGGGAATTAATTAAATTACACCTTATACAATGTATTGAGAGATATGTGCCTATTATAGTCAAATATAATGAAACCAGATGTATTCCCCCATGGTGGAATAATAAAATTAGGAAACTGATCTGTAAGAAGAAGCAAATATTCCAGAAATTCAAGAAATCAAAAACGTCAGCGTTATTTAACAAACTTGAATCATGTAACAAAAGTATTAAAGGAATGATAAAAAAAGTCAAAAAACAAATCGAATTAAACTTAGCAACTGGGGTTAAAGATAATAAAAAACAATTTTTTAATTATATTGGCACATTAAAAGGTAATCAACCTACTATAGGGCCCTTAAAAACTGAAGAAGATCTGGTTACAAATGAAGAAGAGATAGCTGAAACCTTGGATAAATACTTCTTTAGTGTATATGATAAAACAATTTCTCAGACTCAACAAATAAACTTAATTAATTCATATCCAGATATTATTGGTACATCAGAAGTTTACGATATAATACATACACTCAAAACCAATAGTTCTCCCGGACCAGATGGTAAAACTCAAAGACTTCTTCAAGAAGTAGCCCCATTAATAACCGAACCACTTACTTATCTCTACAATCAATCAGTTCAGAAAGGTGTATTACCAAGTGACTGGCATATAGCTACAGTGACTGCAATCTTTAAGAGTGGGAAAAGGGATGAACCTAAGAACTACAGACCTATAAGTCTCACATCTGTGGTTTGTAAAGTTATGGAAAAGGTGTTACAAAAGCGAATTAATGAGCATGCGTTTAATAAGGGACTAACCGATCACAGTCAGCATGGTTTTATTCCTGGAAGATCTTGTTTGACTAATCAACTCAATTTTTTCGAGCCAATAAGTCAAGCACTTGACATATGTATCTCAAGTGGTGTAATTTACCTTGATTTTGCTAAAGCGTTCGATAAAGTATCTCACCAAATATTAATAAACACATTACTGAAGATTGAATTACCACCTAATATTGTAAGTTGGATCAGTTCATGGTTATATAATAGATATCAGAAGATTACAGTCAAAGGGTATGGCTCCTCTTTAGGTAATGTGACTAGTGGTGTCCCACAGGGATTAGTATTGGGACCAATCCTTTTTAATATTTTAGTCTCAACCATACCAATCTTAGACAAAATATGGTTAGCCAAATATGCAGATGACTGCAAGTTGGGGGGACTTGTAACTTCAATAACAGACCAATATAACATACAAAAACAGTTAGATCTACTCATGGAGTGGGGGCATAATATGCGTATGCATTTCAATCTTGAAAAATGCAAAATTATGCATATAGGAAAAAATAATCCATGCTATAGTTATAAGTTGGGCAATCATTTACTGCAGTCTGCATCTGAAGAGAAAGACCTAGGCACTATAATAACTAATGATTTTAACATTGAAAATAACAACACTGTAAAAGTCAAGAAGTGTCATAAAATAATGGGCTGCATTTTAAGCTAATATAAAAAGCAGGGAATATGAGGTCTTAATGCCACTATATTCCAGCTTGGTAAGACCTCATCTTGAGTAGTGTTCTCAATTCAACAAATCTTATTCCAAAAGTAGCTGTAAAATGACTGAGGGGATTCAGAGAAAATTTACTAAAAAGATAAACGGTCAAGAGAACTTGGATCATGTGTCCCGGTGCAAATAACTTGCAATTATACTCTGCAGGTTACAGACAAATAGGAGGAGATTTATGCTTCACAAATAAAGCACTAAAAGATAATTATTTAAGTGCAACTATAGGCCTCACATTAAACAATACTACAGCTAATACAAGAAATAATGGATTTGTAATTAAGGGAGAATTTAAGAAAACCACCAAGAGAGAAGTAATTTCTTTACACAGAGGGTGGTTAATTTATGGAATAGTCTACCTATTGAAGTGGTATCTAGTCCAACCATGGACACCTTTAAAATTAGACTTGATCAACATTTGGGAAATAGAAAATACTCTTATCACCTATAACACAGGTGCGAGTTCTTTAAAGGGCGTCCAGCCCATTGAACTTGTATACATTCTATGATTAGTGGTGCTATGCTGCTTTCAGAATCCATGCCTTTGTGGACATTGAAGCTGATGCTTTTCAAGGTAGTCATCAATTTGATCATATATAATGCATTTCAGTGCTTTTGAGAGTGGGGGAATATAGAGATAGGCATGCGTCAAACATAATAAGGGTGCACTGACACCTGGTAAACAAAGATCCCGGTCTGAAGGACCTTAATCTGGGGAGCCCTAGGATGATCTACAGAAGGAACAAGAACTTAAAGGATGCGTTCATCTACACAGTCCAACCCATTAAAGAAACAACAGGGATGTGGCTTCCAAAGAGAAACAGTGGATGCTACAAATGTGGTAGTTGTAAATTCTGCTCTGTTGTGAGAAATACAGATCGCTTTCAAGATCCTTCCACAGGAGGGATGCTCCTATAAGAGGGTTCATCACATGTTCTGCTAGTGGAGTTATATACCTAGCACAATGTAGTTGTGGGCAGTTTTATGTAGGAAAAAAAAAACGAAGTTTTAAACTGAGAATTGGTGAACATTTGAGAGCTGTGGAGAGGGGAGACACATGAAAAAGGCTCTTGCAGTCCATATTGCTAAATCCAGAGATGGGACCCAGCACTATTTCAGTTTTGTTGGCACTGAACAAATGATGCTACTAAGAACCGGTGGTGACTATGACAATTTTTTGTTAAAGAGGGCACAGTACTGGATCTTCTCACTTAGAGCGATGGATAACAAAGGGTGTAATGACAAAATTGAAATGAGCCTTTTCCTCAAAAAATAATAAAGTTGGAATTCCACCCATGAAAGAAAAAGATATGCAAAAACGCAATATAACAGTTTTGCAGTACTGAATAGGAATAAGGTACTTATTTTGGGGTGGGGGTGGGGGTATACTGTGCTGGTTACTTTGCACTTTGTAATTATTATGTGTTTTTATTTCAACGCTTTGCATAATATGACTGCCCGCCACTTGGCAGTTCACTTTGCTATTCGTTTTAACAGACTTATAGCAAGATATGCAAAATTAACACCAAGGCCCAGATATTCAAAGGGGCTGCACCTGGCACAACTGAATTACACCAGCACAACTCCAGAAATGTGCCCCGGTGCAATATTAGAAAGAGGGACTTGCGCAGTGCGAGTCCCAATGCGCCAGCGTGCAAAGAGAATGCATGCTATACATCTCCAGGGGATGTGCCCATGCATATGCGGCACATCCCGATATTCAGCCCGGGATGTGCGGCAGATATGCTGGCACAGTCATGGGATGTGCCACATACCAATGCCCACAGCTGAGCCTGAAATAAATGGCTCAAATGGTGGCCACCCACAGGCAAGCTGCTGTACTGTTGGCACAACACAGCAGCCACCAGCCGTGGTTGGCCACCCGCCCACCCAGAACACCATCCACAAGCACCCATATGGTCCCTGGTAATCTAGTGGTACCCCCCTCCCCCCCATCGTGGTGATCACCAACAGTGAATGGAGCAGCAGCCCTGGTAATCCAGTGGTACCCTCTCCTTCCCGATGCTCCGATCACTGGCACATAAATGTCTAAACCCTCCCTGGTAGTCTAGTGGCACCCCCTCCCTGCCTGTAGCTGCACTGCCCATATATGAATGTTTACTATTCCCTGGTAGTCTAGTGGCAACCCCCACCCTGCCTGTATCCCCGATCACCAGTATGAGTAATGGACATATCTCCCTGGTGGTTCAGTGGCACCCCACCTACTCAGGATCCCCGACCACCCAGCATCCCTCGTTATTGGCGGGCAGCTGCAATCTAGCCTGCTACTGCCTGGCTGCCCGCCGAATGACAGCTTACAGTAGCAGCTGTCAGCTCATTGGACCACATTGTGGACCAATGGGCTTGCAGTGCATGCTGTTATTGTCTTGCACAAATATGTGACCGAATGACTCCATTCACATAATTGTATATGACAGATACAGTATGCACTGCAAGCCCATTGGTCCACAGTGTGGTCCAATGGGCTGACAGCTGCTACTGTAAGCTGTCATTCGGTGGGCAGCTGGGTGGTAAGCGGCCGGGATTGCAGCTTTCCGCCAATGATGGGGCGGTGGTGCTGGGTGTCCTGTGTGGGTGGGGGGGTGCCACTGCACCACCAGGGAGATATGTCCATTACTTATACTGGTGATTGGGGATACGGATGGGGTGGGGTTACCACTAGACTACCAGTGAATAGTAAACATTCATATACGGGTGGCACAGCTACAGGTGGGGGCGGTGCCACTAGACTGCCAGGGAGGGTTTAGACATTCATGTACCAGCGATTGGAGCATCAGGAGGAAGGGGGGGTACCACTGGACTGCCAGGGCTGTTACTTCATTCACTGCTGACGATTGCCGCTACAGGAAGGGTGGAGGTTCCTCTAGTCATCCTCTGGGGGCACCGTATGCTGTGCAGGGTGCCAGGCACAAGTCGCTGGCCTGTCCTGCACAACGCATGCAAATGGGGCCATAATGGCATGCAAATGGCCCCAGTTACACCTTGCATACATTATGGCTCCATCGGCATACTGCTGGCTGAATATCAGGAATTTGCACACAGTGTAACTCTGTTGTGCTGGCACAGTTCCCATTCCAGGTATTCAGCCCTGTCTGGGGGGGGATGCACCAGCATATCGTATTTGCACAGTGCGCATTACCTGGTATATTCAGTGGAGATGCACCATTGCTCATCTCCTTTGAATATATCCCTGCGTTTCATCAGTGCAACACAGTTGCGCTGCGTACCCACTTGTGCCATTGCCGGGCGCACCTCTGAATATTGGGGCCCATAACTTCAGGACTAGCTGAGCTACTAAGCACTATACATTCTGAACATTTTGCAGTTACCTGGAGAGTAAAGAAATTAATAAGCACTTCATAACTTTGACTTACCATGTTCTATTGAACATTTTTAACTGGTTTTAAAATGAACACTATTGTCTTGATCACTGATAACTGAATCTGTTACATATGTATGATATTATACACTGTTTCTTTAAGAAGGGTGTTTTTAAGGGTTACTACTAGGGGTACTTGCTGCCCTTTGGTAAAGCTCTTTTGAGAATCAAATGCATTAGGGACAGGAGTCCTTCTGATTTGGGAGTTGTTTTGGGGAGTTTTTGTAATGCATCAATGGACTATGGTGTTGTAACACTTCTTTTTCCACCTGCTCATTTTATCTGAGGAAATAAAAGCTAAGTTTTAATGACACTCTACATTCATGAGGTGATTTTGTTGATGCTATACTGAGAGTATTGACTGGTTACATTTGTAATTGTGCAAAGAATTAAGCAGGTGCCGGCTCTTACAGACTTTGAAGCTTGACCCTTTTTAGCCTTGGCACTGCAATTCCCTGGTTGCGGTTCAGTTCCTCTCTGTATAAGAGAATATTGGTAAATAGGCAGGGAGGGTCAACGGAGTCAGAAAAGGCCTGCAGAGACAGAAAGGGCAGGGAAAATCTGGGCAGACTGGGTGGGCCAAGCGGTCCTTTTCTACCAGCAATTTCTCTATGTTTCTTTCCCCTCTCCCTTTGCTGTGCTCCACATCAGCATATCAGGTCTCAAGGGCAGTAAGTAATGTCTGCATGCCAACTGCAGAGAGCAGCATCACTGTGCAGAACTCTGCAGGCTGTGCAACATGCAGATTGTATGCACGCTGACCAATGCTAAGAACAGAGATCCAAGAGATTAGCAACTGGATTTGGACCTATAGTGAAATGTGGTATTTGATGTGGCATATAAGCTACATAATTTCCTGATACATAAAAAGACAGAACTAAACTATTTTTACTGCAAAATACAGTATACCACAGCAAGGAGTGTGCTTTAACTTTACTGTGCCTCCAGAAGGCTCCAAGGCAGGAGATTACAATAAACGCAAAGCACATTCTGTGCTTCAGACTCCAGTGCTGGCTGAAATGCTATGCTGCAGAATTCTGTTTCATTAAACAGTATTCACTATGTTCCGGGGGGCATGGCCTGCATCTCAGTGTGTGTGCGTGGATGCAAACAGACGGAGCTCTGCAAACTTTTATTGTTTTAAAATATGCATTTTTATTTATTTATTTAAAAACTGGTAACCAGAAGAGGCACACTGAACCGAAGCTCATTTCCAGGTGCGATCCCGAGGAAGGAGAAGGGGAGAAGCACAATTACAAACAACATACTGCCAGTCGGGTGATGTCATTACAATGACATAAAGAGCATAAGCTGATTGATTGCAGTACAGACAAAATTGCAAAACACTGCATCTCCTCCATGGAGAGCTGGCTTAACCACAACAAACTGGTACTTAACACAAAAAAAAAAACTAAAGCCATGCTTTTCTCAGGACCATGTAAACCTCACCTCGGCACCTTAATCCTGACAGACTTCATGTGCAAACAAGTAGAAGTAGTCAATGAATTCCGTTATTTGGGTATCATCCTCAACAACTCACTTTCCCTTGAATCCCATGTTGCATATGATACAAAAAAGACTTCACCAGCAGCTGGGTCTGCTACACAGATTAAAAAACTGCATGACGGTGGGCTCCTGGAAAATTTTATCAGATGATCTTCTGCTCCCACTGATTGATTATGGTTTGCTAATCTACTCCTCTGTTAGTGAGTCCATTCTGCCAAAGTTAGGGTGCTCTACAACACAATCTGCAGATTCCAAACTAATTTTCCATCCTGAACTCACAACTGCCACCTTCTCTCCTCAGCAACTCATCCCCCCAGACCTTCATATAAAATTCCTTGCTCTTGTTTTTCTTCAGAAAGTTGCTTTAGGTCTTGACCCCCAAGGAAATCTTCCCAGAATCAGTAAAAAACAGAGCCACAAGATCAGCCGTTGCCTGTTCTTTTCATATCCCTAGAATGAGCAGCGGCCTGGATCAGCGATCACTTACCTACAGGGACACTTCCTGGTACAACAAGCTGTGCACCTCTTTTACTGAACTGACATCCATCTCCTATTTTAAAAAAAGCATGTGTCTAGTATATATGTGTGGTTCATAGCTCAGTGCTTATGTAACATATAGTGGAATGATGTAGATGGTTGTTGGATACAGAGGCCAGCATAGAATGACTTGTGCTTAGGTACTTGGATGCTTGAATTGAGTCGTTTGATAATATTTGATGGTTTTGGCCTTTCTTTGTATCCCACCTGTAGGAAGGAAGGAGGCTTGGATTAGAATTATGAGCCTCGTGGGATAAGAGTGCTGCAGAAGGAGGAGGTGTCGGGAGGATGGTGGTGAAGTGACTCGATCTAAGCAGAGCGGGAGACAGCTGCTCTGTTTAAATAGGCTGTGGGGGAGGAGCTTTTCCCCCACATAATTACAGGCAAGCCTATCAATTATGTGTGGTTCATAGCTCAGTGCTTATGTAACATATAGTGGAATGATGTAGATGGTTGTTGGATACAGAGGCCAGCATAGAATGACTTGTGCTTAGGTACTTGGATGCTTGAATTGAATCGGTTAATAATATTTGATGGTTTTGGCCTTTCTCTGTATCCCACCTGTAGGAAGGAAGGAGGCTTGGATTAGAATTATGGAGCCCCAAAAAAGAATAAATATCAACGATTGTTCAGTAACTGAATGCTGAAAAAGTCATGCATAACACCTTAATGATAAGAATAGACAATCACCTCCTCCAGCTCCGGAGAGTGTGACCAGTAGCACTCAGGAGAGGAAAACCCCCCTGGGGGGGAAACCTCTGAGGACCCATGGCTACTGACCTGCCCATCCTTCTGGGCATATTAAAGGAGAGAGATCCTAATTAAACTAATTAATCAGCTAATCTGAATTCTAATATCAGAATTTAATCCAGATAATTGGAGCTTGAGTAAGAACTGAATTGTAAATGTCCAGTGAAGTAATTTCCTCCTAATAAACTCCGAGTCACAGTCCATGTACAATTGAATGATGGAGAGTGGATATCTTGAAGAACCGTCTTCCGTACTTCAGTTGATAAAGGGCATAATCCATGAAATTGATAGTAGAGATGACGTTGATGACTGATGAACTTAATACAGAATACCTGAAAGATAGTTGAATCCAAACTTTGACGTCAACGAGGCAGGACGAATAGAAGTAATACGACTTCCAGTTGTCTGGTAATAGAGGGCTTGTAAAGTACGAAGAATGAGAGAAGGTTTGAGGCTAGGTTATCGAGTGACGAATCCATTTCTGATAAGTATATATAGTCTTTAGGAATTGATATGAAAACAGCGGCTGTAGAGCTGAGCTGGAATAATGGCAGGCTGTATAGTAATTGGAGACTGTGGTGCAATGCTATGAGCATCCAAGTAGTATAATACGGAGCCCAAAGTATGTAAGCCAGGTGAACCACCAATCCGAAGGGAGAGGTAGAAGGAGCAGAATCACATCGATGTATGCAGAGAGAAGGAACCAGACGTGGCAACCAGCCCCTGAGGAAGGCGTAGCTGAATCGATAGCAGGTGAGGTAGGAGAGAGGCGGCTGATTCCAGGTAAGGGATGCATAGTCAGACCCATGGAAGTCTGCAGGAGAATAGAACTCGACAGTTTGTCCCTCGATGAAAGCACAGCTTGGTCAGCAGCTGGAGAGGTAAATAGAGAGGCGAGGAGCTCCAAGTAACAGGAAACGGCAGCTAGATGATGGAAGGTAGCCAGCAGGAATAGTGCATCGGATACATGTTCCAGAGACGTAGCTTGAGGCAGTCCAGTGCAGAGTAATACTGTAGTTGTAAGGCAAACGTAGAGAACGGAATGGAGCTGAGGACTGACAGATCCATTAGATCAAGGATGGCAGGGATCGCCTTGAAGAGACCGTGGCTTAGAGATGACAACTTGACAAGGAATAGCAGTCGAAACTGAAGGTAGGCAAAGTCTGAGGCATCAATAACATGATGAGACCCGAATAGTCGAGCATGAGAGTCCTGGATGGTGACAACTGAAGAGGCTGAGTTAATTGGAGTAGCGATGTCACAGATCTAAAGATGGTAAAGCACAATCAGGAGAAGGTCTTCATGAGAGGTGCAACTAAGCATCCTGGAAAGGGTGAAGCAGCAACTCCACACAGCTGAAGCAGCAGGGTAAAGCATCCAAGAATAGAGGAGGAATGAAGAAACAGCCTGGAGCGAATCCATAATAATGAGCGTCTGGCTGGCAGACGAAGCAGCAGGCATGTGCATAGTAGAATGAACAAATCTTCTAGGCCCCGAGCTGGGTGAGGCAGGAGTAGGAAACCCCTTAGCCCGATGCATGAAGGCAGGTTGGAGAAGCATACGAGCAGTAGGAAACCCCCCAGCCCAATGGCGAAGGCAGGTCAAAGAAGCAGGCGATTAGTATGGAATCCTCCCAGCCTGAAGGGCGAAGGCAGGTCATAAAGCAGGCGAGTAGCATGGAATCCTCCCAGCCCGATGGGCGAAGGCAGGGCGTAGAATTGAGAACCTCCATGCTCTGAGCTGAATGAGGCAGGCATAGAGTAGAAGGAGGGAAACCTCCCAGCCCGATGGATGAAGGAAGGTTGTAGAAGCAAGCGAGTAGTAGGCAAACCTCCCAGCCCGGCGGGCAAAGGCAGGTCGAAGAAGCAGGTGAGTACGGCGCAGTAAAAACAGAGGCACGAAGGACCTCCTAACCCAGAGGGGCACAGGCCTGACTAATGCAATGGCCAATCACCTGCCTGCGGTGAAGCAGGTTGCAGAGCAGAGGTAGAGAATACAATGAAATGTCGAACTGCATGTAGTGCAGAGAAGCAGCGAAGTAACTAGGAACAAGTGCAAACGGCAGGAAACTGGCATCCTGAATAAGTCCAATTTGGAGTAGAACCGTAGGCAAATGTAGGAAGCAGGATGGCTGTAGACTGTCGCCTTGAAAGTCGAGGATGGCAGGGTTGCAATGAAGAGACCTAGGAGGAATTGGCATCTCGAGGAGAGGGAAGGAGCATCATGAACTGAAGTGAGTCAGCACAAGTGTCAGCCAAATAGGCATGCAGTACGTCATGACAGTGAAGTCCAAGGATTTGAGGCATTGAGGCAAAAAGCATCCCAGGAACTGGAGGCAAAACTGATGTAATCAGAAGGAAATCCGTTGGAAGGCAGAAGCATCATGAGAATAGTAGGGAGAGTGAGCAGCAAGGTGAGCAGCGAGTCCAGGATCTGAGCAAACAGAAGGGAATGGAGAGGGGCAGCTAAGCCATGAAGGCTAGCACGGCAGCTGAACCAGATGAAGGCCAGTCGGTATGAGCGAATGGAGTTAGCTAAGCTCCATAGGCTAGCAAGAGCAAAGGACTGCCGAGAAGGGCCGCCAGATTGATAAGCTTCAGGCAAATGAGGACAGGAACGGACCAAGAGAAGCATGTCAACTGTGGATGCAGGCAAGAAATTGAAGCAGCTGGAGGATTTAGTACTAGAGTAATTAGCGAAAGAAGATGAATGTAGAAGCCTCCAGGTAAAGCAATCAGGCAAATCCCAAGGCGTCCGATTTACACAGAGTCTGCTGTAAGGGCTGACAGCTAAATTCCGAAAGCTGCAAACGTTATGAATGCTGCGAAGCAGCCGACAGTGCAAATGGACAAAATAAGGCACAAATACAGAAACTGATTTTGGATTTCTTGACTTGAGTCTTTTGGGGATCCAAAATATTTGGTTGCCATTTGGCTAGTAAAAATTTTACAATTTCCACATAGTAGTAAGTTAGTATTAGCTCGTAAGAATCTGACGGTTGCACTTCGAAGTGCAGCAGACAGAGGTTTGAACTGAGCTCGAGCTCATGTTCTATGCTCTGCATAGAAATTAACCCTCTACTCTCCGGGGCAGTTTGAGTACTGGGGCTAACTGCAATAGTCAGAATACAGCAAGACTCCATTAGAAGAAACATAATTACTAAGGCGAGTCATTTTTTTTTCTTTTCTTGCAAAGGGTGGAGGAGGGCTGTTATGGTGCTAAGGCATGGTGCATCTGTGCTTAAAATAGTAACATAACTCTTTTTATTTTACACCTTGGGTGGAGTTCCGGGAACACTCTTATAAAAGTTTAGGTGTTTCGTTTACTACTGGGCTGCAAAGTTGAAGTGTTTATAGACACTGCAATTTGCATAACCCTGTTCTGTATATTAAAGGAGTTCTACCGGCAGTGGAGAAGCCCCGACTGCTGCACAGATCGAGCCACTGATCCAATCCTCCTCCTGCAATCACTATAAAATTATCGGTTTATTTACCTAACTCCTTGTAAATTCCTGTCTATCCCCTGGTGGCCCCGACATTTTTCAATATGGCACCACAGAACCACTGCAATCTCACTGGAAATGTTGCGAGATCATGACGTTTCATTACCCCAGTCTTAATACAGTCTCTATGTACGGAAAAATAACTGGGTCTGTATCTTTGATGCCCAGTGCTATTTTCGCAGAATGTTACTAAATCCCAAGTGTGTGCCTGCCATACCCATGGGATTTAGTGAAATTCTGTGAAACTAGCACCTGGTACTGAAGATACAGACCCGGTTATTTTTCCATACATAGGGACTGTATTAAGGCTGGGGTAATGAAACGTCACTATTGTGCAATGTTTCCAGTGAGATCGCGGAGGTTCCATGGCACCATATTTAAAAATATCGGGGCCACCGGGGGATAGTCAGGAATTTACGAGTGGTTAGGTAAATAAACCAATTATTTTTTATAGTGATTGCAGGGGAGACTGGAGTGGTGAAGCTCCGATCGGTGCAGCGGTTGGTACTTCTTCGTTGTCGGTAGTTCTCCTTTAATTGTTTTTCCTGGTATCATACCAGTTTTTTTTTTAATTGGAGCAACAGCTGGACTTACATGTCTTTGATTTCAGATCCATGCTATCAAGTGCACCCAGGTCACATTTACATGGGAGGGTATACTAGTTAAAGATGTATTACAGCCATAACATCATAGTGATCTGAGTTTATGAGGTAATAACTGGACCTGGGGTAATAAACACTGAGGCTAAAGGCCAAAATGTTTATTAACCTCCTGGTCCAGTTATTGCCAAGGAAATCCAGACCACTATTGGAATTTATTGCTATTATACTGAAAAAATTTAAAAATAAAATTAGAAAAACTGCCAAAATCTGTTTGCTGTGCTAAAGCACCTCTGTGAGAAAGCAAAAACTGTTTCTTACAGATGTGCTGTAGCATTGCTAGACGTCTGTGATTGGCTGCTGCATGTTGAAGTGGGAGGGCAAACTAGGCGTGCTTTCTAATTAGCTACAGGTAAGTACACATGCAGCAGCCAATCAGTATGCAGAGCCACCATCCCATTGCTGTTCTTAACCAATCAGAATGCAGAGTCACTGTTCTATTATTCATTACTCTCTACTGTCTGGTTATCGCAGAATAACTGGACAGTAACTCTGCATTCTGATTGGCTATAAACAATTTTTTTTTCAGTACAATATTTCTTAAGGTGCCCCACAGCAGTAAAGCAAGTGTAGAAGAAAGCAACACTCCTCACTTAAAATGTAAACTGTTTACTACTAATGTACAGTATCAAAATGTTAAAGTACAGATCTACTTACAGGGGGCCGAGTATACTTGCCTGATTGTTAGATTATGTAATGTATAACTGTATGTATTGCTTTTTAGTTAAAAATCAATACATACAAAGTTAAAAAATAAGTCTATTACCTTCCACCTTTGGTCTCAATTGACAGCCAAGATGGATCAGAAAGTTCCTCATAATTCTTAGACCAGACAAACTTGGAGTCTGGTGCAAGTTCAGCACACTCATAGATCAATGAAATGACTCCATCATCATCCACATCTACCACCATCTCCTTGGTTCCTAGAAAAAAAAAATCACAAACAAGATTTTAAGGAGGGCTATGTGCTTGGGCCAGTATTTCATGTGTGTTTTTCTGTTTCTCGTGTGCCTTTATTTGTAAGTATTATGTGTGCTTCACTGCTCCTGATTGCCTGAGATAATGGGATTGTCAGTTAAATAAACAATAAAATAATTAGGATTTTAAAGCAAGGATTGATTGATTTATTTTAAAATTTGGCAACCAGGAAAAGCACACAGAGCCGAAGCTTGTTTAGAGGTGCATTTTGACGGAGTGGGAACAGGGAGGTTTACAAAAGTAACAATCATCCGTAATAAACAAGCAGACATTCCTCAAGGTGCAACTGTGCATGAGACAGTGCGCGGAATAAAACATAGGGAGACAAAGAGCAAATAGTATCGCTCAGCAATTGTATCCATCTGTATTTATATGGCTGTGGGCCCCATTCATTGCATCACAAATGTAGACTAATGACAAAATACACATATAATATGCCAGTTGCAGAGCCCAGATGGTAGTGCAGCATTAGAGCCACCACTTGCTACGCCAGCAACCTGGGGTCGGGAAAGGAACTCGGGTCGCCCTGGGGCTGGTCAGGGGGAGGGAAGGAGGACTGACCGTCCCAGTGACAGCTCTCCTCCCTCAGAGTGGGGATGCTGCATCCTGCTGCTTGATTGCCACCTGAAGGAGGCCAACTGGCAGCATAATGGGCACACACTGAAGGGGAGAGGGGCAGCTGCTGGACGCCTAGTACACAGTTATAGTGTATGGTAGAATGCTGTTCTGCATTGAAATCCAAGCCTAGAACAGCGTTGTTGTGCTGCAATTGCTACATCACTTTGTTGTGCTGCACTAGCTACGTAGCTACTGCAGCACAACAACATGGAATGCCTCCGTGCATGCGCATTCCGTGATCCTCTGCTCCTCTTGAAATGGCCGTAGTGGTGAGACTGGCCCTGGAAGACAGCAGCGCTAAGAAAAAAGCAAAAGTAAGGACACTGTCTTCATTTTGTGGTTGCCCATACACTATAAAACACAGTGTATGAGCAATCATACACAACATGGCTATTTTTAAATCTTGAGGTTTCCGTGGTAATGCAACCTCTTGAGCTATGCTCTCAAGGTCTCCTGTTACCACTGAAACCTCTCAATTGAAAAATAGCCTTGTTGTGTATGATTGCTCATATACTATCCTCTATGTGGCACACATGCGTGGGTGTCATTGCATGCCAGCACTCTTGGAAGAAATTGGAGAAGAAAAATCCCTGGTCTGCCAGGACAATGTTGGCACCTCCCCTCCCCGCACTGGTCCACACAGGACTGACAGGGCAGCACATCTGTAGTCTTGGGTACGTGGTGCTTAATCTGTAAGTCCCTGAGAAGGTTGCTGACGGGGCTGGGGATGTACCATCAGGCAGGGCAGACTGGGAGAAAAAGCTGTGCTAAGGAAAAAATATGACAGTTATGGAAATGTAGAAGAATATCTAATTTGCAAATTTTGATTGTCTGTCATCTTAAAATTTAGTATCTAATAATACCAAAATATCATTATTTGAAAGTCTACAATACAAAAAAAAAACAGACTATCTTGCTTGTTAGGTAAAAAGTACTCGGAAATCTGTTTAGCACAGTCAGGTCCTTGTTAATCTACATGTGATGGGAACATCTGTGTGGCACACTAAGGAAGGTTTGCAGCACTGCTTTGGTAATAGGAAGTTTGCAAATTTGAAAAGCTTGCAACTAGGCATTAGGTGAGGAGCTGGAATACACAACTAAATGGAAAAGGTCCCATAAGGGGTCGGCTGATGCTCCGATGGGTAGCGCATCATGTACCTGCGCTGGCAACCCATGTTCAGGAGTGGACTCAGGAGCTGGGTCAGCAGCTGAGGCAGCTGGGGTAACACAGCCACATGCTCCCAGCACAAGAGGGGTAGTGCTGCAGTTCCGCTGTTGCAGTGAGCCCTGTGGTAGGCTGGGGAGCTGGGTCAGCAGCCGAGGCAGCTGGGGTAACACAGCCACATGCTCCCAGCACAAGAGGGATAGTGCTGCAGTTCCACTGTTGCAGTGAGCCCTGTGGTAGGCTGGGGAGCTGGGTCAGCAGCCGAGGTAGCTGGGGTAACACAGCCACATGCTCCCAGCACAAGAGGGATAGTGCTGCAGTTCCGCTGTTGCAGTGAGCCCTGTGGTAGGCTGGGGAGCTGGGTCAGCAGCCGAGGCAGTTGGGGTAACACAGCCACATGCTCCCAGCACAAGAGGGATAGTGCTGCAGTTCCACTGTTGCATTGAGCCCTGTGGTAGGCTGGGGAGCAGGGTCAGCAGCCGAGGCAGCTGGGGTAACACAGCCACATGCTCCCAGCACAAGAGGGATAGTGCTGCAGTTCCACTGTTGCAGTGAGCCCTGTGGTAGGCTGGGGAGCTGGCCTCCTCTGAAGGGTGTTGCAGTGTACATGCAAAGCCTGACAGGACACTGCCCAGTGCTGGGGGTGGGGGGTGGGAAGGCCAAGAGGTTGGAGAAAAACTAGAAAAAAAAATGATGCTTCCGGGGCCGCATGTATGACAGCCGTTGGTACTCTCAAGTCCCACACTGTATGCATCCTAACTGGTTCCAACGGGGGTGGTGGGGAGAGCAGCAGATGGTGCTGGTTTGGGCACTGGCCAGAATAGTAAGCTGGAGGAGTAAAAGCCTACGTAGCACAAAAAAAAAAAAAAAAAAAAGGTTAATCCAAAGCACCCTACTGACACCACCTGTTTGAAGCAGAATACTAACATGTGCCTCCAGGTTATCCTCCCAATATGGTACTGTACTGACAAAGAACATCCCTGAATTGCTATAATTGTAAACCCTCACTAATGGTATGTGTGTGTTAAGCCATCATATTTATTTGAATGCAAATAATATCTAGCCGAGTAACCAACCTGGTCGGGTTTCTGCAATCACAGGTTCTGAGAGATCAGATACCTTTCCAACTCCTGCCCTGTTCACTGCCCTCACCCGGAAAACATAGCTCACACCTTCCTTCAGACCTTGGGCCTAGTAAAGAAGAGAGAGAAGACACTCAAGACTTCAAAGAGGATACAATACGTATCATTTCAAGGCAACAAATCATACATTTTGAAAATAAACCATACACAGACTTGAACTTGATTTTTAAAGAATGCACTGGATACACAGTTCATCTCAAAACACTATATGAAGTAGCTGCAGAGCCGCTTGCTAAGCCAGGGACCTGGGTTCATGCTCTGAGCTCAGAACGTCATGGTGGTCTAGCATGGGGTGGAAGCAGCATCCCAAAAGAGGCTCTTTTCCTATGGAGAAGGAGGTTCTGCACTGCTCTTTAGTCATCTCCTGGTATTTCAGGAGCATCAGTGCAGAAGTGGGGCTGAACAGAGCTGTGTAGAGCTATGCAGGTGGCATTCCTATACCCTCGGACATTTTATCAAATTCTGAGTAGGGGCTGGATACAGGGTGGGGAGAAAACACATAGAGGGTCAGAACACATGGAATAGCTACCTCACCTGTGCCATATAGGGCCACATTGCCCTTAGTTACACCCTGTAGTGATAAGAAGCTAGCTTCAATAGATCTGGACAGAGTCTCTGCATGAAGCCTGACCAGGCTCTCAGTGGGACAGGAAAGAGTAAGTCCCAAGAGGGCACAGAGTGCTGGGAAGTCACTTTGTCAAGGCTGCAAAGGCTAAGAGGTGGAGTAAGGCACCCTCCAAGGGGATCCTTGAGGAGGAAAAGTAAGCTGGATTGGGGATCAGTGGTGGAAAAGTGAAGGCAACCTAACTGAGTGGCTTCCTGGACAGGCATAAGGTTAATGCTCATTGGAAGGAGGTCCTCAACCTGGCTGGAGAAGAAAAACATGAGCTAAATAGAATTATAAAAAGCTTTGCAAAGCAATAAGGTGGATACACGGTAGTATTGCAGTGGCCAAATGCAGGGAAATGGAGCAGCCATGGTGCATTCAACAACATCTCAATGCAGTTATGAACAAGTGTCCTAGGGTCCAGTTACCTGAAAGGGGAACTGTTGGTCTAGACACCAGTGTAATAACCTGCACTTTTCTTAAAAATGCCAAGGGATCATTTAAAATCTGCCTGAACATCCTCCAGAGAGAGAGACAGGAGGTACCATGGTATATACTCTCTTCCAAAGGAAGGTGCTCCAAGAGGGCAGCACCTCTCTAGCACTGCACTACAGTTTCACTGCTGTGGGGAACGGGACATATGGCCATCTGGCCCAAATGTATGACTGCTGCTAACTGATCATGCTAACACAGTGCCTCTCAAGTATATTTATTTAAGTCTTACATTTATATCTTAGAGCCAGTGTCATTTTTGGTCAATGACCAGCCATCCCCAAAACTATTTTTCTTGTCTGCCATGGTTCCCCCATGGCTGGGTCTTCAAGGTGGGGACCCTTTTGACATATACAATCCAGTAAGGCAGCTAAGTCATGGATGCCCAAATGTACTGTCCTGATAGCTTTGTTTTGTCTTCCTCATAATCTCATCTGTAGTGGGCTCCATGCTCATAATGTGTGACATATGAACCCTTCCACCTCCTTCACGTCGCACATTGCCTCTGTTGGCCACACGTACCACAGCATCACAGTGCCAGGCATCCCCCAACCTCACAAGGCAGCAGGCTCCCTGGACCACCGAGAGGGGTCACAGTGGCAGCGGGAGACAATGTCTCCCCACCCCAGACTGAGACACGCTGCTCTAGGCAGACTAAATCTAGTCTGGCCCCACCACTCTTCTGACCTGACCTCCCAAACCTGAGTTGCTGGCACAGATGTTTGACACATGCTGCCACTGAGCCATTCGGTGGACTGTCCTCCCGATTTTCAAAAGTGTTCCACATGTTTTTGTCATGATCTGCTGATTCCATGTAGCCCTCTGGTTTCTTTGAGATCACGACTGAACAGCATCTAGCACTCCCACATGCTAAATTAAGATCTTCTGGTGTTTGCCCTTTGTGATTCCTTGCCTATTGTACTACAAGGCCTATACCCAGGAGGTAAGGGCTGCTACCTCCATTTCCTGGTTTAGGAATTTGCTGAAGACTTACCAGTTTGATGAACCCATTGGCTTTCTGAGCCCTGTTTAATACAGTCATGTGGTTGACCTTTATTTTGTGTATGGTTTACTTTGTAGAATGCCAGGAGCTATTTTCCATAGAATCCTATCAGAATAAAAAAAAAATGATTGATTTTCTTTTTTAACTCAACAGTTTCCTACCTTTATATATCTGTTAGCAGTTGCCTTCTCGTTAATGCCGCTCCAGTTCTCCTCAGCTGCATCTGTCTCTTTCACATCGACATAATAGCCAAAGACCTCACTACGGCCACAATAGACTGGAGCATTCCAGAGTAGAACTACAGAGTTCTTCCTGACCTCAGTGAACCTAACATCATGAGGAGGTCCTGTAGAAGGGGAACAAAAAGTCGTTTTTGTATGAGCTGCTGTACCTTTATAGCCATAAACAGTGAGACAGATTGACAACATATTGTACTTTGTCTTTCCAAAAGTCTTTAGGGAGCATATTCTCTCTCCCCGCTAACCTCTCTCCCCTTCCACCATTGCTATGATAATCTTTCTTCATTTCCATTCCTATCTTGGCAAGTACTACGTAGTTAAGTACTAGGTCTAAAGGAGATGACTGTATTTTATGCAGGGAGTTGCATAGATACGATGGGTGCCATGCTGGGCAGTTTGTCAGCTGAGCTCTAAGTGAGCTCTGAGAATAATTTTGGTTTCTTGCAAGACAGCCTTTACAAAAAAGAAATCCATTTTCTTGATTGTTTTCAGCTTACTTCCGTCTTAATCTTGTTTTCCTGATTTTTTGTGGATTACTCTTGTCTTCTTTTCTGAAAAGGATTTTTTCCCCTCAACCACTGAAGATTTTTTTAGGATTTAAAAATGCTTCTAAACTTGTTTCAAGAAAGTAAGACTAAATATGGCCTGAAAGTAGATTTTCTTTTTCAGTTCAAAAGCATGTTTTAAGCCTTGAGCTGATTTACATATTTACCACCATCCCTGCAGTAATTCCTGTGTTTTATTGCAAAATGCCCCACCTTGTGAGAATTGTATAAGCATACCAACATATCTTCAACTAGTTGTACCAGCAGATTTTGTGGACCAAGTGCCCTGGCCAGGCAGAAACAATTCAACCTAAGGTAGGTGGAACTGTTGGCTTGTGATTCTTTTATTGATGTGAGACTCTACTTTACTCATAATATCTGCTTTCGCCTTCTACCCTGCAACCAGCAGCACAAGGTGGTAGCATTCGGGAACTCTTATAACTTAAAATTCATTTAATAGCCATAGCTACAGTAAAATCCACATGCAATTTATTTTCTGTCTCCCTGAATGGCATACTGCTACTCCTCCTCTAGACAGTTTCTCACCTGCTGACTCTTAAGACTGCTATTGAACGCTGGCTTACTGAGTCACTGAGTTGAAGCCCCCACACACCTTATCAGGCAGTGGTTACACGAAGTTGTTTGCTGAAATAGTGAGGGCCTCCCTGCTAGTGGTACTCTTGAGTGCTCCAACCAGCATGGTGGTGTCCAGGAATCCCTGTTAGCGGCTCCTGGATTAGCCATCTGGTGAAAGCCTCCACAGTGGTCACAAAGACTACGGTTTGCTTGAAGGAATGAGGGCCCCCAGTGGGGCTCTCAAGTTCTCCAGCCAGTGTGGTGGCAACCTGGAACCCCTTCTAGCAGTTCCTGGATTAGCTGTGGGGAGAAAGCTTCCACATTACTTTAATTAATGTAGCCCAGTGTTATGCCTTAGAACAGCAAGAAATAGGCTCCCATTTAGCCCAGATGCCTCACACCAAACTCTCACAGGGAACCCCCCGGTACTGACCTTGGTCCATAATGGTGACCTCAGCTTGTCCATTACCTGCCCACGATTTTCTGATCCTTTTTTCTGCCACTAGTAGTTGCTAGGTTATGGCAAATATAGTTCCCCTTTGTTTGAACTCCTGCCGTGGCCCAGGCACTATTGGCTCTTGTGCATGCACTGTGAATCTCACATGCACGCTAAGCCCCAGCGGCTATCATGTGCAAGGCACTCGCGGCAGACAGTGGGGATGGACCCTGCAGTCTGCAGCTCTCCAGTAACTGGAACCAAGCGTTTTCACAGTTCTCTGCTCACTCCAGATCCAATCTTGTTAATACCCAGATCATGAAGGATCTCTCATTCCTGTCAGCTACCCAGGAGCTCTAAAGCATTGACCAAACCACTGTAAGTGACCCATCTGTCCTATTTTCGGGAGCCATGTTGTTAAGAGCAGTCCATTATTCAGGTTGTATACCTGCCACACTGGCCCTGATGATTCAAATATGTTTTTTTTACACAGCCAAAACTAAGACATTCGTAAGATAGGAAATTACCATAAGATTTTTTCTGGATTAAATACAGTTTGAAGGGAATTTAAAGGGAATTAAAATTTTAAGAAAAAGGTAAAAGTAAGTCGGTTTCAATCCACAATTTTTGGTAAGGGAGTGCTTTTTAGCACTAGTAAAACTGTTTTTAGCACTAGGAGATGTAAGGAGTTGTTTTTAGAAAGGGTGACAATGCGGGAGGCAGTGTTAGTTAGGTTTTGTTGTTTTTAGAATTAGGATCCAGTCGTGGGTGCTCTGTTAACAGCATTTTTAGTATGTCTTAGCTGAAAGGCCACAACGTTAGTGCTTTATGTCAACAAAGTGTTCTACCTTCATTTATTTGTTAGCTGTTGCCTCATGCTTTGTCTGCATGGATATTGAAACCACATCAGTGGTTTAGTTTCACGTATATAAAAGCTGTTTTTTTTTTTTTTTTCGCCTCCTGCCCTGGCCACCCACTCACTCAGGCACTCCACAGAGCACACCCCTGCTGCCCACTGGACTCACCCTGCACTGTAGTACCCTTCTCCCAGGCCTCCGGTACCTCTGTTGTGGATGGTTCTGACTTATCCCTGTCGGAGACCTTCCTACTGCCACCAGGAAGGAAGCACGTGTTGCCAGCCCACGACAAATGGAAGTGGAGGGGCCTGCCCACTTTGGGGGTCTAGTAGCATGGGAGGGGCTGCCGGAGAGGCTGTCACATAAAGTGACCAGCATGATCATTCTCCGTTTATGGGGCCCCACCCACCATCCACATATATGCATCTGCTGCACCTTCCTGGGTGTGGAGACGCTCGGCAATGTGTGGCCACTCATGGTGCCAAGAATACCTCCACAAAGCCACCACCAGGAGCCACTATAGAAGCGGCATGCAGTTGCCCAGCCCCCGGGAGGGAAGCATCCAAAGGAATCTCTAAATCCCTCTCTACTGGCCTCCGCTCCTGACATCTGGGCTTGGGGCATGATACCGAGTCACCAGCATGTCAGAGCGATACCTCATCGCCCATTGCCATGGAGCCAGCTGCAAAAGCTGTTAATACATTTGCTGCTTTTCTGTGAACTGTAGCAAGCAGCTTGGGGCAACAGTGTTTTCAGTCCCTTTTGCAGCTACCCCTGTGCTGGAGTGTGGAACAGGGGAGAAAGCTAGGAGTCTGCGCAAATAAAATAGGGACTGCATTGAAAAACTGTGTTTTTGCAACTTTTTTTCGGAGTAGAAGAAGGGGTCATTTTGCTGTTGGGTCTGGAGTTCAGCTTTAAACTCACTGAACCATGAGCGGGGTGCATTGGGACCCAACGCTCCCCAGACTTGGACTGCGAGGACTGTGGTCCCAGTTTGGCTGCCATGAGGGCTGGCCAAGTTATATGCTGGCCTGTATGATATTCCCTAACCCTGGTTTGTAGCGTTGGGTCGGGGGGGGGGTAGCAGTATTACTACTAGGGTTCTGTGGTAGCCATCTGGGTGGGCCTCAACTCTAGTTGCCCAGTGTTGGTGGGCCATTGAAGGGGTGCTGTGCCAGAGCACCCTCAGATGCAGTACAAGGACATTCAAAAAGAGCAAGACTTTTCCCTTTTGAACACTCTTTGACTGTACCATAAGACATGACAAAGAAGCAGCTTGGAGTAGCTGCCAGAGAGTAGGGACGAGTCTAAAGAAGAGTAGCAGCATGTAAAAGGCAGGACCCTGAGAAAAAGGAAAGATTCACCAAAATAGATAAACCTACCCTGTATTTGATGTCTTATCCTGTAACATAATGCTATGCACTTGCACATAATAAGTGATGCTGAACATCTGTACCAAATTTAATGTACCAAAGTTATTCAATAAACTTGAATTTAAAAATACAAGAAAACTGTCTTTTGAGGCTATTCAGGAGCAGCTGAGTGAGAGTGAGATGCTTCTGGTTTTAAAGTGTGGACAACTGTTGCAATATTTGACTGTCTCAAGCTGCTGTTCAGGACAATCACTACCCCCGCCAGTGTGTGTGGAAACTTCTGCTATAGGTTTTATTTACAGCCTGAAGAGTTTATTTTGGACTCTTGGTACAGATCTGTATAATTTATTGAGGAGCACCCTCTTCTGGTTATGTTGTGCTATTCTGTTTTAATTTGTATATCTGAGTGTGTATGGGGTAAATTGTTGTGAGGGGAGTGGTGCGATTTTTAGGGGCTGGGAGAAGGTGGGATTTTATGTGGGAGGTTTAATTTGGGAGTTTTGGGTTGTTTATTTTGTGGTTGGGGTTATTATTTGAGGTGTGTGAGTTTACATGATTATTTTGTTGAATTCAAGTGGATTTGGGAGGTACTACAATGTGCTATGGTCATGAAGCTTCACCTATGCACTACTGCTCTGCGGAGCTGCTCTGCCACTTCTGTCCTTTTCATCCTCCGGCTCTTCTTGAGGCAGTTTTGACTCGCTATTGAAAGCTGGGAATTTTGAGAAGGAGGGGTAGTAGGGAGATGCATGGTTTGGAGGTGGGGGCCAGGAAGAGTGGAATCGAGAGCATCAGGCTGAGTAAGCATCCTGGGTTTAATAGAGCCGTGCAGTGGGGTCCTCCCTAGTGTGTCCTAATCCCCCGGGAGCCCTCTGGGAATAGGGGGAAGATAGTAGAAGGACTGCAAGCTCCAATCCCTCCCTTTCATGGTGTGCTGTGCAATGCCGGATCCCTGAAGATTAAGACTGCCATGGTGTTAGATTTCATCACATCACAGATTTCTCTGGGGATCTGGTATGTTTCACTGAGACCTGGCTTGGGGTTGACTCCAGGTCAGTCCTAGAGGTGGCAGTCATAACCAGGTACTCGGTGATACACCGATCCAAGGAGGGATTGTAGGGGAGGCAGGGTGGCCATCTGTCCTAGATCCTGCTTGAGGCTACAGGCGCACCCATTATGGAGACAGGGTCATTTGAATGTATGGCTGTAAAGAGAGATGCAGGTGTGAGGTGTACAATTTTTTGTTTACCATGCTCTGAGATAGAAACAGGAATTCCTGCAGGAATTTGTGGACCTCATTGTCGATCTATTGTTGAATGCCCCAACCTAATTGTGCTTGGGGAATTCAGTGTATGGGTTGGCCATCCTAGCAGGTTGCTCATCAGTTCCTCCAGTTTATGGATTCACTGGTCCTCACACACGTTGTTTCCACTGTGACCCATGAACATGGCCATACCTTGGATCTTGTCTTCACTCAGGAGCTAAGCATATTTGATGTCAGGGTGGATACAGTAGGGTGGTCAGATTACTATGCTGTTGGTGGTTTCTTGCAGAGGCCCCCCCCCATATACCATCCCCCTGTACATAGCTGGTTCAATACCATTCGAGATGTGCTTTGGAGCTGGAAAAACCTCCGGTAGTTTTACACATCTCGGGTGTGAAAGTGGCATGGGATAGAGGCATGCCAACAGACATTGTTGGATATAATCTGGCTATTATGGTGATGCCTGACTCCATCACACTGATCCGTGACTGCCTCTGATCACCTGTTGCAGCTCGCCATGGTATAATAATGAGCTGAGGCAGTTGAAGACAACTGGGCAGTGGTTGAAGAGTTCCTGGAAGAGGACGCACTTGTTAGAGGTCACTTTATAGGGATTATCAGAAGGCTATAACCCTAAAAAAAGTTAAAGTTCCTGTTACAGATTACAGTCTCAGGAAGGAATAGCCTGCTCAGCTCTTCCACACAGTGGACAGGTTCATTTCTCCTTCCTGTCTACAGTCTGGAGGAGTGTTATCACAAGAAAAATGTGAAGAGTTTGGATCTTTCTTTTTGGATTGCATGCCCTCCGTTCAACCTGGATCTCTATAGCTGGCCTGCCATAGACCAGCAGTGGTGCAGATAAGAGACACAGTAGTGCTCTGTAGGGTTGTCAGAACCCTCTGAAGTTCTGGGTTCTAGTTCTAGACTAGAACTTTTGAAAAGTTCTAGGGTTCTATTTTTTTTTATAATGTTTTAGAACTTGAACCCTATCTTTTTAATTTTGTTGCCAGTAAGGAAGGTAATGGTGAAATACACATTAAATTGAGCACATGTAGCCAATAATCAAGACAATAGTGAAATGCTTGTGAAACTGAGGACAAAAAGAAATAAAACCTGTTCAGTATAAGGGGAGAGAGAAATGATCATGTGTGACTTTGATATATTGGATACAGGGCAGCAGTCCAAGGGCACACAGCAGGATGAGGAGCTGGCCAGTACACAATGTAGGAAACAGAGTCACACAACACACTGAACAGATTTTCCTGTCTCTCCTCAAAATCTGGAGATATATTTTAGCATGTATTTAAGGATACCACACAAGTGGCTTCCGGGCTGCACATTGTCACACACATTGGGTAGGGTACAGTGCAGTCAAACGGCACACAGCAGGGTGATAGGCTGGCCACAGTACACCACAGGAGATGGAGTCCCACAACACAGTGAAAGGAATTTTTCTGAATCTCCTCCCAACAGGGAAATATATTTCTGGCATGTATTTAAGGGTACCACCACACAACTGGCTACTGGGCTACACACAGTCACACACACACACTGGGTAGGGTGCAGTGCAGTCAAAGGGCAAACAGCAGCAGGGTGATAGGCTGGCCACAGTATACCACAGGAGACGGAGTCACACACACACATGCACGCACGCACACACGCATGCACACACACACACACACACACACACACACACACCACACAGAGTGAAAGGAATTTTTCTGTCTCTCCTCCCAACAGGGAAATACATTTCTGGCATGTATTTAGGGATGGTAGAAGGAATAGCGCCCCAAAGCTACAGTGTGATCAGGACAAAAATACTAAATCGAAGCGCAAAAATCTCAGCAGCACCACCACCACCACTAGCCACACAGTTCAATAAGACACAAGAACAAAATCACATTTACTAAAGCTAATGGTGCGTAAATAATACTCCCTGAGGAAACCTTTTGCAGGCGAAAGTGGTAGGAGGTGGTGAGTTGTTCCCCCTTGTCTCCTGGTAAGGGGTATTTTTACACACTATTGGCTTTAATAAATGTGATTTTTATGCACATTCTTGTGCCTTACTTATTGAACTGTGTGGCTAGTGGTGGTGGTGCCGGGATTTTTATGCTTTGATGTATTTAAGGATATCGGCACACAACTGGCTGCTGGGCTACACACGGTCACACACAGCACACACTGGGGTACAGTGCAGTCAAGGGCACACACACAGCAGAGTGATGGGTTGGCAGTGGCCGCAGTACCCGACAGCAGGAGTCACACAACAACACAGGAATACTGTGTCAAAAACTAACTGCCTTGTTGTATGTGTCAGGAGGTTTGGGGTGAAATGACCCCTTTAGCACAGTCATGAGACAATTTTTTACTTTGTTGAATTTATTTTGCTTGTTCCCTGTTTGCTGCCGGCTTTTTCCTGTTCCCTTAATCTCCCCCCCTCCCCAGCCAGCGTAATCTCGTTCCTTTGTCTTCATGACAATTCTTTCCTGCCGTTACCTCGGCCCTTTCCTCCCCTCTCCCCTTTAGGCAACCTTTTTTTGTTTTCAGCAAGGCAACAGTACAAAACACTTTTTTTATTTTATTCAAAATTGTAAAATGCCACCTGATAAAATGCAGTCGGGTGGGTCGGACTTGGAGCAGAACACATCTTCCTCAATCGGAATCAGACACAGGACTGAAGCTGCACAGCCATACTTCATTTATCCCGGATGATGGATCCCACGAGGCTTGCCCCTCCGACCTTCCTTTCACCACCTGACTGAATAGCAGCTGGCCAGGTGACAGGGACTCTGGAGCGCAACCTCACTGGCTGCCCCCCAACTGTCTTGAGCCACATAGTAGAGAGGAGCTGAGCTGAAATGGATTGGAAACAGCAATGCATATCGGGAGGGAGGAGGAGCTGACACTCTGACAATAAAGTAATAAGATATATATTTTTTTTCAAACGTGGGCAGCAGAAATGGGCACTATGATTCTAACCCTTTTGCGAACCCTCTAGTGTTCGAGTTCTAAATTAGAACTCGAACACCAGGGTTCAAGGAGGGTTCGAATCTTTAACAGACTAGTTCTGAAAACTCTAGTGCTCTGTGGGCTGGAGTGAGTTCTGACCAGTTTTTGTGGAGGAGGTTCTCGAGAAAATTGCCACACTGCACCCTATCTGCTGTAAAATAGATCCAGGGTCTACATGGTAGTTTGTGTACTGCTGTGATGCCCTGGGTCCGATGTTTGCTAACAGTATCCAGTGCTTCCTTTTGGAGGGTCGTTCTCCCTCGGCTCTTAGAAAAAAGCTGCAGTGAGATCCCTCCTGAAGAAACCATCATTGGACCCAGATGTGTAGGTTAATTGCAGGCCCATCTCAAACCTTCCTTTTGTTAGGGAAGGTTATTGAGAAGGTGGTGACACAGCTGGAGTCTCACCCCTTTTTTTTTTTTAAAGATGTTTATTTTCCTGGGCTGAACCAGGTAGCTTTTTTAGCCCTGTTCTCGGGTGCATTGGCCTGCCTGCTGCCTCCATCCTACGGGGGTTAGGGGGGATCTTCCCCAGTGGGTCTTTCCCATGGTAGGCCTGGGTGGGGAGGGCTGTCCTCTACCCTGGTGACTTTCATCCAGAATCCCATTGATCAGCGGAGCGGTAGCCTGGTCTTCTTACATTTTTCTCCTGTTTTTCACCCCTGTGGTGTGGCAGAGAAGCACATCTGCATGGAGGCACACATGTGCTCTGGAACTGTGGCTTCCTTTCACCCACCCGGATATCAGTCTGGCCCCCTGTAGTACTGACACTACCACTAGTCCGCCACTTGGTGGCAGCCAAGAGGCCAAGAAGGTAAGCCACCCCTGTTTGGGAGAGCTGCCCTGTCAGCTGCTCACTCCATCTTCCAGCTCTACCCCTGCCAGCCCATGGCAACCTGAGCTCAGTCCTGACCTTCAGTTGCTGGCGTGGCACAAGACAAGACACTCCACAGTGCCTCAGCCCTCTGCTGCACCATGCCAGGCAGCTGGAAGCTCACCTGGAGAAGTATGACATCTACGAGTCATTTCTGTCAGGTTTCTGGCCTCACCACATTGCAGAGACCATGCTTGTCAAGATGTTTGATGATCTGCTCTTGGCCAGGGACAGGGGAACATTCTGTTCTCATTCTCCTGGACCTGTCCTCAGCATTTGACGCTGTTGACCATAGGATTTTGATACAGCATCTTGGGGAACATTGGAGACTTGCCAAGACAACGTTGAAATTATTTGAGTCCTTCCTTTCTAGCAAATCACAGCAGGTTTTGATGGATAGTTACTCGTCGCAGCTGGCTGTGGTCTGCTGTGGGGGTTCCTGAGGGTTCAGTTCTGTCCCCTATGTTGTTTGCAGTGTATATGCTGCCGTTGGAGCAGGTCATCAGATGGTATAGTGACTACAGTGCAGGGCTTCAAACAGGCATGCGAGAGGCATAAGGGAGCAACACAGATGAGTATGAATAGATAGGCCATTGACAGAGTACAGGCCTATGGTACATTCATAAGGTAGAAAAAATGGGCAGACTGGATGGGCCTTGCGGTCCTTATCTGCTGTCAACTTCTATGTTTCTATGGTACGATGTGAGTTTTCACTGCTTTGCAGATGATACTCAGCTGTACTTGTTATTTATATCAGACGGGTGGGAGGCAGTTGCTGTGCTGGAGCAATGCCTTAAAGAAATCTCTGACTGGATGCCTCAGGCTGACTGAGTCTCAATCCAGCTAACACAGAGTTGCTGCTGGTGAGAAACTTTTAACGTATTGAATGGCACCCTTTTGACAGCTGTGGATAGAGTGAAGAATATGATAGTCCTTGTGGAGTCTAGGCTGACACTAGAACATCATGTGTCAGCTGTATGCTGCAGTGGAGTTTTGCAGCTAAGGAGTATCTCCCAGATTAAACACTATCTTGGGCAAGAGGATCTGGTGAAAGTGCATGCATCCTGACATTGAGGCTGGACTACTGTAATGTGCTTTACCTAGGGCTATGTGGAGGGTTGGTGCACCACCTACAGCTAGTTCAGAATGCCGTGGCCAGGTTGATATCAGGGGTGTCATGTAAGGATCACATCTCCCCCATACTGTAGCAGCTGCACTGGCTTCCAGAGACTGCTTTGTTAACATACAAAGCCCTGCACATATCAGGCCCTGCCTATCTAAAAGACTACTTGGTCTGGTATACTCCTGGGGGCTCTCTCTGATCCACCAAGGATCTTCTGTCGGTCATCCTGAAGTCTCACCTTAAACAATCAGGGCACAGAGCATTCTTGGTGGCAACCCCAATTATTTGGAACTCCGTGCATTTCCACGTAAGGAGGTTCCCCTCAGCAGAGGCATTTAAAATGGGATAAAAAGTGATTTATTTAACCAAGTTTTTTGGGGTGATACTTGATTTTATTTATTATTACCTCCATTTTTAGCTCTATTGCTGACTGTGTTTAATTTTACTATGTATTACTTATTTTGTGGGTATTATCATATAATAATTTACTTTTGACGTATACTTGTGAAGTGCCCTGAGACCCTGGTATAGGGCGCTGTATAAACAAAATTGCCTTCTGTACTATGATGAGGCCAGAGTATGGACTGGAAAGGCTCACAAATGCCACATGTCTCCAGGTTCTGCTCCAACTGCACCACCACCACCTTCTCGATCAGCTTCCCCAAAAAGGAAAGGTTTGATACAGGTCTGCAATTTGTGAAAACATCAGGGTCCAAAGATTGTTTCTTAAGAAGGGGCCTCACCACCGCCTAGTCCAAGGCATTGGGAAAAATCCACTCCTCAAGAGAACACCTGCCAATCTCCACAAAAACTGGACCAAGCATACCCCAGCACTTCAGAAGGAGCCAGGTTGCCCCAGGGCTCAATGTACAGTAGGTGAGGTGCAGTACAGAAACTATCCACAGGACATCCTCTGCCAACATCAGCTCAAACTCTCCCCATAAAGACAAACTGCCCCTATCCAAAGACAGGCCACTTGAGGATATCCCAGTCCTGATAGAAGACATATTTTCCAGAAAGAACCAATTACATTCATCACACTTTTCTGTGGAAAATGCTATACAGGACTGGAGACAGATAGGATTTAATAATCTGCCCACAGTGTTGAAGAACTGAGCTGGTCAGTTTTTTTCCCCAGCAATCACCCATAACACAAACATTGACTTTATCAGAGTGATTGCTCACTGATACTCATCGTAGTGAGCCTTCAGCACCAGTTTTTCCCCTTCTGAGTAGGACCTCCACCAGCAATGCTCCAACCTCTGCCCCTTAGTCTTCCACCTCTTTAGGTCACCACCAAACTATGGCGACCTGTGGTGGGAAATTAAAAAGCATACATGGAGAGGTGCTAGGGAGTTGACAGCTGTGGCAAGACCCATGTTGTAGCCCTTCCCCACTGCCTCAGCTCCCATCATACAAGTCATCTCTATGCCAGAGATGTCCAGTGCCACCAGGAGAACCTGAGGCTACATATTTCTAAAACCATAGTAACTGACCATCTCCACAGTGGAGGTTAATTGAGGAGCTCCACAAAGAAACTGCATGGCGGGATGATCTGACCAACTGACTGGATTGATTTTGACATTACTAATATCAAGACCCTATGAGAAGACCAGATCCAAGGCATGGCCATTTTGGTGAATGCCAGAGGCAAAGCCAGAAGCAACTGCCTGTACAAAGCCCAGTGAAGACGTCAGTTGGAGGAACTGATTTCCCAAAAGAGAAGCTTCACCATTGACCCAGGCACTGAAGTCACCCAAAATGAGAAGTTTGGGCAATTCCAACATTAGGTCAACCATGAAACCCTCAAGTTTCTGCAAGAATTCCCACCCATATCCTGGAGGACAGTATATGAGCACAAATCTGCATCAGGGGAGAGTTTGCGGTTTTATGAACTCCTCTTTCAGGTGGCATGCTCTGACAATGCTTCTGATATACTCCCTTATCTAGATGTACTTCAGATCTCAACAACTACTGAGGAGCAGGTGACAGCCCTTAATTAATTAATTAATTAATTTATTGAAATGTTTCACCAGGAGGGCACACTGAAATAACAAGTTGCTCGTCTCACGGTGTGACCTCGGGGGAGGGGTTACATAGGGTTGTGAAGGATGATCAGTTACAATAGTATGTGGGTAGTACAAACAATACAAACAATACAACATTGTAAGATTGCCTGCCCCATGATGGCTGAGGAAGTGTGAAGAACCATAGGAAAACTTAAATCTGGGAATGCAGTGGGCCTGGCAGCCGAGTTTTCTAAGTAGTTAAGTGAATCTGTTAGTGAGTGTTTCAAGAAGCTATATGTTGAAACAAGAGAGATTGGGGGGAGGGCTACCCCTGTCCTGCTGCTTGGCCTCCATTATGGTGATACCAAAGTTGGGGAAGGATGCTTCTGCCTGTGCATCCTATGCTCATCTCTTTGTTGAACTGTGGTGTCAAAATTCTAGCATACGTGTTCACAACCAGGGTAGAAGGCACCCTTCCTTCACTGATTCAACTAGACCAGACCAACTTCATCAAGGGTTCACACTCCTACCATAACATAAGGAAATTTCTGAATGTAGTTCAGTGGGGCTTTAGACATCTTGGTGAAACATCTGTGCTTTACATGGATGCCAAGAAAGCTTTTGACAGGGTTGAATGGCCCTATCTGTTTGAAATGCTGAACTTCATTAGGTTGGTAAAATTCATCTATCAGTCCCCTAAAACGGAGGTATTTGTTAATGGTGGGAGGTCCAGGGTTTTCCAGCTTCACAGAGGCACTCGGCAGGGGGTGCCCACTCTCCCTGGTTTTATTTGCCCTGGCAATTGAGCCACTGGCCATATGCATAACAGAGACTAGTAATATAGCTGTGATCCTTACCAAGCAGGGCAGCTTCCATCACATAACCTTATATGTGGACACTAGTTTTAATGCTTGTGTTACAAACCCTAAAAACTGTATAGCGCACATCATGTAGCTTGTCACTTGATACTCAAGGTACAAAGTAAACTTGGAGAAATCTGAACTTCTCCCACAAATGGCTAAGGAGATCATGAGACCACAGGGCCTGTTCCTTTTAAAGTAGTGAAATGTTACGTTGTGTACACAGGGATCAGGGTGGAGGCCTCGCTGAATACAATTTACAAGCTGAACTACAAACCAGTTTTGACACAGGTTAGAATTGAGCTGGACTGGTGGCATTCCCTGCCCATATCCTAGTTAGGCAAAATAAATTTGATTAGATGAACATGCTACCCAGAGTACTTTACCCAGTACAAATGCTCCCCACATGCCTAAGTAAGGTAGATCTACAGAGTTTGAATAACAAGGGTTTCACATTTATTTGGCTGGGCAAGTGGCCACAGGCGAGCTTAGCTAGGCTTTAAGGGACCCACAGGGAAGGGCAGAATTAGGAACCCTTGCTTCATGTCGTACTGCCACACAGCACAGTTGAGACTACTGGGTACATGCATCGTCTAGTGTGTAGACTTGGAGTGAGGATAACTGTGCCTCCCACTACAGTCACACTTGGGACTGGGTGTCTGCAAACCTGTAAGGCAAATGGAGATGGTAACCGGTTGGAGCAGTGCATGTTAGAAAACATGGGAACAGAGGAAAAGTAGCAGAAGTGGTAGTGATATAAACACACTAGTATCTCCTGTGTGTGCTAAGCCTTATCTTCTCCTGGGATTGGAGGATACAGTGTTTCAGAAATAGAGGGACAAGGGAGTCACTTGCCTGGCAAACCTATATTCTCAAGGGGGACTTAAATCTTACCAGGAGCTTGCTAATTAATTAGACATACGAGCCGACCACTACTACAAGTATTTACAGGAGAAAAGAGATTTGATGGCAGAATAAAGGTGGTATTACTACCTCTCTGTAGATCACTGATAAGGTTATGCCTGGAGTACTGTGCCCATTTCTGGAGCCCTTGTTTAAGGAAAGACAGGGACAGGCTGGAGACAGTGCAGCGTAGAATATAGAGAATAAAGTATGGGTCTGGGTGTGTAATGAGAATTTACACACACCAGAGGGGTTTATATGTGGCATCAAACCCCGGTGTGTGTAAATTCAGTTACCAGACTCATATTTATTTTATATAATTGTTGAGTTTCTCTTTTCACCTCAGCAATTATATAAAATGAAAAGAGCTGCTGTGCACATGATCGATTACGGCATGGCATACGGTCGGCTTTCACTTTTATTTCAAACGTTTTTCCTTTTTTTTTCAAGTATTGTGAGGGTAGGCGATCTAGTAGCAAATGTGGTACTGTCATAAAATGTTACTTACTACCAAGTGTCCATGGCAGTTTGTATCCAAGCTGAATTTGCAATTTGGGAGACAGTGACCGAGAATTGAGGAGTTCGAGCAGGCACATGCCCAGGGTAGGGGAAATCGTGCGCATGTTTGCCGTTTCAAACACTCCTTTATAATGGCAAATTATGCCATGGCTTCCCTATGGGAAAAAGAGGAGGCCGTTAATTATATCAATAATTATTCATGGCCTGCAAGAAATACCCTATGAGGATCAGCTTGGGGCACTGAACATGTATTCACTGGAGGCCAGAAAGGAGAGGAGCGTTATATCCCGGTGTTCTAGATAGGATACATGTTTCTATGTACGCTATTTTGTTCAGAGGGTGGGGTGCATGACACACACACAGTTCAAACTATTTCCAGTGCAGCAGATAATTTTGCAGGTAGAAACAATGCTCAGTCCTTTCTAAGGTGCACCAGGACAGTATGGAGGACCTGTGCAGACCAATCCTTAAAAGTCAGGCTCCACTGGGAGAAAGTCTTGGGAATGGAAATCCTGGAAGGGACTGATGTGTCATATGTAAGACCCATATGGGACCACTTATTTGCAACAAATTCAGGAAGATGCAGTATAAATTTGTTAATAGGTTATATATGTCCCCTGGAATGGTAAATAAGTTTAATAAGGCAGTATCCCCCATATGTCGGAGGTGTACTACAGAAAGGGGCACTTATGTACATTATTTTTCGTCCTGCTCATCCCTCTGTCCTTTTTGAATAGCAGTGGCTCCGTGAGATCTCACATATAAGCAGAATAGTGATGGCAGATACTTCATTCAGGTATTGAGGACACGCCACTTCTTTGTTGTGTTCAGTGTCTGTGTCAGAGTTTAAAAAACATCTATAGTCAAATAGTCCAGTGGACAAAACCAGCCACTCTCAAAAGATCTGCAGATATAATTGTATTCTAGTTTATTTCATTTATTGTGGGGCCCTTAGGTCCTGGCCCAACATTTCTCCCCCTGAGATTCTTCAGGGGAAAGGACCTTATGGAGGTTTTTTTCAGACACTTTTTTCAAAGGTTTTCAGTTTCATTACTTATCGGTGTTTGTAAGAGCTGTAGTCTCAGCAGCACGGTGTCCCACTATGTACATAGGGGGAGACCATGTGCCACCAAGACTTCAGCGCATTGAAAAAAGTACCAAAGGGCCCCACATGAAATGAAATAAACTAGAATGAAATGACAACTACAGATCCTTTGAGTGTGGCTGGTGTTGTCCACTGGACTGTTTGACTATAAACTGCAGTTTGCCTATCAACCCAAACAGAAGATACCTCTGCGGACACTATATGAATTGTACCCATTTGGCACTCTAGCTGGACCCAGATTTAAAACCAAAAACAAAAAAAGATAAAAAATTTTTTTTTTTAAGTTATGTCAATACCGGTATATTAAAAGTGCATTCTTTCCATTATGTAAATTTATTGAAATATGTCAACTGGCTGTAGTTGTATCGACCAGACTCCAAGCTTTCATTTCAAAAAAGAAAAATATTCCTAGCACTTGCAGTGCAATGGATATCCCCCTTTAAAGAAATTATCTTTAGAAAGGGATAGCTTTTATACTGTTTGGGCTAGAAATGTTAATTTTTTTTTCAAATGAAAGCTTGGGTACATGTATATTGCTAAATTTTGTCAGAACATTTAGTATCAATATACTGGAAATGTATAGACAGAAAGTTGTTTAAAACCTTTTTTTCAAAAATACTTTCCTAACATTTTTGGATTTTTGGTTCACATAGCAGCACAAATAACACTGATACAATTGTTGTTATGGAAGTATCTTTCAAAAGTGATCTAATCTTGATTCATAAAATCATCATCTCTCCTTCCTGTTTTTTTTCCATACAGATTGTTTCCACCTGGCACACTGCGGGCAGCTGTCTTCAGCCCTGTCCCTACCTCCCAAGTCCATCTGCCATCTCTCTGACTCTGCCAAGCCCCATTTCCACATGGATTTCCCCCTGTGACGGGGCCGCGAAAGGGAGGGCCATCCTCCTCCCACCCAGTAGACCAGAATCCAGACTGGGGAATCAGCAAGCAGGCAAAGGAGTGGGACGAGCGCAGGCAGGGCTTCATGTAGCCGATGATCGCCATTTTCCTCCGCTTTTTTCTCCCTATGCCATGGTGGCCATAAGTGTGTGCATGGAGGTGTCCATGCACCATGTAACTGCGGCCCCTACTTGCTGCTTGGACTCTGGTGCTGCCAGATGACCTCCACCAAATGGCAGCCAATGAGCGAGACAGCAGAACTCCACACCCCGTGAGAAGAGAGCAATCCACTGGACGCTTGATCCTCTCCCTCCCCCACTGACCCCCAGCAACCTGAGCTTGTTTCCAAACACAGGTCGTTGTCGTGCTGACAGGTAAGGTGCATAGCGCCCCAGCCCTCTGTACCACTGGGCCAGGTTTTCCCCTTCTTGTTAAGCCTAAAATCTTAAAAGGTACCCATCCCTAAAGTGTGGCTTATTGCTGTTATGCAGTAAGGTCTGTCAATTTGAAATTTTTTTTAATTTTCTAGTTTCCTCAAGCTGTCCTTCATCCACCAGTCTCTTACCAAAATCCTCTTTTATCTAGTGATCCTTATAGGGTATCCTCCCATGATAAGGCTCCAGCAAGTGGAAGACAGAGGAACAGACTCCACTGTAGGCAAGAACTTTTGGTCAAACAGTGTGAGATAGGCTTCATCAAATGACTTGTTCTTCCAAGCATCTCCTGCTGACACCACTTGCTCAAGTTCCAGTGGATGTCAATTTGAATTTCACAAGGTCATCGGCCATCTCTCCTCAGTGATGAATGACTGAACCATGCTTCAGTCACTGGGCAACTAGGGGTGAGCAGTGCATGGACTCATGAAGCCCTTCCGGTCTGAAGGCTGAAAATGCCTGAGCAGAGACTTCTGCTGCCTCCTGCCTGTTCTGCAAGGGAGATTCTGGGATTGTGGTGCAAAACTGGCCCCTTGAGGAGTAGCTAACACCAGTACCACAAGCCAGTCCATTATTTGTGACTTTCAAAATAAAACTCACTAGCAGCATGCCTATGTTTTTCAGTGCCTGCTTGCTTCTGTAAATGGCAGGACATGCAGCATATGACTATGTGTAATTTCCATGTGGTAATAATCACATGCATCTTAGCCAATCAGGAAGCTGGATTCCTGTCTGTAGTTTTTTTGTATATTATAAAATAGGCCATGATAATCCTGTCACCTCACTGCTCAGAAAACATCACATGACCATCGATTGTTTTCTGACAACTGCACACCTCGCTTAAACTGAGCTACATATTTTGTGGCAAACAATAGCCCATTTTATAAGTGGATAACACACTCCAGGCTGTGCGGTCATAAGGGAGTAATAATACATTTCTCATGGGATTGTGCTCGGCTACACATCGTGCCTAACAACCACCTGAGGCATGCCCTGTTCTCTTACAACTGCACACCCTGTCATCTGTTATCGCTTACATAGGAGAGTGTCTCTCATTTGCAGTTTGGGAGAGAGACAGAGAGCAACAAAGCAAAGCTTAGTGTTTCTGTCACTCAGACAACATGATACTCCTTTACCATTCGAGGTTCCCTGGACCTGACATGCAGTGTTTTTATAAATCACTTAAGTAAACAGAAGAAAGGAGGAATACTTTCACTGTTAAACCAACGAGATGCATCTACATGGAAGCCTTCATGTTTAAAGCCCCTTTTCTATTGAACAGGAAAATGGCTGGTATGTGAACTTGCCCACTGGCATGGTGGTACACCTGCCAGACTGGGGTTCACATTCTATTTCTAGAACATAACGCTGCAGCTGGGAGCCAACTTTGTCGCAGAGGTGAGGTATTTGGTTCTCAGGATAAAGGATGTGGGTTACACAGAATTCCCCCTGCCCCCCCAGGCTGTCCAAGGAGTGGAACTGGCATCAGCTGTGAAGGCAGTCAGAGGAAAGGTACTGCCATAGCAGCTGAATCATTGGGATGGGGAAAGGGAAAGGGCCAAAAGGAGGAATGTCAACACAGTAAAATAGCAAAACAAAACCAGGAAAATGGTGTGTTTCAACCGACATAGAGGTTGCACTTTTTAAAACAGGTCCTGTATATGAGAAGCCATTTAGTGGCAGAAGATAATTTAATATAGATCTGGTCACCAGGTTGGTACACTGGGCCAAGAGTTTGCCCATTTTCAGGGACCACCCGAGCCATCAGGTAGGACATTGTTACTGACAATTTAATGGTATGAAGCAGAAAATTACAAAATTGGTGTAGTAGGTAGCAGTTCATAAGCAAATAAAACCTAAGATATGCTGGAAATTGTTTGGTAACCCTGCGTTCTGTTTGACTAAGTTATGATACATGATTTTTAATTACTAAGTACACAAGGAATCAGTGGACAAAAAAAGCAGGGAAGAGAAAAATGTAACTGCAAAAACTAGCTTTTAACTTTAGGACTTTCATTTCAACTTTTTCAACTACAGCAGACATTTGCCTGGCTCAGTCCTAGTTCCATCTAGTGGTTAGAGCACCAACATGGGAACTTGGAGATTGCAGGTTCAAATCCTGCCAGAGCCAAATACTCACTGTGTGACCTTTAGCAAGTCACTTAACCTCTCAGTGCTCCAGTCCACCTAACTGTGGAAATGGGCAGAAGCAGAATCCCACTGGAATCAAGATTTGGCATCTCAGCTGGGCTGTTCTGGGTAAATAAATGAAAAATACCTTGGCAGCCTGCAGTCTGTTTCTGATTCACTACAACAATGGGAGTGTGGGACCTGGTTTTTTGCTTCTCTCCAGATGGAGTTTGATACACTGTAACCTGGATTTAAATGGAGTGAAGGTCACTTGGAGATAAAGCGCAAGGTGATTCACACACACTGAACCCTCCCTCTGTCAAGTCTGCAGAGATGTGCAGCAAATATTTTATGATTGCATCTATAGTCTCCTGAGAAACAAGTTGTCAACTGGTCTCACCTGGAACAGCAATGGTCCATTCTTCACATTTGAAGCATTTGCTTGGCTGTGAGGGCACACTAACACCAGCCAGATTAGCAGCTTGCACTTCAAACTGATAAATCATGTTTTCTTTCAGATTCTGAATCTGTGGGAGAAGCAAAACAAAAGGTCAAGCATTTTCGAACTGAGAGGTTAAAATAAAGCCCTTCCTGACTTGCACATGACTAAACCAGTTTTATTCCAAGTCATAAAGCCCTCCCTGGACTGAATCAAAAGTGAAGAATAAGAACGACTAGTGCAGTGGTGGTGCTACCGCTTGCCATCCAGATGAACCAGGTTCACGCTTCGAGGCTGGGACGTCTGGTATCTACTGGCAAGGCAGGGTTCTTGCGTCAGCCTTGTAAACCTCTTGCCTTGGAAAGGAAGGGCACCTCCTTCTGTTTCACAACTGCCCCTGGTGGCCAGGGAGAGGGGATGTCATGCGGGAAGGAATGGTATTCCCTAATGTCAGCATACACCAGCTTGCTTACAGAGGTGTCACATACCCCAAGCGGGGCAAGCAAGGGACTTCTGAAGAAGAGAGAGAGAGAGAGACTCAACCATCTCTCTGATGGCCCTGATAGCTCCATAGCTCCATAAGAGCTCACCCTGTGGGTGGAATAAGGGGTGGGTCTATAGAGTGAAACATTAGTGGTGGGGTGCACTTGGGACACAGGAAGTCCCCTTGTGCCACCACACCAAACTGGGCTGTCTGGTCCACCTCCTCCTCCTTGCTGGTCCCTCCCTCTGGTGACTTGGGTGAACTGAGCAAAGTATTTCCTCAGAGGCCTGGTCCTTCTCCAAGGTGTCACCTGTAGGTTACCTGTTTGGGGCCATTTCTAGGGGTGTGAGCAAAGGCAGGAATGGAGTGTCGGACTCCAGGCATTACACTAGTGGAAAAAGCACACTGAGCATAACTGAAGGAAGATCCCAAATTAGGCCTGGGGATGCTAGAAAAAGAAAGTATTAAAAAATGGAAAAAAAGAAAAGAAAAGGGACAGAAAAAGACTGCAGGACTATCAAGACTGCCCTGATGTCCTACAATGTACAGTGACATCAGGATGAAGTGCATTATCACATCTGCAGCCAGTGATATCTTGCAGGATACTGCAGGAAAATGCAATCCAATGGAAATTGCTTCAATTTGTCACACTGGAAACTGTGCCATCTGTAATCCTGTCTGCTCCCTGGGGTCTGCTGTTGCCTTTGTGATCCTTGTGGTAATGTAGTTTAGTCCCCTGGATCTGCTGCTTCAGATGCCCTTTTTCTAAAGTTAACAGCTCCTTTGGCTCAGGTCACCTGATCAATGGTGGAGTGCAATGTAGGAGGGGTTACTGTGCCTAGTTAAGCATGCCTGTGAATGAGAAAATGAACTGGATAGTGGAGCTGAAGTTGGTTGCAGAGAAAGCAGGGTTTAGACCGTCGTGAGACAGGTTAGTTTTACCCTACTGATGATGTGCAGGGGATCTGGATACCCTGGGGGGCAAGGAAGTGGGGGTTGAAGTTCAATGCAGGGAAATGTAGGGTGCTGCATCTGGGGGTCAGAAACCTGGGACATGCATACACCCTGGGGAGGGGGGACCACATTGCAAGTCACACAGGATGAGAGGGACTTATGGATAGTGGTGGACAGCAAAATGAACAACACAGAGAATTGTCGAAGAGCTGCAGCAAAAGCAAACAGGATACTGGGCTGCATAACCAGGGGGATTACCTCCAGGAGGAGGGAGGTGATCTTCCCTCTGTATAATGCCCTAGTTAGGCTGCATCTTGAATACTGTGTGCAGTTCTGGAGACCCCATCTTAAAAAGGACATAGCGCTGCTGGAGAGGGTCCAGAGGAGAGCGACCAGGATGATTCAGGGCATGGAGGGCAGGACCTATGAGGAGAGACTGGATGAACTCAATTTGTACGCATTGGAGGAGAGGAAGGACAGTGGAGACATGATAGAGACTTTCAAGTATGTAAAGGGAATGAATAAGGAAGGAGGCAGGGAAGTGTTCAGACTTAAGAAGGGGGAACTACCAGGGGGCATGAGTGGAAGTTGGAAGGGGGGGAAGTACAGGGGGGAGCGCAGGAGACACTTCTTCACAGAGAGGGTGGTGGAACCATGGAACGCTCTTCCCAGGAGTCTGGTGGAAGAGACCACGGTGGAAGGATTCAAGAAGGGTTGGAACAGGTACAGGGGAAGCTGAGGCCAGGGAGGGCCACCTCTGGGGCTGAGGGGGGTGGAGGAGTGAGCTCTCGGTGGGGGTTAGCTTCCGAGCAGACACGATAGATCATGGGGCCTATTCTGCTGGCTTTTACTATGATACTATGAAAGTGACCTTTACATTGAAGCATGTCAGGAGGGCACTCAGGAGTGACATTGTAACCCATAGTGCTGGTACTCTGTTCTCCGTCATGTAGGCCATCCAAGGCAGACATGACAGAGAACGTTGTTTAGGCTACCTCTGATGGGAGACCCATTTCCGTGGCTGGATGGGTGAGACTCATGAGAACTCCTCAGACTATTTTTGCCTTCAGTAATGGAAACTGGAATTTGTGAAACAGTAATAATGCTGTTTGCTGAACTTGTGAACTAATTATTACCTGCTGAGACAGTGATACCCCTGACGTTAGACCTATGGGCAAGACCCCTTGTTCTCTGTTGCACTGTAGATATAACTTTGGCGGAAAAGACTCTGAACTTCTGCAGAACTGTTAGGCCAAGTTCTGCAGCACATTCAAAAAAAAATAATATGGAGCCAGAATTGTAGTTTTGGGGACCCAAAAAAGGATGGCCTGTGAGAAGGACTCCTAACTCCCACCACATAAATTTAAGTTACATAATTCAAACCTCCAGTGGTATGCTTTTCAGTAGCTGTTCTGATTCTCCATATTTATCTAAATCTGTTTAGGGCTTTAGTGTCATCATATGCAACATTAATGGCTACCAGCAGGCAATCCCCCCCCCAACCTGCTAGCAGCAAACACACAGTTGAATAGTTTTTCCCCAAGGGGAGCCTGAAGTAGCCTAGCCATGGTGCACTCAAGACTCCTCTCCTCTGGGAACACCTATCAGGGGCCTCACACACTGTTACAGCTTGGGGTGGCAGGCTTTGGGGGGACAGGGGACCCAGAAGCTCACCATACTGCCACCCCCCAAAACTGCCATACATTAAAAATACAAAACATTAAGCATCTGCAGTGTCAGTGTGGTTATTGCTTTTTCCTCTGTTTCACTCTTTCCTTATTTAGCTTTACCATTTTGAATAACTCTTTAGCTTGGTTGACATCTTTCTTAGTTTGTCTTCCTCATTTCTTAATTTTCTTTCATGTACACATGTGCACATTCCCTAGCCTGAAAGCCCTGGCATCTGCAGTGCCCCTTGACCATGGGCTGCCTTAGAGCGGGTGATCCCAGGATCACACCTGAACATGGGTTGCAGTCATGGAACCTTGATGCGCTACCACTGGCCTATTATGGGGGCTCAGCAAGCATTTTTTTGTTTTCATGTTTTCCCTTTGTCTCTGTAGTCTCATTGCTTATGTTTCCATATCAGTCAACACTCCCCTTTATCCTGAGAAAATAATGCTAGCAAAGCTCTCTCCTCCACTGCAGACCAAAAGCCTGCAATTCTCTCTGTTCTGCACTCCCCCTCCATGCCACAGCTTGGTAAAAGAAAAACTTTCTCCTGCTCTCTCCTCTCCCGTCTTTCCCCAGCCATAATACCAACAATGCTTTCTGTATTCCCCCCTCCCCCTTACTGGTAGTACTGCTCTGTGCAACATACCCCCACCCAGAGTAAGAGGCCCTCCCCCACCCAGCAAGAGTCAATCTCCTCTCTCTCTCCCTGATGTGACCCTACCCCCTCCCACTAACAGCTTACCTGTTCCCAGTTTTTAAAATCCACTGTAGCCTACCCCTGCCTGTCATACTCATAGCCCCACCACGCACACTAGGAAGGAAAGGGATGGTATTTGAAGTGCTCTCCAAACAATTTCATTGACACATTACGACTGTCCGTCAGACTAGGGAAGTGTAAAAGATACAGTAGGTCCGTCAGTTCCACAGAGCCAAACTTTGATTCATTCAAGTAAGTTCCATCCTGAAACAGTTATTTGATAACTTTGACTGCTGTTTTGAAAGATCAAGCTATTTATGCTTTTCAAAAAACTTTGAAGCTGCACTGGTGCTCTTTGAGTAAATCTACTTGTCCCTAAGTGACATTTTTATGTTGTCTTGTGCGCACAGCGCAGGCAACATATTGTGGTTGCTTCAGTGGAGAAGCGGGCTTCAGAGGTGCGGTCCTGCTTCAGCCAATGGCACCACTGCTTTTTGTGGCTGGGCTCTGTGGTGCCAATGGCATAGCATGCTGTCCATGACAGCAGTTCAGAAAACATGCCACCACCTTGAAAGAAATTAGCTGTTGCAATCAGGGAGTGCCACCGGGCGGTCCCTGGTTGCAGCAGCCAATTACTGCTTGCCTTGTCTGGTGTCCCCTCAAGCAACATGGCGGCGGCTTCCCATCAGCTTCTCATAGTCCCCACAGAAGCCAAGGGATAGCCACCACCTTCCACAGTCCCTCTGAAAGCCGACAGGGGTGCCCAATCCCCCTGTCGGCATGTCCCCCTCCTAAATTAATTTGCCGACGGGGGTGCCCAATCCCCGTTGGCATAATGTACCCCCCATTTCTTGTGTGCTGAGAGGGTGCCCAATCCCCCTCGGCTCATGCAACCCTGCCAACTCTGTATGCCGCGAGGTGCCCAATCCCCATTGGCTACAGCCCCCCAGAAAAAACTTAGGTGGCACACTGGGAGTCCACTCCAGCGTGCCAAATGTCCCTATAAAGAAAAAAAAGTCCCACAATTTTTTTTTTAACCTATAAACCAGAAAACGGTCCCTCATTGAGTCCAGTGGCCCCTCCCCAACCCATGCCCACTTTCTGCACACCCTGCCTCCCCACACTCCCCTCACCCCATACTTACCTCCAGAGCCTAGTCCGATGATCTTCGGTGGACCGGGAACATGTCTGCACTCTTCAAAGCTGACCGCGAACTGTAGAAATGCCAGTAAGCTGTACAATGGCATAAATAGTTTTTTTCAACCTTGGTGCATATCTCAGGCATTTGGGAATTTTGGCACTAAATTTTCAACATAGGGTTTTGGGACCCCTCCTCATGAATTCAGTCACTGTCATGGCATTATTTGGTCCCGAAAGGTGATTTTGTGGTCACTGCGCGGAATCACCTTTTGGGACCAAGTAACAAAATGACAGTGTCACTGTTCATGAGGTGGCCTCCCAAAAAGTCTATGTTGCACATTTGGTGAAAAAATTCCAAAAAATGACTGTGTTACGAGCATGCATTGCGCAGTTTCCACGCTCACTTGTAACTTCGCCAATTTGTAATATTTTCACTCCAGATTGTCAACATTGGCATTTTTTCATACCTCCTTATGAACAGTACAGCTGTCATTTTTTACATCCTGGCTGAAATGTGTTTTCGCAGTACCGGCACAGAATAGCGCGGTTGTGGTGGTAAATCACTGTTTGGGACAGATTATGAAAATCACTGTGGCAGTGCCAGTGAGCAGGGGTCCTAAAATGCCTATGTTGAAAGTTTGGTGACAAAAGTCCATAAAATGACTATGTTACAAGCGTGCATTGTGCAGTTTCCACATGCACTCGTAACTTCGACAATTTGTAATATTTTCACTCAACATTTTCAACATTGTCAATTTTGCTCACGTCCTTATGAACAGTACAGCTGTCATTTTTCAGATCCTGCCCGAAATATGTTTTCACACAAGTGGCGCACTATGGCGCGGTCGCTATGGGAAATCAATGATCAGGACAGATGAAGAAAATCATAGTGACTGTGTTCATGAGCAGAGGTCCCAAAATGCCTATGTTGAAAATCTGATGAAATAATTCCACTAAATGACTGTGCTATGAGTGTGCATTTCGCAGTTTCTAGTATGCTCATAAATTTGAGCATTTTTAATATTTTCACTCAAGATTTTCAACACTGCCATCTCTTCACACCTACCGATGAATGGTACAGCTGTCATTTTTCTCATCCTGCCTGAATGGTATTTTCCCACATCTGGCACAGAATGGTGCGGTCGCTGTGAGAAATCAACGTTCGGGACAGATTAACAAAATCACAGTGCCACTATTCATGTGCAGAGGTCCCAAACACTTTCATTAGATGGGGGTCACAAAAATGTCATGTTGCAAATTTGTAGTGCAAATACCAACAAATGGCCTGGGCATTAGGGTTTCTAGCCATAAAGTCCCATCCTGTGCAGATTGACAGGCATCAGGAGTGTGTCTTTGCATTTCTGGCTGTCATGCTAATGCCATTCCATCCCCCCACCCTCAAGCCACTGACAGGCATCGAGGTGTGCCTTGGACTCTTTGGCCCCACAGTTCACCCCATTCTCCTATGCTGCACCCATTTCAGCGATGTCCTTATGAAATGGAGTGAATGCAAAGCTGAACACCTCAAGGCACACCTTGGCACTTGTCAGTGTCTGCAGCACAGGGTGAGGTAAAATGCCATAAACGTTATGGCCGAATGGGGTGAGCGTTAGGCCCAAGGACCCCAAGGCACAATGCGATAATTGTCGCACTCTAGGGTAGGGTGAGCTGAACTGCCATGAACATTATGGCCGATGCCCAAAGGCACACCTCAGTGCCTGTCAGTCTCTGTAGGGAGATGTGGGGTTTGATGTCACTTTCATACTTCACTGCCATTCCTAGTATGCATCTGTACAACTCCTGCACTACCGATGCCAATGCCAGCAAGACAACATTCAGCATTGACAAATGCTTGTGAGTTGTGATGCAGTAAGCTTGGAACCTGTGCAGACCACACATCCCTCATCCACTCTTCCATTTTGTACAAATAATGAAGCAACATATAAACATTAAAGCATTTTAAAATGTATCCTTTGCAGTGTCACTGTGCTTTGTCTCTATTTCTTTGTTGGTTTCTCTCTTCCCTTATTTTGTTTCCACATTTTGCAGCATAAATCATCTTTGGCTTTTCACTTTTCTCACCTTGCCTTTATCTTTTTTATTCCTTCAGTCTATTCAGTATTCTCACATTCTTTTACTGTCCCAATACTGTGTTTACTTAGTTGCTCCATCACTTTATTTTAATATTCACATTTTTCTCTCCGGGCACCAAGGCTGTGATTCATCAGGTTGGCAATCTCCATGCCAAATCCACTGTCACCTCTTGTGCATAACCTCATAAGGATTGCAAATTGCCCCTTACCCCTGCAGGAACTTTCCCACTAATGGTTTTAAAATAGATAAAACCCACCCTGCCCATCTCAGCCCCACCTCCTTCCTAAATAGTCTTCGGAGTGCCATTGAGTGACCTTGTAGTTTTACACAGAAACATAGAAACATAGACTTTGACAGCAGATAAGGACCGCTTGGCCCACCTAGTCTGCCCATTTTCCTACCTAACGGATAAGCTACAGATCCTAGTTAACTGACAGCTTACTTCCTCCTACCCCCCACTAGGACTGCCTTATGTCTGTCCCATACATTCTTGAATTCTCCCACTGTTCTGACTCCACGACCTCCTCAGGGAGCCTGTTCCATGTATCCACAACCCTCTCTGTGAAAAAATACTTCCTCACATTACCTTTGAGCTGTCTCCCCTCTATCTTCAAATTGTGCCCCCTTGTTCTTACACATTTACATTTGTTATTCCAGCCCAACGCTCTACAATGATCCTATGCCTCTTCCTCCCTCAAAAGAATTGTAAGGTATCCCCTTAGACATTACTTTTCCCCTCATAAAAAACAGAAAAACCTTGCATATCTTAGCCACTAAACTTACTCCACCTAGAGCCTCATCGAGTCATTCCATTTCTTATATTGGCTCGCCTTTTTGGTCCAACACTGTAGGATGATCCTCTGCCACTTCCTGTTACTACTGAAATTAAATGCTGTATTCATGCACTAGTACAGCTTTGTGTGGGCCCTAGAAAGCAGCCTTCAACCCAAAAAGAGTGCCAATATAAAAACTAGGATGACTCAAGGAGGCTCACAGGGCTGGGAGGGGACAGTTTGAGGGGCTGAGATGGCTGTGGTGAATTTGAATCCATATAAAGCTACATGCAGGCAGAGTAATGGGCAGAAAGGAGTAGGGTCAATCAGGGTAACTTACTGGGGCAGCTTCTATGTAATTTCTGGGGCCAGCACAAAATTCTGCTGCTGGCCTTGATTTCTGCAGCAATCAACACATGCACAGAGCTGCAGAAAACAGGGCCTTACTATGAGGTATACTCCAGCTATACTGTAGGGCATCTGTCTTTGCTATGAAGTATAGTCCAGCTATACTGTAAGGCATCATTGACTTATCTTTCAGCCGCAGCTGCTGTCAGGTGAAGAGGTATTGGTGTCCCAGTAGCCTCCAGAATTCTGTGCGTCTCCTCCTGCATGCTTTCCCCCAGACACCATGTTGCTTGGTCATAATGTGTCCATTACGTAAAACTGCCATGTCTGCAAAAGTTCTGCTAACATCTTCTGCAGATTTGTGCCCCCTGGTGGGTGCTGTCAGGTGGAAATAGTTAAGTATAGCACCTGGAAGAACATGGGGTCATTCAGTTCACTGACTTTACGTGTCAACTTATGTTTTTCACTTCTAGTTACTATGCCCATGGTCCCCCAGATCTGCATTTGGCAGAAACCTGACTGGCCCCATCTATTGTGGCAGAGAGTCCCAAATTTCATGATGAACGAGAGGTTGAAGGGATTACACATCTAATTACAGAGTGCTTTATTCTGGTGGGTGACATTGTGTTACTTGGAATGAATCTGTCCCTCAGAGCCTTCTCTGTCTCCTACCTCCCATTTGTTTCTAATAACCCCTTAAGGTTGCCATCTTCCAGGCGTCGTGATCCTTCCCCTTCAGTCCTTATAATAAGGTGATAAACTAGTTTACATATGGAATGATAATAAAATGTCTACAATATAAATGTTATTTAACAAACATTTAATGACAAAGATGTTGCTGTAGAGTGAAATATGGAAATGATTGTATTTATATATTTTTTACTTTAGAAACCAATTCCTGATGAAGGGTATTTTACCCGAAATGTAGAAAGCTGAGAAAGCTGATTTGGATGTAACATTATTAAACAATTAACTGAAAAGTCTAAGACTACATAGTTTGTTGATTTACTTCAGGGAGAGTGGGGTGAAGTTCCAGTATACTTTTGTAAGGTTGCTCTGTAACTCAGCACTGTGTTAAGCCAGACTTGAAAAAGTATTTACTTAACCCGTCAGCCTGTAATTAAAGTTGACCACTATTAGTCCACATTTGTTTTTATAGTACGGCAGCACTGATTATACTGCTGTATTTACTTGTGGTGCATCCATTAAGTTGTATTTTTATTTATTTAGCTTTTGTTGACCGGGTAAGTGCACTAGATAAATCCTGCCTATTTTCAGGCACGACCGGGGGGGGGGGGGATACAGATGAATGCCAACTGACCTTGAACCAGATTAAGCTGTTGTATATTACCATTGCTTTTTTTTGTAGTGTTTATTCTTGGGTCTTACCTGAAAATAGACCAATTTCCTAGCGTGTTTACCCAGTTAACTAACAAAAAAAATACTAGTAGTTCATATTTTAAAGTTGAAAATATGGTGAAAAACTGTAGGGCTTCCCAGGTGACCCAGAGATACAGCATTGCTCTACCAAGCAATTCTGAATACAGGCTCAGTGGCGCTAGGTGGCTGCGAGGCAGGAGTGCTGGCTCAGGGAGTGGTAAGAAGGTGGGCTGTGTTCTGCCCTGTAGCAGCCCACTGCTGCACTGGGCTGTCATTGCAGCTGTAAAGGGCACACACGCTGCACAGAGGTAACATGCAGATGGGGGGGCTGGAAGAGATGTGCAACTGGGGGAATGCAGGCTATCATGATCATACATGTTACTGGTATCTCAGCAAGGCAGAAATGGGAAATGTGGTAAGCTCTTTCAGGGCCTGATCACCAGGAACCCCTTTCCCCCGGTGGCTGCTATGGCTTCTCCAAGTTGGAGTCCTGTTGCTGAGATGAGGGTACTTGGCTCTACAATTGGAGGTGAGCCATAGGGGAACTCAGCCAAGACAGGTTGCCAGGGAATGGGAGATGCAGAAGGTGAGCGCCTGGAATGAGTCAGGTGCAGAAACAGACAATCCTAGAAAGAATAGCATGAAAACTTGAGAAAAGACCACTTTTGATTTTTCTTAAGACAGAAAAGAATGTCCAAGGACCCAAACTACAAAGCTGTAAAGCACAAACAGGGACTAGATGTAGGAGTAGGTACATTTGTATTATCTTAATTAAGAACACAATCTGGCAGATATTAAAAAGTTTCATGTGACATATTTTGAGCTCACGCAATTGCATTTTTCAAAGCCGATTTTCATAACATCCCACAAGAACCGTGTTATTCATTCTTTCTAAACTACGTACACATTGGAAGTTTCTACACACAGATATCTCAGCTACCCAATAGCCAGAATGAGAAGGGAACCCCTTTAAACCAGTACCTGCTTGCACAGCACACTTACTCATGCCTACTATACTTACGAAGTGGGGGGGGGGGATGCATAATGGACCTAGAGGGCTTTCTGACCTTCAGCTGCTGTTGCTATAAAAAGTTTGGATAATATTTGGCAACTGAGCAGGCAGAGTAGCCCAGTGGTTTGAGCACCAGCTTGTAAAACAGGAGATCACAGGCTCAAACTCCACCACAGCCAAATAGTCACTGTGGGACCCTGGGCAAGTCACTTAACTTCTCAGTGTTCCAGTAAACCCAGCTGAGGAAATAGTTAGAAGCAGGACCCCACTGGAACTGAGATGCGGCATCATAGCTGGGCTATCCTGGGTAACAAAACTGTAAAATAAAAATAAAAAGCCTGAGAGAAGGGTTCCACCACTGCAGCCATGGCTGAACACTTCCTAGTACTAGGGCATCACACTTTCTAACTAGAGGAACTGGGGATTTGAACTGACAGCACTCTAGGTCCCAACCCAGAACTCAACCTATCAAGCTAAAGGAGTATCTCTCTCTTGCTTTGCTGTACAATATTCCTAATACTGTATATACATGTTATCCTGGTTACTTCTCATTTCCCTCCCCTTATTACCTGTCCCAAGATGGTAGTGGATAACATCAGCATTAATAAACAGAAATTTCTGTAAAACCAATTCCCAATGTTCACATTTATACGTGAATAAATAGTTCCATCACATCCATACTTGGGATAGTCAGCCTATATGTGGCAGATCTGTGGCTCACATCTTTCACAACACACTAATAAAATGTCAGAAAAATGAAAGAATCGTGATGACACACTGTATCAGACTGTATCATTGCTGAATACAAGTATGTTCTATTGTATTGCACTTTCAATTGTTATAAATATAAGGTGTTCTGTGGCAGTCCAACGATCATACCACACCCTACTACATCACACTATACTATGTCCTTGGTTAGTTACCCTCTAGATTGTTTAGTGGCCATTTAACAATCCTACCACACCACACCATATAACACTACGCAACACCACACTAAACTGTACTATACCCTCAGGGTTCGATCCATAAAGGGTCTCAGAATGACAAACTCTGTGGAATGCCCCCTCTGCACCCATGGAGCACCCAATGAAACCCACAGTGTGGGCTGTGGAGGCTCTCTGCACCCGATCCTGCCATGACTACACCTCTACCTGCACAGCTAGGTTGGGGTGGGCATGCGAGAATGCTTCTATCCCTCCAAACAGATCTCCATGGTGTGGAGGGCTAGAAGAGGGGGCAAATGCTACACAGCATGAGCCCCTGCCACTACAGCTGTACACCTCCTTCCTATGACTACCAGACCTCCTCAGGAAGCCCAACTGACCCCCACACACTGTGCCTCCAGCCTTCTGAGCTGCCACTGAGGGCTGGGGGGGGGGATTAACTCACCTTTTTATAAATAGAATGGAACATGGCAGTCCTTGGAGGACTAGAACACTCCATATGTCCCACGCACCATACAGAGCAAAGAATCTACCACACAGCCAACCCAGCCATCTGGCTGGATGCCCCTTGTCAGGCAGAATTCCTTCCCTAGAACACCCCGTTCCCCCAGCAAAGCTCGGCACTCATGGACAGCAGTGAGCAGGTGCTGTGGAAGCCTTCCAGTGCAGACAGACATCATGGTACAGGGAACCACATGTGGGATATGCAAGAATCAGTGTGTATCCCACCCTCTTTTTGGACTGAGCCTTATGTTACCAAAACCCCAGAATGTTCAGTGGCCACTGAACAATTATACCACATTGTACCATGCAGCATGCATCCCACTGTCCTCAACCACGCCGACTGAATTGTTGTCAGTTTTCATCATTCCAGTCAGTGAATATCATCAATCCAGTGCATCTGTGTCTGTGAAGGAGCCTGCACGCTATTTTTGATAGATTAATAGGTAACCACCATGAACATATTGACCTAAAGGAACGGACAGGTTTATCCCAAACTGGAGCATTTTTGCATATTTAATTTAGGTGCTAAAAAACTTTCCTTCCCACCATCTTCCCCTCAAATCAAGGTGCTGTAAAATGGAAGCAGAGCTGCTAGTTTTTGCACCCTTTCAAAGTGCTGTCTTGGGCGGGCGGGAAATGACTTGACCAATGTTTCAATGTTTTGGTGAACAGCATATGGGGTTAATAGGGCTTGTGTAACTGTAGTTTACTTTTTGGCTATTCCCACCCTTAGCAGGTAAGCCGGGTAGTGAGTAGGTAATGGAAAGCCCAGCACCAAGGATGAGTAGAGTGCCAGAGAAGAGGCAGGGGTGGATGGTGGGTATTTCACAACGTGCTAAACAGGGAACTGCCATGGGAGGCTGGCCTTTGTAGGGGATGTGGGAAGAGCTAATCCCCTATATTGAACCACGGGCTTTAGCCCTCCCATTTAATGTGTTGGTGACTAGAGTATGGGGTTAGTAGTGCTTGTGTAACTGTAGTTTACTTTTTGACTGTTCTCTATTCCCACCCTTGGTAGGTAAGTCAGGTAGATAGTAGGGAACAGAAAGCCCCAAAAGATTACCTCCTCCAACTCATGTACAGTATGGCCAGTAGCATGCAGGAGAGGAAAAAAATCTAGGTGGAGGAAACCTCTGAGGACCCATGGTTACTGACCCATCTGTCCTCTAGGCAAACTAAGAGGAGATGAACCTACATTCTAGCAACCATATTCTAATTTCTAAGGAAGGTGAACTGCTTGGAGAGATGACGGTGCATCTTCAAAGTCCATGGATGATGCATTTTGAAAGGACGATTCTGAGGTTGAAGAGGTAGGTCTATTCTGAAGGAGCATCTGGATCCTGAAAGTGGAGTAGGTCCAGTTGAAAAGGGGCAAATGCAGCCGGCCCAGTGGCGTGGAAGGCAGAAGCAGCAATGCCTTACCGTCTGCCACATCAGCGACCAGTGTTCGTAGTGCGAGCAGGTCGTGGGGGCCAGCCGTGGTGGGAGAGGATCAGGCACCTGGAGAACAGCTCTCCTCTTGTGGGGAGGGAGGCTTGGAAGTCCTGCTGAATGACCACCCCCAGATGGAGGCCAATGGGCGGTGTGGTGAGGACTCCACCGTAAGGGTGGGTGCCGCAGGACCACGTACATGTGAGCACCTCCATGCTTGCTCTGTGATGTATGCTTCCTAGCAATGGGGAGGAAGGGGTGAAAAATGGAAAAATGTCCAGTGGCAGCAGGAAGAATGTTCATCCCATCGCAGGCTCCACACTGATGGCCGGGAGCTGATCCCACAAGCCAGGGACAGCGGAAGGTATGACCACCCAGAGGAGCCGGGTGATGGGCTGGGGGATCTGACTGGGAAGGAAAAGTGCCATGGGAGGAGGAAAGAAATAGAATAAGAAAAAAAAAAAGGGGTAAATGCAGTCCAGGTTTCCAAGGTGATGATGGATGATGTTGTCCAATGGGATTACAGGGCCAAAGTGAGCATGAAGAGCATAATTTGATCAAATTTGCTGCCAGACTTTGAACAATGGGAAGTATGATGGGTTATGAAGTTGTAAGGTGAAAATCTGACTTTGTAGAAAGTTTGACATTCAAGTTAAGTCTGAAGGTTTGGAGTTAAGCGGCGAGCAATAAGTTGCAATGTAGGCATCCATGAAGAAGATCAAGGAATCGGACAAAATCTTTATGTACTTGGTAGGAAGAGTGACGTGGAAGAGTTTAGACCAATGAAGGAAGGTTGGTATATGCACTAGAGATGGTAACTGGATGTATATGGAATTAATTGGAAGTTCAGTATGATGAATTCGAGAGTTGCTTTGGGTGTTGATGCCATAATGATACTTGTATAGGCTCTTGCTGGTCTACTGGTAGGAAACAGTAGATATGGGTATTGCTGTAGTGTAATTGCCCATGACATGAGCTGAGGTGGCCATGACTGTTTTGCCTTACAAGTGATCCAATGTCTGAATGCTGTAGGAAGCCCGGAAATGGGTATTTGAAGGAATCTATAGACCACTGTGGCAGTGGGAAATTGAGAGTGGTGTAGAATGCCAGGGGTGCCAAGATTTTAGTTGGCTATAGGCCTGTTGATAGGCATGACTAGGATAGTGAGACAGCCAGGTCGGTTGCGGATGTGCAGATTGAGGAATCAATGGAAGCTTGCTTTCGGTGAAAGTCTCCATTGGAGGAAGTATGGGAGGTGAATCATGAGAGATGAGCTAGAAGGGCCGCTGGATGGGTGGCTGACCTGATTGATGGTAATATGATGAAGGAATGCAGATGACTGTATGAAGTATGGTGACATCAGGGAGCTAGAGAACAGTGGTTTGGATAGAGTAACTTTAGTAAGGCAGCTAGACACTGGAAATCCAACAATGGGAGTTCTGGGAAGGTCTTAGGACATCTAATGGCTATTAAAAAAGAAGGAGTTGAGTAATGTGGTCAAACAGAGTCAGCGTTCATAGGAGAAGCCATGAAATGGTAAAACTGATAATGTCAGTACTGCTATGAGGTTCCATACAGTTCCCATTATCCGTAACCGCGATGATGACTATGGAGTTGGTGCATGACAGAAGGAATTAGGTCACTTTTCCATGTAAAAAGATAGGAGTGGAGAAGGCGCCACTAAATCTTAGATCCTGTGAGACATAGGAGAAAGGGATGCCATAGGACTTGAATTGACAGGATGCATAGGGAGTATCCAGTAGAGTCAGATGAGGAATGAAATCATTCTAAAGTTCAGTCGAAAGGGTTCTGGAACCAGTCCAGGGGAGATGATTGGAAAGTATTGATAACTCTGGTGACGTAAGAGTCAATAAGGCGTGTTGTTCAAGGGATGTTGCTAGAAGAGGTTTTCCTCAGATGAAATGAACAGGTGCTCTGTTGAGTAGTGGATGGGAGCTGTTAGAATGGCCAAGGTAGGAGTATGAAATAGATGCATAGGGGAGTAGTTGACTGGGTAGGAATACTGGCCAGTGATAGCTGTAAAATGCCCAAAAAGAGCAACAGTAAACAGAAAGGAACCCTGAGCCACTAAGGCAGCGAGGAGAAGGCAGCCATACAAGGATGGAAGGGAAAGTCCAGAGCTGATGTCCGCAGACTGGAGGCAGGAGTCTGAGAAGAAGACAGCAAAGGCCAAGCGTACTGATATCGACAGGTGCAGGCAGGAACAGAACCAGGGTCAGTGCCACAGCAAACTGAATGAAAATTCTGGAAAGCTGCTGCAGGCATGAGAGGTGGATCCACAGAAGACCAAGAAGCAAATCCAGGTACCAAGTGCTACAAAGTAGAAGCATGAGAGTCCCATGTCTGAAGAAGGTGACAAACAACAAGTGCAGAGAACAGAAGGCGCTGCAGCAATGCAGCGATGCAGCACGAGGTTCCCACCTCCGAAGGAGAAGGTGAACTTGCAAGGCTGTCAGGAAGGGGTGGCCATCAGCAAAGAAGTCCAGGATGCAGTTGAACGGAATAGAGGTAGAGCCTGAACAGGCTGGTGGAGTCCAAATCCAGTGCATGAGGAGGCCAAGGCTGGAACGAGTACAATGAGTCCATGGAAGTGCAGGATGTAGATTTGTGAGGAAGGATGAAGAAGGCAAATAGGGTACAGTGGTCCCATTCCCGAAGGGAAAAGTAACCTGGTAGTAGGTATAGAATGCAGAGGGTTGAAACAGTAGATTTCAGAAACAGGCTTTGATTCCTGGTAGCTGAGGTGAGATGACCTTCAGACGATGCCGCCAGGCAGAGGTAGGATGGTGAATGCAAATGGGTAACAAGGTCCCGTTCCTGAAGCAAAGTGGCAACCGGGTATCCAGATGAGAATGCATAGGTTTGAAACAGTCGATTGCAGACACAGGCTTTCATTCCTAGTAGCCAAGGTGAGATGCCCTTCACACGATGCCGCCAGCCAGAGGTAGGATGGTGAATGCAAATGGGGTAATTTGGCCCCGTTCCCAAAGGGAAGCAGCAACCGGTATCAGGTAAAGAATACATAAGTATAACACAGTAGACTGCAGACATGGCTCCCATCCCTGGTAGTCGGGGCGAGCTAACCTACACTCGATGCCGCTAGGCAGAGTTAGAGATGGAGGATGTCAGGTTTATAAGTAGTAGGTAGTAGTGAGTGTAATGGAATCCCATCCCCGGTAGACAGGGCAAGCCCACTTTCACTCAGTACCTCAGAAGGTACGAGTTAGGGATGGAGTCTGGGCAAACTGCTGGTATGGGCTGAGCAAGGAAAAGACAGTTGACTGCATAGTATTAGGTAGGTAAATTGTGTGGCAGTATAAATGGGAAGGAAGCAAGCCAGAGTAGGAGAACATGAGAAGGAGTCATCAGGAATGCCAGGAAAAGGGGGCTTAGAATAACCCAGGAAGGAGCATGCTGGTAGCGATGGAATGCAATGAATGACTGCGGCCGAGTAGGCCAGAAGGGTAATGATCCATGTGAGGGTAGCAGAAGCCAGATAGGCAGAAGGGCAGAGTAGATCATATTGCCAACATGAAGCAGGCTCCTTAGAGACCAAACAGGGAGTAGCAGGGTAGAGGAACAAGAATGGCAGCGGGTGCGGGATCCCGACTAGGGGTAGAGGTAGCATGAGTCAGGACGGAAGAAAGGGCATAAATGGGGATGGAATGCTGGAATGAGGAGTGAAAGGCCCAAAAGGAGAACGAGAAAAGCATGGGACAGGAAGGGGATGAGGGGAGGCGGGTAGAGCAGAGGGAAAACAAGGGGGGCCCAGGAAGAGATAGCAGTAAGACGGCCGTCCGGGTAGGAAAAGCAGACCAGGCAGTACAATGACCAAGGTACAGGTAGAGCAGAGTACACTGCAATGACAGAAACAGGGCAAAACACAAAAAAATGCAGTAGCAGGAATGCAACATTTGGGCAGCATGCCAGGACTGGATGCAGGGAAAATCAACATGTAGTGGGGAATGGAGGAGCTCACTGGTATTTGAGGTAACAGCACTGGGTAGTCAGAATACACAGGTAAGGTAGTGCTACAGTGGACAGACACTGAGGGAGATCATTAATAAACTAGAAAAATAAAATGTGACAAGAATGGACCCCTGGGAGACACCAAGTTAGACAGGGTCAACTCAGTAGAGGCTGAGGGAAACTTGATCGGTTGTTGTCCGCCCTGCATGGTTATACAAAGCCAGGGTGCACAGCGTAGAGCAAAGCATAGTACAAATGACCATAGCAAAAGTATATGAAAGGGCTACAAAGAATGATCCTGGGAGTTCGGGAAGCAGTACATGCCATTAGTATCCCAAGACTACAGTGCCAGAAAAAGTTTGAGTTTGGCAATATGCCTGTAGGGCAATCCCAGAGTCTACAGCAAGCAGGGAACAATGTGGCGAGGTAAAATGGCAGGGGAGCACAGGTGGCCCTCATAGCATGGATGCCTGCTAAGTCGATGGGTAGTTCTGCAGGCATGGAAGCAAGGTGAGGAAGCAGGACCATGGGACAAAGAAGAAGGAGCAGGAGGAACAGTTTGCCCATACAGGAGAACTGCGAAGCAAGGAAAAAGCAAGGTAGAATTTGGAGGAGCGATACGGAGCAGGGCTGCCAAGCTGACGCAGAGGGATGATGCCATATCCAGGGTCAGGAAAAAGGAGCGGTGGCCCCAGACATTGAAGCACCAAACAGAGAAGTCGCTTGGGGAGCCACAGAAGGAGGGAGAGGAGTGGCAGTGATGTATGGGGAAGGACGAGACAAATGGGAGAAAAATGGACAGACAGGAGGAGGAAGAAAAGGGGGGGGTAAACAAAGAGCAAGACACACAGGGAACAGCACAAAGGGAAAGAAAGAAAGCAGGAGACTAACAGGAAGCCGCACAGTTGTGATGACAGAGAGCACGGGGAAGGAAGAAAGGAGCACAGAGGAGAAGAGGCTCAGCCCATGAGCCACACAGGAGCCTAGGCACGGAGGTAGTGCGTATGACACAACACACTAAGTGGGAACTGCCATGGGAGGCTGGCCTTTGTAGGGGACGTGGGAGAAGCAATTCCCCCACATTGAACCTCGGGCTTTGGCCCTCTCAAAAGAAAAATGGGGTGAGAAAGTGAAGTCATTGTGTGGCATGATGTCTCCTCCATCCACCAACACACCAGTGCCAGCTGCTGAATTATAATAAATGTATATGTCAGGTCTGGGTACCTCTAACTGTGGAATGGCATCATGAGCAGCCTCCTGGCTATGACAACAGAGTGCTGGCCAGATATAATGGCCATAACAAAAAAGTGGGCAACATCCAACCATAACTGGGACCTCATGGTCTCTGGCTATGATCTGTTCAAGAAAGACAGGGAGAAGGGGATAGCACTGCACACAACAGAAGTCTTCCAGATAATGGAGGATAAGGAGATGGGGAGCGTGGTGGGATCTCTATGGGTTCAGAAGCTGGGGGGTGAACCTCTGAATGGGGGTGGCCTACAGGCCTCTAAACCAGCTGAGAGAGATATACATGGCATTACAAGGGGATATCAGGAAGGCAGTGGCAGGGTGGAAGTTGTCCTGCTAGGAATTTTCAACTACCAGATGTGGACTGGCTCCTACGGTAAGAAGAAGTGGGAACTAAGTGCTTGTAGCTGCCTTCCCGAAAAGTTCTAACATGGCATGCAGAAGAGCAGACTAGGGATGGTGCCATACTGAAGCTAGCATGGCACCATCCCTAGTCTGGTGGTAGTGGTGCCATGCTAGACCTAGCTTTGTCAAATTGGGACAACATGGGGAAGGGGGTAACAGTGGAAGATCCTCTTAGGTCAAGTGACCACAACATGATGTGGTTCAGCATAGGTCTTGAATCCCAGCAGCAGAGGCCCCAGACACTAGTTCTGGACTTCAGAGGGGTATTCTTTGAAAGGATAGAGGAAGAGCTTAGGGAGAGCCTCAAGTGATCATCAAACAGGGGAGCCAAGAGGTATGTAAGGCATGCCTATGACAGGTTGACAGGCTGGGTAGGGAAAGAGGCCAAAGAAACTGATCTGGTTTTCCAGGGAGGTGGAGAATGCAGTCAGGGCAAAGAAATTTCCCTTCAGAAGGTACTGTATAAAGTTGATCAGTCAGAGGTAAATAGGGAGTGCTACCGTAGCACACTGAAAGAGGCCACTAATGCAGTGAGGTTGGCTAAGGCAGAGGCAGAGCTTAAAACAGATGAAGTGGCAAGGAAAAATGACAAGACATTTCTAGGTACATATTATAGATCGTGGGAGTGCTGCTGACCAACTGGAGCATGCTTTTCCTCTGCACATGAAACACTAGGTGACTTTGTGAAGAGTGTCTCATGCACAGCTGCCCTGGTAATGGGCACATTCTGGTAAGTTTAAAAAAAAAATCAATATATTATTGTTACCCTCCTTTGGGGGCTTACCTGGTGGAGTGTCATTTTCCTCATCCATTTTGCCATTCCACATCTTGTCCTGCCCCGTTTGGGCATGGGTTATGTGCTGCGAGCTGCCGGCAAGTCTGTTTGGGCTGGCACTCGCACAGGCCCTTTGATGTCCTGCCCCGCGATCTTGTGGGAAATGGAGGTTGGTCCTGTGGTTCCGGCACCTCTCCTTGGCTAATGAAGGGCTGGTGACCTGGAGAGTACGGCTGAGGAACCGCCTAGGGGGTTAAATCTTAACACTGACTGTGGGCCAGTAGTGAGGGCTAATGAATTATTCATGAGCCCTCATGAATATTAACGAGGTTCCCCCCTGCTGCCAAAGGGACGCAGTTATGGTGGCAGCGACAGCCAAACAGTGGGGACCACAGCCCTGAGAGTGGGCTTATTTGATAGAGGACCATTGGGGCTACATTTCGGTGGGGCATTGGTGACAATGGACTAAGGTGTTGGGTTGTACCAGAGACTGAAACAGGAGAGACTGACTAAGCTTGAAAGGAACTCTATGTAAACTAACGGAAGCAGACATGTTGTGACCTTTAACTGCTTTGGTTGCAGCCAATCAGTGATCTAGGCACCCAAAACTGTGACAGAGGGACTGTTGGGAAAATGAGGGGACTAATTCTGGTGCCTAGATCATGCCCCAATAAAAGAGCAGGAAATATTGATCACTATGGATATCAATTATTGTAAGGCTTCAACAGCCAGTCAGAGCCCTGGGATTTTGGCTGATACAGTGAAGACTTACTGGGATTTAGTCAGTCTGTTGTTGGGCTCTGTATGAGTCAGGACCGTGCTGTGACAGAAGACAGTGAACTTCAGGGGCTAACCCAGGCCCTAATCTGAGGATTGTGGTTACCGAAGGATTCCCCAGGTGCTTGATGAAGGACTGAGTTGCGAAGGGGAAAAGAGATAAAGAGGCTGAATGGTGATCCTGTTTCTCCGGGTACTGAGAGGTTGCTTAATGAGTGTTGGGAGAAACTAAATGTGGCAGACACCTTGCACTGGGAAATTGAGCTAGATGAAAGGACTGAGCAGATTATCTGACTACTACAGTTGCAGTTGAACGGTCACTTGCTTGTGTGGACTGGAATTGCATTTTTCTTGAAGAGATGGAGTGTCTCTGGTCATGAGGGTGCTAACCAGGAACCGTGTGTGTCCTAAGTGAACTGATTAAAGTGGCTGAGTGTGGAGGTCTTGCTGCAGCTGAGTAAAAATGCTGGACACTGCTTAGCTGAAAGGTGGACTGGTGAGCAGGGGGGCTGTTGCTGCTGAATCCCCCTCTGCTGAATTGCACTGGTATTGATTGAAATAGAGGCTAGCACCCACTCAAGTTGGCACTGGACTTCATTGGAGCAACTGTCTGAAACCTTTGCTTGTTGAGAACTCAGTGCAGGGACTGCAGGAGGACCCCCACCGTTTGGGAGTCCTCACCCAAAGCCCTTCTGAGTGGGACTCACTAACTCAGGAGGTCACGGTTCTTGCACCCGAGTGCTAGGGCACTCCGATTGTGGAAGCCAGGCTGTGGAGCCACTCCTGGGTCTGGGCCTTCTGGGGCTGGTGTTGTCCTGCCACAGTGCTCTGCAATGGGCCAGAAACGGCTGAAGGTGAGAAGTGATCAGAACTACAATCAGGTGACCAGCTGCAAGATCCTCGAGCAAGTTCCATCCAGATGGAAGGATCCTGACCAACCTGCTTTTTCGATTTGCTGCACCACTCCAAGGAGCTCCATTTTCCCCTGGTGCTGAAATCTTCAAACCATGAGTACCCAGGACCTGGTTCCTGGGACGGGAAAGGGGAAGTTGTTATTTTTCAGAGTTCAAGCTTTACAATTTCAGGGCCCCAACAACCGGCCAAGCCGCAGCACTGATCAGGCCTGCACCTAGTGGATACCCCTAAGGACAATTCTGGAGCACTGGTACCAGTGGGGGAGGGCTTGGCCTGCTGGCCCACATTTTCAAAACTGCATATCTCACTAACGTTATCTTGCCTTCACAGCAACCCTACATCCAGGTATCCCCTTCTCTATTCCTTACCCCAAATAAAGCTGTGAATTTGTTGTTTGAATCTACTGTGTTAGTGAACTTCATTGCATGTACTTACTGCTGAAATATATGGTTTATGGTGGAACAAGGTATTTGGGGACATGGTGTGCAGAGTGGCTGGTTGGGGAGGTGGGTAGGCACAGTATCCCAGGGGGCTGTGCCAAGCAGATATCTGGCCCACTAGTACTTTACTCTGGGTTGAGGCACCGCGCTATTTTCAATATTTCAGGGAACAAACCCCCAATTGTCACCGTAGCAGGTCCCATCAGGATCTGTGGGGGGGAGGGGTAGCCCATTGGCATATGGCGCCGGGGCTACATTACTAATCAAGACTGATCTATAATGTATGTTAATACTATCATGGAGACCACTGTTATTGTTGTAAGAGTGGTCTCACATTCTTGGGATATCATAACAGCTCACCTTCAGTTTGCGTTCTCATATCCTAATAATGTAGGTGAGACCACTCTTACAACTGTAAGAGTGGTCTCCACATTGGTATTAACATACACATAAGTGTGAAGAGGAATACAAAGGGGGAATTGAAAGGTTGAAGAAGGGGGCTATGAGTGGAGGAAGATGGTCAAAAGGCAAACATATTAAATGAATATTTATGTCAGTCTTTAGGGTTGAAGGAGGGCCACCAACCACCAGAATTTGGCATTAGAGTTGGAAGGGGGAGACTAAGATTGGGGAACATCACTAGGACAGAGTGGTCAAGGGTCTGGAGGGATGAAGGGGGGAGTCAAAGGAAACCTAATGGGCTGTAGCCAAGTGCCTATGGAGGTGGGGCAGGTTCTGGCAGTACCCCTGGAAGACCTGTTCAACTGCTTGCTAGCAACAGGCATGGCCCCCATGGACTGAACGGTGGCTGATGTTGTGCCTCTGCACAAAAGTGGGAACAGCAGAGATCTGGGCAACTACAGACTGGTCAGCCTGACTTCTATCACAGGACAGCTGCCAGAGACTACTGTCAAGGAGCAGTTGGTAGACTTCCTGGAGAATTATGGTCTTCAGGACAGTAAATAGCATGTCTTCTTGAAAGGGAGGCCCTGCTTAATGGCTCCCATAGAATTCTTCAGTGCAGTGTCTCAGGCAGTGGACAATGACCAGACAGTAGACCTCCTGTACCTGGACTTCAGCAGGGCCTTTGACTCAGTGTTTCCCACTGATGTCTTGTGAAGAAATTAGCTGACTTGAGTCAGGGGAAGATGTAACAAGATGGCTAGAGAACTGGTTAGTGAGAAGAACCCAAAGGGTGGAACTAAATAACAAACTATGAGGTTAGGAGGGTAAGGCGCTCTGAGGTTAGGAGGTTGACCAGTGAGATGCCTCAGGAGTTGGTCCTGGGTCCTGTACTCTTCAACCTGTTTGTATGTGACTTTGGAGAGGGTGACCAGGACAACATATGTTTCTTTGCAGATGATACTAAGATATGCAGCAGGTCGGACAGTGATGAGTGGGTTAGTTAGGAATATGAAAGAGGACCTCAAGAAATTGGAAAAGTGGTCCAAAACCTGATAACTCATTTAATGCCAAAAAGTGCAAAGTCATGTACAGTATGTGTGGACAAGGAACCCCAAAAAAACAGTATCAGATGGAAGGGGGGGGGGAGCTGTCAGGTTACACCAGCCCTCAGAGGAAAGATATCCGGGGCTTACCACAAGTGACTGCCTCAAAAACAGTTCCTGATGCAATAAGGAACATGAGAAACCCAGCAGAATGCCAGGGTGCATAGGCAGCTCCTTTTCTAGCAGAAGGAAGGAAGGAAGGGATCCAGCTCCAATATAGATCCTTTGGTGAGGCCACACTTAGAGCACTGTGCACAATTCTAGAATACGCAACTTAAAATGGACAAGAGCTGCTTAGAATCGGCCCTGATGAAGGCAATCAAAAGTATACACTGGCAACAGGGGAAGACCTGTGAGGAAAGACTGGCTGACTGGAATATGTACTCTCTGGAGGCTAGGAGGCTAAGTGGGAATATGACTGAAACTTTCAGATATCTGAGGGTAACAAACAGGGTGGACAGCAGCAACAGTTCAGGCAATTTGAGGGATCTGCAACAAGAGGACATACTGTAATTATAAGCTGGCAGTGGTTGGGGGGAATTCAGCAGGAAGATGAAGAAATACTTCATGGAGAAGGTGGTAGAGAGGCAGAACCATCTACCTGGGGGTGGTTAACAGTGAGGTGGTCACATGATTAAACAGAAGGTGGAACAGACATATGGTCATGGTGAAAATAATGGATGGTGGAGAGGTGTCAAGTGGGGGTTATCTGACTAGCAAAAATGGAGCTACAAGTTGGGGGAACTGCGTAGGCCCTACCAGTGCTAGACTGGTGCGAAGTAATGTAGGGACCTGGCAGACTCAATGAACCAAGGGCATTTTCCAGCCAGTAAAATTCTATTTCTGTTTTTTGGGTACCAGAAGCACTCGTGTACTGTAGATGGAAAACCTGTCCAATCCAAACTGCCATCATATACAATAAAGGCCAAACATTTCAAAGAGATAAACCTTCAGTTTTTCTGTAGGTCACTTTGTTGATAATTTTTTGCCAGATCAGTGTGGGCATAATCATCCATGCATTTTGTAAGCAGATCACCTATTGCATTTGCAAGGAGTTTGTATTCAATTAAGCATTACAAACTGTATGATACATCTGTTTATTCTACAGACTGGGCGAACTGTGTGTCTGCTCTGACACTTCCACTGTGGTCTTTCATTCCAGCTACAATCTTATGAAGGCCCTGTGACTCCTTCCCTCCAGAATGGGGTACACCTCTCCCATATTCCAGAGCTCCAGATGGTGACTCCCAAAATGATGGCAGGGATGCAGGCAGATCTTGGAAGTCCTCCCCTTTTACTTTTTACCCACAGTACTGTATATCCTGTCAACAGCTATTACATCTGTGAGCTGGCAACATGCACAGCACCTTGAATCCACGTTGCTCCACCCCTCCCCTCCCTGCAGACGGTGCTGTGGAAGTGAGACCTGCTGAGCCCTACCCTGGAGTCTACACTGTGCCTCAGCAGTGTGTCCCAGACTCCACCAGCCTGAGGGATTCAAGTCCACGACATAAACCTGGCTGTCCCCGGGTGTTAGTGCAATGTTCTAGTCCCGATGCCACCATGCCAGGCCAAATGTAATTTAATTATTTCTTAACCTGAAATGCACTTTTGCTTTCTTCTGTTGCTCAGTAGGGAGCTGATGAGAAAGCCATTTTGAGGGCATTTAAAAAAAGTAGGCAAGTAGATATGGCTTGTCCACAGCTGCCATTTGAGTGGACATTATTTTCAATGCAATATGGCATTAGTATTTTATAGTGGTCAAGAACACTGAGCTGCAAACCTGGAGACCTTGGTCTGAATCCTACAGCTACCACCTGCATACTGTCTGATTGTGAGCAAGTCAATTAACTTCACTGTGCTCCCAGGATGCACCTGGAAACAAGCCTCAGCTTAGTGTGCCTTTCCTAGCTAAAAACATTGTAAAATAAAATAAATATAGTTTCTGACCCCAGTGTAGGCAGCATAGTTGGTGTCCCTTACCCATGTCTCCTATCCTAGGGAAGCCATGAAGGAAATCAACTACCTACCCGATATGCCCTCTCGCTGATGGCTTTGATGTTGGCCTCGTGCCATTTTCCAGCAACACCACCAATGACTTCACGATAGTTCACATAGTATCCAGTAATTTCAACTCCACCATGAAATTTGGGTTGCTTCCATCCCAGCACCATAGAGTCCTTTACACATTCAAGCACAGTGATGTCATATGGAGGGGCCGGTGCAGCTGTGGGAAGGTGGAGGACATATTAATGTTTGCATGAAAAAGTCAACAGTGCAGCATTCATCAACTGTGCTTTAGTAGAATCCCATCATATTGTCCTCCTGTTACACTGTGTAACCCTATTAATAGGACACTATGGAGGAGACAAATTAGGAATCACTCAACAGGGAATCTTTGTTAGTGTACTATAATAATACACTGATTCACAAAAGTTCACTTTGTCCGTGGACCTGATAGCTTCATCAGGTTTTACTGACTAAGGAAATCTGGGATGGAGTTACAAGTGGAATCAAAATAGGTGTTGACTGAACTATATTTAGAAAGTTTTAGAAAACAACAGTTATGTACTTACCATAACAGTAGATCTTCAAGCGAATCTCCTCCGTTAGGCCACACCTTTGGAACTATAGCCATCAGGCATTAGGACCACATGGAAACTTTTGCTAGCAGGGGGCCGCCCATGATGAAGTCCCATGTCTACATCTACATAAACGTGGGTGGCTCCATTACTCCTCAGTTCCCTGCTGAAGATTAGACTTGTTGAACCTCCAACTGTGGAGAACCAGGAGATAATACCAGCACCAGGCAAACAAGGAAAGGCATGAGACTAGGTATATGATGCATAGACTAGGTTCACACACAATATCTGATGTAACCCTCGCTGAAGCAGAAGGAGGGCAGACTGAGGGACAGCATGGCCTAATGGAGGAGATTCTCTCGAAGATGTACTGCTACAGTAAGTATGTAACTGTTCTATCTTCTTTGAGGATATCTCATCCATTAGGCCATACCTTTGGAACGATTCCCAAGCAGTCCAAAATGAAGCTGTGAGGAGGGTACAGTTTGATATATATTCAGAACAGCAGGCCTTGCAATACAGCAAGTCTTACTCTAGCACATCTATGAGAGACTACGTTCAGACTGTAATGCTTAATGAAGGTGTAGACAATGCTCAGTGCGACTGCAGCACAAATGTCAGCAGCAGAAACATTTCTGAAACAAGTAACAGATGTGGCCATTCACCTAGTGGAGTGACTAAGAACACGCATCAGAAAGTTCCTTCCCATACTTCTAACATAACGTAATACAGTGTGCCAGCCATTTAGACAGGCACTGTTTAGACACATGAATGCCCTCTTTTCCAGGGGTGAACAAAATAAAAAGCTGAGAGGACTTTCTGCAGTTCTTGGTGCGACTAACATAATATCTGAGTATTCTATGTACATATGGAGCAGTGACTCACTCTGATGGGCATGCTAATGGTAGTAAACAGGAAGGTGTATTGTTTGAGTCAGTGTAAATTCAGGTAACACCTTTGAAAGAAACTTAGTATCTGTATGCAAAAGAAACTCTGTCTTTGTAGAAATTCAATGGAGGCTCACACATTAGAGCCTGAAGCTCTGAAATCCTTTGAGCAAACAGGATTGCAACTAAAAATGTTTTTCATGACAGGAAATGTAGGCCACAACTCGTGGCCAGCTCAAAAGGAGCGAACAGCAGTTTCTTAAGCACAAAATTCAAGTTCCAAGGTAGGACTGGATTGTGAATAGGAGGTTTCATATAAAGAATATCTTGCAGAAAAGAACGGGACACCTCTAACTGGGCAGCCATACGACCATCAACAGGGGCATGGAAAGCTGATATAGCAGCCAAATGCACCTTAAGTAAGGAATACTGTAAATCAGAGTCTGACAGGGACAGCAAGTATTCCAGCACAGCTTTTACAGGGCATGTAGATGGGTCCCAAATTCCTGGAAGCAGCCCACAAAGTGAGTCACTTCCATTTCAAGGAACAAGTATGTCTGGTAGCAGTCTTCCTAGCCACAATCAGGACATCAGCAACCTTAGGAGATACCCTAAAATGTGCAATGGCTATGTCTTCAGGAGCCAGGCATGGAGATGTAGGTATTTCAGGTCTGGATGAACCAAGGATCCCTTGTCCTGTGACAACAGGCCCCAACAGAGTGGTACAGGGACAGGAGGCTCCACTGCCATCTCTTGCAGAAGTGGAAACCGTATCTGGCAAGGCCATAATTTAGCAATGAGGATGAGAGTGGTACTCTCCATCCACAGCTTGACCAGCACTCTTTGTATTACAGGAATTAGTTAGTTAGTTAAAACTTTATTTTTTTAACAGGATAAAACCTTAGGTCCGAAGGACCTATTTTCAAAATTGTCCTGTATACATGCACACATTCAATCAAGCAATACACTTATACATACTTCAGTACATTGTAAAATGGACAACAGTTACAACAATAACTTACAAAATTAAGGCAAGCAAGGTCAATGTGTCAATAGCAAGTACATTCTTCATGGTATAAACTTATCTATCGTTGATTTGAAGATGGATAGCTTGTGCACGTTTCTTATTAATGGTGAAATTTCATTCCACAATACCGCAGCTGTGTACTGAAAGGTCATTTGACCAAACCTGGTCTTAATTTGGGGATCTGTAAACCCCTGTGGAACTGGGGGAAAAGCAGACAGGAATTTCCTTTTCCAAGGGAGGGCCAATGCGTCTCGCCAGAAAACTCAGGCTCTGTATTGAGTGAGCAGAAACACAGCAGTTTTGCATTGAGTGTGTATGTAAAAAGGTCCAACTCTGGTGACTCCGTCTTGTGAAGAGGTCACCTACCATGGAGGTCAGCACATCCCATTCATGAATTTTGGACTGTGATTTGCTTAGCCTGTCTGCCAAGACATTTTTGTGACCTGGGAGATGCACAGCTGACAGTTGTAAGTTATGGGAAAAAGACCAGTACCATACTCTCATTGCTTCCCTGCATAGTGGATAGGAATGAGTGCCCCCTTGTTCGTTGATGTAATGCATCACACTGGCAGTATCCATCTGTATTAACACAGGACCTGGGCACAGATGCTCCTGAAGTGCCTGGAGGCTATACAGTATAGCTCTCACCTCCAGGATATTTATGTGTAACCTGGCCTCCACCTTAGCCTATGACCAGTGCGTTTACTGTAGTAAAGGCCAGGATGAGCATCCCAGACAGAACCTGAGGCAACCATGGTGAGGATCTGTACAGGAGCTGGTACAAGGAATGGAATGCCCGTTAATATGTTTTTGAGATCCAGCCACCATAGCAGTGCTCTGCAAAGTGGGGACGTGACGAGAATAATTTGTTCCAGCTCATCCATCAGCTGATCTCAGTGGGTCCTGAGTGCCCACTGAGGAACTCTCATATGTAAACAGGCCACTGGCACAGTTACGTTAGCTGCATGAGACCCAGGAAATGTAACATTGTTCTCGCAGAAATGTAGTGACTTCCGTTTACCAACTGTGCTTGGGCAATCAGATTTCCTGCTCTGTCCTGCGGCATGAAAGCACATCCCTTCTCTGTTTCCAAGACTGCTCCTATGTACTGCAGGCTTTGGCAGGGAGTCAGCACAGATTTTGGCAAATTTACTGTGACACCCAAATCCTTGAACAATTGCATTGTCCGAGTCAGGGTATGTAGGAGAGCTTCCCCTGGAGCTGGCCTTCAGCAGCCAGTCATCCAGATATGAGAAGACATACACACCTTCTCTGTGAAGAGCTGCTGCCACTACTGCCAAACCTTTGGTAAAAATCTGTGGTGCAGAAGACAAGCCAAAGGGCAATACTCTGAACTGGTAATGCTCCTCCTCCAGCACAAAGCAGAGGTCTTGCTTGTAAGCTTTTCTGATCTTGACATGAAGATATGCATTCTTCATGTCCGGAGAACAAAGCCAGTCACCTGTTTGCAGAAAGGGAATCAGAGCTTGCAAAGATACCATTTGAAACTTCTTGTATTTTATGTATAAGTTGAGAGCCCTCAGATCCAACACAGGATGCAAATCCCCTGTCCATTTTGGGACCAGAAAGTATCTGAATAGAACCCTTTGTTTCTCCGTCTAAAAGGAACTGGTTCTATAGCACATTTTTGAAATAATGACTGCACTTCTTCCTTCAGCAGGGACAAATAGCCTGGAGGATTACAGGAAAGAGGCAGAGGATGATATAAAGGGATTTCTATAAGCTCCAGAGCATGCCCCCTTACAATTATCTCCAGGGCCCACTCTTCCATTGTAATCTCCCATCATTGTTTCAGGTGCAGGAAGAGCCTGCCTCCCACAACCATCTCTGGAGGTAACACTGTAGTTAGGGGTATATCTGGAAGAGAGTCAGGTGGGACCAGTGGGAACAGTGCCACTGATACCGATTGCTTTTGTATAGGCAGCTGGGGGGTGCAGGGGACCACTTCCCTTATCTTGGCCTTGCTGATGGTAGGCATGGCCATCTCTGGCAGCAGGCTGACAAAAACAGCCCCTCCCACAACCCCTGGAAGAAGTAGGGTACTGACACTTACAGACCTTTGAGTCATTTGTGAGAGCTGAAGGCTTCTTAAGGCCTCTTCAACATCATACTCAAACTGTTTTTTCCCTCTGAAAGGGGGCATTCAAAACTACTTGCTGCACATCATTGGCAAAGCCAGCAACTCTAAGCCAAGAATATCTCCTCATACAAATGCAAGAAGTAACCGACTTGGCAGAAGCATCAGTGGCATCATAGGCTGAATGTGACAAATGTTTGCAAACCTCAGCAACATAAGTTAATATTTTAAGTAACTCATTCTTGGCAGAACCATCAGACAAAGCCTGGGCTGCAGTTTTTGCATCTTTCTACAGGCTGTTCTGATATTTTATCACATGAGCCTGGTAGTTTGCAGTCCTAAGGCCCAATGAGGCAGAGGCAAATGCTTGCTCATCACATCCATCCTCCTAGATTCTTTATCAGGAGGGCAAAGTACTCATGTATTGAGGTTTCTGCTCTAGACCTATCGTGAGGAGCCATGATGACTACAGAGTCAGTTTCTGGCTGGTTAACATAATAAAGCATAGCAGATTGGGCAACAAACTAATTATCAGCCTTTCTGGGAACTTCTGGCAGTGAGTTTGGTCTGCACTATGCAGCAAAGGTAGCATTCTCTAATGCAGGCTATATAGATGGAATTATAATGGATGGTGTGTAAGGCACCTCCAAAATTTCCATTAGATTCTGTTTGTGGAATCTTTTCTTCCACAGCAAAGGCCATGGCAGTTTGCATTTGCTGCATCATGGCTTGAAAAGTAGGATCCTCTGGAGGAGACCTTGGGGTATAGACCACCAAATCCTCACTGCAGGATGAGAGGGTAGAACTAGAGTGAGGTGCAACATAGTCCTCTCCCTCATACTCCTGCTCTAAAACCATGAGGTCAGGTTTATATTCTACTTTGTCATTGATGTCTCTATTGATGACGAGAGCCATAGAATGCACCAGCGACACCGGTGACAGCTGAGAAGAAGGAATCTGCAGCATGCTAGTAGAAGGCATCAACAGGGGCTAGGTGCCAGGAGGCTCCATTGATGGGATAACTGTCTGCATAGGTAAGTCAGGCAGAATGTGACGTACCATTTCTGAAAATGACACAAACACAGCCTGGGAGTGGACGACACCCTGGACAGGGTCTGGGACTACTTTAGTCGATGATGGGCCTTCGCCCAATGATGATGGCATCTTACCATCCATAGTAGGCACAACAGCACCTTAGCCAAGCCCTAACCTTCATATCTCATTGATGGTCGGGGAGGGGATGCAGTCAATGCAGCCGGAATGGGTGATAATGCAATAGATTTGCCTTGTCTCAAAAGTGACCAGGACCTCACCTGCAAAGCAGATCTCTGTTTGTGTTTGTGAGCAGACGATGAGGAGGGCCATGATGATGACCGTTCCCTCTCCTAGTCCTTTGATTTAGGTGACCGTTTCTTGGCCGATGGTGAAAGAGACATAGATTATGGTTCTTCTTGGCTTTTAAGGCTTTAAGGAGAAGGAAAGTTTCTAGAGTTTTCTTATGGTGTTGTGTTGTAGCCTAGTTGAAGCTCTGGAAAATTTCACAAGTTCTCATGTTGTGAGACAGACCTAAGCAGCACACACAGACCACACGTGTGTCTTATGTGTAAATTTTATCTCTGCACATACAGTACCGAAATAAAGGTTCTTTTGACTTTGGCGGCATGCAGAGATGATGAAATAAACTGATAAATGAAGTCAAAGAATAAACAGCAATGGTTACTTGATGTCGGTTCCTTCAGCAGGTCCAACAAAGAAGATCGACGGCAGGACAGGAACTGAGGAATGATGGGGCCACCCATGTTTATGTAGACGCAGATGTGGGACATCATCACGGGCAGCCCCCAAATAGCAAAGGTTTCCGTGTGGTCCTAGTGCCTGACAGCTACAGTTCCAAAGGTGGGGCCTAATGGAGGCGATCTCCTCAAAGAAGATCATGTTTTAATATAGTCTGGCACAAAACAACCGTAGACTGTACAATACTCAGGTAACAAGCGTGGAGGTGGGGGATTAGGAGGTATAGACCTTGTGCTGGGTTTGCCTCGTTTATAAAAGTGAACAAATACTGCCATTTGATCCCTAAAATTGTGAAGCAAAGATAATCACAAAACTAATTCCATTGCAAGAGGCTTCCAGTGTCAGAGGTGCAATGATTTCAACAACACTTTATCAAAGAAAACTTTTGCTCTGTTTTGGAAATGTAACATTTTAAATTCTACTTCTTTCCCATGGATATAGTCCAAAATGGGATTATCAGTCTTAATCCATTTTTCTTAGTTAGTAATAAAATAAATACAAAAAAGCAAATTTGTTATAAATTGTCTCTGTGTGAAAACAATCTGTCAACAGGAGAGCTATTAAATGTCTTTAGTTTGCAGTATTTTAAGTGCAGTCCCAAGTCTTACTCTATTCAGACAGCTATGCACTTAACCTTTGATTTTACTTTAGCGGAGAAGTTAGAGTAAAATCGCTTTCCCCTGTTTGGAGAAATGTTATGAACACGACTGAGTCTGAAAGAAAGTGGTATAGATGGAATGTATTTTCTTTTGCGATATTGAGAGTCATAGTTTTGCTGTTGTCCATTTTACATATAATGTTTTAAAAAGTATACAGTATTCTGTATTTATTCTGCACAGGGAATATTTTATGGACTCTTTTATGATGGCAATGTACTGTATGTGTTAAACTTTTGTTTTTATGTATACTAACTAATAAACTGAACTCTGAACTCTATACATTTTTTTGTCATTTTTATGGGACTTGCACATGTATCAGGTCAGCACTAAAAATGCAGACCAGTAGACTTTTGAAATAGTGCACTGACATATCAGTAAACAGCAAGTATAACATAAAAAGCAAACAGCCATGGTAGGATTTGAACCAGAGAACCTGCAATCGCAGTACAAGAGTTTTATCAATCAGGCCAGAGGAGATACTCCCTTTGCCAGCTACTAGAACACGCTGTGGTAGAGTCTGCACCATTAAAGGCTGTGCCAGAGTAGGCCGTCAAGTACAAAGCATTTCTCTTGTTGTCTGACTGAACAAAAACAAAATACACAAAGAGTATGCTGGGGGCACTTTTCTTGGAGGGTGAAGACTACATTTACTTGTTGGGCATGGAAAAATGTGACGGGAAACAGATGTGAAGGTGAGAACTCATTAAAACAAATTTAAAAGGTCTCAGACTCTCCTTTGAACTCCAAGGTGTGCAGTCCAAAGCATCTGCCTGTTCATGGCTATGATTTAAAGACACAGTGTTCCCCCTCCTCCCCCAACACACATAAGGTAGCCAAACTAGTCTATAAGCCCTGCAACTCAACAGAAAACATCATGTATATGCAAATCCTTGTATGTGCCAAGGTCCACATACACTCTAGGAGGAGAGGCTGTTGTGGTTACGGAGCAGGAGAGGGATCTGGGGATTATTATTTTGGACAACCTTAAGGTGGCAAACCAGTGCAACAAAGCGGTTGGAAAGGCAAGCGGTATGCTGGCATACATTGGATGGGGTATTACAAGCAGGAGAAGAGAGGTGACAGTACCTCTATACAAGTTAATGGTCCATTCCCACCTAGAATATGGGGTACAATTCTGGAAACCACACATACAGAGGGATATTGGTAGGGTGGAGAGAGTGCAGAGGAGGGTGACTAAAATGATACATGGTATGCAGCAGAGGACATATGAGGAGCGGATGGAGGAGCTTGACCTATATCCACTAGAAATCAGGAGCGAGAGGGGGATATGACTGAAACTTTTAAATAACTGAAGGGAATTAACAAGGTGAGGGAAGGGAGTATCTTCAAGATGAAGGACAATCCAAGAACTAGGAGGTACAGATTGAAGCTGAAGGTGGACAGTTCAGATGTAATAAGAGAGGGCACTACTTCACTGAGAGGGTGGTGGGCCCCTGGAATCGGCTACCAGAGTGGGTGGTTGAAGTATCAACAGTGGGGGGATTCAAAAGTGCATTGGATAAATATATGGGTTTAAACAAGAGAGGGAGGAACAGATACCCTGATGGGAAATGGGGGAAGGGAATCTACACGGGGGGGGGGAGGATACATAAGGGAGGTGTTGGGTGGTTGCGTCAGGGCTAACTAGGGGGATGGAACAAGGGCAGTCTAGATGGGCCAAAGAAGTCCTTTTCTGCTGACAAACCTCTATGATTCTATTCAGGGGAAGGGGCAGGCTGAAATAGCTTTACCTGAACAAAAGTTACCTTCTAAACAGGCTTTTACATTCTTGTTGGGACTCCCGCTGTCTGTAGATTGCCAGTTTCAGCCTTGGGAGGAAGTATTGTAAAGCTTGGTTTTGAGTAATTAGAGTGCATGTTTGTGGTTTGGAAAGACACACAGAGAAACCAAACAGATTGGATAGTTCTCTCCTCACATCCAGTCTGCATCCTACACACTTGTCTTCTTCATGGGTGTTTGAAGCACATGCCATGCAAGTCATACCACACAAGCTATTGGGGGGGGGGGGGCATTGGTCTTGGTTGTTCCTACTACCTGCTCCTCCTCCTCACTCCTACTGCTGTTATAATATTACAGTAGAAGTTGCTTAACTGGGACACCCCGGTGGAGGGCTTTCTGTCCAGATTAAGTGTTTGTCCCATTTAACAGAAGGCAATTGAAATCCGTTATAATGCCTTGTTTTTTGCCTCTGTTTATACTGTGCACACAGATCAGCCGTGGATGCTCTCTTCCCCACCCGCCCCGCTAACACCCTCAAAAAAAAGTCAGAAATCACTCTATTGCAGCTGAGTGTGAGACAGTGGAAGAGAGAGCATATGGAGGAGCAGCACATAGATCAGCCATGAAAGGGGATAAAAATATCGAATCAGCGAGCTGACTGATGCCAGCATACTTTCACTTTGTCTCTCTCTCCCCCACCCCCCAATGGAACTCTTAGGGAAAATCAGGCATTAAAAAAAAATAGAGAGCACACTTTCTCTCTCCCTCTCTCTCTCTCTTTGTCTTCCCCACCCGCTCCGCTAGAACCCTCAGAAACAAAGTGCAGAAATCACTCTGTTGCAGCATGGTTGCGGCTGTGTGTGAGATAGTGTGACAGAGAGAGCATACGGAGGAACATACAAAGGAACAGCACAAAATTCAGCCGTGGAAGGGGATAAAAACATCGTACCAGAGAGCTGAATAGGTAGTGAATCCTTAGTGATGCCTGCACACTTTCTCCCCCCACCCCAACCCATCCAAACATTAAAAAGAAACATAGCATAGCCTGGAACATTGGTATAACTTCAGCAGTTGTTAGCAGGTGACAAGTTGGGAGCGTGGAACATAATTAGGTGTGAAAAGGGATTAGCAGCATAGCGGGAAGATGAGTCTGGCCAGAAATCGTCCCATTAATGCAGCTGGGATGTCCCATTTAAACAGCTACAAGCCCCATAGTATAACATAGCCAATTAATCAGTACCCGGTGGGATGTCCTAATAAAGCTGACATCCCTATTATCTGCATCCTGATTAAGTGGCTTATACCATACTACTATGCTCTGTATCTTGCTAATTGCATAACACTAAGTACTGCTGTAATGTCTGACTCTCATTATGAAATTGCTGAAGAACCATATAGGATGTACAAAGGGGTCTGGCACCAAATAGAACCATGTATACAATGGGGGAAGGGAGGGAGAGGCACCACAGTGGGTTCTGGCTTACAAATTCTATTTTTCTAGCTACAGCACTGATCTTCCTCCAAGCTACCTTTCTGGTATGCAACAGTACATCCAATTAACTAACGAAATGCTTTGCTCCCTCTGGGGCTGACCTAGTCTTGGCTAAGATGGTGACTGCACTTCATGACAGAGTTACAACTGGACAAAACATGTCAATAGTGTGTTGATCTCAGTATGGGCTGAAAAAATTGTAAAAACCCTGTTAAAAGACAATTTAAAGTGAATTTGCTTCTTTTGAAACATACAAACACGGAAAATCGACATACAAAAAAAAGATCTGAACAGTCCATCCACTCTGTCCCAAGATTTCCTACTCCGAGGTGCTCTAGTCTCCATCCTCCCTCCTAGTCACTCCTTCCCCTCCCTTATCTTTCCATCTGGAAACTCCTTTACGTGCATCACACTTACTGCTAAACCTGGCAGTTGTCTTTTTGCCTCCGCAACCCTGTCTGGCACTTAGTTCCCCAATGTACCACTCTTTCTGTGAAGCAGTACTTCCTAATGTCCTTTATGAACCTTCTCTACTTCAACTTGAGCATATGACACCTGTGGATGTACTGTTTCTTAGTTTGAACTGATTTGCTGTTTCCACTCTCTGTTGAACCCTTTCATGTAATTGAGTCTCTATTATGTCTCCCCTCTTCCTTCTGTCCTCCAGAGAATACATGCTGACACTTCAGTCTCTCATTGTACACTTTGCTCTGCTGGGCATGGATCATCTTCACAGCCTTTTGTTGCACTGTCTCTACTCTATCCTGTCCTTCCTTACATGTGGATTGACAGAACTAGACACAGTATTCTAGATGCAGTCTCACCGGTGATCTACACAGAGGTAACATCACCTCCCTCCTTCTAATAGTAATCCATCTCTCTATGCACCTCAGCATTCTGTTGGACTTCTTGTATACCCTGCTGCACTAAGCAGCTGGCTTTAGGTTACTGCTGATCACCACCCTCAGGTCTCTCTCTTATCCCCACCCTCTGTACCGGCATCCCAACACTGTAGTACACCATTCTAGGATGTTTCCCTTCTGTGTGCATCACCTTGCACTTCCTGGTGTTGAATTTCAACTGTCAGATGCAGAACCATATCTCCAGTCACTTCTCATCCTGTCTCATAATGTTCATGTTAATCCCTTCTTCACTGTCAACCCTTCTGCAAAGCTTGATGTCATCTGCAAATGGACTCGCACTGCTCTGGATAACCTTTTCTATGTCACATATATAAATATTAAACAGGAGCTTAAATTACACCTATTAGTACCCCACTACTCACTGCCCTTTCCTCAGAGAATTTATAAATTAGTACTGTCTTCTGGGGTTCCATCTGTCAGCCAGTGTGTGATCCAACTACTTATTTCTTCCCCTATCCCAAGCGCTCGTCTTTGTAGCCAGTCATCTATGTGGCACCAAGTCAAAAGCTTCGCTAAAATCTTGGTATAGTACATCCTCTGCTTGATCCCTGTCTGCCATCATGCCATCATTAAGAAAGACTTTGAAGTTAGTCTGTCATGACCAGTCCCTAGTGAATCCATGCTGGTTCCCATCCATTAAGTTCTTTTTTCTCTAAGAATGCAACCAGCCTCTTCTTAATAACTGTCTCCAGAAGTTGCCCCACTGTTGGTGTCAGGCTCACTGGCCTGTAGTTTTGTGGATGATCCCTATCGCCCCCTTTGTCTAAGGGAACCACATTTGCCACCTGCCAGTCCTCAGGCACTACACTTGTTGCTATTGATTCTACATAGAGGACTATCAATGACTCTGCTAGCATCTACTTCATCTCCTTCAGTACCCTAGGGTGAATCCTATCTGGCCCATGTGATTATTGATTTCTAAGTTCTCCAGTCCCTTTAGTATGAGTTTCCTTGTAATCTTCACCATCTCAAATCTGTCCTGTAAATTAGCCTTGAATTATCTCCTGTTGTCTGGGAGTGGGCCTCCCTTCTCGATGGTGATCGCCAAACAAAAGTATGCATTTAGAATACCTGCCTTCTCCCTGTCGTCTTCTGTACTCACCTCATATTTCCTTATCCTTTCTACAGTATGACTTCTCCTGCCTTTTTCCTTTCAATAAAGCCTCTAAAGAAGAATGTTTTGTTCTCCTTACCCCTTTCCATAGGTTACCTCCAAGTATACTATATGAAATCTGTTCTTTTGTTTTAGTTTGTGTACTACTGTTAGTTTTTTGTTGTGCTTGCCTTCCTTCCTACCCTCCACCTGCTGCCTGCTCTTTGACTTCATCTGTCATCCCTGGTGGGCACCTATGGTTCATACCTTACCCCTATGGTAGGGTTCCTTCTTTAGGACTGGCTTGAGACTAGCTGGGGGGCAGGGGTAGAGAAACAAAGCACACCAGGAATATGGCATTGGGGGACGCACCACAGTGCATTAGCTGCTTATTAGGACATAATCATCCAGTGGCCAGTCAGAGGGGAGTTTCCCTATCAGTCCCCACCCACCACCATCAGTTGTGCAGGCACGCTTGTGACAACCTGAGGGGCTCCCAGTTGGCATTTGGTCATATACACTGGCAGTGGGACCTCCAACAAAAGCCTCACCAGGTAACAGCCAGAGAGTGTGCACCATACTACCTGCCCTTGAGAAGAAAGCGTCCTCTTGGACCCACGTTATCCCCATTACTGACCACCACACCTGTTAATCCATGCTTGGGGCATGAACCCAGGTCATCAGCATGACAGGCAGCCCCATACTGCCCAGCGTCATGGAACCAGCTATTGTTTTTATTTTCGTGCCCAAGGATTTAGAAATTACAAATCCTTTGGTCGCTAAAATAAGCAGTGCAGCTCTTACTAACGGCTATTTTAAAGGAACTAATAAGAGAAGGTGGCAAAAAGTTGAACTCTTTCTTGTTAGCAGGATTGTTTTTTCAAAGTTTTCAGTTTCTGGATCTGTTATAGAGGTTGCTATCATTGCACCTGTGAGCTGCCAAACAATTATTGACTTACCTTTGTGAGAAGAGATCAGACATCAAGGCCACAGCTGATGGACCAAAAATTAAGCTTGCAGGCCATATATTTCTTTTTTTTTAGTCAAAACAGATGCTCCTAATTGGATTTAAACAGTTTTAATATTTTCTAATGTTGTGAGCACTTTCAGTATTGTACTCACAATCTTCTGATGGCAGTAGTAACCTGTGGGCTACCACTTTATGATTCACGTTCAGGTATTTCCTTAACATTCACAATGAGGAAGAATGTTTAAAAGGAGGGATCATCATAACATGGCATAATGTCTGTGAGCTGATCTGGAAAGTGAGAGGTTCGAGAGGTGGTAATGAAGGAATGAAGGAATGAAGGAACAAGGGCTGGAGGGTACCCGATCACCAATGGCCCAGGAATCTAGACACAGAACTTTCATCCTGTTGCAGAACTCATGTGATACTGCTGAATTACTCATTATTTGGTGACTTTCATCTAAACAATGCTGGATAGCCTGGCTAAGTGACATCAGTGGTAGTGTGCTGTGGTATAAATTGGGGGACCTGGGTTTGCACTGAGGACTTGACCCCTTGCTTTGGGTAGGTGGAGTTTGGGATGCATTGTGGAGTAGCATCTTCCAACTGTAGGGGACTAAGGAAGCAAGACCACCTTCTACGCAGGTGACTGCTATGGTTGCTGGGTATCATGGCCTTGACTAACACTGGAGGCATACCCTGCACCAGTGGTATGAGAAGAGAAGGACTGATGAGTAGAAAATGAGCTGGTCTGGGCAGATGAAGTGGTCACTGGAGGGAGGAAGAATAGATCTGCCTTGGCTTGGTGTAGGTAAATCTGGCAAAGTAAATAAAATCTGCTGCAGATATCAAAACCAAACCAGTCACAAAACTTAGAAACAAAGAGTACCAGGGGCCAGTGTATCACTGATTTCTCAGCAGACCATAACTCTAACATAAAAAGGCATGAGAGAAGCAGCTATCTGTTACAGTCCGGCATACTGAGCAGGTCTGACTCTGACTCTGCTAAATATTGGAGCATACCAGAACACAGAAAGCCATGTCATGTTTCAGTGTAAACCAAGGGCCATTGTGACACAGCAGAGAAAGTACTGCTCTGTCTGCAGCAAAAAACAAATCTAGAGAGGCAAAGTTACATCTAAAAATGTTGGCATTAGCTCAAATCTCGGTCAGGAGTTACAACAACGTAGATTAGATGGTATGTTGCATGAAACAGGCAAAATGAAAGTGCCCTTCATGAAATGTGTTTGGGCCATGTATGGTACTATATAGACGCATATGAATAGGAATGAGAATATACCACAGCTATTTAATGTGTTCAGCATGTATGAAATGCCATGTTGACATGAAGTGGTTTCTAGCAGGTGGTGTTTTTTTTTCTCACCTTGATCTTTCTCCTGTTTCCCCCTTTCACGCATGGATGGGCCCTCAGGCGGGCACTTACGTGTCAGCTCACTGCTGGTCTGTTGCCTTGCTATCACCATAGGCTCATTATGAATGGGCTCCTCCTGTTTCCTTACGCCTGTACTTGTCCGCCCATCAGCGCTAGTCCGCCTATCAGAGCTACTGGACAGCATGCGTCTGTTAAACTTAGCATCGGCACATAGCAAAGTGTCTGTATCAAAAGCGGACTGAGAGGCCTCATGCTGGCCAGCCCAGAATGTAGTGCTTTCTGTTAGTCCACCAGTTTTACCACCTGGTTCAGGAAACACACCATGAGGCACTCCTTCCCCTAGATGTGCCAAAGGAAAAAAAATGACAAAGCACTTAATCAGGCACAGGTTAAAGGGAGCGGAAAAGACTTTTTAATTACACCATATAATAAACATCTTTTTCACATATGAAGAAGTGACAATCACAAACGTACAGAGACCAAGAGAATATAAAGACAAAAGGAAAAGTACGACACAGCTGAATACAGTACTGAAAAGGTAGTACCAGGTTAAGTACTGTACATATACATTTTGCAGTGTTAGCATCTTAAATCATGCCGTGAAAATGGTAGACATTGGCATCAACAAAATGTGTTAGCTCTGCACTATACACTACAAGTATTAAAGCAGTCAAGTGGTTAAAAAACTTGTTAGTATTACTGCAAGCAGGCATGGGAGGCGTTAAGAGACCATGTGCGTAAGAAAACAAGGTGTGCGGGGCATGGAATTGAATACATTACGTTGAACGACATGGTACTCCGAGTATGTTCAGATGCACTGGGATTGTGATGTGAACTCATGTTTCACACAGTAGCTTATGGGTAGGGCCAACAGAAGTTGATACACCATGTACAGCATCAGAAAGGAAGTGCAGTGAAATGGTTTTATTGACATAATGCAGTTGTGAAAGTGAAGACTTAGAAAGAAATTACCGCTGAATACCAGTGTTGAGAAAAGAAATACAGTGCTGTGATGACACTATAAAATGATAATTTTTAGTTCAAGGAAGTTGGAAATTCCATTAATAAAAAAAAATTATTTGACCTTTGATAGAAATAACATAATGCACTGTCATAGAACTGACTTTTGATTGACAGATAGCTTACCGATTGCTGCCTTGACTTCAATGGCTTCAGACTCCTGTGAAAAGTCACTGAGTCCAGCAGCATTGACGGCTCGGACTCTGAAGTTGTAATTCTGGCCAGTGAGAAGTCCATGGCAGATGAACCTTTTAACAAAATAAATTGATTTTATGAAAGCAAAACGCAAGAATTGGAGGTCAGTAAATAGCTAGTTCAAATGAACAATAGAAATTTGCATAAATTACATTTTAGAATGAAAATGGACCATCTTGACATTCTGATAACTGCAGATAGAAATCTATTTTAGTCAATGTTGTGTATACATATAGGGTTCTCTTTAGTTTTTTGTTAGTCAGAATCTCCTATGGATTCCAAATTGTGGAAGTAAATATTTTAAGACCGTTTTTTAAATACATCTTTTCATGTTTCTTTTCAAGTCTTTTCTCTTTCATTGTTGCTCACACAGTCTTTGGGCATGGGGGACATACTCCCTATTGTGGCACCCCAAGCCCATCCTCAGCTAGCCCGATGGCTCCCACCAGTGGTGATAATGCAGGGTCCAAGGATACCATTAGCTGTCATCCTGGTGAAAAACACATTTTTTTTACCCATTTTTCCTTCTCTTCCACCACCCCAGCATCGTAAGATGAAATGCAAAGTGAAGATATGCAATCCCTTGTGTGGAAGCAGGCTCCCCAGCCCCCCATGAGGGGCTGTGCAGCCATCGTTCCCAATGCCACCCTCCCCAGGATTTCTTGCACTGCCTGCAGCAGCATTCCCCACCCCTGGCTGTACCCAATCTCGACTCCAAAAGTCCATTGCTGAACCCTGGTTGTGGGCTTAGCAACACAACAACCTTCTGCTGGGCCATCAGCTGTCTCCACCCCTTTTCATCTTTGAAAGGAAAGGGGAAATTGTTTAATCAGAAAAGACACACTAAGCCAGAGTTTGTTTCCAGGTGTGACCCGGGAGCACAAGTGTGTTAAGTGACTTGCTCAGAGTCACACAGAATGTGAGAGAGGGCTGACGGGATTCAAACCCAGGTCTCCAGGTTGCAGCTCAGTGCCCTTAGCCACTGCACTATACTGTCTCCTTTGACTTCCATGTACCTAAGGTCTGATGTTTATGTTTCACTTTTCAGGAGTCAAATACTTACTTCTCCTTCATTTTGGATGTTTTTGCCTTATTTTTGTTGGTCAAATACTTCCAAAAAGGAGCTAACTGAAGCATTATCTCCTTCAGCTATCCTGTCCTCCTCCTCCTGCTGCCTTGTCTCTTCTTCCCCCCTGTGTTTTCTGTTCATTGGCACCCATTCTCCAGTGGAAAGAGCGGTAGGTGGGTATTTACACCTACAGTCACAGTTGAAGCCTCTGTTTAAGCTGGCCAGCTGTTCAGTAGCATGGCACATCACCTCCATCCCTACTCAGCCTCAGAGGACCTGCATTCTGGGTCTCCCACTGCACAGTGTGTGGCACAGTGTGTGGAATCACTAGGCTGACTTATTTTAAAGGACAGTGTAACAGTTTGAAGCGGGAGTTGCCTTTTAGTCAAAATGATCTCAAGGAGCAGTAGCTTGGAGTCAACCCTACAGCTCCAGACAGTAATTTAACTTCAAATGGGCATTAAGTGCAGTTTTATTACATTCCAAGCTTTGTAAATAAAGGGTCTCCATCTGCAAATCTTGTGCCCAAAGTGGCTCCTAAAATTATGCTGGGGGTGATACATGTCAGCATCGACAAAGTGATAGCATTCCTGATTATTTCTTTCTGCCTGTGGTACAGTGTGTATAGTGTAGCAAATAAACTCTGTTCATATAATTCAACATATACATCAGTGTTTAACTTGTGCAGTAGACTTTGTACTAGAACTGTTACAAATAGTTTTACCAGGGAGAGCTCGAGCTTGTGAACAGGAACTAATGTTTCTGTGGGGTAAGGGGTTAGACAGTGCAAGCACTACCAACTGATTACAGCAAGAGACAGAGTTAGGCAGGGAGATCCACGGGATACCAGGGACTGCAGGAATATTCGGGAGTGCTTTTGGGGGTTCTGGTCCACCAGAGAGGATCAGGCAGGTGCCAACAGGGCACACTGAGGACTGCCGAGAAGCAGGCACAAGGTATGGGGTAGAGGCGGGGTGACTATCGTACTAGAGTCATTGGGCAGGGGCTCAGAGCATGACACAGTGCCATGTGACTGGTGCTATGCCCTGTACAGATCCTTGTGATCCAGTATGTTAGCAGGCGCACATCCCTTGTATGCCCACTAACATCTGAATCAGCTCATTTCCATTTAACTACTGAACAACATTGTCATGGGAGGGTGCCACCCCTTGGCAGTGGGGTGACAGCTTTATTTATCAAAAATGTAAGCTGGTGTGACAGCCTGCAGCTCCTGATTTTGTACTGCCACTCATTATGACTCAGAGCTCAGTTGCTGTATTTTAAATGGTGGCATACATTAATAAAATAATGCTATTATTAATTACAAAAAAGATATTCAGAACCCATTGCACCCCGATTTTCTGCCGCGATCCATAGCCACTCTGATTTTAGTTGTTTTAGTTTAAATCATTGTATATATATATAAATAATATAAAGAGAATAACCAATAGGTTTGTGTGGATTACCAGGGGAGTAATAGCATCGAGAGGTTCTGGACACATGAACCTTCGAGAGCGAAGCTCGAGAGGTTGCAATGTGTCCAGAACCTCGAGATACCAGTAATCCCTGGTAATGGCCAGACAAACCTATCGGTTATTTTTTTAATATATGGATCCAACCTTTGTTTGTAATGGCCGCTCGACCACTTCAGTGAAAAACTGACTTTGTACTGGTCGACTGGCGCACTGTCCCACACTGTGCGTTGAGCTGCCTGGTCACTCGTGACGGTTCCCGACCCTGTCCATTTTTTGGTAATATAGATCCTACCTGCTCTTCATGACTGGAATGGCAGGATCAACTAGATATTTTCATTTGGTGAGGCAAAAAAGAAAAAAAAACGGAGAAGTGCAACGATCGAGTTCGCTTTCGGCAAGCGAGAGAAGGGCCACCATGTTTTTTTAAACTGTTCTGCCTGCAAACACAGGAAAAACGGCCAGTAAGGAGGCACGCTTAGTATGTGTAGGGGGGAAGAAGGTATCTTTTTGGGCGCTTGCAATGATAGGATTATCACCATGAAACTATACTATTAAAAGTGATTGACAGTACTATTAAAAGGGATTGACAGTACTATTATCACTGAACCTTTGAGGATATTACCAGCTTTTTTTTGCATGCTTTAGAGATGTATTAAATTGAAGATCCATATATTAAAATGCTGCTATTAATCGAAAAATATTTAGAGCCAGTGCATCCTGATTTTGTACCACCACATATTGTGACTTGGGCCTCAGCTGTTTTATTTTAAATGAAACATAAAAACATAGAATCTGACGGCAGATAAGGACCGCCTGGCCCACCTAGTCTGCCTTTTTCCTACCTAACAGATAAGCTGCAGATCCTAGTTAACCAACAGCCTACTTCCTCCTACCCCAACTAGGACTGCCTTATGTCCGTTCCATGCATTCTTGAATTCCCCCACTGTTCTTGACTCCACGACCTCCTCGGGGATGCTGTTCCATGCATCCACAACCCTCTCCATGAAAAAATACTTCCTCACATTACCTCTGAGTCGTCTCCCCCTCTATCTTCAAATTGTTCCCCCTTGTTCTTGCACACCTCTTTTTCTGAAAGATGCTACCCTCTTGGACTTTGTTAATTCTCTTGAGGTACTTAAAAGTTTCTATCATGTCCCCTCTCTCCCTTCTTTCCTCAAGGGTATACATATTAAGCTCCTTTAGTCTTTCTTCGTATGTCTTCTGGTGCAGACCCTGCACCATTTTGGTTGCCCTCCTCTGGACAGCCTCCACTCTGTCTATGTCTTTGCAGAGATAGGGTCTCCAGAACTGCACACAGTGCTCCTGATGGGGTCTCACCAACTGTCTGTACAGAGGGATAACAACTTCCTGTTTTCTACTATTGATGCCTTTCCCTATGCATCCCAGTATCCCCCCAGCCTTTCTTACTGCCTTCTCACATTGCTTGCCCACCTTTAGGTCATCTGATATAATTACCTCCAGGTCCCTTTCTATTTTTACTGTTGTCAGTATCTCACCCCCACCCCATTGTGTACTCTTCCCTGGGTTTTGTTTCCCAGGTGCATTACCTTGCACTTCTTTGCATTGAATCTGAGCTGCCATACATTTGCCCATTCCTCCAACCTTGCCAAGTCCCTTCTCATCCTTTCCACTCCATCTTGTGTATCGACCCTGTTGCAGATCTTTGTGTTGTCTGCAAAGAGACATACTTTTCCTTCCAGTTCCTCTGCAATGTCACTTATAAAGACATTAAAAAGGACCGGTCCCAGAACTGAACCCTGCGGTACCCCACTAGTAACCCTCCTTTCTTCACTGTGTACTCCATTTACTACTACCTTTTGTGTCCTATTGTCTAGCCAATTTTTTATCCAGGCTACCACCTTGGGACCCACTCCAAGGCTGACTAACTTGTGTATTAATCTTTTGTGTGGGACTATGGTGGGAAATGGTAGCATGTTTTAAAAATATAATGTTGTTATTGTTATTAATTGAAAAAAAAGTTCAGATTTTTTTGCAGAGGTGAGGTGTATGCCTCTTGGCTATTGGTCAGTTATACAGCTCTCTGCTCCTTGTCCTCCTGGCCAAACCACAACTCAAGAAACATTGCAACTCCCCACTCCACCCCACCCTACCCCACCCCAAACACATTGGTTAAATTTGGCCTTTTAACTAATGTAAAGTTGACAGTGTCTTAAATACAAGGCTCATTTTGTGTTAAGACCGTTCAATGTAATTTAATGTAAATAAAAATCTCTGTTTTCCCTTACAGCTCTACAATGCATTATTAGCATTGCCGGTCTGCTGGGAATGTGCTCAGTACACGTGCTTTGGATACCTGTGTTATGGTGTTACATGCGTGCGGCATGGTGCCCAGTGTTCTTTACACTTTTTTAAAAGCTGACCTTTGCTGAGGGATGTTAATCACATAAATAATTTTATGTTTCTGACACTATTTAGCCTCCCCCATTATCATAAAAGGGCTACCATTGGTCTCTGGGGGAAGTGGAGTTGACAGAGTTTCTTTTAACATGAAATTGTTGATCGGACTTACAACAGATTTCCATAGATTTGTACTGCCGAGTTTTTTTTAAACTGCTGCTCCTTGACTGATCGGTCAGGCTCGTAATATTGTAGATTATTTTCTTAATGTTGGGAAGTTCCTTTGGCCTCTTTACGGCAAAAAGACAAATGTGCAGGGAATAAAGAGATAGGGTGCTGCTTTCCAAGAAATACTGCAGCTCTGAAAAGCTGTGGGCGAGGCAAAGTAGCAGACCTGGCTGCCCATAACTCAGTTTTCAACTAGTTATACTGGAGCAGGCGCCTTTTTGGCTTACATAGCAACACAGTACTGTGGTGATGGGAAGGACGTAGGGGCCCATCTAGGCTGGCCCTGCTGTCACATAGCAGTGGATATATACCTAATTTGGATAAGAAATGCTACCTCTATTAATATCACGTAACCTTCATGATTATTTCACCCTCAGAAATTGATCTACTTCTGTTTTGAAATCTTAAACAGCTTCAAAAACCTAACCGGGTTGGCTATTCCACATAATAACCACCTTCTGCATCAAGTAACACTTTCTATTATTTCACCCTATATGCCCCTCCCTCTGTCACTCCCTTCCTCAGTATTAGTGCATATGCTGTATCCTGCCAGAGGAGAACAAGTCAGAATCTACAAAAACTGTTGCGCAGAGTGTTTTGATTTGTGGGTGTAGTCCTGGTGTGTCCTTTCCTTTGTTACTATTTGGATGTTTTTTTTCCAAATTTGCCTACTAGTTTTATGGCCCTGGGGACATCCATGCTTGATTTTTTTTACATCTTTTCTTTTTCCCACAGTGCCTCCTGTCCCCTGTGACAGTGATGAATCTGTGACCATAGATTCAGCAAGCGCTGGTTTAGTGTTAAGTTTACAGCAGTTGAGATGTAATTTTAAGTGTCCCTCTTTATCCAGTGATCACTAATAAAGGCCACATTCAGGGATAATTGGATGGGCTAGTTTGTAAGGAAACAGCTAGTGTCTTCACTAATTATAGCATTTATGACCTGGGTGATTTGTATGCATTTCTGTGGCTGTGTGTAGTCTGATGAAACAAAAAACTTTAAAAACAAAACGTTTATTCCTTCCAGCTTGACCTATATACAGTATGTACCTAGAAAACAAAAAGACTGCATTAGAGTTAATTAGTTGAGGCCAGAACATAAGGCTCCTAACAGCAGATTGCTGCTGCAGCAGCTGTCATTTACTAAATCAGTAATCTTGTACAGACGTCATTGTCACATGGGACAGAAGGCATTGTATGAAAAAGAAAAACAGTAAAAAACTTCAAACATGGAGATCCCCAGGAGCCATAAAACTAGTAGGTGAATTTAGAAAAAAAAAAACTCCAAATAACTTACGTAGAATGTGTCAGCAGAAAAAGACCACTCGGTCTATCTTGTCCGCCCTATTTTCCCTGCCTGTTACTACATGCTGGACCCTGTTTGGTCACAGGTGTCCCTCCCTCCTCTTTTAGCTCTACTTACAGTATTATATCCATGTGCTATCCCACACATGTTTGAAGCTCCCCACTGTTTTGGCCCCTACCACCTCTTCTGGCAGGCTGTTCCAGATGTTCATTACTCTTTCTGTGAAGAAGTATTTCCTCTCCCACCATCAAGTTTCATAGCATGCCCCCATGCTCTGGTATGTGTCCTCTTGTGAAAGCAACTCCTCTTCTGCACCTTGTTCACCCCTGTGAGGAACTTATAGGTATAAATCATGTCCCCGCTTGCGCTCCTCTCCTCCAGGGAGTACATGTTGAGCTTCTGCAGCCTCTCCTCATATGGTTTCTCATGTGACCCTGCTACACCATATGGTAGCCCTCTTCTGGACTGCTTCTACTCTGTAGATGTCCTTAAGGAGGTGCAGCCTACTGAAATGGACACAGTACTCCAGGTGGGGTCTCACAAGAGAGCAATACATAGCCAACACCACCTAGTTTCTCCTGCTAGAATCCCCTTCCTTATGTACCCCTGCATCTGGCTAGCCATTTCTACTGACCTATCACACTACCCTGCCACCTTGATGTCATCAGATATGATTACACCAAGGTCCCTCTCTTGCTTGGTAACTGTAAGTATCTCCCCACCCCCATTTTATGCACAGCCTTAAGGTTTCCCTGCTCCAGGTGCATGACTTTGCACTTTTTGGCTTGGAAACCCCGCTGTCACTCCCTAGACCACTCCTCTAGTTTCCTCAGATCCCTTTGAATACGCTCCATCTCCTCCTGGGTGTCCACCCTGTAGTAGATTTTGTGTGATCTGCAGAGACACACGTTCCCCTCCAGTTCCTCAGCAATCTCACTTATGAAGACACTGAACAGGACAGGAGCCAGTATCGATCTCTGTGGTACTCCACTGGTCACTCTCTCATCTTTTGAGTGTCTGCTGTTTACCACCACCCTCTGCCTCCTATCCTTCAACAAGTTAGATACCCAGTCCACCACCTTCTCCCCAACCCCCAGGCTACAAAGTTTCTTTATTAGCCTCCTGTGTGGTGCAGTGTCAAATGCCTTACTGAAGTCCAGATAGACCACATCCACTGCCCTCCTCTGACCCACTACCCTAGTTACCCAGACACTCTGCACGACATGTATTTTTGCAAGATTTGACTGTAATTCTCCTCTAAGTTCTGATCTCACATACATTTCAGCCCTGCAGGCAAAGCTCAGATTTACAGTAGCTAGAGGTGAATCCTTTAAAATGTATTTCTTAAGTGTAAATTCATGACTGACCAACAAATGACAGTAGGCAGTACTAGCCTGAACATCACTTCTGCATAACGTACTTGACAGAAAGTGACAAAAACACTATACGGGGTACAGTTCAACATTGCACTTACAGTATTTAATAGTCTATATGTTATTATAAATACATACATAAAGTAAGAATAAAACAGAACAAAGCACAGTGTGTATTCTGTTGCCAGTGATAGTCAGGATCATGTGTGGTGAATGACTGCTAAGTTCTTATTGGGATGAAACTGGATAAATCTCATATCCCCCCAATACATTTATCCAAATGTCCTTTAGACTTCTGCTCACCCAGTTAAATGCATATTTAAAGGCAACACAATAGGATTGTTAAAGTCCCTGGACCCTATTTTCAATGCTAGCCATTTGTGCCATGCACCCATTAGCAGTGCATATGAGATAACGCTTGGCATACCTAGGGGGTCACATTCAGACATGCAGCCCACCCCAGCCAGTGCACATTGCCTGTCTGAATATGGGTCTATGTTAGCATAGCATACAGTGACTGTGCATGGTGGTAACACAGCCCCATGCAGGAAGGTAACTCACAGGAGCAAAGGGAGACAGAGCACCCAAAACGGAACAGTGCCTTTGCTCCTGTGAACTGTATTCAGTGTCTGGCATCCTAATGAGCACATATGGCATGCAAGGTATTAAGGGACCATCTGTAGGCATTATGTGGCCATTAGCCTTCTCGGCACAATGCTGCCATGTACGAATGAGTGGAGACATTATGCGGAGCCTTGGTCACCCTCCCCCCCACTGACATACCAATCTGCCAGAGACCTGTGTTTAACCAGTGCCCTGGTAGTCTAGTGGTCCCCCTACCCTCACTCCACCTCGACCACCATCCCAGTGTGCACTGATACATTTAAATACCATCGCCTAGCAGTTTTGGGGTCCCCCACCCCTTGATTGCTGTTCTGATGTGCACTGATACAGTGCTATACCCCCTCCTGGCAGTCTAGTTGTCCCTTTAGCCCCCGATCACTGTCCTCATGAGATCTGCTACTGATATATCCCCTTCCCTAGTAGTTTAGTGGACTCTCACCCCCCTGCCCAATTGCTGGCAAAACCCTCCTCCTCAACCAACCCACTCAGCACCCCCCCCAACCCAACCACTCCTCGGCACCTAACTCACTCTTGGCACAGTCCCTCCATTCACCACCTCAGCTAGTAACCATCTGAGTGACAGGACGTGAGCATAGACATACTGTAGAAACAGCTATGTCTACAGTTTGTGCACACTCACTTCCTGTCACTCAGATGGTAGCCAACCAAGGTGGTGAATGGAGGAACTGTGCCAGTCACCATTTGAGGACCTGCAAGCAGTCATGATAGATGGGTGTTAGATGCTAATGGGGGAATGGGAGTGGTGATCGATGAGTGGGTAGTTGACTTGGGGAGGGTGGTTTTCCAGTGATCAGGTGGGGGTCCAGTAGACTAGCAGGGAGGGGTATATATATTGGTAGCAGATCACATTTGGATGCTGATGAGGGGCTGGGGGGACCACTAGATTGTCAGAGAGGGGTATTTAAATGTATCACTGCACAACAGGAAGAGGCTAGGGGGACCCCATGAATGCCAAGGAGGGGTAAATGTATCAGTGCATTTCAAGATGGTGATTGGGGGGTAGGTGTGGAGGACACTTGCAGGGACTGTGCTCAGTTGAGAGGGGTCACTGGGCCCCACTGTGCACTTTAATAAGTGTAAGGTTTTGAAAATGTTAAGCATTGCTGTGACAGCAGCTGTTAGCGATTGTAAAACCTCTGAATATACCCTGCATCCTGTCTGTAAGAGGGATCACTCATCTGCATGGGCATAGTGGCATAATTTATGAATAGGTACTTTCCACATAGAGCCACACAATGGGTGCCACTGAATATGGCCTCTGCTTTGTCCTAATGTGCAAAATCTTGTTGGCACATTGTTAACATGTTTAGCAACATGCTAACCTCCTAATTATGGGGCCCTCCATCTTTTGTTTGATTTTTTAGGATTTTTGGCCAGGAAAGAGGCACACTAAGCAGAAGCTTGTTTTGGGGTGCATCCTGGAGCACAGGGAGGTTACGTGACTTACTCAAGTTCACCCATCATGCTAGGGAGCAGCCATTGCAGCATGCAGAGGGGTCCTGTATAACTGGAGCTAATAATAGCTCCAGTTTGCACTGTAAATGTCTCTGTGCTATACAGAGACCAGTTGTAGAAGGGCAGTCGACTGCCAGTGTATACCTAGCCTTAGTATAGTACCGAGACATGTACAGTGCGAACTGAAGCTATTAATAGCTCCAGTTATACAGGACCCCATGCTCATTCCCGCAGCTACTCCTCGGCTCATATGTCACTCTTGGGACTGCCACGGGGAGGTTGTGGGTGCACTGCTATGGGCGCTTGCTTTCAAAATGCTAGCAGGAAGGACAACAAGATCAACCAGATAAAATCTAAATAACTAAACTCAGTGTAAGTTAAAAAAAATAAACTATTTGTGAAAATGCTAATTGGGCCCTGCCTTGCACTGAGGTGGGGCCCGGTTTTAGGTGGTCATGTCCCTTTAAGGTGTTGCCATGCCCATTTGAGACCCAAATAAATAGTAGTGCTTTCCCGGACTAGGGAGTTAAGAGGCAGGACCTCTGTCATGGACCAACTGACTTTCAGTCCTGATATTTGTCTAAAATCATTTTAAGATGCGCAGCACTGCTGGGAGGGAAGTGTCAGGGTTAGTTATTGCCAATGGTAGATCACTGGCTAATGCTAGGGTCTTAACTGGTACTTCTCTGCAGTAGACAGTTTCCACCATCAGAGACTGGCAGATTTTACATAGCAGAGGTTTTATGGCTATGAGGAATAGCAGCAGGGACAAGGGTCAGCCTTGTCTGGTGCCTCTGTTGAGGTGAAACTCAGAGGTAATGTGGCCATTAGTCAGCAGTCAAGCTGTAGGATTGGAGTACAGCATTTGGACTCCTGCAATGAAGGCAGGTCCTATTCCCATTTCTCACATGGCCTAGTACAAATAGTCCCATTCTATGGAATCAAAAGAATTTTCCATATAGTGATCTGGGTTCAGGAGTGGACCCGTGTCATTGGAGGGCCAGCAAGGGGGAGGTAGACAGAGCATCCCAGGAGATGCCACTCTCCTCTGGGGGGTATTGCCATCCTTACTGCAGTACAGCCACCTGGGTGACCATGGGTGGAGGTACAGCTGAGGGGGCATAACGTGGGAGGGGAGGATGCCAGCTGAGTTCCAGAGTACATGCACGTTGTGCATGCTCACGCCCCTTCATTCTCCAAACATGCTGGCTCCACGAGGGACTGGAGAAACACAGGAAAAGCCCAGCAGCTGGCCTGATGACAGCCCCCGGCACCACTGGACGGTGACGTATGACTCCAGGTGATCTCGGCAGGCTGCCTGATGAAGACTTCAAGCAGGTGGGGGAGGAATGGGTAGCTGCTCCCTCTCTCCCCCCATCTCCATTGGGGGTAAGCCTAGGCAGCATGGAGGATGGCACAGAGAAGAGGCTTGGGAGTTGGCGGAACCCAGGTGAGTGCCTTGGGGAGACTTGAGGTAGAGACACAGCTGCAGAGAGGAGGGGACATAAACAGAGAATCTAAAAAAAAAGCAAAAAAAACCTTTTTCCATGTCTATGTTCACTAGGAGGGATGGGACCTTTCCTTGAAAGGAAGGCCATGTGACATTTATGGCTGCTCTGATATTGTCCATGGCCATACGACCAGCAACAAATCCTGTTTGGTGGTCAGTAAAGGGGGAATGCAGATTTTCAACCTGATAGTCATAACCTTGGTCAGTATCTTTACATCCACATTCAATAATGAGACTGGACAGTAATTTGACACCAGCTGTGAGTCTTTCCCTGGTTTCGAAAGCAAGGTGATTACAATTTCTGACATGGACCCTGAGTCCCCATAGCAAGCACCTCTAAGAGCATGGAGTGCAATGTGCATTCCACAGTCGGCAGTAAGGTCTGTTAAAACTCTTCCAGAAACCCATCTAGACCTGGCATCTTCCTTTTTGAAGGGTTTTAATAGCTGCTGTCATTTCCTGCATTTGATGGGCAAGACTAGCTGAGGTGCCTGCTGAGATTGAGCAGTGTCAGACCTAAAACATTTGCCAGATTGGGGGCTTTTGGGTTCTTCTGAGAGGAATAGAGCTTTGAGTAGAAGGCGAGAAAGGTTTTGGATATTTCCTTAGGTTGAGTAATCACTTTCTCCATTAGTAGATGGTAGAACCCACATTCTTGGGCGTCTGTTGAGTCTTTATTCGGTAGGCTAGAAGCCTACATACTTTCTCGCTTGACTCCCAAAATTTGTGTGCAGTTCTCAGTACTGATTTTTGGGCAGTGGTGTAAGTTATGGGATTGATTTGAAACCTGAGTTGCAGTATACCCCAGTGCAGCTGTGGTAAGTGTGGTAGGAGAGCGCTGTACACTTTTTCCTTTTGTTTTATAGTTTGCTCTAATGCCGTACATTGTTTAGCCCTTTGCGTTTTAAAATGGGAGGTGTAACTAATGATCCTTCCTCACAGGAAGGCTTTGAGAGTGTCCCACAGGACTTTCCAAGTTATTTCTGGGGAGTCACTGGTGGAGAGGGGGAACTTGATTTCGTTAGTTAACCATTGCTGGAAGTCTTTCTGGGACAGCAGGAAAGTATCCAGCCACCACCATGGGGTGCTGGAGCCATTTGGCCCTATTCCTAGTGTAAGGCGATCACAGGTGTGCTCTGAAATTATGACGGAACCAAAGTCTGCATGCTCCACCTCATGCATCAGCTGACAGGGGAGCAAGAAAAAATCAGTTCTGCAGCTCATACTATGCGGATTGACGTAAAATATGAAGTTAGGTCCTGCGGGATGGAGACTCCGCCAAGAAATGGTCAGCTTATAGTCCTCCACCAGGGCGTGTAGAGCCTGCCTGGACCAGGTAGTACAGAAAGTATCCATGCGTTTACTAACACCCATTTGTCTGTCTTAGAGTAAGCAGCTTTCAAACTGCGTGCTTTTAGTTTTTTGTGGAAAAGTTTAGCTACACCTCTGCTTTTAGTGGAGTAAGTGCTGCCCACAATCTGTTCCACCAATTCCCGGACAAGGTTCAGGGCTTCAGCCTTCAACAAGTGTGTTTCCTGCTGGAATCCAATGTCACAGTTCCCCTTTTTCAGGTGTGTGAGCTTTCGCTTTCTTGAATATAGTCTCTGAACGTTCCAGGAGATAAATTTATACATCAAGAACTGCCTCCTGGAGATACAGCAAGGCCATCGATCGCTTACCCCAAGACCCAAAGCCTATGAAAAACCCAGCCCAATCCTGGTAATGTTCCTTTAATCATCAGTTATTTGAAAAAAAATATCAATCAGTTCTCAAGGTTTAAGGTTTTAAAATTTGGCTTCTGAGCATGCTCAGTAGTGTTTACAGGTACAGCATGTCTGGTGCAAACAAAGAATTTATGTTCATAAGCCAATTTTTGATTTCATGAGAAATTTTTTTTTGTGTGTGTACTCTTTTTATCTCCTGGGAGGGGAAGCTTGCCCAGTGGGTGTTCTTTTTCTCACCAGGCATGGTGGGGGTACAGCGCAGACACTACCAGAGCTTTGCAGTGCATGGGGGCATCTGCCATCATCTGATTGATCAAGTGGCCATATTTTTCAGTTTTGCCTCCCCACCCTCCCAGTACAGCCGCATGCTCGGAGCGTCCTGACTGGATGCACCGGCGGTGTGTGGTCACCCACACTGCAAATGTGCACTGCTGCTACGGGCCGCTGGGAGCCACATGAGAGCAGTGCAGGCTCAGACCCATCCCCCACAGGGAGGAGAGAATCTCAAAGATGCTCCAAAACCTCCCTGACAGACTCCGCTTCTGTGGTCTTGGGCTCGGGTGCAAACCCGGATCGCCAGCTTGCTGAGTGAACTCCCATCTCTCAGCGCCACACAGCCAGCAAACTTTTTATTTTAAATGTTCATGAGCAAAGGTTTTTTGGGTCATGAGCACTGCCATGTTGTCTTTTCTTTTGAGGAAAACATTTTTCTAGAAACACAAAAAAATGATGCATTTTCCAGAGAAACAAACACCTGAACCTAGGTAAATGGGACCGTTTTGCTAGATTCTGGAAGTTTGTTTGACAAAAAAAGATTCAGAAATACACTTTCTAGGCTCCAGGAAAATCTTAGGCTGCCAGCTTAACAAGGGCTGTGATTCTTGTGTCGTGATCTGAGAGCAACCAAGTTCATGACATGAGGTCAAAATGTCAAAATACAAAAAGATATGAAGAAACATTGTGTGCAAGATGGCCATTGGAACAATGGAGAGTGCAATGTGATCCAATAACACTGAGCTGAGTTTGGAGGCAAGCTCAATGAGCAAGCTGGATGGCCAAGGCTGGGAAGATGGTGCTGCCATGTGGCACCACCCCCAGCCTAGGAAGAGACAGTGCAGTGTTGGCTTCAAGGGCAACAAGCAACCATGTAGTGAACAGAAGTCTTCTCTTGGCATAAGGGCCAGCACCTCTGTCTCCACAGCTGTATGGAAGCACAGGGCCCCAAGGGTCCTGAGCTTCTGCAGCGAGAAGGGCTCTTGGCCCTGCTTGTCTGCATTTGAAACCACCCAAGGGTCCTCCACTTCTGCAGCTGACCATATAGCCCCACAAATTCTTTGCATCTGTAGCCACAGGGAACTGCAGGGTTCTCTGGGCCCAGCACTTCCAAAACCAGACAGACTCTTTCCTTGGCACAGGGCCAAGAGGGCCCTGTATGTTTACATCTGTAGCCATATGGAAGTGCATGACCCGGAGGGCCCAGTGCTTCTACAGCCAGATGGACTTTTCCCTTGGTGCAGGGCCCAGAGGGCTCTGCGCTTTTGTATCAATAGCTGCATGAATGTGCAGGACCCAGAGGGCCCTGTGCGTCTGCAGATCCTGCATACAATTCCACTATCACAAAAAAGGGACATTCATTTAAAAAAAAAAAAAAAAACTGCATTAGTGCAGAGATTAAGATTTCCAAAAAGTCAAAACTCAAAAAGTAGGGAAATGAAAACATCAGGGTTTGGAGTCTCAGGAGTCTTAGTGAATCTGTAGTGTGGTGTTCCTTGGGGTTGTCAACCCTAACACCTACCCCCTCTCCCGAGCAACCAAAGTTATATATGATCTCTTGCTTTACACAGGGCCCAGGACCCTGCATGAAGAAAGTTACAACCAATTCTGTTGGCCACATTTGGCGAGAATTACTTCTTTACCTCCAAACAGTATATCTGATTTATTTATTTTATTTATTAATCATCTCAGAGTAACACCTTTAAACTAGAAGCTTGTTTACAAAGATTCCCACGTCATGACATGTAGAGTTACAGGTTAAGATACACAATTTGAGTTAACAGTAAAAAAGAAAATATAATAAGGAATACAGGTATATACATAATGAGTATAAGCTGAGAAGAGCAGTCAGGGGTTGACTTTGTAATAGGCAGAGAGAAGTGGAGAGGAGTGGATAGGTAGGGTGGGAGTATGTTGGGGGTGTTTGGAGGCATAGAGGCAGGATAGGGTGGTGGGAGATGGCTGGGCAGAGATGACAGAAGGGGGGGAGGACAGGGACAGGGTGTTTAGGGTAAATTAGGGTTGGTAGTCACAGTTACTTAGCACAGTGAGGTGTTGGAAGAGTTTTATCTTAAATGGTCTGAGCTTTGGCTCATTAACTATATTGGGAGGGAGATCATTGAGCCAGCAAGGTGCTTTGTAGGCAATAGAGCATTGTGCTAGCATTGTGTGGCAGAAGGGGACTTGTAGGGCATTTCTAGCCATTCCTCTTGTCCATTGAGGGTTGGTTGCTGGTTTAAGGAGGTTGTGGATGGCTGTAGGGGTTAATCCCAAGGAGAGTTCCCCCCCAAGGAGGCATACCTGGTACTTCACCCTGCCCTGGAGGTTTAGCCACTTGGACTGGGCATATAGGTCACAAGTGTGGGTTAGTCTGTGCGCACCTAATACTAGTCTGCAGGATTTATTTAATGCCATACTGACCCTTTTAATGACAGTGTCTGTGGCTGTGCCATACACCACTAACCCATAATTAGTGACAGAAAGGTTTGAGCTTTTGACAGCGAGCGACGGTGCTTCAGTGGTCATACTATGTCGGTGTCTATAGAGCAGACAAATTCTGGTGTTGACAATCTTTACAAAATGATCAATGTGATAGGTGAAGGACAGGGAGCTATCAAGTGTAATGCCTAGATACTTAAAAGTATTCACCTGTTGAAGTGGAGCTTGCTTGTTGTTAAGTATTGTCAGCTGATGGGATTTATATCTTTATTGGGGGTTCGCAAACAACATTACCTTTGCTTTTTTTGTAGTTCAGAAGGAGTTTGTTTTTGGAGAACCATTCCTCAACAGTGGCAAAGCTTTTTTGAAGATGAGTTTCAAGTAAGTGTGGGTGCAGATTATTGGAAAAATGTCCGCATCATTCACATAAAGTAGGATTTGTTCAGTGCAAACTAGAGGAAGATGGAAGATGGTTGAGGAACAGATTAAAAAATAGGAGACCCAGAATGGAACCTTGCGACACACCCATGTTCACCTGCCTGCTACTGGAGAGGGTATCATTTATTTTTACTTGTTGCATTCTGTTGGAGAAGTAGCCTTTGAACCACCCAACAGTTTCCGGTGAGACTCGAGTGGTGTGGAGTTTGGTGAGCAGAATGTCATGATTTATGGTGTCAAAAGCTTTTGTGAGGTTGACGTACATCAACCCCACAAGCTGGCTGCTGTCTAGGGCCCCATGAAGAAAGTCAGAGTACTCAAGAAATGCTGTTGTGGTGCTGGGTGCCTTCTGGAATCTTTGTTGCTGGGGTCATTGGATATTATACCTGTTAAGGTAGTCTACAAGTTGGTCAGAGACAATGCATTCTAGGGCTTTGGAAAAGCCAACATTATGGTGCTGAGCAATCAGGACGCCCACAGCCCCCCACAAGGGTGGGGGGTGGGGAGTGCAGCCCCAAAAAAATACGATTGGCGACATTACCAATTGGCACCCTAATTGCCCGGCACCAAATTGTGGGTGCATTCCAGTGGTGGAACCCTTTGGAAAGGGGGGAAGGATTGAGATAGGCCAGTAATTAGCATGGAGGGATCGATCTCCGCTTTTGTGTACTGGGGTGACCACCGCAGCTTTCCATCTCTTGGGGAATTGTGCAAGTCTAAGGGATAAGTTACATATTTTTGAGAGAGGCGGTACTATTTCTTTAAGGGTGAGAGCAATCAGTTTTAGGTCGAGGGAGCCATTACTATGCCTGGTTTTGTTAAGCGTATGCTGGAGGTATTTTTGGGCCTCAGAATAGGAGATTCCTTTGAAGTAGAAAAGAGGGGGTCCAGTAGGGGGCCTGTTATTGTCATTCCTAGCATCTTCCAAGTTGTGCTGGTCACCATCTAGGAAGTCTGGTGGTAGTATGTTACTGAGGTCAGAAAATGCAACGTTGAAGGTATCCGCTATCATTTTGGAGTCTTGTGTGATTTTCCCATATACTAGGAGCATGGAGGGAGAGGACTTGTTTTCTTTGCCTGTGAGGCCTTTTAAGTTGTCCCAGAATGTTTTACCATCCCCCCATGTTTTTGTAAGTCTGTATTTAAAGTATTGTATTTTGTCTAGCCTGACCTCATGGGTACAGGCATTTATTATTACCTTATACTGCCGGATGTCAGCCCGCTTGCCAGTGGCCTTGGCTCTGTGCCAAAGATGGTCCCTAGTTCCCATGAGATCTAGCAGACCCTGGGTGATCCAGGTATTGTTGACTCCTTTTAATTTTCATTTTTTTATTGAGGCGTAGATGTCACGTGCTGTGTTAAATGTGGCGATAAAGTGATCTAATGCCTGATCAACATCATGTATGGAGTCAAGGGGGGACCCGTCAATTTGTTTGAGGTGGAACTTGTGTGAATTTAGTTTCCCTCTTTTGAGGACCCGACTTATGGTAATGTTAGGGAAGGGATTTGTAGATGTGTTGAACCAGTAGTAAGTGACTAGAGAGTGGTCACTAGGTGAATCAGCGAGGACTGAGGTGTCAGAAATTCTCTCAGGGTTATTCATAAGGATCCAGTCGAGCAGTGTTTTATACACAGCCTGGTAGTTAATCCTGGTTGGGGTATCTACCATTTGAAAAATGTTGATACCGGAGAGGGTGTCCTTATAGAGGGCTGACTCTTGAGACATCCAATTAATGCTGAAGTCCCTTAGGATTACAACTTCCCAGTTTAGGCATAGGCCTTCTATATAGTCAACTATCTTGTTAAATCCACAGGATTGTTCTCTGTAGGGGGTTTATGTAGACTGATAATGCTGTTAGGGATTTGCTGTGGGCTCCAAGCAGTATTCTGATTGCTAGAACCTGTGCATTTTTCCCGGTGTCTATTAGGGGGAGAGCATGGCCATGGAGATTGTCTCTTAGGTAAACTAGACAGCCTCCATCACTTTTTTCTAGTCTGTCCTGCCTGAAGAGAGTATACCTGTTTAGAGTTAGGGCCCGGTTAGGGATCTTTTGTGAGAACCAGGTTTCCACTATTGAGAGCACATCTGGATTTTGCTGACATACCCACACTTGGAGTAGGTCCATCTTGAGCAGGAGACTACAGATATTCAGAGATGCTAATTTTAGTGCCCCGTGGTTGTTTGCACTGCTCTGTGTCTGTTGAATTGGGCCAGGATTTGGATGGACGCTGCCAGGGAGAAGTAGTAGCAACAGGGTGGATCTCAGCAGAAAGTTTTTTAGCCTTTTAAGAGTTACGGCTTGTTTACACCTACTCATTTTCCCAAACCTTTGTTGATGCAGTTGTAGAGTGAGGTGGGATGGATAAGAGGAGTATCACTGGTACTGGAGTATTATGGACTAAATATCCAGAGAGGTACGGTAACTAGGTACGTGTTTGGTACTGGCCTCACGACTACTCGTACCAAATCTGTGAGGTAGCACTATTATGGTATGTGGCGGAGTAGTGAACACCTGGAAGTGTTCAAAAGAGATCTTAAATGAGATGGTCAAGAGGTATATGATGTAATAGTCTATGACTATGAGGCATGGCCTTGGACCTGTACGCTATGCTTGGGCAGGAGGCCAGGGGCTGTGGGGGGGCATTAGGCTTGGAAAACCCCAGTGAACCCCACACTACAGATTCACCAAGACTCTTGAGACTCCAAACCCTAATGTTTCCATTTCTGTACTTTTTGTTCTTTGACTTTTTGGGAACCCTAATCTTTGCATTAACAGTTTTTTACAATGAATATATAAATATATATATGAAATACATCATACTTTCTTAGCACTTACATGATTTACTTTCTCAAATTTGCCCAGACCGTATCACTCCCAAGTGGCATGGCCACCAGTAAGTAAAACAGTCTAGGCAAACAAGTAAAAATAAATAACGTACATGTTGAGAAAGCATGATGTAGTTGATTTCTATCTCACACAAAAGCATCTTAATTACTTTTGGAATGACACTATAGCCTAATGGTTATAGCATAGAGCTGTAAACCTAGAGACTGAATACAGATAGACTAAATGATAGGAGACGGTGGTTCACATCGAACTATACCATTAAGGGGTGCTCATGAAGTAAGTAGTCACAACACAAGCCCAAAGGATGAGTGACAGTAGTTACCTCACGAACTCCCCTCAATTGTATATTTCATACCTATACAGTTGTATATTGCATGCATATACAGTTGTATATTGCATGCGTATATGGTTGTATATGTCATGTGTATACAGTTGTATATTGTTTATTTTATATAACACATTTGGATGGTTACTGTTAGTTGTAATCACCATTGCTAGTACAGGGAAAGAAAGTGTATACAACGAAATAACTGCTAACCACTTCCACACAGAAAATGTCCCATCTATTCAATATATAAAGAGAAGTTACTAAAATAAAGAAATAATATATACATATACTGAATCCTACGCTGCATTAGTAATAATGAAATTTAAACATCCTTTGACCCAGACATGCTTTCTACAGAATTGCCTTTTCATTTATATTTCAATAGGGTGCACGGTGTATAAAGCAGAGGGCTGTGTCCGGCAGAGCCCACCCTAACCCAGAATCTGTTCCACTTACCTCTTGCCTTTCACTGGCTTGTTGTTGCAAGGCTCCCATTTACCCGATCCAACAATACTTGCTTCAATGTAGTATCCAGTTAATTCCTTGGCATCCCTGGATTCCTCCCAATTAAGGACCACAGATGTATCTGTATTCCTTGATGGAACAACAAGACCTGGAGCTTTTGGGATATCTACACAGATGAAAAACAAAGTGGAAATGTTATTCTCCACTATTGTTGTGTGTACTGTGTAAGTATATGTGAGTACAGGTAATTTCATCTTCTTTGGTGACTTCCTTCAGCTTCATAATTTAGGTTTCACCAAGAGTTACCTGTAAGATTTTAGCCTGTTTCAGCTTTGTCAGTGTATGGCTGCACATCAGGTGAGCTTATCTTATAGAAATGTAAACTCTGTATTTATAGTCAGAGTACCACTTTCAATTCCATCATCAATCAATAAAACTGATTAGCCCATACAAGAATGCCAGATCTACAGTATATATGCTAGGAAATGTATGTACAGTTTTTTGTTCTTTTAATTATCTATCTTTACATCTAGTGTATATTTAGTGTGATTATTATATAGTTTGGGTGATGGACTACATCTTTGCCTCCTGAAGCTGGTACCATTTATGACTGCATGTCTGGGTCCTCTGACTGGGTCTGTCCTACAGAAAAACAAAAGAACTACAGTACTGTACATTATCAAAGCAGTTTTTTAAACCCCTAGGAGTGAATAGATGACAAGTTCTAACCCTGTCTTATAACTAACTGTTCTTCATTATTGCTGTACTTACCAAGCTTGTCCCCTACAACAATGATCTCTGTTGGCTCCGAGGGCTCCCCAACTCCAGCTGAATTACAGCAGCGAACACGGAAGCAGTAGGATTTCCCCTCAGCCAGATCAAAGAGAGCGAAGCGAGGAGACTTCACTGGGATCTCTGTGTTCACTCTCTGCCAATTATCAGAGCCCGCAGTGCACTGCAGCAACAAAAACAAGAAATCATTTCATGCATGAGTATTGACTGCATGCAATTAGATACAGTATTGGCCAGCATCTAGTGCTAGTCATAAATGTACTGTAGTACATTAAAGACTTTAGAACCAACATCCTTTTGCTGGTTTACATGGAAGTTGTAACTCATGGAACTATGCACGATTCACAAGGGGACAAACAATTTACAGCAGTTCATATTCCAATTAGTGGCTTCACTAAATCAGCCAAACTGATACTTAAAATCAGTTTTATGGAGTTGAACTAGAGTTCCATGGAGCAGGCTTTGACATTAAAAAAACAATTATAAAAGAAATGGGGCCCAATTCTCAGGTGGTAGCGTGGGCACATTGTTCGTAATGACACATGTGTGCCCATGCTAAGTCTGCAACCACACAGAACCATGCTCAGTGGAGTCTCAAACTCTTCCTGGGCACTCGCCTGGGAATAGGGGAAGGGGCCACAATGCTAGTGGCTCAAAAGACCATTTTGGTAGCATTTTGGCCCCTGCAACCTGAGTCACAGGCTACAGTACCCTCACTGAGTTAATGCCTACTGAAACAGGGGCAGTGACCACAATAATATGTGCTGTGGGGTGGATGGGTTGGGAAACAAGGCTGGAAGACGGACCAGGACAGGGGACTATGGGACATCTGGGTTGTAGTGGGAGTGATCTCCAATGACGACTGGAGATCCGCATAAGAAACTGAGGAAGTCTACATCTGTAACCAGGACACTTGCAATACTGATTTATTTATTTCACAAGTTTTACCAGGAAACATACACTGAGCTGGTAACAGTACATTTCCAGATGCATCCAGGGGGGAGGGAGAGTAGACAATAAAATAAGGTGCAGTCAGTACAATAAATGAACAGCTGTGCAAAGAAACAAATATTTGGTGCAGAGCAATGTAATACAATGAGGTGTCTAAGGTAAAGTAAACTAACAATGGATCAAGAGCTGTGACCAATACCACAAAATATGAGAAGGGGGACTAGTACTGATATGGCAGAGAGGGGACTGTATTGGGTGATGCGGAGAAATGCATCCTGTGCTGGGTGGGGGCAGGGTAACATCAGGTGACTGCCACTACATTGTGATAACAGGATTGCACTGGTAGACTTGGAGATGGTATTGGGTCTTTGGATGATATTATTGAATGCTAGGAGGTGCCTCTGGATGCCAGAGAGCAATTGAGACAAGCTGAAGAGTAGACTGGGCTGTCACTGGACACATGAGAATGCTTGGAACAGGTCGGGGTACCACTAGACAGTAGGGATAGCTTGGAACATACCTCTCAACTGTCCCTGATTTTCAGGGATGTCCCTGATTTTACCTCAAAATGTTACTCTGTCCCTCCTAAAAATTGTGTTTTCATGACCAAACAGTAGGGGTTGTAAGCACAAAATAATGTCAAATATTAAAGATGCAGATTTGTTCTTCCTTAGAAAATACATTTTATACTAAGCCCATTATTCTACCAGGTTCCTGAGTAGATATCACCAATTTTGAAGATGTGTCCCTGATTTTGGTCTTTTGTCCCTGATTTTTTTAAGCCTTGTCCCTGATTAATGAGGCAGGAGGTGGAGAGGTATGGCTTGGAACATTGCTGCAATGGGCTGACAAAGCCCTACTAACTCTGGGCATGGGTATGCACAACTAGCAATTGTACCCACCTATAACTAATGAAAAATGGCTAGTTCATTTGGTTAAATAATTAATGAACATACCCATCGATGCACAGTCACACTGCCTGCCCACTGGGCTGTCACTGCAGCTTAGAGGAAGAGATGCACCAGTTCTCACCAGCACTGTGTCCAAATGGGGTGGTTCCAAAATAGACTGCAGGCCTCTAAGGCTTACCCCTAGCTTAGGCCTCCCACACCCATGCTGATTGGGCTTACACCCAGAGTTCAAAAAGGTACATGCCCTGCCCAGCACTCCAGCATGACTTCATTTCCTTGGTACAAAGATAAACTGTAGTCAAAATCTGAGTTTTGTATTTTTTCTACTCTCACTAGAGAAAGTACAGTAACAGCCCTGCCAAGACCCTAGTGATTCACTCTCCCCAAAGGCTGATGAGCAAAAAAGTACAACATCATCAAGTACTGTAGGTGGAACCCTGCTTGCTGAGACAATGTTGTGGGCGGTGGGTTGTGAGTCAAACTGTGGTCCCATTCTCTGCCCATATCATGACAACATCTGGTTCATGAGTTGCACTCTGCTGTGGACCTTTGTCTGCGATTCAAGCCCATAGTTCAACTAGATCTGCGAGAGGTCACACAGATCATGTCTGACCTGTTTGATTCCTTTTAAGAATGGGACTTGCAGCTCTATTTTATTTCTGAGGTGACAATTTACTACCTCTGTCCTCCAAAGCACCACTGACAGGGATGAACAAAACATGAGAAAGGGTCAAAATAAGTAATTGGACATACCACAGTGAACTGGCTCACCATCATATTTCAAACATTAGAAGGACAAGGTGGGGGACTTCCAGTGACGTCACGCTGTTAATGGCAGCTTGGCAGTTTAGCTCCTCAGCGACGATCCCAACATAATTCGTGAAAGAGAATGAATAGCAGGAAAAGATAGCTGGAAAACGGCAAGGAGAACTGCAGAAACTAAATGGAGAAGGAGGACTGTTTTAGAAAAGCAGGATCCATGGCAGATGCAAGGAGGTTTGTGGTAGACCCTGATGACTCGGAGGTCTTGTATGCTTCAAGTTCTATGGCCTCAGTGGAGCATGAACAGCAGACGCCCTCTAAGGCACAACATAATAAGTGCAAAAAGTTGGATATGATCCTTAAAGAATTGAGAGCATTCTGCAACGAAGCAGACATCAAATTAACTGATCTTGGGTCTGACATGGTATCCCTAATGAAAAGAGTAGATGCAGCTGATGCACAACTCACGGTAACAGACTAGAAGGTAGACCAGGCAGAGGTAATGATACGAAGACTGCAAATGGATATTGAGAAGCTGCATGATAGACAGGAGGACATGGAGAGCAGATCTCACTGGTAAAACTTAAGGCTCTATGGAGTTCCGGAAAGAGCTGAGGGACAGAACGTGGAGACTTTTCTCCTAACACTTTTGAAAGAAGCTCTACAATTGGACCCAAATAAAGACATAGATATCGAGTGGGCATACCGAGCCTTAGGACCCAGGCCGGTAGCACTCACAGCGAGACCTCGCTCGATCATCGCCCACTTTCTGAGCTATAAGGTGAAACAAGAGATACTGGCAAAAGTGTGGAGGATGAAACAGGTAAAATGGGGTACTAAGAAACTTTTCTTTGACAACAACAACCCCCCACAAACTATGAGAAAGCAGAGGGCCTATGTCCCCATCCTGCAGGCCCTCTGTAAGCAGCAGCTTAAATTTCAAACGCCCTACCCGTCCCTCCTAGTGGTCTTTTAACCAAATGGAAAAACAGCATATGAGACAGCTGTGGAGGTGGAGAAAGACCTGCTGAACAAGGGCGTCCTACAAGGGCAAGCAAAACGGGATAGACTCATGGCACTGAGAACCGAGGAACCATGGAGTGAAGTCCAAAATCAGAAAAAGCAACATGCAGAGGAAGCCTGAAAAGACATCATTGCCAGACTGCAAGAGCAACAGACTGAGGGAACCCGAGAAGAAACTGCAACTCACAGTAAATGATTTTAGTTTTGAAATCCAAAGGAGTTTCTGGAACTGCCGATTAAGGGGACAAAGAGGGACTCCCTGAACTGAATAAATGGACTTACTGATTAAGAGGTTAATTTTACCCCATAATTTCTGAGAGCGTGAGGTCGGGGGCCCTGTCAGACCAGACTGTAGAGGGTGCAGGACTACTTTTTCCTCTACCCACTGTGCAGCATGGAACAATGAAGACAGCCTAATCTCCAATCGGGACATAAACTCTATATTTTGAACTCTGCCGAATTGGGGCTCGTTGATAGATTCCCAGAGTGTGGAGAATTACGGTGGCAAGTCAAAACAGGTATGTGGGGGGATGGGGGAGGGGGGATGCAATTGGCACAAGTGAGCCACACTCTAAATGGTGGCCACGTGGTATGCAGGGAAACTGGATGCATATGGGAAGGACAGGCACGAAAGATTTAGAGGGAGCTGTCTAGAGGTGATGCATCTAGAAAGGGAGCAGCATGTGAGTAGTTATGGTAAAGATAATACCACATTGGAGTAATGGTTCTGGTCGGAGGTAGTGTGTTGACTTGCACCCTCCCAGGAGAAGTGGTCTCAGAAGTCTCCAAGCGCCTCCCCCCCCAGCTACCACAATGCAGTAGAATACTGGACTGCCACAAAGAATATAAATTACATGTGTAGATATGTAATGGACAGAGAGGTAGGGGTAACTGCAAAGCGAGTAGCGGAATGGTGAAGACATCTAACACTTTGCGATAGTTGACCTTCCTGACATCCAACTAGTTGAAGACCGCCCGGGTTTGGGAGGGTGCATTCCATGAGGAGACTGGTGGAAACACGTATATACAGGCAGTCTTTGACCTGAGAATCCCCCCCCCCACATCTTTAAAGCTGGAAAATGGGACAGAGTCTTTCTCCAGCATGCATTCTAAATTGATCCAGAAATAGAGGTAATAAAACTAGCCTGATCTGGATTTTTTGAGACCCTTGCGTCCTGTGAAGGCCCTTGGGTAGACCCCCTTGACTTCAATAGGTCCCTAACAGTTTAATGGAGCCCCCCCCCGAGTTGCAGCATGAGATTATATAAAGGATGGTCGCTGAGGCAGCAGATATCGTCTTAGTAGCTAACTGTCAGACCTTTCCTTAATCCTCCCCCTTTCGTTTCCGAAAGGGTATCCACTACTTTACCCAGGACCCATAGTGGTTCCATTGGAGGCAGTGATCTAGAGGTCACACCTACCTCCGGACTCAACGTAACTTGAGTCAATGTGCTCTAGTTCAAAGGGGCCCCTACCTAGGAAGACCAGGTGTTTATGTTACAGTATGTGTTCTTGACCAGTTATTGTTTAATCTTATGTATATCGTTATTGAATTGTTGATGTGCATGTTATGCCACAGGTAGAGGCTAAATTTACAGATAAATCCGATCAAACTAGAGAAAGGTAAAATGGAGATGGTATGGTCACTCAGGGATATATCCTGCAAAGGGGAAGAGCACAGAAAAAGAGATGTCTAGGGACAAGGGGGAAACAGAAGGGTTACTGTGCTGGATCTTGGTGGGCCACAGAGTATTCAGAATAAAAGTTGTTATAGTACTACAATCAATGGAAATGGGGACTACGGTGAATATATACTCAATTAATGTAAATGGATTTAATAATCTGGTCAAAAGATCAAAAGTGCTGGCCACTATACGAAGAGAGAGACCAGGAGTAGCAATGCTACAGGAATCACACTTAACACAGGCTTAATTTGCAAAGCTGACAAAATAAGGATATGACAGGGGCTTTTCCTCATCGTATAGACAAGGCAAAAGGAGGGGAGTGGTAATCTTGGTTGCTAGGCACCTTCAATTTAAAGAACAGAAAGTGATAAAAGATAAGGAGGGATGTAGCATTCTGGTTCAGGCTGAGATACAGGGGACCACAGTCACGCTTTCAAACATATATTTGCCCCCAGGCTCAGATACCCCTTTTATTAAGAAAATATTAGATCAGGTAGTAGATAACACAAAGGGACTGCTTGTCTTGGCTGGAGAATGTAATTTGTTGATGAACCCATCAAGGGACTCTGCTGCTGGGGTGGCCCCAGATCACCAGATGCACATAAATTTTTCCGAAGATATGTGGCAGCCATGGGTTAGCAAGATGTGTGAAGTGAATTATACCCTAATAAAGTGGAATACACTCACTACTCAGCCCCACACTCCACCTACAGTATAATTGACTTCAAATTTGTTAAGTTAGAAGATATCTTGAAAGTGACATTCTGTGAAATAGGCCCTATAACCTACTCAAACCATGCACCGTTGGGGAATGTAAAACAACCCTATGGAGGCTGGATTCTTTTTATTTGAGGGACAAGGACTTTGTAAAGATGGTCAAGAATCAAATTAAAGAGATAACACAGTTAAATGATACTCTGACACAGCGCCCACCATACTGTGGGACACGATCAAGGCGGTGTTGAGGGGCTATTTGGTAAGATACGCTGCACACAAAAACAAAGCAAGGAGGGCACACAGAGAGGATCTAACAGTCACTCTGCTGTTTTTACAGCACCAACACCAACATGGCACTCTAGCAGACCCCACACAGCTAGCAAAGATAAAGAAACAGCTGGATGACAAAACACAGCGCAAACAGAAAAGGTGCTTAGATACCGGAGGCAAAAATACTATGACTGGGCCACAGAGCTGCCAGATTCTTGGCACATAGCGTCAGAGGATACAGGAAAAGAGCCATAGTGACAAAAATACAACACTCCCTAAATGGATAGTACCAGGACAAAACTCATACAATAGCAGAAGCATTTGCTTCCTATTATAAAACTCTATACTAGGAAGACCAGGCTATATGGCCTGATAAGCTAGCACAGGTTTTCTCTATGCTTGGGCTCCCCAAGTTAGGAGCACAGGCGCAGGAGGTGATACAGAAACCCATGGCAGCATCAGAGATAGTGGCAGCTATAGGAAGATGAAAGGCCGACAAATGCCCAGGCCCAAATGGATACACAGCAGAATTCTACAAAAGATTTTCTACAGAAACACTGCCCCTCATCCTAAAAGCTTCAAATTGGATAATAAAGGGAAATGACTCCCCCCCCATGGAAACAGGCCACAATCTCTGTCATCCCAAAACCAGGAAAACCCTCAAACAGATGTGAGTCATATAGACCCATCTCTGTGTTAAATAATGACTATAAAATATTTACATCAATTATAGCTAAACACCTAGAGAACATACTCCCCCAGATAATTCACCCGGACCAAACACGATTCATAAAAACCCAGCAAACAATGCAAAGTGTTAAAAGATCTATGGATATAATGCAACAGGCCGTTAGACTGTACCTTGCATTGCTAATTTGTCCTGCTGGCACTTTCGCGCCAGCTCCCCACCCGTCCTATCTGGGCTGTTTCTTATATACCTACAGTGAGTCACATGATGTGGCCTGTAATTTATGAAGTCCTCACTTCCCCATTTGCTCCTTATACATGCTAACCACTAGGGGCATTACTCTAGGGACTATACTGAACATAATTAGGTCTTCTCACTCATTCGTTTGCTATTTTAGATGCTAACTGTTAATTATTCTCTACCTACCCAGATTTCTCCAAGCATATTGTATAAATTGCTTACTGTTAGCCAAAGTTAATTTACCTCTTCAGTTTTTATTACCCTGAATCTTTTTTTGTCTTCTTAACATACCTCCATATAACATTCTCAGCCTTTTATGTCCGGTGCTATATTTTTCTGTGATCATACCTTTCCCCAAAGACCTCCAGTTCCTGATGTCTGGTGACATAAGCCAAGCACCCATCCCCTGAGCTTCTTCCCTCTCTCCCCCCCCCTGCTCTGATCACACCTTTCCTACCTTAATTGCTCCCTTTGCAACTAAATCACTACTAAGCCTGACCACAGTCTAACTCCTTGCCCAAACCTGATGTAATAATTTTGTAATCCCTTCCATCTCCCTCTCCTTAAGCATCAGCCCTTGACAAGGTGCACCTGCGACTGCAGCTCAGCACATCCTTGGCCTGCCGTGACAGGATCATTTTTACTGGGCTCGCTGTGACAGGGATTGACTGCCTGTCTACTAGTTCTAGTAGCCTCCTACTCCTTCCACTTCTACGAAACCACCAGAATGTGGACCCTTATAAAGCTGCCCATAATCATTTTCCTGACTGCCTACCTTATGGTTGAAACAGCCAATGAAAGTGCAACATCAAGCCGGGATCCCTCAATGCCCATAGTGGCCCTCCTGGACAAAAGCTACTTCATGGCAGGAACATCTGCAGATCCCCTCCATCCTTATGCATTCAACCAACCACCTCAAGCATACTGCTTGTGGCCAACCAACACATTTCCCTTAGCTGACTTGCTCCACTGCCATACACTCTCCCAACCCCACCAATCAGAAGCTACCTAAGGCAAAGGCTAATGGTACATCCTGGGTTTTCTGGTCATGCTTCCTCCTGAAGATGACAATAATAATGCTACTGCTATCAGGAAATGTGTACTCCAACCCAGGATCCCCTCGCATAAACACCCCCTTGAAAACAGGGCACTCAAAATCATCTCCCTAAATATAGGGAGTCTCATGCCCAAGCTATCCCAATTCCAGGCATGGGTAGAGCTACACAAACCAGATTCTATCGCACTCATGGAGACCTGGCTCTCCCCAAAGATCTCTGCTGCTACTGTAGCCCTAGGTGGATACAACACATTCCTCCAAGACAGACTTACCAAGGGTGGGGGGTTGTATGGTGTATCTCAGGAATGGTATTAAAGGTAAAATTCTGCCCAGCAGCCTGTACACCACGACACCAAGGAAGCTCAAATATTAAACATAAAACTCACCACAGGCCAACAAAACAAAGTGCTACTCCTGTCAACAGTGTATATACCCCCAAGCAAACATTCTGCTGGCCTCAAACAATTCTGAAACAACCAAGAATAGTACAAGCATGATTGTGAGAAAGTCATCCTGGGAGACTTTAACACAAACTGGCGGTCTCATTACACCTCAGCAGTCCGTGACAAGATATCTGGCTTGTACCTGACACAGATGGTCACACAAGCTACCAGACTTAATTATCAGATGGGCACAGCTACACTCATTGATTGGCTCCTCTGCACTAGCTCAGATCATATCACTGATGCTTCAGTCCTACCAGATTCCCTCAGTGATCACTCTCCAGTTATGTGCACCTGGACAAATAAATTCACTAAGTGTGCTCCCCAGGTCTTCAGAAGTCACACCTTGAGAACGGGGCAGTTAGATACCTTTAAGCATTTTCTGAGGCGCACCAATTGGCCACCACTTGACACCACTACTGACGGTAACCAAGCCCTCGAATACTTCCTTTCAGCCTTCACAAAGGCTTGCAACATCTTATCCCCTTACAAAACCAAGAAAGTTACAGGTGCAACAAGCCCTTGGCTCTCTGGGTCACTCATGGAGCTTATGCACCACAGAGATAACCTTTAGCACAGGGCAAGGGCAACTAGGTTACAGGCTGACCTCATTGCTTACAGGGCTGCAAGAAATAAGTGCACGAAGCTTATATGTCTAGCCAAAGCCTCCTATTATAATTAACTCATTAGCAAATGCTGGGGTCATGGGAGGGAGTTCTAGAGCTCTGTGAAATCTCTCACATGAAAGGCATCAAGAGCACCACCTGACCTGATCATAACAGGGTCCAAGATCCTCCAGGAACCCAGCAATATAGTGGTTGCCTTCAATCAAGCATTTACTGCCCTATGCACTGTGCTTCCCAGTGACTACCTCACCCCGTCTCCGCCTGGTCAGTTCTCAGACACAAACCCTCCAGCTCCAACAAACAATACAGTACTGCCTTTCTATTTCAGGCAGATTACTCGAGCTGAGACCATTAGATACATCAAACGAATTCTAGGAAAGACTAGGATGGGGAATGACCTAGTGGACACGAAGATGGTTGCCCTCACCCTAAATGAGATCGCTGAGCCAATCATGAATATTTTTAATGTCTCACTGAGAACAGAAGTGTTCCCTACCAAATGGAAGACAGTGCCTGTCACCCCTGTCTTTAAATCTGGGGATAGAACAAACCTTTCCAATTACAGGCCCATCTCTATTCTACTCCCCCATCCAAAGCGCTGGAGCAACTTGTCGCAGATCAACTCACTGAGTACCTCGTAAAGCACAACCTGCTATGCATGCAACAGCACAGATTTTGGAAAAAAAACTCCACACTAACAGCCTTAGGTGATTTCACCTCCCAAATATACGAAACCCTAGACAATGGTCTAGCACTGGGGTCTATCTTTATAGACCTCACTAAGGCTTTTGATACTGTCAGCCACCAACTACTCATGAACTGTCTACTATCTATGGGCTTATCCACAGAAACAGTGTCCTGATTCAACATCTCACACAGAACACAATGTGTGAGAATATGTGGTAAATACTCTGAACCCAGGGAAGTGAGCCTCAGAGTTCCCCAAGGGTCAATCCTTGGACCACTCCTTTCCAGCCTCTTCGTCAGCTCCTTACCCTCTGTCAAGCAAACATAGTCCTATATGCTGATGATGCTATCATGTCAACATCCGGAAGTAATCAGACTGCAGTCACGACTGAATTGCAAGACAATTTCCATGAGCTGGAGCAATGGTTCTCAAAAAAACAAACTATTACTCAATTATAAGAAGACAAAGAGCATGCTCTTTACAACACAGCAGAACAAGAAAAAGTTTGTCCCACTGACTATACAGAGCTCAAAAGGGGATACACTGGAACAAGTTTGCACTTTCAAGTATCTAGATGTACACTTTGATGACACCCTTACCTTCTCAACGCACATTGGCAGTGTTGTCAAATCGGCAAATATAAAACTGGGTGTCTTCTATTGGAGCAGACACTCGATGACTCCAGACGTCTTGAAGCTGGTAACACGCAGCTCGGTACTATCTACCATAGACTATGGCCTTGCCATCTGTGGGGCTGGTACAGATACCACTCTAAAGTGGGTCAGAACCCTCCTCAGCAAGGCTTGCCGTCTTGTCCTAGGGGCTGACCACCTTACCCATACCTCACCCATTACAAGGAAGCCAAGTGGCTCCCCCTAATCCTTAGGACTATATACCAGACATGCCTGCTGGCAAAAAAATCTTTGTTAGGTCTCACTCCTGCCTCGACCTCCTGCTTATTCAAAACTGCGCTATCCAATGTCAGTACAAGAAGCTCGGCTAATGGGGGGCTTCTTGTGCCTTTCAAGCGCACTGCCCTAGCACAGTGTTCCATTTCCTTCCATTGGCCCCAAATGGTTCAATAACTTGCCTTCCACCCTAATAGACTGCGGTAAGCTCAGAGAATTCAAATCTGGACTACAGTTGCACCTGGCTAGTGTAAATGTCTGCTTCTGCCATACTGAATGCTGAATAGCTTATCACCCCGTGCTCATCAGCTTATCATTCTGTGTCACCGCGTCCTCTGTTACCAAATCCTTCTCACCTCCCTCCTCCCTACCCCATGACACCCCCTAATTGTCCACCTATCTTTTCCCCCCTACCCCCTCCCTACTCCCATTCCATTACCTCCCTTCATGCCTTCTCCCAAGTCCTTTGGCCTACACCCGACAATGCCAACTCAGGCTGCTATTTGCCCCCCCCCACTGCAATCTGAGACCTCAATCACTCTCCCTCTCTCTCTTTCCTGTACTCTGCACTCATAGAAGCCCCTATGACACCCCTACTTGTTCACCTATTTTCCCCTCATCCCCTCCGTACTCCCACTTCATAACCTTAATTCTTGCCTTGTCCTCAGTCCTCGGTCTCCCCCCTGACAATGCCAACTCAAGCTGCTATTACCTCCTTCTCCACTGCATTCTGAGGTCTCGACCACTCTCCCGCTCTCTTTCCTGTACCCTGCACTTATAGAAGCACCTCTCCACACTCTTAGAGTGTTGCTATAAATGACACCTCTGAATTTGTAATTACGTTTGTAAAATGATATTTCATACTCTGTTTGCTATGCCTGCCTAATTTGCTGTTTTCCATTGGTTTTTGTTATGTCTTGTACTTGTACCATCTTGTACTGTATCTGTTTGACTTAGAACCTTTGCAAACGAGCCTATGGCTCAAAGGTATTAATCCAGAACTGAAATAAAGAAATAAAAACTGAATACCCCTCTGCTGGACCTCAGCTTAGATGCCAAGAAGACATTCGATAGGGCATCCTGGACATTTCTGCAGGTGACTCTGTCCAACTTTGCATTCTCAGACAAATGTTTAAAACTAATCGCTCACATATATAAATCCCCAGAGGCCCAGGTAAGGGTGAACGGTCATCTCTCCTCCTTCTTTAAGTTACAAAGAAGTACTAGACAAGGATGTCCTCTGTTGCCCTTGTTGTTTGCCCTGTACATATAGCCTCTAGCCCAGGCCATATGAGTCCATCCACAGATAACTGGCTTTAGGGGACCAGAAGGAGGGGAACATTCCATATCCCTATATGCAGATGATAGTATGCTCTACTTACAAACCCAACAGATGACCTCCACAGGTATGGTCAATTTTTATGGAATACGGCACTTTATCAGGTTACAAATTAAATCAAAATGAGACAGAAGTCCTAGCTGTACAGTATGTACCAGAGGAAGCCCTAAAGACTCGATTCACATTTAGATGGGACCTGAGTCAGATGAAATATTTCAATTTGAGACAAATTTTGGCCCACTGCAGAAGCAATAGCAAAAAGATTTAGAGGCTTGGACAATACTACCACTAACCTGGAAAGGAGAGTGGCAGTGATTAAGATGGTTATACTCCCCAAGTTTCTATACCTGTTTCAGAATCTGGCCATTTCTATTCCCACCAAAGCATGGAAAATGTGGAACAGATGGATAACAGGCTTTCTGTGACAGGGACATAAACCAAGGGTAGCCCTGGACACAATGACAAAGCCTAAGAGGCTGGGGGGCCTGGCATTACCAGACCTGAAAATATATTACAAATCAGTGCAATTACAGCCAGTGATGTATTGCCTACAAGATGCTCCGGGGCAACAATGGGCACAACTAGAAAGAGAGTTTATACATAAGACTCCCCCAGAGGTAGGACAGTTAGACACTAAGAACAAGTAGGACCTACATAAATGCATGTCCACGTAGGTGTACACCCCAATGATGGTTTGAAAAAAATGGATGCAGAAAAGTAGGATACAGAGGGGATTATTGTGGCTGCTCCCCCTGTACCTCTACGCGGACTTTGTGCCGGCTTCACTGGACCCTGGCTAAAAGGTTTAGGTATGTAAGAGTATTAGTAGCCCACTGCAGCTGGTGGGAGATGGAGGAGTCAAACCCTTTCAAACACTGATTCAAGACTATAGCCTGACCAAAAGGGAACAATTTCGATATTTTCAAGCAAGAGCATATCTTGCACGGCTGGGGGGAGGGAATACTACCCCTACTATGGCACACCCCCTTCTGGCCATTGTGAGGGCAGCAATGCAGGGGGAGGACCTACCACATTTAATGTTTAGATTGTATATGACCCTGCAAGACATGAGTGACACCGCGATACCTAGGGCCTTTAGAAAGTGAGAGAAGGAGCTGGGCCACCCTGTGGACCAAGGGGACTGTGAGAAAAGATGCAAGAACATACATAAAGCCACATCCTCAATGCAGTGGAGGGAATATAGCTGGAAATGCGCCATTAGATTTTTTATCACCCCAGTGCAGCAGGTACATAGGAAAATGACACCTAACGCACACTGCAGGTGGGAATGTGGAGAAAGACAAGCAGACCACTTACAAATCATATGGGGATGTCACAAACTAGCCCCCTTTTGGAGGGAAGTAGAAGAAGCCATGCAAGAAATTCTCTCTCTCTCTCTCCTCAGCTACAGTTAAAAAAAGAGATGGTGCTGTTTCATATTTACCCTCCAGAGATTAAAGATCCATTGGGTATAGGTATAGTAGCTATGAAAAAAAGCATCACACAGAAATGGCTCACAAATACAGTAAAATCTCAAATAGGGAAGACTGGATGGCAATAATAACCACTATTTACCAGTATGAAATTATGACTTACAGGATGAGAGACCTGCTGGAGAAGGGAAGGGATAGGTGGAATCGCTGGCTCCTGTATGCCATGATGAGAGACCCAGCTTCTGACCCATAAGGACCCTTCCCCACGGGTAAGCAAAGGATGGGTGCCTGGCAAAGGGCAGGTAAGATCCCCAAATACGGGAACCATACCAGGTGTTTTACTAAAATAAGCAGAACCAATGACAGATTGTCTAAGTGAAATTTGGCTACACCACTAATGTTGCACCTGTTGAATTGTAATACATGTTTGTATATTGCATGTATGCAAAGTGCTGAAAAAACATGAACAATCAATAAAATATTTTGCTTAAAAAAAAAGAAGGACAAGATGACTGCATGTAGCAAATCAGCAGGACTGAGACACTGAGGGAGTCATATGTTCCAAGGCCTTGTACAAGTCCCCCAAGAGAGCTGTGAGGTCCATCTTGTGGCACTTTTGAATTTTTGGTGGCTGGAGACTGTTTAATTCTTATTAATTTATATGTGTGTGTGTGTATGTATGTATGTAAGTATGTAAGTATGTATGTATGTAAGTATTATGTATGTATGTATGTATGTATTTAACTTGGAAGAGGGTTGTTGGATCAAAGACCTGTTTACAGCCAGTCCTTGGGGTTTGGGAAAGAGGAAATACAAGATACCTACATCATACCAGACAGTTACAGTAAGTGATATACATGCTATACATTGTCCTGCAATATGTAACATTTATGGAGCCTTTTGAACTAAGTATAACAGTAAACAATTTCTGAGCACCATCACAAGTACAAACTTCAGTCTGAGTACATTTTGGAACCACTCATTTTTAAACATCTTTTTTCTATAGTTCATACCGATAGAATAGGATAATCAGTTAAGTTTATGGGCCTACAGTATACGGAGATTGAGCAGCTTACCAATTTTTGTGCGACACAGTTCGTCTTTGAATCTCCTTGAGCGGTAAAGTATAGGGATGCTGACCTTCTATAAAAGTATCCAGCAGTATGTGGATGGCATCAGATTTTTGTGGCAGTTTGATGCCATTTTTCCCACATAATACATGTTATTCAAACATCTACAGTCTCACCTCTTACCGGTAGCGCCATATGGCATCAGAACCATCCATTTCTTAACCATTTCCGCACAAGATAGAATGAGGCAACTTTTTCAAATGGTGCAATCTCTCTCCCAGTCCATTCCTCAGAGGAATAGTAGTCTCTCGTTCTTCCTTCTTACAAAATACTATATATGCTTTTTTAATCAGAAAAGGCATATTTGCTGGATTGTGGAACACCCCTTGCAGCCAAATTATGGAAGTAACTGGTTATAAATACTGAAACTACAATAGAAGTGATTGTCACTTTTTTTTTTGGGGGGGAGGGGGTGGAAGGGCATTCTCAAACCCCCCAAGGCCTGACAGTTCTGGCACCAGATGGTTGGGGCTCTTTCTTCCTGCACTTGTTAGACACTGGAAATCCACCTCTTCTACTGTATGTGGGGAAACAACTCACTCTGTCTGGTGAAATCATCCTTTATAGGAATTGGTGAGTGGCAAAAGCAGAAAGAAAGTGCAATGTACGGACAAAAGTATGGACAAAAAAAATAAAAGCTAAAATAATAATCTATTTAATAGAAGGGTAATGCTTGAACAATCACAAGCAAGGTTCATTACTTACTAGGTAACCGTAGATCTTCAAGAGGATCTCCATAAAGTCATAATAAACTGGACTGCAAGCCACTGGCATCAGGACCTTTTGGGAAGCTTTTGCAATGAGTGGGCTGCACACATCAACGTACCCATGTGCACAATGACAGTGCACAGCACTGCCTATATAATGTGTGCATGCTCCAACCACTTCAGTTTCCTGTCATCGGTGAATGGAGTTCTGAAAAGTCCATTAACAGCAGGAATGGAGCTGCCTCTACCAATCATGCACAGACAGGCAGAGAGAGCAAAGCAAACACTGACCACTGCGTAGCTAGTGGAGGCACTCATATAAATAATAGACTCATTACTCAGTGTCTTACCAAGCAGCAGAAAGCAACAGTTCACCTCACCAGGGGGCAGAGGGTGGAAAAAGGTATGGCTCTGTGGAGATATTCTTGAAGAGCTACTGTTACTAAGAAGTAACTAACCTATCTTTAAGGGTATCTCCATAGAAACATAACACATTGGGCAACTATTGCACCAGATTGACTCCTCAGGAGAGTAGGCCTTATAAGATTGCAAGGCCAAATGCAGCCCTCCAGTGAGAGACCAGATCCAGACTATAATGCTCAGTAAAAGTATAGATTTTTTGCTAGGCAGCAGCTGTGCAGATGTTAGCAGGGAAACAGACCTGAAATGGATCTATAACGGTCGGTCAACAATTTCATTGTAGACTGACGTTACAGCAACTCCTTTATGTTGACCGCATTTGCAGTTGGCATAAAGGGAGTCACTGCAGACTTTGTTTTCTTTGGGGGGCTTTGCCCCTGAACCCCCCATGTGGGGGGCTTTGCCCCCCGCTACTATAATAATCAACTCCGAGTCGGAGTTGTTTCGGGGAGGGGGTGCAATACCCCCACAAAGCAGTGCCAGGGTCCCATGCCGACACTACAGCAACCTGGCGCTGTCGCTGTAGTGTCGGTTGCTGTAAAATTGTTGCGGTAGCGACAGTATACTCCTGAAACAGGCCACAGACTCTGCTTTGCCCCCTGGGGGCATTTCTTTTAACAGTACCAGACAGGTTCTGCCTGCCTGCCTGTAACAGAACAGAATACAGGAGAAGATCCATTTAGGGATACACTATTTGGAAAAAGGCTAACACCTGGTGCCAGGGCTAAAGAAAACAAACCACTGGGAGGACTGGGCACAGTTCTTGGTATGGTCCAGGTAGTACCAAAGATCCTGTGGATGTAAAAAAGAGTACAACAGCACTTCACCTAGGTTCTGAGGGGAAGGGAAGAATATAGGCATATCAACAGACAGATTTAATGTGAAATCAAACACCAGATTAGGCAAGTATTTACGGTGAGTTCTCAATGCCATCCTATCCCTGTGAAACACCAGAAAAGGTGGACCATGAACCAAGGCCTGCAATTTAGACAGACCACTGGTCGAGGAAAACGGTACAAGTAATAAGGTCTTCTGGGACAGGTACTTCCTGTTGCAGGAAGAGGCGGGCTCGAAAGCAGCATTAGTCAGTGATTCGAGGACAATGTCTAGGTCTTAAAATGGAACAGGTGTATAGACTGGAGAGGCCACATGCAACAGGCCCTTTGGGACCTCCCTGGGCCATATTCAGCCAGGCCACTGCCTAGTCCCAGTATGCATAAAAAGCCAATATGGCCAACAGGTGACCCTTTACCATGGAGTTCTGCAATCCATGACTGAGACAGAGTCAGGAAGAAGTCCAGGACCAGTACCCTCTGAACAGGGCAAGTGAAGGGGTTCAGAGGTTCCACTTAATTCTGGGAGTAGGTGTACCTGCTGGAAGGTTTACTAGCAGCAAGCAGAATAGCTGAGACATTGGCTGAGAGTCTGAACTGAGATGGCTCTACAGTACATCCTCAGGAGCCAGGCACAGAGCTGCAGGGACTTGAGGCCCAGATATAGCAGCATGCCATTATTCTGGGACAAAAGGACTGGCAGAAGGGACAGTTGAAATGGAGCCACTACTGGCACTTCCCACAACAGTATAGATGAAGGTCCTGATGTGGCCCCGTAACTAAGTCTCATGATGCAATTCACCTGTGTGGAGAAAAAAACATCTCTGCACTGGCAGAAATGCTATTTTCAGAATTTTGTGTGCACATGTACCAGGAACAGCTGTGGAAGAATGTTATGCCTGGTAACACCAGGGGTAGCACGTTGGCACAACTGAGTATGGAAAACGTCCATAAGCTGCCGTATATAGCAGCACTAGTTGCAAAACAGCTCTGTGTTAGAAAATTGCATGCATGTGGAAAAACTTGTGGGTGCACAAGGGAAGCTACCCATGTGCACATCTTCTGCTGCCCATGCACATTTTTTTATTGTCTCTGAAAATCTGGCCCCAGATATGCCTGCACAACAAGGGCACCACCAGGATCACGCTGGCTGGTTCCTGCCTGATTTTGGTCAGGACCCTTCAAATGAGAGGCAGCACAGGAAAGGTGTAGAGGAATCTCCACTTCCAACAAAGGTACAGTGCATTCTGTCAAAAATTCCATGCCATAGATAGAGTAGAAAATCGGCATTGTGTCGGGACACAAAAAGGTCACAAATTGTAGTGAGAAAGACAACAATCTTTCTCACTACAATGTCTTATTTAAATTGTTCAGCAGTGGCTAATACTGACTCTGGCCTTTCCCATCTATCAAACAGCTGTTCAGTTAGAGCCTGAGTCAGTTTCCACTTGTGGGCTGAACCACAGACTGGCTACAGCTGTCTGCCAGAACATTTAGTATGCCAGTGATTTGGCCAGTCATGAGTGAGACCACCGGAGCTATCATTCAGTCTCACACCCTCACTGCCACTCAACACAGAGGGTAGAAGTGCATGCCTGTCTGTTTGTTCAGGTAATTCACCACACTCTGATTGTGTGACTGTATCAGGAGGAATTGTCCCTGAACTTGAGTGCACAGGGTCTGGAGTCCATACAGAGCTGGCCTCATTTCCAGAACATTAACGAGAAGGCCTTATTTCAATGGAGAACAGGACTCCTGGGTCTTGTGAGGGCTGTGTGTTTCTTCCAGTGCAATGCCACAGCCACCACAGCAAAGTATTTGGTAAAGACATGCGGCACCAAAGATAATTTACAGGGCAAGACCAGGAAGTTTTAGTGGTGCCCTTTCAGACAAAAGTGGAGAAACTGCCAGTGGCACAGCCTCATTTTGATGTGCGGGAAAGCACCCTACACATCTCCAGGGTGTATATCCAATCCCCCAGTGACAGGAGAGGGAAGAGGAAGCCTTGGGACAGTATGCAGAACATTTGTACACCACATGCTAATTCAGGCCTCTGAGGTCCAGAATAGGCCAGAAGCCTCTGGTTTTCTTGGGTATCAGGAAGTACCTGGAGTAAACCCCCAATTTATTTACAATGAACCAGCTGAATGGCCTTTTTGCACAGCCTTTGCACCTCTTCTCTCAGGACAGTTAAGCACTTGAGGAAGTTGTGACAGGACCTTGGGAGTGTCAATACAGTTGTGACTACGCATGGGCTACCCAACGGGTAGCTACGTTTGGTAGTGTAGGTATCGCTGTGTTTTTAGCCAGGTAGGGTAGTTTGGTTAAAGTATTTACCGACCTGGCATGTAAGGATAACTTGCAGGTTGGGTACTCTATGACAGGTAACGTGTCGGGTTTCAAGAATGACGGGTGGGGTTTCACTTTCAGCAATGAACATGTGGGTTGGGAAGCTGCTCTCCGACTCTCACCTGCTACAAGTTAAACCAAAAGCAGGTGGGACTGAAAAGATGAGACAGAGAAAGTGAGCAAACGAACGGTCAATTCTCCCCACTGCTCTGTCTGAACTGAGTCTACCACTGAAGGACTGTCAGAATTAAAAATGAAGAATTGGTTGACAGTGGCACTCAGGACAACATACCTTGCACTCTGTCTCCTAGTCCTGCAGTTTTATGTTTATTCTCACGGCTGTGCTATACAAAATAAATGAATAAAAATAACATGACCTGTGTTTGGCTTGGCAGGGAAGCATTTGATCTTCCTGCACAGTGTGTGTGTGTGTGTCCAGTCCCATACCCATGGGCTCCAATCAGCACAAACATCTGCCTTACAAAAGGTGTAGTGTGTGAGTGACACCGTTGGAGCCCAGGATCACTGAGTACATAGTAGGCAGGATGTTTTGTACATCACAGAGCCACCATGTGGAACTGGCGCATTAGTGAGTCAGACCTCTTAGAAAAATATAAGAGCGAGACTTAGAAATAACAGATAAATAATGACTCAGGAAATCCCCCCCAAAAAATCTCATTTTATTTTGCTGCCTGATCTGACAAGAGA